>JAJQQW010000020.1:50096665-51476665 GCA_025583905.1 Ia io | reverse complement strand
GTCAGGGCAGGAGTTATGGCCTGGGACAGCCTTCCTCTGAGGTCAGGTTTCCAACAGCCAGGAAAAGACTCCTTCCATGTAAAACCAAAAGCCTAACGAACACCGACGGCTGCGGAGCCGTAGGATTGTTAGGACCAGAGGGCCAGGCCCCTCGGAGGGTGAGCCGGTTTCGGGCTCGGTGTCTGGCTTGTGCGTTGGGCTAGAGGAGGGTTGCCTCTTCTCCACCGAATGCCTTTTTCTGGGAAGCAGTTTATGTGCTAAGGGGGTCCTGTGCCAGGAGCCAGGAGCCCTTGCTTCTAGTCTTGGCTGTCACTTTCAGTTGTATGACCTTGAACAAGTAAGTTCCTTTGCCTCTGTACAGTTCATTTCCTTTAAAAATATTTTTATTGATTTCAGAGAGGAAGGGAGAGGGAGAGAGAGATAGAAACATCAGTGATGATAGAGAATCATTGATTGGCTGCCTTCTGCATGCTCCCCCCTCTCCCCCCCCCTCCCACTGGGGATGGGGCTTGTGCCCTGGCTGGGAATTGAACTCTGACCTCCTGGTTCATGGGTCGATGTTCAACCATGGAGCCACACCGGCTGGGCTAGTTCATTTCCTTTTCTATAAACCGGGAGTAGAGATTCCTGACTTAACCTCACTCACCAGGCTATTGTGAAAAGCAAGGACTGATGTTTTATTAGATTTTTTTTTCTTACCATTTAAAAAGACAAACAAAAAACACCTTTGGAATAGTAAATGTGGGTTAGGAAGGCACTGAGCTTGGCGGAGTTGTTCTGAGAGTTTCCTGGCTATTCTAGGCAGTCGTCAGAGGGCTTGTTTTCTGATTCTTAGGCTGAGATTAACTAGAATGAACTATGTATATTTGAGTTGAATCTATTAAAAAATTTTAAAAATCTGTTGATAATTAATTTGATTCAAAGGCGTGGGGTTATACATTCACAGTACTTTTCCTCTTTCACTGTGTTCACAGTTGAATTGTTGATTTTAAAACAGGCCTGAATGGTAGTTTCTGAAATAATGAGTGGGGCTATTTGTGCTGCAAGAGATTAGGTCAGCCTTCCACCTCCTGGGATCTTTCAGGAGGAAACTGCTCTTGAAAAGAGGAGGGGGGACCCAGGGCTGTTGCCAAGAGCCTTCCCTGCTGCTCTCTGCTTCCGGCCCCTCCCTCACCCCCCAGCTTCTTCCTCTCATCCTCCTGGCTGCTTCAGAAAACCTCAGCCAATTGGTTCCCATCAGTCTCCCCCAAGTCCTTGCTTCCTGCTCCCTTTTCTGCCCTGAGCTTATTTTAGACCATCAAGGCTGGAAGATAGATCAGCGATAATTGAGGCCACCCCCCTTTAAGAGGCGAGGACACTGAAGTCAGTGAAACTGGCTTTTGCCCTGGGATGTCATGGTCCCAGGGGCAGGCATTTCTCCCAGGCTTCTGATTTGAGCTTATTCCCACAGCTGTGGCTTTGGTTTGTTTCCCCCAGAAAGCTACAGAAACCTCTTTCGGGGACTGCATCGTAGCCTCAGACCTGGAAGAGACTTAAGATCAGCTAACCTACTTTTAACCATGAGAAGACCAAACCCCAGAGAAGGGAGCAGCTTGCCCACTTCGGGGACACAGTCAGGATTCTTCATCTACTGTTCTTCCCCTGCTCATATAAAGGGTCGGCAGTGGCCATCCCACAGACATGTGGAGAGGAGAATGGCGTCAAGGGTGATTATGTTACAGAAGGTTCCTCGGAGAGCAGGTTTCGGGTATCCCACTAGGGACCTTGAGATTGCTAGCTCAGTTCCGTAGTCTTTGCTCACGACTGGAATTCAGAGTGATCCAGGAAAAGTAGTAAGCAACAATCCTTTACCTGTCAGGCATTCTCCAGCCCCAGCCCCAGCCCCTGTCCACAGGGTAGCATCTATCCTTGAGTTCTTCTCCTGTGCATTTCCTGCATAGATATGGACTCAAATTCATAACTAAAACCTTTTTTAACCTAAACTGTATGTACATATTTGCAACATATTTTTTTCTGGTTAGTAACATGTCTTACAACTCTCTTCATGGTATTAAATACAAATATATACAAAAATCATTGTGTATAGTGTGCCACCAGATATGTGTTACAGTTTTACTGTGCTGATGGGCAGCAAGGTGCCTTCTGGGTTTTACTCTTATGAACAGGGAATGCTTCCTTCCACAAACAGCTTTCTAAATGCTTCTGGGTACATGTGTGCCTGCGTGAATGCAAGTATTTCTCTGGGGCAAATACTTAAAAAAGATGACTGGATTGACATCAAACGTGTTGCATTTTTTATAGGTATTACCAAATTGCCTTTCTAAAATGGCTGCGTCATACCATTGCCAGGATTGGATATTATCAAATGATTTAATTCTTTAATATTTTCCCTAATTACCAGTGATGTTAAGCCTGTCTTTATAACATTTGTTAAATATATTTTATTTCTTCTGTGCATTGCCCGTTCCTATTGTTTGCCGTGGGTTTTTTTTGTTTGTTTTGTTTTTAATTGGTTAGTTCCCCACCCCCGTTGATTTGTAGGAGTTTTCTGTATATACTCTAGGTCAGGATCCACAAACTTTTTCCATCTAAGGCCAGATGTTAAATATTTTAGCCTTGTAGGTCATACAGTTTTTGTAGCAACTGTGCAACTTTGCTGTTATAGTGCAAAAGCTGCAGTGTAAAGCTGCTGTAGGCGACACATAAACTAATGGGAAATGACTGTTTCCAATAAAACTTTATTTACAAATTTGCAGTCCTTTTAATAAATAGTGACTTTTTATTTATTTATTTTGTTAACCCTCACCCAAGGATATTTTTCCATTGGTATTTTTAGAGAGAGGGAAAGAAGGGAGACACATACACACACACTCCCATCATTGTGAGAGAAACACATTGATTGGTTGCCTCCTACACACATCCTGACCGGGGTGGGGGATGGAACCTGCTACCCATATACATATCCTTGACCAGGAATCGAACCCGAGACTCTTTGGTGTGTGGGCGGATGCTCTAACCATAGGAGCAACACTGGTCAGGGCTATAGTTTGTAGTTTTAATCTTATGCATACCAACGTCTTCTTTCCAAAGTTATAAAAGCATTTCCAAATGCTTTTATGCATATGCTCATAATAGCACTATTCACAGTAGCCAAAACATAGCAACAACCCAAGTGTCCATGGATGGATAAATGGATAAGAAAATTGTGGTTTATCCATACATTGGAATATTATTCAGTTATAAAAAGGAATGAAGTACTGAGACATGTTACAGCATAAATGAACCTCAAAAACATGATGTAAAGTGAAAGAAACAGATGCAGGGTCACAGACTGTATGATTTGTTTATAGGAAATATCCAGAATAGGTAAATCCGTAGAAACAAAGCATATTAGTGGTTGTCAAAGGTTCTGGGGGAGGGTGGAATGAGGAGTGCCTGCTGATGGGATCAGGTTTCTCTTGGGGTGATGAACTGTTCTAAAACCAGATAGAGATGCTATTGCATAGCATGTGAATGTACTAAATGCCACTGAATTGATCACTTTAAAATGGTCAATTTTATGTGAATTTTACTTCAATAAAAAATACATACAAAAATCACAAGTGGGCGTGCACACACAGGTATATACATTCCAAACGTGACCTCTGCTTTTTGTGTCATTTGGAGTGATTATCTGATTATTTCTAGAGTCTAGATCAGGGATTTACCTTTAAAAAAAAAAAAAGTCAGATAGTAAATACTATTGCAGGCTTTGTAGGCTAACTGGCTACATCGAGGAGTTTCTGTAGGTACTTATAGAACCATTTAGAAATGTAAAAGCCATTCTTGGTTTCGGGCCTTAAAAAAGCCAGTAGGTTAGATTTGGCCTACCAGGCTTAGCTTGCCAAACCCCTGCGTTAGACCCACCACACCTGTCATTTAAAATTTTCTAGTTGCCACATTCAAGAAGTAAAAAGAAATAGGTGAAGTTAATTTTAATTAACCTAACATATCCAAAATATTCTCCTTTCAACATGTAAAGAAGTTATGTGCAGTTACACCTTTATGGCACCTTTCATGCAGACTAGCCATGTGCCAGGGGCTCCAGAGCCATGCGTGGCTGGTGCTGCCGTGTAAGAAGGCCCTGTACTGCAGCCCTGCCCCGCAGCGGGGCCATTGGGGCCCTGGGCGGGTGGGGGGTGGGGGGAAGCAAAGCAGGGGGGGGGAAGGCTGTGCTTGTAGGTCTCTGTCCTCCCTGAGGGCGCTGTGCAGACGCAGTTTCTCTCGGGACTCCTGTTTGTGCCCCTCACCTCCTTAGTGTCTCTTTTGGCCAACTTTTAGGGGTTCTCAGTGAGAGCCAGTGGTGGATTCGCTGGCTTCTTTGATGAGTCTTTTTAGTGTGGTTGAGAGCGTTGGGCCTCTGATCCTTGCTCCCTATCCAGGGGCAAAAGGGAGGAGGGTGCTGGCCTGTCCCTGGAGAGGGAGCCTGCGAGCGGGGGCGGGCAGGCTGGTGTGCCCCTCCAGGCTCCTTGCTGGGGGGGTGGTGGCTGCGTTCTGACACAGTGCTTTGTCTCTGCGGGGTGTTTTGCAGCTGTGTCCTGCTGCCTTTCCTTGCGTTCGCCTGCTGCCTGACCTTTGTCTCGAATTCTTTTCCTTTGCTACCGAGAAGGACTACAATGGAAGACCTATGTTCTGTTCTTGGCACACACTATGCGGGGTGGCCCAGGAAGGTCGCTACGTTCTTTGCGCCTCGGTTTCCCACTCACAACGTGGGTGCCCATATTCGCTGTGCAGGGAGTGGGTGCTAATGGAATGAAGGGAGGATGCTGGCCAGGCCTGTGGAGGTGGCTGAACCCCTTTGGTGGTAAGTAATATTCCAGGAAGTGTCCTGAGGGCTTCTGCTGTGGGGAATAGCCTTTGTTTAGGCTGTCTCCTGATTACTAGGACCCTGATATTGTTTAGCTGAAATAAAGAACTTACACTTGGAATGTTTACTAGTATCCTTAAATTGTTCTCAAGCTGCCATTTAGCCTTAAAAGAGAGGGGAGAACATTGAGAACGGAAAAGAGACACGCAGAAGTAACTTCCACTGTGGCACCCTAATACTGTGGGAGGGGAGGTGGAAGGGCAGGGAGAGGTATAAGAGCACTGAGTGCTAATTTGGAAGCATTCAACCTGAGAAAATAGGCTTTTCATTCATCCTTGAAAACTCACTTTCCAAGCCTCACTTTCCCCTTTGAAATGACACAGTTGCACCAGGTCAGTGGTTTTGAAACTTTCATTGCATCTTGAGTCTTTTACTCAAAGGACTCACATGTGGAAATGCCATATGGAGACCTAAAAAGGGACCGTTCTGGGCTGCATTAGGTAGAAGCCTGGAGCTTGGCTGCTTGTCCACCTCCGCTCCTCATCTCTGGAGCCTCCTGTCGCTTCCCTAGATGGTGTGGGCGGTTGAGGGTCCTATGAAATCATCCAGGATGGTTTCACAGCTGCCCTGGGATGGAACCCTGGATGCCCATCCCCACTGCTCCCATCATATTACCACTTCCTTTGGAGGTGAGAGCCCGTGGCTGATTCGCTGGCATTTGGGCTCTGTAGGCTGGGACTGGAGTCTTCCAGACTACTCACTGTTGTTGTTTTCCAGTCAGGCTCATTCTAGTTCACATGAAACCACAGCTTTTTGCCTGGAGCTTGTAACCCTCTGCTTCCTCTCCTCCAACTCAGTTTGGTGTTTGCATATTGTGCTGGACGTGGGGCAACTTGCAGTGAGAGTGAGCAGATGGGCCCAGCGAGTCCTCCTGAGTCCACTCACTGAATCAAGTGTTACAGACCATGACCTCATCCTGCCCTTGGCAGCTGGGAGGAGAGCAGGGCTGGTGGCAGCATGACCACAAGGGAGGTTGGGTGGCCCGATCAAGGTCACCAAGCTGCCTAGCCATGGGCTGTGATACATAACTCGTTTCCATGAGGCTTCCACACCAGTGTTTCTGTGGCCAGGAGTCTGTCTGCCTGCTCACTTAGACGTGTAAACTTGTTCTGTTTCTGTAGCAGGCTGGGGCATTGCAAAATACATCAAAGCGAATGGACTGCTAATTTCTAGCTATGGGAGAGCAAGGACCTGCAGGGGCTGGATGATCTCCCTCCATTAAGCAAAAGTGAGGTATTGCCCCAGTTAGCAGATGGAGCCACCAAGGCTCAGAGAGATTCAGCGACCTCCCTAGGTCATAGGAAGGCCAGTGTGGGTTTTTCCAAAGTCCTGTTTGGCCTTCCCGTCTGATAACCTTTTCTATAAAAAACAGGGCCTTACCCTGACTTGGATTTCTTAGTTGCTGGGGTGTGTGGGGTATATGTGGGGAGTTGGCAGTTCAGGACATTTTGCAGGTACTCATGCAGGTTCTGAAATCTCCTTAGCCCCGGGGTATCCCACGTTCCCCAGGCAGGCTGCTGGCCTGTGGCAGTGACCACACCTTTGGCATAGCCCCGCACCGGAAGTACTGTTTTTCCCCCGAAGCAGGAATTCGGAATCAGGAAACAGTTGTGTCCTTGATCTCTGTAGGTCCTAAAGCATAGGGCCGAGCAGCAGGGCTCCGTGCACACCTTCAAGACCTGGTCTCTCACCTCCTAAGAGCCCTGGTCCGCAGCTAAAGGGGCTGGTGGCCGTGGCTGCTGGGAGTCTCATTTGAATCAGAGAAAGAGCCAGCATCCCCAGGCTTCTGGGTGCTGCACCTAGAGCCTTTCCACTCAGGCTGGTGAGAGACCTGGATGTAGGGAGCCTTGGACTAAGTAGAGTTGGGGTGTTTGTTTGTCTTCTGTCTGGGGACCCACTCTGACCTAGAAATGTGACCCAGTTCCACTTTTCATTTAAATGTGCTCAAGGGAATGGAACAATGTATGTGGGGGGAGGGGGGGGGCGGGCATTCAGCTCAGATTTGGATGAACATCCTGGCTCCATTTTAATGCTGACTGAGCATGTTACTCAGAGTTTGTGTCTGTGTCCCTCCTCTGAAAACCGGGGGCTATAACAACACCATGTCTTTGGGTGCCATGAAGGTGGTGGAAGCGGAAAGAATTGGCAAGTGCCGAATTTGTCAATGCTTGGGTATGTGGTGGGAGCTCAGTATATGGGGTTCATTTTGCCAGCACTGCCCCAGACAGGGGCCCTCCCTCTGTGATTTTGTGGACTGGCTGACCCCACTCTGTTTCTATATCCCCCCAACACCCACATAACAAAGCCCAGGCTGCCTCCTCTCCCACTGAGCTGCTTGGCATCACTCTACCAACTTCCTCTTGTTAGCCCCCAGGGACTGGAAGGGCCATAGTCATTTTGCTTGTTTGGGTTTGATTTTTCAGCAATTAAGTATAGTAGTAAAGATTGAATTGGTTTTAAGAATTTGTAGTGGGCAGGAAATGAAGAGAACCGGTGCCATCAGCTCAACAGTTCACATTAGAGGGTGTGCTGATCCAGGGGACAGTGGCCAGTGGCCAGCACAGCAGCCCCCTGAGCCCCTGCTAAGCCCAGGGAAGTGCACAGTGCAGGTCCCAGGAATGGCAGTGGCTGATCCCAATTTCAGAAGTCACTTTGGTGGTAAGTGTCTGAGTTGCCCTCAGCAAAGAGGGGGGATTAAGAGAAGCCACTTACCGACTGGTGTCCCTGGGAGCAGTTGTCTGGGAATCAGAGTCTTCATACCCTGGGGCCTGGGTGAATTAGCCAGAGGCGCGTAGAGAGCAGCCAGGTCCAGTCCCACATCGCTGGTCAGGTGGGCAGGAAACCCACCCCACTGCCCGCCCACCTTTTAAAAAGGAGTGCAGCCTTTTGCCAAGGGACCCATCTCTGGAGGCTTAAGTAGAACTGGCTCCTTGCGAAAGCCTGGAACAAGCTCTTCTCGGCACAGTCCCGCATCTCCCTTCCCATCTAGAAACCCTGTGAGCTTAGGAGTCCTCTTCTTTGGGAGCTGGGCCAGCAAGTATGGCCACACAGCCTCTGATGGTGCAGAGGTTTTCCTAAACTTAAATCACAGGCGCAGTTGACATGCTCTGGGAATATTTATTGAGGCCCTGGTGGCATTCATAGTAA
Source organism: Ia io (assembly GCA_025583905.1). NCBI lineage: Eukaryota > Metazoa > Chordata > Mammalia > Chiroptera > Vespertilionidae > Ia > Ia io. The sequence goes on along the minus strand of JAJQQW010000020.1, from coordinate 51,468,612 downwards.
ACAGGGCACTGTTAGCTCACTTACATTCACAGCAGCCTTAGGAAGCACTAAAGAGATTAGAAAGCTGAGATGGAAAGAGGTTATTGTAACTTGCCCAAGGTAATGCAGTAGGTGGTAGAGCTGGGTGCAGACCCAGACAGTCATAACGCAGGGCCTCCTCCTTCCACTGTTTTCCATGTGGTGTAAGTGGGGCCTTCTGGACCCTCGGTCTCTGGCTGTGTGTGGCCCTTGGCCCCTCGTGTCAGGGGCAAAGGGCTGTCTGCCAGAAGGGTGTGTGTGTGCTGGGAAGGGCGTGGTTGGAGGTTGAGGCTTGGGCTAAGCTACTTAGACGTCTTTTTTTTTTTTTCCTACCTGTTTTTTAATGGAAGCACTACTTTTTGAGGGATAGGGTGTGACTCTTTCATGCAAAGCTTTTACCCCAGAAATTTGTCCCTACACTTTCCCCCTTTGCCACAAATGGTGTCATGTTCCCAAAATTCCATGGCCATGGCTCCTTGTCAAGACCAAATAGGGAAGAGGTGGCAAAATTTTTTTTTATCCTTGCCCCAGGATATTTTTCCCATTGATTTTTAGACAGTGGAAGGGAAGGAGGGAAGGAGGGGAAGACAGAGTGTGTGTGTGTGTGTGTGTGGGAGAGAGAGAGAGAGAGAGAGAGAGAGAGAGAGAGAGAGAGAGAGAGAGAGAGAGAGGTGAGAGAGACACATCAATTGGTTGCCTCCTGCACGTGCCTCTTCAGGGCCAGGGGTTAAACCTGCAACCCAGGTGTGTGCCCTTGACTGGGAATCGAACCTGTGACCCTTTGGTGTATGGGAAGATGCTCTAACCACTGAGCACACTAAGCCAGCGTGGGAAGAGGCTTTTTTAAATGTCACTTTCCCCCTCTTTCTTTAACTGCTGAAGTCCAGAGAGCCTGGGCTGGGCTTGCAGGGTATGTGTGTGGGCAGAGGGGTGAGTGGGCATCTGTGGGGAGTGAGAGGGAAGAATGAAGAGCAGGCCAAAAACTGTGTATCCTTTCCCTCTGTGCCTGGGATCTAGTAAGCACTGTGCGTGCTCACGCATGCATGTGTTTGTGGGGGTGGGAGTTTAGGTGAAATTCACATGACAAAATTAACAGTTTTTTGAAAAGTACAATTCAGTTGTATTTAGCATGTCCCCAGTCTTGTGCAAACACCATCACTCTAGTTTAAAATATTTCATCATGCCAAAGGACACCAGCAACTATTGCATGGTGGTTTTCTACACTTCACTCCCAGTCCTCAGCAACCATCAGTCTGCTTTCTGTCTCTGTGGATTTACTTATTCTGGAAATTTCATCAAAATGGAATTGTAGAATATGTGACTTCTTTTGTCTAGCTTCTTGCACAGCATATTTTCAGAGTTCATACATGTGGTAGCATGAATCAGTACTTCGTTGCTTTTTTATGACTGAACTAGTGGCCCGGTGCATGAATTTGTGCACACTGAAAGGAAATTAACTAGAAGACATATTTTGATATCGCTATTCGCCCTTTCTCTTTAATAGAAGTGTCAACGAAATTCACGATTGACAATGACAGATCGAAACACACGCATGCGATTGGTGCCAGCGAGAGCTTTATATGTATCGCACATGTGCAAGTCAACTTAGCCTTTTATATATATAGAATAAACTTGCTTAATTAGACCTGCTTTCTGATGTAGCTAAACTTTTTCCAGCCCAGTGAAGCACCCCAACTTCTCTTTTAGGTAATTGTCAGCAACAAAGCAGTAAATATCAGCACGAAGCAGATTATTATTGTAGATCATGCAGAGAGAACAAAGGGTAAAATATTTAACTGCAGCAGGCCTGTAGGGGAGGGCAGTTGGGGGGGACCAAGCCTGCAGGAGAGGGCAGTTAGGGGTGACCAGGCCGGCAGGGGAGGGCAGTTAGGGGTGACTGGGCCAGCAGGGGAGGGCAGTTGGGCTGGCAGGGGAGCAGTTAGGGGGTGATCAGGCTGGCAGACAGAAGCAGCTAGGGGCAATCAGGCAGGCAGGCAGGCAAGCGGTTGGGAGCCAGCAGACCTGGATTGTGAGAGGGATGTCCGACTTCCCGTTTAGGCCCAACGGTGGGATTGGGCCTAAACGGGCAGTCGGACATCCCTCGGGGGTCCCAGATTGGAGAGGGTGCAAGCTGGGCTGAGGGACATGCCCTCTCCTCTCCACCTCCCGTGCACGAATTTTGTGCACCAGGCCTCTAGTATAGATATAGATAATATTCTACTGTAAGGGTATTTATTTATCTCTTCACCAGTGATGGACATTTAGGGTGCTTCCACCTTTTGGCTGGTGTCAGTAGTGGTGCTATGAACACGTTTTTGCTTAAACACCTATTCTCAGTTGTTCTGGGTAGAGAACTGATTGCTGGGAGCAGTGGTAATTCTGTTAGTGCCGTGTTTTGAATCAGTGCATCAAGACAGATGTCAGCACTACAGACTGTTGGGTGGGGATGGTGGAGAAGGTGCGGGAAGGAGTGGTGCAGTGTGAACGATGATGCCCAAAGCTCAGTGCTCCTTATGTGGAGGAGTCCAGGTGGGGATCGGGCACAGGACAACCCTCATGGTTGCAGGCTCTGGCTCTGGCTTTGAGGCGGTGGCAGCTGTGGCTGTGTGCAGGGGTGGCCAAGCCACTTGGAGCTTCGTTCCCTCCTCTGTTTGTCTGACTTGAAGATTAGCTGAGCTGCCAAGAAGGAGCTAAGTTGGGGCTTTAATATTGTTTGGAGGGGGTCCAAGGGGCTTGGGACTTGAAGAGCAGACAGCATAGGGGGTTTTGGGGCACTGCAAGGTGGTGAGGGGCATGGGCAGCTCTGGAGGGCGGCCACAGTGTCTCATATTGGGCCTCTGAAGGATCTTGGCGTTGGAGAGGGGAAAAGGCCTTATCTGGCCTGTTTGCTGCTCTGTTACTGGTTTTCAAACTTTATTTCTTAAGCTGTAGAATGTGGAGCCTCTGGAAACAATGGAGCTCACACATGTGAAGGCTGGGAGGAGGAAAGGCACACCTGAGACCAGCTCACCCAGCCCCTGCCTACCCCACTCTCTGTAGTGGCCTTTGAGGCACAGCCTCTGGGAGTCTTCACTGTTTGAAAAACAATGATTTACTCTAACCCTTGCATTAATATCCTATCTAATAATAGAATAACATGTAAATTACCATCACTCCGCTACGCCCACAATTGGGCGGCGGGAGGCTGGGGGGCGGGACTCCGGGTGGCCTATCCGGCCATTGAGAGGCACGGATCCGCTGCCACTGATGGATCCGCTACCACTGATGGGGGCTACCCTGCTGTTGAGAGGCGCAGGGGGCGGGACTCCCGCCCCCTGTGCCTCTCAACGGCCAGATCTGCGGCTGCTGAGGGGGCCTGCCGCGGACACCCAGCTGCGCCTCTCAACAGCAGGGTAGCCAGGTGTCCGCGGCAGCCCCCCTCAGCGGCTGTTGAGAGGCGCAGGGGGCAGGAGTCGCGCCCCCTGTGCCTCTCAACAGCAGGGTAGCCCCCCTCGGCGGCCGCGGACCATCAAAAGTGGGGGAGCTGGGTGCCTGTCTGCTCCGGCACCAGGCCTTTCAGAAGCCTCCGCTGAGCCGGAGGCTTCTGAAAGGCCTGGTGCACCAGCGGACAGGCACCCAGCTCCACCACGAAAAGCGAAAGCGTGTAGGGGACCCTACACGTGCATGATTCAATCATGCACTGGGCCTCTAGTTTTTTAATATAATGAAATATTTGGTGCATACAAAAGAGCATTAAGCAGCATGTCTGTACAATATATGTACAGTATTCCTGCAGAACACCTAAGGTATTTGGTGTTTCAGCCTTAGTGTCTGGGATCCAGGGGAGGGGACCCACAAGCAGGTGTCACCTGCATGGTGTTCGGCCTCCTCTTCAGCCCCTCCTCTCCATGGTAGCGGTTTGCCCTTGACAGGAAGATGTCCCTGCTTGGCTGTGTGGAGGAATCTGCTCATTTCTAGATGGACTAACGCAACTGCAGGGGCAAGTCTGGTGTGAGATGTGGCCTTTTAAGGTAGTGCTGTTGAGGAGAAAGGACTGAGTAGAGACCTGGAGACAAATTGAAGGCTCATTTGTGTTTGGTCTGACAGAGCCAGAGAAGTGTAATCAGATGGGGCAACACTGCTAATAAAACAGCGAGAGCAGCGGTGTTGTGGGGGCAGGACATGTCAATTGTGATCTGCGGAGTGTTGCTGTGGGAGGGCTAGGGTCTCAAACTTTTTGTTCCCGGGACTCCATTATGCTTTTGATTATTGAGGCCCTCAAAAGGCTTTTGTTTATGTGGGTTACCTCCATGGTATTTACTGTATTAGAAATTAAAACTGAGAAATTAAAAAATATTTCTTAATTCCTTTAAAAATGAACCTGCTAGCCCTGGATGGTGTTGCTCAGTGGTTACAGCATCAGCCCATGCACTGAAGGATCACAGGTTTGATTCCCTGGGTCAAGGGTACACACGTACCTGGGTTGCAGGTTGGACCCCGGCCCAGGTCGGGACGGGTGTGGGTGTGGAAGGCAGCCAGTCGATGTATCTCTCACATCGATGTTTCTCTCACTCCTCTGGCTCTCTCTCCCTGCTCCTCTTCTTTCCGCTCTCTCTGAAAAACGCAATGGAAAGAATATCCTCCGGTGAGGGTTAACAACAAATTAATTAATTAATTAAATCTGTTCCATGTTCACATACATAACAGTTGTATTCTGAAAAGAAACTTTTCCAAAACAAATTTTTGGAAATTTTGCTGAGAAGAGTCATATTATTTTACCTTTTTTTGCAAATCTCTATGATATCTGTCATAATGAAAGATAGCTGGATTCTCAGATCATCTGCATTCAGTCTGTTGCATTACCAAGTCCTGTAATCTCTGGAAACCCTACTATACATAAGTGAAAGAATGAGAGTGAAAAAGGCAAATGATGACTTAGTGTTTTTGTAAAAATAGATTTGGCTCACAGACTCCCAGAAGGGTCTCTGGGACTTGGGCCATTTGCATGAAGGCCCCAAATGCCTTGATAGGAGCAGCAGTGAGCATTCCTGTCATTATAGAGTGGATGCAGGAGCAGATCTGGCTGACACGAGGTGGCCCTCGCAGTAGGTGTCAGGGTAACGAGGGCCGCCATAGGCGAGGCCCTGCTTTCTCTGCAGCCTGTGCTGCAGGGCTGGCTCACCTCGCTTCCTGCACCAAGGGCTGTCTGAGGGATAATGACGTGCTCCGGGTGAAAACAGTGAGCTAGCTTTATTCTTTGGACTCTTCGAGGAGTCATACTGGGGAAAGGACGTTGCTTTGCTTGTATGCTTCGCTCCGTAGTTTTCCGAAGGGAGGAGTCAGAGATGACTGGGATGTTTTAGGATGGAGACTGGAGCAGCTACATGGCCTGCTGGGTTGCCCATGTGGGGCACAAGAGGCAGTTGAGGATAAACAGGCTAGGTCAGGCCGTTCTTCTCCTAGTGCTGCCACTGATTTACTTTGTGGCCAAATGGCAAGGTGACCCTGGTGTTTTCGTCTGTTCACTAAGTGGTGCTTGATAATTTCCAAGTCCCGGCCCATCCCGTTTCCTGACTGGGAGCTTCATGTTTGGGTGAGAGGCATGGAGGTGGAGTACCCCTCACCCTGGAGATACAGGGTTGGGACAAGGGTCAGAAGTCAGGGTGGAGAGGGAGATTGGGATTCCTCAGTCTGGGAGTGATGGCTGAGTCCTGCTCCCTCTAACATGTAAATGGGGCAGGGATTCAGGGGGATCTTGGAGAGGTCTCAAGTGACACATTGGGATTTTTCATTTTTTGGGGGGGAAGGGGGGAGAAGCTTAGATCAATCCTCAGAATCTGCTTCAGGAAAATTGCCTCTTCTCTTCGGAATTAAAATGCTCTTCAAGTCCTGGCCCTTGGATTTGATGACTGGATAGGAATTTTTATGTCTCTGATGTCAATTTTTGTTAAAGAAAACATGTATCCTATCCCTGCTCCTACCTCTCCAGCCCTTCCATGTCTTTGCTGGTGGGGAAGTCTTTGTGGAAAGGCCTGAGTAGGTTTCCTCTGACAGGTTTTCAACTTGAGCCTGGTCTGTGTAGCCCCCAGGCTGCCTATAAGGAGTCTCTCAGGAGCCCTCTCCCATCCCACACCCCCCTTCAACCCTTTTCCTTATTTGGCTTTTGAGAAGCTAATTGTCCAAACTTCAGATTGATAGTGGAGTTTACTTCTTTGGTATCTTACAGGAGGTTTACAGTCACCAAACATGTACAAGGATGTTATAGCCGCCAAAAGGTATAAACAGCCCCCATATCCAGCAAGTGGAGAATGGATAAACAAAACAGTAGCACAGGTGTGCAGTGGGATATTATCCTATATAATAAAAGAGTAATATGCAAATTGACTGTCACTCCAACACACAAGATGGCCATCCCCATGTGGTCAGAGATGGCTGCCCCCATGTGGACACAAGATTGCTGGCAGGGGAGGGCAGTTGTGGGCAATCAGGCCAGCAGGCGAGGGCAGTTGGGGGTGACCAGGCCTGCAGGGGAGGGCATTTGGGGGTGACAGCGCCAGCAGAGGAGGGCAGTTGGGGGTGACCAGGCCTGCAGGGGAGGGCAGTTGGGGGGGACCGGGCCTGCAGGGGAGGGCAGTTAGGGGTGAGCCAGGCTTGCAGGGGAGGGCAGTTAGGGGCGACCAGGCCTGCAGGGGAGGGCAGTTGGGGGCAACCAGGCCTGCAGGGGAGGGCAGTTGGGGGGAACCAGGCCTGCAGGGGAGGGCAGTTAGGGGCGACCAGACTGGCAAGGGAGGGCAGTTAGGCGTCGACCAGGCCTGCAGGGGAGGGCAGTTAGAGGTGACCAGGCCTGCAGGGGAGGGCAGTTGGGGCGACCAGGCCTGCAGGGGAGGGCAGTTGGGGGCAACCAGGCTGTCAGGGGAGGGCAGTTAGGGGCGACCAGACTGGCAAGGGAGGGCAGTTAGGCATCGACCAGGCCGGCAGGGGAGGGCAGTTAGGGGCAATTGGGCCGGCAGGGGAGCAGTTAGGCATCGATCAGGCTGTCAGGGGAGTGGTTAGGGGGTGATCAGGCTGGCAGGCAGAAGCAGCTAGGGGCAATCAGGCAGGCGAGTGGTTGGGAGCCAGCAGTCCTGGATTGTGAGAAGGATGTCTGACTGCCCATTTAGGCCCCATCTTACCAGGATGGGGCCTAAACGGGCAGTCGGACATCCCTCGAGGGGTCCCAGATTGGAGAGGGTGCAGGCTGGCCTGAGGGACACACATGCATTACCCCCCTCCCCCGTGCACTAATTTCGTGCACCGGGCCTCTAGTTTGGCCATAAAAAGGAATGAAATATTGACACATCTACAACATGGGTGAACCTTGAAAACATTATGCTGAGTGAAATAAGCCAGTTGCAGAAGATCACGTAGTATCTGATCCCATTTATAGAAACTGTCCAGGAGAGTCAACTCTAGAGACAGAAAGTAGAGTAGTAGTTGCCAGGGCTGGGTTGGGGTTGGGGACAGAGGGTTTGGGAAGTGACAAAATGTTCTAAAATTGATTGTTGTGGTGAATGCACCACAAACTATTGAATTGTACACTTCAAATGGGTGTGCTGTATGTGAATTACAACTCCAAAAATTATATTCCCAAACAGTTATTATCCCCTACAAACTTTGGTTTATGCTTATAACTCACATTTTGCCAAACTGTTACAGCTATACCTCATTTTATTGCACTTTGCTTTATTGTGCTTCCCGGATACTGCATGTTTGTTTTTCGTTTACAAATTAAAGGTTTGTGGCAAGTGTGCATCAAGCAAGTCTGTCAGTGCCATTTTTCAGTAGCATTTGCTAATTTCATGTCTGTGTCATATTTTGGTAATTCATGCAATATTTCAAACCATTATTATATTGATCTGTGATCAGTGATGTTACCATTGTAATTGCTTTGGGGCACCATGAGCCATGCCCATATAAAATAGTAAATTTAATCAATTAATATTGTGTGTGCTCTGACTGCTCTACCAACCCACTGTTCGCCCATTCTCTTCCTCTCCAGGGCCCCCCTCGGCCTAGGAGTGATGGTTCAGTCCTGCTTCCTCTAAACTTGTGGATAGAAAAGGGGGTTCAAGGGAATATTAGAGAGGTCTCAAGTGACACATGTGAATTTTTAATTTTATTTTTTGGTAAGCAACACACAGTGATATTGAAATTAGGTCAATTAATACCCTACAATGAACTCTAAGTGTTCAAATGAAAGGAAGAGTTGCCTGACTCTCATTTTAAAGCAAAAGCTAGAAATGATGAAGCTTAGTGAGGAAGGCGTTGAAAGCCAAGGTAGACTGAAAACTAGGCCTCTTGCACCAAACATTTAGCCAAACTGTGAACGCAAAGGAAAAGTTCTTGAAGGGAATTAAAGGTGCTACTCCAATGAACACATCTATCTATAAAAAGGGCTAATATGCTAAGTGTCCTTCCCTCCATCCAGGTAATGACATCATGTAGCAATGCTCAGCTTCCTCTCCCTAGTGACGACTAGCCTCCTTGCAGTTTCTTTAGCTCAGGAACATGACTTGCTTTACAGCCAGGTGCAAACATTTCACACTTTAACCAAATGTCTGTGAAGCGTTTTCCCGTGCCTCATCTCATTTGATCCTCACAGAAGTCCTGGAGTAGGTAGATAGGAGACTCAGGGGAATCCTATTTTCTTTTCATTAGCCAGAAAACGGAGATTTAGAAAGCTTAGAAACTTGACCCGACTGAAAAGGAGTAAGAAATGGTGGACCTTGAAAATGACTTCAGGTTTTCTCACTGCACAGAACATAGTCAAACACTGCTGCAGTTAAATATTTTACCCTTTGTTCTCCCTGTGTGATCTACAATAATAATATGCTTCATGTTGATATTTACTGCTGTGTTGCTGACAATTACCTGAAAGAGAAGTTGGGGTGCTTCACTGGGCTGGAAAAAGCTTAGCTACATCAGAAAGCAGGTCTAATTAAGCAAGTTTATTCTATATATATAAAAGGCTAAGTTGACTTGCACATGTGCGATACATATAAAGCTCTCGCTGGCACCAATCGCATGCGTGTGTTTCGATCTGTCATTGTTGATCGTGAATTTGGTTGACACCTCTATTAAAGAGAAAGGGCGAATAGCGATATTAAAATATGTCTTCTAGTTAATTTCCTTTCCATGTGCACGAATTCGTGCACTGGGCCACTAGTGAATGATAAGAGAGTGAAATTTCCTTATTGCTGATAGGGAGAAAGTTTTACTGGTCTGGATAGAAGATCAAACCAGCCACAACATTCCCTTAAGCCAAAGCCTAATCCAGAGCAAGGCCCTGCTCTCTTCAATTCTGTGACGGCTGAGAGTGGTGAGGAGGCTGCAGAAAGTTGGAAGTCGCAGAGGTTGAGTCATGAGCTTTAAGGAAAGAAGGCATCTGCATATCATAGAAGTGCACGGTGAAGCAACAAGTGCTGATGCAGAAGATGCGGCAAGTTATCCAGAACATCTAGCTCAGATGATTAATAAACAACATAGTCCATTGCAGACAAAGGAGCCCTTTTTGAGAAAAGATGCCATCTACGACTTCATAACCAGAGAGAAGTCAGTGCCTGGCTTCAGAGGACAGGCTGACTCTCTTGTTAGAGGCTAATGCAGCTGGTGACTTGAAGTCCAAGCCAGTGCTCCCTTTCCATTCCAAAATCCTGGGGCTCTTAAGAATGATGCTGAATCTACTCTGCCCGTAAATGGAACAACACAGCACATCTGTTTACAACATGGTTTACTCATCTTTTAAGTGCACTGTTGAGACCCGCTCTCAGAAAAAAAGCCTCCTTTCAAAATAGTACTGCTCACTGACAATGCACCTGCTCACCCAAGAGCCCTGATGAGCTGTACATGAGATTAGTGTTGCTGCCATGACTGCCAACACAACACTCAGCCATGGGTCAAGGAGTAATTTCGACTTCCAAGCCTTTTTAATTAAGAATTACATTTTGTAGTGCTATGGGTGCCATAGACAGTGATTCCTCTGATGGATCTGGGCAAAGTGAATTGAAAATCTTTGGAAAGGATCCACCATTCTAGATGCCATAAGAACATTTCATGATGCATGGGAGGAGGTGAAAATAGCAACATTAACAGGAGTTAGAAGAAGGTGATTCAGCCACCTTACCTTTCAGCAACCATCACCCTGATTAGGCAGCAGCCACCACCTTGAGGCAACACCCTTTACCAGCAAAAAAGATTGACTCACCAAAGGCTCAGATGATGGTTAGCATTTTTTTAGCAATACAGTATTTTTAAATTAAGGTATGTACCATATTTTCTTCTTGCACACTTAATAGACTATAGTATAATGTAAACATAACATTTATACGTGCTGGGAAACCAAAATATTGGTGGGACTCACTCTACTGCAGTGGTCTAGAACCAAACCCGCAGTATCTACGAGGTTTGCTTGTGTTTGACATCTTTATGTCCCATCCTGTCCTTTCTGTTTGACATTTGGTACCCTTGTGGAGCTCACGGCACAGGCACTACCACCATTCTACTCTCTGACATGGTTATCTTCGGTCCCAGGAGCATGGTTTTGGAGTCACCCTCTCACACACACTTACCTATGTATGTGTGTACACATGCACACAGCTTGGAATTCAGGCGTGGTCAGATGTGTGGCAGCACTGTGGAACATGTTCTGCGCCAAAACCAACAGCCCATCAGATAACGTTACTTAGAGCTCTGGTCATTTTTTCACCAAATATTTATTGAGTGTCTTTGCCTCCACCCGGTGCAGCTTTTGCTTTGGCAGAGCGGGTGGGACTGTCAACAGATTGATTTGAGATTTGGGGCTTCTGCGGTAGCTCTGGAGGACTAGGCCCTGAAAATACCAGGCCTCATGGAGTTCTTGGCATGTCTTTGAACCCCAGACCCCATAACATGCTGCCAGGTGGGGTGGCACTGTGTGTAAAGCTCTGCCACTGCCTCTGGAGGGAATTTCGGACTTCTGTACAGACCAGCCAACCTTACACCGGCCCAGCTGTGCTGCTTTTCCCTGGCCCATGTCCTGGTCTTTATTTCCGAAGTTGGTCCTTGGCTCATGCCTCACGATGTCTCTCTCAGACCTCGCCTCTCTGTTCCACTGCATGGAGTCTCTTTCCCTTGCTCCACTTTTTTGCCTTTGTCTCATGTGGGCATTCCCAGTGGCTTTGACATCTTTGCATGGCCAGCCTTTGCCAGCAAAGGTTGGTAAACTGTGTTTCTTCAGAGTCCCGGGGCTGCATGTCCTGACGTAATCACTAGGTTCCTATTTATTCCCCAAAGTGTCCCAGCTTGGATGATAAATTACAGGATGACCTCCTTAGGCTCTGCTTTTCCTGGGTGGGGTGGAGGTAGGAGCCCGTGCTCACACGTCTCGCACACGTAGGAAAGACTCCTCCTGGAAAAGGTCCCACAGTCTGTCAGCTCCTTAACAACCATGTGCCCAAGCCATCGGAGCGGGAGCTCTGTGGAAGGGGGTGCGGGGTTGGTTCATTTTGTAGTGATGAATTCAAACAGGCCACACGCAGGCCCTGGGTGTCCGCTGCAAGGATGTCTGGGGGAGTCTGAGTGATGTGCTAGGCAGGACTAGACTACCCAGGAGAATACCCCACTTGGGAATGTACTTCCTGCTGGGATGGCTCCAGCCTTCTCCTTTAGGAGTGGCTCACCGACATGGAGAGGCTGTGTCAATGTTAAGGGCCAGATATGGGGCTGGTGGCCTTGGCTCATACCCTAGCTCTGGGCCTTAGGTCACTTAACCTTTCTGTGAATCTTCATTTCCTCGTATGTACAGTGGATATATTAATGGTACTTACCTCATAGGTTTGTTGCGAGAATTGAAGAGTAAGTGATGTGATATACCTAGAGCCTCCTAAGCCATGGGGAGCAGGACGCATGTTCTAAGAGAGGAAACCAGTGGGCATTTTAAACAGACTCCCCAGTGTACTTACTTAGGTCCTCAAGGCCACATGCTTGATCCTCTCTGCCAGCTGGTGAGCAGTAGCCTTTCTCACTCCGGAGACTGGGCTTCTCGCCCTGGTCACGTGGCCCTGGATCCTGATCATGGTGAGTCACTTGCAGAGGCTGCAGCTCAATTATGAGTATGTTCGTTTTGGCCAGTTGTTCTCTGCTGCCTTTTGGAGGCAGATGACCAGCCCTGGAAGCTTGTGCTAGCAGATGAAGCTGCACTGAGGAGTGTAGTTTGGGTTCAGAGCAGAATGGCCAGCAGGGCTTGAGAACCCCTGAGGAGTTTTAGAGAGGACCGTTCCAGCAGTTTGGTTCACATGGCCTGTGGGGACAAATTTGTATGTGGCCTCTCAGAGGATCCAGTGATGGTAAGCGTTGTCTTTGTCAATGCTTATTGGCCCTGGCAGGTTTGTTCTAAAAGAGAAGTCCCATTTTGATAGGGCTCGTGGCCCTACTGGGCACGGTTAAGGTGTGTGCTGACCCTTGGTGTGGGGCAGGCAGGTGGGCACAAAGCTGTGCTGGAAAACTTCCCTCCTCAGTGTTCTTGGGTTTAAGCTGTCTGGTTCTCTTGCCGTCCATCTGGGTGGCCACAGGACACAGTGAGGTCTTGGCAGGGGTACGACCTGAGACTGAACTTTGGCATGTGCTCACATCTCATCTTACTGACTTAACATTTAAATGTCCCAGAAATGACAGGTGACCTTGAAATCTCCTGTGATTTACAAACTTTTAAGGATGGCCGGTGGCTGCTACCCCAGCATTGTTTCTCCTTTTGGAATCGAATATAGGAAATATTAAACAGCCTGCTTGCTATGAGTGTGCAAGTGTTTCCACAGAAACTCTTGGAAAAAAGAAAAGGGCAAGGAACTAACCTCAAAACCTTAGAAGGTATGTTAGCTGCGATTTACACACACTCTGGCCCTCGGTCTTTCAGTGACCCTGCTACCAAAGGGCTATTTGCTCTTCTGCTTTTCCTTAACGCTCGAGTGCAGCTCCCCAGCCCCCACCTTTGGCTCAGAGAAATATTTGCCCCCGGAACTTCCCTAGAGCTGCGATACTGTTGCCTACAGGTATGGATCCTTCTTCAGGACTGTGTGGGACTTTTCCTTTTTAAGAAATTTCATGAGGATAGTCACTCTGCTTGGAATTCAGGCATTCGGCCTGGTGTGGGGTTTGCACGCTCTGCCCCTATCCTCAGAGTTGGGAGCCCCGGGGTTCCTCTGAATTGGTTTCTGTAGTCCTGCCCATCACACTGCTCTGGGATGGACCCGTACTCATCAGCTTTATGGTGAGGCTCACCTCCCTGAACACTGCCTGCCCCCCACTTCCCTGAACACTGCCCTGCCCGCAGTTTGATTTGAACATGAGCTGCATGTGTACATGGCCCCATGTCGGCACTGGGATGTATGTCTCTGATTCTGAGGCATAATTACTCAGTGTGTGTTTGCTTCTGATGTGATTTAAAAATATGGAGAGGGTATTTGTATTTTTCTGTGTTGTAGATGATGAAATAGGTTAACAGGGATAATGTCTTGCATTGGGCCATACAACGACTAAGTCATAGACCAGCACTTGAACTTAGGCCTCCTGGTTTCCAGGCCAGGTCTTTAACTGCTCAGAGCTGTTAGGTCAGTCATTGGTGGAGAGTGGAGTAGAGAGTGCTATATAGTAACATTACTTTACAAAAATCAGTAAAAAGAAAACCCCAAGACTTGTTTATGATCCTAACAGTTAACACAACAGCTATTGTCTTGTTGATCCCAGTCTTTCTCCATTTGTATGCATTTCATAAACAGAGCCCATATTTTTACATTCTACTCTGGTGCTTGTTCCCATGTCTGGTCTTCCCTGCACCAGAGCCTCAGGGTGAGACTGTGCACTTCCTGTGTTTGTCTCTGAAACCCTGGGTGATCCCAGCAGAGTCGCTCCTGGGAAACTCTGCGGAACACCTCCAGAAGGCGCCCGCACCCAGGAGAGAGAAGTCACCGGCTCCGCAGGAAGCACTGGCCTGATGGCATCCTCTGGGTCATACTCTGGAGAGTTTCTTGAATTCCTTATTTATTTATAATTAATGGCCATGTAATATTTTGGTGAGTTGATAAATTAGCATTCATTTAGGCACTTCCTTGTGGGACATTGAGTGGAACTTTTTCCTTCTCTCTCTGTTATTTCTTTAGACTGTTTCTGGCTGCGAGGTTATGGGGCAGGAACATGGAAACGTCATTGTTCTTGCCATATTGCTGCTCTCTGGGAATGCCAGCTTTCCACAGTGCTGATTCTCTGTCTTTGCCAGTGTGGCTGGGGATTGGATTCAGAGGAGGGAGAAGTGGAATTGGAGTCTAGCTTGTCTGCTTACTCTTCAGCATGCTGGTTGTCCCTCAGTGCTGACCGGTATCTCCTAGGGACTGGGAGCTCCATCTGTGGAAATCGAGATGTGGTCCAAGCTCACCCAGATCTTGGCTGGGAAGGCCTTGCCAGCAGTTCGGTTCTCAGTTGTGTGGTAGTGACTAATAAATGTGGCCATTGAGTCATTCCTGTGTTTTTTCCTTTAGTCCCCGAGCCCTGCTTGGTACTGGGCACTTCACGAGCTAGAAGTGAGATTCCTGTCCACGGTGAGCTGAGGTGGTATAAGACAGAGGGACATGGATGGCCTAGAGTTGGAGGAGAGGCGTGGGAGGGTGAGGAGGGAGCTGCCAGCAGGATGGGATGAAGAGCCCACCGCACAAAACATGGCTTCAGATCTCAGAGGCCTGAGACATTTTCGTTCCCGTGGGAGATGTAAGCATGACAGAGCAGTTCCGGGGGCGGGGGCGGGGCGGGGGGGGGGGGGGGGGGATAGAGTGTCCTGGATTAATGGCAGCAGCAGCCATAGTAAGTCTCAGTAACAGTTGGCTTTGGGTCATTTACTGTTTTTGAAGGGGGCGTGAGATTTTGAGGAGTCTTCTGTAGGGGACAGTGAATCACCCTATTTCATGTAGTAGGAGGTATTTGTGGAGGTGAGTTTTGGATGGTGAGGGAGCACCAGATAGTAGAGGGACTTCAGGATGATGGGATGTTGCCAGGGGGATGGGAAAGGGGGGGACCCTTTTTGCATTGATAGTTTTGGGTCTCTCCTCTTAGTACCATATTGTCTGATGTGTCTGACTGCCTGTTTCAACACCACATGCTCTCTCAGGGCAGATGAGCCCAAGGAGACAGGAAAAGTAAGGTTAACCACCTGTTAGAAATCCACCGCCCACTCCCCTCCCTGCTCCTGGAGCCGCACACAGGCCACATGGACCTGAGAGCCAAGCCTATCATGTTCTAGATGCCTAGGAGCTGGTTGTGGTTGGGTGGCTGGGTCCAGAGCCATTGTATGTTCCTGGGAAGCATGAGTGTGGCAGCTTGACAGTGCTGTGAGCAGCTCCCTGCCTGCGCCTGCCCATTTGACCTGAGTTGAGACAGTTGGGGCTTTCCTTGATGCAACCCAGGTCTGCCCGAGGAAGGTGGCGAGGCGAGAACCTAGCTGTGGTCAGGCAGGCAGGCCTGAGAGAGGATGTGTGTGTGCTTGCATGTGGCCTCCAAAAGCGTGGGAAAGGCTAGGGAGCTCATGCAGTGCCGCTGAGGGGCGTGCCAGGAAGCCCTGCCTGGGAAGACCCCTGTGGACCTCAATGGGCTGCTGAGGCCTTTATGGCTGGAGGCTCTGGCTCTCAGGCTGTGCCAGGTCTACCTTCCCGTATTATCCCTGTGTGTGGGTGAAGGGAATATCAGGAAGTAGCAAGTATGGTTTATTTTTTAAACCTTTTCTTTTGAGATAATTGTAGCTTCCCGTGAAGTTGTCAGAAATCCTACATAGGGATCCCATGTATCCTTCCCCTGGGTTCCCCTGGTCTTACACAATTACAGGACAATGTCACAACCAGGATGGTGACACCATGCAGGGTCCTTCTGTCACCCAGGAACCCTCACAGCCACCCCTCCTGCCCTCTGAGCACTACTGCCTCCTGGACCCTGGTCGCCATGAATTGTTCTTCGTTTCTATAAATGCCACATTTCAAGAAAGTTATATGTAAATAGAATCATACAACATGTAACCTTTGGGGATTGACTTTGTTCACTCATCATAATTCCCCGGTGATTCATCCAGGTTACATGTATCAATAGTTGGTTCCTTTTTATTGCTCACTAGTATTCCATGGTGTCATGTACCACAGTTTGTTT
The DNA here is from genome assembly GCA_025583905.1 of Ia io. NCBI lineage: Eukaryota > Metazoa > Chordata > Mammalia > Chiroptera > Vespertilionidae > Ia > Ia io. The sequence continues at coordinate 51,452,421 of JAJQQW010000020.1, read as the reverse complement.
AACTGTTTGTGTTCACCCATTGAAGGACATCTGCATTGCTTCCAGTTTTTGGCTATTATGATAAAGTTGCTATAATTATTTGTGTGCAGTTTTTGTGTGAATGTAAGCTTTCATTCTTTCTGAAGAATGAAATTACCAAATAAATATCCAGGAGTGCAGTTGTTGGGTTGTATGATGGTTGTGTGTTTAATTTTTTAAAAGTTAAACCAAACTTTCTCAGACTGGTTGTCCCATTTTACATGCCCTCAGCAATGTATGAGTGATATATAGATGACGCTTGAACAATGTGGAGTTAGGGGCATTGACCCCCCCCCCCCACACACACACACACATATTAAAAAACCCATGTGTAATTTAGATTCTCCCCAAACTTAGTTGTTCTCCAGTATCCTTGGAGGGTTGGTTCTAGGACCCCCCCCCTCCCCTTACCCTCGGTACCAAAATCCGAGGATGCTTATATAAAATGGCATAGATCAGATCAGTGCATGCAGTTGGCCCTTCACACCCACAGTACAGGTATTTATGAAAACAGTCTTTGTATAAGTGGACCTGTGCAGTTCAAATCCATGCTCGGGGGTCAACTGTATATTCTTCACATCCTTGCCAGCATTTGCTGTTCTCACTGTTTAGTTTTTTTAATTTAAACCCTTCTGATAGGTGTGTAGTAATATATCATGGGTTTTAATTTTCATGTCTCTAATGGGTAATGATGTTGAACATATTTTTTTAAATAAATCTTTATTGTTCTGATTATTACAGTTGTTCCTCTTTTTCCCCCCATAGCTCCCCTCCACCCAGTTCCCACCCCACCCCATGCTCTTACCCCCCCCCATTGTCCTCATCCATAGGTGTAAGATTTTTGTCCAGTCTCTTCCCGCACCTCCACACCCCCTTTCCCCCGAGAATTGTCAGTCCACTCCCTTTCTATGCCCCTGATTCTATTATATTCACCAGTTTATTCTGTTCTTCAGATTTTTTATTCACTTGATTTTTAGATTCACTTATTGATAGATATGTATTTGTTGTCACTTTGTTGTTCATAATTTTTATCTTGACCTTTTTCTTCAGCATTTCATATAATCCTGGTTTGGTGGTGATGAACTCCTTTAGCTTTTTCTTATCTGTGAAGCTCTTTATCTGACCTTCAATTCTGAATGATAGCTTGGCTGGGTAGAGTAATCTTGGTTGTAGGTTCTTGCTATTCATCACTTTGAATATTTCTTGCCACTCCTGTCTGGCCTGCATCGTTTCTGTTGAGAAATCAGCTGACAATCATATGGGTACTCCCTTGTAGGTAATTAACTGTTTTTCTCTTGCTGCTTTTAATATTCTCTCTTTGTCTTTTTCTCTTGGCATTTTAATTATGATGTGTCTTGGTGTGGTCCTCTTTGGATTCCTTTTGTTTGGGGTTTTGTGTGCTTCCTGGACTTGTAAGTCTATTTCTTACACCAAGTAGGGGAAGTTTTCTGTCATTATTTCTTCAAATAGGTTTTCAATATCTTGCACTCGCCCTTCTTCTGGCACCCCCATAATTCGGATGTTGGTACGCTTGAAGTTGTCCCAGAGGCTCCTTTCACTATCTTCATATTTTTGGATGCTTTTTTTTCTTTTCCGGTTGGGTGTTTTTTGCTTCTTTGTATTTCAAATCTTTGACTTGATTCTTGTGATCCTCTAGTCTGCTGTTGGATCTCTGTATATTATTCTTTAATTCCATCAGTGTATGCTTAATTTCTAGTTGGTCCTTTTTCATGTCCTTGAGGGTCTCACTAAATTTCTTGGAGGTTTCTGGAAGATTCTTGAGTAATCTTATTACCGTGGTTTTGAACTCTATATTCCAGTAGTTTGCTCTCCTCCATTTCTTTCATTTGTAACCTGTTTCTTTGTCTCCGCATTTTGGCTGCTTCCCTGTGTTGATAGAGTGGCTTTGTGTGCTAGGTGTCCTATAGGGCCCAGTGGCTCAGCCTCCCCAGTTACCTGAGGTGTACACTCTTGGTGCACCCCTTTGTGGGCTGTGTGCACAGTCCTGTTGTAGTTAACCCTACCAGACCGCTATACCAATTTTTTGGTAATTTCTGAATCTGCCGCTATACCGCTGTACCTAATTTTCGGTACTTTGCCTAGTACGTGAAAAAAAATGCGTCACAAACTAAAAATAACCAACCAATTGTGGTCAAACCTCATGATTAGCCATTGCAAATGTCTGCATGTGTTTGAATTGACGTTGTGTGGTTTAAGGGGACAGTTAGGTTCAGGGCCTCAGGTCTGGTAGGGTTAAGCCTTGATTGCTGTTGGTATCACTGGGAGGAATTGACCTCCAGGCCAATTGGCTGTGAGGATCAGTTGTGTCTATGATGGGAGAACTTCTGTGCTGGAGACACCCTTATGGGGCAGGACTTGCTTCAGTGGGGCTATGGTGCTCACTGAGTCTGCCCCCTGAGTGTGTCCCTTATGGATCTGAGGAGTTGTAATCTGGATGGTCCCACTCTGACCCCTGGGTACATTGGCTCTTGGATCTCCAAGGAGGTGCTAATTTAGCCTCTGCCTGAGGCCACCCAGCAGGAGCTACAGAGAGATCTGCAGATCTTTGGGGTTTGGAGGTGCCCAGATGAGGCCCAGATGTGAAGCAGTGCAAGCTACTGTCCAGCTTTGGGCCTTCTTTTGGAGGCTCTGGAGCTCTCTGACCCAGCTGCAGTATGTTAGGTTTTAGATTGCAAAAGGCCAGTCCATTCATATGCAAAAGCCTTTGCGCACAGCTTGGGTGGGGTTGTAAATTGGGTGGGGCGGGGTCTCAGGGAATCACCAGGGTGGAGCAAACAGCAGTGGCTGCCCATCAGCCCTGCCCTGAAGAGGTCCCCGGGTCTCTGTGTCCCGCAGCACCATGCAGGAACAATGATCACTGCAAGCACCTCTGAGAGAAAGCCGTCCTCGCGTTCCAGTCCGATGCCAAACAGTCCAGTTTCTCTCTGTATGAGTCTGGGTCCCCAGAGTCTCGCCCGGAACTGGAGTTCAGAGCAGTTGGGAGCTTGTATCTCCCTCCTGATTGAAAAAGACAACAGCGTACTCAGTTGCCAGCCCTTTTCCGCGCGCCTCTGTACCTCTGCACTTCACTTCCGCACCTCCTCCCAGTCTCAGTGAGCTTTTCGCTTTCCTTCTATTTGTATAACTTCCACTCATCCAGCCTTCCCGTGGTTCTGGATGGTATCCGTTGTGTCTTTTAGTTGTAGTTTTGAAGTGGTTGTGTGAGGCAGCAAATCCAGGTGTTTACCTATGCTGCCATCTTGGTTCCTCCTCCTGTATATTATTCTTTGTTTCAGTCAGTGTATGCTTAATTTCTGATTTGTCCTTTATCATATCCTTGAGGGTCTCACTAAATTTCTCAGTTTCTAGAAGATTCTTGAGTAACCTTATAACTGTGGTTTTATAAGTTTATAATCGTGCCCAGACGATGCCCAGCTGTGGAGTAAGGCCACTGCTGCTGCCAGGCAGTGGGCCTTCTTTTGGAATCTCTGGGGCTCTCTGACCCAGCTGCAGTTTGTTTTAGGTGAAAGGACAGGCCATTCATATGCAAAAGCCTCTGCACACAGCTTGGGTGGGGCGGGGTCTCTGGGAATCATCAGGGCGGAGCAAACAGCAATGACTGACCTGAACCAGAGAAGTCCCAGGTTCTCCGTGTCCCACACCCCTGTGCAAGAACAATGATCGCTGCAAGCACCTCTAAGAGTAAGCCGCCCTCGCGTTCCTGTCCCGATGCCAGACAGTCCAGTTTCACCCCGTATGTGCCTGGGTCCCCCAGAGTCTCATCCGTAACTGGAGTTCAGAGCAGCCGGAGCAGCCGCTACCACTTTCCGTGCCTCCGCACCTCTTACCAGTCTCAATGTGCTTTCTTTACCTCTTTAGTTGTGGGACTTCCACTCAGCCAGCCTTCCCGCGGTTCTGGGTGGTAGTTTTTCTGCCGTTTAGTTGTAGTTTTGATGTGGTTGTGAGAGGCAGCACATATAGGTGATTACCTATGCCGCCATCTTGGTTTCTCCCCTGTTGAACATATTTTCACGTGCTTCTTGGCTATGTACAAAGCTTCATATCTAATAATGTGAAATATCTTTTTATGACTTTTGCCCCGTTCTAATTGGATTGTTTTTTTTTTTTACTATTGAGTTTTGAAAGGTTTTATATATTATACACACACACACACTAGTCCTTCATTAGATATTTGGTTTGCAAATTTTTATCCCATTCTGTGGCTTATCTTTCAGCCTCCTAAGATGATCTTTGGTAGAGTAAAAGTTTTTAATTTTAATGAAGTCTAATTTGCTAATTTAAGTTTGTGTTCCAGTTTGAATTAATTTTTGTATAAGGTTGAGGTTATTTATTTATTTTTTGCTTGTGGATGTCCATTTGCCCAGGACCCTTTGTTGAAAGGCTGCCTCTCGAGCTTTGTTGAATTGCTTATCACCTTTTTAAAAAATTAAGTTGGGCATATTCGTGTGGGCCTACTTTGGTTTCCTATTCTGTCCCATTGATCTAATGTGTCTAACCTCCCAATGATGCCACACCGTCTTGATTACTGTGGGTAAACAATGATCTAGGAATCGGGTAGATGAATTCCTCCCACTTTCTTCTTCTTTAATTTTTAAAAATTCTAGTTTCTTTGCCTTTTCAAATGCATTTTAGAATGATCTTGTTTATATATACAAAAACTCTTGCTGAGCTTTTGATAGTAATTGTGTTAAACCTATATACCAATTTGGGGAGAATTAACATCCTAGAATCTTCTAGTCTATAAATACAGTATGTTTCTCCTTTTATTAGATCTTCTTTGATTTCTTTTATCAACATTGTATAGTTCTCAGCATGTAAATTCTGTACATACTTTGTTAGTTTTACACATATTTAATTTTTTAAAAGTGCTTGCAGATGGTATTAAATTTTTAATTTTGTTGTCCACATATTCATTGCTAGTATATAGAAATATAGTTGATTTTTCTTGTTTGTTTTGTTAATCCTCACCTGAGGATATGTTTTCCATTAATTTTTAGAGAAAGTGGAAGGGAGGGAGGAAGGGAGGGGAAGAGAGACACACAAATCCATGTGAGAGAGACATTAATTGGTTGCCTCTTGCACATGCCCTGGCCAGGGCAGGGGATCAAACCTGCAACCCAGGTACATGCCCTTAATTGGGAATTGAACCTGTGACCCTTTGGTGCACAAGCTGATGCTCTAACTACTGAGAAACACTGGCCAGGGCTACAGTCAATTTTTTTAAAATACATTTTTTTATTGATTTCAGAGAGGAAGGGAGAAAGCAATAGTAACATCAGTGATGAGAGAGAATTATTGATCGGCTGCCTCCTGCACACATACCCACTGGGGACTGAGCCCCCAACCTGGGCATGTGCCCTGGCCAGGAATCTAACCGTGACCTCCTGATTCATAGGCTGACACACAATCACTGAGCTACGTTGGCTGTGCTACAGGCAATTTTTTATACCAGTCTTATATTCTGTAACCTTGCTGAACTTACTAGTTTGTTTTTTCTATAGATTCCTTATTTTTTACAAAGACATACATGTCATCTCTAAATATTATATTTCTTCTTTCTGATTTGTATGCTTTCTATTTCCTTTCCTTACCTATTGCACTGGCTAGAATAAGAGTTCTGAGAGTGGATGTCATTGCCTAGTTCCTGATCTTAGAGGGGAAGCAGTTAGTCTTTCACCATTCACCATTATGTATATTGTTAGCTCTCTAGGTTTTTTGTAGATGTTCATTATTAGTTGCAGAAGCTCCCTTCTATTTCTGCTTTCTTGAGGTTTTTTGTTTCTTTTCTAAATCATGAATGTGTGAATTTTCTGCATTAAATGATGTAATCACAGAATTTTTTTCTGTAGCCTATTGATATGGTGGATTACATTGATTAAAAAAAAAAATTAAACCAGCCTTGCATTCCTGGAATAAAACCCACTTGGTCATGGTATATAATTCTTTAAATACTAGAAGCCCGATGCATGAATTTGTGCACTGGTGGGGTCCAGCCAGCCTGCCCCAATGGGGGCTGATCAGGCCCGGCCACGGGGGTGGGGGGGGACACAGGAAGTTGAGGACGGGCGATTGGGGCCCCGATTGGGCCGGTTGGCCACCGCAGTGTGCATCATAGCGACTGGTCATTCTAGTTTCATCGTTTTGGTTGCTGGGCTTTTATATATATAGACTAGAGACCCGGTGCACGAAATTCGTGCATGGGGGGGGGGTGTCCCTCAGCCCAGCCTCCACCCTCTCCAATCTGAGACATTCCTCTCACAATCCAGGACTGCTTGCTCCCAACCATTTGCCTGCCTGATTGCCTGTAACCACTTCTGTCTGCCAGCCTGGTCACCCCCTAACCACTCCCCTGCCAGCCTGATCAATGCCTAACTGCTCCCCTGCTGGCCTGATTGCCCCTAACTGCCCTCCCCTGCCAGCCTGGTCACCCCTAACTGCCCTCCCCTGCCGGCCTGGTCACACCTAACTGTCGTCCCCTGGAGGCCTGGTCCCTCCCAAGTGCCCTCCCCTGCAGGTCTGATTGCCCCCAACTGTCCTCCCCTGCCGGCCTGGTCCCCCCCCAACTGCCCTCCCCTGCAGGCCTGGTCTCCCCCAACTGCCCTCCCCTGCAGGCCTGGTCCCCTCAACTGTCCTCCCCTGCAGACCTGGTCTCCCCCAACTGCCCTCCTCTGCAGGCCTGGTCCCTCCCAACTGCCTCCCCTGCTGGCCATCTTGTGTCCACATGGGGGTGGCCATCTTGTGTGTTGGAGTGGTGGTCAATTTGTATTTTACCTCTTTATTATATAGGATGTTGTTGAATTCTATTTTGTTGATTTTTGCATTGCATGTATATTTATGAGGAATATTGATCTATAGTTCCTTTTCTTTCCTCTTTTTTGGTACTGTGTCTGATTTTGATATCAGGTTACTAACTTCATAAAATGAATTGGTAGTGTTTTTTCTTCTATTTTCTAGAAAAGACTATGTAGAATTGGTGTTAATTTGTCTTTAAACATTTGGTAGAATTCTCCAATAAAACCATTTGGATCTGGAGATTTATTTTTTGGGAGTTTTAAAATTACATATTCAGCCCTGGCTGGTGTGGCTTAGTTGGTTAGAATGTCGTCCCATGCACCAGAAGGTCACAGGTTCGATTCCTGGTCAGGACACATACCTAGGTTGCAGGTTCGATCCCCAGTTGGGGTGTGTATGTGAGGCAACCGATTGATGTGTCTCTCTCACATTGATGTTGCTCGCTCTCTCTCTCTCTCTCTCTCTCTCTCTCTCTCTTTCTTTCTCTGTCCCCTCTCTTTCTCTTTCCCTCCCCCTCTCTCCCTCTTCCTGTCTCTCTCTCCCCCTCCATCCCGCTCTAAAGTCAATTTAAAAAATTAAACATTCACTTCCCCTAGATATGTTGCAGGTTAGGTGGCAGGCAGGGAGGAGAGAGACTCGCCTACACTCAGCATTCTGGCCCTGGACGTCTGGATGGTTGATACACTGACATTTGGTGAAGCAGACATCAAAAATTACATATTCCGTTTCCTCAATAGTGATAGGATCATTCAAATTATGGCATATGTGTGTGTGTGTGTGTGTGTGTGTGTGTGTGTGTGTGTGTGTGTGTGTGAGAGAGAGAGAGAGAAAAATTGGCCTATTTCATCTAAGTTGTTAAATTCATGTTTGTTGAAATGTTCATAATATTCCCTTGTTATCCTTTTGATGTCTGCAGGATCTATAGTGATAGCTCCTGTTTCATTCCTAAGTTTATTTTATGTCATCTTCCTTTTTGTCAGTTTTGCTTGAAGTTTGTCAATATCATTGATTTTTTTTTTTTCCAAAGACTCAGCTCTGTTCTATTGATTTTACTGTTTTTCTATTTTAATTTAATTGATTTCTGCTCTTTTTTCCCTTCTTGTTTTGGGTATATTTTGTCCTCCATTTTTGGGTTCTTGAGTTGGGAGCTTATTGATGGGAAAGCTTGGCTCTTTTCTAAACTAAGCATTTTCGATAGTGCTATGGCATTTCCACTCAGGACTGCTTAGCTGTATTCCACAAATTTTGATATGTTGTTTGTTTGTTTTTTAATTTTTCTTTGTGATTTACTCTTGGACTCATGGATTATTTAGAAGTGTATTATTTAGTTTCCAAATGTTTGGAGATTTTCCTGTTATCTTATTGATATAGAGTTTGGTTTCATTGTGGTCACAGAACATACTCTATGATTTCTATTTTTTGAATCTATTGAGGTATGTTTTATGGTCCAGAATATGATCTATCATGGTATATGTTCTGTGGGGACCTAAAAAAGGGGGGAGGTATATTCTGGTATTTGGTGGACTGTTCTAACTGCCAACTAGATTCTGTTGGTTGATGGTGGTATTGATTACTTTTATTTCCTTATTGATTTGCTGTGTTGTTATTCTACCAATTGTTGAGAGAGGACTGTTGAAGTCTCCAACTGTAATTGTGGATTTTTTTCTTTGTTTTGTTTTGTGTTCATTCTGCTTTGGTAAAGACTGAGTGAGATACTTCATGGTTTCCTTCGTTAGCATACAAATTCCTCCTAGGCAGCTCAACTCAAAATGTTCCCATTCAAAACGTTAATTCCTGAGGCACACACCCAGCTGACCCTTGCCACAGTGCTGTTGACATTTTCTTGTGTGTGTGTGTGTGTGTGTGTGTGTGTGTGTGTATCTTTTATAAGGAAGTATCTTTTAAAAAATATACTTTTGTTGATTTTAGAGAGAGGAAGGGAGAGGGATAGAGAGACAGAAACATCAATGATGAGAGAGAATCATTGATCTATGTCCTGCATGTCCCTACTGGCGATGAAACCTGCAACCAGAGCGTGTGCTCTGATCAGGAATTGAACTGTGACCTCCTGGTTCATGGGCCAAGGCTCAACCACTGAGCCACCCCGGCCAGGTTCGACACTGTCTTACAGTTCTATGCTGCTTTCCCGTAAACAGGGAGGGCCTTCCACTTTTCTGCAGGGCGCTCCACATGGTGCATGCACCTGTCCCTGTGCGAGCACAGATGTGGATTTCTTTATTTCTGTTTAGTTCTGTTTTTTGCTTCATTGTCTTGCAGCTTTGTTTCCTGGGGCATATTCACTTAGGGTTGCTTTGTCTTCTTGGTGAACTGACTTATGTATATAATGGTCCTTTCTGTCTCTGGTCATTTTCTTTATTTTGAAATCCATTTTACCTGATGCTATATAGCAACTCTGCTCTCCTTTGATCATTATTTGTGTGATGTATTTTTTCTTTTCTTTTCAACCTGTCTGTGAATTTCTTATAGTTTGGTCTTTGTTTAAAATCTGCTTTGTCAGTCTGTGTCTTTTAACTGGTGTACTTAGACCATTTATATATAATATAATCATTGCTATGTTAGGGTATAATTATTGTTTCCTGTTCTGTTTGATTTTTATTTCTCTTCCTTCTTGAACTTTTTTTTTTACAATTTAATTTTTATGATAACTTTGATGACTTATAGTGATTTTTTTCAGTATAGATTTTTTTTAGTGGTTGCTCTAGGCATTACATTATGTATACATAATTTATCACAGTCTATTATTGGTGGTGTCATTTTATCATTTCAACTAAAAGAAATTCCTCCCATAATATTCCTTTATCCTTTCCTATGTAAGTGTCTTAACTATTTTCTCTACATAATTTAGGACATTAGACAGTGTTAATTATAATTTTTGTATCAGTCGTCAAACATAACTTAGAAAACTGAAAAGAAGGGAAACCTGATGACATGTATTTTTGCTTACTATGTTCTTGCTTCCTTTATGATGATCCAGGTTTTCTTTTATTGTTTCCTTTTGGTTGAGAGAACTTTCTTTAGCCATTTTTTAGAGTGGGTCTGTTAACAGATCCTCTGAGTTTTCCTTCATGTAAGAATATCTTGATTCCCTTTTATTCCTGAAAGGTATTTTCACTGGATATAGGATTCTGGGTTGACTATTGTTTTCTTTCAGCATCTGCAAAATATTGTATCACTTTCTTTACGTCTCCATAGTCCTTGATGAGAAATCCACTGTCATTATATTTGTTTTTCTCTTATCTATAGCTGTTGTTTTTCTCTGGCTGCTTTCAAGATTTTTTCTTTGGCTTTAGTTTTCAGAACTTAATTTTGATGTGTCTTGGTGTGGTTTTTTGTTTTGGTTTTTTTTTTCAATCCTTTGGAGTCACTCAAGTTCTTGAATTTATGGGTTGTTACTCTGGCCAAATTTGGGAAGTTTTCAGCTGTTCTTTCTTCAAGTGCTATTTCTGCCCAATCTTCCTCCCCTCCTTTTGAGACTCTGATGACACAAATGTTAGAGCTTTTGTTACAGACCCACAGGTCTCTAAGATTCTATTCTTTTATTTTTTCAGTCTGTTTTCTCTCTGTTGTCTGATTAGATAGTTTCTATTATTTTGTCTCACAGTTCACTGATTCTTCCCTTGGTTCCCATTATTTTGCTGTTGAGTCTATCTGTTGATCTTTTTATTTCAGTTATTGTATTTTTCAGTTTAAAAATCTCCTTTTGGAAAAAATAGAGAGAAATCATGGACATGGACAACAGTGTGGTGATTGTGGAGGTGGAGGGAGATGGGAGGAGGTGGTAGAGGGCATAGAGGGGATAAAAGGTAATGGAAAAAATTTAAAAATAAAAATTTCCTTTTGATTCTTATATCTCCTGTTTCTTTGCTGAGGCTTTCTGTGGTTTAGTTTATTCTAAGCATGTTCATAATTTCTTACTGAATCATTTTAGCATGGCTGCTTTAAAATTGTCATCACGTAATTCTGATACGTCTACATTGGTGTTAACCTCTGTTGAATGTTTTTGTTTATTCCATTACAACCTTCATGATTCTTAGTATGACAATGACTTTCTTCTTTCTCTTTTTTTTTTGGTTAATCCTCACCCGAGGATATTTTTCCATTGATTTTTAGGAAGAGTGGAAGAGAGAGGGAAAGACAGAAACATTGATGTGAGAGAAACACATCTATTGGTTGCCTCCTGCACGTACCCTTGACCGGAATTAAATCTGGGACCCTTTGGTCCGCAGGCCAATGCTCTATCCACTGATCCAAACCAGCCAAGGCTGACAGTGTTATTTTAGGTGACTCTGGATTGTGTTTGACCCTTCCCTTTCAGTTAGACTTTCCTGGCACTGCTTCAGTGGGGGGAGGGGAGTCCCTGCCTTTTATTTTTAAGTGGAGGTGGAAGTTCAGGCCCCCCACTTGGCCCTGATTGACACCTCAGGTGGGAAGTGCCTTATTACTGTGGGGGGAGCAGGGAGTTCAGCTTTCCATATGTCCCCCTCTGACATCGCCCCAACAGGGAGAGTGAGGAGGCCTGTTACCTGCTGGGTGGGAATAGAAGTCCTAGCTCCCTGCCTGGCCTCCTCACACCTCCCCGGCCTGGGTGCTGGGGTGCCTCTAGTGGGTGTGGGGAGTGTAGCCTTTGTTGGCATTGTGGGAGTGGGGCTACATCTCTTTTGTGGTGTCTGGCTGGAGTAGGGTGTTATTGTCTGAGAGTTTTCTGTCTTGCCGCGCTGTTCCTTCCCTGGCTCTTTGGCTCGAGAGAGCAGGCTTTTCTTTTGTCCATTGGCATTTCCAGGTTGCCTGCTCCTGCAGTCCCACGCCTGGGACAGGGAGGCAAAGAGAAAACCAGGCATGCACCTCCTTGTCGTTTCTTGGGTTCTGAAGTGTCCATCCTATCCTGCGTGCCTTCTCTTCACTTTCAGAGTCTTCTGTTTTGTCTTATATCCCATGCCCAGGGTTTTATTTGTACTTAGAAGGAACAGGGAAATTATGTCTATCCCATAGTCCAGGAGGGAGAAGTTCCAGGGAACCGTTTTGGAAAGGCTTTGGGTTAAGTCCACCCCGACTCTTCCCGAGAGGAGCTGGAAAGAGGCGCAGCCTCTGCTGCGTTGGGCCGGTGCGGGGGTGAGGGGAGCTGCGGAATCGGAAAGGAAGCAGGCCAGGGGGTGCTTTCATGTGGTGGCTCTCACATGGGGTAGGCCAGGGTGCTTTCTGCAGGGTAGCCTGCTTGAAACAAAACTCAGTCCATCTTTGGTTCCATACAGCCCAGCTTGGATCCTCATTATCCACAACAGATACCTGCTTCTCCTGCACGTCCCCACCCCCAAAAAAACAGACAAACAAAAAACCAGCCACCCAGCCAGAAAACAACACTAGCTAGCATGAGTTTTTAGAGCATGTTCCCCGGGCTAGCTTCCTTGGGGTGTCTGCATTTCAAGTTGTTCTTCAGTTCTCAGGAAGAGAATGCCTTCCGTCTGCCGGAGGCCACACCTAGGAAAGAAGGTGAGGATTGAGAGGGAGGATTGCTGCCTCACAGAACTGCTGTGAGCCTCCAGTCCGTGGGGACAGGCTCTGCTGGGTACTCCTAGACCTATCAACACGACGGGGTCCACTGGATACTCCTAAACCTATCAACACAACGGGGTCCGCTGGGTACTCCTAGACCTACCGACACGGCGGGGTCCGCTGGGTACTCCTAGGCCTATCAACACGGCGGGGTCCGCTGGATACTCCTAGGCCTATCAACACGGCGGGGTCCGCTGGATACTCCTAGGCCTAGCGACACGGCGGGGTCCGCTGGATACTCCTAGACCTATCGACACGGCGGGGTCCGCTGGATACTCCTAGACCTATCGACACGGCGGGGTCCGCTGGATACTCCTAGGCCTAGCGACACGGCGGGGTCCGCTGGATACTCCTAGACCTATCGACACGGCGGGGTCCGCTGGATACTCCTAGGCCTAGTGACACGGCGGGGTCCGCTGGATACTCCTAGGCCTAGTGACACGGCGGGGTCATACTCCTAGGCCTAGTGACGGCGGGGTCCGCTGGATACTCCTAGGCCTATCAACACGGCGGGGTCCGCTGGATACTCCTAGGCCTAGCGACACGGCGGGGTCCGCTGGATACTCCTAGGCCTATCAACACGGCGGGGTCCGCTGGATACTCCTAGGCCTATCAACACGGCGGGGTCCGCTGGATACTCCTAGGCCTAGCGACACGGCGGGGTCCGCTGGATACTCCTAGACCTATCGACACGGCGGGGTCCGCTGGATACTCCTAGGCCTAGTGACACGGCGGGGTCCGCTGGATACTCCTAGGCCTAGTGACACGGCGGGGTCCGCTGGATACTCCTAGACCTATCAACACGGCGGGGTCCGCTGGGTACTCCTAGGCCTATCAACACAACGGGGTCCGCTGGGTACTCCTAGACCTATCAACACGGCGGGGTCCACTGGATACTCCTAGACCTATCAACACAACGGGGTCCGCTGGATACTCCTAGACCTATCAACACGGCGGGGTCCGCTGGATACTCCTAGACCTACCGACACGGCGGGGTCTGCTGTTGGCATTTAGGTAGTCTGCTGGGTACTTGTCACTATGGATTTGCCTTGGTACCCAGGTCACGGCCCTCCTGAGTTATGTCCCTAAGCCGTGGTTCCCTACCAGCACCCATCCGTGTTTCATCAAAGCCAGCCTCTCAACTTACTTTCTTCAGCCCACTCCATACCCCTTGCCCAAAGCCCTTTTACCTGCTCTGCTTATGTTCATGGGAAAGCCAGTGCTTCCCTTAGGGGCCTTGAGGACCCTGCAGACGCTGAGAAGAAAGAGTGTTCTTGTCTCATCCAGATGCTTGTGACCTTTGGCAAGTGACCTTCCCTTTCTGAGTCACAGATTCCACAGCTCTCAGGTGAGGTGGTGTGGCAGGGCCTCCCAGTTTGGAGAGTATTAAATAAAAAGCATCTTAGGAGGACCCCGAAGGCTCACCCAGAGATCAGTCCTTATATGTAAGGTAGAGGTGGGTTTTAGTTTGTGTTACAGCCCTCCAAAGGGTAGTAGACAGATAGGCCTACTTAGGCCTTTTCCAACCCCATTTCACTATCTGTGGTGGCTAAAATGGGAGGCAGAGCCAGAGTATCTCTCTGGACCTTTTAGTTCATGTTGAACTCCTACTGCCAGGGTCTCAGATGAGGGGGACTCTTTGAATAGAAAAATATAATAATAACATTTATTAAGCACTTGTAGGCCAAACACTGTACTCAGTATTTTTTCCTCACTTTCATTTATTTATTTATTTTTTATTTCAGAGAGGAAGGGAGAAGGAGAGAGAGATAGTAACATCAATGATGAGAGAGAATCATTGATCAGCTGCTTCCTGAATGCCCCCTTACCCTGACCGGGGATCGAGCCAACAACCCGGTCATGTGCCCTGACCAGGAATAGAACCGTGACCTCCTGGTTTATAAGTCGATGCACAACTACTGAGCCACGCCCAGCCGAGCTCAGATTTTTTCTTTTTTTTAAATAGGATTCACACACCATAAAATTAAAGTGTATGATTCAGTAATTTGTAGCATATTCACAAGTTCATACAATCATCTCCACTAATTCCAGAACATTTTCATCACCACAAAAGGAAACCCATACCTGTTATTCACTCTCATCTCTGGTTTCCACCATGTCCTAGCAACATTAACCTGCTTTCTGTTTCTATGCATTTACTTATTCATATGAATGGAATCATATAATATGTCTGCGGTCTTTTGTGTCTGTCTTCTCACACTTAGCCTAATGCCTTCATGTTGTAGTGTGTCAGTACTTCATGCCTTTTTGTTGCTGAATAATATTCCATTGTATGGATACACCAGGTTTGTTTATCCATTCATCTGTTGATGGTTTTAAAGGTGGTTTTACCTTTTGGTCATTGTTTGCAGTGGTGCTGCTAATATTCATGTCCAAGTTTTTATTTAAGCACCTGCTTTCAGTTTTCTTGGATGTGTATACTTAGGAATGGAATTCTGGGTTGCACGGAATTCTATATTTAACCTTTTGAGGAACTGCCAGCCTGTTTTCCACAGTGGCTACACCATTTTATGCACCTTTGCATTATCTTGTCCAACCTCACATAAGTTTCATGGGGTCTAGATAAAATTATTATCCATCTTCCTCCCTTTCAAATGGGAGAATTGAGACTCGAAGGGTTTTCAGCCCAAGGTCATACAGCCACTAATTTGATGGCTCTTTGGCCAGTGCTAGCTGTGATCACTAAAGCAGTGTCTCTTCTCCCAGACCCTGGTTTGACCATCAGGGTGAGGGCTTTTGACTCTGTTGTTCATGTGATATAGCTAATGCTGGCACACATTGGCACTCACATGGCTTTTGAAGAAAATGCCATTTTTTCCTGATCTTGGTGGCGTGATTGGGAACTTGAGAGAGGCATCTATTTCTTAGGAGTTCCTAAACTCTGCACTTTCTCAGCTTCCTGCTGGATGTTGTGTTCCAGTCTTCATACCAGATGCTGCAGACCTCCCATGAGCCTCTGTGTCAAACATCTTTCTTGGAGACTCAGCCTGTGGCTGGGGGATGAGCTGTGTGGAATGTGCTAAGCAGAAGTGACTTCTGTTTCTCCCAAGTACTTGTCATTAATTTGACTGTTGAAATTTGTTCTTCCTCTCTCTCTCTGGTCCAAGGCCACTGATGACCTACCCTTTTCTCCTCTAGGCAAAACCCATTTATGGTGGCTGGCTGCTCTTGGCTCCAGATGGGACTGACTTTGACAATCCAGTACATCGGTCTCGGGTAAGGGAATCATGAACTCGCGGGGTGGGAGGTTACCAGAGAGGGGCATACTGACAGAATTGAAGAGGGAGATGCAGAATTGACAGCCAGTTAGGGGACGGTAGGGTCTGCAGGGAACCCCCATTTGACAGACCTGGAGTACCCACAGGAAACGTCTCAATTACACATAGGTAAATCTGGTGCTCCCTTCACAATGAGAAACTCTCACATGGTGCTGCTTGCATCATGGCTCAGCTTGACTCTAGAAATAGTTAAATGGAAAAGGAAAAGTCAAAATGTTTGACTTTTGGCAGTTCAGCCAATGTTTGCAGGTATGCTACTTAGGCTCCCAGTTCCTTCAGTGCCAAGGCCCTGCCTCCTGCAGCTCCCTCCTTTCCTTCCTTTCCTCTCCTCCCTTCCTCCCTTGCCAGGGATTCAGCACATAGGTGCTAGGAAAAGGATGCGGCCCAGCCCCTTGGTCCCTGCTGTGCACAGGCCGCTGGAGCAGTGAGATGGTCAAACCAGCCTTGCCCCGACCAGAGGTTTTTATTCCTCTGCCAGGGATCCCCTTTGGATTTGACTTCAACTAAAACACCTCTTTCCTTTTCCACATGCTTTTCCAGGTTCTGCTGCCTATACCCTATAAATTTCTCCAACTCTGCTCCCTCTTATCCTCTGCTCACTCAGAGAGCCTCTGGCCTATCTCAGTCTCTGCTGCCCCCAGCCTGAATGCTATACTCTGGGGCAGGGCTTGTGGGCCCCACAGACCTTGTATTGTGTCTGGGTCCTTCCTTCTAGAATGGGCTTTGTCTGTAGAGACTACAAATAGTGCCTGGAAATGTTTGTCAGGAAGAGTTTCTCCCTGGACACCCAGCGTGGACCAGTCCCCTTTGTAAGGCTCTGTGAGTGTCCTGTTTCTGCCAGCAGGTGGGAGAGCTGTGCCTCAATGCCTGCAGGAACCATTTATATTGAGGTCATACAGAATTGCTTCTAATGGGAAATCATTCATATAAATGATGTAATTCTGGCCCAAAGCAAAGAGACATGATATTTTAGTTAGTTCTTCTGGCCTTATTGCCGGTAAAAGTATGAATTATGTTGGGCTTTTTGAAATGTTGAAAACGGGTAATGGATCCTCATGAAGAAAGCACATACCCTCGTGGGTCTTTTTTATTTCACTGTCAGTGCCATTGGACCACCCTTGTCCCTGGTGCCAGTCGCATGCTCCCTGGACATCGGAGTTAGTTGTTCCCACTCGACAGTTTTGATTTTTGTTAGCTCACTTCTTAGTACTGGAGCTGGCTATCTCTTTCCCTGTCTCCCGTTCCCTGTGGATCATTGGAACAACTTCTTATAGCAGTTTTCTATATTTTCTCAGAGGTGGGGGATCAGTGCTTGGTGTTCTCAGGTTATTCCATATCGTGTCAGATAATTCATAAAATAAATATTGACACATACCATGTGATAAGCTCTGTGCTGGGTACCTGAAGAATACAAAAAGGTGATCAAGACATTTCTGCTCCTGAAGCTTACAATTAAAATAAATCAGACATCTTGTTAATTCTCAGTAACTTGTATGGAAGCATACTGGGTGGTTTGGGCTTCTCTGGCCCAGTCCTGAATAATAAATCACTGTTCTTCCGCCTGGGGTCCCTCCTTTCCTGCCATCTGCCTCAGAAATGGCAACTGTGGCACATACCCTCGTGGGTCTTTTTTATTTCACTGTCAGTGCCATTGGACCACCCTTGTCCCTGGTGCCAGTCGCATGCTCCCTGGACATCGGAGTTAGTTGTTCCCACTCGACTCCCACGGAGTCGGCATTCTTTAAATACAGGTTTGTCAAACACCGGGGCTCAGCAAGGGGAGATCAGGGCCAAAACCCTCCTAAACACCCACTCCGTGTTCCTTTGCAGAAATGGCAGCGGCGGTTCTTTATCCTCTACGAGCATGGCCTCCTGCGCTACGCCCTGGATGAGATGGTGAGTGTCCTCCTTGGCCCCCTCCTTATCTCCAGCTTCGCCAGGCCACTTCATTGTGGCTGCATTTGCATCATCTGTGAGCACAGCATGTGTGTGCTCTCACTTGGGCTTCTGTTTTGGAGCCTGGGATTTTTGAAGAACTTGTGGTAACACTAGAGCTGACCCTTAAAACCTAGACCTTTGGTTTGAAGCATCTTCAGTGGTCATGGGTGAGAGTAAGTAGTGTGGGAGGAAGTCACTTCTGTCCACGGCTTCTAGGAACTGGACTTGGCCAGAGCACTCCTAGGAGAAGTGGAGCAGGCTGTGACCTGCAGGGCAGGTGGGAGGCTGGCTGTGCTGTACAGGCGTGTGGAAGTTGGGCACATGTGTTCACCTGCTGTAGTCCCAAGATTGCCCTTCTGTTCCATGGCTGTAATTGGTCTTGCTCATCCAACTGATCTGCAGAAGCCTCCTGGTTGTCATTGTTCTTCTAGTCACTAAGCCAGGGCATATAGGTCCTTCTTGCCCTGTCACCCCCTGGTTTGCTTCCTGCTTCCTGGTCTGGATGAGTGTTTATTGCTCTTGGTCCAGAGGCAAACTCGAAAACCAACCAGGTAGAATGTCCTGGCTTTTCTTTTTCTACCCATTTGTGTACTGATTTTTTTCTCTAAAGGAGATTGGTCTCCTGACTAAGGTATGACTGAATTCCAAGCTTTATAAAGGGTTGGAGATGGAGAATTTGAGCATCTTTTCTGGTTCCATTTGAGTATGTGAATGTGAGTGCATTCACTTGTACAACATTTTTAAATTGGGATTATCCTAGAAAATTTAGTCACACCATGTAAAATAGGTTGACCCATCCCTTTGCAGGAAGGGTGAAAGCAGGGTCTAGAGGTGTGAGCAGAAATGACTGTCTACCCAAGGGCCTCACACTATGTGGACACTTGGGTTTTAGGGTGGTTACTACAGCTGATAGGTGAATATAAGTGGGTTCACGTCCACGCTGGGTCCTAATCTTTGTACTGTGATGCTTTCTCTATTTTGTTTCTGGGCTGAATTAATAGGTATGATATCTAGTGTGGAATTAATAGGTATGACACTTAGTTCTTTATTGACTATCACCTCATTGGTTCCTTCTTAAAAAGAACTTTCTTCCTTCTCATTCTTTCTGTGAGCATATTTGTGCAATGTGGATGGGCCACAGAGAGTTTTTACCATGGAAACAGCTGTGATCCAGAGTGGTTGGAGGTGAGAGCTAATGGGGCGCTGGAACTCGCTAGAGGTGGGAGCGGGAGAACTGATTTCACTTGGACACTTGTTTCCTTTGAGGAAAGGCGGCAGGTGTAGAGGCAGAGCCATTGCTCCCCATGAGTTCTCCCAACTTGGCTGTGGTGCCTGCAGCGGCGCTGGAGCAGGAACTGGGCTAAGGGCCTGGAGGTTGGTTCACTGTCTTCCCCGCTGCCTGTGACCTGTTGAGAAGTCCTGCGAGACTAGCAATTAGAGAAGAGCCTCAGGTTACTGGGTTATATTTGGACTGGGCTGGACAGTGAACCATCCCGAAAAGAGTTCCCTGGACTTCCCTTGCACATAGATTATTCCGGTCAGGAAATCTTTCTGTAGGTCTAACTGGAGTCCAGCACAGTTCATTATTCCCTGCAGCTCAGTTGCACAGGCACAAAGAGGGTGGCTGCTGGGGACACCTTTGTGTGGGCACGAACGCAGAGCTCATGCTGCATCCCAAGAGCTGTTGAGCCCTGAGGACTGACACCTTGCAGTGCAGTTTGGTCTCCCAGCAACCTGGGTGCTGGTGGGGCAGAAGTGGAGCTGTGCTAGTGACGTGAGAAAAGAGAGAACCCTCAAGGAAAACTTGGACTGCAGGGGGCCATTGGGGGAATGCCCAGAGTTGAGAGTTTTGGGCCACGCGCCACTTTCTGGCAGATGACCTTGGAGCTTCCGGACCCTGTGAGCCAGTTAGTGCTGATCTGCCCAAACTGTGGGCAGTACAGATACACTGCCTCTCCAGGGAAGAAAGTGGCATTATTTCTATGAGTGAAAAAAACAACCGTGGCAGTTGTTTTGAAAAAGCAGCATTTCATGTGTAAGGATTTTGCCTTGTGTTTGGGCAAGGTTGCAAGGAAGCGTCTGAGTTGCACTTACGAAGAGGCTGGGTGAAGGGGCAGTCAGGTGCCAGCGGCCCGTGGTCAGCATCTTCGGCCATTGCCCATGTGGCTTACAGGCAGGCAAGTGGTTTGTATCAGGCCTTATTCTTCTTGGCCACTTGCCGGATGAGCATGATCCAGAATCCCGGAGCTCCAGCCCGGAGGTCAGTTTTCCTGAAGCCTAGACGCCCTCCCTCGCCCTGGCCAGCAGGAGTCCTGAGACCTGGAGCAGAGCTTTTCAGGCAGTGTGTGTGTGAGTGGAATTCTAGCCATGCTGGAGGTTTTCTCAGTGGGGACCACAGTGCCTCTAAGGGCTCCCCTGTGTGGAATCATCTTTGATCCTCACAGCTGAGTGGAGAGAAGGGGTTGCTACTGGCCCTGGTAGGTGGAGGTCAGGGGTGCTGCTTGATGTGCTATGATGCACAGAACAGCACCCCCCACAGGAGAGCGTCAGGTTCCAGCGGTCAGCAGTGCCAAGGCTTAGAGACAGTGAGATCTTGTCAATGACTTACTTACATTTTTAAAAACGAAGGCATGAGTTGTTGTCATCCTGTTCCTAAAAGGTATGGAAGGGCTCAGCCATCAGATTTCCTGGGAATGAGAGAGGCGATGGGGCACGGTTAGCCTGCTGGCTGGTATGGTAAGTGCCAGGCAAGGAATAGGGGTGGGCCTGTTTCTTGTATGAAGGAGTTTCTGTGAAGTGTCCCTGCACATCAGGTGACCACAGGGCTAGCAGAACTGCATAGGTGTGGCTTTTACCCAGGGAGCATAGGTACCACTTCCCTGTGGCATGCTCAGGCTCTCCTGCCTGGACAATGGCCCCACTCGGTGTGGTCTCCAAGCCCAGCAGCTCTGAGCAGCCAGTAGCCACCATTGATGCTACCACCCCGGCCAAGCTTTGCTCCAGAGACCCCCGGCCCCCTAGACCTCCATAGTTAATCTGCATGTATTAACTTTTGTACCTTTTTATAGCTGGGCTGTTACCTTAAAACTTAGTCACAATCTCTTTCAAATTGTCACTTGACTTTTATACAATATTACTATTTGTTTGTTTAAATGTTATCTTACCAACTAGATTGTGACGTGTGTGTGTTTTTCTTCATTGTTGGGCCCTAATTCTTTTTAATTTTTTATTGATTTCAGAGAGGAAGGGAGAGGGAGAGATAGAAACATCAATGATTAGATTGATCGGCTGCCTTCTGCATGCCCCACACTGGGGATCGAGCCCACAACTCAGGCATGTGCCCTAACCGGGAATCGAACCGTGACCTCCCAGTTGCATTTGGGAAATTTCTTTTCCTTTTTTTGGGAAAATTGTCTCAACCACTGAGCCACACCAGCTGGGCTTGGACCCTAATTCTTGGTATCTTTCTGCATTATCTGGCCTGAGGCTTATATGGTAAAGACAAGTAAATATTTGTTAAGTTGAACTAACCCCCTTTGTAAATGCGTTGTTGCAGAATTTCTGCTTTCAGTTTGAGAAGGTAGGAGCTGAGGTGTGTTTGGGAGAGGGGTTAGGTGTGTTGTGTGTGTAGCTCTTAATGGTTCCTTAGCAGAAGGAAGAACGCCCTCCCGAGGGCTCCAGAGAACAACGGCGGCGGGCAGGGGAGGGCTTGTCTGGGCCCCTGCACTGGGACCAAGAGGTTCACAGCAGTTGCTGTGGCTGCCAGGAGTCCCAGGCAGAGGAGGAGGGCTCAGTCCCTGGGTCATGTCTGCCTCAGCGCTGCTCTGAGAGGCCTTTCTGCTTGGGGTTTCTGCTGGGTCTGGGCCCTCAGGACTGACTGCTGCCTTTCTCTTCTGGGTGGCTCTGAGTTGGGACTAACTTTTAGGAATCACTTTTTCTTACTTGGGAAGTTTTTTTCTTACTGCACCCACATACCCTGTAATTGGGTGTTGAGGTGAGGCAATCTTCCCAAACGAGGAAAAGAAATGCAAGCTGACTAAAAAAGCAATCTCATTTACCATCGCACCAAAAAAATTAAGATACCTAGGAATAAACTTAACTAAGGAGGTGAAAGACCTATACGCGGAAAACTACAGGACACTGATAAAAGAGATAGAGGAAGACGTAAACAGATGGAAGAACATACCATCATGGATTGGTAGAATCAACATCATTAAAATGTCTATACTACCCAAAGCAATCTATAGATTCAATGGACTCCCCATTAAAATACCAACAGCATATTTTACAGATTTAGAAAAAACTCTCAAAAAATTCATCTGGAATAAAAAAAGACCCCGAATAGCCACAGCAATCCTGAGAAAGAAGAATAAAGTGGGAGGGATCTCAATACCAGATTTCAAGCTGTATTACAAAGCCACTGTTCTCAAAACTGCCTGGTATTGGCACAAGAACAGACATATAGATCAATGGAATAGAATAGAGAACCCAGAAATCGATCCAAATTGCTATTCTCAATTAATATTTGACAAAGGAGGCATGAACATAAAATGGAGTCAAGACAGCCTCTTCAATAAATGGTGTTGGGAAAATTGGACAGATACATGCAAAAAAATTAAACTAGACCACCAACTTACACCATACACAAAAATAAACTCAAAATGGATCAAGGACTTAAACATAAGACGGGAAACCATAAAAATACTAGAGGAATCTATAGAGAAACAAATGGGACTACATCAAAATAAAAAGCTTTTGCACAGCAAAAGAAACCATCAACGAAACAAGAAAGCCCACTGTATGGGAGAGCATATTTGCAAATGCTATCACTGGTAAAGGTTTAATCTCCAACATCTACAGGCAGCTTATACAACTTAATAAAAGGAAGATAAATGATCCAGTAAAAAAATGGGCAATGGACCTAAATAGAATCTTTTCAAAAGAAGACAGAAGGAAGGCCAAGAGACACATGAAAACATGCTCAAAGTCACTAATTATCCGAGAGATGCAAATCATAACGACAATGAGGTCCCATCTCACACCTGTCAGAATGGCTATCATCAACAAATCAACAAACGACAAGTGTTGGTGAGGATGCGGAGGAAAAGGAACCCTTGTGCACTGCTGGTGGGAATGCAGACTGGTGCAGCCACTGTGGAGAACAGTATGGAGTTTCCTCAAAAAACTGAAAATGGAACTCCCATTTGACCCAGTAATCCCACTCCTAGGAATATATCCTAGGAAACTGGAAACACCAATAAGAAAGGATATATGCACCCCTATGTTCATAGCAGCACAATTTACAATAGCAAAGATTTGGAAACAGCCTAGGTGCCTGTCAGCAGATGACTGGATCAGAAAACTGTAGTACATCTACATAATGGAATACTATGCTGCCATAAAAAAAGAAGGAATTCCTACCATTTGTAGCAACCTGGATGGAATTGGAGAACATCATGCTAAGTGAAATAAGCCAGTCCATGAAAGAAAAATACCACCTGATCTCACTCATCTATGGATAATAAAGAAAATTATAAGCTGTTGAACAAAAAGATAGATACAGAGACAGTAAAACATCAAACAGACGGTCAAATTACAGCGGGAAGGTTAGGGAGAGGTAGGGGAGATAAGAGATCAACCGAAGGACTTGTATGCAAGCATATAAGCATAACCAATGGACAGAAAACTCTGGGGGGTGAGGGCATGTATGTGGGGTGGGGGGGGCAATAGTAAGATATGTACACATATAATACCTTAATAAAATAAATAAATAAATAAATAAATGAGGGGCCATGCTGGCCAGGTAGCTCCAAAAAAGAAAAAGAAAGAGAGAAATGCAAGCTGAGGTGAGGTGGGCTCAGGGCAGCCTTACAGACAAGCGGGGGGCTGGGCCTCTGGTTTTTCAGGAGTGGACACAGTAAAGAATCTAAAAACCCCAAACTACCGCCTCTCTCCTCTACTTTAGTTTTCCTCCTGTAATCCGCCCATTATTTTACCAAATTCTGCCACTTCTTTTTTTAAAAATATATTTTTATTGATTTCGGAGAGGAAGGGAGAGGGAGAGAGAGAGAAAAACATCAATGAGAGAGAATCATTGATGGGCTGCCTCCTGCACGCCCCACACTGGGAATCGAGCCTGCAGCCCAGGCGTGTGCCCTGAACGGGAGTCGAACCGTGACCTCCTGGTTTATAGGTCAACGCTCAACCACTGGGCCACACTGGCCGGGCTGCCACTTCTTTTGGCTTTTGGGGCCTGGCGTAGGGCTAAGTTGCTGGCATCATCAGAACTCAAAGATCTTTTTGGAAGGCTTTTCCGGAGAAGTACCAAGTCCAGAAGGAAAGCAGGGCTGGGTGTTAGGCAGAGCAGGCTGAGCAGTGAAGCTCTGGCTCTTGCTTTCATGTTCTCTTCCTTTCCGGCTGGAAGCAGGCAGAAAGATGGTCTAAGCTTTGTTTGTTTTAAATTATGGTAAAATATATGTAACAAATTTACCATTTTAACCATTTTTAAGAGTACAGTTCTTTGGCATTAAGCACATTCACATTGTTGTGCAACCATCACCCCCATCCATCTGCAGAATTCTTTTCATCTTGCAAAAAGGAAACACTATTTCTGATAAATACTAACTCCTCAGTTCCCCTCCCCCCAGCCCCTAGCAGTCCCATTCTACTTTCTAAATCTGAATATTTTCCCTATGTTCTTCATATAAGTGGCACCATATAGTATTTGTCCTTCTGTGTCTGGCTTATTTAACTTAGTATAATGTCCTCAGGGTTGACCCAGGTTGGAGCATGTATCATAATCTTCTTCCTTAAAAAAATGAAAGCGATGGGTCTAATGCTCCTGAACCCTGCCTGCTGAAACAAATGGGCCCTGGTCTCTCCCGCATGGAAACCGACAAGATTGTACCCAGGCCTCTGTGGCAGGTGTGTGGTAGTAAGGGCCACCTTTTGCTGTGCGAGACTTCCCTTTCTCCTCTAAAGAGTCCTTCAGAGTTTGGACAGACTGGAGCTGCATGACTTTGTAGGTGCCATGCTGCCAAGGACTTAAGCTCACCCACATCCCTAGACATACGAGGGAGACACAGCTCTCGGGGTGTGCTTTTCTTGGGGACAGCTGTGGGTTTGTCAATTCCATACCATGCGAAGGTCCAGCCAGAGAAGTTACTCTGGGATTCTGTGCTTGTGTGTAAAGCCAGGGCTTGGTCTGCGTGCTCTTCAGAGGACACCAAGTGCTGACAGGTTAGGTTTCTGGCTCCTTTATAGTTTGCTTCCTGTAGGACAGAGTCCTGGCGGCTGCTTTGACCTCAGGAACTTTGCCCACTTTACTCTTGACAAATTTAGGCCACTTCTGGTGTTGAGTCAAAGCCCTGAGTAGGACACAGATGGCCAAGGCCTAGGAGAGTGGGGAGGGGCCTCCCAGCTCAGCCCTGCTGCTTTCAGGGCCTGCCTGAGGTCCTCTCACACCTCTGCAGCTGAGCCCTCTATCCCTCATCCATCATTTTGCAGACATTCTCCTGCATGAGAATCTCCTGATGGCAAGACCCAGGTATCCACAATTTAACCACTTCCTGAGACATTCAGGAAGTGCTAATATTTGAGAACCCCTGCTTTAAGCTCTGGCGTTGTTTCCCACCACTGGGAGCTTTCCTAGACAGGCTGAGGGTGTGCTTCATTGGTAACCATGGTGGCTGTTGTGTCCATAGCAAAGCCCTGTAGGGGAAGGACTCATGGCCAAAGAAGGCCCCTCTCGTGGTGAAGCTCACAGGCTGTTGAGACCCACGTGGACATGTGAGGATTAACTACCAGACAAAACCATGACACGCATGTTATTCAAGGCATTGTGTGGCCTGGGAGTCAGAGGTGTCTTCTGGGAGGAAAGGCAGGGTCTTGGCCTCCTTCCTGCTTGTCATGGAGATTGAGGAGGGGCGGCCAGTGCTCTGTGTTGGCTCTTCAGGAACAGTCTTTAATGTGGTTCTCACAACAACATGGATTGAGGCTCTGTTCATTTCGCAGATGAAAAACAGGCCCAGCGAGATGGTGGGGTCGTTAAACTCATGAGTGACAGAACTTTGATTTGAGACACCTTCTGGGAGAATGATGGTGTCTTTTCTCAGTGGTCCTGTTCTTTGCTGTGTCTAGCGATGGCTGCCTCTCTGTCCAGGTACAGGAGCAAAGGAGCACAGTGGCACTGCTGAGGGCCAGGCGGGCTCTTAGCATCTTGCCCACCCTTGTTTTATCGGTAGCCACAGACTGGCAGTTAACAGTAATTTCCCTGTGTCTTCAAGTGCGTTGAGCTGCGCTGACTTCAGACCTGCAGTCTGGCCCTGAGCGTGGATTCAGAGGGTGTGGGAGGCAGAGTAGGATGAACTCGCCCTGTGCCTGTGTGTGAGGCAGAGAGGGTTCCTCAGACGCGGGCCTCTTCGTGTTCTAAGGACGCGGTCGAGATGGGGTCAGAGAAGATCTGTTACAGGTTACTCTCATGTTTTTTAGGGTTACTTTAAAATCTGTCGTGTGTTGGCCCTTGCTTTGGCCTTCATGCCTTTTTCCACATGGTTTCAGCCTCCAGGGGATGGAGGCCGGCCTGTTGGATTTGGTGCTGATAGCCTGGGGAGTGTAGGAAGAGTGTTGGTTTAGGATTCCAGGAAATGTGGGTGTTTTTTGTGTGTGTTTTTTTTAATTCTCACCCAATGATATGTTTATTGATTTTAAAGGGAGAGGAGGGGGGGAGAGAGAAACATCGATATGAGAGAGATACATTGATAGGTTGCATCTCCTATGTGCCCCAACTGGGGATCAATCCTGCAAAATTTCACTGCATGGGACAACACTCCAACTGACTGAGCCACCTGGCCAGGGCAGAAAGGTGGTTTTTTTGTTTTTTGGGTTTTTTTAAATTTCTTTATTGATTAAGGTATCACATATTTGTCCTCATCCCCCCATTCCCATCCCACACCCCTCCCCACGCATGTCTCCACCCCCCTGTTGTCCTTGACCACTGGTTAGGCTCATATGCATGCACACAAGTCCTTTGGTTGATCTCTCCCCTTTATCCCCACCCTCCCCTACCCTCCTCTGAGGCCCGACAGTCTGATCCATGCCTCCTTGTTTCTGGGTCTGTTCTTGTTCATCAGTCTATGTTGTTTATCATTTCCCCTAGATGAGTGAGATCATGTGCTACTAGAAATACACTTATAAGAACCGAAAATGAGAAAAGCAATAATGGTTATGCTGACAGGCAAATGAATCAGTCCGTAGTGAGTTTCTTTCTGGGCCAACAGTTCTTTTGAGACCCAATTTCAATGTCAAACAGTTCCTTATGTGTACATGTCAGCAATGATATTTCAGTTCTGGATGGTGGACAAATGGTGGTAATGCAGGTCCGACCCTCTCTGGTTTGGTCCTGGGCAACCTGCAGTGACGCACAGCTGCTGACTGCTAGTATGGCAAGGCATCGTCAGCGTCTTCCATCTCTGGACTGCTTCTCTTCTGTCTTCATGGCTGGAGTAGTCCAGAAAGGTAGGTTTTAATCCAGTTCCTCTGTTTGTGGCTGAGTGGCCATGAGCAAGGTCCTCCCCTCTGCATGGTTTCCCTCCATAGGAGCCTTGCAGCGTTACTGAGCCTGCAGTGAGCTTCCCTCCTCATCAGCTGCTCTTCTCCAGCCCTTTGCTTGCTGTGATATAATGGTAGTTTTAAAAATTAACTTTGAACTTAGAAGTGTTTTCATCCTTACACTAGCCTGTGAGCAGGTTGGGGGCTGGTGAAGAGAGACAGCCCCCCAGGCCCTGTGGGTGCCCACGCTCCCCGAGGGCTCTGGGTGCTATCACACACCGGCTGGGGACTGTCCAGTGGGCTCTGCACAGAACCTTGATACGAATTTTTAAGCGGATACAACCTGGTGCTGCTGGAGTTGAAGCTGTGGAATGTTTGCAGCCTCTGTCCCAGCCGCAGTGAGGGTGTGCCCTGGCTGAAGGGTGTCCTCCTACGGCCGAGTCGCCCATGTGCCTGCACAGGTGAGGTGCCTCTTGTTGATCATTCCGCTAACGCACTTTCCCAAAATAATTAACCCAGGGGTCCTCAAACTTTAAACAGGGGGCCAGTTCACTGTCCCTCAGACCGTTGGAGGGCCGGACTATAGTTTAAAAAAAACTATGAACAAATTCCTGTGCACACTGCACATATCTTATTTTGAAGTAAAAAAACAAAACGGCAAAAACACCCGCATGTGGCCCGCGGGCCGTAGTTTGAGGACGCCTGAATTAACCTGTTTTTGAACCTTTTAAGAGTAGTAAATGCTTGCCAGTGTTGGCTGATGTGTGAAAAACAATCATTCTAGTTAAACTTGGAGGCCAGTGCAGGGGCTGATGTTTATGAGGAAAAGTGGAGAGCAGCTGGGAGATAGGCTGGGGGCCACTGGCAACTCAGTGGGCCAGGGCCCAGCGTGCTGGCTGTCAAGGTTGGCAAAACCTGGCTGTGCTCAGAAGCTGTGGACCGACCGGCCAGGGTGTCTAGAGGTGAGTCCAGCCTGCTGAGGAGTTTACCCCTCCCCACTTTAGTTTTCTGGACCTGGGGCCTTAGATCTGAGGCCCTTGTCCCATCTTCCTTAATCATGACAAGTAAAATAGTTCTCACCTCTTGGGGAGGGATGTTGTGATTAATTGCTTAGTGAGTCTTTATGTTAAAGACAAAATGTGATCTGTGAGTCTATGCTCCGCATGCCAGGCTTCCTGGCTGGAGGGTGGGGTGCTGTGCAGTCCGTGGTGTTGGTGTCATTTCCCAGCGACAGGCAGTAGGTGACTGGGGGCCCTGTGCTCAGTGGCTCCCTGCAGGCCACTTTGCCTTAGAGCAGGGGTCCTCACACCTTTCAAACGGGCCAGTTCACTGTCCCTCAGACAGCTGGAGGGCCGGACTGTAGTTTGAAAAACACTATGAACAAATTCCGATGCACACTGCTAAGTCGGCTGCTAAGCAGGACAGGCAGTGGCGGCAAAAACACCTGGCGGGCCAGATAAATGTCCTCAGCGGGCCGCATGTGGCCCGCGGGCCGTAGTTTGAGGACCCCTGCCTTAGAGCATCTTGAGGCCAACTTTTAGTTATTTTGAAATGTTAAAGTGAGAGAGCAAGGTATGACATAGATGAACCCAGGGGGGCAGGAAACTCTTCCCCACGGGCAGTGAAGTCCTGTTGTCAAAAGGTCAGGGGTTAGCGGTGAAGCTTACAAGTGCTACATGCCTTTTTGCCTTAAATTTTATTCACTACGATGGATGAAACTTCACCCATTAGAATGAACCTTGCTGATGCAGGGGCATTGTCTGTGTGTTTCTCTGGAATTTTTATTTTATATTTTTATTTATTTCAGAGAGGAAGGGAGAAAGAGATAGAAACATCAATGATGAGAATCACTGATCGGCTGCCTCCTGCACGCCCCTCACTGGGGATCAAGCCCACAACCCGGGCATATGCTCTGACTGGGAATCGAACACGACCTCCTGGTTCATAGGTCAACGCTCAACCACTGAGCCATGCCAGCCGGGCATCTCTGGGATTTTCAGTGTAGATGTTGTTCTCTGGAAGCTGAGAGCTGAACTTGAAGTCTCTCCCCTTCCCTCCTTTTAACTTAAGCTGGGGAGGAGCTGGGAGACACAGGCCTGTGAAGCCAGTGAAAGTGTACCCTTCTGCCTCTGGTAGGTTTCTCTTGTCATGTACGACTCTGCATGCTAGCCCCGTGACATGCTCCACATGGAACAGCTGGGACATGGAAGCCACCAGGGGCGAATCATGGGACTGTTTGGAGGAAGAACAGAGCAGACTTCTGGAGGTTAGAGCAGAGGGGTTTCTAGATATGGCCTCGGTCTAGATCTTTGTTTTACTGGTGGGGAGACCCAGCTTAGGAAGTCACAGACTGGCACATGGGGCTCAACCGGTAAGTGTGGGGTGATAGCTGGGTTCCCTGGTTGCCTGGTCCCGATCTGGGGAGTGGGTGGGAATAGAAGGGCTCATGTTTTACAGACGGGGCCTGAGTCTGAGGCGGTGCTCTTTTACACGGATAGGCTAAGCTGGGGGAGGAAAGAATTAGAGAACATACAGGAGTGAGTGGCTAAAGGGTCAGGTGAAAGGGGCAAGTAAACACCTGTCAGGTGTGGTGGGAAGGCTCTGCAGAAACCCTCAGTCATTGTCAAGAACCAAGAGAAGGCGTAGGTCAGACATGGTTTCCTTCCTCTGTCCCTGTCCCCAGGATTCTCTTTTCCATGTGGGCCTCCCTGCACAGGACAGTGAGCACCTGGAGGCAGGACGTTGGATAACATGACCCGGTGGGGGAGAAGCTCTGCGCACATTGGCTGGTAGGGTGTGTCAGCCGGTCTGCCATTGTCCTTGACTCTGGTGATTGAGTCTGTTGTAAACATTTTAAGAAGCTCCCCCCTGCCCCGCCCCCGAGAATCCGCCTTCTTTGACTTATAGACCACACTGCGAGGACTTGGCGACTTTGGTTGCTCGGTGAATGCTTTCTGTCTCACTGGGACTGTGTGCTTGCCTTTCTTCCCAGTTACACAAGTGGTGAGTCAAGGAGAACAAAGGAGTAATTACCTGCTTGCTTCTGTTCAGCGCCCCTGAGCCATACTGAGATCCCAGATTCTTCTCTTCTCGCTGACTTCCCCAGGCGCCTGCAGCTACTGAGCATGGAGACTTGTGGTCACCCACGCTGAATTAGCGGAGAAGACTGACAGAGGGTTACGTGCCGTTTTCCGCTGGGGGCCGTCTGTCTCGCTCTTGGCGTGTGTGCAGCTCTCTTAGGGATGGACGGAGGTGATGGGTGCTTGGGCAGCAGTTCCATTAGCTGGTGAGGGCTTTCTGTGGCCCTTGCTGTGCCCCAGGACAGCAGCAGAGGATGGCACCCTTGTGGAGATCTGCAGAGCTGCGAGTGGGCTCCTCTGGCTGCAGGGCGAGTGTTTGTGACAGTGGGCTGGGTGGCTCCCTCCTCTCAGAGAGAGAAATGACTTCGGGTTTTAGGAAAGTGAGCAGCTTAGAATAATTGGTTAGAAAACGAATTAAGTAGCAGCAGGGAAAGAACTGTTGAAAAGGTCATTTTATGGAAATTAGCAATAGAAAATATTTGGGCTGAAAAACAAAGGCAAGTAACTAGTACCTGGTGTGTGCATGTATGTGCATAACATGCTTGCACACTCTCACACACACAGCCAGGCTGCAGTCTTCCAGGAGCAAAGTCCCTGCACCTTGCTTCTCAGGCCCTTGTACTCCACCTCCTCCTCAGGACCCCATCCTTGGTGCACCGAGCTTCCTCCCTGGACATGTCTTTTGCTTTGGACCTTCTAAATGGGCAAAGTGTGATAAGCTGATCCACTTACGGTATTAATTGTGAGCAGTCAGTTTAATGTGTTAGTGTCTTAATCTCTCCTGCCCTCCCTCCAGTCCACAAAACAGTTTTCACAAGAATTTTTTCCCTAGCAGGATGGGAAAGCTCTCCCAGCCCAGGAAAGGGTTCCACTGGTGGAATCTCAGAAACGGGTGAGCAGGTGGGGGCTATTCAGGAAGAGGATGTCTTTCAGGACCTATCCGGCGTGCTGACACGCCCACATACACGTGCACATTGATGATTCATTCATTTACAAATGCCTGTTGAGTGCCTCAAGTGTGTCCAAGGTGAACTTGAGGGTGTCTTCATTTGGGGGAGCAAGGTTACTGATAACACACAATGTAGGTATCCACGCCCCCTGTGGCTGCCTTAGCAAACTACCTCACCCGGAGGCTAGAAGCAGCACAGGGTGGTTCTCTGACAGTCTGGAGCGCAGTCGCCCATCTTTCAGACCTCACCGACCACCAGTAGTTCGCGGACCACCGGTTGCTGACCGCTGGTCTGGAGGAAGGAGTGCAGAACCAGTCTCCCGGGTGAGGCTAAGCCCAGTGCCGGCAGGGCAGGGCCGGCTCCTCAGGAGGCTCCGGGGGAACCTGTGCCTCTCCTTCCCTTCTGTGTCGACTCTCCCTTTGCCTCTCTCACGAGGACACTTGTGTTCCATGGAGGGCCTACCCGGCTCAGCCAGGCCGACCTCCCATCTCCAGAGCCTCACCTCAGTCACACCTGCACCTCCCTTTGCCAGCTCAGGTCACATGCTCAGGTTCTGGGGCTGGGAAGGGGATCTTTGCGGCCATTTTCAGCTGACATAGAGGTATGATCAGAGGGAACTATGTAGAGTGCACTAGGGCGAGCAGACTCTGCTAGAAGTTTCCACGGAAGACATGAGCTGGGCTAGGCCTGAAGGGCAGGGTGGCGTTGCCTTAGACCAGTGGTTCTCAACCTTTCCAATGCCGCGACCCTTTAATACAGTTCCTCATGTTGTGGTGACCCCCAACCATAATATTATTTTCGTTGCTACTTAAAACTGTAATTTTGCTACTGTTATGAATCGTAATGTAAATATCTTAAATGTTTTCCGACGGTCTTAGGCGACCCTGCTAGCGGTTCTCTGTAGAGCCTAAGACCTTCGGAAAACACAGATATTTACATTATGATTCATAACAGTAGCAAAATTACAGTTGTGAAGTAGCAACGAAAATGATTTTATGGTTGGGGGTCAC
This sequence comes from Ia io, assembly GCA_025583905.1. Taxonomy (NCBI): domain Eukaryota; kingdom Metazoa; phylum Chordata; class Mammalia; order Chiroptera; family Vespertilionidae; genus Ia; species Ia io. The sequence goes on along the minus strand of JAJQQW010000020.1, from coordinate 51,420,193 downwards.
CACAGCATGAGGAGCTGGATTAAAGGGCCGCGGCACCAGGAAGGTTGAGAACCACTGCCTTAGACCGACAGGGAGATCAGTGGGAAGGGCCGGCCACCTGCGTGGGAGAAGTGTGATTTGCATGTAACCAGAGAGTTACGCAGTGCTCCTGGATGCCACTGCCAGGCAGGAGACGTAGGCACCAGGTACAGGAAACGCAGTGCATGGGAGAGGGAAAGGAAGAGGCTGGGCCACCAAAGATGTCCCTCCTTCCACAGCTGCCTGTGTCTGCAGAGTATGGCCGTCATGGGACATCAGCGTAGGAAAGGGGCTGACAGGCCGCCCTTGTGCTGATCGGGGTGAGAGAGAAGTAAGCCCGTCATGCACCGTGGAGACGGCACTGACGCCACTGCAACTCGAGTCAGATTGTCCTTAAGACAGGCCCCTCAGAGCGGAAGGAGAGGCAGTAGCATGGCTGCCTTCACGTTGCACGGCCCACAAGGAGAGAGGGAGGAAGAGGCCATGCTGCCCCGAGGAGTCTGCTGTCCCCCTGGGGAGAGTGGTGGTGTGTTTGCTCCTGACGAGGGTGGTGTTGCTACCGAGCCTGTGGGCACGAAGCTGCCCGAGTAGGACAGTGCAGGTGGAGGAGCACAGGGACTCTTCAAGTCTCGGAGGCTTTGAAGGACTCGGCACAGTCCCGGCTATGACCCCTCCGGCCCCGGGCACACCCTTGTCCCAGAGCAGAGGAGAGGGTGTTGGAGGCACGATTCCGAGGCTGGGTTCCAGCACTTGGACCTGCGCTCCATCCCTCCTCAGGGACCTCCCTTTTGGGCCTCCTGGATGGGAGGGCAGTGGACAGACTGCTTGTCAGAGTCTAATATAAGGGATTTGTTTTCTTCCTCTGAACCCGTGGAAGGGATTGTGCCTGCCTCCCTGCCAGCCCGTGAGGGTGTGGTGGCCCTGCAGTGCCTTGAGGTGCCCACGTCCCAGCAGGAAAGCAGTGTATGAGATGCTCAGTGGTGACATCAGGCCGTCTGTCCAAGGCTTTGGTGGCTGCAGCAGGGGCAAAAACCTGAGGTTCCTGTCCTCCCGGAAACCATGTACATGGCTTGGAACCAGCTTGCCTGTTTGATAAATGTAGAGGTAAAAAGAAATTATGCACCAGTCACAGTGCCGGCTGTTCTCACCGGGCTCACATTTAATCTGTAAAATGGCCTTGTGGGGAGAGCATAACTTGCCCAGGAAGAAGGTTTGTCCCCGCAGAGCTGGGTTCTGGCATCAGGCCATGGGCATGAAGGCCTGGATGGGGAGCTGCTGGGACTCAGGCCCCACTCTGTGCGCTGGGCCCAGGCATCCCACTGACTCAAGGATTTATGGGCCGTTGTGTGGTTAACATTTGAAGAGCTCTCATGTGGGGGAATAAACCATAGCAGAAGTCTTTACACCTTGGTGGTGCGATTGGTGCTAAATCTTTTGGATTGCTGACACCTGCTGACTGCGCAGAGTGGCCCCCGCATAACCAGCTGGCGCAGAGAAGTGACAAGCAGCAGTTAAAGGGCTAGGCTGCCTCTTTTCCTCATTCCTCGAGAGTGGGGTGAGGTTCGACTGACACATGAGTGTGGGGACATGCCCAGCACTGACTTCAGTGCATTCTCAGGAGACCCAGTCAGCACTGCCACATACTAGTATTCTGGCCCCAGTGATGTAGGTGGCCGCCCTGGCTGTACCTGAAGGGACCAGGGGAATGGTGGATGGAGTGTGGTGTTGGGAGGGTCCTTGGAGGCAGATGAGGAGAGGAGGGGTCTGCACAGCCATCTGCCGGTAGCTTTCAGAGGCTCATCTCCCTCTCCACGCAGTGGCCCTCTGCCTGGTATTGGGATCGTGTGCACAGGGCGGTGTCCTTTCTCAGTGAGCTGTGAGTTCCCGAGAGCACACTCCCCTGCTTTCCGTACCAGCAGGTCCTCATGTCTGTAGTAGGCACTCAGGAACGTGAGTGGATTAGAACCGTGTTGTCTGGGGTCACGCAGCAGTGGCTGCAGCACGTGCCAGATAGCCTGTCTCATCAGGGCTCCTCACCGTGTCCCCGTTGCTCACAGACTTCCTCCTGGCTGAGGACGGTGGGAAGCTGAGGGTGTGAGAAAGGGAGGGGAGAGTGAGAGGCTGTGCTGGTGGATGTGGACGGGGACAGGAGAGGTGGCATGTGTGTTGCAAGAATGCATCGGGTTTCTTATCTTTTGGCGGCCTCCATTCCAAGATGAAGAAGAGAGCACACTCATGCTCTATGAGAAAAGGTTAGGGAAACAGTCAGCCCGACCCACGTGCACCTGGCATGGTTGCTGGTTGCTGCGTCAGCAGTCACATTTGGGAGTGTGACGTGCAGTCTGAGTGTCATTGTAAATGGAGTTTACTATTTTATGGTGACACTATGGCGGCTCACACTGGGAGAGGGCAGGTGCTGGGCTGAGCTTCGGATGAGAGCCCTTAGCAGGAAATAGTCTGGCACATGCTTCCCCTCTCCTGTCCTCTTCTCTCTCTCTCTCTCTCTCTCTCTCTCTCTCTCTCTCTCTCATTTTGATTGCTTATATTATCTCATTGCTTACTTCCAACATATTCTCTAAGGTAGTGGTTCTCAACCTTTCTAATGCCGCGGCCCTTTAATACAGTTCCTCATGTTGTGGTGACCCCCAACCATAAAATTATTTTCGTTGCTACTTCATAACTGTAATTTTGCTACTGTTATGAATCGTAATGTAAAATATCTGTGTTTTCCGATGGTCTTAGGCGACCCTGCTAGCGGTTCTCAACCTGTGGGTCGTGACCATCGGAAAACACAGATATTTACATTACGATTCATTAACAGTAGCAAAATTACAGTTATGAAGTAGCAACGAAAATAATTTTATGGTTGGGGGTCACCACAACATGAGGAACTGTATTAAAGGGTCACGGCATTAGAAAGGTTGAGAACCACTGCTAGTCTAAGGCATCCTCTCTCCCTCCTCCAAGCAAGGCACTGTTACAGTGCAAAGTGTGACAAACATAGAGTCACTGTTTTCAACTAAACTTATTTCATCCATGTAGCCAGACTCAACTTCCTCTGCTTCATATCCTGAGACTTGTTATAATAGTGTGGAATGCTTGTGTTAAATGTGTAGAAAAAGTAACTGCTGTGAGTGAGTCTGTGTCAGTCAGATATACACTGGTTGTTATTTATTCAACACAAACAACAGCCCTGTCCTCAAAGATTGGGCTTGGAAAGGTGCACGTCTGCATCCTTTGTCTTCTCTTTCCTACCAGGTGGGAGTGGGGCCAGAGAGGCCAGAACATGGCTGGTGGGAATTCTTGACGGTTCCTGTGATGCTCCGTTCTTTCTTAAATTTGTGCACTCGGCGGGGGGAGGAGGAGGGTCCCTCAGCCCAACCTGCGCCCTCTCGCAGTCCGGGAGCCCTCGGGGGATGTCCGACTGACGGCTTAGGCCTGCTTGGAGCAGGCCAAAACCATCAGTCGGACATCACTAGTGCTGCCACGGAGGCCGGAGAGGCTCCCGCCACCACCGTTGTGCTTGCCAGCTGTGAGCCTGGCTTCTGGCTGAGTGGTGCTCCCACTGTGGGATCAGGCCAAAACCAGCTCTCCGACATCCTCCGAGGGGTCCCGGATTGCGAGAGGGCGCAGGCCAGGCCAAGGGACCCCCACCGGTGCATGATCGGGCCAGGGAGAGACACGGGAGGTTGGCTAGCTGGGAAGGGACCGCGGAAGGGCTCCAGGGCGTATCCAGCCCATCTCGCTCAGTCCCGGACCCCAACAGCAAGCTAACCTACCGGTCGGAGCGTCTACCCCCTGGTGGTCAGTGCCTGTCATAGCGACTGGTTGACCAGTCAACTATCTGCCCCCTGGTGGTCAGTGCATGTCATAGCAAGCGGTTGAGCAGTCTTAGCATATTACACTTTGATTGGTTGAACGGATGACCAGACACTTAGCATATTAGGCTTTGATTATATGGGATGGCTTTGCCCATGAAGAAGGTAATGCATGAACATGTCCTAAACAGAAGTAACATCCATAACTAACTGAGGGCACAGGAGGTCAGTCTCTCAGACTGTGCAAGTTATTTTATGTCCTCATTGGCATGACAGTGGGCAGTGTTTTGGAGGGTGATGTAATATGTGTCCATTTCTCCAAACACGAAGGCTGAAAATTGGCCACATGGGAATGTTAAAATCATTGTCGGGGGCCTTTTGCCCCCACAGTAATATACGAACATACTTTACAATCGAATATGTAACCAGCGTCTTATAATATCAGAGCCCATTGCCCTGGTCCTTCTGCCTCCTCCTGACCCTGCTCCCAGAGGAGGCCATTTCCAGCTCCTGGAGCTCGGGTTCCAGTTCTTGGTGTTTGTAATCACATGTTTATACTGCTACTTCTTGAGTTGTTGAAGATACTCTTGTACACCATAAGATGGGAATTAGTTCTTTCATCTCACAGCTTTGCCATACAACACACATGTACATAGGTGCAGGCACATACATGTTCTTGCATATTCTCTCACCCTTCCTCTATCCTACCAATATAGTTAAATGAAATTAAATATGAGGGTTAAATTAGTAGTGTTTAGATCATTAGGACAATGTAGAAAGTGTGCACATTCAAGGCACGTAGGAAACTACGATTATAATTATTTTCCTATTTGGTTTCTCTTGCGGACAATAATCACCTCTCCCCCTTCATTGTGTGTGTAGTTAACGCACCTGAACTGAACTAATAACGTTCTGACGACTAGAACACTGCTCTTCGTGGGGCAGGTCCTAGTGGATGGCTCCTTTTTCTCAGGATGGCATCCCTCACGGAGCCTCTATCCCTGTTCCAGTTGGACTGGCTTTTCTCCAGGCCTGCTGCAACCTCTTGGCCTGGGGGTTGCCTTCCCTCGCCCTGGAAATTCCCTTTCTCCTTCTCCTGGGTGTCTTAGATTAATTTTTGTTTGTTTGTTTACTTTTCCATTTGGTGAAACCAGTGACAAAAGCACATGGGAAGAAAAAGTTTTGAGACCTTGCATGACTGAAACACCTTTCCTCCCCACACTCTTGACTGGTTATAGAATGTTAGGTGGAAAGAATTTTCCTTGGAATTTTGAAGCCATTGTTGGTTTTTTTGTTGTTGTTATTTGTTTGTTTGTTTTTGTTAATCCTCACCCGAGAATATTTTTTTCCCATTGATTTTTAGAGAGAGTGGAAAGGAGGCGGGAGAGAAATATTGATGTGAGAGAGACACATCGATTGGTTGCCTCCCCCCCACTTCCCCCTCACACCCCCCAACCGAGGCCGAGGATTGAGCCTGCAACTGAGGTACGTGCCCTTGACTGGAATCGAACCTGGTCAGTCGGCAGGCCAGTGCTCTAACCGCTGAGCAAAAGTGGCTAGGGCTAAAGGCATTATTTTTTGTTTTTAACTTTCACCATCTCTGTTGAGAGAAGTTCATCTGCAAAGGATCTGATTCCTGATCCTTTGTAAATGAATGGAATTTTTTCTCTGAAAACTTATAGGAGCTTTTTAAATTGAGTTCTGAAATTTCATGAAGATATGCCCTGGCCTGGATCTACTTTCTTACAAATTGAGCTAGAAGCCTGTGTTTCTTCTTCCAGTGTGGAAAGTTCTGTCCTAGTCAAAAAAGTTTTCTTGTGTTTTTTTCCTCTGGTAATTTCCTTCGCTTCATTTTCTTACAACTCCTATTATTTGGCTGTCAGTTCTTTTGGACAGAGTCTCTAATTTTTATTTTGATTTTTTGCATTGTTTTTACATGCCTGAGATTTCATTAACCTTATGTTAAACCCTCTGTTTCTTATTCCAGGTACCATATTTTGATATTTTTATTCTGATTCTTATGCCAGTGGTCATATTTTTAATTTTTTAGAGCTCATATGTGTCTCTTTTTATAGCATCCTATTGATGTTTTATGGATGCAATGCTTTAATTTTTTGTTTTTATTTTTTAAGAGAAGAAGGGAGAGGGAGAGAGAGAAGTATCAATGAGAAACGTTGATTGGCTGCCTCCTGCATGCCCCCCTACTGGGGATCGAGCCCACAACCTGGGCATGTGAATCTAACCATTTTGTGCACGGGACAACCAACTGAGTCATACCGGCCAGGCAATACTTCCTCTTTTTAGTTCCAGTGATTTTGAAGTTTTATTGTCTCTGGTATGATTTGCTTTCTTCTTAGTTCCCTTTTTGCTGAATTTGGCCTTGGGCTTTCTGAAATGAGTGGTGACCCTTGGCTAAGAGCTTGCATTTAAGAATGAGACTGTGGGCAGGGTGTATGTTGGGGGTATTGACTGGTTGGCCTTGCCTTAGAGGGATAGCCAGGCAGGGAACTGGTGACTTTGGGAGACCCTCAGCTGTCCCAGATACAAATCCTCTCAGCTCTAGGCTATGGAGAGTGCCAGTTTAAGGGGTCTTTCTGTTGGCTGGCTGGTTCCCTCAGGTAAGGCCATCTCATCTCCAGTCTAGGGAGATCTATGGGCAGCAAAGGGCCTTGGAGTTGGGGGGACCAACTCCAAGTTGCAGACTTTCATGGAATTTCTGCCCTTCCCCCAACAGCAGTGCCTGCTGCCCCTAGTCCAGGGCTCTGCAGAGACCCACCCTTTGGGGAGAGCTGAGCCCCTGAGGTCTGATGCTCCTGTGATAGGTGTTGACCAATAGTCAGAGAGCCTGGGGCCTCCAGACCCTAATATTTCTGGTGTTCCGGGGCAGTGCCAGCCTCTTTCCTCCTTGTTTCCCGCTGGAGCTTTATTTGTTCTATCTGGTCACTTTCTGTGCATGCAGCCACTTTGTGTAGTCTAAAATTTAATTGGTATTCCCATATCTACTGCTGTTTCCTCTCCAGTTTTTTTGTCCTTTAGAATTTATATCTTTTAAAAAATTCATTTGTGGTCATTTTTATTAGCGTTTTGGCAGGGACTTGAACATGCTGCTATGTTCATTCAGCCATGCTTACCTGGAGGTCGCCCTCATGCATTTCATGACTCGGTCTATACTCTGAGGGTGTGTGCTGGTTTCCAGTGTGGGCCAGGCTTCTCTCTGCCTCCCGCCCCTGTTTCTATGCTCTTGTTCTCTGTCCTTGCTTTGTCCTGTGTGGTTCATGTTCCTCTGGGTCTGTATAGCTCTTTGTGTGTACCTGCTGCTGCTGCTGCTGCTGTGTGTGTGTGTGTGTGTGTGTGTGTGTGTGAGAGAGAGAGAGAGAGAGAGAGAGAGAGAGAGAGAGAGAATGCATGCCAGGAGATGTGTGTATTTACAGCTCCCAAATTAAATGTATTGTCTATAACTTGCTTTAACACCTTTTATGAGGAATTACAGACTCTTCTGGTTCGAACCCAAGGGTTCATGATGACTGCTGTTCCAAAAAGGTTAAAGAGAGACAGTTTATCTAACTTCCTCTGGTGAATAAGGCCATTTACTGATGGGGCCCAGTCACCTACTTACACCAACAATAGGCCCTTGTTGTCGGACCGGGCAGGTTCTGCAGCTGATACTCTGGCTGCCTGAGAAATGCCGTCAGGGAGACCTGTGGCCTGCGCCTGTCCTTATCCCAGGGCCACACAGACAGGCCCACACAGTGCTATTGTCTTTTCCTTTTCCCACACCAATGTTTTCCCAGTAACTGTCTCCTGGGACCTTTGGAAACCAGAGAGAGGTTGAATTCATTCATTCATTCATTCATTCATTCATTCATTCATTTGCTTGCTGTGTGCCATGGATGGGCTGAGCTGGGAGTTGGGAAAATAAAGTTGAGAACAGGTCCTTGCCCTCCAGGATCTAATAATTTTATAGTCAGGAAAATGGAGGAGTCAGCCATCATGGGATACATAAGTGTTGAGAGAGAGGGAGGGGGAAGAGGGGAGGGAGGGAGGGAGGGAGACAGACAGACAGACAGACAGACAGACAGCCACTACCCAGCTACCAGAGCCAGGCTGGCAAACTCTGGGGCTCCCCCTGGAGGAGCAAGTTGGGAATAATCTGGAGGTGGAGAGGGAGGTGCTCTAGGTAGAGTGTCTGATACTGAAGGTGGGATTGGTCAAAGCACTGAGGCAGTGGAAGAAGATGGGGCTAAGGAAATAGTGATTTCCCACCCCTACTGCCAGAAATAAAGTGTGTTCGTGGTGGATATTTTGGAAACAAAAAAGCATGCAGAAAACAAAGTGCCCATATATTCCCCAGAGATAAAAATCTGTTAATATCATGGTATATGTCTTCTTAGGGTGTTGTATACTTACATGAGACATAAAATTAAGAATTTAAAAAATAAACCTGTTAGCCTTGGCCGGTGTGGTTCAGTGATTAGAGTGCCAGCCCTCGCACCCAAGGGTCTCAGGTTCGATTCCAGTCAAGGGCACATACCTGGGTTGCAGGGTTCAATCCCTGGCCCTGGTCAGGGTGCATGCGGGAGGCAACCAATCGATGTGTCTTTCTCACATCAGTGTTTCTTTCTCTCTCTCCCCACCTCCTCCCAATCTCTAAAAATCAATGGAAAAATATCGTTGGGTGAGGATTAGTAAAAAATAAACCTGTTATTTTTAATAGAAATGTTCTATCCAACAGTTCCCATGTCACCCTTTGAAGCGTAGTCTTTAATAGCTACATACTCTTCCATCAAATGGCTGTTTAGTCTATTCCATGCTGTTGGTCATTAAAGTTATTTTCAGGTTTTTACTTTGTTTTTAATGTAATGCTTCAGCAGACATCCACAGAAGTAGAATCGCTGGGTCCAGAGTGTGTTCGTTTTGGAGGCAGTTGATAGTTACTGCTAGGTTGTATTCCAGAAGCCCTGCATCCGTCAGCAAAGGAGGGTGTCGAGGCCACCCACTCTTTCCACTCTCCTTCCTCAGGCCCTGTACCCTGGTTGTGTAGCCTTAGGGAGGTGCTTCTAGAGGGAGGCCCTGCAGACCTTAGGGAGGTGCTTCTAGAGGGAGGCCCATGTTTGTGGTCCTGAAGGACTGAGAGAGCCTGACTCACTGGACACCCGCAGTGACGGAAAAGTTGTAGTTTAGATTGCATTTGATTATTCCCCTGTCAACCAGAGTCAGCAGCAAAGGGGTCTGGGTAACAGTGCCTTGCCCTTACCCCCTTGTTACCTCCCACACTTCTTCTGAGCGTTGGGAAGGCTGAGAGCAGGCAGCAGAGGACTGGCCGGTCCTACAAGGGTTCGGGGGTGGGGAGCCGCACCCACTGTCTTGCTCTAACTCAGTGCCACCCACCGCTGCTGTGAAGTAGTGACATTTGCCCAGCGTTCTTAAAGGCAGAGCTTGACCAGACAGTAGTAGCAGAGAGTACAGTGGCCTGCAGGGAGCTTGGCACTCAGCTTTCCCCCTCCTGGAGGCTAACCCTGCCCTGCCGCTCCAGGCACCTGCTCTCTGCACCACCCACTTGGCCTTTCAGAATTGGGATTGGACCAAAGTCATTTCTGGCCCCAGAGGTCCCTGTCGCTGAATTCCCATGTCTCTAAAAATATCTGAACCACTTCCTGCCCAGTCTCCTCCCCACAGAATCGGATTCTCTTCCCACCCCCTCTGCTTGGGGGGAAAAAATAAGATCTCCCTCTCATTGCTCTCCAGGCTCAGAATGGAGTAAATCAGAAACGCCGAGTTTCCACAGCTAAGAGTGGGGGCTGCCGTTGCCCCATCTGGAGGGCTGCACTGTGCCTGAGCCAGGTCTGCACGGGCCGGCCTCCTGCTCTGAGAAGGGAATCAGGGGGGATGAGAGGGGGATGAGAGCCAGAACCCCTCTTCTTCTGTGTGGGGTGGCCGAGGGAGACTTGGCCCTCCTGCCTCAGGCTGTGGCCTGGGGTGAGTCTTGATGCGGGAATGAAGCTGGGCTCCCAGGCCCCTGGCTGTGTGCCTGCTCAGCACAGACCAGAAAGCGTCTGTGGGAAGCCTCTGACCTCTGAGCGGCTGCTCCCAGAGCCTTCTCAGCATGCTGCCTTGGGACCGCCTCAGACCCTGCCCTCCACCCCCAATCCTTGGATGCTTGCCTAATTGAGGCTTTATTTATTCCCACATTTTCCCAGCTCTGTATAAAGACACAGCCTTTATAGGGTGAGGCCTACAGATACTCCAGGGGTAGTGGGGTGGGGTAAAGAGGGTGGCTGGGGGGAGAGGAATACTCAAGGGTCTGCTTGCTTCTTTCAGGAGAGCCATGGAAGGAGGGAGAGGAAGAGGGAGCTAGGGCAGAGGAGCCAGCTGCCAAATCAGCAGCTGTGGGAAGACTCCCCCACTCAACCCGAAATAGCCCTGTCAGCGGCAGAAACCTTGCAAACGGGGATCCAGCTGACAACCATTTGCTTCTCAGTCCCTCCCCCCTCTTCCTCCTCCTTCCCTCGAGGCCCCTCTTTCTAAGCTCTTGCCCAGTCAGAGAAGGAATGGGCTGCCCAGTACTGGGCCGCCCTCACTGGTTCTGGCAGAAAACTCCCAGTACAACTGGGTCACCTCTGAGTACCATATCCTCATGTGAAAAGCCATCCCTTTATTTGCTTTTCTTGTAACTTTGAATTTTCCTATTCAGATTTCTTAAAGTGATGCTGACCAGCAGCTAAAATGTAGGCAATAAAAAATACATAAAGACTGGATTGAATTTTGAAACTAAGGGGAGCATTTGTATGCAAGAGAGCAAATGCCATGAGAACTGCTGTTTTTTCCAATTATAAAATTAACATATTTATTGTACAAATTTTATAAATCATAAAAGCATAAAGATAAACATATAATCTGACAATCCAGAGAAATCTCTCCGGTGTGAACATTTGGAGTTTAAATGACAACAGGCTCTTTTTTAGTTTCCTTGTTTAAAGTTATTCCCAAGGGAGCAGTTCTTCCAGGCATCGGGTATCAGCCTGCCACAGGGCAGTCAGCAAGGTGTGCAGGAGGGGCCTTGGAGGGCAGCATGCCTGCTCCTCTGAGGGTGCTGGGGTTGGGGGGCTGACTCTTGGAAACCATGTTGGTTCATGTGCGCTTCTATAATCAGGGCCGTAGGCTGAGTGGCTTATAAACAACAGCCGTTATTTTCAGAGTCCCGCGGTCGGGGAGTCGCAGATCAGGTCCAGTTCTGGTGAGGGGCTTCTTCAGGTCGCAGGCAGCCCACGCGTAGCCTCACATGGCAGAAAGCAGGGAGGACGCACCTCTCTCCCGGCTCCTTTAATCCCCATCACCTCCCAAAGCCTCCACCTCCTGATACCTGGGTAAGGTTTCAGCATGAGAATTTTGGGGAGATATAGATATTCAGTGTGTAACCCAAGCCTCTGGTGACTGTCCAGGTCTCACATCTGCACAGCAGCAGGCCCAGGCAGAGGGTGCATAGATGGACACAGTGTGGGTGATGACCAGTTACCCTGCACACTTATAGCTCAGACCCAGGCTAGCCAGAGTGTCTTGTGCCCCTCCTGAATGCCAGGTGAGTAGAAGGAATGGAGTCCAATCTGCACACATTGTTGAGGGGAGACAGCACCACTGCTTGGGCAGTCCGTGTGCACAGGCTCAAGCTGGGCCTCCCCATTGGGGAGCCAGTCAAAGGGAAACTAAACCAAATGAGCAATCTATAGAAAATACATGGACTGAGACATGTATGGGTTTGAATTTCAACTGTACCACTGCTAGCTGACCTTGAACACTTCTTGTAACCTTGCCAAACCTAAATTTGCTCCTCTGTGGAATGGGGAGAGTAATAACAGCTTTTTAGGATGGTTGTGGACATTGAACGAGAACTGAGTGGAGTTCGTCTCGGGGCGAGGGAGAGGGGAGCAAGACCTGGCTGTGGCCAGCTCTGCTCATCTTGAGCCTCGAGCAGTGAGGCACGCTTCACTCAGAAGGGGGGCCTTCCTCTCAGGCCCTGGGATGCTGCTAGCTGCTGCACACACAGAGCTTAACGTTTTGTTAGTATTCTATCAGGTTTTTAAAAAATACATATTTTTCATGTTTTTTAAAAGAAAGAACTTCAGAAATATTTGAAAATAGCTTAGACAACAGTAAGGACTCGAATTGTGCATGTATTATTTTTTGGAATTATTTCTTGAGGGTAAACTTCTAGAAATAGAACTTAAAACGACAAAGGCTGTGGATGCTTAAGGATTTTGTTACAAGTTTGCAGACCGCTCAGGCAGTGCAGTCTGGGTTCTTCTGGGAGGGCCCTTCCGGGCTGTGTGCTCTCACAGCTGTGCCTGGATAGCCTGTGGCCGTGCTTCCCCGGCTGACCCCAGCAGGCTGGGGGCCTGGCCTCGACAAGGCTTGGTTTGCCGGTGATGTGAGTGGCAGTCTTAGGAAGATGATGGCTGCAAAGGAGCGAACTTCTGATTGAGGATAATCACCTGAGAGCTTTTCCCTCCCGGTTCTTAAGGGCTGTTGCTATTCAAGGTAGCCCTGTAGTTAAGATCAGGACTTGAGGTAGGAAGGTGATCGCCATCAGGGCCCCTTCTGTCCTTTGAGCTTCACAAGGACCTGCCTTGTGTTCTGTTCTGTGTCAGACATTATAGGTGTCCCCAAAGAAATAACCAAACCTCTGATGCTGCCTGCTGCCTGGCTGCCAAAATGCCTGGGCCTCCAGAGGCGGCTATCTGGCTCTGCCTCCTTCCCGTGTCTTTAGGATTGGGGCCAGGGTGAAGGCCTCACACATCTGCCCTGCGATGAGGAGGAAGGGCATGCAGAGGAGGTGTGAGTTTTCCACGAGTCACTCTCTTTTCATCTGTGGACTGTGACAGCCTCTACCTCAGGGTCCCGAGGAGCCAATGAGATAGCCGGATGGAGTGCCCACATGCTGGGGTGCACACCTCTGTTGCCAAGGTGGCATCTGTTGGTGGCATGCCCATCCCAGCTCACGGGCCCCTCTTTCTGAGGAGCTGTGGCACACCAGCTCTCTGAGAAACTTGTTCAGGGTTGTTTGGGCAGACCTTCTGTGCTGTTTGTTCTGAGCTTTTATGGAAAACTAGTGGCCCAGTGCATGGATTTGTGCACATTGAAAGGAAATTAATTATAAGAAATATTTTAATATCACTATTCACTCTTTCTCTATAATAGAAGTGTCAACCAAATTCACAATTGACAATGACAGATTGAAACACGTGTAAGCTATGGGTGCCAGTGAGAACTTTATATATATCATGCATGCGCAAGTCAATTTAGCCTTCTATCTATATATATAAAAGCCTAAGCGACCGAACAACCAAACGACTGTTTGACTGGTCACTATGACGCGCACTGACCACCAGGGGGCAGACGCTCAACACAGGAGCTGCCCCCTGATGGTCAGTGCGCTCCCACAGCGGGAGCTCTGCTCAGCTGACTGACAGGTGCCAGAGGCCAGGCTCACGGCTGGTGAGCGCAGCTATTGTGGTCCGAGCCTCTCCTGCATCCACAGCAGTGTGCTACCGAGCGGCAGCAGCGGTAGGCACAACAGGGCCAGGATGAGTGGGAGTGGAGCGGCATCCGGCCTGGGTTCGGGCTCCTCCTTGGCCGCCTGCCGCTTCGTGCACTACTACATCCCTCAGGCAGTCTGACATCCTCTGAGGTGTCCTAGATTATGAGAAGGCACAGGCCAGGCTGAGGGACCCCACCGGTGCACGAATCCGTGCACTGGGCCTCTAGTAGATATAGAATAAACTTGCTTAATTAGACCTGCTTTCTGATGTAGCTAAACTTTTTCCAGCCCAGTGAAGCACCCCAACTTCTCTTTCAGGTAATTGTCAGCAACACAGCAGTAAATATCAACACGAAGCAGATTATTATTGTAAATCATGCAGGGAGAACAAAGGGTAAAATACTTAACTGCAGCAGTGTTTGACTGTATTCAGTACAGTGAGAAAACCTGAAGTCATTTTCAAGGTCCACCATTTCTTACTTCTTTTCAGTCGTGTCAAGTTTCTAAGCTTTCTAAATCTCTGTTTTCCAGCTAATCAAAAGGAAATAGGATTCCACCAAGTCTCCTATCTACCTATTCCAGGACTTCTGTGAGGATCAAAGGAGATGAGGCATGGGAAAATGCTTCACAGACATTTGGTTAAAGTGTGAAATGTTTGCACCTGGCTATAAAGCAAGTCGTGTTCCTGGGCTGAAGAAACTGCAAGGAGGCTAGTCATCGCTAGGGAGAAGAACCCATTGCCCACAGCGACTATTCCGGGCTGGGCTGGGCTGTGGGCCGCATTTTGTGCCATGGGGTCTTGGCAGCATCAGCTGCGATTTGGTGGGCTATCACTCTGGGGTGGTGGCAAGGCCTGTGTCCCATTTGGGGGAAGCCAAGTGTGGGTGCTAGGTCCGCGGTGCCAGTGCATGTCATGGCAGCTCCTGTGTTGAGTGTCTGCCCCCTGTGCACAAAATTTGTGCACGGGGTAGGGGGTGTCCCTCAGTCCAGCCTGCGCCCTCTCCAATCTGGGACCCCTACTGGGATCGGGCCTAAACAGGCAGTCGGACATCCCTCTCACAATCCAGGACTCCTGGCTCCCAACTGCTCACCTGCCTGCCTTCCTGATTGCCCCTAACCACTTCTGCCTGCCAGCCTGATCACCCCCTAACCACTCCCCTGCCAGCCTGATTGATGCCTAACTGCTCCCCTGCCAGCCTGTTTGCCCCTAACTGCCCTCCCCTGCAGGCCTGGTCACCCCTAACTGCCCTCCCCTGCAGGCCTGGTCACCCCTAACTGCCCTCTCCTGCAGGCTTGATCACCCCCAACTGCCCTCCCTTGCAGGCCTGGTCCCTCCCAACTGCCCTTCCTGCTGGCCATCTTGTGGTGGCCATCTTGTGTCCACATGGGGGCAGCCATCTTTGACCACATAGGGGCAGCCATCTTGTGTGTTGGAGTGATGGTCAATTTGCATATTACCTCTTTATTATATAGGATTGTATGGGCATCTCCTTCCTGCCCTTATCCCTCCAAACCCCATGTTCTTCTGTGGCTCGACCTCATTTACTTATCCTTTTGTAACCTCTCTGTCTGGCATGCGCCCCTAGAGCTGATAACGCCTGTGGGCCTTGCACACTTGACACAGCATGTGTCCCTAATGCACATGTGGGTGTCCATGGTTTGGAGTGTGCTCAACTCCAGGTCTGGCCACCTCTCATGTTCAGTTTCCTGTGGAGCATCATGTTTAGTTCTTCCTGTGGGGTGCCTCCTCTCTCCTTGTCCTACCCATAGATGTTTCATCTGTTCCTCCATCCCCTGGGGTCTTGTCTTCCTTGAGGCATGTGGTGTGGCCGAGCAAATACTGGACTGAGAGGCAGAAGGCAGGTTACCCCAGGCAGTCACTTCACTCCTACTTCCTGACGCTTTGGTGAAAGTCTAAAGTAAAAGTTCTGGCTGAATGTGGAGCTATGGAGGCCTCCGTGCCTCCTCTGATCCAGTCAGTTGCCCTGCCCTGTCCTTGGCCCCGCTGGCTCTGGAGCCTGTGCTCCCCACCTGCTCTCCTGCAGGGAAGCCCAGACTAGGGACGTGCGATGCCAGGGTAGCAGCAGCATCATCTGTCCAGGTGCCCTGGCTGTTCTGGAAGGGTGGCCTCTACTTTTGCTAAGTTGCTTGATTGGAGGCCTTTCTGAAGCTTAAGCAGCTCACCTTGTGCTTCAATATAACTGTCTGTCCTCATTTTATGTAGAAAGCGTTGATGTTCATCCCCAACCAAAATAAAATCTGTTTTTTGCTTGAAACAAAGGCTCTTGCTGTTGAAGCCCTGCCCCTTCCTGGCCCTGCTCTGTTTCTTAAGTAGTTTCCAGGGGGCTGTCAGCATTGACAGTGACTGCTTCCTGCGGGGACCCTGTTGGTGAGGGAGGGTCCCCCTCTCCTAGCTGATGTGTCAGGATAGCATGGAGTGAAAGAGTACTGAAAAAGATGGAAGCATAATTTTCTGCAAGAAAACAGATTGATTTCAAATATGCTCTCCTGACATCCTGCCTCGGACAATGGCCCTTGCTCACCATTTCCCTTTGCTCTGAGGCCCTCCGTTTATTTTAAGCTGAAGAATCAGATCTTTGAGGAAAGCTGCTTTGTTCCTTTTTAGCAACAGGACATCTCATACGATGTTTTCTTGGGAACAGTCATCATTTAGCTTTTCCCCCAAAGAAAGCAACTTTTGATGACTCTGGCAGCTATAAGAATGTATAATATATTCATATTCTGAGTGAAAGGTTTCATCCTGTGACCCCAACACCATCTGGAATTGTAGGCCAACGTTTCAGAGACAATTGAGGTCATCCAGTAATTGAGGTCATCTGGCCTCTCGGCTCATCCCAAGTACAGAAATCCTGGGACTAAAGTTAACTTGGCATTTAATTAGCTTCAAAGGAGAGGTAGGTAGCCCATGTATCATGCTGGGGAGGAGTGCTGGGCATGTGCGCCTGGGAGGGTCATTAAAAAGCAAGAAGAACCTGCATGGCACCAAGCCGGGAGAGGTTCCTCTGCTCCGCCAGGGGTTCAGCCTGTCCTGACTGCTTGTCGGACAGCCGTTGGCCCCCAGCTCCTTGGCAGGTCTGAACCACTCCCTCCTCATCCTCATGTAGGAGTCGTGCTCGCTCTGTATGGTTTTGTGAGGAGTGAATTTGTAAAGTCTCCAGGCATAGCTTCCTTGCTACGGTGTGCTGGGCTGCATGCTCCATCATGGTGACAAGGACCTGCTCCTGTTTGGGCCAGGATGTCCCAGAAGTTTGGAGAACAAGTGATCCTGTGAGGCTGTAGACCTTACCCACTGGCCTGGGTGTCTTAGCGCTCAGCTTCTTCCTAAGGGGCATTGTCTGGAAGGTGATGCTCTCTGGCCATTCTGTTGGCGCCATGTTTTTTGACAACTGCCCTGACCGGCACTCCATAATAGACCATGAGCTGAGCCCTCAGGACTTTCACTTTTCTGTTGGAAAGGATGTACCTTGTTGTTTGCTCGCTCGTTCTTTCATTGCATGATCGATAAGCATCTACTTTGTTTCTGCTATTAATCTAGGGAATAGGAGAGGCGCCTCCTTCTGCTCTCAGGGAGCTCAAGGCCTTGCTGAGGGGCAGGCACATGGACACTTTTAGAGGGAAGTGCTGCAGCCCACTCACAGGTACCGGGGGAGGGAGAGAGCTGGAGCAGTCTGTGGGGATCCCTGAGGAGGTGAGGCCCAAGAGCCCTGCATGGAGAAGGAAAGTCCTCAGGAGGCAGGAGCTTTCGCTTCCGCAAGGCGCAGTGTCTAGCCTGTCTAGGAGCCTGGGCGTCACTGTCTGTGAGGGAGGAAGGAGGGGGAAACGCCTTCCCGCCCTGTTGCCCACATCCAGACCTTCCTGGCTTCAGCCCATGCTGGGGGAGTGTGAGTGTGGCTTACACCTCCCTCCTGCTGCCACATGCCCTCGCTGAGAACCTGGTTGTGCTTTTATGGAGAGGTGCTAGTCCGAGGCCTTGTGTTTGGGGATGGCTCTGCTGAAGCTTCCAGGAATAGGAATGAGATTGGATGGAGCAGTTGAGGTCAGGATGATAGGTTTGGTTGTTAATATAAAATCTCCTCATAGCAAACATAATATTTTTTTACTTTCTCTTTGGCATGGGCTGCGTGAGTTCGTATACATTCTGATGCATGAGATATCAGAGAAGTGAAGGCCAGGGTGCCCAGCACGCCCAGGAATGAGGCCTGTGAGAGGCCGCAGAGGAGGGCCGAGGCTGCGCAGTACGCAGGGACATACTTCCAGGCTTTGGCTCAGCACCTGGCTAATTGTGTAACTTCAAGTAAAAAAACATGGTAGCTGTTTTATGGAGATGTAATTTGTACAATTTATCCATTTAAAGCAGACAAGTCAGTGGTTTTTAGTACATGGGCAGAGTCATGCAACCATCATCACAGTCAATTATGGAACATTTTCATCACTCCAATGAGAAACCAAACCCCATACCCTAGGATAGTCACCCCCATGTTCCTCTAATGCCACCCAGCCCCAGGCAGCTTTCTGCGCTAGGGACTTGCCTGTCCTGGACATCACAGATAACTGGCGTTTTAGGACAGGTGGCCTTTGGTGTCTGACGCCTTTCACTAAGCGTCGTGTTTTCAAGCTTCTCCCATGTGGTAGCATGTATTAGGGTTTCATGCCTTTTTAATGCTGAATAGTATTCTATGCTATGGGTAAACCACATTTTGTGTATCTATTCACATGTTGGTGGGCTTTGGGGTTGTTCCCACTTCTTGGCCATTTTGAATAGTGCTACTATGGACTCTGCACAAGTTTTGTGAGGACATTTGCATTTGTAGTTCTCTTGGATATATACCTGTGAGTAGGATTGCTAGGCCACATGGTAGCTCGCTCTGTTTGACATTTTGAGGAAATGCCAAACTGTCTTCCAAAGTGGCTGTACCATTTTACTTCCCTCCAGCAGTGTATATTCTAATTTCTGCACATCCCCCCCAAAAAAGTCGTCACTGTCCATCTTTTTCATTATAACCCTAATGGGTGTGAAGTGGTATCTTATGGTTTTGATTTGCATTTTCTTGATGGGCGGAAACATTTTTTAACCTTGCGATGTGTTTTACCACGAGTAAAGCTAGGGTGATAATGAAGAACATCAAATATCCGTACAGTACTGGGTGCCAGCTGCCGTTCTTAAGTGCTTCATTTAATCCTGTGGCAGCCTTTGTGATGTAGGCACTACTTTAACCTACATTTTATAGATGAGAAAAGCGAGGCCTCGAGAGCTTAAGTAACTTGCCCAAGGTCACATTATTAGGCCACCTTAGTTCGAAGAATGATCCAACACTGTGCCTGGCACTTCCCGGCACGCTAGCAGCATTTCTTCCTAGCTACGCGGAGTGAATATGCTGGGCACGATCCTGCTCGGGCCACGTGTTCATGGGTGTTGCTGCTGTTGATGAGCCTTCGGCCATATGAACTAGTGGTGATGAATCGCCAGAATTTATTTTTACTTACCCGATAGTTACTAACGTGTCCCCAGCAGAGGAGAGGCACCATGAAGGTGTTCCCTGTCTGCTAGTGATTGTGTATGTCATCTTTCCTTTCTGGGAGACAGCTCTGTTCTGAGCCCTCCTTCTGTTCCTTCCCAGAGACATTCCGGGGCCCCGCTGGGGGCACTTAACCCTTTGCACTCGCTTGCTTTTTTTTCGATTCCTTTATTCTACTCGGGATTTAATTTTTTAAATACCCCAGATTTTACAAAGCGCAGCAGTAGAACAAAAAACTGGAGTTTCTTTTCATACACTTATTTATTTGGATTTTTTTTATATTTCAAATTATTGATACATTCAAAGAGTAATTTTAATCTCTACAATTTTTCATGGTGTGATATTTTTTGAAACATTCACCCACATGAAGACCTGGTTTACATTCACATGTTTTGCAAATATAAATCGTCTCTCTTCTTCCTCCTTTGATTTTTCTGTTAGAACAAACAACACAATCTTTGTGTTTTTTTGTTAGGGTGAGGTGTGATTATATGGAGCTTTCATCTAAATGTTGCTCTAAGTTAGTGGATAATATTTTACCCCTGGAAGTTAGTGTACCATCTCTGAATTCTCCAACAAGATCATGTACTAGTTTCCTAATAAATTTCACATGCGTTATCAGTTTTTCATTTTTTCTTTTTTGGCATTCTTTGTACAATATATAGGAATTTATAACACTGACCTCAAGCCCCCAGAAAAGCAATTTATGCCACCATTTTAGAGTCTTCCTCATAAAACAGTATGTGCCTGTGTAGTGATCAGCTATATCAACACCCCCATAAACTTTGTATAGTTGGTCACGACCTTGGGTTTGAGAACTGTTTCCTTCCCACCACCACGCACTCTCCTTTCCACAGACTCAGTCTCTGAAGTGTCCCATGTACTGAGCATTGTGACTATCCTCTTGTCTTTCCACGCAAGAAGCATTACATTTTCATCCCTGAAAGCCACTCTCTCTCCTTTCGTTAGCTTTGGATGTTTGATAACAGATGGATTATCTTTCCTATTGGGCATTATTGTCCCTGTCGAGTGTGTTTTTTCCTTGAACAATTCCTTTGCAAGAGTGACACTATAGTAATACCTGTCAGTGAAGAAATGATAACCTTGAGAACCAGGTACTGAGTTCTTCAATCTTTCATGAAGCTCTAAAACTATTCTGCTGGTAAAAGGGAGATCAGGTCTCACCAACGTTTCAGATGTTATTCCTCCATAATAAGGGACAAATGAATGTACGTAACCACATTTTGAATCTGAGAGGACATATAAACGAGTACCCCATTTTGTTGGCTTTTTAGGATTATATGTGATGATGTGTATCTTTCCCTTGAAACCAACAACAGCCTCATCAACAGCAATCTCTCTTCCAGGACAGAATCTCTCCCTAAATTTCATTTCAAGGTATGACAAGAAGCAGTTTACCTTCTCGGTTCTTGTTCTCAAATCTTTACTTGACTTTTGGTCGTTTTTCAAATGTAACATCCAAAATATTTGCAAGAACCTTTCTCTTTTGAAAACAGATAGAAAAAATGGTATATGAGACTCAAAATCCATGGACCAATAACTCTGCAAGTTGGGGTGATTCAATACACCCATATTTAGTATTACACCAAGAAAAGCCTTCATTTCCTCTATCGTCACATCTTTCCAATTATTCCAAGTGGATCGCTGGGATAGTTCTATCTGGCTAATTTTATGCCTAGCATACTCATTTGTCTCATCCGTTAAATTTTTTATCAACGTCTCAGTAAAAAACAACTGAAAAAAGTCTATTGGCGTGGCACATCCAGAAGGAACTTGAGGTCCAACATGTAACTGACCAGTGGAGAAAAGGATTCTGCTAGGCTCTTTGTCATTCACAGATGTAGATGTCCACTTTTCTTTTTCCTGTTTTCCCCTAGAAACATAACTTTCACTGGGTCTTATACCCGATTTCTCAATGATATCACCTATATCTCCATCACTCTCACTCGAATAAACAATTGTGCGTCTTTGTTTTGCCTTTATGAATTCAATGTCACTGTCACTGTCAGTACTTTCAGCCAGATCTTTGGGCAAAGCAAGGGACTTTTTCCTTTCTGTAGTTCCACTAGGACCAGCGATATGTTCATCATCTCCACTCGCATCCTCAGAGAACTCACTTTCATCACTATTACATTTTTCACTTTTTTCTTCGTTTTCGAAGTAAAATTCATCATCGCTGCTTTCTATGTCTTTGGAAAACTTATCCATCCCGAGGAGGGGAAATTCACTCAGAACGTGCGACTGCTAGGGGGCAAACCAATCATCCAACTAAACCCTGTGTCATGACAACATCTGTGATATGCTAATAGAAACCTAAACAAACCTAGGAGAGGAAAAGATAAGGAAGGTTCTTTACCAAGGGAAGATGATGCAAGCTCAAAAAGGCATGATGCAACGACTCATGCCTTGGACCCTCCTACTCAAGATTGCTGCCTATGCAAAAGATAAGCTTAGGTCGTGGCACAGTTGAGACTGCATTTACATTTTACTTGTCCTTTCATGCTAATGAAAACAAGAAAAGATACTGGAAAAATAGACAAAAATCCCCCTTCCCCCCGCGGTGAAACTATGTGTCGAGTGTGGCTCGACATACGAGCTGCTACCTATGCTAACCGTGTCGAGTCACACTCGACATCCGAGTGCAAAGGTTAAATAAGTCTCTGTTTCTAGACTGTCTCAGGCTGGCGCTAGTGGGGCTCTGCCTGGTTTGGGGAGTGTTTGGCATATGGTGCTGAGAGGGACCTTGCTTGTTGCTTTCAGGCCCTTCTGTGGAGCAGCCCCAGATTTCTCCGTGTTTTGGTGCGCTCTCCTATAGTCCATCTCGTACATGTTTTTCTCGCCTGAGGGTTACCTAAGCCTCACACACCAGAGCCCGGAGACAGACTTCTGTTGTTCACCCTCAAACGGACCTGACTCTCTGTGTAACCGGACGGCATCGTCTTCCGCCCTGTGTCGCGGAGCTGCCTTCTGGCCAGTGGCACGGTGGGGACCACCCTCCTGGTAGGAGTGGGCTGAGGTGGGCAGGATGCTGCTTTCAGGCCATTTCACCTACAGATCCAAGCTAGCAGCCATCTCCTGAGTCCCACGGTGCCCATTGAAGTCTGTGGCAGACACAGGTAGGTAGGGTTGCTCTTGAAATTGCCCGGGAGCCCACCCCGTACTGCTCTGACTGGGGCAGGATGGCTCTGGCCTTCTGAGAACAGGGCAGGAGGAGGAGGTCCCCATCCGAAACAGGACAGCTTGTACTCCTAGAGCCGCCGGCAGACTCCCTCAATCACCTCCATCCCCACAGAGGTGCCGGTTACTTGGAGGGGAGGGAAGGAGAGAGGCCCTGACACGAAAGAGGCTGTGGGGAGATGCCTTCAAGCCAAGGGCTAGTCTCTGAGTGCGGCTCCCAGAAGGGAAGATGCTCTGGGACCTGGTCAGGGCCTTTTGATTATTATTATTATGTTAAATAATTTTATTTATGCGAGAGATATCAATTTGTTATTCCACTTATTTGTGCATCCATTGGTTGATTCTTGTATGTGCCCTGACTGGGGATCGAACCCACAACCTTGGTGTATCAGGACAATGCTTTAACCAACTGAGGCACCCAGCTGGTGGGGCCTTTTTAATACACTTTAGTTTCTTAATTTTTAAAACTATGGTTCCTCCTCCATGCAGGACATCTCCCACCCAAAGGGAGGCTTTAAAAAACCTTTTATTAAAGTAAACCAGACTTGCCAAAAAGCACACACACCACAAGATAGAGCTTGATAGATTTTCCCAAATCAAGCCTGTCTGTGTAGCCAGCACCTGGATCAGGAAGCACAGCATCTGCAGGTGGGTTTAGGAGAGCTGGTCTGGGGTAAACGTCTGGGGGTGCTACTCCAGGCCACCATGTCTCCTTCTGGCCGACACAGTGGAGGTGCTCAGTACAGCTTCCTCAGTATCCTCAGGGTATTGGTTCCAGCACCCTTCAGGCACCAAAGTCTGCAGTTCTCAAGTCCTTTATAGAAAACTAGAGGCCCATTGCATGAAGAGATTCGTGCAATAGGCCTTCCTTCCCTTGGCTTCCAGCACCAGTTTTCCTCCGGCACCCGGGACCCAGTCCTTCGCTCCATCTTCGTCTTCGCTGCGGCCAGAGTGCTGCTCCTGTAGAACCCTTCGCACCCTCCCCGCCATAGCAGGCGTCCTGCTCCACCCAGGCACTCCGCACCTGGAGCAGCTGGGTGGCCGCCATCTTTGGCCTTCTAATTTGATTATTCCCTCCTGATTGGCTGGTGGGCGTAGCAGAGTGATGGTTCATTTGCATGTTTCTCTTTTATTAGTGTAGATGGCATAGGATTTGCATATAACATGTACATCTTCCTGTACACTTTAAATCATCTCTACGTTACTTCTAATGCCTAATGCAATGTAAATACCCTGGAAATAGTTGTTATACTGTATTTTGGGGGGATACTGACCAGAAAAAAGCCTGTACATCTTCAGCACAGACATAACCATTGGAAGCTAACTACATAGTGCATGTCACCAACAATTCAACTTCTTCTTTTCATATATTTTCAACTGGAGGCCTGGTGCACGAACGGGTAGAGTCCCTAGGCCTGGCTGGCGATCAGGGCCGATCAGGGCCTTCCTTCTGCTGGCTGCTGACAGGGCCTTCCATTCCCCAGCTGCCGGCCAGGGCCTTCCTTTGTTCCGCGCTGCCCCCTGGTGGTCAGCACATGTCATAGCGAGCAGTCGGACTCCTGGTCGGTTGAACTCCCAGTCGAACTCCTGAGGGGACAATTTGCATATTAGCCTTTTATTATATACTAGAGGCCCGGTGCACGAAATTTGTACACGGGAGGGGGGGTCCCTCAGCCTGGCCTGCACCCTCTCCATTCTGGGACCCCTTGAGGGATGTCTGACTGCCAGTTTAGGGTCAGGCCTAAACCAGGAGTCAGACATCTCTCTCACAATCCAGGACCGCTGGCTCCTAACCACTCGCCTGCCTGCCTGGTCACCCCAACTGCCCTCCCCTGCCAATCTGGTCGCCCCTACCTGCCATCCCCTGCCGGCCTGGTCACCCCTAACTGCTCACCCCTGCCTGCCTGGTCACCCCTGACTGCCCTCCCCTGCCGGCCTGGTCACCCCTAACTGCTCACCCCTGCTGGCCTGGTCGCCCCTAACTGCTCTCCCCTGCCAGCCTGGTCCCCCTAACCACTTCTGCTTCGGGCCCCGCCACTGTGGCTTTGTCCAGAAGGACGTCCAGAAGGATGTCCAGAAGATGTCTGGTCGAATTAGCATATTACCCTTTTATTAGTATAGATATGCCTGCGGGATTGGGCCTAAACTGGCAGTTAGACATCCCTCTCGCAATCTAGGACCGCTGGCTCCTAACCACTAATCTGCCTGCCTGCCTGATCACCCCTAACCACTCTGCCTGCCTGCCTAGTCACCCCTAACTGCCCTCCCCTGCCATCCTGGTCGCCCTGAACCACCTCTGCCTCAGCCCCCGCCACCATGGCTTTGTCCGGAAGGACGTCTGGAAGGATGTCCAGAAGATGTCTGGTCTAATTAGCATGTTACCCTTTTATTAGTATAGAGGGTGGTGGTTGAATCCACAGATGTGGAACCTGTGGAAACAGAGGACCAACTGTACTTACTAGTCCACTGATGGCTGGATGAGTGAAAGGAAACTTGGCTCTCACACTCTGGGTATTTCCTGTTGAGCCTGTGGTGGTTTCTGGGCATTAATGCTTCTTGGCCCTTTGCGATCGACTTGAAGAAGCACCTCTGCCCAGAGGACTTGATGGTGGCTGGCAGCAGAAGGAACCAGTGTGAGCAGAGCCTGTGATCTCAGAAGAGTTGAGATGTGACCGTTTCTGAGAGAGAGTGCCAAGAACACTTCAGGAGACCACTTTCCCAAATACCCGCCCCCTTCCCTGAGCCTGTTAGAAGTCCCCCAGGGCAGGAAAGGCCCTCTCTCTTCCCATGCATGGTGCTTTGGGGGCTGGACATGGCCTCCACAGGATTGTGCTGGTCCAGAGCTGGGTCTTCCTGAGCGCTCTGACCAGTTGCAGGCTTTGGCCAGGCCAGTTGGAGAGGTTGTGGGATGGAGAGCTCTTTCCTGAGAGGCAGGTCAGCCTCTTTTATGAGCAAGACTTCTGTTATCTCAGAGGCTGGGTTTTCATTAGGGTAGAGGAGCATCATGAGAAAAGTCCCCCATGCATGCACAGAAATTCCTGAAAGCCTTTGTAACTGACAGCTCGTATGTTTTCTCAGCTGTGGGAGGACATGTTGGGAGTGGCTAATTATAAAGGTGGATCTTAACACATCACCGTGTCAGTGTAGGGCCTCAGGAAGTGTCCGTGTGGGAGTTCCAGTAGGGAAGAGACTAGGGGACATCCGCAGGCCTCTCTGTAAAGCTCACCGAGGACTCAGAGCTGAGCAGAGCCTTTTCCTGGAGCACTGGCGTCTTTGGCAGCAGTGGAACGTGACACCTTCTCTCGGAAGGTTTTGTGTCTCCCACACGTTTCGGTTATTTCTGTGTTCCTGTTCCTGCCACTTGGAAGCTTAACCCAGAGGGCATTAGGTTTTGGTGTGCTCCAACATCCCTGCCCTGAAAGGGAGGCTGCTGGTGCTTTTTCTGTAAATTGAGGAGAAACACTGGGATCTAGAAGAAAAGGGTGCTTTTTCCAGGGTTCTAGATACCAGGGGCTCCAGCTCCTCCCAGTGAGAAACCCCCAGGATCCTTGGGAAGGAGTCTAGAACCCTGTGTAGGACTCGTTTCTGCTGCCAGCTGTGGTTCGGATGGGGAGTGGAACCTAGATAGGCTGGGCACTGTTTGGGTTGTTCCTGTCTCCCTGGCATTTGGCACAGGGCCTGTCCTTAGAGGAGTTTAGGGGTTCTTAGTCTCAAGCCAGTTTCCTCAGCCAGGCAACAGGAGTGGGGGCCCAGCAGGTGCTCCCTGAGCCTGGCACTGTTGGTGCAGGTAGACACCTGGGTCTCATGGAGCAGGTTCCCTCTCTCTTCCCTCTGTCCTGGGTTCCCTAGTTTCCCTGGAATCTGGTCTCTCCAGGGGCAAAGGGAAAGGCCTGGCCTATATTCAGGGACACTTGGTATATAGGCCCCAGGCCCAGGTTATCCTTTGGGTCCCCTGCCTTTTCTTTAAAAAATAAACATATATATATATATATACACACACACATACACATACACACACACACACACACACACATATATATATATATACATATATATATGTGTATACATATATATATGTTTTTATTGATTTTTAGTGAGAGAGGAAGGAAGGGGGGGCGGAGAGAAACATTGATGTGAGAAACATTGATCAGCTGCCTCCCGCACGCACCCCAAACAGGGTTCAAACCTGCAACCTGGGCATGTGCCCCAACCAGGAATCGAACTGGCAACCCTTCGGTGCATGGGATGATGCTCACCCAACTGAACCACACTGACCAGAGCTCACTTGCCTTTTTTTATCCTCTCTGTCCTTCAGTGCTTCAAAATCTGACAGCTGGGGGAGCCCAGTGATTCCTGATACTCACAAGCTCAGTCTCAAGTTTCTTTCTCTCTAGCTTGTTTGGATTCTTGGAATAAATCTGAGTTTCCCCCCAAAGGGTGATTTGAATTCCTTTGGGCTTCCAGCTTTTGCTGGCCCTGCTAAACATGATCTGTGGTGGCCCCAGGTTGTGAGGCTCGACATGCTTTCCTCTGGGTCTGTGCGTAGTTGCCAGGAAGAGGGAGTGTGTTCGTGAACGTGGTGCCCTTCGGGTCAGCACTGCCCTTGTGTTGGCAAGGAGCTCCCCCACACATGCTGTGCTCCATTCAGATGCTTGCACGCACCAGAGCCAAAGGAGCTGGACCCAGAGCTCAGAGCGGGGGCTGCCGAGGTGGGAGTCTGCTCCCCACACTGCGTGGGCTTTACCCCTCTCGTCGTACCGAAATGCAGCAGCCCTGGCCACATTTCCTCACCTCTCACGTGTCTCTTGTAGGTGGTACAGTTGCCTGACATGGTCTTTCTCTTCCCACTTTGCCAAGGTTCTCACAGTGTCACTAGAGGGGAGAGGACTGCCTCCCTCCCTCAGGGCTGCCCCAAGAGGTTACTTTTATTCACTGAGGTGGCTGACAGGGCCTTTGGGGTGCTAATTCAAGCACTGGGTGCTGGGGCACCTTATGAAATCACATTTTCAGTTATATCCACTCTATGTACCCTCTTGTGCACCCCCCACCACCTTACAGCAAGCTCTTTACAGATGCGCTGTGTCCCTCCTCTCCCTCTGGCATTGGGGCCTCTGTGGCCCAGCCAGAAGCTGTTCATGACCTGGTACAGCTGATGGCCAGGCAGGGACCACAGCCAGGCATCAGAGATGCCTGCTGTGCCTTTGTCCTCCACCTTGCCTGGGCATTAGCCGCACTGGGAGGCCTTTTAGTAATTTCGTGCCCAAGCCCTACCCCAGAAACTTTGAGTCAGTCTCTGGGAATGGAACCTCGATTTAAAAATCTCGCCAGGTGATCCCATTATTCAGTAGGAGCTGAAAATCATTGCTTTAAGCTCTAAAACCTCTGTCTCCCTCAAGCGTCTCCTCCCTGCTTCAGACCCCAGGACGGGAGGGCGAGTGGGAAGGCCTGCAGCGGGGCTGGTGGACGTGATGGCCCCACAGCTGTACTGCTTCCAGTCTCACTGAGGCAAACAGCAGCCTGTTCTTTCTTCATCTAGCTGCTGCCCTTTAGGCAGGAAAGCAGTTGATTCGTGTGGAACAGCAGCCCTCTCCCTCCTAGGAGGGGTGGCAGCAGCTGAAGGCCTGGGGAGCTAGAATGTGAAAATCTCCATATAAGGCCAGACTGCTCCAGCCTGCACGCCCTGCCTGCTGCCTCCTCTCCAGCTGCCCCCTCCCCACCTGGGCCTGGTCTCCCAAGCGACAGCTCTGAAGAGACAGCTCTGACGGGCTGGAAACACAGCTTCTGCCAAAAAGTACCTTTAGCCCCTTTCTTTTTCTTCCTTCTATCTTCTCACTGTCTCCAGTTTCTCCCAGCCCTCCTACCAAACTGCCTTCAAAGGGAGGCTCAAACACTCGGGCTTAAGTATAAAATAGTCACCTAGTGTCTGCTCTGCCCCAGCACGGCAGCCGGGAGCTGGGACAGCGGCTGCTCTGCAGTTCCTGGGAGGGGAAGGAAATGTGCGCTTGGAAATGAGTGGAATGCAGGACTAAGGGCAGAAGGACCGCAGTAAGCACTGCGCCCGCTGAGAAAGTCCCTCCCACCGGCAGCCACCAGTTAGGCAGCTCAGCAATGAATGGCGCTGTGGGAGTGCAAGTTACAAGCAAACAAGGGAGAGGCTAGAATTATCCACGTGATACTGGATTAAGAGTTGAAGACAACATGTTTAGCTTAATAGAGACATACTAGTATAAAGAGTTACAGATCGAGGGAGGTATGTGTATATACAGGGTTACATACACCTGTTTTCCTTGTTCTGTCGGCTGAGGCCTGGAGACAGCAAAACTCCAATGGCAACGAGCACACCTAGTGTACAGATCTTGGTTCTACTTTCCTTCTCCAGCGAAAGGAACGAAGGCTCTTTGGAGGAAAGGCAGTTCTAGGAAGTGCCATTGGCGTTGCCTTTGGGAGGGCGGGAAGGACCCTGTCCCTGGTCAGGAAGCCCAGGCTGCTGCCAGCCACAGAACAAGGGGAATTGGGGTCATGGGAGTGAAGCTAAAAAGTGGGTGGACTTGGGTCCTGGTCAGAACATTACCAAGGAACTTGCTCTCCAAGGCCCTGGGCATTCTGCCGCTGAAGCGGGTTGTCCGAAAAGTCCTCTTCTGCCTCCACAGTGAGGAAGCTGGATGATGGCAGCCAGCAGGTGGCCGGCCAGGGGAGTGACTGTCAAGGCTTCAACTAGCATTCTTCTCAGGACTAGTTATACTGGAGTTACAAGACTCTTTTTCAGACTGTTCTGTTTGGTTAAACCAAGGCAGCAGAACTAAAACGGGACTTGAGGAATAAGCAATTCCCAGCAGTTTCATCAGCACCTTGAGGGCTGGCAGCCTCCCACTGCCCCCTTCCTTCTGTCCGGAGCTTGCTGTGAGGCCAGGCGCTTGCTTTAGGCCTCCTCCTTCAGGGTTCTCCCCGTTCCTGTGCTCACTCCCTACTTCTGCGCCCTGGCCCTGGAGAAGCCTTTCTTACCCGGCCTTATTCAAAATGGCTCCCACCCCAAACTCCATTTCCCACTCGGGCTTCATTTTTCACCGTGGCGCACACCACCACCACCTCACAAGTTCACTCTATTTCTGTTCCTTGCCTGGCTCTAGACTGGAAGGTCAACTTCGTGAAGTCGGAGATTTTTGTCAGTTTTGCTCATTACTGTGTTCCTAATACCTGGAGTGGTCCCAGCACATAGGAGGTGCTCAGTAAATACCTGCTAAATGGACAAGTGCTGCTGGTAGCAGCCACTTTGCTTTCCTGAGTGTTTTTCCTATGTCTGCAGTGGAGACGATGCCAGCCCCAGGCTTATGGGAGCAAGATGTTTATTTATGGAGGAACCCTTCATAAAGTGCTGCCCCGTCTCCCGTGGAACTGTCTTCCCCTACAGAACTCCCCAGACAGATCTGACCCTGTGCCACAGGACCCTTTAAGACACTTGGCGTCTCTGTCTCTGGCCGCTGTGCTGTCCATGGAAATGTTCATGCCTGCACCGCAGTGCTGATCGCACCAAAGTGGGTGCCATGTCTCACTCATCCCTCTGTCCCCAGGGCCTGGCATCAGTTTATGTTGTTGAATGAATGATTTTTGGAGACAGTGATTTTTGTCTTGTATCCCCAGCCCCTCCTCAGTTAGTCAATCCTCGTTCTCTAAGAGTAAACAGCCCTGGCTCCTTCAGTCCACTCCTGCAGGACTCGATTTTGGACCCTCTCTCCACTGCTTGTTGTTCCTGTGAGCCAAGTTCTGTTTATTTCTGGCCTCCATTGAGTGCTGAGTTGTGTGTGTCCTCTCCCCAGCCACCTTCTCTGTGTTACTCTGTGGCAAGCACCATTCTGCTGGAGGAGGATGGTCTCCTTGGGCTGGGGTTGGGGCTTCATGGAGAGGCATTTCAGAGCAGTAGATAAAGCCTGGGAAGGAAACAAGGGAGAGAGGCTGTCTCCAGGTTGTTTGTGAGCTGCCAATACCTGCCCCACCCCCACCCAAAGAGAGACGGCCTCAGAAAATACTGGGCATTTCTGTTGGTGGCACAAGCACTAACCTCCCACTCCCAGTCCACCATGTCCTTGCTTCCCTGGCTCCAGGAAGCCGCCTTGGGCCTGTGCCCGCAGATGTCTGTGTGTCCGTGGGCCATTTGACCCTCCGGGCTCTGCTTCCTGGCCTGCTGGGTGCCTGAGGGCCTTTCAGGCCTCCGGTTGTGATGGACGTGATTCTCTGCCAGAAAGGAAGTGTTTCTGTTGAGAGGTGACATAAGACTGTCAGCACAACACACTGGTTTCATGCTCGAGAATAAAGCCGAGTTCAAGTCCTTCTAGATCTCCCCTCTTTTCACCCTCCCTCATTCCTCAGACTCTGCCCTGTGGGACTGCTCCTGCACTGTCCTGCCCTGGACCTCCCGCCCCTGGCCCGCCACACCTGTCAGCCCGAGCCATCTCCAGGAGGCCTCCTTGCTCCGCCAAGTGGGACTCTTCTCAGGTTCTCTGTCTCTTTAGCTCCTTGATCATGGGGACATCCCAGGGTTGCTTCTGGAACTGTTTTGTGCCCCAGGGTTAGCTGCAGCCAAGGCTTGAGGGTGACCGCTGCCTTTCTTCACATAGCCAGCTTGTGACCCTGCCTTCCAGGTGGCCACTGGCTTCTGTCTCTGTCCTCTCTCTGTCTCTGCTGCTTCCCTTCTTGTTCTGCCTAAGTCCCATCGCTTGTGGTATCAGCCTAAAAGGATCTGTTTTCTATGAAGACAGAGGCATAGAAATGCCAGAGAAAGGTAGCTGAATATAGGCCAAGTACAGAAAAATTTAAGGAAATTTAGTTCTTTAGTTTAGCACCTGTTCTACCTGAGTCACTGAGGCCCAAATCCTAGGGGTCATCCCTGGCGACTGTTTTTCTCTCCGGCATACACCTAAAGTCCACTTGGGTCTGCCGTCAGTGTATCCCAAATCCTACCCTCTTCACCCCACGTGCCGTTAGCATTCTGGCCCAACCATGTTTCCTCTGCCTGCCTCATTTGTCAAGGGTCAGAGTGCTCTGTGAGCTAGTCAGGCTCCCTCCCTGTCTCACCTCCTTTGCAGATTACATCCCCTGGCCCAGCAGGCTGTGGCCTCCAAGGGCTCTCCTTCTCCTACCAGCAGGTTGGCCTGCCAGCTTCTGCAGGCAGACCCAGCTCATCCCTGCTCCGGGGCCTCAGAACTTTTTTCCCCATTGGGCCTCTGCTTGGACTCTGAGTGTATCCACCTCCCAGGCATTTTCTAGCCTTGTACCTGCTTTCCTTTCATTCCTATCACTTACACTCCCTGAAATTGGACAGTTCTTTGTTTTTTTCTTCATCGCCATAAAAACAAAGTGAACTTTTCTTGGGGGAGGCGGGGGGCGGGCGGCACTTTGTCCTGTTCCCACCTCTATTCCCAGCACCAAACAAGAACAGTACTACCCCCACCACCCCCAAAATACATGCTCAGGAAGCAGCTCCAGCCGGTACCTAAACATTTGCTGAGTGAGTCCTAAGGTGATTATGTGGTCTTTTAGGCAGGGTCCTGAAAACGCCTCCTCCTCCTTACTCAGTGGATGTGATAATCAGTGTGAAGTGGAAGAGCCAGGCTCTTAGGTCCAGATGTACTTCCTCCAGGAGTCTTCTAGGTCAGCTCTCAAATTGTGTGCCTCACCAGGAGCAGAGGCTGAGATGAGGGACTGAAGGGCCAGGGAGGAAGAAAGTGCCCGGGTGCCAGGTAGAAACCAGGACAGGCTAAACTGTGAAGGTGGGGTTTAGTGGTTTGGCTGATGGGGGAAAAGATCAATTTACTTC
The DNA here is from genome assembly GCA_025583905.1 of Ia io. Classification (NCBI taxonomy): domain Eukaryota; kingdom Metazoa; phylum Chordata; class Mammalia; order Chiroptera; family Vespertilionidae; genus Ia; species Ia io. The sequence continues at coordinate 51,388,279 of JAJQQW010000020.1, read as the reverse complement.
AAGGGTTGGAGCTAAGGAAATAAGCTTTCTGGGTCTGGGATAAACCAGGCCAGTGTGCTAAACTGTACCAGTCCTCCTTAAGGGAGGAGGCTCATACCTATTAACAGGTGCTCATGTGTATGTAGCATGCACCTGAGATCATCACACCTTCTGTTTGCATAGGTAACCAGATATTAATAAAGGAAGGGAGCAAAGGAGGTCACACATTATTAAGCATAGTAAACGAGGGAGCATAAGCCTGCTTAACCAGGAAGCAACAGCTTCACCCACTCCAAGGGATAGTAGCATTGCCCTGCCAAGGGTAATGATTAGCGCATCCCCCGCCCCACCATACACCGCCCCACCCTCCTATTGTGGGGAGAGTGGTGGGAACTAAGCATGCACATGCACAGTGGAAGCCAAAATGGCCACTGTGTAGCCTGGAAAAAGGATCGTATTAGATAAGGGACATAGAACCCATCTAGATCTAGGAAATAGATTGGTTAGGGGGTGGAGCCATCAGAAGCTCAAGAAAGCTTGGGAAGTTGATTGATTAGTTAAAAGAATCATCGGGCTGTCCCAAGTCTGAGATAATATAATCAGCCTAACAAAGAAGCTTTCTCTCACTCAGTGACATGTGCTTTGTAACATGTGCCCCCCCTTGCTGGCGCAGGGGGCACAAAGTGCAGGCCTGGGCACAGTGCCAGCCGGGGACAGGCTGCACTAGCTGGATGGGGACAGATGGGAGCTAAGCTTCAGCGTGGCATACCACTTTTGGACATTGGGTTGATGAAGACAAGATTGGACTTTTCCCATGGCGGACAGATGGAGACAGGATACCACAAACTCAGAGGCAGTCTTTTGATTTTGCTTCTGTGATGAGTCTTACCACCAAGCCTCAGTCTTCATACGTGGGTCTCCAGTTCTTTTATCATTCAGGTGCAGCTGTGGTGTAGGGTATTGGTTCCCTATAGCAGAGGAAAGCAGCAAGGTTGAGGGGCAGGGGAAGGGGAGCTCACGCTTTTTTGTATCTGGCAGGATGTTGTTCCTACCTTTGAGCTGAGGGTGGGAAATGGGGAGAGGTAGGAAGCTGGGGGAGGGTCAGTGCCCACTGAGGACTCTGTTCTATACCCGCTGGGGAGGACCTCACACAAGGCCACAATGAGTTGTGCCAGAGTTGGCCAGGCTTCCTCTGTAGAATGACCACTTCCACACAAGAGCATGTTGGCCTAAATGAGGCACTTCTTTCTGCCTAGAATCCCAAGTTGCCCTGGACACTTCTGTGTGTGTGTGTGTGTGTGTGTGTGTGTGTGTGTGTGTGTGTGTGTGTTCAAATATACATAACATAAAATTTACCATCTTAACCGTTTTTAAGTGTGTAGTTAAATGGCATGAAATACATTTACATTGTTGTGCTGCCGTCACAACCATCCGTCTCTAGTCTTCTCAAACAAACTCCATAGCAGTTATACAATAATATTTAACACAATATTTTCAAGATTCATCCATAGCATATGTCAGAATTTCCTTCCTTTTTACGACTGAGTAATATTTCATTGTATGCATAGATCACATTTTGTTTATCCATTTAGCCCTTTGTCCTCTCTGTGTCATATCCAAGTGGACCCTTGGGTTGCTTCCACCTTTTGGCTATTGTGAATTTGCTGCTATGAACATGGTGTACAAATATCTGTTTAATACCCTGATTTCAATTCTTCTGGGTATATGCCTAGAAGTAGCATTGCTAGATGATACGGTAATTCTATGTTTAAGTTTTTGAGGAACTGCCAAACAGTTTTGCACAGAAGCTATACCATTTTGTCTTCCCACCAGCAATACACAGAGTTCTAATTTCTTCATATCCTCGTCAACACATATTTTCAGCATTTTTATTATAACCAACCTAGTAAGTACGAAGTGCTTCATTTATCATTGTGGTTTTAATTTGCATCTCCCTAATAACTAATCATGCCAAGTGTCTTTTCATGTGCTTATTGGCCATTTGTATATCTTCTTTGGAGCAATGCTTATTCAAGTCTTTTAAATTGTTTTATCTTATTTATTTTTTGCTGTTGAGTTGTAGGAATTCTTTTTATATTCTGTATATTAATCCTTTATCACATACTAGAGACCCGGAGCACAAAATTTGTGCACGGAAGGAGAGGGGGAGGGGGAGATATCCCTCAGCCCAGCCTGCACCCTCTCCAATCTGGGACATCCCTCTCACAATCCAGGACTGCTGGCTCGCCTGCCTCTGCCTGATTGCCCCTAACCACTTCTGCCTGCCAGCCTGATCACCCCCTAACCACTCCCCTGCCAGCCTGATCGATGCCTAACTGCTCCCCTGCTAGCCCGATTGCCCCCAACTGCCCTCCCCTGCAGGCCTGGTCACCCCCAACTGCCCTCCCCTGCTGGCCCGGTCACCCCTAACTTTCCCTCCCCTGCAGGCCTGGTCCCCCTCAACTGCCCTCCCCTGTAGGCCTGGGTCACCCCCAACTGCCCTCCCCTGCTGACCTGGTCCCCCCCAACTGCCCTCCCCTGCTGGCCTGGTCTCCCTCAACTGCCCTTTCCTGCAGGCCTGGTCCCCCCCAACTGCCCTCCTCTGCAGGCCTGGGTCCCCCCTAACTGCCCTCCCTTGCAGGCCTGGTCCCCCCCAATTGCCCTCCCCTGCTATCCTGGTCCCCCCCAATTGCCCTCCCCTGCTATCCTGGTCCCCCCTAACTGCCCTTCTCTGCTGGCCTGGTCACCCCTAACTGATCCCTGCTGGCCTGATCACCCACAACTGCCCTCCCCTGCAGGCCTGGTCCCCCCCAACTTCCCTTTCCTGCAGACCTGGTCCCCCCCAACCGCCCTCCCCTGCAGGCCTGGGTCCCCCCCAGCTGTCCTCCCCTGCAGGCCTGGTCCCCCCCAACTGCCCTCCCCTGCAGGCCTGGGTCCCCCCCAACTGCCCTCCTCTGCCAGCCTGGTCACCCCCAACTGCCCTCCCCTGCCGACCATCTTGTGGCAGCCATCTTGTGTCCACATAGGGGCGGCCATCTTGTGTCTTGGAGTGATGTTCAATTTGCATATTACTCTTTTATTAGATAGGATTATATAGGATGTGATTCGCAGATATTTTCTCCCATTCTGTGGATTGCCTTTTCACTCTGTTGATAGTGTCCTTAAATGCACCAAAGTACTTAATTTTGACAAAGTCCAGTTTATCCCACTTTTTCTTGTTGCTTGTGCTTATATTTGCATATATTGTCATATCCAGTCATTGTCAAATCCAATGTTATGAAGCCATTGCCCTTGGTCTTCTAAGAGTTTTATTGTTTTGCTCTTAGATTGAGGTCTCTGATCTGGTTGAGTTCATTGCTGTGTATGGTGTGGTGGGCGCTTGGTTCTTGTGGAATTCTGCTCCCATGCTGGTTGGGTGGAGTGAGGAGGTTGTAAATGATTCTTCCCTCCGTTCCTCGACCCAGTCTTAGGGTGAGATAGGCCTTGCCTGGGTGGTGATGGCTTCCCAAGGCAACTCCCCTGGCGGACACCCTTTGCCATTTAGTGGGAGCCTGGGTATCTTGCTGCCCAGCCAGCGGCCTGGGTCAGCAGGCAAATCTGACACAGGAGGTGGGAGAAGGAACTTCTTGGCCGTGGCCATAAGTAAAAAGGGTCTTTGTTGTGTTCTTTTCTCCTTAAAAAATAAAAGTTTAGCTGACCCTGACAGTGCCCCAGGAATGCAGGGAGTTTGTCTGGTCAACAGAACCCCGAATGGGTCCCGTCTGCAATCTCCCACCAGCTCCACCAGAACCTCAGCATGTACAGTATCGGCCCACTCGTCCTTCCCACAGCTCTGAGGTTGCAGGCCCAGCCTGGGCATTGTGCTGGACACAGCTCCTGCTGCTGCTTGGGATTAGCAAATGCTCCCCTGTGTCATGGGGCCTTTCTGCTGAACCCATAGGAGCCCTGACTGCTCAGAAAGACCACCTGCTCCTGGATGGGACCGAGCGGAATCCTGAGAGAGGGGCTTCCGAGGGACAGGAGTGTTGTTTCTAACAGGGGCCACCCTCAGCAGAGCTTAGCTCCTTGGGGATGGCCTGCCCTTGCTGCTGTGGTCTCTTCCTTCTCCTGGGCCAAGGGTCACATGCTCAGGTGGGCTGGGAGTTGGAAAACTGGACTCCGTCCTCGTGCCTCTCTGGCCTGTTTCTATGTCTGGAGTGTGGGGCAGAGGGAGGGTGTCAAGCGAGTGTTCCAGTCCTGCAGGGAGGGCAGCAGCGAGCGTTCTTCCCGCAGGAACCTGAGTGGAGCCGCACAGGTTTCCTGCAGGGTCCGATCCGCCGGCCGCCACACCCACCTAGTTATTTTCTGTATCTCTGCAATATTTTGTTTTATTTTTAAGTGTATAAGCCATTAAGTATATTCACAGGGTTGTACAATCATCACCACCATCTAATTTTAGAACATTTGTATTCCCCCTCCCCCAAAGAAATCCTGCACCCCTTAGTTATCACCCCCAATTCTCCATCAGCCTCAAACAACCACTAATTAATCTACTTTCTGTTTCTATCGATTTACTTATTTTGGACATTTCATATAAATGGAATTATGCAATATCGCTACACCCACCTCTTGCCTTTCAACTTTATCATCTTCTAGTTGCTAGTGGTGGTGGCTGCAGAGCAGTACCATGAGCCCCTGGAAGTGGATTCTCTTTCTGGGCCCTGAGTCTCCTTCAGGCCCTCTGTCTTATGCCCTCAAACAGTAGGAGATTGGGACTGTCCGTCCTTTCCACGTGCATCATCCCACTATTCGCTTGACAACCATGGGGTTTGGTAAGGTTGGGTATTCCTGTTTCATAAATAAAGCATATTTATAGGTAGAGTATATATTATATATTATAAATGAACCTGCAATATAATTTTAGAGGGTTGCTTTGTTCCATATAGCATTCAAAAATATATACTGAAGTTCATTTGGGGCCGTGCCAACATAGGTACATATAGTAAAATCTATATATAGTATAGTTTTATCAAGGACCTCACAGTCTAGCATGGAGAACAGATGGGCAGGCTCATAAGTGGACTAGGGGATACAGGGTGACCATCCAGGAGCGGGGAGAAGTGAGGCAGGAGGTCGGCCTGTTTAGCAAATAGCTGTGGGTCTCCCAGGCCTGTGAACAGGGGCGGGAGGTGAGGCCAGGGTGGTTGAGGGCCCCAAACACAGGGCAGAGAGCTTGGGCTTGAGGCCCTTGGAGCAATTGAAGCAGAGTGTGGACAGGCCAGATCTATACTTGTGAATGATCTTTCTGGGGCCATTCTGGTGACTACAGGGAGACCATTGTAAGCAAGGCTGGCGTTGCCCCGTTTCCTTCCTGTCTGAATGGTGCTGCGGATCCTAGCGCCGGGCCTGGGGGATTAGCATCTGCAGATTGCACTGCTTCTGCCGCAGAACAGATCCCAGGGTTGAGGCTCCCATCTCCCTGACTTGGTTTGGATCCGTGAGGAGTGGGATGAGGAGATTGCGGGCCAGAGACTCATTGCAGTGAGGAGTCAGGTGCTCCAGAAGACAGACATCCTCTCACGCCTTTTCCATCTGCTGGAGTGTGGCCAGGAAGTTAGACTGATCTTCCCAAGGTCTCGATGGGGAGCCAGCAAGGCCTGGAGAATGTATGCCAGCTGCTTGCCCTTGGATAAGCTTCTTGGTTTGACCCAGCATTTACAAGAGTCTCCTGTTAGCCATGTTAGGGCCAGCTCTCCCTCCCCTCTCAGGGGCTCATTGATGCCTAGAGTATCTTCCAGTCCAGCCAGGCCAGTCCTCTCGTCCCCCTGTCAGCCTCCTTTCTGTATTGGGGTAGGAGAGAACTGTGCCCTAAGCTTTCTTCCCATCTTCCTGGGGACAGCGTTCAGGCAGAGCGTATTGAAGAAATGGTGTCCTTACTGCACCCCTGCCGTGGTGGGGGTGTATTTGCACTAAGAAACGGGTGGAAGCAGCCTGGGTTGTGCGCAGCTCGGAGCCCTCGCTTCAGCATCACCTCCAGCCTTGTGACCGCTGTGGAGTGAGAGATTTCTTTATTGTGATAAAATTCACATAACATAGAAATTCGCCATTTTAGCTACTTTAAAGTATACAGTTCATTGCTTTCTAGTACATTTATAATGTGCCACCATCACCAATATCTAGCCCAGAGCTTTCTCAGCACTCCAGACGGAAATTCCGTGCCCATTAAGCAGCCACTCCTCACCCCCACCCCCCACCTAGCCCCAACAACCATTCATCTGTTTCTTGTCTGTGGATTTGCCCGTTCTGGGTGCCAGGGACAGGGTGCAGTACTCAAAAAATGCTCCCTAAGGGCCACCTTCCTTCCATAGAGAACTCAGGTTCAGCTTCCTCAGTCCCAAAGACAGGATGTGGGCTCTCCTTGGACTTGACTTGAGTGGCCTAACCAAGCCTCCAGCACAGCGGCCCACCAGGCCTGTCTGTAAGGGAGTTCTTGGGCACCGTTATCATTTCCTTTGGGGAGGATAGGGAAGTTGCATTCCTGCCCGGGCCCCATGTGGTCCCATTGTGAGCACCACAAGCTCAGCAAGCCCCTCACTAGATTAGGCCTGGTGGCCTGCCCACTGGTTCTGCCAGTGACCTTGAACATGAGTGTGCAAATGGTTGCAAGGACCAGGGAGAAAAGGCATAAGGAGGGGAGGGACAGACTGTTCCAAGCGGCTCCCCTCCACAGGCACCAGGTCCCTTCCCCACTGATCCCCAGCTTAGATCTCTGCAAATCAGGCCTATCAGTGCCTGAGGCTGTCAACAGGGTGAATGAGGCATACCTGGAACTCCTTGTTTAGAGCCCTGCCCAGCCGAGTAAATAATCACTAAGATTCTTGCTGCAAGGGCTTTCACTGAAAGGTAGATTCTTTCTTTTTTAAAAAAAATATATTTTATTGATTTTTTACAGAGAGGAAGGGAGAGGGACAGAGAATTAGAAACATCGATCAGCTGCCTCCTGCACACTCCCCACTGGGCATGTGCCTGCAACCAAGGTACACGCCCCCGACCGGAATCGAACCTGGGACCCCTGAGTCCGCAGGCCGTTGCTCTATCCACTGAGCCAAACGGGTCAGGGCTGAAAGGTAGATTCTTCATGCCTTACCTGGAGCGTGTAGAGCCCTGCTCCTGACAGTGTCAGATGTGCTGGCCGGCTGCTGGCACCAGTGTTTTTCCTACTCTTTAAGTCAGTTTTGGTGAATATGACAGAATAATACAAAATGCATACATGCAGTAAAAATGTTCCATAATTTTCAATTCACATGTGTGTGCATGCGCATATGTGTGTGTTCATCCCAGTATGAAATGCACAGTTTTCAGTCAGTCATGGTCAGATGACTTTGAGAAATACATGAACTATTGCAGGAACTCAGACAGTAGATAGGCTTGAGCTTCACCTTGAAAGGTTCTTTATGACCTTGAGATTTTGTGAGTGCTTCTTTGCCAAGGGGAGAAGCCTTTGTTTTTGTGGGACTCTTGTTTTCCCACTGAATGGGGAGCAAAATGGACGATTCCCACTCCATCCAGGCCTCGCATATGAGCCGCCCCCAGTTCTAGAAGCACAGCTGCCTGAAGGAAAGCCTCCTCCCCCCACACCCCCACTTGATAGCTCTAAATGGCCCCTCTGTATTTCTGTCCCACTTTCCTCTTCTTTCCCCCTGGCTCAGAGAAGCTCACCTTCCCAAGCTCCCAGGGTTTTTCCTAAAGCACACCTCCTTGGCCAGGGGTGGGCATGGAGGATCCCAAGGTGGTGAAGCTACTGTAGCAGGATTGTCCTAAGCGGGCCTCTGACAGGTGCCACTTGCAATGGGCAGAGGTTCCCTTGGCCTCTTGAGGGCCAACAGGCAGAGGATAAGTAGGAAGGCTGGTTCTCAGCAGGGTGGTCATATCCCTGGAAAAAGGCCCAGGTCTTGTGCCCTCCTGCTTGGTCACCTCCTGCTTAAACCATCCGCCGCTCTCTATCAGCTCTGCCATCTTAGCTGGTGTAGTGTGGAGGCAGAAGAGGACCAGAGTTCCCCAGATGGCTGCAGGGCTGTCAGGGCCATTGCTGGGCATGGACGGAACCCATAACTGGCAACATAGCAGAGTTGGATGCCTTGAAGACAGCCATCCCTTTTTTGGGAAATGAGCGAGCAGAAGTAGGTAATGCTCAGCCTTGTAGGAGGCCTGGATTTCTAACCTCTGGAGGTGCAGAATGAGGGCAGGGAGATTGTTGGACAGAGCTGGCTTCTCTGCTGACAGCATTGGGGTGAGGGGTTCCCTCTCGCTGGATTCCGGTTAAAGCCTAGATATTTGTCCTTGCTCTCCCAACAGGAGGTCTTGGCATAGCTGGGAAGTGGATTGTTAAGGAGCAGTTAGTTCTGTCTCCTCAGTGCTGAGAATGCAGAGCATTGTGGCCCCTCATGGGCAGAGGTGGGGGGGCCCGGCGGGGGCCGGAGGCTCTCTGGAGACCCTGGTGGAATCTGCCCCAGCTCTGTGAGTGCCGGAGGCACAGCTGCGTGTGGAGTAGGGGCAAGTGGGTGACAGCATTGCCAGTCTCGAAGGTGGTGGGAGTCGTCGGTGAGAGGATGGGAGGGGCCAGGGCGCAGCATGGGAAGCACACACACAGCAGGTGCAGCACGCGTGCTGCTGAGAGACTCGGGCACCGTTTCCATGGCAGGTACCAGTGCTTTTCCTTCGTTTCTGACTGGTTTACTCTCTGCTCCCTTTTCTGTGTGTAATAGGACTAGATGGTGCCTGCTGTGTAAGTAATATTTAAGGAGGCACGAAGAGGTTGTAATTGTGAAATCCTGACACCTACGTCATAAATAAACATTCATTCCTTCAGTCTTGGCTTGTTATGCCTTTGCCTTTTATTGGCACTTCTGGAAGAAGGTAGATCCCTCATTTACACACACAGACACTGAGGCCCAGCGGAGTCTGGCAGTGCTATTGGGGAGAGTCCCGTGACCACGTCCAGCTTCGGGGCTGGCTGGGAAATCTTGTCTATAGCTGGTGGCCATGTGCCCCGTGAAAACAATTACTGGCAAAAGGGGATGGTGAGTATAGTTTGGTAAGTTCGAGCCCCGGAACATAGTATTTAACGAGGAGTGTATGCCTCCCAGGGGCCCACTAGAACAGCAGTTGCCAACCGGTGGTCTGTGGACCACTGGTGGTCCGTGAGGTCTGAAAGGTTGGCGACCACTGCACTAGATGGTCCCGAAAAAAGAAAATATTAGAATTTCTGTTGATGTTTTATTGTCCCCACTTAACTTGCCTGTGTTATACATGTGTTACAGTTTATAAATTATTGGTTCTATGGTACAGACAGATAACTTATCTAATCCGTGCATCTGTGTCATAGGTGGTGTATCCCAGCAGCATTGTGAGACCACAGGCCAGGGGTTAGGGTGGGCATCGAGGCCAAGAGAGGAAATTGCCGTGGGAAAGCCCCCCTGCCATCCCCTCTCTCCACTCTGCTCTTGCTCCTGGCTCACTCCAGAAACAAGGCCATGGCGTGCCCACACCTCACAGCTCCTGGCCTAATCCTCACAGTGGTCCACGGCACCGTGGCCTTTCCTCACTACAAGAGGCCCCACCTCAGAGACACTGAGCCTTGTCAGTGCCAGCAAGAGCATGCACTTCGGGGGAGGGGGAACGTGGGCATAGCTCTCAGAGGACAGAGGCTGCTACCCTTAGTTTGCCCAAAGAGAGCATGATGCCAGAGAAGGCCTGGGATTAGAACTTGCAAAGAGAGAAGGGGCTGGAGCCAGAGCCAGGAGTTGGGAATGCTGGGAGGACCCTGCAGGCTCTGCCCCGGGCTGGGTGCTGTGTTCTTGTGGCTATGGAACAGCTGTCATCTGGGGAGGGGAGCCCAGGCCTTAGGTGCATGTGGTTCCCCGCAGCCAAAGGCAGGTGGGTGGGTCCCAGGCCACCTTCTTGCCCTCTGCTCCTAAGGACCCCCCAGACCCTCCTGTTTGGTTACAGGACAACCCACCAAGCTCCTCTTTCCAGCCCAAGGACCCTCCAGGAATGCCTGGGAGAGGTACTGTGAGGTTGCTTCCCTCCTGAGAGCACTTGCTTTATGTGGTTATGGCCCACCCTTAGAAGAGGGACTCTTGCCCCTCCTCCTGTTCCTACCTTGGGGTCATTTCTGAGGCAGGATGTTCTTTGAACACATAGCTGAGGGTAAAAGCTCTTTCCCCACCTGAAGCTCTTTCCCTCCCCTGCAAGCCCATGGCCGGTCCTCGGGCCTGGCCACCTCCATCCTGAGCTGGACCCAAGGATGACTGGCTGAGCCAGGGGCCCCACAAGAAAGGCGATGGGAACCAGGGAGTGACTCCTTCCACCTCCTAAGGGCCAGAGAGCGGGCAGCCGAGTCAGAGCAAGAGCTCTGGGAACCCAGCCCAGCCCTAGTGATGAGGGAGGGGGCGGTGGTCAGAGGAGCTCCTAGGGCAGCCTGGAGAGCTACAGGGAGAGCACCTGAGCTCAGGCTGGAGCCCTGGGAACTCCACCTTCCTTCCGGTGGACACACAGAGGCTATTTCCAGTTGCAGGCAGTCCACCAGACCCAGCGTCCTGACTCTCAGACCAGGCCCTTCCCTCGGCCCTGGCTCAGGGAGCTCCCAGCTGGGTGGGCAGGACCTACTCGGAGCTCCAGGAGGGAGGCTCACAGTGAAGCAACCCCAGATGGCTGCCATTGCCTTTCTCCCACTGCTGTCTCACCAGGAACTGGACTGGGATATGCCAAACTCTTGGGGCCACTCAGTGGAGAAGCTGACAGCTGCCCTGGAGCCCCCCAACAGCCATTCCAGTTTCTGAGCCATGGCAACCTGTCTCCTTTCCCAAAGCATCATCATGTGGGGGGAATGAGAGGCCAAAGGGTGCGGGCTGACAGATCATCTTTAGGAAGGACCTCTCAGTTAAGTTTTCACCTCAGCAGGGATTTTTAATAAAGCCTTTTCTTGTTTTTGGTTTTCTGTCCCTAATTTCAATGTCTAACAGCTTTGCTGTCAGAAAAGGAGAAGTTGTTATTTGTTGTTAGGCACTGCAGCCTTGCCACGCCCCTCACGGCATTCCTGGATGTGGTGGTAGTGCACGTGCCTCTGGTGGCCTTGGCCTCGCAGCCCCATAGCCTACCTTCAAGGATGTGGCTTCTCTCTGGCCCCATTCTTGCCTCTAAAAATAACCTTGCTATTTTGAAACCACCTGCTCTAGAGCTTTTCTTACTGCTTTCTTGGATAAGTAACCCCTCTAAGATGAGGTCTTAGCTGCCTCTGCCATCCCAGCTGTGTCCTCAGGGAGTGGTCTCCTTCCTGCCTCCCCTCCCCCATGCTAGCTGGGATATTGTTTTCCAGCGAGAAAGGAATGCCCAGCTGGGTGCCCTCCTTAGGGGGTTAGGAGCAGGTAGGAAGTGGAGCTCCGAGGGCCAGGGCGAGGCAGAGCCCGCTGTGCCTCTTGTCAGGCTCGTGCAGCTGCCAGAGGTGCAGGTGCCTGTCATGAAGCCACAGGTCAGAAAGAGCTTGGGGTTGTGGGGATGGTCTGTGCCGCCTTCCTGTGCCCCCTTAGAGCTGGCCCTGAGTGTCCCTACCTCATCTTCTTGCAGCCCACAACCCTCCCTCAGGGCACCATCAACATGAACCAGTGCACAGACGTGGTGGACGGAGAGGGCCGGACAGGCCAGAAGTTCTCCCTGTGCATTCTGACCCCCGAGAAGGAGCATTTCATCCGGGCAGAGACCAAGGAGATCATCAGCGGGTGAGTCTGCTCTGTGCATTTTGGGAGTTGGTGCTCCCTGCCCACCAGCAGGTCCATAGACCGGGTCCCTTCGGCATAAATGAGCAGCATTGCCATCACTTTCTTCCTTAAGTGAGTCCACTCTTCTGAGCCCCTTTCTCCATTCACTGCGCTACTGTGGACCCACTTCACCCCCCCGTTGCCTTTGCTTCATCCCGTGTCCACACGTTCACCACAGCCCACCCCTCAGCCCTGCTGATTCAGGCCTTCCTCTGCTGGCACTGCCCTGGTTCTGGGGCTGCCACATCTTCCCAAGCCTCTCACTGGCCTCCTCTGTTCGCACACCCTGCCTTCTATCACTCCACCACCAGGGCTCAGTCCCCAAAGCACTGGCACCTTCCTCTCTCCTACCTGAAACCCCATCACCTGGAGGTCAAGTCCAAGTTCTTGCGCTGCCCTGGGGTTCCTTCCCAGCCTTCCAGCCTCACTCTCAGCACCCTCAGCCCGAGTGCTTGTTGCTGTACATTTCTCAGCTGTCCCCACCTCTGTGCCTTCACTCTGGCTCTTCCCTCAGTCTGAAACAACCCCTGGACTTCCAGGCTATTAAAGTGGGCCTGAGTGTTCCCTCTGCCAGGAAGCCCTCCCCGAGGAGGTGCTCGGCTCCCTCTGCTGGTCTTTATAGAAGATGGGGATGGTCTGTGTGCACGGCTGGCTTCCTCAGCCAGTGGCAGGCTCTTGACAGTGGAGGCTCTGTCTCACTCCTCGCGCTCACACAAGAGTCTCCAGTGCTGCCTTGTGCCCTGGCTACTCTGTCCAAGTGGAAGGAACAGAAAGTCTCTGGGTCGTCCCACTCCCCTGAGCACACTCTGTGCAGAGGCTTAGGGGAAACCCTAGGAAGGGGAAGGTGGGCCTAGGTTTTCAGGTAGCCAACAGCCGAGAGGGGCTGAGCTCCTGCTCCTGAACCCGTGCAGCATCTGCCTTCCAGGATCCCCTGCTAACGGGGCATCTGCTCTCAGCTCTGTAAGGCCCAGCCGCACATGGAACATGCACAGCGAGCATACGTGGCCGGAGCTCAGGCATGTGGTCTTGGAGAATCCCGCTCATCCTTTAAGGTAGAAGGAAGCAGGTGAGGCTGAGAAGGCTTTTGGAGGAGTAAATCTGGGATTTAGGGGGACTAGGCTGAGCATTGCAAAGTAGCAGAAATTAGAAAGTGAAGCCCTTTGGTTCAGCCACTGAAGGACTTCTGTGAGCAGGGTCAGCATGGGCTTCAGTATCTCAGCTATAGCCCTGGCCAAGGCTGCTGCTGGAGGAGACAAGAGCCAAGTTCAGATTTACACCTGGTAGGCGGGAAGCAGAAGGGCCAGGTGGCCCCCTGCTGGGGGTGCCAGCTCACCCCAAATCCTCCTCCCCTGGAGAGAGGCAGGTTTACATTTCTAACCCCTGGGCCAAACAGGAGGACACTTTGACCCTCGACTCCCTGATCTTAACCCTACAGCCATACAATTTAAGGGTGTAAAGGGCTTTTACAGAATCTCGTTACAGTTGGGAGACTGAGGCTCTGGGAATAAGGGAGCCTAAGGGCATCTTCCAGGTATAAGTGACACTATGGGGTTGTTTGCACTTCCTGGTCCACACTTGCTGTCTTGGTCGTGTCTGGCAAGCACACCTGAGCCAGGGTCCCACTGCCCAACTGGATTCCTTGGGAGATCTAGACGCTCCCGTGGGAGCTGGGTTCCAGAGACGGGTCTGGGTGACAGGCAGGATAAGAAAGTGGGCTGTTGGAGGTCTCCAGGGTAGGCTGGGGAGTGTGAGTTGGGGAGCAGGTCAGTGAGGTAGTGGTGTGCCACATGGCATTGGGATGATGACGGTGTCTGGCATTTGATCGCGTCCTCTGGCAGGCAGCCTACATCCTGCTGTCAGACACTTGGCATAGGCCAGGGGTCCTTGGCTCTGCCCTGAGCCACTCTCCCTTGGTCACTTCTGTCTGTGTATATGGGGCTTGCCATTTCCATGCAGCTTGGGTAGCCAAGGTAAATTGGCATCCCAGACCCAACTCTCATATGGTGGGGGGAATGCCCACACCAGCAAACAATTCCTGGACACCAGCACAGTGTCCAAGAGTTCACGTCTCTTTGACACCTCTGCCTGTGGATAGATAGCATCAGATCCCACAGGGTGAGGGCTCAGTCCCACAAGACTGCTGTCCACCCACCACACTCCCACCACTGGCTTTGCATGGAGGGTCCCACAACCCCTCCTTGTGTTCAGTCCATTTGCTAGAATGGCTCACGAATTCAGGAAAAGTGGTGGACTCACTAAATTATACTTATTACCAAGGATAGTAAAGGATCCACGCCAACAGCCAGATGAAGAGATGTGTAGGGCGAGGTCTCAAACAAGGCGTTTCTGTCCTCCTGGAGCTTGGGACCCACATGGCAGCGTGGAACCCGTTCTGGCTCCCAGCAGGCAAGCTCTCTGAACTCTGTCCTTTCGGGTTGATGAAGACCATTACATAGGCCTGTTCTGGTTATTGATTCAACCTCCAGCCCCTTCCCCCTCCGCAAAGGTGGGGGTGTGAGACTGAAAGTTCCAACTCGCTAATCATGCGGCTGGTTCTCCTGACAACCAGACCCATCCATAGGCACTTCCCAGAGTCGCTCACTAAAATACAAGATTCCTTTATAGCCCTCTCGCTTAGGAAAGTCCACGCGTTTTGAGAATGCTGAGCTAGGCATTGTGGACATAAACCACATACACATGAGAAATCTGTTTTCGTCATCTGAGTGACCAAATATGTATTTGTTATAAATCACAGTGATGCACAAGGTCATTACCGGGGCCACGCACCAGGCGTGTATGCCCTCAGGGTCTCCAGTGTAGCCATTTGTATGCCATAAGCATCTATAGAAGCAAGTGGCGACCTTTTTCAATTAAATTCAAAATATTGTGGCAGTTAACTGGGTGGACTGGTCAGTACAAAGGACAGGGGGCTTGGGAGGTGGCTCCATGGCATACCCAGAGCCAAAGTAACTCATGTGACTGCCTTTCCCCTTCTGGTCCTAGGCCTTGACCTCTCCTTCTTGTCCAATGGGCAGGGCTCTCTCCAAGGCAGCCTACCCCAGCCCCTGCAGTCCCTCTTGACTCTGGGCAGCAGCTTCATCTTTCCCACCCACTGGGACACTCGGGTCTCCTTTAGAGTCAGGTGGGCGTGTGCCTGGAAATGGACTTTGGCACCCATCTTCTCTCCCTTTTCTGCCTCTCTCCTTCCAGGTGGACCCTCTTCCCTTGGCTTCCTCTCTGGCCTCCTAGGTCCTGCCACCTATCAGGGCTCCTTTGCTGAGTAACTTCATCTGTGGGCTTGGGGCCCTACAATTGGTCTAAGGGCTTGGGAAAGAAGTGCAGACACTTCCTTCTGGGTGAGGGGAGCCAATGGCCCTTCAGCTCTTTCCTGGTCTCCTCTGAGGTGGGGCCTCCTGAACACCTGAGGCAGCAGGTCTTGCCTGGGCTGGATGGAGGGTAGTCGTTCTTTCCCAGTTTCCTCATGCTGGGAGGGACCTCCAGGATGTTTGAGGCACTGGTTCACACAGCTCTTTTAGGGGTGGGATTTATTTAGGTGGGAATGGGCAAGGTGGGGAGAGGTAGGGTTAGGGTGTTAGGGTTCCGGTTCCTCTGTGCCCTTCAGCTGGGCTGCATCAGGACTTCGTCTTCTCACCTGTCTCTGCCTTCGAAGTCGGGGACCACCTATGTCCCTGGTGCTCACATCCACCACTAATCCCATGTCCACATTCACCCGTCACCTCTCTTCCCTGGATATATTTTAACATTCATAACCTATCTGGTTAATGTTAGACACATTAGCCTCCTGGGCTTCCCTGAGAAATCTGAGCGCAGAGAACATATCTCATCCTTTGTTTCAGGGCCAGGTATCTATCAACCTCTAGTCACAGCACCACCAACCCTGGCCACCCTCACTTCGTGCTCACCTGAGTCTCTGCCTCGTTCAGGTTGGCAGGAGCTGCAGGCGCTCCGCTTAGTCAGCAGTGCAACCGCAGTGCCCACCTACCTCCTCTTCCCTCCGGCCCTGTCCTGCAAGGCTCACATTTGCCCAGCTCCATGGTGTTGCCAGTTGACAGCAGCTAGGCCAGTGAGCAGGGGCTCAGCGCGCCCCAAAGGGCCTGCACCTCCCTGCCATGTTCCCTGCACTACACTCAGTATTTCTGAGCAGCCTCTCCTCCCCCCTAGGTTCAGCTGTAAGAGGGCCTTAGAGTTGCCCCAAAGAGCTTTCAGCCCCTGGGCAGCCTAGAAACCCCACAAGCATGTTAGCTGCTCCGGTTACCCGAGTGAGGCCCTTTGAGAGTCTGCCTTACCCGCTGGCTTTGCAGATACGGCCGTGGCCGCCCCTCTTGCTTTGGAGCTCACAGAAGAGTGACCTGCAGGGCCTGTGCCTCAGGCTCGAGGGCACAGGCAGTGTGGATTCTCTCAACAAATCAGCCTGCTCTGGGCTGAGTTGGGGTGAGGGGAGTCTCTCAGCTCAGATGCTGTGATTCCTCTCGCCCAAGCCCAAGCCCAAGCCCACTCTCCTGGCAGCAGCACACCTCCCAGAAGGCCACTGACTTGACCAGCCTCCCTGCACCCCAAATTAAAGAAGTACCTCTGAGTGCTGAGATACCAGCCCTTCCCCCTGCCCCAGGCTTGGGGTGCTGGTCATCACAGCAGCCTCCAGCCAAGTGCTGCCAGTGCAGACTTTGCCTCCACATCCTGGCCCTTGTCACAGGCTGGTAGCAGACTTAACACGGACCCTAGTGTTCTGGGAGGGAGTGGACCAGTTTCCTCTGGTGCCATCCCCGCCAGTTCTCCTGACCTCCGCTCCTCCTGTCCCCCTTCCTCCAACCCTCCCAAATGTTGCAAAGCTCCAATAAGGCAAGCCGTGGTCATATCGTGGCCTAATCTAGACCCTGGTTTCAAAGATAATGGCTGAAACTTAGAGGGCTGGAAGCCATGCAAGGTTGTGGTTAGAGGGTAGCAGATCAAGATCTAAGCCCTCTGTCCTTCCTACGCTCCCCTGCTACCTTTCTTGGTGCTGGTCCAGATGGACTTCTTAGCGTGTGGGCCCTGCTGTGGTCCCTTGGCAGCCCGGCCAGGCTTCCCCAAAGCCGAGGGGCCCGGCACCCTCACTGTAGGTGGGGCCAGAAGTGAGTGCATGGTCCGGGAGGTCAGTGACCTGATGTGGGAACTTTGGTTGCAAGACTCCTTGTTTCCTGCTTTGAGAACCGTGAGCGGCCCCCAGTAGTAACGAATATGGTCGCTAACCAAATCCATTCTAGCGGGCAGTCATAGAGCCAAGTCTAAGCACTGAAGGGAGGGGAGTGATGGAAACAGTGACGTGCCCTGCACTCTGAGGCCAGTGGTCAGGCCTGCCGCTCTGCCACGGTGGCGCTCACATCCTCCCTGGGCCACCTGCACCGTGGCCGTTGCAGGGTCAGCACCCGAGCCTGGTCCTCGCAGTCTGTGCTTGTCCTGGGCTGCACTGCTGGCACTCTCTGCCCCGGCGGTGACAGGCTCTGACCTGGCTGGTGCCTGACCCTGTTCAGGTGCTCGGAGGCCTGGCCACTGAGTGAAGCATGGGACCTGCTTGGACCACTCAACAAGGCAGGATCCTAATCTCCGAGAACAGTGGTCTGACCTGCTCTCTTCCCCTTTCTCCCCAGATGGCTAGAAATGCTCATGGTCTATCCCAGGACCAACAAGCAGAACCAGAAGAAGAAGCGGAAAGTGGAGCCTCCCACGCCACAGGTAGGCAGTGGGTTTGCCCGGTGGAAGAGCACCTGTGGGGGGAGAGGGCTTCGGGACCCAGCCTAAAGCTGGGGTAGAGGAAGGGGTCAGGTCAGGGCTGAGGCGGTCATCAGCCCAGCCTGTCTCCCTCCTTACTCCTGAGGACTCGGGGCTCCTCTCTGAGCCACAGGTAGGGCCCACTCCAGGGACAGGGCCGCCTGCTTGTGTGCTTGGGGCTTCCCCAGGAGTTTCCAGCCAGGAGGCAGGTGCTGAGGAGCAGCAGCACAGCATGTCCCTTCTCCTGGCTGTCCTGCCTGCTGCTGGGAACAGAGAGCATGCTGGGAGGGGCTGCTTGCCGCACAGCATTCCTCACGGGCCTCAGCTCAGTTCCACTTTCCATAGAGAGAGGACCCTGAAGACAGGCTGGGAAAGGGGGCTGGGCCCCGAGGTCCTGGAGTGTCCTGGCCCAGTGAGGGGCTCTCAGGGGACCTTACTCCTGCTCTGGGCTTTGACCATACATGGAAAAAACTGACGCTAGCCCTGATTTTTGTGCCACTGCCCCACTCCCATGTGACCAGAGTGGGAGGGGCTAGGGTGTCTCACCAGTTCCAGTCCTTCCGTAGAGGTCACTTTCCTCCTCCTTCCCTCCCATCTACAGGGGCTCAGAGTACCAGAAGGCGTTTTGCAACTCCATGCCATGCTCCACACTCCTGGGGCCCTGGTGTAGCAAATTAACCTTCCTGAGCCTCTGTGACTGGATTTGCAAATGAGCCTGTTGAAATCTAGTTAGACTAGTATTGTAACCATGAAAGGAAGTACTGCGCCCATTTTAGGTGTTCAGTAAATGCTCTTCTTTTCCTCTCTGCTCCAAACTTGACCATTACCAAGTGCTCTTGCCTTGCCTGATCGAGCCTTACAGTGACCCTGAGAGTGGGCAGGATGGCGAATGGGATCCCTTGGCATCTAGCAAGGCTCAGAGCCTGGCAGAGAGCCAGCCCATGGCAGAACCAGGCTCTCCCTGAGGTTAATAGTCCTCATTGTCTGCTCTCTGCTTCACCGAGTGACAGAAGTCGGCCTGGGCAGGACCAGGAGGTGTGTGCTGACCTGGGTCCCTTTCTCCTCCCTAATCCCCACACCTGGTGGGTTCCCCTGAACATGCATGACCTGGCTTCCTGCTGATGGAGCACACTGGGGCCTGCCCTCCATTCATCCTCCCCAAGGAGTCCCAGGCCAGCATCCCCTAGAAGTAATGTCCCTGGCAAGAAATTGGCAAGATGCCATCAGAGGCATTCGTGGATTGAAGTGGAGCTTCCTGCTGGGGATAGCAGATACACATGCAAATCCCCCAACGCTGCCTGGGTTGAGAGAAAAAAATCCCAGACAGAGTAAGTGTCTAGGCTCTGAGCATTTCCAAGGTAAGCTGCCATCTCCCAATAAGGCACTTACGTGTGCGGAGACACTGAGCCCAGCCCTGGGAGTTCGGTTGTGTTCTCGTTCCCTAGCTGTTTCTCGTCCCTCCCCCAATGTCATCTCATCACCTCGTACTGCCAAGCTTTACCTTTTCAGTTGGTAGCAGGAGCCATGTGATCAGAGCGTGGGGAAGGTACCCACTTTCCTGAGGATCTCTTAGAGCCTGGGGCGCCTGGGGTCCGGTCTTCTCACTCAGCCCCTCTTGAGCCCTGGCAGAAGCCAACTGGGATATTTCTTCCTTCTGCCGCTTGCTTTCCAGAGCATCACATTTGAGGCCACTGGTTTCTGGAAGCTATGAACTTTCATCCCAGGAGTTTCCAGCCAGGAGGCAGGTGCTGAGGACCCCACCTATAGGCAGTCCCCTGGGGTGATGTGGGACCTCTCCAGAGGAGAGTTGGGGGATCTCTGGGCAGGTTTTTCCTCCACAGCCTGATGCTCAAGGTATTCTAGTGACCCAGATGGGACTGGGGGGAAAGCCTAAGCCAATGGGCCTCAGAGAGACAAGGATCCAGGGGCCTGGCCTCTCTATGGCCCAGGATAGTTTCGGGTCAGACCAGCGGGGAGCTGGAAACATTGCTCCGCTGCACCCTGCCATCTGGCCATTGAGGCAGGAGCCCAGGGCTCCCCTCAAGAAGAGGGTCTCAGGCAATTGGGAGTTGGGGCCATGGAGTGTAGGCACCAAGGGGTTTGCCGAGAACATCAGAAGGAGAGAGAGAGAGAGGGAGAGAGGCCCAAGCTGGGCCCTAAGGGAGGGTGAGGATTAGGCTGCAAGAAGGGCACACACCTCTCAGCCAGGGCCCAGGGCAGGAGGAGGAACGGGCTTGCCCTGACCAGAGCCTTCGAAGCCTGCAGCCTAATAGGCATGGGCTCCCAGGAACCGCTTCTTACTCGGGCCCTGTTCACTCCAAGAGGACTTTTCGTGGTGCCGAGATACCTAGAGAAGGGACAGTCATCTACTCTGGGTATGATCAGGGCAGGAAGAATGGAGATTTTCTGCCCTCACCCCAAGTCCCAGAGTTGTGAGGCCAGGGGACACGTCTCCCAGCCCGGTGTGCAGGCGGGGGGCTCACTTTGTCAAGTGAAGCTTTGGGAGGCTGATCCTTCAACTCCCCAGCCCCCAGGCTCTCGGTCTTTGCTCCTACCTTCCGAGACCATAATGAAACTTCCCAAAAGGAACGTCCCTCTTGGCCTAACTCCAGCCCATCCAGGGCCACACATGTGCTGTGAGTTGCCACCTCTGCTTCTTAGGCATCTTGTTTTCTACTTGGGAGCCTGCTCCTATGCCCTGCCCCAACCAGAACCCTTCCTCCTGCTCGCTCTCCATGCCCAGGAAGTGGAGAGGAAGGCTTTCTATGAAACCGCCTCCAAAGAGGAGACTTCCCAGCTGTGCGGAGACAGAGGCCCTGGCCGGGCCCGCCTTCCTCCCTGCTAGGGAAACCTCTGAGCAGCCAGGTACACAGCACAGACTGTTCTAGTGCTGGTGTCCTGCGCACGGCCGCTGTCCAGCCGCACAGGGACCGGCACCTGGAAAACTAGTGCTTCACTCCTGCCTCTTGCCCTGGCAGCCAGGCTCTAGGTCAGCGTGAGCCCAGCGCCCTCTGCCACAACGGGGACAGTGCGGGGAGCAGAGGTTGGTGCCATGCAGCCCTGGCCTGGTTTGTGCACGGTCTTAATCCAGGCTTCCCCGCCGTCCACCCTCTCCTGGAAGGCAGCATGGCTTTATGCCTGCTGCACCTGCCCTCTGTCCCTGCTCACTCGGCACAGAGGCAGGAGAAAGTGCCGCTGCCGCTGCCGCTGCCGCAGGAGGGAGAGAGCTCCGTGTGGGCCCGGAGAGCCCCCAGAAGCGGGAGCTCAGGCAGGGAGTGCAGCTGCCACCAGCGCTGCGCAAGTTGGGAGGCCCAGACCAAGAGGCGGGTCTATAGCTGCTTAGTGCTGGGAAATGCATGTTCCCCAAGTTCCCAGACACGGCCCCTCATATCTCAGGCCTGGAATTTTCTGTCTCGGGGATTCCTGCCACTCCATCCCCTCCCCAGTGCTAGGGTTACGACCCCAAGCATCCAAGGGCTACCTGTGTGCCACAGGCACTTCACCCACAGGATGGCGCTGGGGGCACAGTCGCCTGTCCCTTAGCCTTTGGCCCTTTTTGGCAGCCTCTCCCTGCCCTGGTCTAGCACCCCTCCATAGAGGGGGCGACTCACCAAGGAGGGCCTTCCCCTCACCGCACCCAGCTTTGCGGGAGGAATCCAGCTCCACCCAAGCCCATCAGCACTGGCGTCTCCTTTAGAGAAGCTGGGCTGCGGGGCATGAAGCGAGGGCAGTGTGCTGGCTGAGGGGACGGAGCCCTGGAGTCGAGTCTCCTTAGGTCAGTGGACCCCTCAGGAACTGTCAGAAACCATTCCTCTTCCGAGAAGTACCCTTCTTTTGAAGGAGTCAAAAATCCTGGGAATCTCCAGCCTAGGAATTGGGTCTGCTGGTAGTTTTGACACAATGGGAGGTCATGTGTGTCCTGGGTCTGTGGGAAAAGCCATCCTGCCTTTCTCCTTCCCGTGAAGCATGGTACCTAGGCCTCTCGGTGGAGCCTCCAGGATACCCATCCAAGGCACCTGCCCCTAATCCTGGACCTTTCTCCTGCTCCTACAGCACCTGGAACCTCACTTTTCCCTTATTGGCTGAGCAAGCCTCCTCTCCCTCCCCTGAGAGGGGGTGGGGGTGGACTGGATGTGGTGGTGCCGAGCCAGAGCCCAGCACATAGTCAACACAAGTAGCTGTGGGTAAATGACCACTGGTGGTTTTCTGTGTCTGCATGTGCACACATACAGCCGGTGGCAGCCATCTAGAACCCTCACAAGAGCCCAGAGTCAGAGATGCGTTAAAGTAGGTTTTTAAGCATAAGGCTTGGCCACCAGGATGCGAGTGGGAGAGTGGCCATTGTACTTTATTGTCCATGTTTGGGGGGAGATAGTTAAGATACGCTTCACTTTTGATAGGCCCCAAAGCCATCTAACCCTTCAGCAGCTGGCACCTAGGACCATGGGCTGGGCAGGGGCTTGGCCAGGATGTGAGCTGGCACTGCAGGGTGCCACCCTGGTTTCAGCTCCACCCTTGTCTCAGCTCTGGTTTGCAGTGTTGAGTGAAGGTTCTCTGTGTGCTCCCTGTGTCAGCCCCTCGCCCACCCCCAGTCTGGGCTCTGGGTTGTGGCCGGAAGTTCCCTGTGGGCTCTGGAACGGACCCTGGTGTCTGACGCATCCTGTGCGCATGCTTCCCTGCAGAGCAGCACCACTCCCGACGTGGGAGCGATGGGTGGGACTGTTCCCATCTGGGCTGTAGGTTCCCATCAGACTTGCAGGGGGCCCAGGCAGGAGGGTGTGAGCAGGTTTGCGTCTGCATCTAATGACTTCTTCCTTTAAACGGTATCCCAGGTTCATTTTAGCGTCCTAGGATCAAAAAGAAGAGGGTAGGTGAGGCTAAGAGCTGGCCCTGGTGTGGATGCTATGTGAACACATGCTTTTCATTCACCTGTGGGACCATCTCAACGGTGTGTTCTTTCCTCACCTCGTCTCAGCTCCCCTCACTCATACCCTGAGCACCTGGAAGTCTGGGAATGACAGATTCTGAACCAGTCACTTGGGGTCTGGTCTTTAATGCCTGGTCCGCTGCTCTGGGCTCTGTCTGGTTTTGTGGGCAGGGAGAACTTGCATGTGTTTGGTGTTGAGAATATGAACAAAAACCCTAAGCCTTTGCTCCATGCATTTGCCAACCCTGGCCTGAGGCCTAGGTCGCCGAGCACTTGGGAGAAAAGGCCATATCGCCATCCAGAAGGAGCTTCTCCCCCAGTCAAGACACCTCTCTTTTGTGAGCCTTTCCTTTTGGGAATTCTGGGCCTCTGGCATTGTGTCGTTGGTCTAGGTATCCCCTTAGCCAGATACCCAGGCCTCCAGGCCCTCTGCACTAGCTCGGCTGTGTGCTCTCTCCCCAGGAGCCAGGGCCAGCCAAGATGGCTGTCACCAGCAGCAGCAGCATCCCCAGCGCCGAGAAAGTCCCCACCACCAAGTCTACACTCTGGCAGGAAGAAATGAGGGCCAAGGACCAGCCAGAGGAGAGCAGCCTGAGTCCAGCTCAGAGTCCCAGCCAGAGCCAGCCTCCTGCTACCAGCACCCTGAGGGAGCCTGCGCTGGAGGGTGAAGATGGTAAGTGGTGGCCAGGTTGGTGTAAGTGCTCGCCTGTCCTGGTGCCCTCCTCACAGTGCTGGAAGGCCTCTGTCCCTACAGCGGTGGCCCTGGGGGCTCCCTCAGGGGCCTGCTCAGTTCAGCATGAGTCCCACGCTTCAGGCTCTCTCACCTCCTGTGTCTGTCAGCCCTGGCAGGGCCTGGCCTGGTGTGGGACTGGGAGCCCTGGGCTCCAGCCTTGCCTTTGCCCGTCCAGCTTGTGAGGCCTGACTGTAAAGGAGGACAGCACGTGCTACACTAGCCCCGGGTGGGTGTTGGGAGAGTCAGCATGCTCTGTGAGGTCTGTATGTGAGGAGGCCTGTTTCCTGCCCCTGTGGCTGCTTTGTCTCCATGGCAGAAGTCCACTGTGTCCCTAAGAGCAGCAGTGAGGGCTGTCTTCTTCTCACCATCCCCCCCGTGCTGCCAGGACCGGGGAAGCAGGGGAGAGGGTGCTGGGGAGGAAGCCGTTGGCCTCCCCATGGTCTCTCCACTTAGCACTTGGCCTGAGCCAAGCAGGGCAGCGGCCTCTGCCTCCGTGTCCGGGCCCTGGGCGGCCTGTGAGATGCAGGCCGGCTCTTCCTGTCTGTGCTGTGTCTAGATAGGTGAAGGCGAGTGGGCAGCTGGGACTGACCCGGCTCTGAGCAGAAGCTGCCTCCATTCTCATTTGGTAGCACACACCCAGTCTGCCTAAAATTCCTTCACTCCTCTGGTTTCTGTACAAGCCTTTTGTCCTTTCCCTCCTCACATATATTAGTATGCTAAAGACCAACTGGCTGCTTGGTTCCTCCTTGATGTTTGCTAAGAAGTAGTTGTTGGTGGGACATCTTTTTGGAGGGCAGCGGGAAAGGTCCGGCTCTTCCAGTCAAGCTCCCAGGCTGGAAGGGGAGAGCCTCCCTGGCCGTCTGCCAAGAGGCAGCCATGTAGGGAGAGGACAAGGCACAGCGGGAAGGAGATGTACCCCACCGCCTGTCTTGGGGAACCACATGGGCCTTTGGAGGTGAAAGCAGCGAGGCCCCATTTGGATCTGTGTGGGCTTGGAGGAAACATCCTCAGAAACCAAGCGTGGCAGCAGGCTGAGTGTGTCTCCTACCCCCTCGCTTCCAGAGGAGAGCGCCATGAGCAGCGACCGCATGGACTGTGGCCGCAAAGTCCGGGTGGAGAGTGGCTACTTCTCCCTGGAGAAGACCAAGCAGGACTTGAAGGCCGAGGAGCATCTACTGCCCCAGCCGGTCTCCCCTCCCAGCCCCAGCACCCCCAACAACAGGTACAGTGGCCCTGGACCACCCTCCCAGGAGCTTGGTCATCCCTTTCCTTCTCCAGGTTCTCAACCCTTGTGTCGAATGGTCTGCAGCAGCTCCCTCGGCTCTCTGGATGTGGCCAGCCAGCCTCCTGCTCATGTGGACTCCAGCAGCCCGGGGGGGCGGGGAGCAGAGAGACTGGGGTGCACCTTTGCCTTTAAAGCCAGCAGGCAGTATGCCGCCCTGGCCGACGTCCCTAAGGCCATCAGGATCAGCCACCGAGAAGCCTTCCAGGTGGAGAGAAGGCGGTTGGAGCGTAGGACTCGGGCCCGGAGCCCTGGCAGGGAAGAGGTGGCCCGTCTGTTTGGCTACGAGCGGAGGTAAGGAGGGAACTGGAGGGCTGAATGCACGTGCACACACAGGCACACAGACCCCTCCGCCCTCCCCCCCCACACACACACACACACACAGGTACACGTCTCTCCTTCACACTCTCACATTTTCTCTACACACGTCCTCACACAGTCTCACACACTCACATACTGTTACGCACTCTTCTCACACAGTTTTTTACACATTTCCTCTCCCTCCCCACATCCCCTCCGCATACACACCCCGGTTTCCTGAGCCTTGCTTGGGAAGCACACTCAGAGCATGTGGGGAGCCTTCCCCTCCTGACCCTGCGCTCTGGTTCCGGAACTCAGCTCCTGGGGATTAGAAGGGAGGATCTCTGGGTACCCAGAGGCTTAGGCCAGGAGCCAGCTGCTCCCCATGAGCGCTGCTTAGCCTGGGACCTTGAGGGCCTCCGGGAGGTCCTCATCTGCCAGGCCTTACGTGGCTGGATCTTTTCCTTCCTGGCCCAATTCCAGTCTCTAAAGAGACAGCGGAGGCAGGAAGACCGCAGAGGTGCACGTGGTAGCAGGAACTCTCCTTGCCATTCCCAGGTCCAGGTGTGGAAGAAGGGCAGGGAAGGTGGCCATGCCCAGGGGGTGGGGTGGCAGCATAGTTCTTCCCTGCAGCGCTTGCTTGATTCCATCTCTGAGGCCACGCCCCTGTCTGCACCAGAGCGCCCGAGTGCCCCTCCCATATAAGAGCTCCCACCCTACGTCTGTAAGGAGGAGCCTTCGTCTCTGCCCAACAACAGGGTTCTCGCCCAGATCACTGTTAGGATGCTGGGGCTCACGGACCCTCTAAACCATTTGAAAGTCTGTGAAAAAAAAACCATTTCCCAATGGAAAAAAACCCATAGTTTTCATTAGGTTCCCAAAGAAGTTCACTTTCCAGAAAAGTTCTAGGAGTGTTCACAGTGTCCTCACTATTCCACTAACGCCTAAGAAGGCTCAGAGTTGAGGCATGCTGTGGCGACAGGCCAGGGTGGCAATGGGCTCCCATAAGGGGCTGGACCGGAATAGGGTGCCTTCCTCTTGTGCTCCCTTCTCTTTTTAACACCTCCGCACTCTCCACGTGCCTCAGGTAGAAAGAGCCTGTGCACCTGTGGGTTAACCTCCAGAATAAAGACAAGACACCCACAGTGGTTGGTCTTGAAAGAGAAGAAAACGGAACATTCCTAATTCCGAGAGACAGTTGGCTGGCTTCCTGTTTCATTAGTAACCCCATGAGGTGCCTGTGCCAGCATCCCCGTGTGTAGATGCAGAGAGAGGGCCTCAGAAGTAGGGTGACTCCCCTGGGAACAGCTGGAGCAGTAGACACATACCCGCTGGATCCTGAGCTGGGAAGGCCCTGCTCCCATGGCATGGTTGGGGCTGTCCTTTAAGCAGTTAAGAAATGTATAACTGAAGGGACTTGCCAGGGGTTTAGGAGGCCAACCGCCAGGGTGGGAGCGGCTCCGCGCTGGCCTGCGGGCAGGCTGCGAGTTGGGAAGGGGATCGTGGGGCAGCCACTGCTTCAGTGGCAGACCAGAGAATTAACATTCAGCTCACCTGCTTGGCTTTGAGCTCATTCTGATCTACAGGCCTGGGGTTGGCAGCATCTCTGGGGCTTTGCATGTTCTTTGCTCCCGTGGGTTTTTACCTGGTGTTGGCATCCCTGGGACCCAACCGGCTCTGCACTCTAACACTGTAACGTCACTTTCCTACTGGCCCTGATGGCATCTGACTGGCTGCTGTCACTTCCCCAGGCCTGCTCTCTGGTCCTTTGTGGCTGACCTGTGCTTGGTTGATTCCTGTCCCTGGTAGAGTAGAGTAGAACCCCCACGTTGGCAGTGTCAGCCACAGCTACCCAGCGTGGCAACTGAGCCAGGCCTGCCAGAGGCCAGGTTGGGGGGTGATGCGTTGGTTTCCTGACAAGTTATGGCCCTGAAGCAGTCCTCTGGGCTATCAGCTCTGCTCTCCAGACTTGCTCCCAAGCCTTTAAAACATCGCTTGGATGGTGAGTTGCTGCTGAGCGAGTGTGGGGAGGCCATGGCGCTTGCTGAACTGTTGGTGACTCACACAGGGCCAGCTCCATGCGGTCCTGCACCCTGGGCTGAGAGCCCAGAGAGGTTGACAGAGGTGCAGCGCCCCCTTCCTGTGCTGTCAGCCAGTGCAGGGCGGAGTTGTCAAGGAGGCAGCACTTCTAGGAACCCAAGTTAAAAACTTCCCAGTGTGCAAAGTAAACATGGCTGACTTCACAGAGCCTATCCCTGTGGAGAGGCTGCAGACAGGGCCTCTTTCCTCGTCTCTCATGGACTCCTCCTCCTGCGACCCTGGCGGTTCTGCAGCAGGCAGTCTCATGGACTCGGCCAGGCGCTGCTCCTATGGCCTCCCTGGGGCTTCCTGGGCCTTGGCCTCAGTGGGTGGGGCTCTCCTTCAGCAAGTGGTGGCTCTGAGGCCTAAGAGGAGGGGCCTGGAATCTTACCAGACCTCACGGGGTGTTCAGGCATGGGGGAAGCATCACCTCCCCAACCAGGCGAGCCTTTGCAAGGTTCCTATGGTCCTGGGAACTCCTGCCTCTGCCGTGGCTTCCTGTGCTCAGACGCATGCCCTCTCCCGCTGCTGTCCCTCAGCCTCCTCACTGCTGCTCCGGCAGGCTGGCCAGGGATAAGTTTTGTGTCTGGGGGAGACTCCACAGAAGCTCGGTGCACTCGGGCTCCCGCTCTTCTCGTGGAAGCACAGGGAGGTGCAGAGGGTGCAGGACCTTCTTAAAAGACCTTCTGCCTTCTGCTCTTCCTATCAGCCCCAAGTGCTGCCCTGGTGTTAAGCCTTCCTTGATAAAGAAACCCTAAAATACCATGTTTAATGGAAGCCCTCCCTGAAAAAAGCTGGCCTGGGTGAGGGGCGGGGGTCTCAGGTTTTGAGGCTGCTTCCTCTCTTCTTCCCTATGAAGTCGACTCCCATCTCTGGGCTCAGAGTCCCTTCCCTCGGCCTGCCACTTGTCCAGAATGCACACCCTCCCTAAGAGGCACCTCCGGGCACTTGCCTGGGTGTCCCTGTGGGGGGACAGGCCTCTGTCCTATGGCCTGCCAACGTTCATTCCCAGGCCCCTGGTGTGCCCCTCCCTGCCACGCCCACGGGGCAAACTCCTCGTGACTCTGGGAGGAAGGTGGTCTGCCCTCCTCAGTGTCACCTCGGGTTTTGTTTCTTTAATTCTTTGAATGATTTTGATTTACCATGATTTGATTTAAAAAGCAGTCCTTTCTGTTTGTTTATTCTCCAGCCTTATTTTCTTTCAGGTCTTGCCCCTCTCCACCTTCTCCTGCTGTGTCGCTGTGTGACGTTACTCGCCCTTCCTCCGCTGCTTCGCTCCCATCTCAGCTCCGTCTCCAGCCATAGATGGCCTGATG
This sequence comes from Ia io, assembly GCA_025583905.1. NCBI lineage: Eukaryota > Metazoa > Chordata > Mammalia > Chiroptera > Vespertilionidae > Ia > Ia io. Next base: position 51,360,099 of record JAJQQW010000020.1, on the reverse strand, counting down.
ATGCCGCCGGCCCTTTCACATGAAATCAACTTGCTTTGTTTTGTTTTAATTTGTTTTTTGATTCTTTTTACTGTTGGCAGAACAATGTTAATTCATGGGCCTTTTTCTTGCTAAATTTTGGACCTTTGGGATGGGGGCTGCATTATGATCTGCTAGGCACTCAGTGAGGGTGGGCGTCCGTCCCCTCCACATGGTGACTGCCTTCTGATCATGTCTGCTCAGGAGAGGACGCTGCTGACGGGCTGTGTGGTTGCCAAGTGTGTCATCACAACAGATCATTAGGAACCTCCAGTGTGTGTGTGTGGGGGGGGGGGGGGGGGGCGAGCTGATGCCCAACCCTGCACAGCTCCACCCTTTGCAGGGGGGAGAGGGAGCTCAGGGAGGGGTGTCAGGGCCAGGTGTACTGTGCACAGCCTACACCTTGCAGAAGGGGAGGTCCAGGGAAGGCTGGGGTGGGCCAGAGTGAGGGGGTGCCTTGAAGAAGCCTCTCTGCAACTTGAGACCCAGCCCACCTTGTTCTTGGGTGACCCTGTCTCCCCCAGCAGCCTCCTGTCCTCTCTTGCAGGAGGTCTCAGGTCATTGAGAAATTTGAAGCCTTGGACATTGAGAAGGCAGAGCACATGGAGACCAACTTGTCAGCTGGGCACTCACCATCAAGCGACACACGCCAGGGCCGCAGTGAGAAGAGGGCGTTCCCCCGGAAGCGGGTGAGCTCTGGATGGGACACGTGGCCCCGCCCTCTCGGAGGCTCCACACACACCCTGACACACTTCTGCTGGGCTCCCCATTCTCTGTTCACAGTCATTTGCTTGGGTCTCTCATCTCCTCCAATTAGTGACCTTCTTAAAAGACCTTCTGCCTTCTGCTCTTTCTATCAGAACTTGTCCATCTCAGCTGGAGGCCGCTCTACGGCCATGAGGTCCCTGGTGGGACCAGAGCCTCTCTTCCTCTCTGCGGCGGCCTGGCCACGAGGCCTGACACCTCTTGTCTCTCTTTCAAGTGGCAGCCACAGCCCTCCTTTCTCCACTCCACAGGGTGGACTGCTCCCAGTCCTCCTGAGCTGTCCACCGCCTTGTGGCCTTGCCGTGTCTGATCTTCATCTTCCTCCTCAGATTTTCTCTGGGCCCCTGAGGTGACCTGCTGCTCTGCTTGCAGCCATGTAACTCGGCTCTTCCTTCTGTGACCCCAAGAAGCAGGGGTGGGCGGGACCAGGACTGATGGTGACTGGTGTGTCTGGAAGACAAGGCTGCTCCACCAGCCTGGGCATCTCAGATCCCACTGCCGGAAGCAGAGCAGAAGGCGCTAGATGGAGTCTGCACACAGGCTCCTGTCCTCTGCCCACAAAAGCCGCCTCTCTTGGGAACAAGGTCCCTACAGTCCTGACCCTTCCACAGCTCTGGCAGCCGGACGCCCTGCTTCCTGCCCGAGTTGACAGTACTGACTGGCGGCTACTCTCTGCCACAGGACCTCCCCAGTGAAGCCCCCACAGCTCCTCTCCCGGACGTCTCCGCCTCCCCCCTGTCTCCACACCGAAGAGCCAAGTCACTGGACAGGAGGTCCATGGAGTCCTCACTGACGGTGAGCCCAGGCGCCAAACACCAAGGCCTGGAGGTGCTGCTCCTGCTGCTTCCGTCCGTACGTCTGTGCTGGAGCCCCCTCTGCACGGGCCCTCTTGTCTGTGATGGGGCAGCTGCTCTGTTTCTTCCCTTTCCTGGGCTTTGTTGACACCCTGAGCTCTGAGGTCCTGTGGAGGTGGCCACCTGGCCAAGGCAGCAGAATCCTGATTGCAAGGGATCGGGGCCAAAGCAAAGAACTGTTCTTATTTGGGGTGTTTGTTCCTATGACATTTTGGAGACTGAAGCCCCTCTGGCTGGGGTTTCCCCACAGAGGGAGAATAGGCCCTTGCTCAAGTCGGTTGAGCTGAACAGTGGGGGTGCAGGTAGGGAGTGGTCAGAGGGAGTCCGGGTGGCACCATCACTCCCACCAGCAGCGACAGGCCTGGGGGGTGGCCTGGGGCTCCCCTCGGCCTTTGTCCTTCGCCTCCTGAGGAGCCCAGGGCCGGTGCCACCGCTTTCCCATCAGGGCGTGCAGCCACCAGCCTGATTGACAATGAAACTTTGACGCAAGGACAGAGGTTTCTTACCTGAGGAAGTTTTATTTTTCCTTGAGTTCTGAGTTTTGCTCCATGGTTTGGAGCAGAAACTCCCAGGACAGATGTTGTTGGTCACTGTCCTGCCACTGCACATCTCTTCTCTCTGACTCCTCCCAGTCCCTGGAATACAGGAAGACGCCGCAGCCTGTTTCTGCTCAAGATGGTGGTAGAAAAGCAGAGAGTATGTAGGGTTAGAGGAAGGCTGATCCGTGTCCCTCTGAGGTAGCAGCTGTACGGGGTACTAGCCGTAACACACAAGCAGGGGCCAGGTGAGCTGCAGGGGATCCCAACGGGGGTGTGGACAGCACAGGGCAGGAGGGACCAGCAGGGATAGCTCTTTGTTCCGGCCCCACTGGTGGTCCTGCACCCCTGCTTCATTGTCTGTTGTCCTAGTTTTGCTCCTTGTAAGGAAATGGAGACTCAACTTCATCCTGGTACAGATAAGTGGCCTGAGGGTCTTGGCACGGTAGCTGCTGCGTCTGGCTGAAAACCAGATGTGGCCTCTGCTCAGTGGTCTTCTGCGCTCTCTCTCTCTCTCTCTCTCTCTCTCTCTCTCTCTCTCTCTCTCTCAGTCTTCTGTGGCTTCTGCAGAACTTCTGAATTCTCCTTCTAGCTGCCACGGCAGACCTTCCCCTTCACATAATGTGCCCAGTGGCTCTCGGTCTGGGCCAATCTTCTGTGCCTCCCAGGAAGACGGAGCAAGGGCCTGTCTCAGCACCAGGCAGCCCCGCTGTCAGGGCAGGAGGCGGGCACTCCTTCACAGTAGCCTGCCCATCCTGGCATCTTGCTCCTCACAGCTGTGCGTGCCTGTGGGCACCCACCGGGGAAGAGGGGCCATGCAGGCTTATCTGGTGGGCGAAGAAACCCCTTTTCCTGGTGCCCATTGCATCTAGACAGAAATGTGTGCTCTGTCAGCCACCCTTTGCCCGTGACTGAGATGCCACAGTGTTTCCTCTGAATTGTTCTTCTTCTTTTCTCAGCCTGACCTGCTGAACTTCAAGAAAGGCTGGCTGACCAAGCAGTACGAGGATGGCCAGGTTCGTGTGCCGAGCTGCTGTGGTTTCTGAGAGGCTGGGAGCGGTTGCAGGGCCGAGCTGGCCTTCCCCTGGCTGGTCTGTGAGCACTGGCTCCACCTCCACCTCTGGCAGACCTCCACCTCCTCCAAAAAGTGGAGGGTCCCAGCCCCATTGCTACAGTGGGATGGGCTTCTGGAGAGAGGCCAGCAGGCCTGCCTGCTGCCAGGGTGTGGACTGCTCTCCTCTGCCCAGCAGTGATCTTGGCCTTAGGCTGTGGGGACATCCATCCTCCAGCACTAGCTCCCCACTTGCTGTTCTTCCCTAAAAGTTCCCTGGGAGACCAGGCTTCCCAGGAACAGGGAAAACCTCTGGTTGTAGGGTTGGCTTGTGTTTGCATACAAGGCAGCCAAGGAGACAGCGGCTGAAGGCAGCAAGACTCTGTCAGAGATGCCAGCTCAGCCGTAGTCCTGGGAGAGCCATGTAGTACATTCTTCCCATCAGACTCAGGCAGGAAGAGCCACTTACCACTGGACCTGCCAGCCCTACCTTGACCCTGGTTGGGGCTAGAAGGCCAGACTCCAAGGAGGCATGAGGAGCAGCCTGCTAGGTCACACTAGGAAGCCTTGGAACCTTGCCCGCCCACGTTCTCCCCCTGCTACCCGAGTGGCTGTGCCAAAACGTCCTCTCTGCCAGTCCTCTCGGCCTTCCCTCTCTGCTCCCCACAGTGACGGCGTGGGAATCTGGCTGGTTGGTTTGCACTGCTGGCTGCAGTGGGGGCACCCCCTGGGTAACCAGCCAGTGGCTATGGCTCCCAGGTGCCTCCTTAGAAGGAAAATGCTGATTTCACAGCCACCTTTCAGCTCTAAGGGCCCAGCCCCACGTCTGCCACCTCTGGAGCTGAGATTGAGGACTGTGAGGCGCTGTTCACTAGCCACACCTCTGGGTTTGGAGAGCCCACCGCAGCTCCCCTCCTGCCCGCTTCCCCTATCACTGGGGAGCCGGGGCTTCGCAAGTGCCCGGAAATCCTGTGTGCATGGCTGCCTGGGCCTGAGTGAATCCTCTGTGTGTATGTCTGCTGCTTGTGGCAGGGCCGCCTGCCCTCTGCTTTACACCTGCTCAGAGAGGTGCTCTAGGACTCTGCACAGACCCCTTGGAGCAGAAGGTGCTGTATAGTAGTTGAGTCTGCCTTTTCCCTTCCATTTTAGTGGAAGAAACACTGGTTTGTCCTTGCTGATCAAAGCCTGAGATACTACAGGGATTCGGTGGCGGAAGAGGTGAGTGTCTTGGCTTTGCTCCCATTGGGGAGACAGCGGAAGGGGTTCAGGTGGCATCTGGGAGCCCAAGGCTTCTGGGCTGCACCCCCTCCGACTGTGGACGGATGTCTGCATTGCCTCCTGGCTTTTCCAGTCCATACCTGGTGGGAAGTGTGAGTGCAGTGCAGCCAGCTCTGGATGTGCTCACACTGGCTCCTGCCTGGCAGGCCGGGGGGGGGGGGGGGGGGGTCCTGAGGCACTGCTTCAGGCACCTGGGCATGGTGGGTTTGAGCAACTTCTTTGAAAAACAAAGATGTCTTATTTTAAAACTCAAGATGTGCAGTTTTGTTTTTTCTACAAAAAGTTTGTGGTAAAGTGAGTCTTTTGAAGACTGAACTAAAACATCTCGTTCTTTCTCCTCTGGATGAGCATAGAACATGGTAGGTGGACGTGGTTGGCCCAGTCGGCAGTCCTGATTCCACAGTCAAAGGACCACCAGAGGAGCTCTTTTTCCTCACCTACAAAAATCCTTTATTTTGTTAGCAATTTAGCAAATGTGTTTCTAACCTTCCCCTGGAGTTCCACTCCAGGAATCCTTCAAATATATTCCCACATGTAGTAAAAGATCTGTGTCCAAGATTAGTCATTCAGTACTTTTCTAATAGCAGGAAACTGAAAAGAACCTAAATGTCTACCATTAGGGGCTGGTATTTACATGCCCTAACCTGAAAACCTAAGTTTTTAACCGAGTGCAGTGGGAAGATAATGGTGATACAGGGTAGGTGTAGACTAGTGTGGGGGCTGGCCCCTGGTGTGCCTGATCCGGAAGCACATGGAAGTGCCTACCCACACACTGTGTGTGTCTGCCACTCGGGTAAACCGGCAGTTCTCAGAGTGTGGGCTACAGACCCCTGGAGACACCTTAGGGGCCTGGGGTACTCAGAACTGTTGTTATAAAACTAAGATGCTGTTTGCTTTTTTCATTGTGTTCACATTTACACCGGTGCCAACGCAGTGGCGGGTGAAACTGCTGGTGTCTCAGCGCAGTCACAGGCTGCAGCCGCAGATGGTCAGCGGTCATGCTTTCTTCACTACCACACTCACAGTTAAAGAAAGTTACTAATGGCCCTGGCCAGTGTGCTCACTGGTTAGAGCGCTGGCCCTCACACCAAAGGGTCATGGGTTTGATTCCTAGTCAAGAGAATGTGCATGGATTGCAGGGATCCCCGGCCCTGGTCAGGGCTCATGCAATGTTTCTCTTCTCTCTCTCTTTCTCTCTCTCTCTCTCTCTCTCTCTCTCTCTCTCTCTCTCTCTCTCTCTCTCTCTCTCTCTCTCTCTCTCTCTCTCTCTCTCTCTCTCTCTCTCTCTCTCTCTCTCTCTCTCTCTCTCTCTCCCCCCCCCCTCCACCTCCTCCTCCCTTCCACTCTCTAAAAATCAATGGAAAAAATACCCTCAGGTGAGGATTAACTAAAAGAAATAGAAAGTTACTAATTGTATTAAGTCTTAATCATTGAAGAGCTATCTTTTTAATATTCTATGATTCAAAATGGGAAGTAAGCCTAAGTCACTTCTGCCGTCACCAAGGTATGGTGGCTGTGCCTGCCTGCTCGCCAGCTGAGCAGCCTCTCCCCCTAGAGCACCCTCCCTGCTGGAAAGGATAACTAACAGACAAGCTGCTCCTCCACTTGGGTGTTTAGCAGACATTTTTCAAAATGAACCAAGTGAGCCTATTCCTTTTAGGAAAACAACTGGCAGGAGTGATTGCCTGTGCTGCAATCAAGCAGAAACTGGAACTTTGGGAAACTGATTCATCAGGAACTTGACAGCTCTCCTTTTCTTACAGACTCTCCTGACCAAATGGGCAGTGATAATAACACATGCAGTGCTTGATCTTAGAAATGAGATGTGTCAACACTAGGAAGTGTGTGTAACTCGCTCTCTTCCAAAGGACCAATATGTAACGCTACACAGTTGTGCATGGGTAAAAGATCCATTCAACAGGCAGGGTAAACTGTGGCTGTACTGTAACCAAGTTCAGAAAGTTCCTTGATATGATTTCAGATTCCACTTTGTAGTTAACCTTTAAGAAACTACCACTTACCAAAAAGTAACCACAGTTATCTGAGGACTTAAATACGTCTTCCCCTTTCAACTCCGTTTTTGTGTAAGGCCAGACTTCACGAAACATGTACTTCTGCCAAAACAATGCATCCATCAGACTGAATGCAGAAACAGATGGGAAAGGCCAGATATTAAAGAGATTTGTAAGAATTCAAAACAATACCACTCATCACTTTTTTAAGTAATATTTGTATTTTAAAATGAAATGGGCTTATTTGTATTCTTACGTGAGTAGATATGTTTAAAATTTTTTCAGTTTAATTTCTGATATAGTAAATCTCAATAGCTAAAGCTCACAAACTCTTTGATAAAGCTAACCTTCATTTCTAAGAGCATGAAGCCATTCTGACAGCACATGTGAGAACCATCAACATGGGGCATCTTTGGCAGGGAGCATGTGGGAAGTGGTGGCATTGATGCTTCCACGGAGAGTCGGGCATGGTTTTATCCCCGCAGGCGAGGTCTGTGCTCCCTGAGAGAAAGGCAGCACACCCAGTCCCTGTGAAAACTTGTTTGTCTAGTTTGACTTTTATTTCTAAATCTCTAAATGTTCTTCCCATTTCTCTCTGCAGGCGGCTGACTTGGATGGAGAAATTGACTTGTCTACTTGTTATGATGTCACGGAGTATCCAGTCCAGAGAAATTATGGCTTTCAGATACATGTGAGCCCAGGGGTGGAGTTTGGAGACAGGTTTGACTGGCTGGGACGTTTCTTCAGAACCTGAGACTCTGGTCCAGGGCACTTGTGGGCGGGCCTGACGCACATGCCTGGCCACCAGGTGTTCTTCCCGTCAGTGTTGGCACCTTGTCCTGCTCTTGTCCTGTGGCATCTGACCCCTCCCCCAGTTTGTGATCTCAGCAAAAAATCAGACATTAGCTTCTTTCGAGACTGTTGAGAAGCTTTTTGTTACTTAAGTTGTTTTTTTAATCCTGGAGCTTGGGACAGTTGGGTGGATATATAGGGACTAAGAATGAAAGTTTGTTAACTATTTAAATCTCAGAATACTAGGCTTTAGTTCACCTGTTCTTTAGTTTATTCTTCCAGTCATCAGTCATAAATTTGAAAATTCATGAAGTACCCCCCCCCGCCCCCATAACCTTGTAAGGGACTCGGACGAGCAAGTCATTGCCCTTGCCCTCAAAAATAACCTGGTTAGATAACTAAGACAGTTCTCACTGGCCATTCCATGAAAGTTGTGGCTCAGGGCTACCTGGAGTTAGCCGGGCTCAAGTTAGGATGCATCCCCTGCCTGCCAATTGCTCTCTAACGCCAGCTGCAGGGCACGGGCGCCTGTCATCCTCAGGGTCAGGAGTTAGCCAGAGCGGCTCAGAGCACAGGAAAGCACTGCACCTGGGTTGCGGTTTGTTTCAGCAGAAGGACACCATTAGAGCCTGCAAAGGGAGCGACACCTGCCGCATCGACATCCCCTGTGAGGCTCCCCGGGGACACGCCCCCTCCTGATGTGGCTGTGACACCCAGCGCCGCCTCCCCAGGAAGCTCATCTAAGCTGTGTCCTGAGTTTTTATGGAGTTTTCATAACTGTCATGATTGATTGAGTTACATCCATGTAGTCGAGCACAGCTTCCAGGCCTCCCCTCAGGTTGGCTGGTTTCGCGTGGCCCATAGCCCAGCCTCTCACTGGTGGCTGGTCTTTATAGCGTAGCCTGCCCCGCCCTGAATAACAGGCTCCCAGGTTGCTTCCCGGGAGCCAAGGCCACTTTGTGCACGAGCCCGTGACAGAGCAGACAGCCTGACAGCTGCACCACCAGGCTGGCCCGGCTCTGTTCCTCACAGGACCCGGAACTTTTATGGGGTCTTACCTTCAGATGGTTGGGGGTAAAAACTCAGTTGTACTGTGGGACTCGGAGTGGATCAAGCATTGAGACTGAGTCACATTAGCCAACCTTAAAGGAGACTGGGATTAGGACCCAAAGGCCAGTGTGTGCATTATAAGGAGGAATCCCGCCCGCAGCCCACTGGGCCGCTGGTCATGGCATTTCTCCCCTGTGGTGCCAAGGCATAGCTGGGAGTTGCACAGGTGTCCTGGCACGAGGGCCTGGCATGAGGTCGTGGATCTCAGGGTCTTAGCCACCCTACTCTGATGCTCTTCTGCCCCTGGCCCTGCAGGAGGAGCAGACATGCTCAGCGAGCTGAGTCTGAGCCTCTTTCTTCAGGCGGCATTGGCGGCAGTGGTGACTTCTGGCTTTCTAGGCGCCATGCTGGGTCCCCCTCCTAACGTGTCCCTCCCCATCTCAAAGAGCAGCTTTCTCAGGGCAGGGTGTCCTAGGTAAGAGGTAGCTTCCCACTTAGGAGTCAGATCCCCTCACTGAACAAGTTACAACTTAATCATCGAGGGCCTGAGCCATGCAGTTTGCTCTCACCTGGCAGTCTGCCGCCTGTCACTTCCCCTAGATGGGAGCTTCCCCCGGGTTCTGCTGCTTTTCCATGAGCCCTGTGGCTGAGGGTCTAGGTCAGGAGAGATCGCTTTCAGCATGGAGGGCAGATCCTGGAGGCTCTCCGCTCGGGTCACTAGGGAGTCTCAGGATCTTGAGAGGCAAGGGTGAGGAATGAGTATGCAGGGCCCCTGGTGTGGCCACCAGACCTAGTGGCACCTACAATGGAGCTAAGTGCAGAAGCTGAGCAGGGGGCACCGTGGGAGCCCCAGTGCCAGGCCAGAAGTCAGCCTTGTCCTAATGTTGTGGAAGGCGCTGGAACCATTACCTCTTGTAGGAAGACACAGCCAGCAGGACATGCAAGTGGTTAAAGGAGGGGAGGGTAGAGGCGGGAGACCAAGCAGGCACAGCGGTGGGCAGAAAAGAGAGAAGTGGTCGGGAGGCACTGTGGAGGAGGCACGCATGGGCTGTGGTGGTGGTCATTGAGGGAGGAGGCAGGCGTGAGGTCGGGTGCCCAGAGCATGGCAAGCCTTGTGCAGAAGTTGGGCAGCAGAGGTGACTTCACAAAAGGAGTAGAGCCTCTGGAATTCTGGCTGTGATGGGCTCTCTGAGAACATCAGACAGGCAGCCAGGTGTGGGCCCACAGTTGGGAAAGAGCCTGCTGGGGGTGGGAGATGAGGTCCTGGGAAAGAATGTGGAGATGGCCGAGCTCAGACTGCAGAGACACCAGACCTGGGAGCGGGAGACGGCAGAGGACCCCGGGACGAGTGTGAGCCGATCCCCGGGACACGGAGGGCCAGGGCCAGGGCCAGGGCCTAGGGAGGCAGCACTCGGATTGCGTGAAGGCCATGCCCCGCCCTCGGAGCACAGGAGGGGAAACCAAAGGAACGAGGAGTCGTGGGTTGTCTGACTGGGGCTGAGCTGGGGGCTGAGCTGGGGGCTGAGCTGGGGGCTGAGGTCAAGTCCAAGCTGTGCTTTGCAGCTCCCCGGGCTGGCACGTGGTCTCGTGCTTCGGTCCCTGGCCACGCCAGGACCAACCCAAACCATCTTGGTGGTTTCATCTTCCCATCAGCTGATTTGCTAACTTCTCGTGGGTTTGTTTCCGAGTAGCCTGCGCAGCTTAAAGAACAGGACCATGCCCTCCCTCCTGTGAGGCAGGAGCCTGTGGGTGCAGGAGCAGGGCAGCGGGCTCCATGCGGCCACCACCCGGCTTCCCATCTGTGCCCTCTCTGGAGGGACCTGCCCAGAGGCGCTCCCCCCTCGCTGGCCGTGCTGCTTCTCTGCTCCTCCATCTAGCTTCCCTCCCCTGCTGCCTGCACTGCTCCCCACTACAAGCGGGCTCCCCTGTCTTGACTGATGACCCATCAGCTCATCGGAGGCCGAGGGGTTGTCTCAGAAGTGCTCCGTCCCCTCTTGTCTGTCACCACCTGAATTCTGATTACCTGGACACCTGCCCTAACCGCCCAGCAGGCCTCCCTGCCTCTTCTCAGTCCGAGAGACACAGCTCCATCGTGACCTCGCCTCCTGCCGGCCTCGCGCCTGCTGTCCCCACCTTGCCTGCCTGTGCCTGATGAGCCTGGGCTCTTCCTGTGGCCCCTGCCTGGGACGTGCGCCTCTTTCCCATCCGCTTGCCGGCCTCCTCACCCTCGTGGCCCAGCTCAGCCCTGTGCTCTGGGCCTCTCGCCCATGCTCCCCACGTGCTCACACTCTGCCTCCAGCCTGTGTGAGGAGCAGGCAAGTCCCCTCAGTGCCAGACATCGTAGGTGCTCAGGGAAGCCCGCTGAGTCCCACAGAGGGAGGTCCCGGAGTCAGCCATTCCCAGGAAAGCACGTTAGTTCCCACAGCCTTGCTGTTTCCTCTGCTCTCCAGTCCTCATTCATCCCAGTGGCTGTGCATGGTGCTCCTAAGATGGCCGCCTGGCCACATCCTCCCTGCAGGACTGACCTCTGAGGGTGGGCGGGTGGACGATGGTCACTGATACTGCCTTGTCCTTTGTGTAGACGAAGGAGGGCGAGTTCACCCTCTCGGCTATGACGTCGGGAATCCGGCGGAACTGGATCCAGACCATCATGAAGCACGTCCATCCGACCTGTGCCCCGGATGTGACAAGGTAAAGTCTGAGGGAGCCGCCTTCCCCAGGGGTTGGCGCTTCCCTGGACCTGAGCTGGAGACCAGTGCGGCCTTCTTCCAGCCGCCTCTGCCCCACGGCTGGCTGGCCCTGCTCTTCTCTTTCTGGCTCCTGGTTTGTCTATCAGGTTACCTTTGCCTCCTGTCAGTATTTCTTGCATCAGAGTCACATAAGTATCCTTTGTGCCGCTGCCAGAACTGAACTTGGCAGGCTAAGCTCCCTCTGGGTGGGCCTGGCACTGGCGCTATGCTCCGTTGGGTGAGGGCAGCCCTGGAGGCTGCATTCATAGGCCACCACAGCATTTATTTCCCCTCCCTCCCTCCCTCCCTCCTTTCCTCCCTCACATGTGCACTTATGTCTGTGTGTTGGGGGGGGGGGGGGGGTGGAGTGTGCAACCAGGAAAAATTCTCTGAAAATCTCAGCACCAGAGCCTAAGTTGGAAACTCTTCTCCCCCATAACGCTCTGGTTCATATATCTCCTGATTCACTGTGGGCCTTCCTCCTCCAATCCAGGTCAGAGACTTGCTGGTTTGGGTTTTAGAAGACGGAGGACAGGTTCCAGTGTGTGGAGCTGGCCCTGTGACGCCCCAGACTCCGCCCTCGCCTTGAGACCGTCACTGACCCTTTCCGGGCGCGCATTGGAATGACTCGGGTGTATTTCTTGCGTCGGAGGTCACATTCTGGTGACCCTGTGTCTGCATTGTGCCCCCTGGTGGCCTGGGCAGCTATGGCCATGCCAAATCTTTTTTTAATGACATTGTACCTCTTTGAACCAGAAGAAAGGAAAGGAACCCAACATAACTCATTCCTTTAGTTCTTTCCCCTATTTGTTGGCATTGTTTGTTCACTTTTTATTAAACAGCGAGGATAGTCCGTTGTTCCTGAGTGGGTAAGGCCAGGAGATGGTGAGTGGGACAGGCTGTCAGTGTCCTGTGAACGAGCACATCCTGTGTACAGACCTGCAGGAGGCTCTCCGCCCTCGTGGCTGCGTGCATGGCAGCTCAGCAGCCGCCTCCAGCTCTCTCCCATTGAGGGGCAGAGGCCAACACTGACCCCTTGAGGGTGCCCAGAGCAAAGCCAGAGAGGCGCCCAGACTCCTCTACGAGGCTGCTGCGTGGCCTCCAAGGGCCGGCGCCTCAGGTCAGGGCCTCTCACAGCCATGGCCACTCACCTGCTCGCCCTGCCCCAGCCAGCCCTGGTGCTCACCTGGGGCCTGGCCCTATGCCTCAGACTGAGGGTCTGGCTGGGGCTGTCAGCTTTGGGATCTCAGGCAGGGCCGGGTGGCTCAGTTGGTTGGAGTGTTGTCCCATACACCAAAAGGGTGCAGGTTTGGTTCCCGGTCGGGGCACATGCCTAGGTTGCTGTTCAATCCCCCATCAGGGTGTGTACGGAGGCAACAGATGGACGTTTCTCTCTCACATCAATGTTCCTCACCCCTCCTCGCTCTCTAAAATAGCAGTAAAGATGTGTCCTTGGGTGAGGATTTAAAAAGAGTGCATCTCCCAGGCTGGCACTGGCCCTGTCACTGCGTGTTTCTCCCACACCGGCTCGGCGTCCTGCGGGTCTGGGTACCCAGGGACCAAGATTTCGTTTCTGGAGTAAGGCTGGCGTGGCTGTCGTTCTGGCTAGGATTTACTTTCCGATGAGTGGAGTACTTTGTTTCCCCAATTTGTTTTCAGCCTTTGCGCTTATTTGGTGGGCTTTTATAGTTTGAAGAAAATAAGGATTTTCAGTGCTACCAGGCTAACTCCCAAGGACGTATTAGAAACAGATAAAAACGTCAGAGGTGCTGGGGGGAGCTCCTGTGTCTAGAGGAGTTGTGGGGCTTCCTGCCTGGGGGCTTGAGGGGCCCCAGGACGGGCTTCCTCTGTTGGGGAGAGTGGAGGTCCTGGCGTGGCTGCTGCTTCCGGTTCTCCACATCACCCTGATGCCCTGACGCCTGCTCCTCTCTCAGCCCAGGGCATCAGAAGGTCTGTGCTGGAGAATGCCCGTTCCAATGGGCTTTGGTGTTAAATGGGAAGCTGGCAGGCCCTGCCACTTGGAAGCACTTTGGTTTTACTAGTTAGCTGCCGGGACAGGTGGCCCCAGGCGGGGGTGGTGACTCCATTCTCTTTTCCTGGTGCCTCTTTCACTGGGTCCTTGTCTTTGGCCCCATTTAAGCTCAGGTGTTCTCTAGAGCCCCCACTGTCCCTCGCAGGCCCAGCTGGCTTCCTCTGTGCTTTTTGCTCCCTGGCCCCTGTCCACGCTGCGAATCTCAGGGGCTTATCCAAAAAGCCTGGAGATCCGGCCTCAACCTGCCGTGGCTGATGCCTCATCCTACCCCAGGAGGTTCATTCCTCTTCAGGAATCTTGGCTTTGGGGCAAATTGGGAAAAGGCCTGGAGTCACTGCTGGGCACACAGACGTGCCCTTGAGTAGGCCACTGCCTGGGTGGGGAGTTGGTGCCCCTGGGACATCTGTCTGGCTTGTCCACAGGTCCTTTCGGGCCTGTCACTCTGGCTCATCTGTCATATCAGCCACGGGGATTCCTGAAGCACAGACCTGACCATGTTGCTTCCCTGCTTATTGAAAACTCTTGATCCCTTCAAGGGACACGGCTGGTCTCCTTCCTTCTGTCCCCACTGCCCAGTACATGCGTGCCCCAGAAGGGTTTGGACAGTGGCTGTGCCTGGTGCAGCGGGACGGGGCTTGCAGCCTGAGCTCTCAGCAGGGCACTGCTCCGTGCTTCGTCATCCCAGATGATCCCACAGCATCTCCTCAGTTGCAGGCCCTCAAAGTACCCTCCTGCTGGGAACCTCTGGGCCGCTGTGGCTGCTGCTCTCCCATCCCCACTCAGAACTCAGTTTGGGTTTCCTGCAAGGAAATGATGATGGTGTGCTTTCTCCGCTCCCCACGGGAGCTGCAGCAGAGGTGGAAAGAGCATGTGGGGAGCATGGAGTGGGCCTCTGCTGGAAGCCACCCCTAACAGGCTGTTTGCCCCCTGCCCAGCTCCTTGCCGGAGGAGAAAAGCCGCATCAGCTCCTCCTTTGAGACCTGCCCAAGGCCAAGTGAGAAGCCGGAGGCGGAGCCCAGGGAGCCAGACCCTGAGCAGAAGAGGAGCCGAGCTCGTGAGCGCAGGCGGGAGGGGCGCTCCAAGACCTTCGACTGGGCGGAGTTCCGCCCCCTGCAGCAGGCCCTGGCTCAGGAGAGGGCCAGCGCAGAGCTGCCCAGCAGCCTCCCCGAGGCCGGGCCGGGGGAGCTGGAGCGGGAGCGGGCGCGCAGGCGGGAAGAGCGCCGTAAGCGCTTCGGGATGCTTGACACAGTGGACGGGCCAGCCGCTGATGACACGTCCTTGCGGATGGAGGTGGATCGGAGCCCAGGGCTACCTGTGACCCCCGACCTCAAGACACAGAATGTCCATGTGGAGATAGAGCAGCGGTGGCATCAGGTGGAGACCACCCCTCTCCGCGAAGAAAAGCAGGTGCCCATTGCCCCTCTGCACCTGTCCTCTGAGGACAGGAGTGACCGGCTCTCTACTCATGAACTGACCTCTCTGCTGGAGAAGGAGGTAATGACCAGGGCGGCCGCAGGTGGGCGGGTTCCATGCAGCGCCCCTTCCTGAGCACCCACCCCTGTGCCCAGCAGCAGCCTGCACGACCGAGGGAGATGTGGTCCCCTCCAGGGCTTGCAGGCCGTTTAGGAAGGTAGACCCGTGGTTGGACGGGTTCTTGGAGTCCAGTGTAGTCGCTGAGAGGTACAGGGAGTGCCAGCTCATGCAGGGGGGCGGGGGTGGCGGGGGACCAGACCTTTCTAGGGCAGAGTAGTTTGCCATGTGGCAGGGGCACTGCCATTAGAGTCAGGGTGGCCAGAGAAGAGGCTGGTAGGGTTTCAGGGCCCTGTTTCCAGCATGAACTAGAGCTCTTTGGGGGAGAGGAACATAAGCAGAGTTAGGTTTGATCTGCACTAGGCGACCCTGGGTGGAGCAGGCCAAAGCTGGAGGCAGAGAAGAGTCCCACTGCTGCCCAACAGCCTGGTGACTGCCAGGAGAGGAGGTGCAGGCCACCACAGGAGGCAGCTGGGTGCCGTGCGCTCATTCGGCAAGGACTGCACTGTGGAGACTTTGCAAAGCAGGTCCCTCTGGGCACCCAGATATGGGCTGAGTGCCAGCCCTGCATTTGCAGCATAGCACGTCTCTTCATGAACGTGTGTCCAGAAGTCATGTCTGGGGAACTCCCACTGCGGATGTACAAATCTGAACAGGAGGTTCCTGGCCAAGGAGGTACAGCCTTACAGTTTCAAGTTTCAAATGTGTTCTTTTACAGAAGTTACAGATTTGTCACTTTGTCCTGCCTTCACTTGCCTTATTTTTCCTAGTCTATTAAATTCATGAGGCTGACATTTATCACTAGCATGGACACTTTGAGTTCATTTCCATTTTCTGTCCTATTAATAGGATAATAAAGGCAAGATGCAATAAATAACAGTTCAAACTCAGATTGCTATGAGCTAAAATAGGCCCCACACAGGACTGTAAGCTTGTTTTAAACAGCAATGTCTGAACATCAAGGGTCTCGTGCCTCTCACACAGCCCGGCAGCACCCTGCCCGTCTCCCAGCTCCACAGCCTCGGGGGCAGGGCAGACAGAGTGGCCCAGGTGGCCCAGCACCCAGTTAGGCTCCTAGGGAATATCCGGGGAAGAAGTGACCGGATAGATGACTGGGTTCAAAGCCATTGAAACCAAGGAGAGTCTGAAGTAGCTTGCTTGCCTTCCATATCTCATGGAACCCTCTCCGCAAACGGAATATTATGTAGGGTCCATTGGGTAAAAGTGAGACTTGCAGTGGAAACCAAGGCAGGGGCTGAAGTGGGGCACACCCCCCAGGGCAGCTGGGCTGTGGCCGTGCTGAGGAAACGGAAAGGACAGGCGTGTCTGCCTCCTGGTGCAGGCATAGAGCACATTTCCTGCTGGGTCTGCAAAGGGTGACCTTGAGCAGGGTGCGTGTTATGTGGGCATTCAGGTGGCCGGTCTGCCGTGTTATGTATGTGTATTTACGGCTTGAGCAGGAGCCTTCAGTTCCACATGCCGCAGTTCAGGGCAGATCAGCTTATCCCTGACCTGTGGGCACGTGAAGGGCCAGGGAGGAGTCTGTGTGCCAGCTTAGCTGGTGTCAGAAATGCCCCCAGGGCCTCTACTGTGCTGCTGCTTGTTACCATCATTTTGCTTTAAAATGTGTGTCTTTTTGTCAACAGTTGGAGCAGAGCCAGAAGGAGGCCTCAGACCTTTTGGAGCAGAACCGGCACCTGCAGGACCAGCTGAGGGTGGCTCTGGGCCGGGAGCAGAGTGCCCGGGAGGGCTATGTGCTGCAGGTAGGGCTGAGGGGCTGCGGGCGCTCCAGATGCTCTTGGGAACTTGAGTGCGAGGGCCCTGGCAGGCTAGGAATGCGCACACCGGCCTGAGCAGGGAGCCCTCCAGTGCCGCCTCCGGCTGCTCTGCCACAGGACCGTGGCTCCAGGGCACTGGGCCCTGTGTATTCCCTCCTGGTGTTACATTTTGGAGAATCTACCTGAAACTTCTGTGTCTTAAGGTTTTTTCTTCGTGCTTTAATGAAATAATTTTGGTGGGTTTTCCCTTGGGCTCTCAAAGTAATCCAGCATATTTGTTATAAATACTACATATTTGCATGTCGTTTCTAGTAGTTTTTACAAAAGCAGTATTTGGCCTGTTTTACAGATTGAAGAAATTGAGTGACATAGCCACCAAGTGCCTCCTTAAGACCAAGTTAGTGGCAGAGCTAGCTCTGGATCCCCTGTCCCTGCCTGTGTCTGTACCATACCTACAGGCAGACCTGGGCTATTACCACTCGCCCAGCGGCCCCATTCCTTTCTTCCTACCTAGACTGAAGTTTCGGGGAAACATGGCCCCAGCCCTGAGCCAACCCACACAGCCAACCTAGAAGGGGAGAGGAGGCCCCGAGCTTGGGTTCCAAGCTGAGAGCGCACACCCAATGTCCAGGACCAGTCTCTGGGCCACAGTCCTGGTCAGCAGGCAGAATCACAGAGAGCAGCTGGACAGTGAGCTGTCTGTCGAGAGGCCCTATTTTGGTCTGGGGAACAAACAACACACTCCCTGCCCCTGGAGTGATGTGCTGGTGGGGAGAGACGACTGACAAAAGAGTACTGGGAAACGCAAAATGGGCAATGGAATGGGCTGTCTGCCAAGGCCAAGGACCTGGCTGCAAGCTCAGGCTCTGACACTGACCAGCAGATGCCAGCGTCCCCTCCCCCACTGCACTAGCCTCTCCTGTGTGGACATAGATCTTGTCCCTGAGGCCCTTCCAGCTCTCAGTGACCGTGCCAACATTTCCAGATCACCATGCCTTGCCCGCCTCAGTCCCAGTCCTCCAGGGCAGCACATGAACCTTCTTGCCTTCCTGCCTCTGTCCATGCTGCTGTGGCTGCATGTTCCCTCTACCTTCTCTTTCTCTCATTTCTCTTTTCCCTCAGCTTTAACTGTGGCCCTGGGCGCCCTGTGTGCCCTGCACCCTCCTTCCCAGCCCTTTCAGCTGTAGTTATTGCTGTGCCCAGTTCAGACTCTCAGGACCAGGAGCTGGTGATGGTGAGCGTTCTTTTGTGCACAGCTCACTCAGGGCATTCTGATCATTCCTTCAGACCCTCCAGGTTTGGGGAGCATCTTTTTAAACCTGGGTTGGGCCCCTATCCTACACAGATTCCCTTTACTTCATCAGGCAGTAAAGATATTAGCAGCAGATTGTGCACATTGCTAACCTAAGAACCTGCCTCTGTGTCTAACTTGGATGACTGCCTGAGCCCGCACCCAAGCCCCTGTCAGTTGGCACTGGGCAGAGCTGGCTTCTGAATACCTTCCCACAAAGTCTAATCGCGGCTGCTCTTAACCTCCCTTTGTGCTTTGGGAAAGAACAAGGCCTTAGGGATTGAGTTCAGAAGGAGTTTGCCTGGGATGGGCGCTGTGCTGCGCTACGCGTTCTGGGAGGAGGAGCTTGCATGGTTTGGACTTGCTGTGGAGTATAACCAATAACGGAACTGAGTGTCACATCTGTGGCTTCCCCGTGGACTGAAAGGGGCCACAGGCAGGTCAGGTTCTCAGGCTGGGCTGTTCTCACTTCTGTTCATGTTCATGTTTTCCCCCAATTATTAGTTCTGTCTGTCCTGCATGCCTTTCTGTTTGGGGACTTTTGTTCCATTTGTGTTGTATTTTGTTTTGTGCATGCGTCACTTATTTTTAATTCCATGAGGTGTGTTTGGTTGGTTATCATATTTTACTCCATGGGTTTCGCTTTCCCTCGTTCTGTCTTCTTACAGGTAGAGACTCGTTCCTCCTGTCACTGAGGACGAGCTCCACTTCCAAAAGGAAAGTGCTCCGTGTCGCCTGCTGCCTCCTTCCTTCTCTCCTGTCCTAGAAGGAAGGGGCCTCACCCGCAGCCTCATCCTGTACTTTTCCAAGATTTATTGTCTAGAGCTGTGTACCTTTCATTTTGTAAAACCAACAGATGCCATGCTCTGCTCCCCCTCCTCCCACCCGTCTCGTCTTCAGTCCTGTTTTGCTTACCGTGTGTTCCATTATTCAGTTGTGTTTGAGTTACTTCTCCTAGAAGCCATTCAGTTAAGAGTTGTTTTGATGTTGTTATCCATGTTTTCTGTTTACCTGGAAGCAGCACTTATCAAAATAATTAAGATGATTTGTTGAAAAAAAAAATTTGTGCAAAGGATAAAAGGCAAACCCACCAAGGAGCTTTTCTGTGACTGACCCTGGCCAGAGGTGTGACACTCAGAACTAGGAAGCCCGAGTGTTACTAACCAGTGTTTAATCGGTTTTTTTAAGACTGAAGTGGCCACCTCCCCATCTGGTGCCTGGCAGAGGCTCCCCAGAGTCCATCAAGATCTGCAAAGGGAGCTGGAAGTCCAGTGCCAGCGCCAGGGGCTGACCACGCAGCAGACCCAGGCCCTGAAGTGCAGCTACGGGGAGGCCGAGGATGCAGTCCGGCACCATGAGGCCGAGATCCGCAGCCTTCAGGCGAGGCTCAGCACCGCTGCCGCCGAGCTCACCTTCAAGGAACAGGCACTGGCCCAGCTCAAGGGGGACCTGAAACTGGAGAAGGACAAGGCCCGTGAACACTTGGAGGAGTGGCAGCACAGCAAGGCCGTGCTGAGCGGTCAGCTCCAGGCCAGCGAGCAGAAGCTCAAGAGCGCAGAGGCCCTGCTGCTGGAGAAGACGCAGGAGCTGCGCGACCTGGAGACACAGCAGGCGCTGCAGAGAGACCGCCAGAAGGAGGTGCAGAGGCTGCAGGAGCGCATCGCAGACCTCAGCCAGCAGCTCAGTGCTAGCGAGCAGGCCCAGCGGCTGATGGAGGAGAAGCTACAGAGGAACTATGAGCTGCTACTGGAGAGCTGTGAGAAGGAAAAGCAGGCGTTGCTGCAGAACCTGAAGGAGGTGGAGGACAAGGCCAGTGCCTACGAGGACCAGCTCCAGGACCACGAGCAGCAAGTGGAGGCCCTCCAGAGGGAGAAGTTAAGCGCCAGGTCTGAGGGCAGCCAGGCGGTGCGCCAGCTGGAGGAGCAGCTGCAGGTGAAGGAGGCCAGCCTCCAGACGCTGGCCCAGCACGTCCAGAGTCTCAGGGATGAGCGGGATCTGGTCCGGCAGCGGCTCCAGGAGCTGACGGAGCGTGTCGCCCTGTCGGATGGGGATGTCGCGGAGCTTCAGCAGAAACTACAGGGCAGGGAGGCCGACTACCAGAGCCTGGAGCATGCCTGCCAGAGGGTGGCCAGCCAGCTCCAGGGCATGCACACCCTGCTGAGAGAGAGGGAGGAGGAGCTGAGGCATATCAAGGACATGCATGAGAAAGCTCTGGAAAAGAAAGATCAGGACCTCAATGAGGCTTTGGTTAAAATGGTTGCCTTGGGGAGCAGCTTAGAAGAAACAGAAATGAAGCTCCAGACAAAGGAAGAGATTTTAAGGAAATTTACCAAGGCATCTTCAGAGGAAGTGGAGGAGCTGCAGAGCTCCCTGGGAGAAGCAGAGGATGGCTTTGCGCTTTCGGGCCTGCAGCGCCAAGCCTCAGGCATATCCCCAGGCTGCCCACACTTGAGGCTCGAGGATGAGGACCCAGGGGCTGCCCTTAAGGAGAAACATGGGCACAGCAGCCCGAGGAGAGAAGTGAGCATAATGCCCCCGAAGTCAGAAGTGCCTGACAAGGAGGGGCACTCGCGGAACACAGCAAAATTTGAGCAGTGCGTACCCAGCATTAAAAGGCAAAGAATCCGGTTCTCCACGATCCAATGCCAGAAATACACCCACCCCGATGGATCTGAGAAGACCTGGACCAGCAGCACGTCTTCCGACACCAGTCAGGACCAGTCACCCTCTGAGGAGAGCATGTCGTCAGAGGCCACCCTCAGCTCCGTCCCTGCAACCAGCGACTCTGATACCTACCTCTCCATAATACACTCCCTGGAGACCAAGCTCTACATCACAGAAGAGAAGCTCAAAGATGTGACGGTGAAGCTGGAGAGCCAGCAGGGCCAGAGCCAGGAGGCCCTGCTCACGCTGCACCACCAGTGGGCTGGCACCGAGGCGAGGCTCCGCGAGCAGCTCCGTGCCAGCCTGCTCCAGGTTGGCGCGCTGGCCTCCCAGCTGGAGCAGGAGAAACAGGCCAGGGCGAAGATCATTGAAAATCACGTAGGGGAGCTTGGCAACTTCCAGGTAAAAAACACACAGGCCCTCGCTTGCTTAGAAAATTGCCGAGAACAGCTACGGTCTCTGCCAAGGTCTGGCCAGGAGGAAGCACTGGCGGCAGGAGCAGGCCCCCTGGCCAGCGTGGAGAGCGTGCTAGTAAGTGCCATCCAGGCTCTGCGTCACTGGCCAGCCCCTGCAGACAGCGGGGCCGAAACTCGGCTGGAGGAAGAGAGTTTCCTGGAGAGAGGGAAGGAGCCTCCTCAGCAGCCGCCTCGGCAGCCGGGGATGACCGAGCAGGAGCAGTTGAAGCTCATTGCTGATCAAATAGCTCTGGAAGCCTCTCTGATAACCCACATAGCAGACTCTTTAGAAAACACAACGTCAGATATCTCACACGTTCTCGACGAGATTTCTCAGTCAGGAAAGTTGCCCCTGGAGTCTGGGAGTGCAGTCTGTCTGGGGACCCCAGCAGACACCTGGGCTAAGAAGGTGCTGGTGGATGGTGAATTTTGGAGCCAGGTTGAGTCCCTGAGTAAGCACCTGGGAACAGTGGGGGGAGAGGCATCAGGAGGTGGGCAGCAGAGCATCCCACCAGCCCTGGTCCCCACCCTGGCAGATGCCACATGGGTCAGGGCGGAGCTCAGCTACGCTGTGCAGTCAGTGAGGGAGTCATTCCATCGTCGGTTGCAGAGCATTCGGGAGACTCTCCGGGGGACCCAGGCAGCCCTGCGGCAGCATAAGCACGCGCTGGGAGAAATCCTGGGAGCCTACCGAACCCCTGACTTTGAGAGGGTGATGCAGCAGGTCGCAGAGGCCCTCAAGCTCCCAGCGGGCACTGCAGAAGGTGTCCAGGCTCCCTGGGACTTGAGCCCATTGAGAGAAGAACTGAGTCATCAAGACACAGCTGGCTTCCAGGAGCCCTTCCGCTTCTCCGACCAGAGCTCTGGGGCCTTCGTTGGGATTCAGGAAGAACTCGCCCTGCAGCTTAGAGATAAGGCCCGCCTCTTAGGAGAGATATCTGCCTCTTTAACATCTCTTCCCCCTGTGGAGTCAATAAGAGATTGTCAGAAGCTTCTTCAGGTGTCCCGGAATCTCTCCTATAACACTTATTTGGGAGGCCTTGGTCAGTATTCTTCATTATTAGTTAAAGATGCAATTATTCAGGCTCAGGTGTGTTATGCAGCCTGCAAAATTCGGCTGGAGTATGAAAAAGAGCTTCAGTGCTACAAGGAGTCCTGGCCGAGCAGGGGGGCCTCCTGCCAGGAGCACGAGCAAGCTATCGGAGCCCTGAGGGAGGAGTACAAGGAACTTCTCCAGAAGCAGAAGAGTGAGTACCTGGAAGTGATTGCCATCATTCAAAGGGAAAATGCTGAGCTCAAGGCT
Organism: Ia io; assembly: GCA_025583905.1. Lineage (NCBI taxonomy): Eukaryota > Metazoa > Chordata > Mammalia > Chiroptera > Vespertilionidae > Ia > Ia io. The sequence continues at coordinate 51,337,961 of JAJQQW010000020.1, read as the reverse complement.
CAGGTCACCCAGCTAGACCAGCAGCAGAGGTATCTGGAGGAAGTGGAGAGCAAGCACAACGAGAACATGTTTGCCCTGCAAGGGAGGTACGAGGAGGAGATCCGGTGTGTGGTGGAGCAGTTGAACAGAGCAGAGAATACACTGCAGGCTGAGCACAGCCGAGTCCTGAGCCAGCTGGATGCCTCAGTCAGAGACAGGCAGGACATGGAGAGGCACCATGTGGAGCAGATGCAGACCCTGGAGGACAAGTTCCAGCTCAAGGTCAAAGAGCTACAGACCATCCACGAGGAAGAGCTAAGGACCTTGCAGGAGCACTACTCCCAGAACCTACAGTGCTTGCAGGAGACCCTCTGCCACTATCAGGGGCAGCCGCGGGAAGCCTTGCTGGCCAGCAGCCCCCACCAGCCCCCTTCCTCCGCCTGGCCAGCTGGCCAGCCCAGCAATGCTCTGCAAGTAGCCACTGGGGAGGCCGACTCCATGATGGGGCTGAGGGAGCGCATCCAGGAGCTGGAGGCTCAGATGGACATCATGCGGGAGGAGCTGGAGCACAAGGACCTGGAGGGTGACACGGCCACGCTGCGAGAGAAGTACCAGAAAGACTTTGAGAACCTTAAGGTTTCGGAGCATCGTTTAATTTGCAAAGCAGTCAAGGGGCAGGCACTCTCCTTGTGGAGAGGCAGTGTCTGGGGTTCTCAGGGTGGAGCTGGAAGACAGTTCTGGGCCCTGAGTTCCTGTATAAGCAGAATTTATTCAACATTTTGTTCCTTCCTCGACTCCTTGCTCATGATGGCATGGCCTCAGAGCAGGGCCTTGGTTAGGGTCTAGCATCCTGTTCAACATCCCCCACTAGGAAAGAGGACTAGCAGAACAGGATCACTGGCGAGAGAGGGAGTGTAGTCTCCCATTGCCTTCCCGCCTGCTTCTCACAGCCCCTCACCGCCTTGCCTGCTTTCCATCCCAATAGCCCACCTGTGGCTGGTGCAAACTACACTGAAGAAAAGCCTGGGGTAGACGGCCAGAGGCACACTTGCAGGGCTGTCTCTTAACTGTTGTAGGAGAGCAGAGTTTGGGGAGCCTGAAAGGAATATTGACAAGACAGTGCTGAGAGCCACACTCCCATCCCAACTCTGTAGGGAACTGGTGTTTAGTGGGCACCTAGGTAAGGACTACAGGAGCACAGCTTTCAGCGCTGGTACTCCTCAGGAGCTTGGAGAAATAACCTTTTCTTGTCACTGTCTCCCACACTCCTAAACTGTTTCTCATTATGCAGAATACCCAGCAGGCCCTAGCACTCAAAGGCGACAATTCCAGGCCCACCCATCCCCTTCATAACCAGAGGCACTTGTGGGCATGCATGTGGCTGCCAGCACATCCCCTAAGCTTCTCGGCGTTATCCTCTTGGGCCTCTTGCCATCCCTTGGAGCTACACCCCATAAATGCCCACGTCCCTCACAAGCCCTTAGTCTCGGCAGGCCCGGGATGAGGTGACACTCCCTTCCATGCAGTGCAGAGCTGGCTCTGGGCTGCAAATGCTTTGCTGCTGCTGAGCAAGCTGCCATGGCTGTGCTCCCAGCAGCGCACTCCTCCAGGTCCGGCAGGAAAGCATAAGTGTGTTCTGTGTAGGCAGCACATTCTTACCTCTGTGACAGCACAGCACTCTCACAGGCAAGCCCGTGTGGTGGCCAGCAAGCATGCAGGCCAAGAGGCTGCCTGCGCTGTGCTTGTCCTGAGTCAGTCAGAATCCATCGTGAGTCACGGGAGAGCTTCCAGGGCTCTTTCCCGGAAGTGCCCTGTGGCCGTCAATGCCTGCGTTAGCAGTGCTCAGGTGGGGCTTTCAAAGTAATTCGCACAAGCACCATCCTCGTTCCTTTGCTACTCACAGGACCCCACAACTTTTCACAGCACCTAGCAGGTCTCTGAGCAGGTGCCTGGGCGCACACACAGCTCAGGCTCACAGAAGCCAGAGTGTTCCTCCGCCACAGCGAACTGCTTCCTGTCAGTTCCACCAGAGCCCCCTGCACGGTGAGGCTATTCCAGCTCCCATGGCAGTCAGCGGGGCATAGATAAGGCTTTGACCAAAGTGGTGACATCGTAGCACCCATTAGCAAGCCATCAGAAAGGATGACACTGCCTTGTGTTGACAAACTGGCCATAGATGGTGCTGGGACCCAGAGTCCCCTTGCTGTGACATAGGTCCATGGTATTCTCATTGACAACTTTGAGACACACAGAAATTTCAACCAAATAGCACTCTCCTGGGGACCCGGCTAATGCTACGACTTAGTGCAGATTTTTGCCCGGGTTGGGGAGATTGGGATCTGAGCCTAATGGCCGCTCTACTATAGCCACAGGCTGATGCCTTCCCTCATTATTCTGCACAGTAGTCATTGATCCCAGAGATTATTGGCTTAAAAATTAAAATTTGTTTATTGATTTTTTTTTTTAACTTAACATATGCTCTCCAGGGAAGCAGCCAATCTTTAAAGACACCTCAGAGTTTCTGTAGAAAGAATTTTGACCATTATTTAGCTACTAGAGGCCCGGTGCACGAATTTGTGCACCAGTGGGGTCCCTCAGCCTGGCTTGCGGGATCAGGCCGAAACCTGCTCTCCAACATCCCCCAAGGGGTCCCAGGTTGCGAGAGGGCACAGGCCAGGCCAAGGGACCCTGCGGGTGCACGATTGGGGCCATGGAGGGACTGCAGGAGGGCTCCAGGGCATGTCCAGCCTGGCTCGCTCAGTCCCCATCAGCTGGACCCCAGCAGCAAACTAACCGACTGGTCGACTGCCTGCCCCCTGGTGGTCAGTGCATGTCATAGCAAGCAGTTGAGCGGCCTTAGCATATCATTAGCATATTACGCTTTGGTTGGTTGAACGGACAACTGGACACTTAGCATATTAGGCTTTTATTATATAGGATTCTAAAGCACTCAAATCAAACTAATACTTACGAGCTCTACTAGCTATGTGTTAACTGAGAAGCCATGTGTGAACCAAAGCACCCGGGAGAGAGAAGACGATGGGCTCCGAGCATGCAAGGGTCCGAGCCGCAGCTCGAGGGTTCCTCCAGCGTCCTTTGGTGTGAGGTGGTGGAAGGAGACCACCGGCTGCCAGAAGGAGCCTCTGGGAAAAGTAATGCCCAGTCAGTGGTGAACACAGTTAAAACCATATGCCCAGTGCAGCAAGTCTGCAGTGAAGTCCAGACTCTGACCATGAGTTTGGAAAAACTGCATTGAGGCCCTCAGGAAAGGCTCACAGTTACTGTGGAGGCTCGGAACCCGGGCGGGCGGCGGGCGGGCGGGCGGGTGGGTGGTTTTTAAACGCATGTGCAAGAAGATCAACCAATAGTATACGGTTGGGAGGGAGGAGCCTCCACTTGCATTTGGAATGGATCGTAGCCACATTCTTGCACTTTTTAAGAATCACTGGAAGGCCTGATTTCTATTCAGAAACAGATTTTGCAAGGGATTTAGACAGAAAATGTGGTTCCGTGTACAGAACAGCTACACAGACCTCCTTGCATCTGTGGGGCACACTCACCTGCCCTGTTAAGAACAACTGATAAGCCAGGCCTGGACTTCCCAGTGTAGCATGTGGGATGGTTCGATCCCTTCTTGGGGCATGCCTGTGTCCTTCGCCTGCACTCCCATGTGCCCATGTAATAAACCGCCCCAGCCTGTAACAGGTGTAGACGAGTTGGAGAGCAGTTTTTCTGGTATGTGTCCCAGTGTAGTTAGTGGAGTCACTAACTACTGCCCCTCTGTACTCCTTCAAAGGAAGTAGAAGGAAGACAGACTGGAAGGGAAGAGAGCATGTAGCCTAATGTAACCCCTCGTGGACACTGCAGAGGTGTGACCAGCTGAGGGTGGCTAGCTTGTCAGTGCAGGGCCAGCCCCGTAGAGCCCTCCAGCTCACAAAGTCATGACTATGACTTATTTGTGAAATGCCCAGTTTGTGACTGACACAGTGCTACTCACTGTATGAACTCAAACCAGACACAGCCAGCCTCTGCAAATTCATTCTCTTCTCTCTCCCTCTTGTCAGTCCGACCTGGCAGTAATTCCATCAGGGCCCAGAATTGGCTCTTTTAGATTCCACTGCAGCCTCTTCCCACCCATAATGCCTACTGATTCACAGGATTCAGAACAATCATAGAAATAAGACAATTTATAGATGTAAACACCCTTTTCTAAGTGCTCTGATAGCATCAGTGAGAGTCTCCAGACAGCTGTCAGATGGCTCCGCTGGCTCAGTGCTCGCCTTCAGAGAGCGTATTCCTCTAGAACAGAAAGCCTGAGAGCAGGCGGGCTACTGGCTTATCAAACAGGAGCCCTGACTTAGAGGTGGTGAAACAAATTGATCAAGCTCCTTTGCGTCTTGCAGGCCACATGCGAACGAGGGTTTGCAGCAATGGAAGAAACGCACCAGAAGAAGATTGAAGATCTCCAGAGGCAGCACCAGCGAGAGCTGGAGAAGCTGCGAGAGGAAAAAGACCGCCTCCTGGCTGAGGAGACTGCAGCCACCATCTCAGGTGGGAGCTGGCACGGTGGCTGGGTTAGCCAGAGGGCAGGACAGGTGGGAGACTCCGGAGCTGGCAGTACAGCTCACAGTTAGGACTGCTCTTTGTGCTGTCATTTGGTTAAGATTTAAGCTTCATTATCCAAGGATATTTTATTTTATTTTTCAATTACAGTTTACATTCCATATTAGTTTGTGTTCATTTCAGCTGTATAGCATAGTGGTTAGACAGTCACTTTACAAAGAGTTCCCCCCAATACTTCCAGTCCCCACCTGGCACCACACATAGTCATTACAATGTTATTGACTGCTCCCTATGCTGTACCTTACATCCCCGTGATTATTTTGTAACTACCAATTAGTACTACTTAATCCCTCCACCTTTGTCACCCCGTCCCGAACCCTCTCCCATCTGGCAACCATCAGTCTGTTCTCTATATTTATAAGCGTGTTTCTGTTTTGTTATTCACTTATATTGCTCTTTAGATTCCACATATAAGTGAAATCATGTTATTTCTCTTTCTCTGACTGACTTAGTTTACTTAGCATAATACCCTGTAAGTCTATCCATGCTGTCGCAGATAGTAAGATTTCATTCTTTTTTATGACCGAGTAATGTTCCATGTTGTGTGTGTGTGTGTGTGTGTGTGTGTGTGTGTGTGTGTGTGAGTACATATGTACCACAGCTTTCAGCCAGTCATGTATTGGTGGGACTTGGGTTGCTTCCATATCTTAGCTATTGAAAATAATGCTGCAGTGGCATAGCCATGCATAAACTCATTTGCATTAGTGCTTTGGGTTTCTTCAGATGCATACCCAGAAGTAGAATAATTGGGTTATAAGGAGGTGCCATTTTTAAGTTTTTGAGGACCCTCCATACTATTTTTTATAGTGCCTGCACCAGTCTACATTCCCACCAACAAGACACAAGGGTTCCCTTTTTTTCCCCATGCTTGCCAACACTTGTTTGTTGATTTACTGATGATAGCTATTCTGACAAGTGTGAGGTGATATCTCATTGTGATTTTAACTTGCGTTTCTCTGTTGATTAGTGACTTTGAGCATGTTTTCATATATCTATTGGCCATCTGTATGTCCTCTTTGGAGAATTGTCTACTCAGGTCCTCTGACCATTTATTAATTGGATTGTTTGGTTTGGGGTGTTGAGTAGTATGAGTTCTTCATAAAATTTTGGATGTTAATCCTTTATATCATTGGCAAATATCTTCTATTCAGTAGGTTGTTGTTGCATTTTGTTGATGGTTTACTTTGCTATGCCAAAACTTTAGTTTGATGTGGTCCCATTTGTTTATTTTTTGTTTTGTTTTTCTAGCCCAAGGAGATATATCAGAAAAAAATGATAAGCGGAGTATCTGACATTTTACTGCCTGAAATATTACAGAATTGTAAAAATTTTGGATATTAACCCCTTATTGGATATGTCTTGGTAAATATCTTCTCCCATTCAGTAGATTGTCTTCATTTTTTAAAAAATATTTTATTTATTTATCTATCTATATCCTCACCTGAGGGTATGCTTATCGATTTGAGAGAGAGAGAGAGAAACATCATTTGGTTGCCTTCCATACATGCTCTGAAAAAAGATCAAACACGCAACCTTTTGGTATACGGATGACGCTCCACACAGGCCAGGGCAGTATTTTTTTAAATTTTATTTAATTTTTATTATTAAATCGTTATTGTTGGAAGTATTACATACGTCCCCTTTTTCCCCCATTGACCCCCTCTAGCCCACCCCTGCCCCCACCCCCAGTCTTTCACCACCCTATTTGTCTGTGTCCATGGGTTATGCATATATGCTTACAAGGTTTCAATTAATTACCTCCCATCCACCCCACTCCGCCTTCCCTCTGAGATTCTGCACTTGTTCCATGCTTCCATGTCTCTGGATCTATTCTGTTCATCAGTTTATTTTGTTACTTAGATTCCACATATGAGTGCGATCATGTGATACTTGTCTTTCTCTGACTGACTTATTTCACTTAGCATGATACTCTCCAGGTCCCTCCATGCTGTCTCAAAGGGTACGAGATCCTTCTTTTTTACTGTTGCATAGTATCCCATGGTGTAAATGTACCACAGCTTCTTTATCCACTCATCTGCTGATGGGCACTTGGGCTGTTTCCAGGTCTTAACTATTGTAAGTTGTGCTGCTATGAACATAGGGGTGCATATATTCTTTCTGATTGGTGTTTTGGGTTTCTTAGGATATGTTCCTAAAAGTGGGATCACTGGGTCAAATGGCAGTTCCATATTTAACTTTTTGAGGAAACTCCATACTGTTTTCCATAATGGCTGCACCAGTCTGCATTCTCACCAGCAGTGCACTAGCGTTCCCTTTTCTCCTCATCATCGCCAGCACTTGTCATTTGTTGATTTGTTGATGGTAGCCATTCTGACAGGTGTGAGGTGATGCCTCATTGTCATTTTAGTTTGCAACTCTCTGATGATCAGTGACTTTGAACATTTTTTCATATGTCTCTTGGACATCTGTATGTCCACGTTGGAGATTTTTTAAGTGTATTGTTTGTCTTCCTTTTGTTAAGTTGTATGAGTTCCTTATATATTTTGGATATTAACCCTTTATCAGATGTATCATTGCCAGATATGTTTCCCATACAGTGGCTTTCTTGTTGTTTTGTTGATGGTTTCTTTTGCTGTGCAGGAGCTTTTTATGTAGTCCCATTTGTTTATTTTCTCCTTAGTTTCCTTTGCCTTAGGAGATGTATCCATAAACATTTTTTTTTTAATAAGAGATGTCTGAGATTTTGCTTCCTATGGTTTCTTCTATGATTTTTATGGTTCCACAGCTTAAATTTAAGTCTTTTATCCATTTTGAGTTTATTCTTGTGTATGGTTTAAATTGGTGGTCTAGTTTCATTTTTTTGTGTGTATCTATCCAATTTTCCCAACACCATTTATTGAAGAGACTGTCTTGACTCTATTGTATACTCTTGCCTCGTTTGTCAAATATTAATTGAGTGTAATGGCTTGGGTCGATTTCTGGGGTCTCTGTTTAGTTCCATTGATATGTATGCCTGTTCTTATGCCAGTACCAGGCTGTTTTGATGACAGTGTCTTTGTAGTATAGCTTGATATCTGGTATTGTGATTCCTTCAACTTTGTTCTTCTTTCTTAAGATTGCTGCAGTTATTCCAGGTCTCTTTTAGTTCCGTATAAATTTTTGGAGTATTTGTTCTAGATCTGTGAAATATGCTGTTGGTATTTTAATAGGGATTGCATTGAATCTGTAGATTGCCTTGGGTAGTATGGACATATTAATTATGTTGATTCTATGAATCATTGAACACGTTATATTCTTCCACTTGTTTATATCTTCTCTCTCTTTTTTCAATGTCCTTTAGTTTTCCCAGTACAAATCCTTTATCTCCTTGGTTAAGTTTATTACTAAGTATCTTAATTTTTTGGTTGCCAAGGTAAATGGGAATGTTTGTTTAGTTTCTCTTTCTGAGAATTCATAATTAGTGTATGAAAAAGCCATCGATTTTTGGGTGTTGATTTTGTATCCTGCTACATTACCAAATTCATTTATAAAATCTAGGAGGTTTTTGGTGGAGTCTTTAGGGTTTTCTATGTACAATATCATGTCATTTGCGAATAATGAGTTTTACTTCCTCCTTTCAATTTGGATTCCTTTTATTTTTTTCTTCTTGTCTGATTGCTGTGGCTAGGACTCCCACTACTATAAGAGTGGTGAAAGTGGACATCCCTGTCTTGTTCCTGTTCTTAAGGGAAATGCTTGTAGTTTTTGCCCATTGAGTATGATGTTGGCTGTAGGTTTGTCTTATATGGCCTTTATCATGTTGAGATATGCTCCCTCTACTCCCACTTTGCTGAGAGTTTTTCTCAAAAAAGGGTGTTGGATTTTGTCTAATGCTTTTTCTGTCTATTGATAAGATCATGTGATTTTTGTCTTTCAATTTGTTTATGTGATGTATCACATTTATTGATTTGCAAATATTATACCAGCTTTGCATCCCCAGAATAAATTCCACTTGGTCATGGTGTATGATCTCTTTAATATGTTGCTGCATCTGCTTTGCTAATATTTTGTTGAGTATTTTAGTATCTGTGTTCATCAGGGATATTGGCCTGTAATTCTGTTTCTTTGTAATGTCTTTATCTGATTTTGGAATTAGGATAATGCTGGCCTCATAAAACGAGCTTGGAAGTGTTCCTTCCTCTTGGATTTTTTGGAATAGTTTGAGGAGGATAGGTGTTCTTCTTTGAATGTTTGGTAAAACTCCCCTGTGAAACCATCCGTTCCTGGGATTTTGTTGGCTGGGAATTTTTTTTATCACTGCTTCTATTTCATCAGTTTTTATTGGCCTATTCAACTGGAGTGCTATGAACTTTCCTTTCAGGGCTGCTTTTGCTGTGTCCCAAAGATTTCAGGTTGTTGTGTGTTCATTTTCATTTGTTTCCAGGAAGTTTTATTTATTTATTTATTGATCTCATTGGTAACCCATTCATTGCTTAATGACATGCTATTTAGCTTCCATGTGTCTGAATGTTTTCCAGTGTTTTTACTGTAGTTGATTTCTAATTTCATTCCACTGTGATCTGAGAAGCTGCTTGACAAGATTTCAGTCTTCTTGAACTTGTAGAGACTTGTTTTGTGTCTAACATGCGGTCTATCTTTGTGAAGAACCCACGTGCACTTGAAAAGAATGTATATTCTGCAGCTTTGGGATGAAATGTTCTATAAATGTCAATTAAATTCATTGGATCCACTGAGTCATTTAGAGTCACTATTTCCTTGTTAATTTTTTATGTGGAAGATCTAATCCAGTGAAATCAGTTGGGTGTTAAAAGTCTCCTACTATGACTGTATTGCTGTCGATCTCTCCTCTAAAGTCCTCTAGAAGATTTTTTATATATTTAGGTTCTTCTATATTGGGTGCATAGCATATAAGTTTGCCAGGGTTATAGCCTTGTGTTAGATCGATCCCTTTAGTATTATGTAGTAACCTTTGTTGTCTCTTGTGCTGGTCTTCATTTTGAAGTCTATTTTGTCAGATGTTAGTATTATTACCCCAGCTTTTTTTTCTTTTCCATTTGCATGGAAAAAATTTTCCCATCCCTTCACTGTCATCTTATGTGAGTCTTTTGTTCTGATGTAGTCTCTTGTAGACAGCATATAGTTGGGTCATGTTTTAGAGGCCCAATGCACAAAATTCGTGCAGGGGTAGGGGGGTCCCTCAGCCTGGCCTGCGCCCTCTCGCAATCTGGGACCCCTCGGGGGATGTCCAACTGCCAGCTTAGGCCCAATCCTGCTCACCTGCCTGCTTGGCTCACTGCTCCTTAGCGCTGCCATGGAGGTGGGAGAGGCTCCCACCACTGCTGTTGTGCTCACCAGCCATGAGCCTGACGTCTGGTGCCTGTCAGTCAGCTGAGCAGCACTCCCACTGTGGGAGCACACTGACCACCACAGGGCAGCTCCTGCATTAACCATCTGCCCCCCGGTGGTCAGTGCGCATCATAGCGACTGGTCATTCGGTCACTTAGCCTTTTATATAGATAGATAGGTACTTATTTATTGCCATTTTAATTCTGTATGCCTAGGTTTCTCTCTCTATTTATCCTTCTCATTACAGCAGTCCTTTAGCATTTCTTGTAATGCTGGCTTGGTGTTGATGAACTCCTTTAGCCTTTTTTGTTGGGAAGCTCTTTATTTCACCGTCTATTTTGAATGATAGCCTTGCTGGATATCATAATCTTGGTCTCAGATCCTTGTTGAGTACTTCCTGCCATTCCCTCTGGCCTGTAGAGTTTCTGATGAGAAATCAGGTGTCAGCCTTATGGGAGCACCTTTGTAGGTAGCAGTTTGCTTTTCTCTTGCTGCCTTTAAGATTTTCTCTTTGTCTTTGATTTTTGGCATTTTAATTATAATATGTTTGGGCGTGGGCCTGTTTGGGTTCTTCTTCATTGGGATTCTCTGTGCGCCATGAACTTGTGTTACTTTTTTCTTCACCAGGTTAGGGAAAGTTTTCTGCCATTATTTCTTCAAACACGTTCTCTATCCCTTCCCTTTCTGCCGCTTCAGACACACCTACTATTCAAATATTGTTACGTTTCGTGTTGTCCCACAGCTCCCTTGAGCTGTCCTCCTTTTTTAATTGTTTTTTTCTTTTTGTTTCTCTGATTGAGTGATTTTTTCAACCCTGTCTTGACTGATCCGATCCTCCTCTTTCCCTAATCTGCTGTACATTCCTTCCAATCTGTTCTTTATTTGTACTATGTCATTCTTTATTTCTGTTTTCATGGTTACTATATCTTTTCTCATGCATCTTTGCCATTATTATTCTCAACTCTGTATCAGATAAATTTCTTATCTCCATTTCATTTATCTCTTCCTCTGGAGGATTCTCTTGTTCTTTATTTGGGGGTTGTTTCATTGTCGCCTCATTTTGGATGCCTGTTTGGGTTTGTGACTATGTATTGGGTAGATCTGCTATGCTTATCAATCTCCAGTGCAGGACAGTGTCAAACGCTGTTTCTGGCTAATTAGATCAGGCAGAGATTTCAAGCCTCCAAAGATTGCCTCTGCCTGCAGACTGAATTCAGTCTTGAATATAGCCTTCAGGCAATTGTCCACAGGTGTGGTGAGAGTTTTTCCAACAGGGTGGGGTAATTGCTTCTGCCTGGAGGCTAATTGTTATTCTCAGTCTCTTAATAGGCCTCAGAAATTCCACACCGTGGAGCAAGGTGTTTTCAAATGGGGTGGATCAGCTGTCTTCCCCACCACCACCACCACCCCCAGGCTAAACCACCTACATAGCAATTGTCTGTGTGAGAAAGATGACTTCTGCAGAGTGAGGGAATGGCTCAGCACAGGAAAAATAGACATTAATAAATACAGGTAGTCTGCTTTCTGAGCTCTAGCCCCAGATCCCCCAACCCTGGCTTTCGCTCACACAGCTCCAGTCCACTTTGCCCTTCCTCTGCCAGAGCACAAAGTGAGTGGCTGCGCAGAGAATTTTGTGTGTTGGCCCTTTAAGAGGATGCCTGCATTTCCAGCCATCTCTCCCTGGCAGATAGCAGCCCTGCTGCTTTTCACAGCCAGATGTTAAGTGTGTACCCTTCTCAGTTCTGGTGCTCTCTGCTGTGGGGTGCAGCTTACAGTTTAGACCCAAGAGTTCTCAGTGGCAACCTCCCACAGCTGAGATATCTCTTCAGACCTTCAGCTGCTGTCTAAGGGAGCCCGTCAGCCCTCTCATGTCTCCACCCCTCCTACCAGTCTCTATGTGGTCTTCACTTTCTATCCTTGGTTATCAGGGTTCTCTCCAGCAAGTCTTCAGTTGATTATTCAGGAAGTTTTTCTGTATTTCAGTTGTAATTCCAGTTTGCCCCTAGGAGTGTGTGCGTGCACTTACTCCACCACCATTTTTAATCTCTGGGCCACCCTTTTATTTTTTTTATTTTTAAATTACAGTTGATACCGTATTTCCCAGCGTATAAGACGACTGGGCGTATAAGATTTTCCTGGGTTAAAAAGTCATCTTATACGCCGGAAAACACAGTATATTGGACTATATTGATGGGATTAGATATAATGGATTAGATATATTGGACTACTGTATTTTCCGGTGTATAAGACAGCTTTTTAACCCAGGAAAATCTTATACGCCCAGTCGTCTTATACGCCGGAAAATACAGTATACAAAATTATATTAGTTTCAGGTGTACAACCACATGATTAAATATTTATCTGATTTGCAAAGTGATCACCCCAATAAATGTAGTACCCGTATTACACTGTATATGTACTCATTAAAATATTATAGACTATCTTCCTAATGCTGTACTTTACATCCCTATGACTATTCTGTAAGTACCAATTTGTACTTCTTACTCCCTTCACTTTTCTCACTCAGTCCCCAACCTCCCTTCCATCTGGCAACCATCAAAATGTTCTCTGTATATGAGTCTGTTTCTGTTCTGCCTGTTTATTTTGTTTTTAAGTTTCCACACATAAGTGGAGTCATGGCATTTGTCTTTTCCTGTCTGATTTATTTCATTTGGGACAATATGTTGCCAGTGGTAAGATTTCATTTCTTTTCTCTTTTTTTTTTTATGACTGAGTTACATATTTCACTAGGGGCCCAGTGCACGAATTCATGCACTTTGAAAGGCTGTGGGCCATGAGGCTGAGGTGGGCACAGGAGTGGGTCTCAGCCCATCCTCCACACCCCTGCCCGGCCCCTCCAGCTGCAGCCCTAGGTCCCCTGTCTGCCGGCAGCCCCGCTCCCACCACCATAGCTCTCACACACTGACGGTGCCAGCTCTGCTCGCACCCTCTGACGGCACGGAGCAATTGGGGCCGGCACCGTCAGCAGGTGCAAGTGGTGGATGCTGCCCTGATCGCCCCTCAGGAGGCGGGGTAGGTGGAGAAGCCCTCAGTGGCGATCAGGGCCGGCAGCCACCACTCACACCCACTGACGGCGACAAGTAATCGGGGCCGGCGCAAGGCACCAGGCGCCGGCAGCGGGTGCAAGCGGCAGCTCCGGCACCGGCAGCAGGTGTCAGTGGGGCCAGTGGGGCCAGCGCCAGGTGGAACCACAGCGCATGGGAGCAAAGAATTTTCAGTAACCACCAGAGGCTCACCTCGATGACAGCAACCAGTGCCCTGCCTTGGTCTGGCGCCCACACTTACCTGCTCCACCATCCTGCCGTGGCTGATGCCCACCATGTTCCACGTTCTGCCGCCTGCTGCCAACGCCCACCATGTTCCCTGCGCACCCCCTGGTGGTCAGCGCACATCATAGTGACCAGTTGTTCAGTTGTTCCACTGTTCAGTCTATTTGCATATTAGGGTTTTATCTAGATAGACTAGGGGCCCAGTGCACAAATTCGTGCACCTTGAAAGGAACTGTGGGCTGCGAGGCTGCAGTGAGCACAAGGGCAGGTCTCCGCCCATCTTCCATGCCCCCACCTGGCTCCTCCCACCACGGCCCCTGGTCCCCTGTCTACCAGCATCCCCGTTCCCACTGCCACCGCTCCCACAAGCTGCTGGCGACAGCCCCACTCACATCCGCTGATGGCGTGGAGTAATTGGGACTGGCGCCAGCAGCGAGTGCGAGTGGGGCTGGCACCCTAAGCAGGTGCAAGTAGCAGCTGCTGCCCCGATCACCCCTCAGGAGCAGGGGGAGGTGGAGAAGCGCTCAGGGGCGATCGGGGCCGGCAGCCACCACTCGCACCCACTGCCAGTGCTGAGCTATTGGGACTGGCGCTGGCAGTGGGTCCGTGCGGCAGCTCCAGCAGCAGGTGCGAGCGGGGCCATCGCCAGCAGCCGGTGCAAGTGGCCGGTGGAGAAGCCCTGAGGGGCGATCGGGGCTGACGCCAGCAGCAGGTGTGAATGGCGGCTCCAGCGCTGGCAGCAGGTGCGAGCACCGGGCAATACCGTGGCACGCAGGAGCAAAGAATTTTCAGTAACCACCAGAGACTTGCTCTGATGACAGCATCTGGCGCCCCACCTTGGTGTGGCACCCCCACTCACCTCCACCATCTCGCCGTGGCCGACGGCCACCAAGTTCCACACGCACACCCTGGTAGTCAGTGGACGTCATAGCAACCAGTTGTTTGCTTGTTCTGCCGTTCAGCCTATTTGCATAATTGGGTTTTATATATATAGATTAGAAGCCTGGTGCACGAAATTTGTGCACGGGGGTGGGTGTGTCCCTCAGCCCAGCCTGCACCCTCTCCAATCTGGAACCCCTCAAGGGATGTCCAACTGCCCTCTCACAATCCAGGACTGCTGGCTCCCAACCGCTCGCCTGCCTGCCTGCCTGCCTGCCTGATTTCCCCTAACTGCTTCTGCCTGCCAGCCTGGTCATCCATTAAGCACTCTCCTGCCAGCGTGATCAACGCCTAACTGCTCCCCTGCCGGCCCGATTGCCCCTAACTGCCCTCCCCTGCCATCCTGGTCAGCCCTAACTGCCCTCCCTTGCCAGCCTGGTCGCCCCCAACTTCCCTTCCCTGCCAGCCCAATTGCCCCTAACTGCCCTCCCCTGCCAGCCTGATCACCCCTAACTATCCTCCCCTGCAGGCCTGGCCCCCCACAACTGCCTTCCCCTGCAGGCCTGCCCCCCCCCCAACTTCCCTCCCCTGCAGGCCTGATCACCCACAACTGTCCTCCCCTACAGGCCTGGTCACCCCAACTGCCCTCCTCTGCTGGCCCGGTCACCCCTAACTGCCCTCCCTTGCCAGCCTGGTCACCCCTAACTTCCCTCCCCTGCCAGCCTGATAGCCCCTAACTGTCCTCCCTGCAAGCCTGGTCCCCCCCCCCAACTTCCCTCTGCTGCAGGCCGGGTCCCCCCAAACTGCCCTCCCCTACAGGCCTTGTCCCTCCCAACTGCCCTTCCCTGCCAGCCCAGTCACTCCTAACTGCTCTCCCCTGCTGACCTGGTCACCCCCAACTGTCCTCCCCTGCAGGCCTGGTCGCCCCTAACTGCCCTTCCATTCAGGCCTGGTCGCCCCAACTGTCCTCCTCTGCAGGCCTAGTCGCCCCCGACTGCCCTCCCCTGCTGGCCTGGTCACCCCTAACTGCCCTCCCCTGCAGGCCTGGTCCCCTGCAACTGCCCTCCCCTGCAGGCCTGGTCCCCCTGCAACTGCCCTCCCCTGCAGGCCTGGTCCCCGACAACTGCCTTCCCCTGCAGGCCTGGTCCCCCCCCCAACTCCCCTCCCCTGCAGGCATGGTCCCCCACAACTGTCCTCCCCTACAGTCCTGGTCACCCCCAACTGCCCTCCTCTGCTGGCCCGGTCACCGCTAACTGCCCTCCCCTGCTGGCCTGGTCCCTCGCAACTGCCCTCCCCTACAGGCCTGGTTCCCCCCAACAGCCCTCGCCTGTAGGACTGGGTCCCCCACAACTTCCCTCCCTTGCAGGCCTGGTCCCTCCCAACAGCCCTCCCCTGCTGGCCATCTTGTGGCAGCCATCTTGTGTCCACATGGGGGCAGCCATGTTTGGCCACATGGGGGCAGCCATCTTATGTGTTGGAGTGATGGTCAATTTGCATATTACCTCTTTATTATATAGGATTATTATATAGGATTGTAAAGATGTACCACTTCTCTTTATCCATTTATCTATTGGTGGTCACTTAGGTATCTTCCATATCTTGGCTATTGTAAATAATGCCGAAGTGAACATAGGTATGTATATATCTTTTCAATTTAATGGTTTGGGTTTCTTCGCAAATTCAATTTAGTATTTTGGATGTCTTTGAACACAGAATTGGAACTGCTCGGTTCTTTGTTTTCTCTTGTCTTAATGTCTGTTTTATCTGGTATGAGTATTGCTACCAAATCTTTTTTCTCTCTCTCCATTTTCATGAAATATCTTTTCTTTTTTTAATTCTTTATTGTTTAAAGTATCACATAATTCTCCTTTTTCCCCCATTGACCTCTCTCTGGCCACCCCCACCCCCCAGCACATGCCCTCACCCCCGTACTGTCTGTGTCCATTGGTTATGCTCATATGCATGCATACAAGTCCTTTGGTTGTTCTCTTAACCCCTCACCCTCCACCTTCCCTCATAGGTTGGACAGTCTGTTCAGTGCTTCTGTGACTTGTTCTATTTTTGTTCATCAGTTTATGTTGTGCATTATATCCCACAAATGAGTAAGATCATGTGATATTATCTTTCTCTGACTGGCTTATTTCACTTAGTATAACGCTCTCCAGTTCCATCCATGCTGTTGCAAATGGTAAGAATTCCTTCTTTTTTACAGCAATGTAGTTTTCCACTGTGTAGATGTACCACAGTTTTCTAATCTACTTATTTGCTGATGGGCACTTAGGCTGTTTCCAAATCTTAGCTATTGCAAATTGTACTGCTATGAACATAGGGGTGCATATATCCTTTCTTGGGATATATTCCTAGAAGTGGGATCACTGGATCAAATGGAAGTTCCAATTTTAATTTTTTAAGGAAACGCCGTACTGTTTTCCACAGTGGCTGCACTATGCATTCCCACCAACAGTGCAAGAGGATTCCTTTTTCTCCACATCCTCACCAGCACTTATCATTTGTTGATGATAGCCATTCTGACAAGTTTGAGATAGTACCTCATTGTTGTTTTGATTTGCATCTCTCCGATGATTAGTGACTTTGAGCATGTTTTCATATGTCTCTTGGCCTTCTATATGTCCTCTTTCGAAAGGGTCTCTTTAAGTGCTTTGACCATTTTTTCATTGGATTGTTTATCTTCTTTTTGTTAAGTTGTATGAGTTCCCTGTAAATGTTGGAGATTAAACCCTTATTGGAGATAACATTGGCAAACATGTTCTCCCATGCAGTGGGCTTTCTTATTGTTTTGTTGATGGTTTCTTTTGCTGTGCAGAAGCTTTTTATTTTGATGTAAGACCATTTGTTTATTTTCTCCTTAGTTTCCATTGCCCTAGGAGCGGTATCGGTGAAGAAATTGCTTCGGCATATGTCTGAGATTTCACTGCCTGTGGATTCCTCTAGTATTTTTATGGTTTCCTATCTTAAGTTTAAGTCCTTTCTCCATTTTGAGTTTATTTTTGTGTATGGTGTAAGTTGGTGGTCTAGTTTCTTTTTTTTTTTTTTTTTTGCATATATCTGTCCAATTTTCCCAACACCATTTATTGAAGAGATTGTCTTGACTTTATTGTATGCTCTTGCCTCCTTTGGCAAATATTAATTGAGCATAATGGCTTGGGTCAATTTCTGGGTTCTCTGTTTTGTTTCATTGGTCTATATGTCTGTTCTTGTGCCAGTACCAGGCAGTTTTGAGAACAGTGACTTTGTAATACAGCTTGATATCTGGTATTGTGATCCCTCCAACTTTGTTCTTCTTTCTCAGGATTTCTGCAGCTATTCGGGGACTTTTTTTATTCCTAATGAATTTTTGGAGAGTTTGCTCTAGGTCTTTGAAATTTGCCATTGGTATTTAAATGGGGATTGCATTGAATCTATAGATTGTTTTGGGTAGTATGGACATTTTGATGATGTTGATTCTACCAACCCATGAAAACGGTATATTCTCCCATTTGTTTATGTCTTCCTCTATCTCTTTTTTCAGTGTCCTATAGTTTTCTGAGTACAGGTCCTTTCTGCTGACCTGGTCACCCCCAACTGTCCTCCCCTGCAGGCCTAGTCGCCCCTAACTGCCCTTCCTTGGTTAAATTTATTCCTAGCTATCTTAATTTTTTTTGTTGAAATAGGATTGGTTTTTTTAGTTTCTCTTTCTGTGAGTTCATTATCTATACTAATAAAAGGGTAATATGCTAATTAGACCAGACGTCTTCCAGACAACTTTCCGGACATCCTTCCTGACAAAACTGGGGCACGGGCAGTGCTGCCTGGGGTCCCGGGTGCCTGCGGCCCACCAAAGGGAGGGAAGGCTGGGTCCTGGGTGCCTGCAGCCAGCCAGAGAGAGGGAAGCCCAGGTCCCAGTTGCCTGTGGCCAGCCGGAGGAGGGAAGCCGGGTCCTGGGTGCGGGGTCCAAGGCAGAGGCAGTTAGGGGCTATCAGGCAGGGTGGCAGGCGAGCGTTTAGGAGCCAGCGGTCCTGGATTGAGAGACGGATGTCCGACTGCCCATTTAGGCCCATTGGGATCCCTGTAGGATCGGGGCTAAACAGGCAGTTGGACATCCCCTGACAGGTCCCAGATTTCCAGAGGGTGCAGGCCGGGCTGAGGACTCCTCCCCTCGCTCCCCCCCATTCACGAATTTCATGCACCGGGTCCCTATTTGGTGTATAAAAAAGCCATAGATTTCTGGGTGTTAATTTTGTATCCTGCTACATTGCCGAATTCTATTAATTCTAGTAGGGTTTTTTTTAATATATGTTATTGATTTTTTACAGAGAGGAAGGGAGAGGGATAGAGAGTTAGAAACATCAATGAGAGAGAAACATTGATCAGCTGCCTCCTGCACATCACCTACTGGGGATGTGCCCACAACCAAGGTACATGCCCTTGACCGGAATCGAACCTGGGACCCTTCAGTCCACAGGCTGACACTATATCCACTGAGCTAAACCAGTCAGGGCTCTAGTAGTTTTTTTGAGGGAGTCTTTAGTGTTTTCTATGTACAATATCATGTAATCTGCGAATAATGACAGTTTTACTTCTTATTTTCCAATTTGGATGCCTTTTATTTCTTCTTGTCTGATCGCTATTGCTAGCACTTCCAGTACTATGTTGAACAGGAGTGGTGAGAGTGAGCATCCCTGTCTTGTTCCTGTTCTTAGGGGAAATGGTTTTAGTGTTTGCCCATTGAGTATGATGTTGCCTGTAGGTTTGTCATATATGGCTTTTATTATGTTGAGGTATGATCCCTCTATTCCCACTTTGCTGAAAGTTTTTATCAAGAAAGGGTGTTAGCCGAAACCGGTTTGGCTCAGTGGATAGAGCGTCGGCCTGCGGACTGAAAGGTCCCAGGTTCGATTCTGGTCAAGGGCATGTATATTGGTTGCGGGCACATCCCCAGTAGGGGGTGTGCAGGAGGCAGCTGGTCAATGTTTCTCTCTCATCGATGTTTCTAGCTCTCTATCCCTCTCCCTTCCTCTCTGTAAGAAATCAATAAAATATATTAAAAAAAAAGGGTGTTGGATTTTGTCCAATGCCTTTTCTGCATCAATTGATATGATTATGTGATTTTTGTCTTTCATTTGTTTATGTGATGCATCACATTGATTGATTTGCAAATATTGTACCAGCCTTGCATCCCTGGAATAAATCTCACTTGGTCTTGGTGTATGATCTTCCTAATGTAATGTTGCATTCAATTTGCTAGAATTTTGTTGAGGATTCTAGCATCTATGTTCATCAGGGATATTGCCCTGTAATTCTCTTTTTTGTAGTGTCTTTATCTGGTTTGGGGATTAGGGTAATGCTGGCTTCATAGAAAGAGCTTGGAAGTGTGTCTTCCTCTTAAATGTTTTGGAATAGTCTGAGGATTGGTTTTAGTTCTTCTTTGAATGTTTGATAAAACTCCCCCATGAAGCCATCCAGTTCAGGGCTTTTGTTTGCTGGAAGTTTTTTGATTACTGTTTCAATTTCATCAGTAGTTATCGGCCTGTTCAGGTTTTTTGATTCTTCCTGTTAGAGTTTTGGAAGCTGGTATTTTTCTATGAATATGTCCATTTCATCTAGGTGGTCCAGTTTGTTGGAGTAGAGTTGTTTGTAGTATTTTTTTTACAATCCTATGTATGTCTGTGAGATTGGTTGTTACTTCACCTCTTTCATTTCTTATTTTGTTTATTTGGGCCCTTTCTCTTTGTTTCTTGGTGAGCCTGGCTAGAGGTTCATCAATCTTGTTTATCCTTTCAAAGAACCAGCTCTTTGTTTTATTGATCTTTTGTATTTTTTTGTTGTTGTTTTGGTTTGGTTTTTTGGTCTCTGTTGTTTATTTCCACTCTGATCTTTATTATTTCCTTCCTTCTGCTTACTCTGGGCTTTTCTTGTTGCTCTCTTTCAAATTCTTTAAGTTGCAGGGTTAGAATAATTTATTACCATTTTTTCTTTTTTTTTTGAGGTAGACCTGTAGAGCTATGAACTTCCCTCTCAGGACTGTTTTCACTGCGTCCCATAGGTTTTGGATTGTTGTGTTTTCATGGTCATTCGTTTTCAGGATGTTTTTAATTTCTTCTTTGATCTTTTTGGTAACACAATCATTGTTTAACACGTTAAGTGCCCAGCCTGTTTTGTCTTCCGGACAGAAATTCACTGGTGACTGACATGGGGCTTAACATGTTAATAGCATGCTATTCACCCTCTAAGTGTTTGAATTGTTTTTATTGTTTTTATTGTAGTTGATTTCTAACATTATGCCATTGTGGTCTGAGAAGATGCTTGATATGATTTCAATCTTTTTTTTTTTGCTTTTTTAATTTCTTTATTGATTAAAGTGTCACATATTTGTCCTCATCCCCCCATTCCCATCCCACACCCCTCCCCACGGATGCCCCAACCCCCTGTTGAACTTAACCATTGGTTAGGCTCATATGCATGCACACAAGTCCTTTGGTTGATCTCTCCCACCCTCCCCTATCCTCCCTCTGAGGCCCGATAGTCTGATGGATGCCTCCTTGTTTCTGGTTCTGTTCTTGTTCATCAGTCTATGTTGTTCATCATTTCCCCTAGATGAGCGAGATCATGTGTCACTAGAGATATACTTATAAGAACTGAATGTGAGATGAGCAATAATAGTTATGCTGACAGGCAAATGAATCATTCTGTAGTGAGTTTCTTTCTGGACCAACAGTTCTTTTGAGACCCAATATCAATGTCCACCAGTTCCTTATGTGTACATGTCGGCACTGACCCCTCAGCTCTGGGTGGTGGACAAATGGTGGTAATGCAGGTCCGACACCCTCTGGTTTGGTCTCGGCCGGACCCAGCTTCACCCGGACCCAGGGGGCGCGTGGCCTCACCTGGACCCAGGGGGGCGCTTGGCCTCACGTGGACCCAGGTGCGCGCAGCCTCACCCGGACCTGGGACCCGGCCTCACCCAGATCCAGGGGCGCACGGCCTCACCCGGACCCGGGATGATCTAGCTTCACCCGGACCCAGGGGCGCGTGGCCTCACCCGGACCCAGGGGCACGTGGCCTCACCCGGACCCAGGGGGCGCGTGGCCTCACCTGGACCCAGGGGCGCGTGGCCTCTCCCAGACCCAGGGGTGCGTGATTTCAATCTTTTTTAATTTGGACAGACTTTGCTTGTGGCCCAATATGTGGTCTATCTTTGAAAATGTCCCATGTGCACTTGAGAAGAATGTATATTCCGTAGCTCTGGGGTGAAATGTTCTGAAGATGTCAATTAAGTCCATCTGGTCTAGTGAGTCGTTTAGTATTACTGATTCTTTGCTGATTTTTTTATCCAGAGGATCTGTCCAGTGATGTCAGTGGGGTATTAAAGTCCCCTACTGTGATTGTATTGTTATCAATCTCTCCCTTGTTATCTTCCAGAAGTTTTTTTATGTATTGGGTGCATATATGTTTACCAGAGTTATATTTTCTTGTTGTATTAATCACTTTAGTATTATGAAGTGGCCTTTCTTATCTCTTGTTATGGCCTTCACTTTGAGGTCTATTTTGTCCGATATAAATATTGGTACCACAGCTTTTTTTTTTTTCAATTCCATTTGCCTGAAAGATATTTTTCCATCCCTTCACTCTCAGTCTGTGTTCATCTCTTGTTCTGAGGTGGGTCTCCTGAAGACAGCATATATATGGGTCATGTTTTCTTATCCATTCAGCCACTCGATGTCTTTTGATTGGAGCATTCAGTCTATTTACATTTAAGGTTATTATTGATAGGTACTTGCCATTTTAATTTTTGTGCCTGTGTTCCTTCTTCCCTTTTTATTCCTTCTTTTTACAACAGTCCCTTTATCATTTCTTGCATTGCTTGCTTGGTAGTGATAAACTCCCTTAGGCTTTTTTTGTGTGTGAAGCTCCTGATTTCCCCTTCAATTTTGAATGTTAGCCTGGCTGGATAGAATATTCTTGAACTCAGTCCCCTACCCTGCATTACTTTGTATACTTCCTTCCATTCCCTTCTGGCCTGATATGTTTCTGTTGAGAAGTCATTTGATAATCTAATGGGAGATCCTTCGTAGGGAACTCTCTGTCTCTCTCTTGCAGCCTTTAAAATTCTCCCTTTGTCCTGAACATTTGCCATTCAATTCTGAATGATAGCCTTGCTGGGTAGAGTAATCTTGGTTGTAGGTTCTTGCTATTCATCATTTTGAATATTTCTTGCCACTCCCGTCTGGCCTGCATAGTTTCTGTGGAGAAATCAGCTGACAATCGTATGGGTGCTCCCTTGTAGGTAATTAACTGTTTTTCTCTTGCTGCTTTTAATATTCTCTCTTTGTCTTTTGCTCTTGGCATTTTAATTATGATGTGTCTTGTTGTGGTCCTCTTTGGATTCCTTTTGTTTGGGGTTCTGTGCGCTTCCTGGACTTAAAAGTCTATTTCTGTCACCTGGTGGGGGAAGTTTTCTGTCATTATTTCTTCAAATAGGTTTTCAGTATCTTGCTCTCTCTCTTCTTCTGGCATCCTCATAATTCTGATCTTGGTACACTTGAAGTTGTCCCAGAGGCTCCTTACACTATCTTCAACTTTTTGGATTCTTTTTTCTTTTTGCTTTCCCGGTTGAGTGTTTTTTGCTTCTTTGTATTTCAAATCTTTGACTTGATGCTTGCAGTCCTCTAGTCTGCTGTTGGGTCTCTGTATAATATTTTTTATTTCAGTCAGTGTATGCTTAATTTCTAATTGGTCCTTTTTCATATCCTCGAGGGTCTGGCTAAATTTATCGGCCTTTTCTAGGAAATTCTTGAAAAACCTTATAACCGGTTTGAACTCTATATCCAGTCTTTTGCTTTCCTCCATTTCTTTCATTTGTGATCTGTTTCTTTGTCTCCGCATTTTCGCTGCTTCCCTGAGTTGGTAGAGTAGCTTTGTGTGGTAGGTGTTCTATAGGGTACAGTGGCTCAGCCTCCCCAGTTACCTCAGGTGGACACTCTTGGTGCACCCCTTTGTGGACTGTGTGCTCAGCCTTGTTGTAGTTAAGTGTTGATTGTTGTTGGTATCACTGGGAGGAATTGACCTCCAGGCCAATTGGCTGTGAGGATCAGCTGTGTCTACACTGGGAGAACTTCTGTGCTGGAGACACCCTTATGAGGCAAGACTTGCAAAATTGCAAAAGCCTCTGTGCTCAGCTTGGATGGGGCGAAGTTTCAGGGCGGAGCAGACAGCCTTGGCTTCCCGTCAGCCCTGCCCTAAGAGGCCCCTGGGTCTCAGTGTCACTCGGTAATCGCTGCAAGCACCCCTGAGAGAAAGCCGCCCTCGAGTTTCGCCCGCTGCCAGACAGTCCAGTTTCTCCCCAAATGAGTCGGGGTTCCCAGAAACTTGCCCGGAACTGGAGTTCAGCGCTGTCGGGAGCTTTTGTCTCCCTCCCGCTTTAGAAAGCCAGCCGCGCACTCAGCTTCTCTGCGTGTGCACATGCCTCCGGACCTCTGCCTTCCGCAGCTCCCGAGTCTCAATGTGCTTTCCCTTTTCCTGACAGTCCAGATTCCCCCCGAATGAGTCTGGTTTCCCAGCGTCTCACCCGGGACTAGAGTTCAGTGCAGTCAGGAGCTTCTGTCTCCCTCCCGCTTTAGAAAGCCAGCCGCCCGTCGTCTCCACGTGTGCGTCTCCGTACCTCAGCCTTTTGCAGCTCCTCTGAGTCTCAGTGTGCTTTCCTCTTTCCTTCTAGTTGTAGAATTTCCACTCAGCCAGCTTTCCTGTGGTTCTGGATGGTATCCGTTCTGTTTTAGTTGTAGTTTTGATATTGTTGTACGAGGCAGCAGTTTAGATGTTTACCTATGCCACCATCTTGGTTTCTCCTCTCAAATAGGTTTTTCATTATTTGCTATCTCTCTTCCTCTGGAACCCCCATGATGCAATCAATGTATGCTTGATATTGTCCCTAAGGCTTCTTACAGTAGCCTCATCTTTTTGGATTTCTTTTTCTGTTGGCTTTTCTGATTGGGTGTTTTCTGCCTCCTTATAGTCCAAATCACTGATTTGTTCCTCAGCTTCATCTGCTCTATTGTTGATTCCCTGTAAATTATTCTTCATTTTAGTTGTTATATTCTTTATTTCTGACTGGTTCTTTTTTATGTTTTCTCTCTTCATTTTTATGTTTCCTCTGACTTTGTTGACGTTCTCACTAAATTCATCTACTCTTCCTCTAAGGTCATTGAGCCTCCTTATCACTAGAGTTTAGATTCTGTATCTGGTAAGTTATTTGTCTCCACTTTATAAAAGTTCTTTTTCCAGATTTGTCCTGTTCTTTCCTTTGGGGCATGTTTCTTTGTCTCCTCATTTTAGCTGCCTCCCATGTTTGTTTCTAGGTGTTACATTGAGCTGCTACATCTCCTGGTCTTATTAGAGTGGCCTTGTGTAGTAGGTGTCCTGTGGGGCCCAGTGTCATTGCATCTCCAGTCATCTGTATGGTCTACATTAAACCACCTATTGTCATTGAGCCTTGATTGCTTTTGGGACATCAATGGGGAGGGGTTTACACCCAGGCCATTGGGCTACAGGACTGCCCATGACCACTGTGGAGGATCTTCTGGGCAGGGTTCAGCCCGCCTGGAGCAAAACTCACTTCAGCAGGGCTCAGGTACCTGCCAAGTTCACCCCTTGAGTGTGTCGTTTGTGGAGGTGGTTGGGTCTGAAGCTGTCCATCAAGTGTGCTGGTTCTGGGTTCTTCTGCGAGGTGCTGGCCAAAGTCAGCTGCCATCTAATGTCCTACCCAGGGCCACCCAGCATGAATTACAAAGTGATCTGCAGATGTCTTATTACTTGTGCTGGACTTGGAAGTGCCAGGGAGAAGCCAAGTTGAGAACCAAGGTTTCATGGTGTTAAGGCTAGTCTAGGGCCACATAGCAAGAGGTGTGGAATATGCAGAGACCAGATGCTGCTTATTTGAGAGATTTTAGGAAATTCGGAAGCATGAGCCAAGACAGATTGTTAGCATGGAAAAGCCACTGGAGACGGCTTTGGTGGGCCTACAAGTTGGGTGGTGCAGGGTTTCAGGGAATCACCAGGGCTGAGCAAGCAGTGTTATCCAGGTTGATGGAGACTCAGATATGGCACCTGCCTTTGCTCTATGGCGGAAGGGCTAAGCAAAATAACAGTGCCTCTGACAGCACATTGTGTGAGAGGAAACTGTCCCACCAGTACTCACCCTGAGGTTAGACAATTCAGTTCCTCTTCATTTGTCTTTGGCATCTTTCGAACTGCTGCCCAGAACTGGAGCTTAGAGCCACTGAGTTCTAGTAAGTCTGTACGACCCTTTAAAAGGAACACCTGGAATTCCAGCAGCTCTCTTTCACACTTAGCCACAATCTCTGCTGGTTGGTATAGCCACAAGTTATGGCAACTTATTTTCATGGTACTGGAACCCTGGGCTGGGGGTCTGGTGTGGGCCTGAGTCCCCTGACTCCTCAGTGTGGACCTCAGCAGCCGAGATATCCCTCCCAATTTTTAACGTGGGTGTGGGACCAGTTTGTTCCGCATCTATGTTCGTACTATCATTCTCAATGTGGGTTTTTCTGAATATCCTTAGTTTTAGGCTTCTGTTCAGCTAGATTTCAGACTGTTCTGAATAATGGTTGTTCTGTAGTTTAGTTGTAATTTTGATGTGGTTGTGGGAGGTTCCAAGTGCAGTGTTTTCCTACACTACCATCTTGACCAGAGCCAGGGTTGTCTTTTCATTTTGTTGATGGTTTCCTTTGCTGTACAAAATGTTTTTAGTTTGATAAAGTTCCATTTGTTTTTTATTTTGTTTCCCGGGGGGGGAGGGGAAGGAATCTGAAAAAAGATTGCTAAGAGAAATGTCAGAGATTTTACTGCTTATGTTTTCTTCTAGATACTAGACCACTAGAAGATAGTCTAGTTTTATTTTTTGCATGTATCTGTCCAATTTTCCCAACACCTTTTATGGAATAGACCCGTGGTCGGCCAACTGCGGCTCGCGAGCCACATGCGGCTCTTTGGCCCCTTGAGTGTGGCTCTTCCACAAAATACCACGGCCTGGGCGAGTCTATTTTGAAGAAGTGGCTTTAGAAGAAGTTTAAGTTTAAAAAATTTGGCTCTCAAAAGAAATTTCAATCGTTGTACTGTTGATATTTGGCTCTGTTGACTAATGAGTTTGCCGACCACTGGAATAGACTATCTTTACCCATTAAATTTTTTGCCTCCTTTGTAAAATGTTAACTGACCTTATAGGCATGGGTTTATATCTGCTCTCTCAATTCTGTTCCATTAATCTATATGTTTGATTTTATGCCAGTGGTATGCTGTTGTGATTACTATGGCCTTATAGTGTATAGATTCATATCAGGTATTGTCATACCTCTAACTTTGTTCTTAAGATTGCTGTGGCTGTTCAGGGTCTTTTGTGCTTCCATATATATTTTGGATCATTCTGTGGAATACTCCATTGGTATTTTCATAGGAATTGCATTGAATCTCTAGATTGCTTTGGGTAATATGGATATTTTAATGATGTTAATTTTTCCTATCCATTAGTACAGTGTGTGTGTGTGTGTGTGTGTGTGTGTGTGTGTGTGTGTGTGTGTATATACATATATATATGTATGTATATATATGCTTCCATTTATTTGTATCTTCTCTAGTTTTGTTTTGTTTTGTTTTGTTTTTTAAGTACCTCATAATTTTCCAAGTAAAGTCTTTTGCCTCCTTGGTTAAATTTATTTCCGGGTTGTTGTTGTTTTTAATGTAATTGTAAATGGGTTTGTTGTTTTCATTTTCTTTTCTAATAGGTCATTATTGGTGTATGAAAATGCAACCAATTTCTAAATATTTTTGTATCTTGCTACTTTACTAAATTCATTTATACTTCTAGTAACTTTTTGGTGGAATCTTTATGGTTCTCTACAGTATCATCTCATCTGCAAATAATGTCAGTTTTAGTTTTTCCTTTCCAACTTGAATGCCTTTTATTTCTTCTTGTCTGATTGCTGTGGCTAGGACTTCTGGTACTATGTTAAATAAGAGTGGTGAAAGCAGACACCCCTGTCTTGAGCCTGACTTAAGGAAAATGCTTTCATTTTTCCCCAGTAAATAAGATATTAATTGTGGGTTAGTCAGTCGTGACCTTTATTATGTTGAGGTATGTTCTCTCTATTTTCACTTTGCTGAGAGTTTCTTATCATAAACTAGAGGCCCAATGCACGAAGATTCGTGCAAGAATGGGCCTTCCTTCCCCTGGCTGCCGGCACCGCCTTCGCTCCTGCCAGAGCCGCCTTTCCACCTTCCCATGCTGCCCAGAGGCCCAGAGCAGCTAGGGCAGGGTGGGACACTTGTGTCATCGCCATGGCTTGGTGCCTGCGTATGCAAATTAACCTGCCATCTTTGTTGGGTTAATTTGCATACTCACTCCTGATTGGCTGGTGTGTGTCGCGAAGGTACGGTCAGTTTGCATCTTTTATTAGTGTATATGGATGCTGGATTTTGTCAAATGCTTTTTCTTCATCTATTGAGATCATCATGTGATTATTTATTTTGTTTATATGGTATATCATGTTAATTGTGGATATTGTACCAGCCTTGCATAACAGGAATAAATCACACTTGATCATAGTGTATGATAATTTTAATGTATTGCTGGATCTGGTTTGCTCATATTTGGTTGAGAATGTTTGCATCTATGTTCATCAGGGATGTTGGTATATAATTTTCTTTCTTTTTAGTGTCTTTAACTGGCTTTGGAATTAAGATAATGCTGGCCTTGTAAAATGAGCTTGGGAATCTTCCTTCCTCTTGCCTTTTTTTGTTAATCCTCACCCGAGGATATTTTTTCCATCGCTTTTCAGAGAGAGTGGAAAGGTGGGGTGAGGGGGTGGGCGGAGAGAGAAAGAAACATCAATTTGAGAGAGAGACATCGACTGATTACCTTCCGTATATGCCTGACCAGGGATGGGAGTGAACCCGCAACCCAGGTACGTGCCTTGACTAGGAATCGAACCCACAACCCTTTGGTGTAGAGGCCAACACTCTTACTGGCCAGGACCCTCCTCTTATATTTTTTGGAATAGTTTGAGGATAGGTGTTAGTTCTTCTTGGATTGTTGGTAAAATTCATCTGTGAAGCCGGTCCAGGGCTTTTATTTGATTACAGCTTCCATTTCATTAATTGTAATCAGTCTGTTCAGATTCTGTGTTTCTTCTTGATTCATTGTTGACAGATTGTATCTTTCTAGAAAGTCCATTACTTCCAGATTGTCCCATTTTTTTTGGCATGTATTTATTTGTAACGTCTTTTTATAATCCTTTGTATTTCTTGGGTGTCAGTTGTTACTTCTCTTTTATTTCTGATTTTATTTGGGTCGTCTCTTTTTTCATGATGAATCTGGCTAAAGGTTTATAAATACTGTTTATCAATTCATAGCTCTTGGTTTCATTGATCCTTTTATTATTATTATTATTATTATTATTATTATTGAGTGTATTGGGATAACATCCTATATAATAAAACCCTAATATGCAAATCGACCAAACGGCAGGATGACTGGCGGAGCAACCAGTCGCTATGACACGCACTGACCACCAGGGAGAAGACGCTCAATGCAGGAGCTGCCCCCTGGTGGTCAGTGCGCTCCCACAGGGGGGGCGCCGCTCAGCCAGAAGCTGGGCTCACAGCTGGCGAGCACAGCAGCGGCTCTGCTGCAGGCGAGCAATAAGGAGCGAGGGGTCCCAGACTGCGAGAGCCCCGGACTGTGAGAGGGATGTCTGACTGCCGGCTTAGGCCCAATCCCCCAAGGGGTCCTGGACTGCAAGAGGACACAAGCTGGGCAGAGGGGACCCTTCCCTCCCACCCCCAGTGCACGAATTTCATGCACTGGGCCACTAGTTGGTTAATAAAATTATACAGCCCAGCCAGTGTTGCTCAGTGGTTGAGTATCAACCATTGAACCAGGAGGTCACAGTTTGATTTCCAATCAGAGCATGTACCCAGGTTGCAGCCTTGATCCCCAGTGAGTGTCCCCCAGGGAACGTTCATAATGCAGCCAGTCAATGATTCTGTCTCATCATTGATGTTTCTCTCTCTATCTCACTCTCCCTTCTTCTCTGAAATCAATGAAAATATATTTTTTTTAAAAGAGAAAAAAAATTATACAGGTTTAAGTATACACTTCTACAACACATCATCGGTATTTATCAGTCTTTTGCATTGTTTTGCTTAGTTTTTTGTTTTTAGGCTCTATTCTATGCATTTCCCTGTTATGACTGGATTCACTGTCCACCATAGCTTTTGGGTTGTTTTCATTCTCATTTATCTCAGGTTATCTTTTGATTTCTTTCTTGATCTTATTGTTAACCTGTTCATTGTTTATTAGCCAGTTATTTAGCCTCCAAGTGTTTGTGGGTGTTTTGGGGGTTTTTTGTGTTCTTTTTTTTTTTTTTTTTTTTTCCAGTTTTTTTCTTGTAATTGATTTTTAGTTTCATATCATTGTGAAATGCTTGATATTATTTCAGTCTTCTTAAATTTATTGAGACTTAATTTAAATCCTTACATCCTAGAGAATGTTACATGTGCACTTGAAAAGAATGTATGTCCTGCTGCTTTGGGGTGAAATGCTCTGAAATTGTCAATTAAATTCATTTCATCTAGTGTATCATTTGTAGTTTCTGTTTCCTTGTTGATTTTTTTGTCGGGAAGATCTATCCATTGATGTCAGTGGGGTATTAAACTCCCTTACTCTGCCCATATTACTGTCAATATCTCCTTTTATGTCCATCAAGATTTGCTTTATGTATTTAGGTGTTCCTGTGTTTGATGCATAAATGTTTACAAGGGTTATATCCTCTTGTTGGGTTGCTCCCGTTATCATTTTGTAGGTCCTTCTTTGTCTCTTATTTCAGCCTTCGTTTTAAAGTCTATTTTGTCTTTCATAAGTCCTGCTATCCCAGCTTTTCATTTGTATGAAATACCTTTTTTCATTTTTTTACTTTGTTTCTGTGTGTCTTTCATTCTGCGGTGAGTCTCTTGTAGGCAGTATATATATGGGTCTTGTTTTCTTATCCATTTAGCTATTCTATGTCTTTTGATTGGAGGATTTAATCTATCTTAATGTGATGATTGATAGGTACATACTCATTTCCATTTTATTCTGTATAACTATGTTCCTTTATTTTTTCTTCTTCTTCTTAAAGAAGACCCTTAGACATTTCTTATGGTTTAATGAACTCCTTTAGCTTGTTCTCATCTAAGAAGCTCATATATATATATATATATATACATATGTATATGTGTGTGTGTGTGTGTGTGTGTGTGTATATATATATATATATATATACACACACACACACACACACACATGTAATTTCAGAGGAAGGAAGAGGAAGAGAGAGAGATTGAAACATCAATGATGAGAGAGAATCATTGATTGGCTGCCTCCTGCATGCTCCCCACTGGGGATTGAGCCCACAACCCGGGCATGTGCCCTTGACCAGAATCAAACCCGGGACCCTTCAGTCTGTAGGCCAACACTCTTATCCACTGAGCCAAACCAGCTAGGGCTAAGAAGCTCTTTATCTTGCTTCAATCTTAAATGTTAGCTTTGCTGGGTAGAGTAGCCTTGGTTGTAAGTCCTTGCTTTTCATCACTTGGAATATTTCATGCTAATCCCTTCTGGTCTGAAATATTTCTGTTGGGAAATCAGGTGATAGTCTTATGGAAACTCCCTTGTAGGTAACTACCTGTCTTTCTCTTTTAGGACTCTTATTTTGTCATAACCTTTTCCATTTTAATTATATGTCTTGGTGTGGGCCTCTGTGGCTTCATCTTGATTGGGACTCTCTGTGCTTCCTGAACCTGTGTGACATTTTCTTTAACCAAGTTAGGGAAGTTTTCCATCTTTATTTCTTAAAATAGGTTCTCAATGCCTTACTCCAGGCGTCCTCAAACTACGGCCCATGGGCCACATGCGAGTGTTTTTGACGTTTTGTTTTTTTACTTCAAAATAAGATATGTGCAGTGTGCATAGGAATTTGTTCATATTTTTAAACTATAGTCCGGCCCTCCAACGGTCTGAGGGACAGTGAACTGGCCCCCTGTTTAAAAAGTTTGAAGACCCCTACCTTGCTCTCTCCCTTGTCGTTCTGGTACCCCCATGATACAAATGTTATTATGCTTGTTGTTGTCTCAGAGGTTCCTTAAACTATCCTCATTTTTTGTTGTTGCTGTGTTTGAATGTTTTCTGCTACCTTGTCTTCCAAATTGCTGATTCATTCCTCTGCTTCATCTAACCTGCTGTTGATTCCTTCTAGTATATTCATTTTAGATATTATATTCTTCATTTCTGCCTGCTTCAATTTTATGATTTCTACGTCTTTTTTTTATGTTTGCTATCTTTTTAAGTTCTCACTGAGTTCATCCATTCTTTCCCTAGGTCCATGGTTGGCAAACTGTGGCTCGCGAGCCACATGCGGCTCTTTGGCCCCTTGAGTGTGGCTCTTCCACAAAATACCACGGCCTGGGCGAGTCTATTTTGAAGAAGTGGTGTTAGAAGAAGTTTAAGTTTAAAAAATTTGGCTCTCAAAAGAAATTTCAATCGTTGTACTGTTGATATTTGGCTCTGTTGACTAATGAGTTTGCCGGCCACTGCGGGCCTAGGTTCTTTGAGCATCTTTATAACCATTGCTTTGAACTCTTTATCTGGTAGAGCGCTTTTCTCCATTTCTTTTTAGCTTGTTTTTGTTTTGTTTTCCCTGGAGATTCCTCCCGTTATTTTATTGGGGCATGTTTCTTTGTCTCCCCTTTGGCTGGTTTTCTGTATCAGCGGTCGCCAGCTGGTGGTCCATGGACCACTGGTGGTCCGTGAGGTCCGGAAGGTTGGCGACCGCTGTTCTGTATTTTATATTGTTTGTGTGTGTTAGGTAAATCTGCTCTGCCTTGCAGTTGTTATGGTGGCCTTACATATATGGGTGTCCTGTGGGGTTCAGTAGCATCGTCTCCCTGGTTACCTGATCTAGGTGCTCCAGAAATGTGCCTTTTATGGGTTATGTGGGCCTTCCTGTTGCAGTTGAGTCTTGGATTATTGTTAGCCCATCCATGGGTGGGGTTGACCCTTGGGCTGGCTATAAGGATCAACCCCAACCACAGTGTACGAGCAGTATTTGCCCCAGCAACATCTTTTGTTTGCCAAGATCTCCCTCTGTGTGGTCTGTGTTTGTTCTTGGGCCTTTGGGAGGAAGGGACTCTGGTGCAGGTCAATGTCAGGGCAGTCTGGCCACCAGGAGAGTCTGCACCAAGGCCAGGCTGGCCACAACTCGCTAACTCTGTTGCAGGCATGAGCTCTGCAGGGCAAGGCAACAGGGAGTCCGGGGAGTGGGTTCGTGCACTCCCCCAGGCTGTATGGAGGGGAGTGTCCACCCAGAAAAGATGGAGTCTGTAAGCTGTGTGTACTGGCCCTTGGAGAGGATGCCTGGGTTTCTTTCTAATGGACTCTTTTCTCTCCCTGGCAGACAGAGTCCCAACTGATTTTCATAGCCAGGTTTTATGTGGCTTGGGTGCTCTGGACAGGGGAGCCTGGCATGGGACTGCTGGTCCTCACTGGCACTCAGCCCCTCGGGGAAAGGCTCGGCGCTGCCCTCAGTGCCCATGAGGTACTCCTCAGAGGGTCCTGTGCAGCTGAGATAGCCCTTCCTTCTCACGGCCGCACATGCAAGCAGGCCACCCTTTTTGTGTCTCTGCCCTCCCTGCAAGCCTGATGTGGTTTCTCGTGTAACTCCTGGGTTATGAGACTTCTGTTCAGCTTGTCTTCAGTTGGTTATTCAGGTTTATTTTTTGTAATTTAATTATAATTCCACTTTGGACCAGGGAGGATGTGAAATATCTTGCATCTACTCTGCCACTATCTTGGATCCCCCAAAAAATAATTCTTTGACAATTCTCTCTGAATAAAGGGCTGGTGTAAGCAGCTCTTTCAGATCTTACAAGCCTAGAGCCAGTCCTCCAGCTCTCTTTGACCACCAACACATCCAGTTACATGTGAGCGGCTACCCCAGCTTCATCAGTCCCATTAGGGGCTTTTGACCTCTGCCCAGAGTTGCCCGTAACATCAGAGTACAAAGGGTTTGTAGCTTCTACCTGGCAAAGAGCTTTGTCACAGAGCCTGTGCGCTCTTTCTGAGAAATCACAGTGCCCTTGGTTCAAGTCGCCCCTCTTTATGTCATTGTGCTTTACGGTGGTCTGTTATTCTAGTGCCCAGGAAGAAATACACTAACCTAAGCGTTCTTGGGTTGTAAACTGATGCTTGAATTAACATTTATTTAATCAGTTTGGTGCTCATTTAACATCAGAAGAACAAATGAACCTGCATCCACCCTGAGAATGGGTTTTGGGAGAGGCCAGCCCGCCTGCCGATGGGGAAGCATTAGCTGTGGGGAACTGCCATATCTGTCTCTCTGGCCACCAGCCCAGTGCTGACGCCTGTGTCCTTGCCTGCAGCCATCGAAGCCATGAAGAATGCCCACCGGGAGGAGATGGAGCGTGAGTTGGAGAAGAGCCAGCGGTCCCAGATCAGCAGCATCAACTCGGACATCGAGGCCCTGCGGCGGCAGTATCTGTAAGTCGGCTTTCCGCCCTCGGAAGGGTGGGGATAGCCCTTCAGGTGGGAACCGGTGCCTTTCCTGTGTGTTTGTGGGAGCCACACAGATACCGGGCCTGAGGTGGCATTGGCGGAGGCCCTGGCACTGAGGGCAGCTCAGAGCCTGTTCTCCAGAGGCGCTGGGCTAAGAGCCAGTGAGGGTCAGAAGCCACTGACTGACTCTTGTGGCCCCTGTGGGTGTCCTGTCACTAAAAAACAAACACATAGAAACTAATTACCAAAATCTAAAGAATACAGCGTAGCAAAGGAAATTTTATCACTACTCGCCACTTTTCAAGACTGATCTCAGGCTGTCCCCAGAATGTATTCTCTCCTTCAGCTGCTGCTGCCTGAATAGCGAGGGGGAAGGAGTCTGGTCTGGGGCCTGGGGCCTCGCGCTTCATGCTGTGCACGGCAGAGGCGGCACACTCCCTACGCTTCCCAGAAGCCTGTGTGCTGGGCCCTTTGCCTGAGCACAAGGCTGGAGGGCACGCATGCAGCAGCGGAGCTGCTCCCTTTTCCCGTGGAGCTGACACCACTTGGAGCCGTGAAGTGGTTGCTGTGAGAGTCCTGCAGAGCAGCCTTTGCCAGGGTCTTTGTGATGTAAAAGATCAGGGTCCCTGCCTCTTCCGGGCTCCCCGCCAGGGCAGTCAGGGCCGGGCTGAGGGGTAGTGCCCTGTGGACTGCGGTCATACTCCTCTGGGCTAGAGCGGTGACAGGTCTGCCGGGCTGGGCAGCTGGCCCTGAGGCTCCCCCTTGTGCCACCAGTGGGAGATGGAGCCCCTCCCGAGGAGTCCCCGGGGACGGGAATAACATGGCGAGGCTTTGGTTTTTAGGGGTCAGTAGACCTGGTCCTGGGTTCTGAGGCACAGATTGCCTCCACAGTTAGTGCTGAGAACAAAGTACAAACCTGCCTTCTCAGAAGTAGGACATGAGTAAAGGAGCTTTCTCCTGCCTTCACAAGAGAAGTGTTATCTGTGGGCTATTGGGTTATTTGAAAGAGGACCAGAGAAGGACACAGAATAGATTTCTGTGAACCTGAAGTGCTTGTGAAGTTTCCTCTTACTTAGCTGGGTGCAGACTTTCTGAGACAACAAAAGGCGCAGGGCCTGTTCTCTGTTGTCTCGTCGTCCCTCGAGCTTCACAGTGGGGACCGGAGCCTGTGGAGCCTGGGCCTGGGGGAGGGCAGAGGAGTGAGGGTGCCTCTCCACAGGGAGGAGCTGCAGTCAGTGCAGCGGGAGCTGGAGGTGCTCTCGGAGCAGTACTCACAGAAGTGCCTGGAGAACGCCCACCTGGCCCAGGCGCTGGAGGCCGAGCGGCAGGCCCTGCGGCAGTGCCAGCGCGAGAACCAGGAGCTCAATGCCCATAATCAGGTGAGCCCACAGCCAAGGGAGCCCAGGTTCGAGTTGGGAGCCAGGCCTCTCCAGCGTGTCGGGGGACGCTCACTGCCGGAGGGGAGCTGTGCCATCCGCTGCAAGAACTGATGCTGACGTTTGGACTGTGCTCACAGGATGCTGGTGGGGGGCTGCTGGCTCACCTCTTGTGTCTCAGGTTCTCCTCCTGAGCGTCTCTGAATTTCTGCTTTGTCGTTGCTGGGCAGGGCCTGGCAGGGTTATCGCACCCTGTCTGGGTCTCCCATCCCCAAGGCTCAGACTTGTGTTTAAATGTCTCCCAGTCAAGACCATACACTGCTCACATTTATTTTTGTCAGAGTATTCTCAAAATGTGCCTGCTTCTCAGAAAATTGGGGTGCATTTAAAATCCTGGCTAATGGACAGGCTCGAGGTGGGTTAAATGTGACAAAAGCTCTGTGAGGACCAAATTGGGGCTCCGTCCTCCTGACCCACCACTCACCTCCCCGGGTACTGAGCAGCCACGTGTTGGCCTGGTTCAGGCTCAAGGCCCACAGGCCCGTGGCCACCCTTAGGAGGGCACTCCAGCTGGGTTGGTTTCACTTAGTCAGAAAACGAGCAGGAGGACCTAATCTTTTAGAAACTCAAATGGGACAGCCATGAAGCAGCGTGGCACTGCTTACAGTGATAAAAAGGTGTTCAGGGTCATGAAACCCTGCCTGCACCACTCTGTAAAACATTCACAGAGCCCACACTTACAGCTGTTCCAGGACGGGAGCTGCAGGCTGTCACACTGCACGTAATCACTGTGACATGCAGCCGGCGCCCAGGCACTGCTCCTGCTGCCTAGTGTTGTGAGGAAAGAGCCTCTCTGGGTTGTGCTGTGTGATTGCAGCCCCCCAGGATCTCTGCTGAGCGCCTTTGTTTTGTTGTCGCTGTCCCCCAGGAGCTGAACAACCGCCTGGCTGCGGAGATCGCCCGGCTACGGACACTGCTGACAGGGGACGCTGGTGGGGAGGCTGCTGGCTCACCTCTCACGCAGGGCAAGGATGCCTATGAGTTAGAGGTACTGCTCCGCGCCCTCTGTGCCCAGCTCTGAGCTGCAGAAGCCCCAAGAGGGGGGCCAAGGAGTGGCCCATAGCTTACTGATCATTGCAGGGGGGCGTCCTGGGGGCAGCAAGAGGGATCGAACTCCAATGGAAAGATCCCAGTCACCCAGGACAGCAGGAGAAAACAGTTAGCTTCCAGGCAGCATGGAACCTAGGGGAGAAGAGGGGACCCCTGGAGAGACCAGGGGGCCTTTAACCCCATCTTCACTCAACTACCCTCCTCCCCTCTGTTTCTCCCACACCTCAAACAGTGACCGCCTGAAATGAAACATTTAATAACTATGTGAGCACTGTAGCTGCTTGAGACTCTGTAAAACTATTATTCAGGGTCAGGTAGATTCATCTTAAGCTAGAATGATTGGTTTTCATGTATGAGACATCCTTTTATGAAAGCACTTGGATTTCTTCCCATTCAATTAAAATTTCATCATGAAAATATCTCCCACTCAATGATGTGGAAGAGGCAGAGTGCACTCAACAAGTTCCAGCAGGACCCTTCACGGACCCTCACAGGCTCAGTCCCAGGAAACCGCAGTGGCCCCGGGCTGAGGAAGAGGGGGCACAGGTCTAGGGAGTTGCAGCAATTCTTTTCTTCTTTCTATTTCTGTATGTTATCAGTGTTTAAATTTTATTTCCTGGCATTTTCAATTGCAAATTGGTGAGAATGAGAAGAAAATTGTCTACTCCTCCTCAGTGTGTGGAAGGGAGTTCTCTGCTCAACTTTCAGTCTTTGCTTTCAAGACTATGGAAGTCCTCTTGCTCCTGAATGTCAGTCCCTAATTGCCCTCTCATTCTAGGTCTTATTGCGAGTCAAGGAATCAGAAATACAGTACCTAAAACAGGAGATCAGCTCTCTCAAGGATGAGCTACAGACAGCATTGCGGGTATGGGCACACCCCGAAGGGCTGGATCTGCAGAATGGGCTGGAGGCGGGGGCTGGGGGAGGTGTAGGGACGCGGGTCTCACAGAGGTCCCTATGCTCAGCAAGTATCTTAGGCAGTTCTAGAATAGATTTTATTTTCATGAGGAATGTGTTTTGATACTCGAGTTCTCTTAAAAACCAGCCTTCATGCAAGCACCGTAAAAATGAGGAGCCCACCTGGTCGTGCTATGTCCTTGTCCTCCCTGCCTTCTTAGTGCTTTGTGGGACGGTGAGACCCAAGAGAGATGTTATCCTGGGCAGTGAGAGTTGGGTCAGCTGCCAGTCTCCTCCAGGGCATTCTTGGAATCAGAAGAGATGCCAGGATCCCTTAGGAAATCTAAGCCGGGGGGGGGGGGCGGGGAGAGGGGGGTTCCAGGCTAAAGTTAGAGGGTGGTCCTTGGGGGTTAGGTTGCGCCAGCCTGCACCATGCCTGCACCTACAGCAGCCCTGGGGATCCTGTGCTGTGTTCAGAGAGAGTCTCGGCCCTGCCTGTTTTAGTTTGTGTCTAGTTTCTGCCTTTGGAAAACCAGGCAGGGTCCACCTGCCTCCTCCTCTGCCAATGACATTCCTCAGTCAGTCCCCAGAAGTGTTCCAGCCCCAGCGAGACAGACCTCCTGGCCTGGTTGTCACCACCGTTTGCTCTGTCCTTTTCTTCTCAAGGATAAGAAGTACGCCAGTGACAAGTACAAGGACATCTACACGGAGCTCAGCATTGTGCGGGCCAAGGCCGACTGCGACATCAGCAGGCTGAAAGAGCAGCTGAAAACAGCCACGGAAGCACTGGGCGACAAGTCCCGAGAGCACCCCTGTGGCGGGATACGGTGAGCTCTTCCTGCTCTGGGTGGTGACGCGTAACTTGGGGGCTTTGTTCATAGAGTTACTGGGACTTAAGTCAAAGCAGAGAATTGGTTTTCATTTTTCTGATTTTAGACTTGTATTTCCTGCAAAGAGCAGCCTGAGGGTGCTGGTCCCTGGGGATGGCCGGTGCCGGGGTGGAAGCTTCTCCTGGAGGGGCACTGTGGCAGCCATTGTGCTGACCGCTCTGAGGGGCAGCCACACGGTGTTCACTTGTATTGTAACGACGTGGTGTGTTTTCCATTTTCCTAACGAATGCAACAGTTTGGTGGGAGAGGCTCTCCCTAATTGCTTGATCCTGGAGTTTTACCATGAAACCTGCAGAAGGCCATGGGGGAGAAGCCAGGGAGGGCGCTCCCTCTGAAAAGATGTCCTAGCTCCCTGATATCCAAAGAATTTAACTTTTCTCTCATCTGCCCAGCATTCACGGTAGCGGCAGCATTGATGGATGGGTGGAGAGAAGTCGTTTGCATTGCTTCTGGGAGGGTAAGGCAGCACTTTCTGGAAGGCAGTGAAGCAATATGTAGCAAAATTTAAAATCAAACATAGGCTGACTCTGGGTAGGTGAAGAAATGGTCACAGTGGCTGCTGCTCAGGGGAGCCCCAGGTGACAGGAGACAGAGAAAATGACTTAGAACTGGGAAGAGTGTGTGCATTCTGTGGCCGACCTACCAGTTTAACTCCTGAAGAAAACCAGCGCACAGGAGCAGACACGGATTCCGCCGCGACAGTCCTCTCGTCATCCGACAGGATTCCTTCAGCCATGACATCACAACACAAAGAAATGCAATGCATGCCCTGGCCGGCTTGGCTCAGTGGATAGAGCGTCAGGCTGCGGACTGAAGGGTCCCAGGTTCGATTCCAGCCAAGGGCACATGCCTGGGTTGCGGGCTCAATCCCCAGTGGGGGGCGTGCAGGAGGCAGCCGATCCATGATTCTCTCTCATCATTGATGTTTCTCTCTCTCTCTCCCTCTCCCTTCCTCTCTGAAATCAATAAAAAATATATTTAAAAAAAGGAAAAAAGAAATGCAATGCAGTTCTTAAAAGAGATCAGGTAAAGGAGCTTCTGTCAAGATGGTGGCGTAGGTGAATGCGGACTTCCCTCCCCACAACCACATCCAAATCACAATTAAACTACAGAACAGCCACTATTCAGAACCGCCTGCGATCTAACTGAACAGAAGCCCTGTAAATAAAGATAGAAGGACGCCATATTGAGACTGGTAGGAAGGGCGGAGGTGCAGAAGGGGCAGGACCCACACCCACTTGTGGCGGTTCAATATCGGAAGGGACATCTCAGTTTTGCAGGTGCCCCTGAGGAGTGAGGGGTCCCAGCCCCTCCAGGCTCCCCAACCCAGGGTTCCAGTGCTGGAAAGAGAAGTCCTCATACCTCCCAGCCTTGAAAACCAGTGGGGATGGTGGCTGAGTGAGATGGAGGCTGCTAAAGTCCCGAGTATTCTTCTTAAAGGGCCCGAACAGACTTACTCATACTCACATGGATTGGTAGTCTCCTGCATGTAACCCAGCCAGGGCCAGGATTGAACCTGCAACCCAGGTACATGCCATTGACCAGGAATCAAACCTGTGACCCTTTGGAGTGTGGGCTGACGCTCTAACCTCTGAGCAACACTGGCCACGGCTTAAGTCGTCCTTTGCAAGAACCCTGAAGAGCAGTACACCGGACGGCCCGCGGTGGTTGTCTTGGAGGGGTGGCTTATGAGAAGGCGCTGGTCCTGGGGTCTCAGAGGAGAGGCGCCATAATGGCTAATGGGGACTGTTGGTCTGCTCCGTGGGCCGGCCCACCCCACGCAGCTTGGCTTCGCCTGCAGTCAGGCCCATGCTGGGAAAATTGTTTTTTAATCCTCACTTGATATTTTTCCATTTTAGAGAGAGGGGAAAACAGAGAAACACTGATGCGAGAGAAACACAACTGGTTGCCTCCTGCATGGGCCTGAGGCCAGGGGGAGCCTGCAACCAAGGTACATGTCCTTGACCGGAATCGAAGCCAGGACCCTTCAGTCTGCAGGCCAACGCTCTATCCACTGGGCTAGACCGGCTAGGGCTCAGCCTGGGAAATGTTTAAAGCTCTAGTCTGGTTCCAGAGGGTTCCAGAAAACAAAGTAATGGGTCTACTTGTTCCTTCAGATATAATGAAATCTAAAAGCAACCCTGACTTCTTGAAAAAGGACAGATCCTCTGTCAGTCGGCAACTCAGAAACATCAGGTCCAAGGTGAGTCTGGGACCCAGCCTGGGTGTGTGGGGCTCAAGACGCTGGGAAGAGGAGCAGGAGTCCAAGCCCACTACAGGCGGCAGCAGGGCGTCCCCGGGTCCCAGAGCGTGCCTAGCCCCCATGATGGCCCTTGCTGGGCCAGTTCTGTGGCTTCGGGCTTCGGGTACCCTTCGTGCGTCAGTGGAACCACTCCTACAGCGACCGTGGAAGGGCCTGAGCTGGGAGTAAACCCCACCTTGGACCTCCAGGGCCAGATTTCACCTGTCCCTCCAGGTGCAGCCCCAGCTGTCTGCAGTTTGTTGCACACCCTACTGCAGTGCTGACGCTGCCTGCCTTTGAGAAAGGAAGCCACCTGCACCCTCCCCTCAGCCTCATAGTGCCAATCCCCAGCATCCATTCCCTGCCCCGTGCGCCTCTCCAGGGCAGGGCGGGCAGGGGTGGGGAGTTGAGCATGTGGCATTCGGGGTTTATTGAGTGTGTCTTATTGTTTGCTCTTTCCTCTGACAGTCCGTAATTGAGCAGGTCTCATGGGATAACTGAAACGAGCCCGCTTCCAGGTCCCTTGTCATGTAGGTAAACCACCTCTCAGCATCCGCCCACCCGCCGCCCTGCCGAGGGCGCTGCCTGCATGCACGGCTCACACCTCCATAGCAAGCTCCTTGTTCCCTGTGCCTTTATTATTCCTGCTTCCGCAGCGAGCACAGATGCCGCCCTAGGGGCGTGTCTCTGACCTGTTCTGGGAGTTAACTGGCACTACAGCCTCATAAGAGAGTCGACCCAGGCACTGGGGAGCTCCCCTCCCAGTGTGGCAAGCGGCCCACAGAGCCAACACCGTGGGGGGCTCGCGCCGGTCAGCATGCATGTTGAATGCTCTGCGCTCCACACTCTCTGGAGAACCCTCTTGCCCAGAAGCCACTGCCACGCAGTCACCCAGCGCTGCAGAGCCCCCTCCGGCGTATGGCCAGGCCGAGACGGCCCAGGTGGGGTGTGCGGGGAGCTGATCGCAGGTGGAGCAGGGACCCAGCTCAGTAGAGCAGGAGGAACACGTGTTACTGGGGTGCTCTACCAGCACACTTTCTAGCAAAGCAAAAGCTTTTCCCTGGGTTCCGTTAAAGACAGTGCTATACGGAAAAGAGGTGGGGAGACTGGAGACATAGCAGCCTGCTTGGAAATGACCGGGACAGTGGGACCCAGTCTGGCACCCCGGTCTTCACAGGAGGGCACATGTCCCTCACTCTAGTCTGGAGTGTGCTCAGCGGCTTGGCTGGTGTAGCCTCTTACTCCTGGGTGAGGAGGGCACAGGCAGCAGGAGGACCTGTCCGGGCCGGGATCATGGGGACTGGTGTGGCCTCAGGCCCAGTCCTGGAGCCGGAGCGCCTCTGCTGGCTGAGAGGCCCCGCCCAGGCGGGGGGAGAGGCTGCTCCTAGGAAAAGCTTTGGAAAATGCACGTATCTTAGACTCCTTTTGCTTTTGTTTATTCTTCCACAGTCATGTGACCAAATACAATTTAGGCTTAATTGAAAACTTAGTTTGGGCTTTTTTATTTAAACATGAAAAATATTTTTTAGCAAAGGAAAACTTGTTCTTTGGTTTATGGTTTTCTTACTGAAGATTCTACTCATTTGAGGCTTAACTGCAGCTGCTAGGTCCCCCCACGCCTGTCAACAACGGGTGACAAGAAGCTTCTGCCAGGCCCTTCTGGGAAAGCGTGCTGTCCTGTGCCCGCCTGTCAGGGTGGGTGGGGTGGGGGAACCCCTGGGCTCTGGACAAAAGGCCAGAAAATCATTGACAAGGCCTTTGTCCACAAGGACTTTGAAGCAGGGCACACTGGGAACCCGTCAGGCTGGCCAGGAGCTAGCTGTTAGGGCTCCCAGAGCCCGTCTGAGCCCCCAGGGGGCGCGGCCGTGTTTTCAGAATGGGAAGCAGGCCCTGGTGTGGAGGCAGTCCTGCTGCCCAAGAGGAAAGCGGGGCCGTGGGGGGGTCCTCGAGGACTCCTGTGGGCCCAGGCACGAGGGCGTGCTGCTCCTCTCCCACGGTTCCCGCCGCTGCATCTGCAGACACCCTACCTCCACGGGAATGACGTGATCTAGAAACTCCCATCTGTCGCTGGTGCTTTTGACACAGGATCTGACGTGTGTGGATTTATATCTTTCGTTTATGCTGTTTCTACCTCATCCCTCACACACAAGTGTAGACAGTCTCAGCACCGTCAAGTCAAAGCAAGCTTGTTGCTTAAGAACAGCCCAGCTTTTCGGGGATTGCAGCTAGAAAGCGTGTCCCCGGGGGCCTCGTGGAGACATCTGGTGGTGTCAGCGTGGGGTCATGGGAGTGTCACGCAAAGGGTTGGCCCTGTGGGAGGAATGGACCCCAAGGGAGCCAGTTGCACCCCAAGGGCCTTCCTCTGGGGTTGGGCTGTACCTTAAACAGCTGGAGTGTGCACGGTGCATGGCCGTGGGCCTGCTGTAGCCTCAGGCTGCCCGTCATGCCACGGCTCCCTGCCTTCCTGTCGGAACACCGCTGCCTCATGGGAAAGTCCTAGCTGGGGCAGAGCTGTTCGGCTGGCACGG
This sequence comes from Ia io, assembly GCA_025583905.1. Classification (NCBI taxonomy): domain Eukaryota; kingdom Metazoa; phylum Chordata; class Mammalia; order Chiroptera; family Vespertilionidae; genus Ia; species Ia io. Next base: position 51,295,225 of record JAJQQW010000020.1, on the reverse strand, counting down.
TGCCGCCCTGAGACCGGCTCTGCGCACAGCGGCCCCTAACTTGGGAGAAGAGACTCGAGAGCAGGAAGCCCGGGTGGGGTGGGATGTGGGTCGGTCCTCACCCTCTGCCCTGCTCAGGGGCCAGCTTCAGGGACCCAGCCAACTGCTTACACAGAGGTCCATCTGGACAGTGAGTTCAGAAAGGTTAGCAGTCGCCCCCTTTATTTAAAAGAAAATTTATTCATTTACACACATACACACACCTCCACAGGGTAAATAGCAAGAGAGCTGTTCTGGGCGAAACTGAGGGGACAGCAGGGCCCACCCACTTCCTCAAACTCTGGAGGAAGCTGGGCCCCCAGAGTCTCTCACCACCCCCCGCTCTGAAGCCTCGGGCTGGACTCTCCAGGCCCCAGGGCCCGCGCCCCAGCTCTGGCTGAAGCTGGTGCGCTCCCCTGCGCCTGCGCCGGGCCACCCGGGGCTCCTGTCTCGTGAGGCCTGGGCTTTGGTCACCTCCAGCCAGGGAGCGTGGAAACGGGCAGCTCTGGGTCTGATGAGGTTGTGTGAAGATCAGATGGCAACTAAGGAGCCCAGCCCATCCTCACCAGGGCTGGAATTCCATCCTTTTTCTCATCCAGAAATTAAATCTTTGGGAAAAGCCTCCAAGAGTAGTGTCACTCACATCAGGCCACACAGATGGACACTTCCCCGGGGTCCCATAGAAGGATATTGGTTTTACTTTGGGAAATCTTAGCAGCTATGGTGACATGTTCCCAAACCCCAGGAGAGTAGATGCAGCAGGGTTCCCATCAGGGAGGGCGAGGGGCTGCTCCGCCCTGGTGCTCGGGCTCTGGCCGTCCTCGCAAGAGGCGTGGTAGACATGGGCAGGTTCACGGTCGGGAGAAGGGTGGAGACGGGTGGTTTTCTAGTTCTTGGCACAATCTTTTCCTGGCTGAACCGGTCTGATTGCTGCTTCTCTAAAGAGCCCTCAGCTCAGAATTCATCTTCTATGCTCATGGACTTGTTCTGATTTTTTTCCTTTCTCATTCAGATAACACCATCTCACAGGAGACGGGCTCTCCTTAGCATGCCCACTAATCTCTGAGGAGCCCTCCCCACCCTGCCCCTGCCTGTGCTACAGCGGCACCCAGCACGGGGTCTGCGTTTAACTGTTTTTTCCTGCTCTCCACCCAGAGTCTGAAGGAAGGCCTGACGGTGCAGGAACGCCTGAAGCTCTTTGAATCCAGGGACTTAAAGAAAGACTGACTGTGTCCCGTTCAATTTGAACACACACCCTTCCCAGCTTGTGGCTGCACAACCCAAATGCTACTTTCTGTCTGTACCTTTATTTTTTATTATTATTATTGTTATTGTCATTGTTAACTGTGGGTATGGATGCATGAGAGACAGGTTTATGGGTTGTTCATGCCATCCCCTGCTGTGTTGATGGAACTTCCTGTCGTCTTTATCCAAGCTTGTTTCCATGGTGATCTACAGTAAGCCGAGGGGGCGGAGAGGGCGGTCTGCTTCAGCTGGCTGTGTTGGAATCCTTCCCACTGTGGCCCGCCTCCCTCCCTCATGTCAGTATTAAGGCCCGGCAGCCGACAGATAAGCTAGCTCTGCCTCGTGAGCTGAGCACACTGCGCTGGCCCGCTCTGCTGCACACGGGTCACTTGGGGGGAACAGCACTGGGTGTGGTTTGGCCTGGATCGCAGCCGACAGCTCGTTGGCCTGCAGGAGAGCTGGGCAGCAGGTGCGGTGTGGCCTGGGCCCCACCTTTGAGCTTGGGAGGAGGTCAGCATTTTGGGTCTGTCCCACTGATGCAGCTCAGAACCACAGCCCAGGTTTTCTGGTAACGTTTTCACAACCTTGAAAATGTCGGAACAGCTTTTCCTGGTTTTGTCTGTTTTTTATTAAATCTGGCACAAAACCCCACCCTCTCATTCCTTCCTACGCTCACTCTTTCCTTGGTCACCAGTCACCCTGTCTTTCCATACTAGTTGGCTTGTGGACCTGTGGCCTGGGGTTTCAGACTGCAATGGCAAATAATGATGAATTCCCTCTGAAAACAAACCTCACATTGCTTTGGAAAAGGCTAAGAGAAGACCCCTATGTTAAGTCAGGAGGAAAGTGCAGAGGATGTCAAAATCAGATGAAAATTGCCCATCTTGTGTTCTTAACTCTAATTAATCTAAGGTCTGAAGAGTTCCCTTTTAGCATTTAGAGAGCCTAAAGCAAACCTATACTAATAGTTCCGCTTTTGCAACAAGTTGAGGAAGACCTTTTTAACTACCACAAAACACTCGACAGCAGTGGTCGCCAACCTTTCGTACCTCCCGGACCCCCAGTGGTCCGCGGACCACCGGTTGGTGCCCGCTGCTGCATAGCACTTCTTGAAAAGATTGTAAATTGGAGTTTCTGTTATAGACCCATGAAAACCATTAACCCTCAGATGAGGAGTATAAAACCAGGTGGGACCGCCGCTGCCTTAGGAGCAAGGTGGGTCGCTGGGGGGGAGCGGGCACTGCCTCACGGCCCGGGATCGGATGCCAAGAGCCTGCTTTCGCTCTCTTAATGCTCGAGCTGGGCTGATGGTCTCTGGGTGCACAGAGGCTTTGGGGGTAAATTGTAGAGATCATCTTGCTCAGTTTCTAGATTAAATGCGTGAACAAGGTCATCTGGGAAGAGTCCTGAGAAGGCCCGGCAGGAGCCCTCTTGTGCTGTCTTCTCGCAGGATAGACTCGGAGCTCTCTGCTGGCATGAGTCTGCCCTGCTCTCCAGTTGTAAGAGTCTTAACCCAAACCTGTCGCTCCCTTGCTACTATCCCATGTTTTTAAAAGTAAGAGAACGTCAGCTGTTTCCTAATCATACTTACCGACACCCCTTGGCACGCAGACTCACAGCGCTTTTATAAAGGATCGTGACTTTGTGTGTCACGTGCAGGATTCCTGGAGTGCACAGAACTATGGGGACCCGTTTCCATGCACATCCTCTAAGGCAGAGTGACGGGACCCTCAGCCTGGCTCTGCAGGCTGGCTGGGCACTGTGGCTTCGTGGCCTTCCTTCGGAGAACTCGCCCCTGAGGTTCTGGGCAGGTCACGCATGGAGTCCAGCTCCGTCTGCCTCCAGACTGCGCTGGGAGGGTCTGAAATCTGCAGTGCTTTTGAAGAGGTCCAAAGAGCATTCGCTATCCTCGTCCCTTAAGGTTAGGTCTCGGGAATCCTGGGAAGCAAACGTGTTGAGTGCAGCATTTGGGAGTTGAAGGCAGAGGCCAGGGAAGACCTCTGGTCCTGCAGCCTCTGTAAGGGACCTTCCTGCTCACCCACTTGCTCTTCTGGGCATGGTCCGAGCTGGGATTACCAGAACACAGGCTGGGCGTGCTCAGCTGGTTGAGAAGCGGGCTCCTTCAACACGGGCTGGTCCCGCTGCATCCTCCCACAGAGCGCGCGAGCTGTCTTGGCCTCGCTGAGTGTCCGTCCACACTGACAACTGCGTCAGGCCAAGCCCGGTCTGGCCTCCTGCTGCTCGGTCCTGCCCTCCAGCTGGAGAGCACGCAGGACGGAACACAGCGGCGTTACTCCGGCCTGCGTGTCCCGGGCCCTGCCGCCGGCTCCATGTGCTCCCTGCAGGCACCAACCCCCCGGAAGAGGTCAGCCACCTACCCACTGAGCAGAGAGCAGCAGCGTGGAGGCAGGCCGCCTGCAGGGGCTGTGGGAGGGGGAGTAGGGGATCGGGAGCCCGCTGCTCTGGGCTTCTGATCCCAGCACGAACCAAGCAGTGCGAGTGTCCACTTTCCCAGGAAGGAAAAGGGTCCATGGGCCAGCTCCTCACGGCTGTAACTGTTCTCCTGTACATGTGCACCCTCACCTGTGGTCTGCGAGCACGAGTGAGCACGCTGTAACAAGCTCGTCAGTGGGAAAAGTGTGACTGTAACAGTTGTGCAAACACTCACGTTAACTACAGGAGCACATGCAGCGGGCCCTTCAGGCCTGGCCTGCGTGATGCCGGGCACCGGTGCCCTGCAGCCTCCTGGCAGCGGGGGCTGAGGCGGCAGAGAGCGCTCTGCCACTGGAAATGGAGCTTGGGCACCAAGGCAGCAGGAAGCGGTGGCAGCCCTGCAGTGACTGGCAGCGGCCACGTGGGAACCTGTGGGTTTGTCAAGAGCTGAGGTCAGAGGCCCCTCCTTATGAGTCCACCAAGTGGGAAGCAAGGAGAACCAGGAAGGGCCCCAGGCTCTGGCTGGTGACGTGGAAGGTGCCACACCACAGCATCCAGACCCAGTCATCCGCTCACTGACCCAACATCTGGGCACTGGGGCCGGCACAGGCCACACACAGGAAGAGGGGCTGCAGTTTTTTAAAAACAGTTATGATTCTCGGAGTCTGCCTGAAAGAAATTCTGACATGTAAGGCCAGGACACAGAATTGGCCTGGAAAGCACTTTGCATGGAGATGCCTTTCTAACACCCTCTCTCCCACCACAGAGGCTTCTGTCTGGCCTCCCTGCTGCCTGGTGGCCCCGTTAGCAAGCCTGTGTTAAACTCATCCCGAGGGCGAAGCGGCACAGGCCAGCCCTGCCTCGAGCGCCTGGAGGCTGGGCGCCACCCATGGCCTTTTCTCAGCTACAAGTGACCAGGTGTGCCCGGGTGCTGCCAGCCCCAGCAAGGACGTCGCTGCGGGCACCCAGGTGTGTTCTGGCAGGCAGTGTGCTTCTCCTGAGGAAAGGTTTTTCTCCCTCATTGCTGGTAACACTGGTTCCTAAAGCCCAGGTCTCTGGCCTCGCAGCTTACAGTAGGGACTGTGGCCTGATTTCGGGGTGGTGTAGGGTCGGCCTTCCTGTTCCCTACCTGCTGATGCCTGCGTGATGCCTTCATGGCTAACCACATCCTCCACCACTCCCTCCCCAGTGTGTCTGAGTCTAAGCCAGTTCTTCAGGGATTCAAAGCTGTTTTCAGTTATAGTGAAAAGAATGCAACCCATCAACATTTATTTTTTCCTGAAAATAAAATTTGTTCATCATTGTCCTAAGGAGCCCTAGAATTTAACATTTCCCTTTATAGACACAATTTCAAAAAACAGGGTTCAGTGACACCCCTTTATCACCAAAGGAAGGAGAAGGGAATTTTAAGTATTTTCAAAGTTTTACAAAGAAGATGGAAGTATGTAGTATTATACATAAAAAGTTTCTCTCATAGGAAACTAGACATAAACCCAATGTGGAAACTCACACTGTAGATTTCTCTCAAGTTCTGCCTTCTGGGAAAGACGGGCCACACTCTTTCCCTTTTGAGAACCTAAGTTTCACGTCTTCTTGCTTCTCTATAAAGTGCAGAGGCCTACCTTCTCTGAAGTCTTTCAACAGAAAGCAGAAGTAATAGCTCAACACGACCACCCCATGGGGGGCCCATCGAGCCCCTCTCCTGTAGGTGCTCAGGCAGGACTGTGTGATGACCTAAGCTCAGTGTGGCTCCAGTTTCCTTGTTTTAAAGCGGCTGTATTTGTCTTCAAAATAACCTGTACATTATTCAGAGCAAGCAGTGTAAATACTAATCAGAAGTTACTATAGGAATTTTGGTGACAAAAAGGGATGTCTGTATAAAACTAAGCAACATCACACTTGAAGAGCGAGAACAACTTCGGACAGCATTGAACCCCACCTGACATTAAAAGGAAATGCTTTCAATGACTTTCCCAAAGCTTTGGTCATTGAACAGGTGGTTTTAAAGGCTGTATACAATATCTACAATAATTATAACCCTGCACCCAAACATTGTTTTTCATTTAAGAAAAAACACACTCTGTAATACTTGTTCTTGGTAGAGCTATTTAAAATCCTAGAGGAAAATCAAGAGAATAAAGAGCATGGTAGTTCCATCTGACCAGACCCTTCTATGCAGTAACTTCAGGCTTGTAGAGAGACAGTCCTGACAGCAGGGCTGTGTGCAGGGTCCCGCCGAGTGGGACCCTGGATTTCCCAGCTCTTGGGTTGCGTAGAAGGGTGCAAACCCATAATGCTGATACTTTGTAGTACACATCTGTGTCAAATAGGTCAGGGAACATTTAGTCACACAACACTTAGGAATTGGATGGTCCAATGCAGGAGAATGTTGGAAGTCTCCGGTAAACAACAGCTGGTCTCCAGTTGCAGTCTGCGGGGCCTGCTGGGTGGATGTGAGTGCACAGCGAAGGACCACCAGACACCAGCCCGCCTGCTGCCTTCACGGTTCCCACGCCCTTTGCTCTTTCCCCCTTTACAACTAGTTATATCACATATTTCAGTTTTATTTTATAGAAAGCTAGGAATAGAACACTAAATTATTGTGTTATGTTTATATCACAAAACTTCAATTAAAATGGATTTTAGGATTTACCTTTAGTATTTACAACATATCTACTGACTTTTTATTAGGATTCAAACTGGTTAAGTGATAAGAATTCATATGGTTTCCTAAGTAATATTTATAAAATGTAAAGTTTCTAAGTGGTTCCTGAACAATTATAATTAGTGATTTTTCTACCAGGGTAAATGTCTCAATTCAGCTCCTAAAGACAAAAACACTATGCTAAACTGCTGGGAGAGCTGATATACGAACAAAGTGAAAACTACATAATTTTTCTGCTAAGAGGAGTTTGGAAATAAATCACAGCAGTCACTTCTGTCGCCGCTAATTATTTCAACAGTTAGGTGATACATGTTTAAAGAACAAACTTGTGTAATTTTAACTGGTGTTTAATTTCTGTACTAATGCTAAATGATAATGTTCACCCGACTAAAAGTCACATGCGGAAGAGAGCAGGGGCCTAAGCAGCCCAGGTGACCACACACATCGAGGCTCCACCGGAGACCGCAGACGGAGGCAGACGCCCTCAGGGTCTCACCTTCAGGCTGTCGGTCCGGAAGAGGAGAGCCTGGTCAGTGAGGCTGCTCTGTTTTGACAATTCAGAATTTTATGGTTTAGTTTGAGGCTTTAAAAAAAAAGTTTCTGATCAACTTTCACTACAACTGAAGTATTACTTTGTCAAAATATTTATTCCTTTGTGTGACATGCTAGATTCCTATGGATACAGCTGGTCATTTCTATTTTGTAAATACTACCTAACTTTACATAAACTATATCATAATAAACTATTTTTGCATCACCCTTTGCATGCTGTGAATGAGGTTTTGTTTAATGGAGAGACAGATGCAAATTAGATTTCATATAAAAATCATTTCACATGTTCAACAAGTTTTCAGGGTACAAGATTCATACACCAAAAAAAGTATTTCTATACACTAGTAATGAACAATCAAAATGAAATTACAAGTGTAAGACTTGTACACTGAAAACTATAAAACATTAAAGAAAGAGTTAAATAATGGAAAGGCATTTCATATTCATGGATTAGAAGACAAAATTATTGTTAGAATGGCAATACTCCCTAATTTGATCTACAGATTCAACATAATACCTATCAAAATCCCAGCTACTTTTGCAGAAGTTGATCAGCTGATCCTAAGATTCATATGGAAATATAAGAGGATCCAAAAAGCAAAAACAATGATGGAAAAGAACAAAGAGCACTCATGCTACTGGGTTTCAACACTTACAAAGTTTCAATAATCGACACAGTGCATATGGATTGGCGATGGAACAGAATTGAGTATCCAGAAATAAGCCCTTACATTTATTACTAATTGATTTTCAACAAGGTTCCTAAGGACATTCATTGGAGAAAGAATAATTTTTTTCAATAAATGGTACTCTGACAACTTGCTATCCACATGTGAAAGAATAGAGTTAGACTCCCTAAGTCAGACCATACACAAAAATTAACTCAAAGTTGATCTAAATATAAGAGCTCAGAGTCTAAGATTCTTAGGGGAAAAAATAGGACCAAATCTTTGTGACCTTGGGTTAGCCAATGGTTTCTCAGATAGGACATCAAAAGTAAAAACATAAATTGAATTATATCAAAATTAGTAACATGTTGCAGGGATCACAATACTGGATATCAAGCTATACTCAAAGCCACTGTAATCAAAACAGCCTATTACTGGCACAAGAATGCATACAGATCAATGAACAGAACAGAGAGCCTAGAAATCAACCCATGCTTTTATGATAAATTAATATGTGACAAAGGAGGCAAGAGCATAAAATGAAACAAAAACAGTCTCTTCAATAAATGGTGTTGGGAAAATTGGACAAGTATGTGCAAAAAAATGCAACTAGACCACCAATATACACCATACACAAGAATAAACTCAAAATGGATAAAAGACAAATATACATCAAAACCATAAAAATCCTAGAAGAAAACAGGCAGTAAAATCTCAGACATCTCTCAGAGCAATTTTTTGCCAATATATCTGAAGGCAAAGGAAATACATGGAAAAATAAACAAATGGGACTACAAACTAAAAAGCTTCTGCACAGCAAAAGAAACCAACAAAACAAAAAGGGAACCATGATATGGAAGAATGTATCTGCCAGTGACTCATCTGATAAGGGGTTAATCTCTAAAATATATAAAGAACTATTTTAAGTCAACACCAGGAAGACAATCCAATTTTTAAAAATGGGCAAAGGACTTGAATAGACACTTCTCCAAAGAGGACATACAGATGGGCAATAGACATACAAAAAAATGCTTAACACGTCACTAATCATTAAAGAGATGCACATTAACACTACAAGGAGATATTACCTCACATCTGTCAGAATGGCTACTATCAATAAATAAACGTGCTGGCAAGGATTTGGAGAAAAGGGAACCGTAATACACTCACTGCTGGTGGGAATGCAGACTGGTGCAGCCACTGTGGGGGAAAACAGTATGGAGTTTCCTCAAAAATTTTAAAATGGAACTGCCTTATGACCCAGTGATCCCACTTCAGGGAAGATATGCTAAGAATCCTAAAACAGCAATCAGAAAGAATGGATGTACCCCTAAGTTCATAGCAGTGTTATTTACAATAGCCAAGATCTGGAAAGAGTAAGTGCCCATCAGCAGACAAGTGGATTAAAAGGCTGTGGTACATCTACACAATGGAACACTATGCTGCTATAAAAAGGAATGAACTCTTATCCTTTGGAACAGCAGGGAGGGACCTGGAGAGCATTATGCTAAGTGAAATAAGTCAGTGAGAGAGAGACACCATGTGATCTCACTCATACGTGAAATCTTTTTTGTTTTATTCTGGATAATGTCACTGTTGTTTTTTTTATTGTTTAAAGTATTACATATAGTAGTACATATATCTCCTTTTTTTCCCCATTGACCTTCCCCCAGCCTCCCCTAACCCCCGTCTCATGCCCTCATCCCACCCCCCCCACCCCAGTGTCTTGTGTCCATTTGTTGTGTTTATATGCATGCACACAAGTCCTTGGGTTGATCTCTTTCCCCTCCTCCCCAGTACTCCCCAGCCTTCCCACTGTAATTTGACAGTCTGTTCGATACTTAATGCCTCTGTATCTATCTTTTTGTTCATCAGGTTATAATGTTAGTTTCCATAAATGAGTGAGATCATGTGGTATTTTTCTTTCATTGCCTGGCTTATTTCGCTTAGCATAATGCTCTCCAGTTCCATCCATGCTGCAGCAAATGGTAAGAATTACTTCTTTTTTACCACAGCATAGTATTCCATTGTGTAGATGTACCACAGTTTTCTAATCCAGTCATCTGCTGATGGGCATTTAGGCTGTTTCCAAATCTTAGCTATGTTGAATTGTGCTGCTTGAACATAGGGGTGCATATGTCCTTTCTGATTGGTGTTTCCAGTTTCTTGGGATATATTCCCAGGAGTGGGATTACTGGGTCAAATGGGAGTTCCATTTTCAGTTTTTTGAGGAAACTCCATACTGTTCTCCACAGTGGCTGCACCAGTCTGCATTCCCACCAGCAGTGCACGAGGGTTCCTTTTTCTCCGCATCCTCGCCAACACTTGTCGTTTGTTGATTTGTTGATGATAGCCATTCTGACAGGTGTGAGATGGTACTGCATTGTTGTTTTGATTTGCATTCGCGGATAATTAGTGACTTTGAGCATGTTTTCATATGTCTCTTGGCCTTCCTTCTATCTTCTTTCAAAAAGTATCTATTTAGGTCCGTTGCCCATTTTTTTATTGGATCATTTATCTTCCTTTTATTAAGTTGTATAAGTTGCCTGTAGATGTTGGAGATTAAACCTTTATCCATGATAACATTTGCAAATATTTTCTCCCATACAGTGGGCTTTCTTGTTTTTTTTGTTGTTTCTTTTGCTGTGCAAAAGCTTTTTATTTTGATGTAGTCCCATTTGTTTCTCTTTAGCTTCCATTGCCCTAGGAGCAGTATCAGTGAAGAAATTGCTTTGGCATATGTCTGAGATTTTGCTGCCTGTGGATTCCTCTAGTATTTTTATGGTTTCCCATCTTATGTTTAAGTCCTGTATCCATTTTGAGTTTATTTTTATTTTTTTAATTGATTTTTTACAGAGAGGAAGGGAGAGGGATAGAGAGCTAGAAATATCGATGAGAGAGAAACATTGACCAGCTGCCTCCTGCACACCCCCTACTGGGGATATGCCCGCAACCAATGTACATGCCCTTGACCGGAATCGAACCTGGGACCATTCAGTCTGCAGACCGACGCTCTACCACTGAGCCAAACCGGTTTTGGCTTGAGTTTATTTTTGTGTGTGATGTAAGTTGGTGGTCTAGTTTCATTTGTCGCATGTATCTGTCCAATTTTCCCAATACCATTTTTGAAGAGACCGTCTTGACTCCATTGTATGTTCATGCCTCCTTTGTCAAATATTAATTGAGCATAGTGGTTTGGGTCGATATCTGGATTCTCTATTCTATTCCATTGGTTTATATGTCTGTTCTTGTGCCAGTACCAGGCTGTTTTGAGAACTGTGGCTTTGTAATACAGCTTGAAATCTGGTATTGAGATCCTACCTGCTTTGTTCTTTCTCAGGATTGCTGCAGCTATTCAAGGTCTTTTTTTATTCCAGATGAATTTTTGGAGAGTTCTTTCTAAGTCTGTGAAATATGCCGTTGGTATTTTGATGGGGAGTGCATTGAATCTGTAGATTGCTTTGGGTAGTATGAACATTTTAATGATATTGATTCTACCAATCCATGAACACGGTATGTTCTTCCATCTGTTTATGTCTTCCTCTCTCTTTTTTCAGTGTCCTGTAGTTTTCCACGTATAGGTCGTTTACCTCCTTAGTTTATTCCTAGGTATCTTAATTTTTTTGGTGCGATGGTAAATGGGATTGCTTTTTTAGTCTCGCTTTCTGTAAGTTCACTATTGGTGTATAGAAATGCCATAGATTTCTTGGCGTTAATTTTGTATCCTGCTACATTGCCGAATACATTTATTAAGTCTAATAGTTTTTTTGATGGAGTCTTTAGGGTTTTCTATGTACAATATCATGTCATCTGCAAATAAGGAGTTTTACTTCTTCTTTTTCAATTTGGATGCCTCTTATTTCTTCTTCTTGTCTAATCGCAGTGACTAATACTGCCAGTACTATGTCAAACAGGAGTGGTGAAAGTGGGCATCCCTGTCTTGTTCCTGTTCTTAGGGGAAATGGTTTTAGTTTTTGCCCATTGAGTATGATGTTGGCTGTGGGTTTGTCATATATGGCTTTTATTATGTTGAGGTATGATCCTTCTATTCCAACCTTGCTGAGAGTTTTTATCAAGAAAGGGTGTTGGATTTTGTTAAATGCTTTTTCTGCATCAATTGATATGACTATGTGGTTTTAATCTCTCAGTTTGTTTATGTGATGTATCACATTTATTGATTTCTGGATATTGTACCATCCTTGCATCCCTGGGATAAATCCTACTTGGTCATGGTGTATGATCTTTCTGATGTACTGCTGGATCAGATTTGCTGGAATTTTGTTGAGGATTTACACATCTATGTTCATGAGGGATATTGGTCTGTAATTCTCTTTCATTGTGTTGTCTTTATCTGGTTTTGGTATTAGGGTGATGCTGGCTTCATAGAATGAGCTTGAAAGTGTTCCTTCCTCTTGAGTTTTTTGGAATAGTCTGAGGAGGATAGGTTTTAGTTCTTCCTTGAATTTTTGGTAAAACTCCCCTGTGAAGATGTTTGGCCCCAGGCTTTTGTTTGCTGGAAGCTTTTTGATGACTGCTTCAATTTCTTCCATAGTTATTGGCCTATTGAGGTGTTTAGATTCTTTCTCATTGAGTTTTGGAAGGTTGTATTTTTCTAGGAATATCCTCCAGGTTGTCCAGTTTGTTGGAATAGATTTGTTCATAGTATTTTTTAACAATCCTTTGTATTTCTTTGGGGTGTGTTGTTATTTCTCCTCTTTCATTTCTGATTTTGTTTATTTGTGTCTTCTCTCTCTTTGCTTCTTGGTGAGCCTGGCTAGAGGTTCATCAATCTTGTTTATCCTTTCAAAGAACCAGCTCTTGGTTTTGTTGATCTTTTGTATTGTTTCTTTGGTCTCTATGTCGTTTATCTCAGCTCTGATCTTTATTATTTCCTTCCTTCTGCTTACACTGGGCTTTTCTTGTTGCTCTTTTTCTAACTCGTTGAGTTGTAGGGTTAGGTAATTTATTACCATTGTTTCTTGTTTTTTGCAGTAGGCTTGTAGAGCTATGAACTTCCCTGTCAAGACTGCTTTCGCTGTGTCCCATAGATTTTGGATTGTTGTGTTTTCATTGTTGTTTGTTGCCATGATGTTTTTTATTTCTTCCTTGATCTCTCTGGTAACCCAGTCATTGTTTAATAGCTTGCTATTTAGTTTCCATGTGTTTGATTTTTTGGGGTTGTTTTTATTGTAGTTGATTTCCAGTTTTATGCCATTGTGATCTGAGAAGATGCTTGATATGATTTCTATCTTCTTGAATTTGAGGAGACTTTGCCTGTGACCCAGTATGTGGTCTATCTTTGAAAATGACCCATGTGCACTTGAGAAGAATGTATATTCTGTGGCTTTGGGGTGAAATATTCTGAAGATGTCAATTCCACCTGGTCTAGTGAGTCATTCAGGATTGATGTTTCTTTGCCGATTTTTTGCTTAGAGGATTTGTCCAATGGTGATAGTGGGGTATTAAAGTCTCCTACTATGATTGTATTGCTGTCAGTCTCTCCCTTGATATACTCCAGGAGTATTTTTTGTTTTTTTTTTTTTTTTATGTATTTGGGTGCTCCTGTATTGGGTGCATATATGTTTACCAGAGTTATTTCTTCTTGTTGGATTGCTCCCTTTAGTATTATGAAGTGGCCTTCCTTATCTCTTTTTATGTCCTTCACTTTGAGATCTAATTTGTCAGATATAAGTATTGCTACCCCAGCTTTGTTTTCATTTCCATTTGCCTGGAAAACCTTTTTCCATCCCTTCACCATCAGTCTGTGTGCGTCTTTTTTTCTGAGGTGGGTTTCCTGTAGACAGCAGATATATGAGTCATGTTTTCTTATCCACTCAGTTACCCTATGTCTTTTAATTGGGGCATTTAATCCATTTACAATTAAAGTTATTATTGATAGGTACTTATTTGTTGCCATTTTTTATTCTTTACCCCTGTGTTCATTCTTTGCTTCCTATTTCTTCTTTTTACAGCAGACTCTTTAGCATTTCTTGCATTGCTGGTTTGGTGGTAATAAACTCGCTTAGTCCTTTTTTGTCTGTGAAGCTCCTGATTTCACCTTCAATTTTGATTGACAGCCTTGCTGGGTACAGTATTCTTGGATTCAGACCCTTCCTTCGCATGACTTTGTATATTTCATTCCATTCCCTTCTTGCTGATGTGTTTCTGTTGAGAAATCAGTTGCTAGTCTGATGGGGGTTCCTTTGTATGTAACTTTCTGTCTCTCTCTGGCCGCTTTTAAGATTCTTACTTTGTCGTTGGTGTTTGCCAATTTAATTATAATATGCCTTGGCATCGGTCTTTTGGGGTTCATTTTGCTTGGGACTCTGTGCTTCTTGGATTTGTGTGGGTTTTTTCTTCCCTATATCAGGGAAGTTTTCTGTCATTATTTCTTCAAACAGGTTTTCTATTCCTTGCTCAGTTTCCTCTCCTTCTGGCACCCCTATTAATGCAGATGTTGTTTTGTTTTGTGTTGTCCCAAAGTTCCCTTAGGCTCTCCTCCTGCTTTTTAATTTTTTTTCTAGAAGCTGCTCTACTTGGGTATTTTTCCCCACCTTGTCTTCTAGCTCACTGATGTGGTCCTCTCTTCTTCTAGTCTACTGTTGATGCTTTCTATTGAGTTCTTTATACCAGCGATGTCATTTTTCATTTCTTCTTGGTTCTTCATTTCCTCTTGGTTCTTACACATATTGTTGCATTTGTCTTCCATTCTTTTCAGCCACCTTATGACCATTTCTCTGAATTCTTTCTCTGACAGGTTGCTTGCCTCCATTTCGTTTACTTCCTTTTCTGGTGATGCCTGCTTTTCTTTCATATGCGGGCTGTTTCTTTGTCTCCCCATGGCCTCTCTTCTCTGGGTGTCTGGTTATGTATTTCTCTCCTTTCCGTGAGGGGGTGCAGAGCTCCTCCAAATCCGCATGCTCATGCCACTTGGGATCCGGTGTTCTCGGGTTCACAGCTGTTCGCTGGTGCCATAGCTTCCGATAACATCCACTTTCCCCTTCAAAATGGCGCCGTCTCCATGTCAGAGCTGGTCACTCTGGGAGGGAACCCAGCAGCAGTGGGGGCTGCCTGGTCAGGGGAACCCCGTCCAGCAGTCCCCCACAGTCTCCTGGAGTATAGCTGTCCCTCAACTCACCGACAAACACTCCCCGTGCGACCACACACTCTCCCTTTGTTCTCTCACTCACACACTATCTTGCAGTTTGCCTTCCCATCGGCAGCCATCTTCCCTTCCCATATGTGGAATCTAATGAACAAAATAAACTGACAAAATAGATCCAGAGGCATTATACATGGAACAGACTGATAGATGGCAGAGGGGAAGGGGCTGGGAGGGACTAGAGAAAGGAAGGGGAAGGGACTAGCTAAAGAACATACATGCATAGCATTGGACAAGACAATAATATGGTGAGGGCCAAGGTGGGGGGCAGGGCTGGGGCTGGGTGGAGGTGGGCAAGGGGGGTGGCACAAATTGGGGACATCTGTAATAGTGTCAATATAAAATTTAAATTAATAACATGCATCAAACAACTTAAAAAGTGGAAGACTATCCAAATAAAATAATCAGAGAAAATATTTACAAATCATATTTCCCATAAGGGACTTGTATCCAGAATATACAAAGAATTATAACTCAACAATAAAAGGGCAACCCAATGGAAAAACAGGCAAGAACACGCACAAATAGACATGTCTCCAAAGACAAGATATAAATGACCAGTAAGTACATGAAAAGTTGCTCAATATCATTAGTCATCAGAAAAATGCAAGTCAGAACCACAACAGACAGCACCTGAGAGGCTGGTGATGATTGAAGTCCGGTAACGTTTTGTTGGCGATGATGTGGAGAAAGAGAAACCCTCACACAGTGCAGGTGGGTATGTAAAATGATCCAGTCACTTTGGAAAACAGGCTGGCAGTTTCTCAAGGGGTTCAATAGTTATGTGCCCCAACAATTCCACTCAAGAGAAATGTAAGTATGTCCCACAAATGTGAATGTTTGTAACATCATTATTTGTAATAACCAAAAGGTGGGAACAACCCAAATGTCCATCAACTGATGAATGGGCAAACAAAATGTACACCCACAGAATTGGTATTTTTCAGCTATAAAAAGTACTGACACATGCTACAACACGGTAAGTGAAAAACGGCAGACACAAAATGCCACATATTGTTGGTTCCATTTCTATGAAATCTCCAGAGCAGGTAAACCCACAGACAGGAAGCAGACCAGTGGCTGGGTCGGAGGGAATGGAGAGAGGCTACTAAGGAGGCAGTTTCTGGGTTGATGAAAGTGTTTGGCTGCATAACTCTGTTAAATACTAAAAACCACTGAATTGCATGCTCCGAAAGGATGCCTTTTATGAATCTCAATGAAGAATATATGAATCTGGAAGTGTCATTTTAAAAATAATCAGTTGCTTTAAAAAACAATAGAACTAATATAGTGTTTTAAAATACAATGTAATTGTGTCGGTTCATTCAAATACTCTTGCTGTGATAGCTGTTGGCAGACTCTATGGCCATATCGACTACCATGACAATTTTTTTTAATCACAAGGGTTGCAAGAGTTTAAAATACTTTAAACTTAATTGTGCCAATGTGTGATTCTCTTTGCACAACATCAGATTTGTTAAGCTGCCCCATAGTTTAAATGACAACCTTGAACTGAAACTATGAGGCTGACTGAGTCTCTGGGGTGGGGGAAGGTGTCCTTGACTCCTCTCAAGAAGTAACTGCCTCGCCTCCTGAGGAAATTACTTCTTTTCACATTTTTCTAGGGGCAGCCATGACAGGACCTTGTAGGCACAGAACAGCTTTAGAGCACACAGTACACAAGCCCCTCCCAGCCTTCCGTCCACACTCAGGCTGTGCCACGGACAGAGGGCAAACCACAGTTCTAGGGTCTCTTCAGTGTGACTGCCCATTGCTGGACGAGTCCCCCAATAACTTCTATCAGTGCAAAGCCACTTACTTGGCCTGACATAGCTCCTGAATCAACTAAAGATCAACTACTTGGTCAAATTTACTCTCATGGACCCTGAAACCTGATGTGAACTCTATCTGGCCGACCAGACATGCCAGTCAGCTCCCCTGGCCTGGACTGGCCTGGCCTGGCTGCCCTGGGCACACCGCTCCTGTCAGAGCAGGGGCAGCCAACCCAAAGGTCAGGGGCTCCGGGTAATTCTATGCAAACACCTCATCTACATGGAAACCAAGCAGCCTTGTTTGGAGGTAGATTTCAGTGCTGTCCTTCCTTAGCCCCGTGCCTTCAGAGGGAGTTTTCTTTCATGGCAAGTTCTTTTCAGAAAAGTTAACTGTTACTTAAAATTCTTCCCGCCACTGCAAAGATGTCGAAAACAAGATAAGCAATATAAATAGGATAAGACATCAATCTAATTAGTTTGGCTCGATCCTTTCTGTGCACACCCTTACGGATGCACTTGAGCTGTACTCCATGTCTGAACCCCATCGTGCTTCCGAGACCAGCAGCTAGGGGAGTGGGCTGCACGGGTGCCCACCACACAGCTCTGGCAGATGAGCTGGAAGTTGGACCAGAAGTGGGGGTGTCTTGGAAACACTTGGGGGCATCCCTAAGGAACACCTTCAGGCCTTGCTCCCTGCAAGACTACCATGCTCACCAACAGTTTCTAAAGAGCTGCGTATTGCTTCCTGCCCCCTAAGTTTCACTTGTTGAGTAGAGAGCAGCCACAGTTTGAATGACTGAGTAAAAGGCAGACACGGCACTAACATTCCAGAATGAGAACATATTTATTCCATGTGCGGCGTCCAGGACACTACAACTTCTCCCTTTTCCAGAACATACTCCGCTGGAGTAGACTCCAATAAAAAACACATTTAACATAAAACCATTTCTTGTGATTTCTGATCCACATAGTATACTTTATAGCTTCAATTAAATAAAAAATAACTTTGTATTTACTTGCCTGACACCGTAAGTCAAAGGTAACTTTAAAAAAGAAGAAACAAGCCCTGACCGGTTTGGCTCAGTGGATAGAGTGTCGACCTGCGGACTAAAGGGTCCCAGGTTCGATTCCGGTCAAGGGCATGTACCTTGGTTGTGGGCACATCCCCAATGGGGGATGTGCAGGAGGCAGCTGATTAATGTTTCTCATCGATGTTTCTAACTCTATCCCTCTCCCTTCCTCTCTGTAAAAAATCAATAAAATATATTAAAAAAAATAATAAAATAAAATAATAAGAAGGAACATGCAGCACCTTGGTCTTCAGGTGGCGCTGTGAGCGCGACGGGGAAGGAGAAACCACACACCAAGCCTCAGCACCCGCTGCACCGCAGACAGAGGACCGTGGTCCAGCCGCCCGGCGCCATCAGCCATCTGCACATAAGATGCACGCTCTGAAAGAGGAAGCTGCAAAGCTCACAGATGTGTGTAAGACACCTGGTGGTCTCCTTACCTGTGGGCGTAAACCCTGAGCTGAGGATAAACTAGATCTGCAGATACGACCCGGAACTGCCTTCTCTCTCGTGGATGATCACACGGACCCAAAAATGCAGCTTGGCAAAGTCCACGGTTATTACAGTGAAGGCCACTTCTAAACACAACAAAACTACTTTGGCTGTGGGAACGTTAGAAATGAAAAGCACAGCCCAGGGGCACAGAGCAGGCTCTGTCCTTACAGCCCTCCTGGCACACCACACACCTGGCCACATGGGCATCGCAGGGAGCTGCCCACGAGAGGTAATGCTCACGGGTGGGGGTGGGACGGGCCTGGAGGTGCTCCCTCCGCCCCCCACGCCCAGCAGTCCTTGCTCACCTGCTTTCCTTCCTGACTTCCTTTCCCTCTCTGACAAGCCTGCCCATAAGCCACCAAGGAACTGAGGACCGCAGGTTCGGCCGCCCGAGCTGCTAGTGCAAAGGGGGAGAGGGAACATTTCAGGAGACACCAGAAGGGCTGCCGTGGTGGAATGGCCAGAGCAGGAGGTTCCCTGGACTCAGGAGACCGCTCGGGGGCATGAGGAGCAACCCCTGCTCTGACCTGGTGCCAGCCAGGCTCTGCCAGCACGTCCAGGCGCTGTGGCTGCGCGGACTCGGGAGGGAAACCCCAGCTCAGTCCAAGCAACTGGCCTAACGTGGCAGGAGCCCCTCCCTTGTTAACCCTGAGCACCGAGTCCTGTCAGTGTCGTAATGAAGGAGAATTTAGTTGTAATGATCTTTTCTCACGTTGAAGTTTATCTCAAGCAGAACGCAGAGTCGGACACCGCAGCGCAGCAGCTCCAGCCCACAGAGTCCCTCCAGGGCCTTGCATTCCTCCTCCCAGCACCACCAAGCCTCACTGCCCCCCTCACGTCCAGGCAGCTCGTCCAGGGCCTTGCAGATTTTGGCCTCCCTATCTCAGGCACCAAAAGTTCTGGCAAACCCCAGCTCAGTCCAAGGTGAGACCACGGCTTCAGTGACTCCTCCCTTCTGGGGAGAAAAAGCCCCTTTGGCCCTCTGTTGCTCGAATTCCTCCACCCTGAGCACCGAGTCTGAATCTTGTCAGTGTCGTAATGGGAAGGAGAATTTAGTCGTAATGCAAACTTTTTCATGTACGTTGAAGTTTATCTCAAGCAGAACGCAGAGTCGGACACCGCAGCGCAGCAGCTCCCCTCAGCGGCACACCCCACCCCCGCGGTCCGGGCCCCTCCTGCAGGTTTGGTCTGGTTTCCACCCCACCAAAAGTTCTCCTCCCGCCCCTCCCCCTCCGGCTCCAAGACAGGTGAGAGCACGGCTTCAGTGACTCCGCCCCCCCTCCTCCCCTCCTGGGAAAAAAAGTGTACTTGGCACCCCCCCATTCTCCCCCCAAATGTCACCGAATTCCTCCAGGAAAAGCCGCACCCTAGTCCCTCGTCCTCCCCTAATCCACGTCACCCCCGATTGTTCTGAATGGCTTGTGTGGTCCAGTCACCGCCCCCCACTGATCCCCTCCTTCCTCACCGCCCTATGGCAAACCTGTGGTCCTCCCGCCCAGGTCCTGGTCTGTCCCTCCTCCCTCACCGCCCCCCAAGTCCCCCTTCCTCCCTCACCCCCCCTCTCTCCCCTCCTCCCTCACCGCCCGCCTCTCCCCTCCTCCCTCACCGCCTCCCTCACTGCCCCCCTCTCCCCTCCTCCCTCACCTCACCCCCCTTCTCCCCCTCCTCCCTCACCGCCCCCCATCTCCCCTCCTCCCTCACCCCCACCTCCCCCTCCTCCCTCCCCCCCTCTCCCTCACCCTCCTCACCGCCCCCCCTCCCCCTCCTCCCTCACCGCCCCCCTCTCCCCCTCCTCCCTCACCGCCCCCCATTCTCCCCCCTCCTCCCTCACCGCCCCCCATTCTCCCCTCCTCCCTCACCGCCCCCCCTCCTCCCTCCTCCTCCCTCACCGCCCCCCATTCTCCCCTCCTCCCTCACCGCCCCCCTCCCCCTCCCCCTCCCTCACCGCCCCCTCCCCCTCCCGCCCCCCGCCCCCCCTCCCTCACCGCCCCCCCTCCTCCTCCCTCACCGCCCCCCCCCCTCCTCCCCACCCCCCCTCCTCCCCCTCCTCCCTCACCCCCCCCTCCCCCTCCTCCCTCACCGCCCCCCTCCCCCCCTCCCTCACCGCCCCCCTCCCCCCTCCCTCCCTCACCGCCCCCCTCCCCCTCCTCCCTCCCGCCCCCCCCTCCCCTCCTCCCTCCTCCCCCCCCCTCTCCCCTCCTCCCTCACCGCCCCCCTCTCCCCTCCTCCCTCACCGCCCCCCTCCCCCCCTCCCTCACCCTCCCCCCCCTCCCTCCCCATTCGCCCCCCTCCCCCCCTCCTCCCTCACCGCCCCCCCTCTCCCCCCTCCTCCCTCACCCTCCCCCCCCCTCCCCCCTCCTCCCTCACCGCCCCCCTCCCCCTCCCCTCCTCCCCCCCGCCCCCCTCTCTCCCCCCCCCCCTCCCCCTCCCGCCCCCCCCTCTCCCCTCCTCCCCTCCTCCCTCCCCCCCCCCCCATCGCCCCCCCCCCTCCCCTCCTCCCTCACCCCTCCCCCCATCTCCCCTCCTCCCTCACCGCCCCCCCATCTCCCCTCCTCCCTCACCGCCCCCCCCCCCCTCCTCCCTCACCGCCCCCCTCTCCCCTCCTCCCTCACCGCCCCCCCCCTCCCCTCCTCCCTCACCCCCCCCCCCCTCCCCCTCCTCCCTCCCCCCCCCTCTCCCCTCCTCCTCCCTCACCGCCCCCCCCTCTCCCCTCCTCCCCTCACCCCCCCCCCCTCCTCTCCCCTCCTCCCCTCCCGCCCCCCATTCTCCCCTCCCTCCCTCCACCGCCCCCCCTCTCCCCCCTCCCTCCCCCCCCCCTCACCCTCCCCCCTCCTCCCTCACCGCCCCCCCCCCCCTCCCTCCTCCCTCACCGCCCCCCTCTCCCCCCTCCTCCCTCACCGCCCCCCCCCCCCCTCCTCCCCCTCACCGCCCCCCTCTCCCCTCCTCCCTCACCGCCCCCCCCCTCCCCCCCCTCCTCCCCTCACCCCCCCCCCCCTCCCCCCTCCTCCCTCACCGCCCCCCTCTCCCCTCCTCCCTCACCGCCCCCCATTCTCCCCTCCTCCCTCCGCCCGCCCCCCTCCTCCCTCCCCCCCCTCCCCTCCCCCTCCCCCCCCTTCTCCCCTCCTCCCTCACCGCCCCCCCCCCTCTCCCCTCCTCCCTCACCCCCCCCCTCTCCCCCTCCTCCCTCACCGCCCCCCATTCTCCCCTCCTCCCTCACCGCCCCCCCCTCCCCTCCTCCTCTCACCGCCCCCCCCTCCTCCCCTCCTCCCCCCCCCGCCCCCCCCTTCTCCCTCCTCCCTCACCGCCCCCCTCCCCCCTCCCTCACCGCCCCCCTCTCTCCCCTCCTCCCTCACCGCCCCCCCCCCTTCTCCCCCTCCCTCCCTCCTCCGCCCCCCCCTCTCCCCCCTCCCTCACCGCCCCCCCCCTCCTCCCCCCCTCCCTCCCCCCGCCCCCCTCTCCCCTCCTCCCTCACTGCCCCCCACAGCTCTGGGGACCACTTGCTAGCAGCTACTAACTTTGCTATTTGTCGACAAATGGATGGGAAAGGGGCAAATCTTGTCACTTGGGCAGGTGATGGTGGCTGAGCCGGACAGTGACCCGCCACACGAGCTCCAAGAGGCATTTGGCCCAGGAGGGGACACAGACAGTCCTCCGGGCCGCAGGGACCATGGCAGACACTACCGCGTCCTCTGAAAACCCGCCCCGCACCCTCCCCACTCGGAGTCCGTACCGGCCAGCAGAGCCTGCGAGCACTGCCCACCCGCCCCTGCGGGGCTTTCCTCCCTGTGGGACCCCAGTGAACACGCCGCGCTGGGAGCTGCACCCCACTCTGGAGGAGAGGACCTGGGCCTGAGGAGAAAGGAGCACGGAAGAAGCCAGCCCCGGGCGGGCGGCTGCACCCGCCTCTCGGACGTGGAAGCAGGAAGCACCCACACCGGACCAGAGCCTCTGCCTCTGCACCCACCGCTCCTCTGGTGCACTGCCCCCGCCCCGGCGGCGGCGGCCCGCCCACTGGGCCACAACCCTGGAGCGGTGCGCAACGCCTGCTCAGCACGTGAGGCCACTGGACATGTGACTTACGGGTCCAAGAGGGGCTGCTCTGCAGTGGGTCTGCCAGACTTCCTAGCACGTGAAAAGGCAGGGTGTCCAGATTAGGCTGGGATTTCAGGTCAGCAACCAAGTGTCCCGTGCACCACCGAGGCCGGCACTCCTGTCCGATTCGCCTCCCCAACAGCCGCTCCCGGGCCTCCCGCCCACCTCGGGGCTCGCTCCACCCGCCTTCTCCGCTGCGGCCCGGCCCGGCCTCCATCGCAGAATGGGGTCCGGATGCCCCTGCGGCGGTGCTGGCTGAGCCGGGGAGCGACCTCCATGCCTGTGGGCCTTGCCCCCCGCGGTCGGGGTCCGAGCACTGCTCACACCCGCTCCGAGGGGAGCACAGGTTCCAAACGCCTCGTGACTGCCTCACCCCGGCCCGGGGACCCGCGCTGGTCCGCAAGCCAGGAGGCTCCCGGGCGGCTGCCCACACTGCCACGCTCCTTCCTCCCCGGCTTTGTCCCGGCCCGGCCCTTCGCACAGCCTGAGCGCTCCGCTCCGGTCGGCCTGCCCCGGCGCCTGGAACCGGCCCAAGCACATCCCGACACAAAGGTCCTGCGGGACAGGGGGCTGCGTGGTGGCGGGGCGCGGCCTCCGGCTGGTGCAGAGCCCGCCCGTCAGGGGCCTCTCCAAGCTGAGGCTTTACGGTTCTCCAAAGCTAACGGAGGAAAACGGCCCGTGCCTGCATTTCCACGTGAAGGACCAGCAGCTTGGGGGATGGAAGTGAGCACCCTCCCCATCTGAGCCGCTGCTGCCTGGGATGCAACAGGCGCCGGAGGGCCAGGCGCCAGGCACCCGGGGAGCCGAGGGGGCGGCAGCTGCGGGCGCCGGAAAGGCTTCTGTGCCTGCGGGTCAGCAAGGCGCTGCGGGGCCTGTGCGGCTCGGCACCCGGACACCGCGCAGCAGCGGCGGCTCGCAGGGGGTCTCTTTCCGTCACTGCGGCGACCAGGACGGGGTGGGAAGGGGGTTCCGGCAGGGATGACGTGCTGAGTAGCTGAGAGACACGGAGCAGGAATGCGTGCAGCCAACAGACAAAGGCAGAGCGTGCCCGCAGGACGCTCGTCGCACGAGGCAGAGGGCGAAACAAGGAACTCCGGAGAGACCAGGCTCTGACCTTAGAGCAACAGGCCTCCGATTTCCCCCTCACCGGTCCCCGGCCCTGGTCAGGCCAGCTGGCCAGAGATACGTCTTCCCAGGTGTTCTGCGGCTGCAAAAACATATTAACTTCTCACCAACTAGATATTATAGTCCCACTTCTTAGAATATCATTTTTATTCATTTCAGAAGCCCCCGCATGAAAGTCAAGAGTGTATTTAAGGTGCAACGCCTGTTCCTCCTTCAGCCCTTCAATGCCGAGCCGGCTGCAATCCCCGCGGCCCGCTCCGCTGGGGCGCACCGGGCCTGCCCCCCGCCTGCCCCCGCTCCTGAGGCTCCCGCGAAGCCACGCTCCTCCAGCTGGCCGCGCACACCCAGCGCTCCCCAGACACAGGCGCTCCCCACTCGGTCCCGCGGGAGTGCGGGGGCTCCCAGAGGCGCTGCCCCCGCCCGGTGGCCCAGGGCACCCCCAGCCGCTCGGAGTCCCGAGGAACTTCCTCCGCCGAAACAGAGGCGGCTCGCCCCCACCAGGCACCCACCGCGGGGGGAGGGGCCCTTCTCGGATGGCCCTGGAGCGTCACGGGGCAAAGCCCGCCTGACCTTACAAAGGCACCTGGGAAATAAATGGGGTGTCACCTGTACTCAGACCCCTGACCCCACACAGGCGCTCTGACCTTCTCCCTTCCGCCTGCGGTCCCCGAGGCCAGACCTTCCTCCCAGCCGGGGGCTTGGGCCCCCCGGCGGGCTCCTCCGGCCCGCGCCCGGCCTGGGCCCTGCGCCTACCTGCCTTGCGGAGCAGACCGATCTGCGAGCCTTTGAGGGCCATGTAGTCGCAGTCGGTGACGACGCGGACGCGCACGCCGCGCTGGTGCAGCAGCTGCACGGCCCGGCCCAGCTGCGGGCTGGAGAAGGCGAAGAGGCAGAGCTCGAGGCTGGCGCGGGCGGCCAGCAGGGCGCGCAGCAGGCGGCTCAGCGAGCTCTCGCCGTGGGGCAGGCTGCACTGGCAGCCCGCGGGGGGCGCCGAGGGCCCGGGCCCCGCGGCCTGCAGCAGGGCCTCGGTGCAGGTCACCTGCGACGGGAAGAAGAGCACCTCGTGCCGCGGCCTCCGCCGCCGCCCGACTCGCACCCAGCGCAGCGCCGCGGGCAGAGCCTCCAGGGCCAGCGCCAGCCCCACGGCCGCCACCGCCACCACTTGCCAGCGCACCCGCTCCATGCTGCCCGCCTGCCCGCCGAGGCCGCAGCCCAACGCTCGGGCGCCCGCGCCTCGCGCTGCGACGCCCCGCCCACCGCGCCTGCGCCTGCGCCTGCGCCTGCGCAGCCTGCGCCTCGTGCTGCTGACCCCTGCTCTCCGCCCACCGCGCCTGCGCCAAGCGCACGGCCCGCCCACCACCCGCGAAGCTCCAGCAGCCCCGCCCCTCCTCCCTGGGCTGCAGAGCCGTGCGGTTCCGTGTCCGCACCTGCCGTTCACCGAGTCCTAGGAGGAGGCGCTGGCAGGCGGGGCCTGCCAACCGAATGTCCCCCAGCTGGAGGGGTCCCGTTGTGCCGTGGGCAGCGGGGTGGTGTGCGCGGCCACGTCCTGCGTGAGGCCCCGCGCGGCCTAGCCCTCGGTGTTGGAAGACGCGGTCCCGCTTTCGGCGGGAGCAGTGGACAGCAGGCCCGCGGCCCTGTCTGAGCAGCACCGGGCCGGCAGTCGCTTGGGAGGAGCTGTTACATTGCGCAGGAAAAAGAAGAAAGGGTAAGGATTTTTTCCTATTTCATCTTTCCTGAATCCGGTCTTGAAATGGAAATGGAATGTCCTCTACAATCCCCTTGTCACCGGCCGACAGTCTCCAGGACTCCCTCTGTTAGAAAAGCAGACCTGGATGGAAGAAGCTGGCCCGAGTGACTTGGGAAACTTGTTTTAACTGGAGACCGTCAGGCTGAACACAAAAGGACCCACACCCGGAACCTGTGCTGCCCACGGAGCGGGCGGTGAGCGGCGCTGGAACCCTGACCGCACGGCGCGGGCGGCGGATCCGTGCCGCCGGGGCCAGGCTTCTCCCCGCTGGGTGGGGCGGTAGGGAGAGGGAGCGGGAGGCCGCAGTAGTCCTGTGAGGCTGGGATGGTGTCAGAGATGCCGGCGGGGACTCGTGGAGCTCAATGTGTATGTTAATATAGATGACACCCAGCGGCGATTCGAACGCCTAGCTCCCAGATCTTGGTTTCCTAAAAAAAACCCCAAAGGCCAAATCTGGAACAATTTGAGGAACAAAATGGTTACTGCAGTATTGGATTATAACCCAAGTATAAAATAAACGCACACGAGTCTATACTGATATACGTAAATGACTAACGCAGTGGTCGGCAAACTGCGGCTCGCGAGCCACATATGGCTCTTTGGCCCCTTGAGTGTGGCTCTTCCACAAAATACCACGTGCAGGCGCGCACATACAGCGCGATTGAAACTTCGTGGCCCCTGGGCAGAAGTCGGTTTTCGGCTCTCAAAAGAAATTTCAATCGTTGGACTATTGATATTTGGCTCTGTGGACTAATGAGTTTGCCGACCACTGGACTAAAGAAACGAAAAAAGGCCTAGCTGGTTTGGTTCAGTGGATAGAGCATCCGCCTGCAGACTGAAGGGTCCCGGGTTCAATTCTAGTCAAGGACACGTGCCTGGGTTGCAGGCTCAATCCCCAGTAGAGGGGGTGCATGAGGCAGTGATCAATGGTTCTCTCTCATCATTGATGTTTCTAATTCTCTGGCCCTTTCCCTTCCTCTCTGAAATCAATACAAATATATATTTTTAAAAGAAATGAAAAAGAAGACTCAAGTGTCCTTGCAGAAGAATTCCAAATAACATCTGTAAATACTCCTGCCCCACACAGGAAGTTGAACCAAATCTCCCACCTCCTTGAGGGCAGGTGAGACTTAGTGACTGGTAGGGAAAGCGGGAAGATAGCTTTTACATGGAGAAAACTGGTAAATGCCGCCTAAATGAAGTGCTGGCTGGCAGCACCAGAGATGCCATGTAGATGTCATGTACCCCTGAATACTGTGAGGAAAGGGACCTCACGTCTGTGGGATTGTTTCCCAGTCCCATCACCCCAGTTCAGTAATGAGGAAAACCAGACTGGACAACATGCAATCACATTCCACAGGATCCTGGCCAGTATTTTCCCAGGTGGCCAAGGTCATGAAAAATAAAAATTTAGAAACTATTGCAGGCCAGAGGAGACTGGGGATATAGGACCACTAAGTCCAATGTGGTGCCCTGGACTGACTAGATCCTGAAACAGAACAATGACATTAGTGGAAAAACTGGCACAACCCAATAAGGTCTGAGGATTAATTAATAGTAATGTACCAATCAATGTCAGTTTCTCCATGGATAGTAAGATAAGATGCTAACAGTAAGGGAAACTGGGTGACAAGAATGTGGGGACTCTCTATGCTATCTTTAAAACTTTGTTGTAAATCTAAAATTATTTCACTTCTGCCCTAGCTGGTTTGGCTCAGTGGATAGAGCATTGACCTGCGGACTCAAGGGTCCCAGATTCGATTCCAGTCAAGGGCGCATGCTCGGGTTGCGGGCTCAATCCCCAGTGGGGGGCGTGCAGGAGGCAGCCAATCAATGATTCTCTTTCATCATTGATGTTCTATCTCTCCCTCTCCCTTCCTCTCTGAAATCAATAAAAATATATTTTAAAAATAAATAAATAAATACAATTATTTCACTTCTGGGCAAGATGGTGGACTAGATAAACGCTTTACTGGCCTCCTCCCACAATTACAACTATCATTCAGAAACACCTGAAGTCCAGTTGAATGCAAGTCCTACATCTAAGGAATTTTTTTAAATATCTTTATTGATTTTAGAGAGGAAGGGAGAGGGAAAGAGAGATAGAAACATCAATGATGAGAGAGAATCATTAATTGGCTGCCTCCTGCATGCCCCCTACTTGGGATCAAGCCCGCAACCCAGGCATGTGCCGTTAGTCCAGAATCGAACCTGGGACCCTTCAGTCCGTAGGCTGATGCTCTATCCACTGAGCTAAACCAGGTAGGGCCTACATCTAAGGATTTAAAGAAGCCACATTGAGACTGGTAGGAAGGGTGGAGATGCAGAATGGCTGGTCCCATACCCATGTGTGGCAGATAAAAATCAGGAGGGATATCTGGTCTCCCCCCTAAGGAGCAAGGGGTCCCAAATCTACACCATGCTTCCCAGCCCAGGGTTCCGGTGCCAGGAAAAGACGTCCCCATAACTTCTGACTATAAAAACCAGTGGGGATTGAGGCTGAGAGAAACAGAGGGCTGATAGAGTCCTAAGCAGTTCCTCTTAAAGGGCCTGTGCACGGACTTACTTGGACTCACTCCCTCTGAGCTCCAGTGCTGAGGCAGCACCCTGAAAGGCACCAGAGACGTAAGGGGAGTAACTGATTGTCTAGCATCAGGGCAGCTTTCTCCCAGATAGAAGAGCCAACAAAGGTCATTGTTCCTTAATTTTGAAAACCTGCTGGAGCTTAGGATAGTAGTAGCAGGAAATGTGGCCTGTTGACTGAAGCTGCTCCCATCTCCTCGCCCCCCAGGCTGGTTGGAAAATAGGCTTAACACTGTGTGACTGGCTGCAAAACCCTACACTTTTCCAGCTAATGGTGGTGGGAATGGACAAAAAAACTTCTGTCTTACTAGTCCAAGCTTCCACTCCCAAGTGGCAGTGAGTATGGGATGAGTAGCAGACCAGCCATAAATGTGACAGATCCTGGGAGAAAGCCATAGAAGGCTGAGCTATGCTCTTCACATGTTCCCAGCTAAATGGGAAGCTATGCATGAGTGCGAGAAGAGCCCAGGGAACAGTGAAAGCCACGAGAGGTTTGTAAGTGTTACCCAACCCACAGACAGAGTGGTCTTCCAGGCTCCAAGTATTTAGGTTCAACATCTACCGAAATCGTTGGCTGAATACTACATTAGGAAGAGATAGGAGAGACCCCTAGGAATAAATAAAAATAAGAATTTAAAAAACCCAAACCCGATAGGACACACCTGAGGCTGTGCACTGCAGGGGAGAGAGATTCTGCAGTTTAAGTCCCAGCAAGTTTCCAAAGAATAGCAACCTCCGGAAAATAAAACAGGATTCAGAGTTGCTACACTATATTACCTAAAACGTCCAGTTTTCAAAAAAGGCTTACCAGACATATGAAGAAACCGAAAAGTGTGCCCCACATACAGGAAAAGCAGCAGCCAATAGAAGATAACTTTGAGTGAGGCCAGATGTTGGATTTAGTAAAAAAAACAAACAAACAAACAAAAAAAAAAAACACATTTCAAAGCAACTCATAACTATGTTTAAAGAATTAAAAATATACATATAATGACAATGAATTATGAGAGCCTCAATAGAAAAATAAAAATTATTTTTTTAAAAGTCTATGCCAACTGCCCTGGCCAGATTGCTCAGTTGTTTGGAGCATTGTCCCATACACCATAACATCGTGGGTTCGCTTCCCAGTCAGGGCACATACATAGGTTTCAGGTTTGATCCCCAGTTGGAGCTGTGTACAGGAGACAACTGATCAATATTTCTCTCTCACATCGATATTTCTCCCCCCCCTTCTTCTCTCTCTCAAAACAATGAACACATCCTCAGATGAGAATTTTTTTAAAAAGTACATACAAACTGTCAATGTAGGTTCATCTTGTAACAAATGTACCATTCTGGTGAGGAATGTTAATAATGGGAAGCTATGCATGTATTGGAGCAGGGAGTATATGAAAAAAAAAATCTCTGTACCTTCCTCTCAATTTTGCTGTGAACATAAAAAAGCACTAAAAAATAAAGCCTTTTTAAAAAGTCGATGCAAGCCGTATATCAGATAAGGAGTTAGAAAATATTATAAGAAATGCTTACAACTCAATTGCAAAAAAAAAAAAACCCACACAATTTTAAAATGGGCTAAAGACAAACAGAAAAAAAAGAAAAAAATAACCCCCCCCAAACAGAAAAAAAAATAATAATAATCCCCTCCCCCGAAATGGGACATTATCAAGAATAAGAACATTCACATGATAGGGATACCAGACGGAGGTAGGAAAGAGCATGACTAATGACTGAAAGCTTCCTTAAACTGTTAAAGAAAATGGACATACAAGTCCAGGAAGCACAGAGAATTCCAAACAAAAAGAACCCAAAGCCCAGCTAGCAATGTGGCTCAGTAGTTGACCATTGACCTAATGAACCAGGAGGTCACTGGTTTAATCCCCAGTCAGGGCACATACCCAGGTTGTGGGCTCGATCCCCAGTGTGAGGCATGCAGGAGGCAGCCAATCAATGATTTTCTCTCATCATTTATGTTTCTATCTCTCTCTCCCTCTCCCTTCCTCTCCGAAATCAATAAAAATATGTATTTTTTAAAAAGAACCCAAAGAGGCCCACCCCAAGACATATCATAATTTAAAAAGCAAAGGTTAAAGACAGAATCTTAAAAACAGCAAGAGAAAAACACTTGTTATCTACAAGGGAACTTCCATAAGACTATTGGTTGATTTCTCAACAGAAACATTTCAGACCAGAAGGGATTAGCACAAAATATTCAAAGTGGTGAAAAGCAAGGACTTAGAACCAAGGTAACTCTACTCAGCAAGACTATTATTTAAAATCAAAGGATAGCTGAAAGGTTTACAAGAGAATAAAAAGTTAAATGAGCTCATTATCGGATTTAAAATGGCGGCAGAGTAGGAGGATGCTGCATGGACATGCTCCCAGGAACAAGCTGGAATTACAACTGAAATATGGAAAGGCTTCCTGAATAATCAACGGAAAACTCACAGGAGAGAACCCAAGGACCGAAGGTGGAGATTGCATAGAAACTGGTAGGAGGGGCAGAGGCACAAAGGGCTGGCCAGGCACCCACAGATAGCAACTGAAGTCCCAAAGAGATATCTCAGCTATGGTGGGTGCCACTGAGAACTCTGGGATCTAATCCCGAAGCTGGGCCCCCCAGCAGAGAACACCAAACTGAGGAGGGTAACCCACATAACATCTAGCTGTGAAAAGCAGTGGGGTGCTGTCTGCCAGAGAGTGGCAGCTGAAAGTTTGGGCACTCTCTTAAAAGGCCAAGGCACAAAAATTCCCTGTGGAGCCACCCATTTTGTGCTCTGGCAGAGGGAGGGTGAAGTGGAGTGGAGCTGTGAGAGAAGAACCCAGGACTGGGGACTCAGGGGATAGAGCTCAGAAGGCAGACATCCCAAGTTTCCTGGGCTGAGTCATTTCCTCATGCAGTGGAGGACATCTTTCCCACATAGGCATCTGCCTTGCCTGGGGGTGAAACAGTTGACACACCCTATTGGAAAACACCTTTCCCTGAGGCCACTTAAGAGATTAAAGGTAACAGTTAGTTAGCCTCCAGGCAGAAGCAACTGCCCCATGCGGTTGAAAAAACTCTCGCCACACCTGAGGACGATTGCCTAGGGACAATTCAAGTCAGAATCCTACTAGTCTCTAGACAGATGCGGTCTCTGGAGGCTTTGAGTCTTTGCTTGATCCAATTAGTCAGAAATAGCCTTTAACACTGTCCTGCACTAGAGATTGAGAGGTACAGAGGATCTACCTAAAACATAGTCACAAACCCAAACAGACAACCAAAATGAGGAAACAAAGAAACAATCCCCAAGTGAAAGAACTAGCAAATTCTCCAGAAGAGATAAATGAAGCAGAAGTAAGAAATTTATCTGAAACAGAGTTCAGAGTAATGATGTTAAAAATGCTCAACAGTATGAAAAAAAGATATAGTAACTATGAAAAAAGAACAGTCTGAGATAAAGAATGACATAACACAAATAAAGAACACATTGGAAGGAATACACAGCAGATTAGGGGAAGCTGAGGATCTAATCAGTGAATTGGAAGACAGAGTTGAAAATATCATTCAATTAGAGAACCAAAAAGAAAAAAAAAACAATTAAAGAACAGGAGGACAGCTTAAGGGAGCTGTGGGACAATGTGAAATGTAACAATATTATAATAGTAGGTGTGCCAGAAGAGGCAGAAAGGGAGAAATGGATAGAGAAGATATTTGAAGAAATAATGGTAGAAAACTTCCCTAACCTGGTAAAGGAAAAAGTCACACAAGTTCAGGAGTCACAGAGAACCCCAAACAAGAAGAACCCAAATAGACCTATGCCCAGACACATCATAATTAAAATACCAAAAATTAAAGACAATCTTAAAGGCAGCAAGAGAAAAGCAACCTGTTACCTACAAAGGAGTTCCCATAAGGCTGACAACTGATTTCTCATCACACACTCTATAAATAAGTACCTCTCATTAATAACCCTAAGTGTAAATGGATTAAATGATTCAATCGAAAGGTGTTGGGTAGCTGAATGGATACAAAAACCTGACCCAACTCTATGCTGTCTACAAGAGACCCACCTCAAAACAAAGGACACACACAGGATGAAAGTGAAGGGATGGAAAAAAATTTTACATGCAAATGGAAAAGGGAAAAAAAGCTGGAGTAGCAATACTCATATCTGACAAAATAGACTAAAAGCATCATGCTAAGTGAAATAAGCAAGTCAGAGACAGATAAATATCATACGATCTCACTCATTTGTAGAATATAATGAACAACATAAACTGATGAACAAAAATAGAGTGGGGGGGGGAGAATATACTAGAAGTAATCCTGCTATTTACAGATTTTTAAACTTTTGTACTCGGATGTCGAGTGTGACTCGACACAGCATTGGTAGCAGCTCGTATGTCGAATTGTATTGAATGTATCAATAATTTGAAACATAAAAAAATCCAAATAAATAAGTTTGTATGAAAAGAAACTCCAGTTTTTTATTCTGCTGCCGCCCTTTGTAAAATCTGGGGTATTTAAAAATTTAAATCCCGAGTAGAATAAAGGAATCGAGAAAAAAGCAAGCGAGTGCAAAGGGTTAATATTTCCTACAATTTTTGTGATATCATACTATGTTGGTACAGTTTTGGTAATATTATTATACTTAAAATCCTTTTATTTTTGAAATATTAATGTTTATTGCATGTGATATTATATGTAAGATCATTTTTCTTGAATAATTGGTGTTTATTGCATGTAACATATTTAAAATAGTTTTTCTTGAGATATTAATGTTTATTGCATGTAATATTTAAAATAACAAGGTTTAGAAAACTCTTTGAAAAATGAGCTCATTATCACCACCAGTATTACAAAAAATGTTAAAGGATCTTCTTTAAAAACAATGGCGGTGGGAAAGAATATAAATCTGACAATAACTACATACCTATGTATATGGATTAAATGCATCAATCAAAAGACATAGGGTGGCTGAATAGATAAGAAAACAAACCCATGTACAAGCTGTCTACAAGAGATCCATTTCTGGTTGAAAGACACACAAGGGATGGAGAAGATATTTCATGCACACACACAAAAAAAGCTGGGGTAGCAATTCTTATATCAGACAAAATAGACTTGAAAGAAACCAAAAAGGACATTTCATAATGATAAATGGATCAATCTAACAAGAGGATATAACCCTTGTAAACATTTACTCATCCAACATAGAGCACCTACATATATAAAGCAAATATTGACAGACATAAAGGGAGAGGTCAACAATCATACAGTAATTATAGGGTACTTGACATCATTGACATCAAAGGATAGATCATCCAGAGAGAAAATAAACAAGACAATATAGGCCTTAAATGACACATTAGACTAGATAGATTTAATGGATATTTTTAGAGCATTTCACCCCAAAGCCAAAGAATATACATTTTTTAGAGCTCACATGACAAATTTTCCAAGCTGTTATGCCACAAAATAAGTCTCAATAAATTTAAGAAGATTGAAATCAAGTCAAACATCTTCTCTCATCACAGTGTATGGAACTAGAAATTAGTTACAAGAAGAAAACTGATGCCCTAACTGGTTTGGCTCAGTGGATAGAGCATCGGCCTGTGGACTGAAGGGTCCCAGGTTCGATTCCGGTCAAGGGCATGTACCTTGGTTGTGGGCACATCCCCAGTAGGGGATGTGCAGGAGGCAGCTGATCGATGTTTCTCTCTCATCGATGTTTCTAACTCTCTAACTCTCTATCCCTCTCCCTTACTCTCTGTAAAAAATCAATAAAATGTAAAAAAAGAAGAAGAAAACTGGAAACATACCAAAAAAATGGAGGCTAAATAACATATTACTAAACAATGGATGGGTCAACAACGAGATCAAAAGATGCCTTGCAAAAGACACAAATGCAAATGATAACACAACAACCTCAGATCTATGGGACATGGCCAAAGAAGTTCTGAGAGAAATTCATGCAATATAGGCCTACCTCAAGGAAAAAAGTCTCAAATAAACAACCTAACCTTACATCTAAAGGAACTAGAAAAATAAATGTAAACAAAAGCCAAAGTGAGTAGAAGGAAGAAAATAATAAAGATCAGAATGGAAACAAATGAAATAGAGTCTAAAAAGCAATACAAAAGATTAATGAAACCAAGAGCTGTTTCTTTGAAACGATAAACAAAATTGATAAAACTTTAACCAGACTCATCAAGAAAAAAGAGAAGGGTCCAAATAAATATAATCACAAATGAAAGAGAAGTGACAACTGACACCACAGAAATAAAAAAATAATTTTTTAAATACTATGAACAATTATATGCTAACAAATTAAACAATGAAGAAATGAATAATTCCTAGAAGCATACAATCTTCCAAGACTGAGTCAAAAGGAGACAGATTATCTGAACAGACAGATGACTACTAAAAAAATTGAATCAGTAACCACAACACTTTCTCTTTTTTTTTTGTTACTCTTCATGCAAAGGTATTGTTTCCAATGATTTTTAGAGAGCATGGAAGGGGTAGAGGGAGGGAGGGAAGGGGAGAGTGAGAGAGAGAGAGAGAGAGAGAGAGAGAGAGAGAGAGAGAGAGAGAGAGGGAGAGAGAGAGGGAGAGAGAGGCATCAATGTGAGACACACTGATTGGTTGCCTCCTGCACATGGCCTTGGGGATTGAACCTGCAATCCAGTTACATGCCCTTGATGGGAAATCAAACCTGTGTCCCTTCAGTGTGTGGTCCAAAACTCTAACCACTGAGAACCACTGGCCAGGGCTATAATCACAACACTTTCAACAGGTAAAAATCCTAAACCAGATGACTTCACAGGTGAATTTTACCAAACATTCATAGAAGAATAAATACCTATCCTTTTCAAACTATTCCAAAAAAATTCAAGAAGAGGGATGGTTTCTAGACAGGCATATTGTATGAGGCCATTACCCTGATTCCAAAATCAGACCAACACATGAGGAGGAAGAAGAAGAAGAAGAAGAGGAAGAGGAAGAGGAAGAAGAAAGAAGAGGAGGAGGAGGAGGAGAACGAGAAGGAGGAGAAGGAGAAAAAGGAGGGGGAGGAGGAGGAGGAGGAGGAGGGAGGAGGAAGAGGAGGAGGGAGGAGGGAGGAGGAGGAGGAGGAAGGAAGAAGAAGAAGAAGAAGAAGAAGAAGAAAGGAGGGAGGAGGAAGGAAGGAGGAGGAGGAGGAGGAGGGAGGAGGAGGAGGAGGAGGAGGGAGGGGGAGGAGGGAGGAGGGAGGAGGGAGGAGGAAAATTATAGGCCAATATTCCTGATGAACATAGATGCAAAAATTCTCAACAAAATGTTAGCAACCAGCCCTAGCTGGTTTGGCTCAGTGGATAGATCATCGGCTTGCAGACTTAAGGGTCCCAGGTTCGATTCCAGTCAAGGGCACATGCCCAGGTTGGGGGCTTGATCCCCAGTGGGGGGCATGCAGGAGGCAGCCAATCAGTGAGTTTCATCATTGATATTTCTATCTCTCTCTCCCTTCCTCTCTGAAATCAATAAAAATATATTTTAAAAATACATATATTAGCAACCAAATTCAGAAATATATTTAAAAGATCATACACCATTATCAAGTGGGACTTATTCTTGGGATGCAAGTTTGATTCAATATCTATAAATCATTTAACATGATACATCACATAAACAAAATGAAAAACAAAAAGTATATAATTATATAATTAGATGCAGAAAAAGCATATGACAAAATCTATCACCCATTATGATAAAAATTCTCAGCAAAGTGTGAATAGAGGGAACATACCTCAATATAATAAAGACCATGTATGATAAATCCATAGCTAACAACATACTCCACTATGAAAAGCTAAAAGCATTTTCCTTAGGATCAGGAACAAGACAAAGATGTTCACTTTAGTACTTTTATTCAGCATACTTTTGGAAGTCCTGGCCAAGCAATCAGACAAAAAAAATAAATAAAAGGCATCCAAAGTGAAAAAAAAAAAAAAGTAAAACTGTCATTATTTGCAGATGACATGATACAAAATAGAGAAACTTAAAAGTCCATAAAAAACTATTATAACTGATAAATGAATTCAGTAAAGTAGCAGGATACAAATTTAATATTCAGAAATTGGTTGCATTTTTATATACCAATAACATACTATCAGAAGGAGAAATTAAGAAAACAATCCCATTTACAATTGCATTAAAAAAAAAAAACCTGCCGAAACCGGTTTGGCTCAGTGGATAGAGCGTCGGCCTGCGGACTGAAGGGTCCCAGGTTCAATTCCGGTCGGGGGCATGTACCTTGGTTGCAGGCACATCCCCGGTGGGGGGTGTGCAAGAGGCAGCTGATCGATGTTTCTAACTCTCTATCCCTCTTTATCCCTCTCCCTTCCTCTCTGTAAAAAAATCAATAAAATATATTTAAAAAAATAATAAAAACAAAAAAAACCTAAA
Source organism: Ia io (assembly GCA_025583905.1). Classification (NCBI taxonomy): domain Eukaryota; kingdom Metazoa; phylum Chordata; class Mammalia; order Chiroptera; family Vespertilionidae; genus Ia; species Ia io. The sequence continues at coordinate 51,259,173 of JAJQQW010000020.1, read as the reverse complement.
ATACCTAATAACAAAAAACCTGTAATCAGAAAATTATAAGACATTTAAGAAAGAAATTGAAGAAGCCCTAGCTGGTTTGGTTCAGTGAATAGAAGGGTCCGCGGTTCAATTCTAGTCAAGGGCACATGCCCATGTTGCAAGCTTGATCCCCAGTAGGGGGCATGCGTGAGGCAGCCAATCAATGATTCTCTCTCATCTTTGATGTTTCTATCTCTCTCTCCCTCTTCCTTCCTTTCTGAAATCAATGAAAAAAATATTTTTAAAAAATTAAAATAAATTCTCCTCTCTCCTTCCTTCCATTAAAAAAATAAGAATATACACTTTAAGAACTACGGCTCTAGCGACACGATGGCGGCCTGGAACGTGCTCAGCGCAGTTCCCCCGGCGGTCTCCGGCTGAGGGGTCAGCTCCACTCGCTGCCTAGCATGAACAGACGAGTCCCTGGGAGACATGGGGTGGGAGACCCCGTGCTTGCTGACCTCCGAGTCCTTCGAGAATCTCAGTGTCCTGGAAGCGGCCAAGTGCGCACACCCGGCGACCGGCCGCCGCTGCAGACCCTAGCGCCGACGCAGCGACCCCAGACCAGCCCGCCACCATGCACCGGGTGCACCAGAGCTTCACCAAGCCCGCTGCCCAGTGAGTTCCGCGGCAGCTGCCCCAGAGCTTTGAGAAAATGGCTGGAGGAATTGCTGAGAAGGAATTGACCGATGAGAGTTGGGATCGGGAAGACGAGGCCCCGCTGGGTCCTGGATCCAGGAGTGCTCGCCCGGCGACTGGTCGCCGCTGCAGACCCGAGTGCTGCCGCAATGACCTCGGACCAGCCTGCCGTCGCGCACCAGGCACACCGGAGCTTCGCCGAGCCCGCCGCCCAACGAATTCCGCGGCAGCCGCCCCGGAGCTTTGAGAAAATGGCCGAAGGAATTGCTGAGAGGGAATTGACAGACAGGAATTGGGATCAAGAAGACGAAGCCCCACTGGGTCCCGGGTCCGGGTGAGGCCGCGCCCCTGGGTCCAGGAGAGGCCACGCACCCCTGGGTCTGGGTGAGGCTGGGTCCTGGGTCTAGGTGGGGCCGCGCCCCTGGGTCTGGGAGAGGCCACGTGCCCCTGGGTCCGGGTGAGGCCACGTGCCCCTGGGTCCAGGTGAGGCCGCGCGCCCCTGGGTCTGGGTGAGGCTGGGTCCCGGGCCCAGGTGAGTCTGTGCACCCTGGTTCCGGGAAAGGCCACAAGCCCCTGGGTCCGGGTGAGGCCACGCGCCCCTGGGTCCAGGTGAGGCTGGGTCCCGGGTCCGGGTGAGGCCGTGCGCCCCTGGATCCGGGTGAGGCTGGGTCCTCGGTCCGGGTGAGGCCGCCCCCCTGGGTCCGGGAGAGGCCATGTGCCCCTGGGTCTGGGTGAGGCCACGCGCCCCTGGGTCCGGGTGAAGCTGGATCCCGGGTCTGGGTGAGACCACGCCCCTGGGTCCGGGAGAGGCCACGCGCCCCTGGGCCCGGATGAGGCTGGGTCCCGGGCCCGGGTGAGGCCACGCGCCCCTGGGTCTGGGTGAGGCCATGCGCCCCAGGACCCGGGTGAGGCTGGGTCCCGTGTCCGGGTGAGGCCACGCACCCCTGGGTCCGGGTGAGGCCACGTGCCCCTGAGTCCGGGTGAAGCCATGCCCCTGGGTCCGGGCGAGACCAAACCAGAGGGAGTCAGACCTACATTACCACCATTTGTCCACCATCCAGAGCTGAAAAGTCAGTGCCGACATGTACACATAAGGAACTGGTGGACATTGAAATTGGGCCTCAAAAGAACTGTTGTTCCAGAAAGAAACTCACTACAGACTGATTCATTTGCCTGTCAGCATAACTATTATTGCTCGTCTCACATTCGGTTCTTATAAGTATATTTCTAGTAACACATGATCTCACTCATCTAGGGGAAATGATGAACAACATAGACTGATGAACAAGAACAGACCCAGAAACAAGGAGGCATCGATCGGACTGTCGGGCCTCAGAGGGAGGGTAGGGGAAGGTGGGGGTAGGGGGGAGAGATCAACCAAAGGACTGTGTGCATGCATACTAGCCTAACCAATGGTTAGGGACAACAGGGGGGTGGGGGCATCTGTGGGAGGGGTGTGGGATGGGAATGAAGGGATGAGGACAAATATGTGACACCTTAATCAATAAAGAAATTTAAAAAAAAGAATCAAGTCAAAGATTTGGAATGCAAAGGACACTACTTCAGAGAAGCAAGAAGAGAAGAAAATTCAGAAAGTTGAAGATAGTGTAAGAAGCCTCTGGGACAACTTCAAGTGTACCAACATAAGAATTATGGGGGTGCCAGAAGAAGAGAGAGAGCAAGACACTGAAAACCTATTTGAAGAAATAATGACCAAAAACTTCCCCCACCTGGTGAAAGAAATAGACTTACAAGTCCAGGAAGTGCACAGAACCCCAAATAAAAGGAATCCAAAGAGGACCACACCAAGACACATCATAATTAAAATGCCAAGGGCAGCCAAGACCGGTTTGGCTCAGTGGATAGAGCGTCGGCCTGTGGACTGAAAGGTCCCAGGTTCGATTCCGGTCAGGGGCATGTACCTTGGTTGCGGGCACATCCCCAGTAGGGGGTGTGCAGGAGGCAGCTGGTCAGTGATTCTCTCTCATCGATGTTTCTGACTCTCTATCCCTCTCTCTTCCTCTCTGTAAAAAATCAATAAAATATATATTTTTTAAAAATGCCAAGGGCAAAAGACAAAGAGAGAATCTTACAAGCAGCAGGAGAAAAACAGTTAGTTACTTACAAGGGAGCACCCATACAATTATCAGCTGATTTCTCAACAGAAACTATGTAGGCCAGACGGGAGTGGCAAGAAATATTCAAAGTGATGAATAGCAAGAACCTACAACCAAGACTACCCTACCCAGCAAAGTTATCATTCAGAATTGAAGGGCAGATAAAGAGCTTCAAAGATAAGAAAAAGCTAAAGGAGTTCATCACCACCAAACCAGTATTATATGAAAAGCTGAAAGGTATTATTTAAAAAGAGGAAAAAGAAGAAAAAAGTAAAGATAAAAATTATGAACAACAAATACATACCTATCAACAAGTGAATCTAAAAATCAAGTGAATTAAAAATCTGAAGAACAGAATAAACTGGTGAACATAATAAAACTAGGGGCATAGAATCGGAGTGGATTGATAATTCTCAAGGGGAAAGGGGAGTCTGTGTGGGGGGTACGGGAAGAGACTGGACAAAATCATACACCTATGGATGAGGACAGCGGGGGGGGAGGTAAGGGAAGAGGGGGGTGGGAACTGGGTGGAGGGGAGATATGGGAGGGAAAAAGGAGAAACAATTGTAATAATCTGAACAATGAAGATTTATTAAATTAAAAAAAAAAGAATCAACCAAAAAAAAAATAAGAATAAAAAATAATAAAAAAACAAAAGCAAGACAGAAATTGAAGATACAAATAAATAAAAACATATACCATACTCATGGATGGGAAGAATTAACATTTTTAAAATGTTCATACTACCCAAAGCAATCTATAGATTCAATGAAATCCCTATCACAGTACCAGTGACATTTTTCACAGAATGTGAACAAATAATTCTAAAATTTACACAGAACCATAGAAGACTCCAAATAACCCAAGCAATCTTGAGAAAAAGAACAAAGTTGGAGGTATCATGTGACCTGATATTAAACTATATTACAAGGCTTTAATGATCAAAACAGCATAGTACTGGCATATCAATGGAACAGAAAAGAAAACCCAGAAGTAAACCCATGTCTATATGATCAATTAAACTATCAAAAGGGAGGCAATAATATGCAATGGGATAAAGACAGTTTCTTCAATGAATGTTGTTGGGAAAACTGGACAGTTGTATCCAAAAAAATTAAACTAGACTACTTCCTTACATCATACGTAAGAATATCTTAAAATGGACTAAAAGCTTAAATGTAAGACCTGAAACTGTAAAACTCCCAGAAGAAAACATAGTAAACTCTTTGACATTCCTCTTAGTAATATTTTTTATTTATCTCCTTGGACAAAGGAAACAAAATAAACAAATGGGACTACATCAAACTAAAAAGGCTTTGCACAACAAAGAAAGCCATCAACAAAACAAAAGGACAACCAACCAAATAAGAGAAGATATTAGTCAAAGATACATCCAATTAGGGGTTAATATACAAAACTTACAATGAACTCATCCAAATTAACACACACACACATATACAATAATTCAACTAAAAAAATGGGCAGAGGGCCAGAAAAGACATTTGTATGAAAAGGACATAAAAGATGTTCAATGCCACTAATTACCAGAGATATGCAAATTAATGCCACCACCTGCACGGCAAAGCTCAGGATCTGAAGGAGGGGCCGACACACAAAAATGCTGTACAAGAAATATGAATTTAGAAGGCATTGGGAGCCAGGTGGAGATCTCTTTCCTGAAGAGGCACACTGAGACTTGGTCCCATCTGCTTTCTACTCACTCTGAATGCACATTTGCCCTTTAGCAATGCATACAGGCAGATCAAAGGTAAAGTCTGGTAAACAATGTAAAGATTATCTGGTCGGGAAATTGCCTCGAGCCATTGCAATCACAGCAGGTCTTGTGCTGAAATTTAGCCCTTCTGAATATCAAAGTCCATTGGCATTCCAATGTCTCTTTTGAACTTTTATGCTAATTGCTGTTTGCTTTAGCCTCCAGCATTTCCTCCTCTTTGTTTTCTTAATAAATCTTGAAAAGTGTATGCCTTCTGTAGGGCTTGAGTCTTTTTAAGACTCTTCCACATCTGCAGACTACAAATAAACATATAAGACCAAGAATGAGACAGACAATAGTGGTTATGCTAAGAGGCAAATGTAGGGAGATCCAATGAAAAGGATTGCGTTCTTTCATGTCCTTTTTAAATTGCTGCCAGGCATCTAAATAATTAGTCTATAAGTTTGCCTGGGGCTTCTGCTATTTGGGGCCAGAGTAGTCATCTGTCTTCAGCCACAGGTACAGGATGAGGCTTCAGGTGCAAGGTCCTCATTAGTTTGGTCAGTTCCTTCTGAGGCTCCATGTTGGAGTTTGATATTCCTTGCAGGAATCCGCACAGGCTGGGAGTTTTTTGGAAATACACAAGCATATTCTCCATAAAAGGTTAATAAAGGGTTGGGACCCTTCCATAAACCAGACTCAGAATTTTTCCATCTAACAAAACCTTTTTCTTTTGGCTTATTATGACACCAGTGTAATTTCATTGGTGTCTTGCCATCAGCATTACAAGTGAAAAAATTTAAGGTAATTAAGGCTTGGTGTAGTCTACCTACAGGAGATTTCTTCAGCATCATTTCCCCCCCCCCCCCCTTTTGTTTTTCAAGTTGGGATTTTAGCTACTGATGTTTTATAATTGCCTGTCCTTGGGAATTGTATGGTATTCCCATAATGTGCTGAATTTTCTATTTCTTACAGAATTGTTGGAAATGACAGCTTGTGTATGCAGGTCTATTATCAGTTTTAATAATTTTTGAAATTCCTACTATGGCAAAAGCAGCTAGGCAATGGTAAATGATAGGTTTTGCCATTTCTTCTGTAGATGCAGTGGCCCAAAGGACTTTTGAAAAGGTATCTACAGAGACATGCAATCCCCAAGGCATCCAAAAGGAGTATAATGTGTTACATCCATTTGCCAGATATTGTCCCTTATTAATCCTTGAAGGTTAATTCCTGTATTAGGCCTTTGAGGCAGACGTAACATACAAGTGGGACATTCCTTGATAATCTGCTTTGCCTGCTGTCCAGTGATTGAAAATTGTTTAGGCAACATTTTGGCAGGCTGATATAAAAGCTGGTGAGATTCTGTGGCCTGTTGTAATAAAGCAACTAATTGATCAGCATATGCATTTCCTTTTGTTAAAGGACCAGGCAGGATGGTATGACCCCTGATATGAGTAATATAAAAGGGATATTGTCTTTGCTGTACAATTTGCTGTACCTGTTTAAATAGTATAAATAGACTTTGGTCACTGAGCCATTTTAATCGAACAGTCTCAATTCTGTTTACCAGGCCAGCAGCATAGGCAGAATCAGAAATAATATTAAGAGGCTCTTGAAAATCCTGCAGTGCAGCCTTGATAGCTTCTAATTCAATTCTTTGCATAGAAGTGTGACTAGTCTGGATGACTCAGTCTGAATTTACTGTATGGTAAGCAGCTTTGCCATTAGAAGAGCCATCAGTAAAAACAGTTAATGCTCCAGGAATAGGTTCCTGCCTAGTATTTTTTGGTATAATAATAGAGGTGTAATATAAAAACAGTAGTAATTTGGTTTTTAGTAGGTGACAATTAAGTTCTTCTGAATATCCATTTATTTTAATTTGCCAATATAAATTAGTCTGAAATAAGGTTTATTTTCTAACTTCATTTGTCCTTGGGTGTGGGCAGCAAATGACACTAATTGGATTTCTGCTATCGGTCTCCCTGAGTACATTGACATAAGCTATTTAACCTTTGTTTACAGAGGCAAAATGCAAATCATTTACTCTTAAGTATCCTCAGTTTAGGGAAGACAGGATTTACAAGATGGTCCCAAACCACTTGGCATTTATATTTTTTTAGATGGTTGCAAACCGCTGTTACATGTTGTATTTGCTGTCTCACTGCTCCAGTGAGGCAAACCATGAAATCAGAAAACGATTCTGTAGGTCCCTGCATACTCTTAATAAAAGCTTCCTCAGGGTTCCCTAAATATATTTAATAAATTTGTCATTTCTCCCTTAGAGATTTTTAGATAAGGTCTTAACTAATTATGTCCTCTACTAATTTCTAAAAGTCATTTAAGGTCTTAAGGCAATCCTTTTATATTTCTACCTTTTGAGGTCTAATACATTGATTTTCATTACAGTTTCTAGATATTTGAAGGGCATTACTTTCTGTACCTTTTCCGGAGCAATCTTTAAGTCCCATTTAGGGATTTTCTTTTCTAATTGGGTAAATATTACTAAAGTTTGCTTTTCCTGTGGGCTTGCCATAAATTGCTACATTAAAGACTTTTACTTTCTTTTAAACAGAACAACCAACTTGGTTGCCTTTTAGAAAAACAGGTAGGAGAGAGACATGCTGGCCAATACTGCAATGCATACATCTTAAGTAAAAGTAACTTTCTTTTTAGTTATGTTGTTTCATTAATGGTGAGATTTAATGCTTGAATAGTAACTTTTAGTTTACTTTGTAAAGAATAGTGGAAGAGATTTTTAAATTTCTCCTTATTAAGCTTAAATTTACTTTTAAACAGCATTTCTTTTGGCTAATGTTTATTTGCATATGTATGCAAATTTTACTTTGGACTTTACTAGAACCAGTTGCTCATAAAATATTGGCTTCTCATATGAGTTTATATGAGACCTTGATTATATTGTAAAAAGCTAAGTTATTAAGTAATTAAAGTAGGTATCTTTATTGAAAAAGCAAAGTAAGCAAACGTATACATTTAACCCATGAAGTACAGATGCCACCCCACCCCCAGCCAATCTGAAGAGCTGGCTGGGTGAGGGTCTAAGGCATTATTTATGCTCCTGTTTTGAAATTTCGCTGCTGAATATTCTGGTTTTGCTTAAGAAGTATTCAGCAATCTTGTCCTGCCAAGCTTAGAGGCTGAAACCAAAATATATGTATATAAATAGAACACAGTTATTAATTTTTATTTGACAAAGCTTCCCACATGATTTCAAGTATATTAGATCTGCCTAATTTAGTTCAAAAATATTTATTTTCTTAAAATATATTTTATTGATTTTTTACAGAAAGGAAGGGAGACGGATAGAGAGTCAGGAACATTGATGAGAGAGTAACATCCATTAGCTGCCTCCTGCACACCCCCCACTGGGGATGTGCCCACAACCAAGGTACATGCCCTTGACCGGAACCGAACCTGGGACCCTTCAGTCTGAAGGACGATGCTCTATCCACTGAGCCAAACCGGTTAAGGCCAAAAATATTTATTTTAAGAAGAGAGAATAAATCCTTGAATCATTCCAGGGCCCTTGAAATGTTCCATAGCTATCGCTTGGTTCAAGTCATGAAATTTAACTTGGAAAGACTATCAAATATACATAACCCAAAGATTATATTACATACTTTTTGTAATTATTCTAAAAGACATCAATTAAATTTAAATTAGTTTTAATATTAAAAATTTGGTTCAGACCATAGAATTAATCCTCTTTTTTAATCAGGCCAATAAAATATTATATCCTAGGTTGAAATTTTACCACACATAGTACACAGATACACATACACATAAAGACTATAATATATTTTGAGCTACTAATTTTTCAGAGAAAAAGCAAGAATTATATTTCTCAAAAATGAATTTGCATACTTCATGTATTCTATTATCACAAGTATATAATTTCTCCCAACTTAGTTTGAACTTTTAACTTTTCAAAGCCTCAAATTTTAGGTGGCAAGTTAAATACTTAGCATTTCTCAGATTAGTAATATATCCATATTTCAAGAGATATTTCAAATAAAATACAAGACATATTCAATTAATAGATTCAAATATATCATTTAGATTTTTCATATGAGGCAAACTCAGACTAATTAATGTTTCAGTATTCTGTCATTTCAAAATACCTAGATATTTAATAATTTTTTAAAAAATATATTTTATTGATTTTTCACAGAGAGAAAGGGAGAGGGATAGAGAGCTAGAAACATCGATGAGAGAGATACATCGACCAGCTGCCTCCTGCACACCCCCCACCGGGGATGTGCCCGCAACCAAAGTACATGCCCTTGACCGGAATCGAACCTGGGACCTTTCAGTCCGCAGACCGACGCTCTATCCACTGAGCCAAACCCGTTTTGGCATATTTAATAATTTTTTATTTAATTCAGCAAATTCCAAAGTTTTAATTTACCAAAGACTTTGGGAAACTATGTTTAGGCATCCTATCTAATAAAAGAGAAACATGCAAATTGACCATACCTCCGCTACGCCAACCAGCCAATCAGAGCGAGTATGCAAATTAACCCAACCAAGATGGTGGCATCCATGGAGCTGGAGCAAGCAGGAGGCTTGGGTTGCCCCCAGCGATGGAGGAAGCCAAGCTTCCCACCCGCCCTGGCCGGCCCTGGCCTCCACTGAAGGCTACAAAGTTTCAATTATAGAAGATCAATAAATCCCAAATACTTGCTTCCAGCCAGCCCTGGCCTCCGCTCAAGGAGGCGCTGGAAAAAAAAAAAAAAGGAGGGGCTGGGAGCTTGGGTCGCCGGGGGCCGTGGGCAGCCTGCAAACAGCCATCAGTCCCTCACCCAGGCTGGCCAGGCACCCCAGCAGGACCCCCAACCCTGAAGGGGGTGTGGTCAGCCTGAAAACGGCCCTCAGCCTCTCACCCAGGCTGGCCAGGCATCCCAGCAGGACCTCCACCTTGATACAGGACACCCTTCAGGGCAAACCAGCTGGCCCCCACCCATGTACCAGGCCTCTATCTATACTAATAAAAGGGTAATATGCTACTTAGACTGGGAGACCTTCCAGGAGACCTTCCGGACGTTCTTCTGGACAAATCCATGGTGGTGGGGCCGAGGTAGAGGCAGTTAGAGACCAAGAGGGGAGGGCAGTTGTGAGTGATCAGGCCAGGATGGGACGGCAGTTGTGGGTGATCACGCTGGTGCGGGAGGGGCCATTGTAGACCACCGGGGGGGGGCAGTTGGGGGCGAGCAGGCTGTCAGTGGGGGTCAGTTGGAGGTGATCAGGACAGCAGGGGTGGCAGTTTGGAGTGAGCAGGCCATCAGGGGGGCAGTTGGGGGTGAGCAGGCCAGTGGGGAGGGATGGTGGGGGTGAGCAGGCCAGCAGGGGAAGAAGTTGGGGGTGAGCACACTGGCACGGGGGGCAGTTGGGGGCAACCAGGCCAGCAGGGGGAGTTAGTAAGGAGCAACCAGGCCAGAATGGAGGGGCAGTTAGGGGTGATCAGGCTGGCAGTGGGGGCAGTTAGAAGCGACCAGGCCGGCGGGGGGGGGGGCAGTGAAGGGCGATCAGGCCAGCAGGCAGAGGCAGCTAGGGGTGATCAGGCTGGCAGGGGGGGCAGTTAGGGGCGATCAGGCAGGCAGGCAGGTAGGCAGGTGTGCGGTTAGCAGCCAGTGGTCCAGAATTGTGAGAGGGATGTCCCCCAAGGGGTCCCAGATTGGAGGGGGTGCAGGCTGGGCTGAGGGGACCCTCCCCTCCCACCACGCAATAATTTTGTGCACCGGGCCTCTAGTATCAAATAAAAAGCTTCTGCACAGCAAAATAAATAGACAACAAAACAAACAGGCTGTCAACTAGATGGAAGATGATATTTGCAAATAGTAGCTCCAACAAAGGTTTAATTTCCAAAATATATAAAGAACTTGTTAAGACTTAACATCAAACAAATAAACAATCCAATCAAAAAGTGGGCAGAGGACCTGAAAATACACCTCTCCCAAGAAGACAAACAGCCAATAGATATAACCTCACTGGCAATTAGGGAAATGCAAATCAAAACTACAGTGAGATGCCACCTCACACCTGGTAGAGTGCCCTTATCAACAAGACAAGCAATGACAAGTGTTGGAGAGGATGTGGGAAAAAGGCAACCCTCATTCACTGCTGGTGGGAAGTAGATGGTACAACCGCTATGGAAAGCAGTCTGGCGATTCCTCAAAAAGTTAAGAATACCCCTAACCGGTTTGGCTCAGTGGATAGAGCGTCGGCCTGCAGACTGAAAGGTCCCAGGTTTGATTCCAGTCAAGGGCATGTACCTTGGTTGTGGGCACATCCCCAGTAGGAGGTGTGCAGGAGGCAGCTGATTAATGTTTCTCTCTCATTGATGTTTCTAGCTCTCTATCCCTCTCCCTTCCTCTCTGTAAAAAATCAATAAAATAGATATTTTTTAAAAGTTAAGAATAGAGCTACCATACGACCCAGCAATTCTTCTCCTGGATACCTACCTGAAAAACTGGAAGACATTTTTCCCAAAGCTCTGTGCACCCCTGTGTTCATTGCAGCGTTAGTCACAGTGGCCAAGGCATGGAGACAACCGAAGTGTCCTTCCACAGAGGACTGGATAAGAAGCTGTGGTCCGTACACAATGGAGTACTCCTCAGCCATAAAATGAATGAAATCTTACCATTTGCAATAGCAGTGAGTGTCAAATACCATATGATTCCACTTATATGTGAAACCTAAAGAACAATATAAACAAACAAAACAGAAATAGACTTACAGAGAACAGACTGGTAGTTGGCAGAGGGGAGCGGGGAGCGGGGAGCGGGGAGCGGGGAGAGGTGAAGGGACTAAGAAGTACTAATTGGTAGTTACAGAATAGTCACAGGGATGTAAGGTACCGCCTAGGGAATATAGTCAATATTATTGTAATTCTAAGTATGGTGCCAAGTGGGGACTGGAAATATTGGGGGGAACACTTTGTAAAGTATATGATTGTCTAACTACTATGCTATTACATTTGAAACGAATACAAATAATATTGAATACAAACTGTAATTGGAAAAAGTTGTTTTTAATTTAGCAATAAAAAACATTTTTTTAAAAGTTTGACACCATGTTTTATTCTAAGAGTTTTATTGTTTTAGGTTTTACATTTATGTTCTTAATCCATTTTAAGTAAATTTTTGTATATGGTATTAGAAATCATCTAACCTTTTTGCGTGGGGATATTGATTATTTTCGGCACTGTTTGTTGAAAAGACTATGAATTCCCCATTATTTGGTCTTGGCATGCTTGTCAAAAATCATTTGACCATATTTGGGAGGGTTTCTTTTGGGGTTCTAGTTTATTCACATGTCTTTTTTCGCCAATACCACACTTTTAATTACTGCAGCGTTGTATTAAGTTTTGAAATCTGGAAGTGTGAGTCCTCCAATTTTGTTCCACCCCTTCCAGCCCCCAAACCAGGTTGTTTTGGTTATGTGGAGTCCCTTGAGATTTCGTGTGAATTTTAGGATTTTGATAGGGATTGAATTGAATCTGTAGATAACTTTGGGTAATATTGACATTTTAACAATATTTCTTTTTTGAATGCATGAACATGGGCTGTGTTTCCATTTATTTGCCTTTAATATCTTTTATGAATCTTTTATAGTTTTACTAGTGACCCAGCTTGGAGGAGGGGCCACGGGTGATTGGCCGGCCAGCCCCACCCCCATTGGTGTGTGTGGGAGTGATTGGGGGCAAAGCTGGCTGGGGGGAGGGACCACAGGCTGATCAGGATGGTGGGGGCTGATCGGGGGCAGGGCTGGCTGGGGGAGGGGCCACAGGAGGTTGGCCGGCCAGCCCCGCCCCCTATTGGGTTGTCAGGGGCAATCAGGAGTGGGGCCGGCCGGGGGGAGGGGCTACAGGCCAATCAGGGTGGTGGGGGCCCATCGGGGGGCAGAGCTGGCTGGGGGGAGAGGCTGCAGGAGGTTGGCCACCAGCCCTTCCCCCTGTTGGGGTAGGGAGAGCGATCAGAGGCGGAGCCGGCCGGGCAGGGGGAAGGGCTGTGGGGGGTTGGTGCGGGAAACAAATCAGTTTCACTAAAAGAGAGATGTTGACAGGAAGCCAGGAAGGCTGGTCAACAACCTTAATTGCTCTAACCACTCACCCTTTAGTTGAGACATTGTTAGCTGAAGCAGCCTCCACCTTTGTTTTTCCCATGTAAATTTCTGTTTATCCTAAGATGTTTTCCCCAAAGCCTCAATAAAAGGGATGGCAGGGCCAGAGCAGTGAGTAGTTTTCCCACTAGAGGTGGACTACCACCTGGCCCCCCATTTCGCCAAATTGAATTTCTTCAAGTCTCCTTTCATTTGTGTGCGGCCATTCTCCAGAACTCGAACCCTGAACCGGAACCCTGGACCACGCGGAACGTGGAAAGGGATTCTTACATTCTGGCGCCTACCGAGGGACTTCTGGAGGAGAAGGTATTTTTCGCCTAAGAGCGAAGGAAGGAAAAAGTACACCGAGGAAAGGTGTGGAAAATTCACCGGAAAAGGTGAGGGAAGTTCACCACACGCAAAAGCCCACGGCCAGCTGCAGAGTCGCGAACTGTAAGTAGGGTGGGAACATCTTTTTCAGCCAGGCTAATGGGGAAGAATTAGGTTATAAATATAAAGTAAACTTTATTATAGACTTTTGGTTTGCATGCTTAAAGAAATGTGGTTTCTTGTTCAAATTAAAATCTTAGTTTGTATTTGGAATTTAAAATCTGTAATAAGAAGTGAAACTCCCCTGCTGAAGCGGAGAAATTCAAAGGTGGCAGGAGAGGGCAAGGCTATCTGCTCTCCCGAAATGAGATTACTTAAGGCTTTGTTCAAAAATTATAAGAGAACTAGCAGAGAAGTGCAAATCTTGGCCAAATTGGGTGTTAGTTATTACTTCGGAAAGGGAAAAAGAAAGAAAGAATTTAAGATCTGTCTATCTTTTAAGCATGAATAAAAATGTGTGGCCAAATCTGTTGCTGATGCTTCCCCCAAGTAAGCAGGATGTGGGGAAGGAAGGGAGACAAGTGGAGATCCTATATGGAAGCCCACTCTCCCAGTATGCTAAGAAATGTGGTAATTTACATTCGAATAAACCAAACCTGGTTTTCCAGAGCCAATGGCAAATGAAAAGTAAAGTTTAAATTTGCCTCATAAAAAACCTAGAGGACAGAACTGAAGCTCTTAATTGATTATGTCTTGTATTTAGTCTTAGAAATATAAAGTGTTATTGTGTTATTAATCTAGGACATGCTAAATATTTGACTTGCCAGCTTTACAAGTTCAAAGTGCAAATTAAATTAGGAGAAATTATATAGTTGTGGTAATTTAAATGCCTAAAGTATAAGAACTTATTTTTGAGAAAATAAAATGTTGTGTTTTTTCTAATAATTAGGAATTCAGAATAAGTTGCTTATTATTGGTCTAATTAAAAAAGGATTAATTTTGTGATCTCAACCAAAATTTTTCTATGCAAAAACCAGTTTAAAATCTAATTGATATCTTAAGATAATAAAAAGTTTTGTAATCTTTAAATCATATGTGGATATATATATATTTGGTGGTTTTTTCCAAGTTAAAATTTCAAGGCCTTAACAGAGATGATTCTTGGCAAGCTCCAAGGGCCTGGAGAAATACAAGAAATTTATTCTCTCTCCTTAAAGGAAATCTTTTAAAAACAGATCTAATATATTGAAATTGCATGGAAAGCCTTATCAAATAAAAATTAATAAATATACTTGAAATGTTATCAAGGTTTTGGGCCCCAAAAAGGGCAAAACGAAGTAACTAAATATTTCTTCCAGTTTAAAACTGAATTGCCATGGCCTAGAGCAAAGAAAATCCTTACATGATATTATTCTACAATGTCATTATAATTTTTGATATTTTATAACAGCATATACCAAACAAACTTACAAACATTCTTTGAATGTTTGGCAGCAATTTAAAAGCACATGAAAGGATTTAATTCTTCTCATTGTGTAGAGGGCCCCCTGGGAAGGCACCTGAGCATTCTATACTGGTCCTTCTTGCTCTTTTTGCCAAGAGGGACCCTCTTCTCACCATCCAATTGCCCACAGCTGTTGCCTGAGCTCTCTGTTCCTGCTGAGGTTGAAGCCTCGTGGTGGCTGGTACCATGGATCTGTCTCTCGCACAATGGCGTGAGCTGGGCCCTCCCTGGAAAAGAAACCTGGGTTCCCCAAGATACGTGATCAATGCCAGGGCCCTGCCAGCAGGCGAGGGGATCCCAAGGCAGGTGCTGGGCATGGAGGCCATAGGGGCATAGACGACCAAGGAGACAAAACTGAACCTCACATCACCCTGCTTGGCCCTGGAGGATGGCTGGTTAGCCAGAGACGGGTAAGATTCCTCAAGGGAGGAACAACCTAAGACAGGCACAGTTGCAGAGGGGCCATCAGGAGAGAACTTGGGGGTCAACAGAGGTGTGGCACAGATCCTCACCCCCCCAACATTGCAGGGGCTTGAACACTCGCCCCTTCTGAGGGAGGTCTCCTGCCCCATGGCTGCTTCATGCTTCCCATGTCCAGCTCAGATCGGGACCCAGGTGGCCGACAGAGACTTGTCCAGCTCAGATCGGGACCCGGGCAACAGAGACTTGGCTGACAGCAACAGCCCTATATCTAAATACAGTATAATACCAGGAATACTTAGAGCCTTCTCAAGGATGCAAATAATCCTTTGCATTAATATTTACAGGGTAAATGAAGATTATTGTTAGGAGTATTAAATTTGACAGTAAAGTAGTCAAATTTTCAGATTAATTTAAATTGGCTAATTGAAATAAGTGAATATTCAAGAAAATTTAATTGTAGTGGACAAAAAGCTGTTTCTAAAGTATTAACTAAAATTTTTATTGGAAGTTCATTCCATGGTAAAATTGCTTAACATGCAATGAACCTAAAACAGTCATATTTTTGTACAAAAAATTAAAATTTAAAGTGATCAAGAATGCATTATAAAAATTTTCCAAAAGCCTCCTAATAATTAAATCAAAAAAAGGGGGGAAAGTGGAAAAATATTATGTAAGGAAAAATATCCAGAAAATTTTTTTGAAAACTAATTTTCATTTGTAAT
The DNA here is from genome assembly GCA_025583905.1 of Ia io. Classification (NCBI taxonomy): domain Eukaryota; kingdom Metazoa; phylum Chordata; class Mammalia; order Chiroptera; family Vespertilionidae; genus Ia; species Ia io. Next base: position 51,243,588 of record JAJQQW010000020.1, on the reverse strand, counting down.
ACTAAGAGCAGGACACCTATGAAAAAACACACATGGTGTCAGAATAAGCCAAAGGAAAATCGTTTGGGCTCAAATAAAAAGGATCCCAAGTAAAATTTATAGAAAAGATTCCTTTATTAACCTTTGGTCGAGTATATGTTTGTATATTTTCAGAAAACAACTCCAAGACCATGTGGATTCCTGCAACAGGGAGGAATTGACAGGAATGCTCCAGCCATAAAGACAGAAGAGAAGCAGTCCAGAGATGGAAGACGCTGACGACGCCTTGCCATGCTAGCAGTCAGCAGCTGTGCGTCGCTGCAGGTTGCCCAGGACCAAACCAGAGGTCAGACCTGCATTGCCACCATTTGTCCACCATCCAGATACCATTGCTGACATGTTCTCAAAAAACTGTTGGACATTGAAACTGGGATTCAAAAACTGTTGGCCCAGAAAGAAACTTACTGCAGACTGATTTCATTTGACTCTCAGCATAGCCATTGTTGCTTGTCTCATTTTTTGTTCTTATATGTTTATTTCTAGTCTGCATATGCAAGATTTTTTAAGGAAAGAAAACGGGGGAGATGCCGGAAACAAATCAGTTTCACTAAAAGAGAGATGTTGACAGGAAGCCAGGAAGGCTGGTCAACAACCTTAATTGCTCTAACCACTCACCCTTTAGTTGAGACATTGTTAGCTGAAGCAGCCTCCACCTTTGTTTTTCCCATGTAAATTTCTGTTTATCCTGACTAAGATGTTTTCCCCAAAGCCTCAATAAAAGGGATGGCAGGGCCAGAGCAGTGAGTAGTTCTCCCACTAGAGGTGGACTACCACCTGGCCCCCCATTTCGCCAAATTGAATTTCTTCAAGTCTCCTTTCATTTGTGTGCGGCCATTCTCCAGAACTCAAACCCTGAACCGGAACCCTGGACCACGAGGGACATGGAAAGGGATTCCTACAGGTTGGCCAGCTGCCCTGCCCTTGATCGAGGTGGGAGAGGCTGATCAGGGGTGGGGCCGGTTGGGGGGAGGGGCTGCAGGAGGTTGGCTGGCTGGCCCACCCTCTGATCGGGCTGGTTCGCTGGCCACAGTGGGTGTCATAGCGACTGGTCGTTCTGGTCATTACAGCATTCCGGTTGCTGGCTTTTTATATATATGGATTATGTTTGCTGTATTATGGCTCTTATATGGAGGTTGTTGTCTTCTATTCCTATTTTGTTGAGTGTTTTTTATCATGAAAGGGTATCAAATGCTTTTTCTGCATCAATTAAGATGACCATGTGGGGGTTTTCTTTGTTTTGTTGATGGGGTGTATTACATGGACAGATTTTGTATGTTGAACCACCTTGCATTCCAGTAATAAATCCCACTTGGTCATGGGGTACAGTTCTTTTGAATATGCTGCTGAATTCTGATTGCTCATATTTTATTAAGAATTTTTGCATCAATGTTCATAAGGGATATTGGCCTGTACTTTTCTTTGGTCATAGTGTCTTTTCCGGCTTTAGTTAGGGTTATGCTGACCTCAGAGAATTAAGTCAGAAAGTGTTCCCTCCTCTTCAATTTTTTGGAAAAGTTCGAGAAGGATTGGTATTAAATGTTTGGTAGAATTCACCAGTGAAGCCATCAGCTCCAGGGCCTTTCTTGGAAGATTTTTGGTTACTGATTCAATCTCCTTACTAGTTATAGGTCTATTTAATTTGTCTATTTCTTCAGGATTTAATCTTGGTAGGTTTTATGTTTCCAGGAATTTGTCCCTTTCATCTAGGTTATCCAATTTGTTGGCATGTAATTGCTCACAGTACTCTCTTATGACCCTTTTTATTTCTTTAGAATAGATAGTAATGTCCCCATTTTCATTTCTGAGTTTAGTCATTTGAGTTGTCTTTCTTTTTTAGTCCATCTAGCTAAAGTTTTGTCCATTTTGTTGATCTTTTTGAAAAACCAACTTTTCATTTCATTGATTTTTCTCTGTTGTTTTTGTTCTCTATTCTGTTTATCTCTGCTCTAATCTTATTAAACCTGTGGGCTAGAGTGAAGGAAAAGGGTGTAGGAAAACAGCTTGATCTTTCTTTTTTTTAATATTTTTATTTTTATTGATTTCAAAGAGGAAGGGAGAGGGAGAGAAACATCAATGATGAGAGAGAATAATTGATTGGCTGCCTCCTGCATGCCCCCCACTGGGGATCAAGCCCACAACCCAGGCATGTGCCCCTGACCGGAATCAAACCCAGGAGTCTTCAGTCTGCAGGCCGACGCTCTATCCACTGAGCCAAACCAGCCAGGGCAGCTTGCTCTTTTTTATGGTTCATGTCTCATCTGCCCTAGATGTGATCTGCCTTCCCTCACCTCCCAGCACAACATTGCACTGCTCTGACTTAGTGCTCTCTGTCTTGGCCTATTCATAGTGAATATTTTCACTTAACTTGTTTATTTATTTATTTAATCCTCACAAAAAAATATGTTTTCATTGATTTTGAGAAAGAGAGAGAGAAACGTAGAGGGAGGAAAAAACATAGACTGGTTGCCTCCCATATGCGCCCTGACTGGGGATCAAACTCATAAGCTTTTGGTGTACGGGACAATACTCCAAACAACTGAGCCACCTGGCCATGTCTAAATTGTTTATTCCTTATATTCTTCACAAGATGATAAGTTTCAAGAGAGCAGAGAACTGTATTTCTAGCCCCTAGAATAATACCAAGAATACAGTAGGTACTTGATAATATTGAGTGAAGGAATTAAATGACAAGAGAAAGGAGAGATGCAAGATATAAAGAGTGGTCTACATAAAAAAGGACAGGAATCCTATATAATAAAAGCCTAATATGCTAAGTGTCTGGTCGACCAGTCAGCCATTCAACCAAAGCGTAATATGCTCATGATATGCTAAGGCCACTCAACCACTCACTATGACGTGCACTGACCACCAGGGGGCAGACAGTCAACCAGCTGCTATGACGTGCACTGACCACCAGGGTACAGTCAACTGGTCGACCAGTCGCTATGATGTGCACTGACCACGAGGGGGTAGATGCTCCAACCAGTAGGTTAGCTTGCTGCTGGGGTCCAGCTGATCGGGACTGAGCAAGATGGGCCAGACATGCCCTGGAGCCTTCCCACGGTCCCTCCCCTGCTGGCCAACCTCCAGCATCTCTCCCCAGCCCCGATCATGCACCGGTGGGGTCCCTCAGCCTGGCCTGCGCCCTCTCGCAATCTGGGACGCCTTGGGGGATGTTGGAGAGCCAGTTTTGGCCCAATCCCACAGGCCAGGCTGAGGGACTCCACTAGTACATGAATTTGTGCACCGGGTCTCTAGTACAGAATAAGATATTGTCTCAGATGTCACCCAGGCACCAATCCCTCAACTGTCCCAGAAATAATTTTTTTTAATATATTTTATTGATTTTTTACAGAGAGGAAGGGAGAGGGACAGAGAGCTAGAAACATTGATGAGAGAGAAACATCTACCAGCTGCCTCCTGCACACCCCCTGCTGGGGATGTGCCCGCAACCAATGTACATGCCCTTGACCGGAATCGAACCTGGGACCTTTCAGCCCGCAGACCGACGCTCTATCCACTGAGCCAAACCGGTTTCGGCCAGAAATAATTTTTTAATGTGCTCTCATTTTTTTTTTATGCTAACTTTGGGTTTAGTTTGTCTTTGTTTTCTAGTTCCTTAGATGATAAACTTAAATTTTTGATTTGAGATTTTTCTTTTCTTTAATGTAAGAATATATATATATATACATATATATATATTCTATATAATAAAAGCATAATATGCAAATCGACCGAACAATGGAACAATCAGTCGGTAGGGGGTGGGTCTGGTGAGCAGGTGGCGCCAGGCCAGCCAAGGCACATGCCAGTGGGCAGAGGGAGGGGATGGTGATCAGGGGGCAGCAGCAACCAGCAGCGGCAGAGGGGCAATCCATCAGTCGGACAGCCCTTAGGGCTCCTGGACTGCAAGAGGGCACAGGCCAGGCTGAGGGATCCCCCAGAGTGTACGAGTTTTCATGCACCAGGCCTCTAGTACACACACACACACAATTTCATCCTCAGTACTTTCACTATGTCCCATAGTTTTGGTTTGTTGTTTTCATTTTCATTTATCTCTAAGTATTTTCTAATTTCCCTTATGATTTTTCTTTGATCCATAAAATGTGTTGCATAATCTCCACAATTGTGTGTCTTATTTATTCCTAACTTCATGTTGTCAGAGAAAATACTTTGTGTATCTCTTTTCAAAGCTACTGAGATTTAATTTGTGAGCTAACATATGGTCTATCCTGGAAAATGTCCCATGTGTACTGGAGAAGAATGTGTATGCTGCCACTGTTGGGTGGAATATTCTGTATGTGTCTGTTAGATCTAGTTCATTTATTAAGTTAAGCTCCCTATTTTCTTTCTTATCTTCTGCCTGCTTCTTCTATCCATTGTTGTGAGTGGGGTACTGAAGTCGGCAATTATTGTAGAACTGTTTCTCTTTCAATTCTGTCAGTTTTTGCTTCATAATATATTTTGACTAGAGGCCCAGTGAACGAAATTCATGCACAGGTAGGGTCCCTAGGCCTGGCCAGTGATCAGGGCTGATCGGGACCTTCTGGCTGCCAGCCAGAGACTTCCTTCCCCAGCTGCCAGCTGCTGGCTGGGGCCTCACTTCATTCTGCACCACCCCCTGGTGGTCAGTGCATGTCATAGCAAGCAATTGGCCTCCTGGTCGAACTCCTGTGGGACAATTTGCATATTAGGCGAGTATATATGTATGTATGTGTGTGTATATATATATATATATATCTCCTCTCTAATAAAATGGTAATATGCAAATTAACCATCACTCTGCTACATAAGCCATGCCCACCAGCCAATCAGGACGAGTATGCAAATTAACCCCAGCCAAGATGGCTACAGCCACAGAGAGCAAGGTTTCCCAGGTAACAGAGGAAGCCAAGCTTTCCATAGCCATTGCAGGCCTAAGCCTCCACTCAAGCTACAAAGTTTCAATTATTGAAGGTAAACAAATTCAAACAAATGGCGGCAGATTGGAGCTTGAGAGAGCAGGCCAGGGTTGCCGCCGGCAACAGGGGAAGCAAAGCTTTGCGCACACCCTGGCGGGGCTCATCCGCTTAAGGCTACAAAGTTTCAATTGTAGAAGGTGAATTAACTGCCACAGAAATGGCTGCTGCCCCGGAGGGAGCAGCAGGCTTGGCTCCGCTCCAGGCTACAAAGTTTCAATTGTAGAAGGAAAATAAATTCCAGATACCAGGGCCTCTGCTTGGGTTGCCAGGGGGCGTGGCAGGCCTGCAAACCACCACAGGTCCCTCGCTCAGGCTGCCCCACGCCCCAAGGGAACCCCAACCTGATCCAGGACACCCTTCAGGGCAAACCAGCTGGCCCCCACCCGTGCACCAGGCCTCTATCCTATCTAATAAAAGAGTAATATGCAGATTGATCATCACTGCAACACACAATATAGCTGCCCCCATGTGGACACAAGATGGCCACCACAAGATGGCCAGCAGGAGAGGGCAGTTGGGAGGCACCTGGCCTGCAAGGGAGGGCAGTTGAGAGGGACCAGGCCTGCAAGGGAGGGCAGTTGAGAGGGACCAGGCCTTCAAGGGAGGGCAGTTGGAGGTGATCAACCCTGCAGGAGAGGGCAGTTAGGGGTGACCAGGCCAGCAGAGGAGGGAAGTTGGGGGCAAACAGGCTGGCAGGGGAGCAGTTAAGCATCAACCAGGCTGGCAGCGGAGTGGTTAGGGGATGATCAGGCTGGCAGGCAGAAGCGGTTAGGGGCAATCAGGAAGGCAGGCAGGTGAGCAGTTGGGAGCCAGCAGTCCTGGATTGTGAGAGGGATGTCCGACTGCCCGTTTAGGCCCGATCCGGATTGGGCCTAAACGGGCAGTCGGACATCCCTCCAAGGAGTCCCAGATTGGAGAGGGTATAGGCTGGGCTGAGGGACAACCCCCCCCCTCCGTGCACGAATTTCGTGCACCGGGCTTCTAGTATATATATATATATATATATATATATATATATATATATATATATATATATATATATATATATATATATATATAAAACTGTTTTATCTTCTTGCTATATTTGGTCCTTCTTTGTCTCTTGTGACCTTTTTTTATGATTTTAAGTCTACTTTATCTGATATTAGTATGATCACTTCTGCTTCCTTTTGGTGACTATTTCTAAAGAATATCTTTCTCCATCCTTTCACTTTCAACCTATTTGTGCCTTTGGATATCTTGTCGATGGTATTTTGTTAGATCATTATGCCAGTCTCTGTCTTTTAATTGAAGAGTTTAATACATTTACATTTAAGGTGATTATTGGTCAGAAGGGACAAACTTCTGCCGTGTTTTGTTTTCTATATGCTATATACCTTTTTTTGTCACCTATTTTCTGTACTCCTGTCTTTTTTGTTAATTTCTTTTTTGTAGTAAAATGTTTTAATTTCCTTTTGTATATATTCTATAGCTATTTTCTTTGTGGTTACCGTAAGAATTACATTTAACATCCTAAAAGTATAATATCTAATTTTAATTTTTAGCAGCTTACCTTCAATAACAAAAACTTTATGGCTCCATCCCTACCCCTTTTGTTTGTTTTTCTCACATAAAAGTTCTTAGTTTATTAATCTCATGAAAAATCTCCACAATCACCCCAGATCAAGTCACTGAAGAATCTTCACTCAGTCTGTTGTCCCATCTCCAACTCACTTTGCCAGCACCAACGTTGGCCATTGAAGTCCCCCTGGACTCCTTCATTCTGTTTTTTAGTTACTTTCGGTTTTCTTGAGGTCTTCTTCCCATACAGGTTATGTCTTGCAAGTCTATGCTTGGGCTCATTTTTCTTTGCATAATCCAAGGGATCATAAATCATGCCAAAACCAGTTGTCTTGCCACCACCAAAATGGGTTCTGAGTCCAAACACAGATGACATCTGGAGTGGTCTTATATACTTGGGCTAGTTTTCCCTAAATTTCTATCTTGGGTACTGTTGCCTTTCCAGGGTGAAGGACGTCAATGCCCATTTGTTTCTGCTGAAGTAGTCTGTTGGTCATGAACGTCCTAGTCCAGATAGTTACTGTGTCATTCATGATATGAGTTTCATCCCCTTTTGGTTGTTGATGTCACAAAATTACATCTTTCCACAGTGAACCCACAAACATAAACTAATTCTTCTAAATGCATTAGTCTCCTAAATTATGTAGAAAACAAGACTTGCAGTTACAAATCAAAGTTATAGTAATATTAGCTATTACTGATTTTTTGTTTCTTAAATTGTAGAAAAAAAGTAGTTACAAACTACTGTTACAATTTAATACTAGCTTATGTAATTGCCTATGCATCTACTTTCATTTAGATCTTTATATGTCTACATGGCTTTGAGACACTGTCAAGGTGAACGAATTATTTCACCCTGCAGTACTCCGTGAGCAGTTCTTGCTGGTATGTCTAGTGGTCATGAATTACCTCACTTTTTATCTGGGAAAGTCTTGACTTCTCCTTCACTATAAAGGACAGTTTTGTTGGATATACAAGTCTTGGCTGAATTTCGTTGTTTTGTTTTAGTACTCTGAATATATTAGCCCAGTCTTCTGGTCTCCAAAGTTTCTGATGAGAAATCTGAAGACAATCTTATTGAGGATTCCCTGTATGTAATAATTCATCTCTCTTCATGTTTTCAAGACTTGCTCTCTTTTGAAAGTTTGATTATGTTTCTTGGTGTGGGTCCTTTAAAATCTTAATTGGAGTTTGTTGAGTTTCATGTATGTTTATATTTATTTCTTTCATCAAATTTAATAAGTTTTCAGCCACTTCTTCAAATATTCTCTTCCTCTTTCTCTTTCTTTTTCTAGGACTTCCATGTGTATATTGGTCCTTTGGATTGTGTTCCATGGGTCTTTTAAGCTCTATTAGTTTTTCTTCAATCTTTTTTCTCTGTGTTCCTCAGCCTTGAAAATTTCAATAGTTTTATCTTCAAGTTCACCGATTCTTTTAATTGTTCAAATCAGCCTTTCAATCCTAGTAAATTTTTCATTGTAGTTTTCAGATCTAGAATTTCTTCTTGATTTGTTTTTTTTGGTCTGGTATTTTCATTTTGTTCACACATCCTTTTCTTGACTTTCTCCACATCTTCCTTTAGTTCTTGAATTTTAAGACAATTGTTTCAGATCTTTGTTTAATATATTTGTCATTAAGTCTTTTTCTTAATGGACCATATGAATGGGGCCACATATTCCTATTTCTTTGTATGCCTTGTGATTTTTTAAAACACATCTAGTAATGTGTTAACTGAAAATCAGATACTCCTCCCCGAAGTTTTGTTGCTTTTTGTTATTTTCACTTATTTTTATAGTTGTCAGCTGTCTCTTTGTCAAGAATAGGTCAGAGGTGTAAACTTATTTTTCTCATAGGCCATTAAGTCTCCTGCTAGTCACTTCAGCTAGAGGAGGGGCTTGCAACAAGGGGAGAAGTGCAACAACAATGGCTGCCAACCTCTTTGCCTGTACCTTTGTGATCAGAAGTAGCAATCAGTGATGGAAGCACAGATCCCTGATAGTTAGGACAGGGTCCCTTTTACCATCCAGCTCCCACTGTGTGAAAGCTGCTGAACACTGCCTGCTATGCATCTGGGGGTAGGAGACGGGTAGCTGCTACTGTGCAGCTGAAATTGACCAAAATTAACCAGTTTACCAGTCTTTCCCTGGAAGTTGTAAGCCTTTAACAGATTCAAGTTCCAAAATAATTATATCATTACTGGTGTTATTTTAACCATATTTTCTGTGATTGATCCCAAGAAAACTTTAGTTATGAAACCATGTGGTCAATATTTTATAAAAATATATATTTATTATTTCAATGTTCTTACATCATACAAATACCTAGTCATATACTTAGTCTTCATGTTAAATATAAACAAACAGAAAACTAAACAAATCAGCAAAACTGCTGGAAAATCCCTCCAAACCATGAACCCTTATCAAAAATGCACATTGAGAGGATGAAATGATCTTATCTTAAATCACCATGCTCTGAAGGTTAACTGCAGCCAAATGTGAATGTGTAAAGCAGCAATAAAAACAAAGTGGCGTAGAATAGTACACAGTGGGCTAGGCAAGTCAAATGGCTCCACTGAACATTTCGGCAAAGTGTCATCTTTGTGTAACAAAGATCAGGGGCTTGACCTCAAACTATAGGGTAATTTCAAAGCAATACTAGGACAGCATGGCCAGAAGACTTGGTAGTCACATGACTTCAGAACATGAGTTCCCAAGGATCCACCAATGAGGAACACCTCCTCTTTACTCTGAAAGCCTGTCCCAGAGCCCTAACTCAAAACCAGGTTACTAAAAATGACTAAGGATCAGCACCTGTCTTGAGAATTCACAACTGTAGCGATAGTACATGCATGTATTTAATACCTGGAGAACTCTTGCTGAATTACAGAACAGAAAGTTTTGAATGTTATCCTCAAGAGAAAGTATGATGCTGTGGCTAAAATACCCAGGTCAGGACTGGCCTGACATGTCTTCCTATAAAAGGTGAGATCTAAGTCCATGAGATAGGAGACACAGCTTCCTTAGTCTTCTCTCACAGGGTACACTGCTGCAGGGGCCTGTCCTTGACACAAGTCTCCCATGGTCCTCTTTAGGCCGGAGCAATGGAAACAGCCGGTGGGGTGATCCCAAGAACTCACCACACCCAAATCCCACACAGAGGCATAGTTCAGCCCCAACAGTTCACATTCTCAGCTAGGACACAGCTCCATGCTAGCAGTGCAGGATGGGACAGCCTATGACGGCCACCAGACACCCAATCTCTGAGTATAATGGCAAGGATGGCCATCACCACTTCCCAGAAGGCATCACAGACAGATTTCCATGGTGGGTCAATTACGAGGCTCTGTGGCCGGGGGGCTCCGGACCGTGGACATGAGGTGGGACTTGTAGGTTTTGCTCAGGCCTGTCATCCAGAACTTGAGCAGTTTGACGTTGTCCTCCTCGGACGCTCCGAGGATACTCAGGAGCTTCTGCGTGTCCTCTTTGGGCCGACTGTCCACCTTGGTGAATTTGAAAAGGACCTTCACTTTGCTGCAGAAAACCAAACAAAACACTCAGATGCCACAGCACAATCACTGAGCTCTAGTCTGCAAGCAGAGCTGGAATTCAGACCCTCAGAAGGGACAGCACAGCAGGCCCGAGCCCACCTGCAACCTTAGGGTCTCTAGTTTGCCCATCAGTTACAGCCTTGGGCAATATGGCTGGTGTATCAAAATGGAAAAAAAGGAGAAAAAAAATTCCCCTTAAATTCATGAAAGGATTTGGTTGATCCTAAGCTCTGCTGTATTATTTGAAATCAGGATAATACTTTACTAATTAAATTGGACAAAAAATTACTAAGAAGGCAGAAGGAAATAAAGTAACTTGCTTTAGTGAAACAGAAATATCTATTTATCTGACTTTCAAATTTTTGAAGTTAATTCAGCAGCAAAAATAAATGTTTCCCTTGGAGGCAGGTGTCACCCCCGTCTCACAGAGGAGCAGCCTGAGGCTTGGGACACCTGGTCATTTGCATGGTGTCACCCAGCTAATATATTCGTGGCGGAGCTGGTGTTTGAACTCACCCTTAACCTGTGCTCTCAACTGCCTCTCTGGTAGCCACAGCCTCACCTCTTTCTTTGAAAACAGCTTTTGGTTCTCCTTAGCAGACACACTGCTGCTGGCAACCACCCTCTCATCAGCAATGAACACCCCAGGAGTGCAGTGGCCAGTACTTACTTCATCCACTCTTCTTTGAGGCAGATGAGGCACTGGTCAACCACATCCACAGACAGATTCTGGTTGGTCAGAGCAGCTTCCATCTTATTCAGAATGGTCGGGCCCACTGGGAACAGGGAGGGGCACAGCAGGCGGGGGAGGGGGAGTCAGCACAGGAAGGGAGGCACACTCCCTCTCCCGCTCTCGTTCTGGTGCAGGCAGCCCGCCCAGAAGCACCCACCTCGGTCTGCAGCCACAGGACTCCCACTGGTCACCACGAACTCGTATTTGCTGAGAGACAGGTCGTCCTCACACCCAGCCGGGGGGAGGCTGGAGGGAACGGCTGTGTGGACCTCCACTATGACAGCGAATTCTGTAGCAATACAAACGCACTGCTCCAGTGAGTGTCCTCCACGCGGCAGCAAGCCCATCTCTGCTTGCTGCTCAAATCACCTGATCACCAAGGGAAAACCCATCTCCGGAGATTGACACTTGGGCATTTAAAACTATCTGTGGTTTATTTGTAAATAGTTAAGGTTTAACTTTGGCCTCAGTTAGACTAACAACATATTATTTTACAATAACTACTAATTATATGCCTCAATTTGCTTACTACTGAACAGCCCTATGACCACTAGAGAGAGGTGCCACAATTCCCCCATTTTATAGACAGGGAAATGGACTCAGAAGCCAAGTGACTCGCCTGAAGCCACTAGAAGTGGTAAGACTTTCAGCCCGTCCTGAAACCAGAGCCTGCATTCTGAACTGGACCCAGGACAGAGGCTCTGCCTCTCGAGCGCTCAAGACCCAGCCCTGATACTGAATGGAGGCTGCTCAGGGCTGCCGAGGCCAGACACTCTGCCACTGCCCCTCCCACCACCCAAGCGCAGGGCTGCCCCTTGTAGGCGTTGGAAACCCCAGCCGGGACCTTCTTAGAAAATGCAGGAAAAAGATGGCGACCGGCAAGAAGGTAGGGAGAGAGAGAGTGTGAGTGAGGAACCCATAGAGGAGAGTGTAGACGTGTAGACGTGTGTGGTGTGTGTGTGGGTATGAGCTAGGGTCAGATAGATTCTGCAGGGCTTCCAAGGGGCTGCCTAACCGGGCAGTCCTAGACGGTGGAGCCCCGCGCACAAAGCGGACACTTCTCGGCGGCTGGTGCGGACGCGGAGACCACGCCATCTTGAGAAACAGAGCTGCCTGAGACTCGGATCCTGGCTTCTGACACAAACCAGGACCCTGCAGCCACTGGGGACAGAGAACTGCTATCACAGCTGCAGTAGAAGAAACAACAAGAATCCAGACTTCCCGGCAGATTCCCGTGAGTCAAAGAGCCTATCCCCCTCCCCGCAGGCGCACGCGGATAGCGCCATAGTAACTAATAGACACGCCCCTCACTCAAGCTGCAGAGCTTTGCGCAGGGACGCGCGCTCCGCCTTAGGGAATTTGGCGCACAGGACAGAAGCAGCTCACCTTTGGGGAAATCTGTCAGTGCGCACAGAGGGCTCCCCTTTGGGGAATTGGGGGGAATTTGGCTTGCGGGTCACAGCTCCCCTTCGGGGAATCTTAGAGCGTGAACAAAGGGGCTTCCCTTTGGGGAATTTGGCGCGCAGGACGGACTCCGCCCCTCTTCGGGGATTCTGGGAGAGTGCACAAAGGCAGCTCACCTTCAGGGATTTGAGAGTGTGTGCCCTAGCCGGTTTGGCTCAGTAGAGAGAGCACACACAGGACACAGCTCCACTTCAGGGAATTTGGCACGCCGGACACAGCTGCCTGGGATCCCTGACTCACAGCACATTCACACTAAGAGCCAACGACCCCAATTGTTGGTGCATGCACACACAGGGACCCTGATTCTCAACGAGAAACTGCACAAGGCAACAGAGACTCTGACACTCGATTCTTGGTGCAGATACAGGGAAACTCTGACTCCTGGCACATGCTAAGGATCTCATTTTCGGCACATACCAACAGTGTGGTGCTGACAGGGCCCCTGATTCTAAGTGTGCACACGAGACCACACGGAACACTGGGGACACTGACCCTGGGCAAGTCTGGTTCCCACCAACCAAACAGCCATACGTCCTAGTGTCAGAGCACTTCAGTGAAACTCGGGTGGAGCGAAGTCCCCACAGCACACGGCCGAGGTTCACACAAACGGAAGCTTGAGCTTTCTGGTGATAGCCAGAATGGGGAAACGAAATAACTCACAGAGGAAAGAAAATGTGGAGTCGCCAAGAAAGGAAATTAGTGAAACTGAAGCTTGCAACATGACCGAAAAGGAGTTCAGAGCAATGGTCGTGGAATTTATACATCGGATGGATGAGAAAATCAACAACTTATGCAAGAATCAGGAAGAAATGAAAAGTGATATAGCTACAATCAAAAACACCATGGAAAGTTTCAACAGTAGACTACAAGAAGCAGAGGACCGAATTAGTGAGTTAGAAGATCAGGTACAGAAACAAGCTCAATCTGAACAGCAATTGGAGAAAAAAATTAAAAAGCAGGAGGAAAGCCTAAGGGAGCTTCGGGACAACATGAAGCGAAGTAACATGCGTATAATAGGGCTGCCAGAAGGACAAGAAGAGCAGCAGGGATTAGAAAATCTATTTGAAGAAATAATGACAGAAAACTTCCCGGGTATGGGAAAGATAAAAGTCACGCAAGTACAGAGAGTCCCAAGCAGGATCAACCCCAAAAGACCCACACCAAGACATGTCATAATCTCAATGGCAAATATAAATGATAAAGAGAGAATCTTAAAGGCAGCAAGAGAGAGACAGAGAGTTACCTACAAAGGAACACCTATCAGATTGTCAAATGATTACTCAACGGAAACACAACAAGCTAGAAGTGAATGGAAGGAGGTATACAAAGTGTTGCAAAGCAAAGGACTGAATCCAAGAATACTATATCCATCAAGACTATCAATCAAAATTGAAGGGGAAATCAGGAGCTTCGCAGACAAAAAAAGACTCAGGGAGTTTATCACCACCAAACCAGCAATGCAAGAATTGCTAAAGGGAATACTGTAAAAAGAAGAAATAAACAGGTAAGAAGGAATACAGACACAAAAATAGATATGACTACAAACAAATACCTTTCAGTAATGACTTTAAATGTAAACGGACTAAATGCTCCAATCAAAAGACATCGAGTGGCTGAATGGATAAAAAAGCATGACCCATATATATGCTGTCTACAAGAGACCCACCTCAGAACAAGAGACTCACACAGATTGAAAGTGAAGGGATGGAAAAATATCTTCCAGGCAAATGGAAATGAAAAAAAAGCTGGGGTAGCAATACTTATATCTGACAAATTAGACCTCAAAGTAAATGCCATAACAAGAGATAAGGAAGGCCACTTCATAATACTAAAGGGAGAAATCCAACAAGAAGAAATAATTCTGGTAAACATATACGCTCCCAATATAGGAGCACCCAAATACATAAAAAAACTCCTGGAAGATATCAAAGGAGAGATTAATAGTAATACAATCATAGTAGGAGACTTTAATACCCCACTATCACCATTGGACAAATCCTCTAAACAAAAAATCAGCAAAGAAACAGCAATCCTAAATGACTCACTAGACCAGATGGAATTAATTGACATCTTCAGAACATTTCACCCCAAAGCCACAGAATATACATTCTTCTCAAGTGCACATGGGTCATTTTCAAAGATAGACCATATGCTGGGTCACAGGCAAAGTCTCTTCAAATTCAAGAAGATAGAAATTATATCAAGCATCTTCTCAGATCACAGTGGCATAAAACTGGAAATCAACTACAATAAATACAATCCAAAGAAATCAAACACATGGAGACTAAACAGCATGCTATTAAACAAGGACTGGGTCACCAGAGAGATCAAGGAAGAAATAAAAAACATCATGGCAACAAATGACAATGAAAACACAACAATCCAAAATCTATGGGACACAGCGAAAGCAGTCTTGAGAGGGAAGTTCATAGCTCTACAAGCCTATTGCAAAAAACAAGAAACAATGGTAATAAATTACCTAACCCTACAACTCCAAGAGCTAGAAAAAGAGCAGCAAGAAAAGCCCAGTGTAACCAGAAGGAAGGAAATAACAAAGATCAGAGCGGAGATAAATGACATAGAGACAAAAGAAACAATACAAAAGATCAACAAAACCAAGAGCTGGTTCTTTGAAAAGATAAACAAGATTGATGGACCTCTAGCCAGGCTCACCAAGAAGCAAAGAGAGAGGACCCAAATAAACAAAATCAGAAATGAAAGAGGTGAAATAACAACAGACCCCGCTGAGATACAAAGGATTGTTACAAAATACTACGAACAGCTCTATTCCAACAAACTGGACAACCTGGAGGAAATGGACATATTCCTAGAAAAATACAACCTTCCAAAAATCAATCAAGAAGAATCTCAACAGCTCAATAGGCCAATAACTATGGACGAAATTGAAGAAGTCATCAAAAAGCTTCTGGCAAACAAAAGCCCGGGGCCTGACGGCTTCACAGGAGAGTTCTACCAAACATTCAAGGAGAACTAAAACCTATCCTCCTCAGACTATTCCAAAAAATTCAAGAGGAAGGAACACTTCCAAGCTCCTTCTATGAAGCCAGCATCACCCTAATACCAAAACCAGATAAGGACAACACAATGAAAGAGAATTACAGACCAATATCCCTCATGAACATAGATGCCAAAATCCTCAACAAAATTCTAGCAAATCGGCTCCAGCAGTACATCAGAAAGATCATACACCATGACCAAGTAGGATTTATCCCAGGAATGCAAGGATGGTACAATATCCGCAAATCAATAAACGTGATACATCACATAAACAAATTGAGAGATAAAAATCACATAGTCATATCAATTGATGCAGAAAAAGCATTTGACAAAATCCAACACCCTTTCTTGATAAAAACTCTCAACAAGGTGGGAATAGAAGGCTCATACCTCAACATAATAAAAGCTATATATGATAAACCCACAGCAAACATCATACTCAATGGACAAAAGCTAAAAACATTTCCCCTAAGAACAGGAACAAGACAGGGATGCCCACTCTCACCACTCCTGTTTGACATAGTACTGGAAGTATTAGCTAATGCAATTAGACAAGAAGAAGAAATAAAAGGCATCCAAATTGGAAAAGAACAAGTAAAGCTGTCTTTATTTGCAGACGACATGATATTGTACATAAAAAATCCGAAAGACTCCGTCAAAAAACTAATAGACTTAATAAATGAATTTGGCAATGTAGCAGGATACAAAATTAACGCCAAGAAATCTATGGCCTTTCTATACACCAATAGTGAACTTACAGACAGAGAGACTAAAAAGGCAATCCCATTTACCATCGCACCAAAAAAACTAAGATACCTAGGAATAAACTTAACTAAGGAGGTAAAAGACCTATACACGGAAAACTACAGGACACTGAAAAAAGAGATAGAGGAAGACGTAAACAGATGGAAGAACATACCATGTTCATGGATTGGTAGAATCAACATCATTAAAATGTCCATACTACCCAAAGCAATCTATAGATTCAATGCACTCCCCATTAAAATACCAACGGCATATTTCACAGACCTTGAAAGAACTCTCCAAAAATTCATCTGGAATAAAAAAAGACCCCGAATAGCCACAGCAATCCTGAGAAAGAAGAATAAAGTAGGAGGGATCTCAATACCAGATTTCAAGCTGTATTACAAAGCCACTATTCTCAAAACAGCCTGGTACTGGCACAAGAACAGACATATAGATCAATGGAACAGAATAGAGAATCCAGATATTGATCCAAACCACTATGCTCAATTAATATTTGACAAAGGAGGCATGAACATACAATGGAATAAAGACAGTCTCTTCAATAAATGGTGTTGGGAAAATTGGACAGACACATGCAAAAAAATGAAGCTAGATCACCAACTTACACCATACACAAAAATAAACTCAAAATGGATACAGGACTTAAACATAAGACGGGAAACCATAAAAATACTAGAGGAATCCACAGGCAGCAAAATCTCAGACATATGTCAAAAGAACTTCTTCACCGATACTGCCCCTAGGGCAATGGAAGCTAAAGAGAAAATAAACAAATGGGACTACATCAAAATAAAAAGCTTTTTTACAGCAAAAGAAACTATCAACAAAACAACAAGAAAGCCCACTGCATGGGAGAACATATTTGCAAATGGCATCACTGATAAAGGTTTAATCTCCAACATCTACAGGCAGCTTATACAACTTAATAAAAGGAAGATAAATGATCCAATAAAAAAATGGGCAACGGACCTAAATAGAATCTTTTCCAAAGAAGACAGAAGGAAGGCCAAGAGACACATGAAAACATGCTCAAGGTCACTAATTATCCGAGAGATGCAAATCAAAACAACAATGCGCTATCATCTCACTCCTGTCAGAATGGCTATCATCAACAAATCAACAAACGACAAGTGTTGGCGAGGATGCGGAGAAAAAGGAACCCTCGTGCACTGCTGGTGGGAATGCAGACTGGTGCAGCCACTGTGGAGAACAGTATGGAGTTTCCTCAAAAAACTGAAAATGGAACTCCCATTTGACCCAGTAATCCCACTCCTAGGAATATATCCTAAGAAACTGGGAACACCAATAAGAAAGGAAATATGCACCCCTATGTTCATAGCGGCACAATTTACAATAGCTAAGATCTGGAAACAGCCTAGGTGCCCATCAACAGATGACTGGATCAGAAAACTATGGTACATCTACACAATGGAATATTATGCTGCCATAAAAAAGAAGGAATTCTTACCATTTGCAGCAACCTGGATGGAATTGGAGAACATTATGTTAAGTGAAATAAGCAAGTCAATGAAAGAAAAATACCACATGATCTCACTCATTTATGGATAATAAAGAACATTAAAAACTTGAACAAAAAGATAGATACAGAGGCAGTAAAGCATCAAACAGTCTGTCAAATTACAGCAGGAAGGTTAGGGAGAGGTGGGGAAGATAAGAGATCAATCAAAGGACTTGTATGCATGCATATAAGCATAACCAATGGATGCAAAACTCTGGGGGGTGAGGGCATATATGGGAGTGGGGTGGGGGGGGGGGGGGGCAATGGTAAGATATGTACACATATAATACCTTAATAAAAAAATTGGAAAAAAAAATAAAAAAAAAAAAAAAAATAAATAAATAAAAAAAAAAAAAAAAAAAAAGAAACCCCAGCCGCCTTGGCAGCTGCGATGGCACCCAAACTGACTCTTGAGCTTCCTAAACCAAAAGTGAGGGGTGCCGGTTAGCTTCTCGGTAGTAAGCTTGTCGGCGCAGAGGGCAGAACCGGCTGAGCAATGGATGCGAAAGATGCATTTAAGGTCTATAAAAGGGGAGCATCTGAGATCATGCTCCCCAGCATGTCCTCAGTTTTGGCTCAAACAAGCCGTTTTAAAAAAGGGATGTAAAAGGAAGAAAACACTTAGAGAGGACAAGGAAGTACGACAGAACCTGAGAGAACAAAGGAGCCCACGAGACGCATGAACTATGAAGGCGGCTGTCGCAGCCCAGCAAGCCCCCAGCTCGACGGCATCCCTGACTCACCTGCCTAGACGCAACTACAGTCCTTTGACAGCCACTTGTGTTGGTCCCACTCCCAGACTGTGGCCTGCCCCCAACTGAGAACCATGCCCTGTAAGCCACCCTTACTACGAAGTTATCCAGTCCAAACCTCCTCCATTTTAAAGGCAGAAAGCAGAGGCCCAATGACACCGGGAAAGTTGGTCCTGCAATGTGGGTCCCCCTGCTCCCAAGGCCAG
The DNA here is from genome assembly GCA_025583905.1 of Ia io. Taxonomy (NCBI): domain Eukaryota; kingdom Metazoa; phylum Chordata; class Mammalia; order Chiroptera; family Vespertilionidae; genus Ia; species Ia io. Next base: position 51,225,021 of record JAJQQW010000020.1, on the reverse strand, counting down.
CAGGTGACATCCTCAAATGCACAGTAAAGGCCCAGGTCCACGTCGAAGCCCTGAGTGCTGGGCCTCAGGTGAGGAGAGCACGCACCTGAGGAGAGCACGTGGGCAGGGATCTGCACGTGTGGGCTGAGCCCCAGGAAGTTGCAGCGGTAGGCCTCCTCGTACTGGCTGCTGTAAGGGATGACGCGCACACAGCCCACAGGCAGCATGGTCTGAAGAGGAGAGAGGGACTCAGAACCGACAGCAGGTGGAACACCCTGGCCCTGCCTGTCTCCATCACCCACCTTCCAGGACCTTCCTCAGCGCAATCCAAAGTCTCCCTCCTCCCAGGAGGCTTCCCTGGTCACTCAGCCCCACTGGGTGTCTCCTGGCCATTGGTCATGTAGAACTTGTGCTGCCTTTTGCTTTGTGGTGTTAGTCCTATCTAATAAAGGAGTTAATCCTATCTAATAAAGAAGAAATATGCTAATTGACTGCCATGCCCTCAAAGATGGCGGTGCCCACAGCCACAAGATAGTGGTGCCCAGTCCCCTCAGCGCCACTGGGGCGGCAGGTGTGTGGCACGGCCTGCCTCCTGAGTCCCCCAGTCTCCTCAGCCCCCCTGCTGCCCAGGGCCAGCCTGAGGCGCAGGCAAGCCTTGGATGGCAGCTGCCCAGCCGCCCAGGGCCACCTGAGGCTCAGATAACCAGGGCTGGCTGAGGCTTGCACTGTCGGCAGTGGCAGCAGAGGTGTGATGGGGGCGTTGCCCTCCCCTGATTGCCAAGTCACCTCCTGCCCCTGAGGGCTCCTGGACTGTGAGAGGGGGCAGGCCAGGCTGAGGGACCCCCCTCCAGTGCATGAATTTTCATGCACCGGGCCTGTAGTTCTTAAATAATTCTTTTATTTCTCAGATAACTGTCTCTTCCCTCACCCAACAGAGATTATATGCTTTCTGAGAGATTGTCATATTCATTTTGTGCCCTCACCAGGCCTACGCAGCAGAAGGCAGGCATTCACACTTTCTGGTGACTTAAAATACATGCGAGCCAAACCCGGCCGTGGCACCCATCGCACCTCTGGGAGGGAACAGCATGCTGCCCCTCGCCCCCCTCATCGGACTGCTGCGCAAAGGCAGAGCAGCGACACAGAGCTGCTTCCACAGCAGCTGTGACCACTCCAATGGCTTCTGCGAGTGACTCAGGGGGTGAGGACAGGAGAGAGGGTCATTAGTTCTCAATCTATCAGGAAGCATAGACTCCTTCCACTAGAAATAAAAGCCATAAATGTCTTTTTTTTTTTTTTTTTATAACTGTCATTTTTAATAGTGGAGGGAAAACATGGATCTCAGGAACGAACATCAATGCACCCGAAGTCAGGGTGTTTTCAAAACGACTCAACCAATACTGTCCTGCTATAAAACAAGTAAGGAAGCCGAAACTGGTTCGGCTCAGTGGATTGAGCGTCGGCTTGCGGACTCAAGGGTCCCAGGTTCGATTCCGGTCAAGGGCATGTACCTTGGTTGCGGGCACATCCCCAGTAGGGGGTGTGCAAGAGGCAGCTGATCGATGTTTCTAACTCTCTATCCCTCTCTCTTCCTCTCTGTAAAAAATCAATAAAATATATTAAAAAAAAAAAAAAAAAAAAACAAGTAAGGAAAAGAGACACCCTTACCTGGAGAACTTCAAATGCTGACAGAACAAGGTCTGTGTCCCTACTTTTCCAGATCACCTGGTTCCCCATGAGAACATGCCAGGCCAACATGCGAAAAGACGAGGCACCCAGGACCTGAAAGACAGAGCCCAGTGCTATCTCCCCTGAATGTGCATGCTGTCCAATGGATGCTACTTGTGTGTCCATCTGGAACCTTCTCTGTATAGTCAAGGAAGACAGGTCAGAGACAAGAAGCCAGTTAGCTCCTTGGGGAGGCTGAGCGGCTTGCCCGAGGTCAGAAGAAGGCAGATAGTAGTCCCCAGATTTGTACCTAAAAACCAGATCCCAAAACTCTTGCACATTTTATAAGATCTTTCTCCCATTTTTATTTTCGAAGGCTTGAAGTAGAAAAAGTATGAGCAACATTTACCTTCTCTCGCGACACACTTTACTTTGCTGAACCACTTGAAAGCAAGTGGCAGGTCTCAGGACACTGCAGGCTCGGAAGAGCAGGGTCTCCACACGGCCCTCATGCCACACCCAGACGCCGCCCGCCGAGGCAGACCCAGCATCCAGAGCCAGGTCGCTCCGCGTCCTCTCCAGCCAGCGCTCTTCCACCAGGCCTCGTCCCTGCGCCACGCTGACCCCGCCCCGCCCCCCCCCGCCCGTACTGCTCTCATCCAGACCAGCCCCCCTTTTTTAATCTTCTCAAGGATATGCTTTTAGTTCAGTGATGGCGAACCTATGACACGCGTGTCAGCACTGACACGCGTGTCAGCACTGACACGCGTAGCCATTTCTGATGACACGCGGCCGCATGCCGAGGATGAAACATTTGCGACTAGAGTCTTGGAGTTAGTTTTTTCCTCAAAGTGACACACTACCCGAGTTATGCTAATTTTTGGCGAAGTTTGACACACCAAGCTCAAAAGGTTGCCCATCACTGTTTTAGTTACTGCTTTTTTAGAGAGAAACATCCATTTGTTGTTCCACTTATTTATGCATTCACTGGTTGCTTCTTGCACGTGCCCTGACGGGGCATGGAGCCCGCAGCCACAAGGAGGTTGCTGGTTACTCCTAACCACCCATCCCTGCCAGTTCTTGAACACCAGGGGGAGAAGTGGAGGACAGGACTCTACCCCTCTGCTGCCTACCTGTCTCATGTGCCGAAGGGACTTAAAGACGGGCAGCTTCCGGGGCTGCCAGCTCTCACAGTCTGAGAGCGAGGAGGAACCTGTGGCGCATTTGGTCAGCTCCCGCCTCTCCGCACCCTCTGGCAAGACAGAGGCTTTTTCCTCTTCAGCCTCAGAGTTGTCCCAGCTTTCTGATTCCTCTTCTAAATCTGCAAGACGGACAACAAAGACAGCTATGAAGCCTGCTGCCCCCTGGACTCCTCCACTTCCTGGCTGCGATGGTCTCCTTGTGTGACCACTTCAGCCCAACACACCTCATGGTTAAGCTATTAGAGACTGTGGGTTTCTGGTTTGGGCCAGCCATCTCTACTACTCCTTACTGTTGTTGTTAATCCTCACCCGAGGATATTTTTCCCATTGATTTTTAGAGAGTAGAAAGCGGGGGGGCGGGGGGGGGCAGGGGGGAGGAGGAGAGAGACACATCGATGGGTTGCCTCCCACACACACCCCAACCAGGGCTGGGGTTGGAACCTGCAACCCAGGTACATGCTCTTGATGGGTAATCAAACCTATGACCATCCAGTGCACAGGCTGAAGCTCTACCCACTGAGCACACCGGCAGGGCTATACTGCTCTTAACCTAGGAGCCTGCGGTGGGCTGGGAGGGCCCGGGGCCTCACTGTGTTGTCAGGTACCTGCAGAACGGCGAGCTGTTCCCACAGGGAAAGGTCACGCAAATGGCACGGAGGACAGAGCCTGGCTGCCTGAGCTCCTCCACAGCCAGGCACTATTCCAGAGGCTTCCTCACCTTCTTCACCCTTTCACCCTCAATACCAGGGGTCCTCAAACTTTTTAAACAGGGGGCCAGTTCACTGTCCCTCAGACCATTGGAGGGCTGGACTATAGTTTTAAAAAAACTATGAACAATTCCTATGCACACTGCACATATCTTATTTTGAAGTAAAAAAACAAAAATGGTAAAAATGTGGCCCGCGGGCCGTAGTTTAAGGACGCCTGCTCAATACCACCCTCCTCATTTTAAAGATAAAGAAATGTCTGTTATTTCAATTAGTCTTCATACAATCTTCACCTGGTGAGACCCTCGGGGAGAGCTGTGCCCAGCACATGGAACAGAGCAGAAGGCAGGCCCTGAAGATGGGTCAGCTGCCCCCATAGCCTGTGCTCTGAGCCTCCTATGACCAGGACACAGACCAAGATGTGACAGGAAGCCCTGCAAGTCTGTCCGGATGCACGGGGCTCTCCGTGTAAGTACCTCTCACCCTCTTCACTAGCCTTGAAACTCAGAATCACTACAATAATGGACTAGTCTAGAGCCAACCTGTCCATGATTGCAAAGTTTTCTCTCTTCTGAGTATCCTCTGCTCTCCCTGGAACTCTATTTCCTCTTCCCTACTCAGGAGAGGGTTTGAGTGCAAGCGTGTGGAAGTCACCTGACTACAGGAGGGGCCTTGAGACAGCTCCACTGTTTTAAGGTCAATTATTTGCCACTGCAGCACACCAGCAGGGTTAGTAACAAGCTATACACACACGCACCACGGTCAGATCTACCAACCACACCGCTGAGACTAGACCTCAAGCACCAAGTGACTGCCCTCTGGAGTAAAGCACAGCGGGAGAGACCAGGGGTTCCCGGGCTGCTGTCCTCGGCACCAGCCCCTGGGGAGCTCCTCAGCGCACGGGCCCTGCGCGCAGACACCAAGAGCTGACCCCACCCCTGAGAGGGCGGCCCAGAGACAGTGAGGTGTGGGAACCGCCGCCCTTGATGGAGCCCTGGGTCTGGCGGCAGCACAGCACTCTGTTGACGAGCACAGAGTAAGAGTCTGGAAAGGCCAAGCACTTGGTTAATGATAAAACAGGGACAAGAAAGCTTCCCATCAGCCAATCCTTACAGACCGACGACCCGACTGGCTTTTCCCGGCGGCCTGGGACACAGACTCTCCTGGACTGTCCAGGAAAATGAGACAGGAAACCAAAACAGGAGCGCCTGGGTTAAAGGGCAAGCTTCTCTGCAGAGGCTCCTCATGGGCTTATCCCCAGGGTGCCCTGGTCAGCTCTCTGCCGGCCTGGAGGAGGCCGCTGGCTGGGATGGCCCCAGAGGCCACGTGGGCAGAGGGTGCCCCCGCTTACCCGCGAGCTTCTCCATCTGGACCAAGGTGTCCTCAGTGGGCGCGCCCTCCAGGAGCTTCTCCGTCAGCCGGCTGCCGCATGCCTTCAGGAGCCTGAGAACAGAGCCGGCATGTCTCTCGCCAAGAGAAAGCTGGACCAGAAGGCCCTCAAGCCTCTTCTCTAACTCCCAGTTTACAGAAAACAGCGTAAAAGAACGTGTGAGCACTACCACAATGTGATCAGCCAAATCCCACACCAATGGCCCAGCTCTCCCAACAAAAGGCACAGGAAAGCAGGGTAGGAGACACTATTCCAGACAAGGGATTTACAACAAGCCACACACTGCGTGTGACCTGATTCAAAAGTCACTTCTGAGGCAAAAAAGGAAAAGTGAACGTGGACTGGGCTGGATGGTACTAAGAAATTAGCCCATTTTGTTGGATATGATCATGGTTTTACGGTTGAAATGATACAATTGACCTTTGCTGTAAAACTCTAGAAGAAAGTGAGGGGCACATGAAAAAGCAGGAAGATGCTGATGGCTGCCAAAGCAGACGACAGGATGCCTGGTGCACTGTACTGTTTATTCCACTGTGAGCGGTTTAGAAATTTCCTAGATAGAACTGATCTTTAAAGCCAGGAGGGATGTACGTGGGATGGTGGGGTTCGCAGGTCCTGGGAGCTGCACTTGAGGGTCCCCCTCTGAGCTCCTCGCCCACCAGGACCTTAGAGGATGAACCCTAGACTTCACACTGACAGCACAGGAATGAGAATCTGGGGGGGTCTTCGGAGGATCGTGCAATGGAGGGACAGAAACAATCGAAGGCCAGAGGACAAACGGTCATTTCAAATACATCCACCAACCCACTGGCTCCTCCCTTCCCAAGAGGAAGACAGACCCTCTTCTCCGGACGAGGCTAGCCCCAGCGACACAGCACAGTCCTAACAAACAGCGGGACACAGCCGGGTGGGGCTGCGGCCGGGTCAGGACCTTGTGTATCCCACCCCTTCTCTCCTTGATCACTCACTCTGAGGGAAGTCAGCTCGTCTGTCCGCACAGCAAGGGGCTGAGGCCTCCTGCCCACAGCCAGCACCAACGTGCCAGCCCCGTGAGGAAGCCAAGCCAGATGACGAAAACCTCCTTAGAACCTGAGCCAGAACTGGCTAGCTGAGCCTCTCTCCAACTCCTGACCCACAGAAGGTATGGGAGATAAATGCTCATTGTTGTTTACAAAGGAAGAAGATCCCTTGTCTTGGAATACCTTTTTTTAAAATGTATTTCTATTGATTTCAGAGAGAAAGAAAAAGGGAGAGATAGAAGCATCAATGATGAGAGAGAATTACTGATGAGCTGCCTTCTGCACACCCCTCACTGGGGATCGGGGGCATGTGCCCTGACTGGGAATTGAACCGTGACGCTCAACCACTGAGCCACGGCGGCCGGGCCCAGATTTTTTTTTAGAGGACGTTTATTAAGGCTGGGGACAGCGAAACGAAGAAGGGCCTAGGATAGAAGCAACAGGAGAGGGATGTGCTGGGGAAATGAGCCTCAGTTGGGCTGCTTCACCTCAGTAAGAAGTCCGAGAAAAGGGGGCCTAAGAACAGGGCCAGGGGTTAGCCTGAAACGAGCTGGGAGCAGCCGCTGCACACAAGTCCCTGGCTGCAAGCCTCCTGGGGGCCCTAAGAGTTTAGGGGGGCCCGCCTGTAGGGAAGAAGAGGGCGAGGGAAAGGCACAGGCATGCTCCTGGGAGGGAGCGTGCACACTGGGACTAGCATTTAGCAACATCGCTGGGAGGGGAGCTCTACAGGACGCGTCCTGCACCACTCAGGGAGAACGGAGTCCAGGTCAGTGCTCACTACACTGCACACCACGGAGGCCCAACACTGCTCTTTCCCAAGTCCTCCCTGCTCTCTCTGGAGATGCTGAAAGGCCTGCGGCCTCCTTACCACGCGAAGGAGGTGTGCAGGCACGCCCACAGGTTGTCATCGCTGGTCAAGGAGGTGAGTGACCGGGCCGCGTTGCCGTTCCTCTGGTGCAGGAATGGGGTGAAAGCTGTGTTCATCCTCTGGGCGCGCTGTGGGCACCCAAACTGCTCTGCCTCAAAAACCTGCAACGCAGAGGAGGGCAGCCCTGTACCCGAGCACAGCAGCCAAGTGGCCGTGGGCTCCCAGCCAGCATCCTGGTGCTGCCCAGAAGCCTGTCCCCAACCCACGCAGAGCACAGAGCACCGAGCACCAGTCTCGTGATTCCGACAGACGGCTGGGCAGGGGAACTGGGAGAATCCCCTGCCTCTCCTACGATAGCCTTCCTGGGCACTGGAGAGACATTGAGGCGGCAGGCGTGCTCATGGCCACGACTGTCATGCTCCACATCTATCCAGTCCTCCCCCTCCAGGCACATGGAGGGCTCACCATGCAAAGCATATGGGGGACATGTGACCAGCACCCTCACTTCCCTCGAGCAGGCAAATGAGCAACACTGAGTATGGCTGTCGGGACCCTATAATGAGCAGATCCCCCCCGAGTCCCTGCAATAGACAAGCAACCTGAGCCAGAGAAAAACTGTTGCCAGGCATCAGCTGGCCTGCCCTGAGGTGCAATGCCAGCTGGGGGTGGCGGGTCTGCAGTCTGGTTAGTGACCAGGTCTTTGCAATGGAGGTCAGAGGACGAGGACATCAGGTGAAGCCAGGTCTGACAGCAGTCAAGAAGCCAGAGCTGAACCAGACCAGGACAGATCAGAGACCAGAAGAGCAACCAGTCTGATTGGCCGACGGCCGGGCCTCCAGCCACAACTCTGACCGAGGCCAGGAAACGACAATTTACTAGCAGACAGAGCAGCAACTGCAGGACCACCCGCGCATACCCTGCTGCCCACTCCCTCCATCTGGTCACCTTGAGCGCTTTGCCCTGGAGTTCATCGATGATCCCGCGGATCTTCCCGAGCAGGAAAGGCCAGGAGTTGATGAGGTAGATGCGGTCCATCATGATGGTGATGATGCTGTACCAGCGCTGGAAGCCCCGGGCAAGGCTGTCTTTGATGAAGAAGGTGTGGCTGAACACAAACCCGTGCTGCTCGTCCCCAAAGAAGATAGGGCCTTCGCGGCCAGGGCAGACCTGCGCCAAAGCAAGACAGTCCTCACCTTGCTTCTAAGACAGAGTCCGCCGCCCGCTCAGATTCCCTTCCGGCATCAGCCACCGTTAGTTATGGAGAGGGAAAGAGGAGGGAATGGGAGGAAAACTGCTCCCATCTCCTCCTGGGATCCAACTGTCTGTTATCCTGGAGTGCAAGGGCCAGCCAAGTAGGCTTATTACTTTTTTCTACCTTGAGCCATAAGTAATCCTACACAAATAAATCCACCCCAGACTCCTATCTGCCAACATCACTCTGAGATACACTGGAGAGCGGCAGGTGAGACAGCCACTGCGGAGCCCACGTGATAAGATGTGCCGCATTTGTAGGACAGGACTCGGGTCCCATGACACAGCCACGCTCCCTGTACACCCCATCGGGCATGACTGCCTGCCAGCTAGCAGGTTATGAAAGAGCCGAAGGTGGGCACACGGAACAGAAGTGAGCCCTGAGAGTGGGGCTATGGTCTGACCAAGTGGGCATGGTGACGGAAGTCTCAGTTACTAAATTATGAATTCTTCCTGACAGATAAAAAACATAAAAGCTAAGACTGAAACTCAACAGCAGCAGCCACACAGTTTAGAAACAATGGACGCCCTCTTCAGGAGGATCTGAGAGCACATGATGATTGAGGGGGAAAAAAGATGATGTCTGATGTGGTAAACTACATATCCTAGAAGTATTCCATACCTTAGAAATGTGTCCATTAAGAATGAACAAATAACAAAAGTTTGGTGCTTAAAATGATAAGCTAGCAACCACTTAGAAGCCATGAGCCCAGCACAGCGTGTTTTGGGTTCTGGAGAAGGGGCCCCCGTGGTCCCACCCCGCTCAGGGTCTGCCCGTGGCTTCTCTACAGGACTGACTTCTGTCTTCCTTCCCACAGCCCTCTGGGCCTGTTCAGGGAATCCTGGGGTACGAGATCTCCAAGGACAGCCGCCCCCTCCCACACCGCAGTGCCCACCTCACAGCTCAGGCTCCGCACGCAGGCCTGGCGGACAATGCTGAAGAGCTGGGGGTGGCTGGGGTGCTGATGGCTGACATATTTAATCGAAGTCTCTTTATCATGGCTCAGGTACCCGGGATGCCCCACAGCAAGTGACCGGCAGCCCTGCCCACAAGAAGGAAAAGAAAACCAGTTAGTCGGGAAGCAGGCACCATGTTTTCTTGCCCTGCGCAGAGCTGAAGCAGACTCCATACGGTCGGAACTGCGTGCTAGTTATACTTCCCTGAGGGTTCCGCCGTTTCCTGGCGAGAACCAGGAGGCAAAGACCACAGGTCTCACAGGGTGTGAGCACAGATCCAATCCACTGAGCACTCACGCAGCAGGTGTTTAGAAAGCTCTACAGCCCTGGCCGGTGTTTCTCAGTGGTGAGAGTGTCGGCCCACACACCAGGGTCACCGGTTTGATTCCTGGTCAAGGGCATGTGCCTGGGTTTCAGGTTCAATCCGTAGCCCCTGTCAGGGCACGTGGGAAAGGCAACCAATCCATGTGTCTCTCTCACTTCGATGTTTCTCTCCCCCATCCCTTCCACTCTCTCTAAAAATCAATGGGGAAAATGTCCTTGGGTGAGGATTAACAACAACAAAAAGCTCTGCACACATTACCTCTTTAATCCAAAGGACAGCCTTATGAGAAAATTGTGCGACTCCCCATCACACGGAAGGGACACCTGAGGCTCACAGCTGCAAGGGGCTCACAGTGCGCTGTGCTGGCATCTGTCCTTGGTGTTGACACAGCCACTTAGCAGGAGTCTCAGGAAGAGGCCACAGGTATTAGCATCAGTGTGAGCAAGAATCCAACACTGCCTCTGAGGTCAGGGCCCAACCCAGGTCCCTCATGTGAATAAGTGACCTGGTGAGGGAACTTAAAGCAGCACACAGGAGCCCCAGGACCCCGCGAGGAGGAAGCGCCCGAGAACACCAGCCAGAGGGAATCGGGGCCTGGGTGGGCCAATGTGGACACGAGTGTGAACACGAGCGTGTGGTGGGGAGGCTGAAAGGCAAATGGGATGGTGGTGGCGACAGCCTGCTGGCACAGGGCGGGTTGAAAGGCTGAAGTTAGGATGAAGGGAAGAGCTAAAGGGACATAAAAGCAGCAAACTCCCTCCATGGAGAATGGTCTGCACACACCACTGGAAGACCACACTTCCTGGGAGGCCCACCCATTGCACCACAGGCCCTGCTGCCCCCAGGAGCCCCCAGCATAAGCACGAGTCCTGGAGGGAGAGAAATGGCCCAGCCCCCGAGACACTCGCCTCGCACATGTCTGACTTCTTGGGTCCCGGGCTGCTGGACTCTGTGCTGGCCCCTTCCGCTGGGCTGTGCGTGCAGATCCCACTGCTCATCTGGATGCCGCCCTCCTCCTCCTCGGCCTGCTCCCCCTGGCCAGGGCTGTCCCCAGCCCCCTTTGGAAGAGGGGCGTGCAGAACCTCCGTGCAAAAGAGAGTGCGGGGGCCATGGAGCTCACAGAAGTGGCAGAGGGCGACGATGGCGTTCATGGTGCCCTGGAGACAGCACAGGCCTGTGTTGGGAGGAGGGAAGGCCATCAGCTGCCTGTGTGCTCACACCACAGAGCCGTCAGCAACGCTGGAGCCTGGGACTGGGCAGGTATCGCCAGGGACTTTCCATCCGGCAGAGGTGGCCACCCAGCAGGCAGCACCAGCTGAGCACCTATCCTGTGCCAGCACTGCCCTTGGTGCAGGGAGAACAAGAAGAGTTACACGAGGAGTTACAGCCAACAAGAGGGAAAAGATACTTCCGTGATCACATAGACAGCCCTTCAGTCAGAGTGCTGAATGGGCTTCGAGGCCACAGCACAGAGGGCAATGCCGAGGGAGCTCAGCCTTGGCGGGGAGGGGGGCACGTGAACAGCTGCCTTCTCTGCATGACACACTAGGAGTGCCCGCACAGGGGTCCTGGCTGAGCCGCACCAGAGAGGGACGTGGTCTCATACAAGGGCTCCTCAGCAAGCCCTGAAGGAACAGAGGGCAGGGAGCCAGGAGCTGAGGCGGGCATGGTTGGGGGCTGAGTGTTGGCAGAGCTGAGGGAACAAGGGCAGAAAACCAGGACGAAGATGTTAGGGACCTTTCAGGCCATGGCAAGACCCTGAACTTCTCTGGCAGAGATCAGAGAGCCTTTGCTGGGTTCTGCTGAGAAACATGATAAACATGAACCTTGAGTCATGCCTGCGAAGCCGATGGTGATGGCAGAGGGAGCATGGGCTAGAGCTGAGCAGGGGGTCAGTCCGGTGGGGCCCAGGCCTCCCCAGAGCCTCGATGTGAAAGGGAGGGAGAGCTGGACAGGGTGACAGATAATGGCAGGCAGTGAGGTGAACTCCAGTGTCACCCTGGAGACCAAGTGAGCACCATGGGAATCGTGAGAGGAGCAGAGGCCGGGCAGGAGGCTGCGGAGGGTGGGCCCAGCGCACAGCAGAGGGCTGGGCTTGGGCAGCTTGTTCATCTAAAGGGAGGGAGAGCAGGGGTGTGAATGGAGACAGTGTCCGCTAGTTGGGAAGAATCAGGCAAGGCTGTAAAGTAGGAGCGGGTCCACTGGGTGGCAGGCAGAGGTTTGGAGAAGAGAATACAGGCATGAAGGCACGGAGGAGAGACAGTGACGTCGGCTTACAGCACGTGTGTGACGTGTGTGTGGGGGTGGGGTGGGGTGGGGGTGGGGCTGAAAGCCAGTCCCTCACATCAAAGACAGCAGCTGTGAGCTGGCACTTAGAGTAAAAACACTGAAAAGCCACGTGCCTCGGTCTCACGCACCAGCCACATTTCAGGTGTTCCCAAGCAGCTGCACTCACAGCCATCGTTTTAAAAGACAGTGCAGATCACGGAGGGTGCGCCCTGGGGGCAGCGTTCTACTAGGAAGCCTCGCTCAGAACCATCGAGGAAACATTTAGGTTCCTGAATGACCGACTGAGGGGTAGACACTGGCCAGGTTCTAAACCCTCTTCTCCCACCCCCACTACAAGCCAAAAAAGGTGGGCACCCTCTGTCCTCACGCTCATGTAGTCAAGGGCATGTCCACAGCCTGGCCCTGAGAGGGCCTGCCTGGGACACGAACCTACAGGGAAGCAAAGCCTCAGAGTGGGAATATGTACAGCGGCGGGGGGGGGGGGGGGGGGGGGGGGGGGGGGCCAGTCCCCTGGGAGGGTGCGCCCTGGGGGGGCAGCGTTCTCAACAAACCACCTGAGGTTGCCCCTGATGTGCCCTCCAAGCAGCCCCCTGCTATGGCTCTGCTCTGGTGATCAACCCTCAGCTGCCACGACATCCACAGTCCTCGTCCCAGAGGCAGGGGCTGGGGCTCAGTGGGAGGGGGCAGCAGAGCCCAACACAGAACAGACACTGGAAGAGAAAGTCAGCTGGTCCGACAGCAAATCAGGCCTGGGCTCAGACACACGGACACAGGGCGGCTGGCAGGTGTGGAGAGCCAGGGCCCTGTGTTCCCGGGGAGTGGGCAGTGGAGAGGAGACGGAGTTTAAGAGATAGGAGGACGTTCAGTGGGGAGCCTTGAGTTACGAGCCTGGACTATAGTATGAGAGCGGCTGAAGAAAAAGGTCCCCAACACTCCTCACAGCCTTTGGCTGACTCCCTCCTCACCATTCAGTCTCTCCGTGCGTATCCCCTGCCAGGAACAGCACCCCTAATCCGCCCACCCAGAAAAGCTGCCACTTCTCACCTCCCCACCCTCACCGCTCTCTCCCCTCCCTGCATGAGCATTCCCCATGTGGAGAGGCCTTGTCGTGTCCACAACAGTTCCTGACACATGGTAGGCGCCACATTAATAATTTTGGAAAAGTGACTTAGAAGCTGCCCCCAGTGAGATGACCATTGTTGCCACAGAATGTGGAGGCTCATTGAGGGTATCCACAAGCAGGAAAGGTTCAACCACACAATCATGGGGAACACCAAGAGCCTAGTGTCATGGGAACCAAATAAACTGAATTTAAATAAAGGGTCCACATGACTTATTCCAGTGAAGTCAAAGAAAACAATGGTTTAAAAATTCATTGTGGGGACACCATTAAATTTACCACATCCGCATCATGGGGATGCCAGAAGGAGAAGAAAGCAAGCCAGAGACAGAGAACGTGTTTTAAAAAATGACAGAAAACTTCCTGAGCCCAGTGAAGAAAAAAGTCACACAAATTCAGGAGGCACATACAAGTTTAAACCCAAAGAGATCCACACCAAAACACATCACAAAATGGCAAAAAAAAAAAAAAAAAAGCCAAAATTAAACACCAAGAGAGAATCTTGAAGGCAGCAAGAGAGAAAGAGTCAGTTACCTACAAAGAAGTTCCTATTTGACCCAGCTGATTTCTCAACAGAAACACTTTAGGCCAGAAGGATTGGCATGAAGTATTCAAAGTGATGAAAAGCAAGGACCTAAATCCAACATTGCTCTATCCAGCAAGGCTATCATTTAAAATAGAATGTGAAATAAAGAGCTTCCCAGACAAAAGAAGATTAAAGGAGTTAATTACCACCAAACCAGCATTTCAAAAAATGCTAAAGGAACTACTTTACGAAGAAATTGAGAGAGAAACATAGGCATTGGAAAAATAGCAATAAATATCTATCAATAATAACCTTAAATGTAAACGGAATAAATGCTCCAATCAAAAGACACAGGGTAGCCGAATGGATAAGAAACACGACCCATATATATGCTATCTACAAGAGATGCACCACAGAGCAAAAGATATGCACAGGCTAAAAGTGAAGGGATGGGAAAAAAATGTCCCAAGCAAATAGAAACAAAAAAAAGCTAGGGTAGCAATACTTATATCTGACAAAATAGACTTCAAAAACAAAGGCCATGAAAGAAACAAAGAAGGTCAGACATCTCTCATAGCATTATTTTTGCAGATATGTCTCCAAGGGCAAGGGAAACTCAGGAAAAGATAAACAAATGGAACTACATCAAATTAAAAAGCTTGTGCACAGCAAAAGAAGACATCAGCAAAATGAAAAGAGAACCCACTGTGTGGGAGAACATATTTGGCAATGATACATCTGATAAGGGGTTAATTTCCAAAATATATAAAGAACTTACACAACTCAACATTAGGAAGACAGACAATCCAATAATAAATGGGAAAAAGCCCTGGTCAGTTTGGCTCAGTGGTTAGAGCACTGGCCTGCAGAGAAGGGTCGAGGGTTCAATTCCTGATCAAGGGCATGTACCTAGGTTACAGGTTCCCCAGCCCCAGTAAGGGTGCACATAGGAGGCAGCCAATCAATGTGACTCTCATGATGATGTTTTTCTCTCCCTCCTCCCTCCCTTCCACTCTCTAGAAATCGATGGAAAAGTATCCTCGGGTGAGGATTTAGAAAGAAAAATTGGGCAAAGGACCTAAATAGACCTATCTCTAAAGAGGACATACAGATGGCCAATAAACATAAAAAAATGTTCAACATCGCTAATCATCAGAGATGCAAATTACAACTATAAAGAGGTGTCCAGCTGGGGTGGCTCAGTGATTGAGCGTTGACCTATGAATCAGGAGGTCATGGTTCAATTCACAGTCAGGGCACATGCCCAGTTTTTGGGCTTGGTCCCCAGTGTGGGGCGTGCAGGGGAAAGCCAATCAATAATTCTCTCTCATCATTGATGTTTCAATCTCTCTCCTCCTCCCTTCCTCTCTGAAATCAATAGAAATATATATATTTTAAAAACTACAAAGAGGTATCACCTCACACCTGTCATAATGGATACTTCCAATAAATCAACAAACAACAAGTGTTGGTGAGGATGTGGAGAAAAGGGAACCCTTGTGCACTATTGGTGGGAATGTAGACTGGTGCAGCCACTGTGGAAAACAGTATGGAATTTCCTCAAAAAATTTAAAATGGAACTGCCTTTTGACCCAGGGATCCCACTTCTGGGAATATATCCTAAGAATCCCAAAACACCAGTTAGAAAGAATGTACACACCCCTATGTTCATAGCAGCATTATATACAACTAGAAGCCGATGCACGAAGATTCGTGCTAGAATGGGCTTTCCTTTCCCTAGCTGCCGGCACCGCCTTTTCCACTCAGGCCCAGCCCCTTTCCGCTCAGGCCCCGGAGCCGCCTCTCTCCACTCTGGCCCCGCCTTCCCACACTGCCCAGAGGCCCTGAGAGACCGGGGGTGGGGCAGAATGCCTGCGTCGTCACCATGGTGATGACGCAAGCGTCCCGCCACCGTCACTCGGCGCCTGTGTATGCAAATTAACTGCCATCTTTGTTGGGTTAATTTGCATATCACTCCTGATTGGCTGGTGGTATAGCGGAGATACGGTCAATTTACATGTTTATTATGAGGTAAGACTAGAGGCCCGGTGCACAGATTTGTGCACCGGTGCAGTCCTTCGGCATAGCCTGCATGGATCGGGCTGAAGTGGGCATCCAACATCCCCTGAGGAGTATCGTAGTGCATGAAGCGACAGGCGGCCCAGGGGAACCCGGGCAGGCGCTGCGCCACTACCGCTCATCCCGACCCCGCTGCGCCTGCCGCCGCTCAGTAGGCTCGCTACCACTCTGCTGCACACCCATGACCAAGAAGCGGTTGCGGGCTCACACCCAATCTGTCCCGATGCCAGTCACAATCTCAGTCCCAGTCCGGATGGGGGAGGGGCATGCAGGGGGAGTGTCTGTGGGAGAGGCTCGTGCTGCCATAGCTGCGCTCGCCAGCCATGAGCCCCACATCTGACCTGTAAGTCAGCTAAGTGGTGCTCCAGCTGTGGGAGCACATTGACCACCAGGGGGCAGCTCCTGCATTGAGCATCTGCCCCCTGGTGGTCAGTGCACATCATAGTGACCGGTCAACTGGTCACTTAGGCTTTTATATATATACTAGAGGCCCATTGCACAAAGATTTGTGCAATAGGCCTTCCTTCCCCTGGCTGCTGGCACCGGTTTTCCTCCAGCACCCAGGACCCAGGCCTTCGCTATGTCCACTGCCTTCCGTCTTTGCTCCAGCCAGAGTTTCGCTCCGGCAGGAGCCTTCAGTTTTCTCCGCTCCAGCTGGAGCGCAGCTCCTGTAGCTCCCTCCGCCCTCCCCAGCTGATCCGGAGCGTCTGCATATGCAAATTAACCCATCTTTGTTGGGTTAACTTGCATAATCACTCCTGATTGGCTTGTGGGTGTTGCAGAGGTATGGTTAATTTGCATATTTCTCTTTTATTATTGTAGCTAGATAGCTGGAAACAGCCCAAGTGCCCATCAGCAGATGAGTGAATAAAAAAGCTGTAGTACATTTACACAATGGAATACTACTTGGCTGTGAAAAAGCAGTCTTACTGTGTGTAACAACATGGAGGGACCTGGAGAGTATTATGCTAGATGAAATAAGTCAGTCAGAGAAAGGCAAATACTATATGATCTCACTAATAAGTGGAATCTAATGAACAAAATAAACTGAGGAACAAAATGGAAGCAGAAGCATGGTTACATGGAACAGACTGGATGGTGCCCAGGGGTGGGGGAGTGACTGGATAAAGAATACATACACATACACCATGGCCACAGGGAGGCGGGGGAGTATGGAAGTGGGCAAAGCGGGGGAGGGGGAACTCGTGCAATAATATCAACATTAAAAAATGTTTTGATTTTTAAAAAAATCCAATGTGGAAGAGGGGGTGAGGCAACCACTGATGAAATCAGAACCTTGGAGGACTAAGTGTAGGGACCCAAACTGAAGGAGGTGTGAACCCTGGAAAGGCCACACCTTCCTGGAACGGCACATACTTAGCGGAATCACAGGCCCACTGTCCGGCCTGGACTAGAGCACTCAAGGTCATTTCCGAATGAATCAGGAAGGACAGTGGCAGTCGTACTTCAGAGAAGACCCGATGTTTCGTAGGTAAAGAAAAAACTCAGCTAATTCTAAGAGCAAGAGGCTTAGTGGCATGAAACAAGTTCAAGGCGGTTACAGCCAACCTCAATCGGAACACAGACGAGGACCGGGGTTCCAGTTGGAGTTCGCATTCCCGCAGCAGTATTTCCCAAAGGACCTCTTCAAATATGGACATGCGGGACTGCACCTCTCTGTGGGACGAAAAACGCTCAAACACGTCGTCACCGGCCCCCGGCCGGGCAGAGGCAGAGGCTCCCTAAGGGACACTCATCTGCAGTCGCCCAGCCCCGTCTCCGGCCCCTGCGGGCCGGGCACCCAGTCTCTCCAGGCGCCACCCCAGCCTCCCGACCCTGGCACGGGGCCGCTCTGACGTCACCACCCCTGCGTCCCCAGCACCCGGCGGAGAGCGGTGCCAGGTCAGTCCTCCGCCCTCACTGGCTGAGCACCCACAGCTCTCCTTTCCGCCAGCTTCCCAGGTCCGAGGGCAGAGAGCAGTCTGCCCTGCCCCGGCGCCCCACGCCCCGGGCTGCCCCGAGCCTGGCCCGCCCCCTGCGGACCCCCACAGCACGGGACGGGAGCGCTGAGCGCGGGCCCCGCCCCCACAGGGAGCCCCCGAGCCCGGCGCAGGGTGAGCGGCCCGGGGCCCGGAGCCCGGAGCCCGGAGCCCGGAGCCCGGGGCCCGGGGCCCGGGACCCGGAGCCCGTCAGGCCGCTCGCTGGCTGTTCCCACGGGCGCCGCCCGGACCTGGGGGCGGCGGTGCCACGGCGTCCCTCCTGCCCCTGGCGCCGGCCCTTCCGGGAAGCGACTCCTGCCCTCGGCCTCGGGGGCCGCCGCGGCCCAGCCCCGGCCCAGCCGCAGGGACAGCCCGGCTCGGCCTCCGGAGGGGTGCCCGCCGGCCCGCCGGACGGGAGCCGGCGCGGGCGGGGCCTCCTGCCCCCTGAGGCCGCGGGGGAGCAGTCTCCGCTCCCCGCCAGCCGGCGGGCGGCCTCACCCCGCTTCGTCTCCGGCACAGACACTACTCAACACCGCGAACGACCGCCTGTGCCAACGGGACAAAACGTGCAGGGGCCATTTTGCCTCACTCCGCGAGGCTGTTGCCTGTGGGCGCAGGCCACGCTCCGGCCGCACCAGCGGGGCGGCGCGCTCCCGGGCCTGCGGGTCACAGACCGCACCCCGCCTCCGCCCTCCCCGCGGCCCGCGGCCCCCAACCACGAACCCGCCCCGCCCGCCCCACGCACCTGCGGTCCGCCCGTCCCGCACCCGGCGCACTTCACGCCTCCGCCGAGGGCCCCATCCCCGCTGGGTCGCGGCGCGCCCCGGACTACCGGACGCCGAGCCGCCGCCCTGGGCCTCAGTCCGCACCGTCCCCGCCGCGAGCCGGACTCAGGCGGCGGGCAGCACCGCCCGGGCCGCACTCAGACGCTGAGCACCTGACAGCTCGCCTTCTTCCACGGCCCGCCCAGCGCCCGCCTCGCGAGCCCAGTTCCCTCAGCCACAGCGGCGCCCGCGCCCGCTCACCGGGTCAGACCTCACCCGCGGAGCCGCCTCGGGCGCCTGACTCGGCCGGGGCCGCACCACCCGCCCAGGCCGCGGAGGGGCGCACGGGCCGCACCACCCGCCCAGGCCGCGGAGGGGCGCACGGGCCGCACCACCCGCCCAGGCCGCGGAGGGGCGCGAGTCTGGTAACTCCGAATCTGGCCGGGAACCTGAAGCCCCTGCCCGACACCTAGCTCTGCCGCCCCCTGTTCCAACACCCCCCCCAAGAAGTACGAAATGGTTCAGTCCGTGCCGGTGGGACTATTGGAGGCAACCACTCCAAGAGGGGAATGCACTTAATTTTTTTTAAGAAACGAACACGTTTTTAAAAGAGCTTTGGTGGAAGATGTAGCTGTTCTAGGGCTCCCGGTCCACATCGAAGACGAAAGGAAACAGAACATCGCAACGATATGAAGAGCACCAATTTCTCGGGAAAGTGGGTTTTAAACCGCTGGTTTTTACTAAGTTGCCAGTGAGCCCGTCTTGTGGGGGGAGGGGCAGGTGGGCGCGGCCGCGGGGGGCGGGGAGGCCGGTGCGCGGCGCCCTGCGTGTCGGGGCGCCCGCAGCTCTCGGTGGAAAGGGTGCCTGCGTCTTCGGGCGCCGAGGCCCCGTTCTCCGCGGTTTCCGGGTGCTGCTGAGGAGAGGGCCCGGGAAGAGGAAAGGGCGGCTGCCCTGGCCTCTCCGGTGGTGGCCGAGGAGCATGGGGAGAGAGGCCAGGCTCGCTCTTACAGGTTCCATTATTCCTACCCCAACCCCTCTTGATGCTGGGCAGCACAGACTTCATACATGGTGGGCGAAAGTAGGTTGATAATAACTGCTGTGATAGTTAGCATATGCTAGGAACGAACGATCGAGAGACCCGGTGCTTGACCTTCGTGCACGAGGGGGCGGGCCCCCCTCAGCCCGGCCTGCGCCCTCCTGCAGTCCAGGAGCCCGGGGGTGTCCGCCTGCGGCTTAGGCCTCCGGGGAATCGATTGCTGCCAACACGCAGTCAGCCTTGGGGAGTGAGGGCGTGAGCTGGGAGCGCCTAAGCCGGCAGGCGGACACCCCCCAAGGGGCCCTTAGCGCGATCCAGAGGCTCCTGCCACCACCGCTGGCTGTGAGCCCGGCTTCCGGCTGAGCTGCCCGCCCCCTGTGGGAGCGCAGGACCGCCAGGGGGGCAGCTCTTCCCTGAGCGTCTGCCCCCTGGTGGTCAGTGCGCATCATAGCGGCTGGTCGTTCTGCCTTTCGGTCGATTTGCATATTCATCTTTTATTATATAGGATATTATATAGGATAACATAAGGGTAAACTTTCCTGCACTCACAGCTGTAGGCCTGCTTTTGCCCACCCTGTGTATTTTGTGGTAAGTTATAAGACTGAAGCAGACAACAGCAGGAGCCCCATAAGGATGCAATGGTTAGGAATTCTGCTTCTACTTTGGTATCAAGAAAGCAGAGACTTGAGTTTTACTGAGTTTGCATAATGCCTGGAAAGCCTTAGAGGAAAGGTGCAAGGATTGTCTGCAGACTCCTGTATGGTGGTGCCCTTCCATTTTCTAAAATAGAACACTTATAACATTTGTCAAAGTGAAGAGGTTTCACCCTGAAAACAGCTACAGCAGCCCTGGCTGGTGTACTCAGTGGTTAGAGCATCGCCCGCTAAGGGTCGTGGGTTCAATTCCCAGTCAAAGGCACGTACTTCAGTTGCAGAGTTGATCCCCAGCCCAGTCGGGCACATGCAGAGTCTTTCTTACATCAATGTTTCTCTCTCTCCCCTTCGCTTCCCCCCCACCTTTCCACTGTCCCTGAAAATCAATGAAAATGATGTCCTCAGCTAGGATTAACAACAACAGAAAATGGCCACAGCAGCAATTGAGTACAAATCTGATGGGGCTCCACACTAGTAAGCAAAGAACTTATAAAACTACAAACAGTTTAATTAGTTACCGTGACCGATTTTATTTTATTTTTTATAGTAAACGGTGGAAATTTGAGAAACAAGCACAGACTCCCACTTGGGGCAGGGGAAAGAGTCCCATCATGACTGATTTTATTTAACGAGGAGATTAATATCATTTTTTCCCCTAAAAATCCAATTACAGTAGGTCCTCAGGTTACGTCGGAAATCCACTCCTACAGGCGACGTAATGTGATTTTCACCATGAGTCGGAACCCACCTACATAAGCACCCACGTCACTCACATGGAGCACAGACACAGCAGTAATGAAGTGAAACAGTAAAAAAAAATTTTAAAAGAAAGATAACAATTCCTGACCTTTACTTGTGGTAAATAAATAATAAAAAACATAAAGCACTTATGTACATACGTCAAAATGACGGAAATTTTTTTTTTTTTATAAATAAACTAGAGGCCCAGTGCGTGATTGAATCATGAGCGTGTAGGGTCCCCTACACGCTTTCGCTTTTGATCACGGGGGCACTGGGTGCCTGTCCGCTGGTGCACCAGGCCTTTCAGAAGCCTCCGGCGCGGCGGAGGCTTCTGAAAGACCTGGTGCCTGAGCGGACAGGCACCCAGCTCCCACGCTTTTGCTTTTGATCGCTGAGGCACCAGGCCTTTCAGAAGCCTCCGCCGCGCCGGAGGCTTCCGAAAGGCCTGGTGCCTGAGTGGACAGGCACCCAGCTCCCCTGCTTTTGATGGTCTGCTGTGGGACCAGAGCTCACTGCCTCAGAGGCCCCTTCTGTGCCGCAGCCCAGCCATGGCGCAGATGCTGAGCTCGCATCGCCAGCAGCGGCTCGAGCTCAGCGTCCGCCGGCCCAATCAGCCATCCCGGCCACCCCGAGTCCCGCCCCCCCCCCCGTGCCTCCTGGCCAATCATGGGCATAGCGAAGGTACGGTCAATTTGCATATTTGTCTATTATTAGGTAGGATGGGAGGTGGCGACGTAACCACGAAATGACATACGTCGAATCCAACCCGAGGACTGCCTGTATATATTTTATTGCATCAATTAATGTTAGGTCTGATCAAATAATTGAAGGGATACCCCCCTCTAGGAGCTGACCTTTAGACCACTTCACCACAGACATTCCCTTTTGCTTAAGCACTTGCTAAGACCACATCCACTTGCTAAGACCATTCTCTCCCCTCAGGACCTGCACAGAGAATTCTCTCCACAAAGAGCTGCCTCGGGTCCTTTAAAACCTCTGACTCTCGGTCTTTGGGTGCTGGTGCCATTGTGGGGCTCAGCCCATTTGGTTTTCCAGATGACCTAATAAATTCATAATTCTTCACTCCTTTTGGCCTCGTGCATTCCTCCTTCGGCAACCTGAACATTTGGTGCCAAAACCCAAGGGCGTTGCAAGGGGATAGGGAGCCATCGCCCCAGCTTCCGTCATCCTGAGTTTGCTACTTTGAGAGCAATAGGCAGTGGCAGCTCGACCTGGGCTTACCTCCGAATCCTACTTGGGTGACTCGATTGCCGGCCTCGATTAGGCCTCCCTCCCTTATGGACCCTCCCAAACCAGCCAAGGAGGACGCCGGATAGGGAATCTCTCCTCCATTGCTGACCCTCCATCCCACATGGCTAATCTTCTCTAGGTGAGTGACGTGCCACAATTTCCCTTGTCTGGAGTCCTCTGCCCACTCCCTCTCATTGACTTCTCGAAAGTCTCTCATCTCAAAAGTCCTAGCGCTAAGCCAGAAGACTCCTCAGCTGTTTGGCTTTGGGTCCTTCTGGATGGGGGACGCCCAGTCCGGAGGGTCACCTCTCGTTTCTTGTAGTGATTTGTTTAGCAGTGGGGACGCCTGCCCTAAACAGTCACCTTGTGATTTGTGGTCTGTCACTCACCATTTCTCTCTCGTGGGACAAACAGCACTTTCCATTTTAACACATTGCACAATTTAGATCATTGCTGTCACCGCAATGGAAAATGGTCAGATTCCCTACGTCCAGGCCTTTTTCACTCTTCCGTCCCAACCCTCTCTCAGTCCTGCTCTACCATCAGATCCTTCTCCTTCACACAAAACATCTTACCCTAACACTTCTGATTCTGAATCTACTTTTGACCCCATAGACCACCAACCTCCACCCCCTTACACATCCCCTCCCTCACCTGCAGTAGATCCCAAAACCCAGACCCTCCTAACCAGCAGCCACCTTCTCCCCGGCCCCTGAGACCCCAAATCCCAAGAACTCAAGCTCCAAAACAGCCTTTTCCCACCTAACACTCGCTCTCGGGCCACCCTCAACAGCCTCTTCTATTCCCGCACCCATCCTACCACTGAGGGAGGCAGCAGGAACTGAGGGCTTTGTGGTCAAATATGACAAACTTAATGAGATCACTCAGGGCCCTGACGAAGACCCAGCTCTCCTCCTGCCTCACGGAGGCCTTGCAGAAATTCACCACCTTAGACCCCACTCCCCAGAGGGAACCCTTCTTCTGAACACCCATTTTATATCCCAATCAGCCCCCGAGGTACACCATAAACTTCAAAAAATAGACACAGGTCCACAAACCCCTCGAAAAGACCTTATTAACCTGGACTTTAAGGTCTTTAATAATAGAGACAAGGAGACCCAAATCCAAAAACTCAAGTGAGATCAGGCCAAGGCTGAGGCCCAGAAGGAGGCCTTCCAGCTCCTAGCCACCTCTCTCATGAACCCCAAACGAAGTGCCGGTCCTCCAACCAGGGGTAAGTCAGGGACTAAGCCTCCTCTGGGCCCTGCTTCAAAGGCAGCAAGGAAGGAACTGAGCCAAGTCCTACTCAAACCAGAGACCCCTGCCTGGGCCCTGCCCAAGGTGCGGAAGGGAAGGCCACTGGAAATCAGACTGTAGTCTGGCCCCTCCGGGTCAGACCCCAGCCAATCCAGCATGGCCGCCCTCTGGTCCGTTTGGAGCTCCCAGACCCCCTGGGACTTAGCCACCTCACCTCTACACTGCATCTTACTAGACACCCCCTTTATCTATTCCTTTCTTGTTCTACCTCAGTGCCTGACCAGGGCTACCGTGCACCCCCTCATAAAGCCCAGTTCTCCGAAACCTCAGTCACCTACCTCAGTTCACTCTCTCACCCCACAAGGCGGAGCCATTTCTTGGACTGTAAACGCCTTATCTCCTTATCTCCTCCATGACTGTCCCCTCCTCTGAACAAGAAATTTTCTCCTTTCTCAAGCTCACTGGGTACTCTCACCTCTGGGTTCACAACTTCAGTCTTCTCCCAAAGCCCCTCTAGGACATAGCGAAGGGACCCTCACTGAGCCTTCAGATCCCAAGGCAGCATTCTCACCCCTTTAATGCTCTGAAAACTACTCTCACCTCACCGCCTTCTCACCCCCCTTGTTTAACAGTCCTGCTACTATCAGAAGCTGAACTCATTATCACCCAAACCTTAGCCTGTTATCTCTAAGGGAAAATGTGGCAGTTTTAAATCTAAGCAGCTGGAGGCCTAGAAGCTGCAGTCCTAGAACAGGCTATGTATGGGGCCTCATCCCCAGTGCACCCCCACCCCTTTTCTCCAGCCTTATATGCCTACACATATTTTCCAAAGTCTTTGATAACTTAAAGGCTTTGGAGCATTGCTGGGTTAAATGATAAACATCTAAATATTTTTAAATAACATAAAATACTGAAACATTTATTGCTAGATAAGTTTTAAATTTGCCTGCTCTTAACTTTTATTAAAGACGGTCTCTTGTACTTGGTTGAAGATATATTTTCTTGAAAGTAAGAGGTGTATTTAAAGTGTGTTGATAAATATCAATCTAAGAAATGCTGGCTGTTTACTTTTTGGTTATCACTGGAAATTAAGATTTCTAAGAGTTAAGAATTCTAATTAAATTGGAAAGAAATTGTATGGTTTTGATAATAGAAGGCATGAAGAATGGACATGCATTTTGAAAGAAAAAGAAAGTTAGTTAAAGTTGTAATTATGTTTGTGAACATTGTAAGAAGGTTCATGAAAGTTATAGAAGGTTTGTAGGGAGAAATGTTAAAAGGAGGTTATATGAATAACACAGGCCAGTAAGCCAGGACAAGCAGAATAGGGAAATTGAGATAGTAAAACAGTAGTTTTAGAAAAAACTATTTAGAAAATCCAGATGCCAAGCAGTTAGAAAATCCAGATGCCAAGCAGTCCACAGCCACCTAGTAAATCCTATCTTCCTAAACCAAGGACAAATGAAACTAAGAGAATAAACCCCATTTTGGTATAGACTACAACCCTCTAAACTCATGTCTCTTTCCTTCCACCAGACCACTTGTCATAATTCTTTTTAAAAAAATATATTTTATTGATTTTTTTCAGAGAGGAAGGGAGAGGGATAGAGAGTTAGAAACATCGATGAGAGAGAAACATCGATCAGCCACCTCCTGCACCCCCCTACTGGGGATATGCCCACAACCAGTGTACATGCCCTTGACCAGAACTGAACCTGGGATGCTTCAGTCCACAGGCCAACGCTCTATCCACTGAGCCAAACCGGTTAGGGCATGTCATAATTCTTGTTCTTCTAGTTTTTGCCCCAGTAATATTAAGATGTATAAAATAATTTGTCTCCACTAGGTTAAGCAGTTTAGACCCCTAATCTTTTCCTCCCTAAAGATAACATCTAGGCCTCAGTTGTATTTCAACTTCAGGCTCAGAGAAGCAGCAAAACCAGACAAGTGACACTGTGGCAACCTCAGGACCAGCTTTTACCTCCCAAGTCACTCAGGACCACTTTCAAGCCTTCACCAACCAGTCTCTTGGGGAAATCATGCTGCTTTGCCCCCTCATCCAGCTCAGTACTATCAAAGTCCACTCCCCTGTGATCTTGACGTCCCCCCTCAGCAGGAAGTAAATATGGAAGACATGACCTTCGTCCCTATTCCATAAAACAAAAAGGCTGGCGTGTTAGGTCTGATCAAATAATTGAATAGACACCCCATCCCCTGGGAACTGACCTTTAGACCACTTCACAACAGACATTCCCTTTTGCTTAGCACTTGCTTACCACTTGCTAAGACCATTATCTTTCCCCTTAGGACCTGCACAGAGAATTCTCTACCCAGAAAAAGCCTGCCTAAAGTCCTTTAAAACCTCTGACTCTCAGTCTTTGGGGACTGGCGCCATTTTGGGGCTCAGCCCATCTGGTATACAGATGACCTAATAAATTCATAATTCTTTACCCCTTTTGGCCTCATGCATTCCTCCTTTGGTGACCCTAACATTAGGAAGTCAGGAATGTGCTCTTTTTCTCTTTCAGGTTTTTTTTTAAATCTTTTTTTTTCCTTTTCATTTTGTCTTGGTGTTAGGTGTTTTGGTTTTCCTTAATTGATTTTTTTTGGGGGGAGAAAGAGAAACATCAATTTCTTGCTCTCACCAGGGATTGAACCCACAACCTTGGTGACTGAGGACAACGCTCCACCAACTGAATTTCCCACCAGGGCCAGTGTTAGGTGTTCCTGAAACTAACATGGTTTATCCAGGTTCTAAACCGAAGGAAAAACAATGGTTTTCTCTGTTGTAACTTTAACTTGAGGAGTTACCGTCCTGGGTTTGTTAGTGGACACCACCTTAGCAGATTACCTTCCTTCCATTACGATGAACAACTGAAGGTCCCATGTAGAGGAAGGTCATTCAACCACTGCCATTTTCAGTACAATCCAATGTGTTAGACCACAGGTGGGCTGCATTTATGCCATTAATACCTTTCCCAGCTCTGCTGGCTTCAGTCCCCTACCTCTTTTGAAGGTGTTTTCTCAAAAAATGTATAAATCTGTTTAATAACAACTACATGCCAATCCCTTGCCTCAGTGAGTTGTACCAAGGTCTAAGTAAAGTGGGTTCTCACAGAGTGTAAACTCTCAAGGACAGTCTACATGAGAGACATCTCAGAAGTTGGAAAATATGTCTATTATTAGTAAGAAAGGAAAGCTGGCCGTAACTCCCAGCAACACCCAACCAATGAAATGCCGTGGTAAACGCAACATTTCCATGTGCAATAGGAATTTTATGAAGTCTTACCAGGAAAGCATCCCCACCCTATCCCCGACTCCAGCACCCTGATCCCAGGTCCACTTCCACCAAAGGAAAGCTTTGCCCATGCAGCTGCCCGAGACCGAGACTGAGCAACTCTGAAGTCCCCGGACCCCAAATTTCTGCCAGCCAAGGCGATTGATGGGCTGGTCCTGCCCTGATTGGGGTGTTGGGGGTGATCCGGACTGGATCAGGCTGGTTCGCTGGCCACAATTGGTGTCATAGTGACCGGTCGTTAGGTCGTTATGGTCGTGACGGCATTACGGTCTCTGGATTTTTATCTATATAGATGTTTTCTTCTAGGATTTTATTGTTTTGCTACTTACATTTAAGTCTTTTATCCATTTTGAGTTTATTCTTGTGTATGGTGTAAGTTGGTGGTCTATTTCTTTTTTTTTTTGCATGTATCTGTCTAATTTTCCCAACACGATTTATTGAAGAGACTGTCTTGATTCCATTGTATGCTCTTGCTTTCTTTGTCAATATTAATTGAGCGTGATGGTATTTCTATTCTTACTGACACTAGTGCTACACTCTTGGGGCTCAATCCCACTGTCATAAAACAACCCTTGCCTCAGAGTCAGAAAATAACTTGAATAGTGAGGAACCTCAACAGATTCATATTTCTGAACAGATACACATTGGTTCCTTTGTTTTTTAATCCACACCTGAGGATATGTTTTTTATTGACTTCTGAGAGAGAGAGAGAGAGAGAGAGAGAGAGAGAGAGAGAGAGAGAGAGAAGAAAGAGAGAAGAGAGAGGAATATCAGTGTGAGAAACATCAATTTGTTGCCTCCCATATGGGCCCAGCTGGGGATTGAACCTGCAATCTAGGCATGTGTCCTGACCGGGAATTGAACCTGCAGCATTTTAGTGTATGGGACAACACTCCAACCAACTGAGCCACACAGCCAGAGCAAGGTACACATTGTTTTATCCTTACTTCTCATGTCCTTACCCATTTATTAGGCGAGACTTCCTTAAGAAGTATAATGCTGGACTGTCCTTTTCCCAAAAGGGGAAATAATGTTAGGGTTTGATGGTAACTGTCAGAATGGCCAATTAGGTGAATTAAATGGCCTTTAAACATCTTTTATTTGCTCCATTGTTGATGGTACAGTGATTGAATCTGAGAGCACTGGTCACTTGTTCCTATTGGACCAATTGCCATCTTTAAAAAATATATTTTTTATTGGTTTCAGAGAAGAAAGGGAGAGGGAGACAGAGCTAGAAACAACGATGAGAGAGAATCATTGATGGACCGCCACACTTGGGATCGAACCCACAATCTGGGCATGTGCCCTGACCAGGAATGGAACCATAACCTCCTGGTTCATAGGTCGACGCTCAACCATTGAGCCATGCTGGCCAAGCAGGAGTTAAATTATTTATGGTAATTGATTTCTGTAGTGCATTTTTTAGCATCCCCATTGATGATGCTAGCCAATACCTTTTTTCCTTCACTTAGTAAGGAAAACAACTTACCTGGACATTTCAGGGTTTTACTGAAAGCCCTTCTTATTTTTTACAAACTGAAGACTAGTTTGGATGATGATTTCCCCTAAAGATTCCGCCTTATTGCAATATGTGGATAATTTACTTCTTTTTTAATAAAAAATTATTGTATTGCTGAAACTGGTTTGGCTTAGTGGATGGAGCGTCGTTCTGCGGACTGAAGGATCCCAGGTTCGATTCTGGTCAAGGGCATGTACCTTGGTTGTGGGCACATCCCCGGTGTGGGGTGTGCAGGAGGCAGCTGGTCAATGTTTCTCTCTCATTCATCGATGTTTCTGGCTCTCTGTTCCTCTCCCTTCCTCTCTGTAAAAAAATCAATAAAATATATTTTTAAAAAATTATTGTATTGAATTTATTGGGTTGACATTGGTTAAAAATTATGCAGGTTTCAGGTGCACAATTCTACAGCCCATCATCTGTACATTGCACTGTGTTCACCACCCAAGTCAAGTCTCCGTCCATCACCATGTATCCACTATCCTCTCCTTTCCTTCCTGATTCAGTTCTTTCCTTCTTTCCTTCTCCTTCTCAGCCTGCTCACAGAAGATAGCATCCATCTGTTAGACCTTTTGGCCTTAAAAGGACATAAGATCCCTAAAGAAGAATCACTATTTTCCAAAGTCCAGTTTGATATTTGGGACATCTGATCTTAGAGCAGGGACTCCTCCTGGGTCCAGGGAGGCCTCATGGGGTCCTGTCTCCCAAGGTCCTGAACTGAGCGTCAGCTGTGAGGTTGTCTTGGGTTAATAGGCTGTTGCCAAAATTGAACCCCAGATCTCTCTCTCATGGCAAAACCTCCGTATGTCTTCCTGATCCAATTTTTGGGAAGAACAGGATGACATAGCCTTTAAGCCTTAATGGAGAGTTTCATAAACCCACCTGCTCTTGGGCACCCTATCAGATTTCTTCTTTCCTTTTTGTGTATGAAGAGGAAGGGGATACTCACTAAAACCACGGGGGTCACAGACTTCTAGGGTGCTAGTCAGCAACGGGACCACGGGCGTGGGGCACCCCTTGGCCGTAGGCCATTACTACCACTGCCCTTGGGCCGCGGAGGATGCTGCTCGGGGCTCCCTGCTAACCAGGTTTGTACCGCACACAGTAGGAGCTCTCCTGGGTTCTCCTCACATCACATGTCTTTCAGTCAGTCGCCTTCCTTCCTAAAAGCTGTTTTATTAACTGCTTCCCACGTGAGGCTTTCACGTTGCAATAACCTCAGTCCCTGAGGCTGCTTGGCGCTGGTGCCCGGCGCCCGGTGACGGTTTGCAGGCGGCTCCTCCAGGCGGTGCGGCTCCCGGGGGCTGGGCCGGTGCTGGTTACGCTGGTGGAGCCTTTTGAAGTCACCGAAACAGCACCTTTGCCTTTGGCCCCTTCAGCACAGCGGGCTGGACCACAGCCCTCACTCGAGCTTGCGTTTCACTGTAGCAAAGGGTCAAGCTGAGCACTTACCCTGACAGTGGCTGTGCCTTTGGAACAGGCTTCCTCCCCTCCATGGAGGTGGTGGATGGCCGCCTGGTCAGGGTTGTTGGTGCCATACCTGTCCCTGCCGTGTCAGCTGTAATCAGACCCAGGACCTTCTGCACGTGGCTCCTGGCAAAGGAAGGAAGGCGCCGGCTGGCAGTCTGCTCACAAGCCTGCCTGTGCAGACAGCAGCAGCCGAACCTGCCGGCCGGGGTGTCTCTGCCGTGGACGCCTTAGGAGAACGGCCAGAGGCCAACAGGCCGCTTCGGAGAGCCAGGCTGGGGCCCGACCAGCGCCGGTTTGACAAGAAGAGAAGGCTCTGGTTTGGCCACGTAATAACCCGTCCTCCCAGAAACCCGGAAATGTCCACTCTTGACGACGTGCATGCATTCCACACTGGCCCACTGACGACAGGACAGCATTCAGGAGTGAATGGGGTGGGAGACGGCACCGAGGCCCAGGAAGCGCCGGCCATCCGCACACCCGCCGGCCATCCGGCCCCCCGCCGGCCATCCGGCCCCCCGCCGGCCATCCGCCCCCCCCGCCGGCCATCCGCACCCCCCGCCGGCCATCCGCACCCCCCGCCGGCCATCCGCACCCCCCGCCGGCCATCCGCACCCCCCGCCGGCCATCCGGCCCCCCGCCGGCCATCCGCACCCCCCGCCGGCCATCCGCACCCCCCGCCGGCCATCCGCACCCCCCCCGCCGGCCATCCGCACCCCCCCGCCGGCCATCCGCACCCCCCGCCGGCCATCCGGCCCCCCGCCGGCCATCCGGCCCCCCCGCCGGCCATCCGGCCCCCCGCCGGCCATCCGGCCCCCCGCCGGCCATCCGGCCCCCCGCCGGCCATCCGGCCCCCCGCCGGCCATCCGCACACCCCCCCGCGGCCATCCTCACACCCGCCGGCCATCCGGCCCCCCGCCGGCCATCCGGCCCCCCCGCCGGCCATCCTCACACCCGCCGGCCATCCGGCCCCCCGCCGGCCATCCGGCCCCCCGCCGGCCATCCACACCCCCGCCGGCCATCCGCACCCCCCGCCGGCCATCCGGCCCCCCGCCGGCCATCCGCCCCCCGCCGGCCATCCGGCCCCCCGCCGGCCATCCGCACCCCCCGCCGGCCATCCGCACCCCCCGCCGGCCATCCGGCCCCCCCCCCCGCCGGCCATCCGGCCCCCCGCCGGCCATCCGGCCCCCCCCGGCCATCCGGCCCCCCGCCGGCCATCCGCACCCCCCGCCGGCCATCCGGCCCCCCGCCGCCATCCGGCCCCCCGCCGGCCATCCGGCCCCCCGCCGGCCATCCGCACCCCCCGCCGGCCATCCGGCCCCCCGCCGGCCATCCGGCCCCCCGCCGGCCATCCGGCCCCCCGCCGCCATCCGGCCCCCCGCCGGCCATCCGCACCCCCCGCCGGCCATCCGGCCCCCCCGCCGGCCATCCGCACCCCCCGCCCGGCCATCCGGCCCCCGCCGGCCATCCGCACCCCCCGCCGGCCATCCGCACCCCCGCCGGCCATCCGCACCCCCCCCCCGCCGGCCATCCGGCCCCCCGCCGGCCATCCGGCCCCCCGCCGGCCATCCGCACCCCCGCCGGCCATCCGGCCCCCCGCCGGCCATCCGCACCCCCCGCCGGCCATCCGCACCCCCCCCGCCGGCCATCCGCACCCCCCCGCCGGCCATCCGGCCCCCCGCCGGCCATCCGCACCCCCCGCCGGCCATCCGGCCCCCCGCCGGCCATCCGCAACCCCCGCTGGCCATCCGCACCCCCCCCGCACCCCCCGCCGGCCATCCGCACCCCCCACACCCCCCGCCGGCCATCTGCCCCCCTGCCCGCGCCCCCCCGCCAGCCATCTGCACCCCCCCTGCCCGGCGGCCATCTGCCCCCCCTCCCCCCCGCCCGCCGGCCCAACCTCCAGGGAAGCCCGTCCGCAGCCCGGACGCTTTAAACCCCGTATGGGCCGTTTGAGGTTTGGCCAGTGGGCTTCATCCAGCTCCCTCCGTCGCGTGGATGTCAATGTTTCAGCCCTGATGTGTGTTTGCCCACTGGACAGGCTTCCCTGTGGACAAGCTAATGCGCTGCAGGGCGCAAGTCCCCCTGGAGGCTCTTCCTGCCCGGGGGCTCCACAGACTCCGAGCGCCGAGCCCACTCCTGGTCAGGGCACCGTCTGTGCTGTGGGCCGGGCCTGCCACACTCGCTGTGTTAGCACCCTGAACCTTCAGGTTCAGTTGAACATACTAATGGCATCAAGACTCAGTTGGCAAAATTTGTAGAAATTCTTCAAATACCTTGGCCAAAAGCATTGGCCATCAGTCCTCTGAACTCTCAGGCCTACCTCTTGTGGGATTCACAAGCGTTCACCTTTTGAGATAATTATAGGACACCCCTCAGTTTCGGCTCCTGTCTCTTTTGATCCACAGGTAGTAAAAGAAGACATACTTCCATATTGTAAAGGTTTAATTGCTTTTATTAAAAATGATCATGGTTTGGGAGAACAATCTTTTCACAGTGCACTGCCAGGAAATAAACTCAAAATCCACACTGTACACCTGCAGATTCTGTTTGCTAGAAGACACCTCAAAAAAGATCCCCTGACCAAAAGGGGTTGGGGTTGGTATGGGAGGCACACGATTGATGTCTCTCGCACATCAATGTTCCTTTCTTTCCTTCCTATTCTTTCCTTCCTTCCTTCCTTCCTTCCTTCCTTCCTTCCTTTCCTTTCCTTTCCTTTCCTTTCCTTTCCTTTCCTTTCCTTTCCTTTCCTTCCTTTCCTTTTTTTTTTCATTTTTTTATTAAGGTATTATATATGTACATATCTTACTATTGCCCCCCCACGCTGCTCCCATACATGCCCTCACCCCCCAGAGATTTGTGTCCATTGGTTATGCTTATATGCATGCATACAAGTCCTTCGGTTGATCTCTTATCTCCCCCACCTCTCCCTAACCTTCCCACTGTAATTTGACATTCTGTTTGATGCTTTACTGTCTGTATCTATCTTTTTGTTCATCAGTTTATAATGTTCTTTATTATCCATAAATGAGTGAGATCATGTGGTATTTTTCTTTCATGGACTGGCTTATTTCACTTAGCATAATGTTCTCCAATTCCATCCAGGTGGCTGCAAATGGTAAGAATTCCTTCTTTTTTATGGCAGCATAATATTCCATTGTGTAGATGTACCATAGTTTTCTGATCCAGTCATCTGCTGATGGGCACTTAGGCTGTTTCCAAATCTTAGCTATGGTGAATTGTGCAGCTATGAACATAGGGGTGCATATTTCCTTTCTTATTGGTGTTTCTAGTTTCTTCAGATATATTCCCAGGAGTGGGATCACTGGGTCAAATGGGAGTTCCATTTTCAGTTTTTTAGGAAACGCCATACTGTTCTCCACAGTGGCTGCACCAGTCTGCATTCCCACCAGCAGTGCACGAGGGTTCCTTTTTTCCGCATCCTCGCCAACACTTGTCGTTTGTTGATTTGTTGATGATAGCCATTCTGACAGGTGTGAGATGGTACCGCATTGTCATTTTGATTTGCATCTCGCGGATAATTAGTGACTTTGAGCATGTTTTCATCTGTCTCTTGGCCTTCCTTCTGTCTTCTTTTGAAAAGATTCTATTTAGGTCCATTGCCCATCTATTTATTGGATCATTTATCTTCCTTTTATTAAGTTGCATAAGCTGCCTGTAGATGTTGGAGATTAAACCTTTACCAGTGATAGCATTTGCAAATATGCTCTCCCATACAGTGGGATTTCTTGTTTTGTTGATGGTTTCTTTTGCTGTAAAAAAGCTTTTTATTTTGATGTAGTCCCATTTGTTAATTTTCTCTTTAGCTTCCATTGCCCTAGGAGCAGTATCAGTGAAGAAGTTCTTTCGGCATATGTCTGAGATTTTGCTGCTTGTGGATTCCTCTATTATTTTTATGGTTTCCCGTCTTATGTTTAAGTCCTGTATCCATTTTGAGTTGATTTTTGTGTATGGTGTAAGTTGGTGATCTAGTTTCATTTTTTTGCATGTGTCTGTCCAATTTTCCCAACACCATTTATTGAAGAGACTGTCTTGACTCCATTTTATGTTCATGGCTCTTTTGTCAAATATTAATTGAGCATAGTGGTTTGGGTCGATATCTGGATTCTCTATTCTATTCCATTGATCTATATGTCTGTTCTTGTGCCAGTACCATGCTGTTTTGAGAACAGTGGCTTTGTAATACAGCTTGAAACATGGTAGTGAGATCCCTCCTACTTATTCTTCTTTCTCAGGATTGCTGTGGCTATTCGGGGTCTTTTTTTATTCCAGATGAATTTTTGAAGAGTTCTTTCTAGGTCTGTGAAATATGCTGTTGGTATTTTGATGGGGAGTGCATTGAATCTGTAGATTGCTTTGGGTAGTATGGACATTTTAATGATGTTGATTCTACCAGTCCATGAACATGGTATGTTCTTCCATCTGTTTATGTCTTCCCCTATCTCTTTTTTCAGTGTCCTGTAGTTTTCCACGTATAGGTCTTTTACCTCCTTGGTTAAGTTTATTCCTAGGTATCTTAATTTTTTTGGCACGATGGTAAATGGGATTGCTTTTTTAGTCTCTCTTTCTGTAAGTTCACTATTGGTGTATAGAAATGCCATAGATTTCTTGGCGTTAATTTTGTATCCTGCTACATTGCCAAATTCATTTATTAAGTCTATTAGTTTTTTGATGGAGTCTTTTGGGATTTTTTAGTACAATATCATGTCATCTGCAAATAAGGACAGCTTTACTTCTTCTTTTCCAATTTGGATGCCTCTTATTTCTTCTTCTTGTCTAATTGCAATGGCTAATACATCCAGTACTATGTCAAACAGGAGTGGTGAGAGTGGGCATTCCTGTCTTGTTCCTGTTATTAGGGGAAATGGTTTCAGTTTTTGCCCATTGAGTATGATGTTTTCTGTGGGTTTATCATATATGGCTTTTATTATGTTGAGGTATGATCCTTCTATTCCAACCTTGTTGAGAGTTTTTATCAAGAAAGGGTGTTGGATTTTGTCAAATGCTTTTTCTGCATCAATTGATATGACTATGTGGTTTTTATCTCTCAATTTGTTTATGTGATGTATCATGTTTATTGATTTGCGGATATTGTACCATCCTTGCATCACTGGGATAAATCCTACTTGGTCATGGTGTATGATCTTTCTGATGTACTGCTGGAGCTGATTTGCTAGAATTTTGTTGAGGATTTTGGCATCTATGTTCATGAGGGATATTGGCCTGTAATTCTCGTTCTTTGTGTTGTCTTTATCTGGTTTTGGAATTAGGGTGATGCTGGCTTCATAGAAGGAGCCTGGAAGTGTTCCTTCCTCTTGAATTTTTGGAATAGTCTGAGGAGGATAGGTTTTAGTTCTTCCTGGAATGTTTGGTAATCTTCCCTGTGAAGCCGTCTGGCCCTGGGCTTTTGTTTGCTGGAAGCTTTTTGATGACTGCTTCAATTTCTTCCATAGTTACTGGCCTATTGAGCTGTTTAGATTCTTCCTGATTGAGTTTTGGAAGGTTATATTTTTCTAGGAATATGTCCATTTCCTCCAGGTTGTCCAGTTTGTTGAAATAGAGTTGTTCGTAGTATTTGTAACAATCCTTTGTATTTCGGTGGGGTCTGTTGTTATTTCACCTCTTTCATTTCTGATTTTGTTTATTTGGGTCCTCTCTCTTTGCTTCTAGGTGAGCCTGGCTAGAGGTTCATCAATCTTGTTTATCCTTTCAAAGAACCAGCTCTTGGTTTTGTTGATCTTTTGTATTGTTTCTTTGGTCTCTATGTCGTTTATCTCAGCTCTGATCTTTATTATTTCCTTCCTTCTGCTTACACTGGGCTTTTCTTGTTGCTCTCTCTCTAACTCTTTGAGTTGTAGGGTTAGGTAATTTATTACCATTGTTTCTTGTTTTTTGCAGTAGGCTTGTAGAGCTATGAACTTCCCTGTCAAGACTGCTTTCGCTGTGTCCCATAGATTTTGGATTGTTGTGTTTTCATTGTTGTTTGTTGCCATGATGTTTTTTATTTCTTCCTTGATCTCTCTGGTAACCCAGTCATTGTTTAGTAGCATGCTGTTTAGTCTCCATGTGTTTGATTTCTTTGGATTGTTTTTATTGTAGTTGATTTCCAGTTTTATGCCATTGTGATCTGAGAAGATGCTTGATATGATTTCTATCTTCTTGAATTTGAAGAGACTTTGCCTGTGACCCAGCATATGGTCTATCTTTGAAAATGACCCATGTGCACTTGAGAAGAATGTATATTCTGTGGCTTTGGGGTGAAATGTTCTGAAGATGTCAATTAATTCCACCTGGTCTAGTGAGTCATTTAGGATTGATGTTTCTTTGCTAATTTTTTGTTTAGAGGATTTGTCCAATGGTGATAGTGGGGTATTAAAGTCTCCTACTATGATTGTATTGCTGTTAATCTCTCCCTTGATATCCTCCAGGAGTTTTTTTATGTATTTGGTTGCTCCTGTATTGGGTGCGTATATGTTTACCAGAGTTACTTCTTGTTGTTGGATTGCTCCCTTTAGTATTATTAAGTGGCCTTCCTTATCTCTTGTTATGTCCTTCACTTTGAGATCTAATTTGTCAGATATAAGTATTGCTACCCCAGCTTTTTTATTCATTTCCATTTGCCTGGAAAACCTTTTTTCCATTCCTTCACCCTCAGTCTGTGTGTGTCTTTTTTTTCTGAGGTGGGTTTCTTGTAGACAGCAGATATATGGGTCTTGTTTTCTTATCCAACCGTTACCCTATGTCTTTTGATTGGGGCATTTAATCCATTTACATTTAAAGTTATTATTGATAGCTACTTATTTGTCGCCATTTTTAGTCTATACCTGTGTTCCTTCTTCGCTTCCTATTTCTTTTTTTTTACAGCAGACCCTTTAGCATTTCTTGCATTGCTGGTTTGGTGGTGATAAATTCCCTTAGTCCTTTTTTGCCTGTGAAGCTCCTGATTTCACCTTCAATTTTGATTGATAGCCTTGCTAGGTACAGTATTCTTGATTCAGACCCTTTCTTTGTATGACTTTGTATATTTCATTCCAGTCCCTTCTGGCCTGATGGGTTTCTGTTGAGAAATCAGTGGCTAGTCTGATGGGGGTTCCTTTGTATGTAACTTCCTGTCTCTCTCTGGCCGCTTTTAAGATTCTTACTTTGTCGTTGGTGTTTGCCAATTTAATTATAATGTGCCTTGGCATCGGTCTTTTGGGGTTCATTTTGTTTGGGACTCTGTGAGCTTCTTGGATTTGTGTGGGTTTTTTCTTCCCTATATCAGGGAAGTTTTCTGTTATTATTTATTCAAACAGGTTTTCTATTCCTTGCTCAGTTTCCTTTCCTTCTGGCACCCCTATTATGTGGATGTTGTTTTGTTTTGTGTTGTCCCAAAGTTCCCTTAGGCTCTCCTCCTGTTTTTTTATTTATTTTTCTAGAAGCTGCTCTTATTGGGTATTTTTTCCATCTTGTCTTCTAGCTCACTGATGCGGTCCTCTGCTTCTTCTAGTCTCCTCTTGATGCTTTCTATTAGTTCTTTACAGCAGCGATGTCATTTCTCATTTCTTCTTGGTTCTCCTTCATTTCCTCTTGGTTCTTACTCATATTGTCGAATTTGTCTTCCATTCTTTTCAGCCACCTTATGACCATTTCTCTGAATTCTTTCTCTGATAGGTTGCTTGCCTCTAATTTGTTTACTTCCTTTTCTGGTGATGCCTGCTTTTCTTTCATATGCGGGCTGTTTCTTTGTCTCCCCATTATCTCTCTTCTCTAGATGTCTGGTTATATAGTTCTCTCTCTCCTGCGTTGATTTAAAGGCACAACATACAACACAACCAGGTACAACACACAAGACACTGAACAGAAATATATTCACGATATTAATAACCTCCAATAAAGGTGACCACCAGAGAAAGGCAAATTAGGGGATAGGAGAGAAAGAAGAAGAGTAAAAAGAAAGAAAAAACAA
This sequence comes from Ia io, assembly GCA_025583905.1. Taxonomy (NCBI): domain Eukaryota; kingdom Metazoa; phylum Chordata; class Mammalia; order Chiroptera; family Vespertilionidae; genus Ia; species Ia io. The sequence goes on along the minus strand of JAJQQW010000020.1, from coordinate 51,187,710 downwards.
AACCAAGGAGTGTCAAAATGAAATTGGGAAAAGGAAAAAAAAAGTAAGAGAGACAAGAACGAGACTAAGAGAGAAAAGGGGAACAAACTATATATACGGGGAGAAAACTCCAATAGAACAACCACTAATCTCAGCAAATGCCAGCAACAAGTACCTGGAGATTAATACAAACTAGAACACCAACTAATATCAAGTGAGGCAAGGGAAAACAGAAGTAAAAAACAAACAAAAACAAAGCAAACAAAACAAACAAACAAAAGAATAAGCAAAACAATCTCACAAAAAAGCATAAAAATTCGATATAATCAACATTCAAGCAAACAACAACAAAAGGACAGAGAGAAAAACAATTTTTTTGATAGTTAAGACAGTGAAGAGAGGTGTGTATGGACTTGGAGCAGGGATTGGAAATTAGGTATATAAGTAGGGTGAAATTTCAGCAAGGGGTAAACAGAAAGAATAGGGAAAATCTAAAGCAGGAAAGGGTAAGATAAATAGGACACCAAAAGAGGAAAGGTTAGGAAGAGAGTGATGGGTTAAAGATAGAGTTGAGATAGGGTAAAATGATGCTAAAGGAAAGATGAAAATAGAATGTAGGACACTAATCCCAAAGTAAAATAAAGAGAAAATAAAATGACACTTAAAAAAAAAGGTAAAATAGTAGTAGTAATAATGCTGATTGAAAATAAAAATGTAATAATTAAAAAGGTAAATTCAAGTGAGGAAAAAAGAAAAAATTAGTTTAAGTAAAAGATGCAAAAAATGAAAATAAAAGAATTAAAAAAATAAAAATAAAAAATAAAATAGATAAAATGTGCAGTAGTGAAGGTCATTCACTTCCTCTACTGTTTGTTTGGCATGCCTGTTTCCCAGTCTGGACACTATTGCAGTTCCCTGCTTCCACTGCTCCTCAGTGTTGTAAGCCAGTCCTGATTTTTAAGCAGGTGGTGTCTTAATTTCTCATATTCCTTTATTTTTGATTACACAAGAGTCAATTTGTGATTCAGCCCCTGGGTGGCAGTGTTTCTGGATTGACTTCCGAGTCTCTATGGCCTATCTAGCCTTCTTTCCCTGTGGCACTCAATACCGGTTTGTGGAGGTGGGCTGCCTCAGAGCTGGCTCTCCGATGGTCACTCCCTGCTCCGTTCCCCAGGTTCCAGAAAAACAACTTCCCCCTGCAGTGTCCCAGGGTGTCCCCAACTGGGTGATCCTTGCTTAGTAATCAGAAGCAAGGAAATGAAGAGGAAAAAGCCCAAGTGTGCGAACAATGGGTCTGCGCGCAAGTCTAAGCAGCCTGCCCACCTTTGAAATTCTTAGGCTGTCCCTCCACGTCAGATCAAAATGGGCTGCCCTTTAGAGATCCCTTCTGTTATCAGCTCTGAGAACCCCCTTCCACATTCACAGATCACGCCAGCCCCAACAGCCCCTGACTTTTCTAGGCACAGACTTCCCCGGTCTTCCAGCTCCCGCAGTGCGCGCGTTTCTCTCTCCCACCGGGACCAGAGGCCTCACCTTATCCCAGGCGAAATCTGACCTTTCCGTGGTGGAGTGAAGAGCTCCTTTGAATCCGTGTGTTTGCACCAATTGGGGACAGGTGTTCTGGGGCTCCCAGCTGTTTGGTGGTTTCTGCAGTTGTGGATTTTCAGGCTTCCAATAAGATCTGCTTTCCCCTTCAAGATGGCGCGGTCTCCACATCCGAGCCCGTAGCTCCGAGAGGGGACCCAGCCTCAGTGGGGGCTGCCTGGGCAGGGGAACCCCGTCTAGCAGTCCCCCACCTTCTCCTGGAGTTTAGCTGTCCCTTAGCTTGCTAACAAATACTCCCCGTGCGACCCTCAGCTGCTCCTTCTTTCTGCTCCGGGACAAGGCTCGGAACACGTCTATCTATTCTGCTGCCATTTTTCTCGCTCCACTTCCTTTCTTTCCTTCCCTTCCTTCCTTTCTTTCCTTCCTTTCTTTCTTTCCTTCCTTCCTTCCTTCCTTCCTTCCTTCCTTCCTTCCTTCCTTCCTTCCTCCTCTCTTTTTCCCTCCCTTCCTCCCTCTTCCTCTCCCCCCTCCCCTTTTCTCTCTCTCTAAAAGCAATAAACATACTGGTATATCCTTGGGTGAGGATAGAAAAAAAAAGGAAATACAGACCCACAGAGCTGTAGTTTTGTTTTGTTAAATCACTAAACAAATAATCCTATCTAATAATAGACAAATATGCAAATTGACCATACCTCTGACACCCCACAAGCCACGCCCACCACCCAATCAGAGCGAGTATGCAAATTAACCCAAACCAAGATGTCTACAGCCACAGAGAGCAAGGTTTCCTAGGTAACAGAGGAAGCCAAGCTTTCTGCCTGCCCTTGCCAGGCCTAAGCCTCCACTCAAGCTACAAAGTTTCAATTATAGAAGGTAAACAAATTCAAACAAATGGCCGTAGAATGGAGCTTGAGAGAGCAGGCCAGGGTTGCCGCCGGCAACAGGGGAAGCAAAGCTTTCCGCACACCCTGGCTGGGCCCACCCGCTTAAGGCAACAATGTTTCAATTATTACCCCAACAGAAATGGCTGCTGGCCTCGGAGGGAGTCCCAGGCTTGGCTCCGCTCCAGGCTACAAAGTTTCAATTGTAGAAGGAAAATAAATTCCAGATACCAGGGCTTCCACTTGCGTTGCCAGGGGGCATGGCCCACCTGCAAACCACCACAGGCCCCTCGCTCAGGCTGCCCCACACCCCAATGGAACCCCCACCTGATCCGGGACGCCCTTCAGGGCTAACCAGCTGGCCCCCACCCCTGTATCAGGCCTCTACCCTATCTAATAAAAGAGTAATATGCAGATTGATCATCACTGCAACACACAATATAGCTGCCCCCATGTGGTCAAAGATCCTGCCCCCATGTGGACACAGAATGGCCACCACAAGATGGCCAGCAGGAGAGGGCAGTTGAGAAGCACCCGGCCTGCAAGGGAGGGCAGTTGAGAAGGACCAGGCCTGCAAGGGAGGGCAGTTGGAGGTGATCAACCCTGCAGGAGAGGGCAGTTAGGGGTAACCAGGCCAGCAGAGGAGGGAAGTTGGGGGCAAACAGGCTGGCAGCAGAGTGGTTAGGGGGTGATCAGGCTGGCAGGCAGAAGCAGTTAGGGGCAATCAGGAAGGCAAGCAGGCAAGCAGTTGGGAGCCAGCAGTCCTGGATTGTGAGAGGGATCCCAGACTGGAGAGGGTACAGGCTGGGCTGAGGGACAACCCCCCTCCGTGCACGAATTTCGTGCACCGGGCCTCTAGTTTGTTATAACAGCAAATAGAAAATAGTTACCATGAGCAAATTTAAAACCACATCTGTCTTACCCTAGCCAGTGTGGGCAGTGGTTAAAGCATCTGCCCAAGCACCGAAGGTCTCAGGTTCAATTCCCAGTCAAGGGCATGTACCTGGGTTGCAAGTCTGCTCCCTGACTCCAGCCAGGGCAAGTGTGGAGGCAACCAATTGAAGTGTCTCTCTCACATCGATGTTTCTCTCTTTCCCCCTCCCTCCCTCCTTTCTACTCTCTAAAAAGCAATGGAAAAAATAACTCAAGTGAGGATTAATAAACAAAAATATTTAAAAACAACACCCACCTCTGCACAGTGGCCAGTGTGTGGCTAGAACGGGGCCTATGGAGGTGTAGAGATGTGGTTCTGAGTCCAGCCCAGAGACCTTGGGCACATTAAAAAAAATCCCCGGCAGCTGGGGAAGCCCTGACCGGCCGCTGCCTACCCCTGTGCGCCCGACCGTGGATGTGTCTCCCCTAAAGCAGCACCACTCCTGCCAGCGGCACGCACCTGAGCACCTGCAACAGAGCTTCAGCAGTGAACGCGGCGACTCCACAGGAAACACACCGCCAGAACCACTGAGTGGGCCTGGGCACCTCTTGTCTTACTACTGAGTCTCAGCGCATTGTTTCTTCTCCTTGGAAGGAGCACGCCCATGTTCACATTTCCTAAGCTGCTGCGGAAGGGCCCCTTTCTGGATACTGAATCTGTCATCTCGCCGAGATAGTAATGTCCTCATTTCATGAGCTACAGGTTTGAGCTCCTAAGTCCCTCCTGCACATTCGTTTATGTTGTTCTGATTCTGTTTTGAATTCTTCTTGTCATTAAGTTCTGCACCTGTTGCTTGTCAACCCTGGGCCCAAGCTGCTCCCGATCCAGGCACTTCTCTGATGTGAGAAATGACACCCCAAAGAGGGCCTTACTGACACTGAGGGCATAAAGGCTGCGGAAGCTGGTCAGCGATGCTTCCGGAGAAAGAGCTCCATCAATAGGGGAGAGTGGCAAAAACGGAAACTTAGAGAAAACTTAGTCGGAGGAGCTAGGGCTTAGGGACATTCTCATGCCTACAGATGAGGAACGCCCTGTGCGCCAGGCACTAGAGCAGCGGTTCTCAACCTTCCTGGTGCCGCGGCCCTTTAATACAGCTCCTCATGCTGTGGTGACCCCCAACCATAAAATTATTTTCATTGCTACTTCATAACTGTAATTTTGCTACTGTTATGAACCGTAATGTAAAGATCTGATATGCAGGATGTCTTAGGCGACCCCAAAGGGGTTGCGACCCACAGTTTGAGAACCGCTGCCCTAGAGCAGTGGTCGGCAAACTCATTAGTCAACAGAGCCAAATATCAACAGTACGATTGAAATTTCTCTTGAGAGCCAAATTTTTTAAACTTAAACTTCTTCTAACGCCACTTCTTCAAAATAGACTCGCCCAGGCCGTGGTATTTTGTGGAAGAGCCACACTCAAGGGGCCAAAGAGCCGCATGTGGCTCGCAAGCCGCGGTTTGCCGACTAGGGCCCTAAAGGAAGGCTTGTTTATAAGGGAGCACAGTGGTCCTCCCCACACCTGCGCTTCGCTTCCTTTCCCTCCATAAGCAGCCTCCCGCTCCGCAGGCAGGCCAGTGTGCATTGGTCTCCCACATCTGCATGCACTGGGTTGCAACCCTTTCTTTTTCCCCAAATAAACACTTTTTTTTGGTGATGAAAACCTAACAAATATTATTTTCAGTAGACAGGAACAGGAGCTCCCAGCTCCACACTGAGCAAGCCCAGGGCTCCATGGGGAAGAGAAGTCCACACATTTCTGGCGGAGAACCGGTGGGGGCTGTGGCTGAGTGAGAGAGCTGCGGGGCCCCAGGTTCCTCTTAACGGGCCTGCGCACAGACTTACCGCTGACAACACAGCGGCTCTGAGCTCAGCGCTGGAGCAGAAGCTTGGAAAGCCCGAAAAACATACAGGGAAGAGCTGAATTGCCTGGCTTCCTGGCAAAACCAGAGGGGCAGCTTTCTCACAGACCGAAGTGCCCACAGAGCCCTTCCCGGCACCACCATCCTCCAGGCTAATTGCTCCCCAGCCCTGGGATTCCCTGGGACCCCACTCCACCCAACTGGCTGGCCCACCCAAGTTGCTTCCAGTGGCTTTTCCATACAAGTGGCCTGCCTTATCTCTTACTGCACTTTCCTAATATTTCCCAAAGGTCAACAAGCTCTAAACAAGCAGCATGGCCTTGGCATGCCTAGGACCTCTTGCTAAGTGGCCCCAAGTCTGACACGAGGGCTGTCAGCCTCAGTTCACAGCCACTGGGCCCACAGGACACCTACTGCGTAAGGCCATTCTACCCAGACTGGGAGATGTAGCAGCTCTACCTCATACATAGGAACAAACACAGGGAGACAGCCAAAATGAGGAGACAAAAACAAACAAAAAAATCTTGTTTCAAATGAAAACAGAACAAAACTCCAGAAAAATAACAATAACAAAAAATGGAGACAAACAATCTACCACATGCAGAGTTCAAAACACTCAATGAGCTCAGTGAGAATTTTAAGAGATAGAAAAAAATATTTTAAAGGGATAGAAAACAAAACACCCAGCAGAAATAAAGAACCAGTTAGAAATAAATACAATAAGTGAAATGAAGAATAACTTGGAATCAACAGTGGATTAGATGAAGCAGAGGATTAAATTAGCTAATCTTATATAATAAAACCCTAATATGTAAATTGAATGGTGGAACGACCGGTCGCTATAACGCGCACTGACCACCAGGGGGCAGATGCTCAATGCAGAAGCTAACCCCTGGTGGTCAGTGCACTCCCACAGGGGGACTGCTGCTCAGCCAGGAGCCGGGCTCACGGCTGGCGAGCACAGCGGTGGTGGTGGGAGGCTTCCGCCTCCCTGGCAGCACTAAGGACCCCTCAGGGGATGTCCGACTGCTGGCTTAGGGGGTCTTGTGGTCTGTTAACTGTTGTGCGATGAATGTTGTGCACTGGGCCTCTAGTTGGAATATAAGGTAAAAGAAAACATAGCAAAAATAAAAAGAATTTAAAAAATGAGGATAGTTTAAGGCAGGGGTCCTCAAACTTTTTAAACAGGGGGCTAGTTCACTGTCCCTCAGACCGTTGGAGGGCCGGACTATAGTTTAAAAAAAAAACTATGAACAAATTCCTATGCGCACTGAACATATCTTATTTTGAAGTAAAAAAAACAAAACGGCAAAAACACCCGCATGTGGCCCGAGGGCTATAGTTTGAGGATGTCTGGTTTAAGGGGCCTCTGAAATAACATCAAGTGTACCAACATTCACATCATAGGATACCAGTAGGAGAGAGAAAGCAAGGGATTGAGAATCTGAAGGAATAAGGACTGACAACTTTCCTAACTTGATGAAAGGTATAGACATATAAGACCAGGAGGTGCACAGAGTCCCAAACAAGATGAACCAAAAGAGGCCCACACCAAGACAATGTAATTAAAATGCCAAAGGTTAAAGACAAGGAGAGAATCTTAAAGTAGCAACAGAAAAGCAGTTAGTTACCCATATGATTAATTGCTGATTTCTCAACAGAAACTTTGCAGGCCAGAAGGGACTGGAAGAAATATTCAAAGGGATGAAAACCTACAATATACAGTACAACCAAGATTCTCTACCCAGCGAAGCTGTCATTCAGAATTGGAGTCAGATAAAGAGCTTCACAGACAAGAAAAAGCTAAAGGAGCTCATCACCGCCAAACCAGGATTATAAGAAATGTTAAAGGGATTTCCTTTTTTAAAAAATATATTTTTATTGATTTTAGAGAGGAAGGGAGAGAAACATCAATGGTGAGAGAATCATTGATTGGCTGCCTCCTGTACGCCCCCTACTGGGGACCAAGCACATAATTTGGGCATGTGCCCTTGACCCTTTATTTCACAGGCCGACACTCTATCTACTGAGCCTAACTGGTTAGGGCTAAAGGGATTTCTTTAAGAGAAAAAAGAACGTAAGTATACATAATAAAAATGACAGTAAGTACATACTATTACCAATTACTTTAACGTAAATGGCTTAAATGCCCCAAAGATGCAGGGTGGCTGAATGGATAAGGAAACAAGATCCATACATATTTGGCTTACAGAAGACCCACTCCACTTCACATCAAAAGACTAAAAGTTAAGAGATGGAAAGATATTTTCATGCAAATGAAAACAAACCAAAAAGCTGGCTTAGCAATACTGGATCAGACAAAATAGACTTTAAGACAAAAGCTGGCCGAAACCAGTTTGGCTCAGTGGATGGAGCATCGGCCTGTGGACTGAAGGGTCCCAGGTTCGATTCCGGTCAAGGGCATGTACATTGGTTGCGGGCACATCCCCAGTGGGGGGTGTGCAGGAGGCAGCTGGTCGATATTTCTCTCTCATCGATGTTTCTAGCTCTCTGTCCCTCTCCCTTCCTCTCTGTAAAAAATCAATAAAAAAATATTTAAAAAAAGACAAAAGCTGTAACAAGAGGTAAAGAAGGACCCAGCATTCCACTTTTAAAAAAAATATTTTATTGATTTTTTACAGAGAGGAAGGGAGAGGGATAGTTATTGAAACATCGATGAGAGAGAAGCATCAATCAGCTGCCTCCTGCACACCCCCTACTGGGGATGTGCCCGCAACCAAGGTACATGCCCTTGACCAGAATTGAACCCGGGACCCTTCAGTCCACAGGCCGACACTCTAGCCACCGAGCCAAACCAGTCAGGGCCAGCATTCCACTTTTGAGTATTTAAAGAAACCTGAGACACTAATTTGGGAAGACATCTGCATCCCCTATGCCTACTGAAGCATTATTTAAAACTAGCAGCCCAGTGCACGAAATTCGTGCACAGGAGTGTGTGTCCCTCAGCCCAGCCTGCACCCTCTCCAATCTGGGACCGCTCAAGGGATGTCCGACTGCCCGTTTAGGCCTGATCCAGGTAGGATCAGGCCTAAACGGGCAGTCGGACATCCCTCTCACAATCCAGGACTGCTGGCTCCCAACTGTTTGCCTGCTTGCCTTCCTGATTGCCCCTAACCGCTTCTGCCTGCCAGCCTGATCACCCCCTAACCATTCCCCTGCCAGCCTGATTGATGCCTAACTGCTCCCCTGCCAGCCTGATTGCCCCTAACTGCCCTCCCCTGCAGGCCTGGTCACCCCTAACTGCCCTCCCCTGAAGGCCTGGTCACCCTCAACTGCCCTTCCCTGTAGGCCTGGTCACCCCCAACTTCCCTCTGCTGGCCTGGTCACCCCCAACTGCCCTTGCAGGCCTGGTCCCTCCCAACTGCCCTCCCCTGCTGGCCATCTTGTCATGGCCATCTTGTGTCCACATGGGGGCAGCCATCTTGTGTGTTGGAGTGATGGTCAATTTGCATATTACTTTTATTAGATAGGATAGCCGAGATATGGAAGCAGCCTAAGTGTCAGCTGATGGATGAATGGAATACTTACTACTCAGCCATAAAAACCACCTTGTCATCGGCAACATGGATGGACCCAGAGGGTATTACACTAGTGAACTATGTCAGAGAATCCAGGATGGTGGTGGAGGAGGTAGAAGCTACACTCACCTCCTCCCAGGACCCAACTGGAATTGCAGATGTACATAAAGATGTACACCTGAAGCCCATATAATTTTATTAACCATTGTAACCCCAATAAATGAACAAACAAAACAAACAGTCATGGATACAGAGAACATTCTGATGGCTGCCAGATGGAAGGATGGGTGAAAAGGGGAAGGGGTTAGGAGGTATGAACACAGTCACTGCGATGTAAGGGACAGTAGACTCATGTGAGCTGGAGAACAGGAGTTTAGATAAGGGTCAAGCCCAGCCTCCACTCCCGTCATGTTTCCTTGGACACGGCGGCACTGGCTCACACGGTTATCATAACAGACCACAAGACCCCTCAGCCTCTGTTAGGGGCACTTTTTACGGGACTCATGAGGTTCCAGAGTTTCTTTTTATAAACAACGAAAAGAAGTGGCTGACTACACAAGTTGGTACATTTAAGAAAGTGGATGTTGCTAGTGAGAGAGAAACTTTTTTTAAGGATCAAATTCTAGTTTAATCTGATCCCCTTTTTCAAAGGCTCCACCCCATTCCCTGCTATCAGCGAACCATCAGGGCCTCGAGCTCTCGTGAGGACGCAGCTGCCAGTGTGGCTGGAGAGGCTCCGAGGAAGAGGGCAGCCTGGCACCTGCCGCAGGAAAAGCCACTCAGGAGCATGTGCAGCACACACCAGAGGCTAGCAGCACGCCACAGCATCTCTAACTCACAAGCTGCATGTTAATGTTACGGAAATGCGTGTTCATTTAATTATAAAATACTAGCTTCTGTCTTATGGCCTCTCATGCCTTTTTAAAAAAAGCAATTGGAGCCCTAACCGGTTTGGCTCAGTGGATAGAGCGTTGGCCTGCGGACTGAAGGGTCCCAGGTTCGATTCTAGTCAGGGGCATGTACCTTGGTTGCGGGCACATCCCCAGTGGAGAGTGTGCAGGAGGCAGCTGATGGATGTTTCTCTCATTGATGTTTCTGGCTCTCTATCCCTCTCCCTTCCTCTCTGTAAAAAATCAATAAAATATATATATATAAAAAAAGCAATTGATATCTATCAACTTTAGATCAAAATCTTTCAAAAGTTTCTAAAACAGATTTCTGTTCGAAATGAATGTTTTCAAAAACTTTTCAGATGAAAAGTGATACAAAAGACACATCAATGTTCAAATAATTTAAAACAAAAGGGTAGATTTAATGCAATGACAACATTAATCTGGGGATAAATAAATCCACAACAGACTTGAAAGTTTGATTTTTTTCCCCTTTGCAGAGAGAATGGTTTTCTGAAAGCACAGAGGGCTGAAGAAGTCAAACAAAATGTAATTTCTCAACGTCCTCCCTGCTGCCCTTCTAATAGCTGCTACTGGCCACGGTGACAGCTCCTCTTGTTTACATCAGGATGGCCGTTTGCTTCAAGAATAGCTGGACGGCTTGTTTCCAGAATCATCTTCTTGTGACCCCATGCTCTGTAGGAAGAAGGAAGCAGTGCATTTACGCTGCCCTTGTCAAGTCCCCACCAAGCACCAAGCACCTGTGGGCCTCCCAGAGGACAGGCCCCCGTTTCTTTGTGCACAATATTACCCTCGTGTGCACGGAGAGGAATCCATTCCAGGGACCACCCTCTGCATCCCCTAAGCAGTCTGTAGTGTGAAATGCTCTCCAGTCTCTCTGTGGACTGTAATAAAGGTTTTCGAGAACTCCCAGCAGCTAAACATTTAGCCTGAAATTGAGCTCACAGTCCTCACGTGAGAACAACCCCTCCTTCTCCATCCAGCCCCCTTCTAGTTAATGAGGGGAACCCTACTCAAGTACCTTCTGCACGAACTGGGGGTTCACTGTGATCTCCTGGTCCATTGCTTTCAGCCGCTCATCCAGCTCTATGCACTTCAGCATCTGTGGGTGGACAGGTTAAAGGTGGTTAGAGTGCAGGTGTAGGTCGATTTGAACCTAGAACCGTGGTCGGCAAACTGCGGCTCGCGAGCCACATGCGGCTCTTTGGCCCCTTGAGTGTGGCTCTTCCACAAAATACCATGGCCTGGGCGAGTCTATTTTGAAGAAGTGGCGTTAGAAGAAGTTTAAGTTTAAAAAATTTGGCTCTCAAAGGAAATTTCAATCGTTGTACTGTTGATATTTGGCTCTGTTGACTAATGAGTTTGCCGACCACTGTACTAGACTATTCAAATAACATGGGGCTACAGGTTCCCAATCCTTTGATGTGGAACCACTGGAGCTTTGGAGTCAGTATTTCTGAATTCAGAAAGTTAATACAGTCCCAGGAGTAGGACCTAGGGAAGCACCCCCTAATCAAACACCTTGTCATTTGCAGTGAACCCTAAAAACATTCACACGAAGTAGAATAAATAAAGACTACAAATGTCAGGTGACATTTGCCATCAAATGAATTACCAAAAACAAACAAACAAAAGAAACAAGCAATGCATAGTGTCCTTCCCCAGTTCCTTATCTGCAATTCAAAATTGGGAAAACCCTGAAAACTAGAAGTTTGCTTTTTATGCTTTTGATGTAAGGCTTTGTTCAATTCATTGCCTTAACCTGAGGTGAGAAGCACAGACCACCCACGCAATCCCGACTTGTCTGCAGAACCAGTGGCACTCAGAGCAGCGCGACCTGAGGCGCAGGGGTGGCTGCCCTGTGGCCAGCTGCTGCCCAGCAGCGCGTGGGGGACGGCCTTCCTCCCTCCACCCCACTCCTGTACAGATGTTCTCTGACCCGACCTGGAACTCTGAATACATTTGGCCACAGCAACGAGACTCCATCATAGGTGCCAGTTGAGTGTGGATAAAATCATACTAATTGTAAGACCCTTCAGATGACTGAGGAGTCAAAGCAGGCTTTGGTGAGCTACATGGGCACTCCAACCCACCACTCACTTACAACCAATGATCCTGAAGAGTCAAAGCAGCCCCTTTTGTAATTACCTTTCGAGGAACTAAAGTGCTCCTAGAAGCTCGCTGGGAACTACCTGCATTTATACTAAAATTATCCTGGAGCACAGGGACAGTGTTTCAAACACAACATCTCAAACACCAATCTAACATCAAAACTGGATGCTCATGCTTACCTCCTGATCGATGTTATGAAGCATGGCTGGGTTATTATATTTTTCAGGGTTATCATGGAAACTGACCATACCATCCTTCTGATTAATACTTGCAAAAATTTCACCATCTTCTATCTATAAAAAAAAATCAGGGAAGAAGTTTAGACCTGAACACTATGGGAATTTATAGTGATTCAATATAACCAGGGCAAAGCACAGAAAGGCTAATATAATAAAAGGCTAATATGCAAATTGACCAAACAGTGGAATGATCAGTTGCTATGATATGCACTGACCACCAGGGGGCCAATGCTCAACACAGGAGCTGCCCCCTGGTGGTCAGTGCACTTCCACAGGGGGAGCGCCGCTCAGCCAGAGTCAGGCTCATGGCTGGCAAGCACAGCGGTGGTGGTGGGAGCCTCTTGCACCTCCGCAGCAGCGCTAAGGATGTCTGACTAACGGCTTAGGCCCGCTCCCCAGGAGGAGCAGACCTAAGCCGTCAGTCGGACATTCCCCGAGGGCTCCCTGACTGCAAGAGGGCACAGGTCAAGCTGAGGGACACCCCGCCGAGTGCACAAATTTCGTGCACCGGGCCTCTAGTAAATACATAAATGTATGTGTATTTTAAGCACAACTGTTTTTTCAACAAGTATTTATTGAATTCTGAGAATGTTCTAGGCACCATTATATATGCTAGGGGGTGCAAAACTAACACACTCATAAAAATCCATGCCCTTACATTGTTTCATTTGTATTTTATTTTACATGTGAGGTAAAAGTCATTAACCATTTTAAAGTGTATAATTTAGTGGTATTTAGTACATGCACAGTGTTGTGCAACTACCACCTCTATCTAGTTCCAAAACATTTTCATCACCCAAAAGGAAACCCACACCTATTGAGCAGTTACTCTCTGCTCTCCCATCCTCTCAGCCCCTAACCTATTTTCTACGCTATGGAATTGCCTATTCTGGACCTTTCTATAAATGGAATCATACAATATGTGTCTTGTTTCCCTTAGCATAACGCTTTCAAACTGCCCTTGCATCTTTATTTATTTTTGCTAATCTTCACCCAAGAATATTTTTGCCACTGATTGTTCTTTTTATTTTTTTTAAATATATTTTTATTGATTTCAGAGAGGAAGGGAGAGGGAGAGAGAGATACAAACATCAATGATGAGAGAGAACCATTCATCGGCTGCCTCCTGCAAGCCCCCTACTGGGGATCGAGCTGCAACCTGGGCATGTGCCCTTGGCTGGAATCGAACCTGGGACCGTTCAGTTTGCAGGCTGACACTCTACTCACTAAGCCAAACTGGCTAGGGCATGTCATTGATTTTTAGAGAGAGTGGAAGAGAGGGAGGGAGGGAGGGGAAGGGAACGAAAGATAGAAACATTGATGTGAGAGAGCGAGTGACTGGTTGCCTCCCACACATGCCCCGAGCTGGGGATGGAAACTGCATCCCAGGTATGTGCCCTTGACTGGGAATCGAACCCAGGGCCCTTCAGTGTCTGGGTGGAACTCAAACCATTAGCTACACTGGCCAAGGCTGCCCTTGTATCTTTAAACATTAACTTCATTATATATAATTTACATTGCCCTTGCATTTTAAACTGAAATGCCAACACATTTTTGTTTCACCCAGTAGAAATTATTTTCTGGTCCTTCAAGAAAACTTTTCTGCCAATGCTGATTCCAAGGTGGTTTCAAGGTCTATGTTCTTTAGTTGCATCAATGACTGGGTTTTTATTTGATTGATCCTCATAGCCAAATCCTGTGCATGAAGTTAAAAAGCAAGAAGCCAATAAAAGTCCCAAACAGGCATTGTTATTCCCAACAAAACTGCTCCACAGGGTGACAACAATGAGTCCATCTGCTACTGAGCTCCCTACACCGCCTACTTCTTTCTAGCCTTGGAAAGGACAGATACTGTTAGTGATACAGCAACCAGCCCAACGCAAATTAAATAGAATGCCTAATTCTCTAAGTGATCAGAGAGCTGCCTCTTTAAAAAGTGGAAGGAATATATCCAAATATTTGAAATGCAAACCTAGGTTCACCACAGCAGCACTTTCTGTAATAACCATTTCATCTAATTAGAATGGGAGGGTATACTCACATAGTGGATCCCTGAAAATGAATGAACTACTAGTAAAACTACATATAACATCATGTATGAATCTCATGTTAAGCACAAAAGCCAGATCCCAAAAAGTATATACTGTATGTTTCATTTTATATTTTATACTAGAGGCCCGATGCATGAAATTCATGCAAGAATAGGCCTTCCTTTCCCTGGCTGCTGGCACCGGCTTCCCTCTGGCACCTGGGACTGGGGCTTCCCTCTGGCCACCGGCAGGCACCCAGAACCCGGGCTTCCCATGCAGCCCCGGCTTCACCTGGAAGGTCGTCTGGAAGGACATCTGGTCTAATTAACATATTACGCTTTTATTATTATAGACAAAGCTCAAAACAAACACAACTAAAATAGGATGTGAGAAGTCAAGATAATAATAACCTTTCTAGCCTAGAGCAGGACTGGAAGCAGGCTTGAGAGTTGTTTCTGGGGTTCCGGTAACATTCTGGCTCATGATCAGGGTGCTGGCCCCACTTTTCCCTCTGTGGGTTACACGTCAATAAAATGTTTCCTTTAAAGCACCAGTCCCAGAAAGGTTCCCTGGTGAGTCCCACCAGGCAAGGAAGGGAGAAGTCAGGCCAATGTCTACCATCTCTCTCAGAGGACAGGGGCAGAGGGAACACTTCCCAGGCCATTCTATGAAGCCAGCATTACCCTAATACCAAAGTCAGGCAAAAATATTACAAGAAAAATATTACAATGTTCACTATCTCTCATGAACATAGATACAAAAATACTTAACATATAAGCAAATCCAACAATATGGAAAAGAATTATACACCAAAACCAAGTGGGATTTATTCCTGATGTGCAAGGCTGGTTAAACATTTATGTTACCTCATCATGTCAGCAGGCTAAAAAAAAGATCATGGTCAAATCAACATATGCAGAAAAAGCATTTCATAAAATCCAATATCCACTCATGATAAAAACTCTCAGTAAACTAGGGAGAGAGGAGAACTTCCTCAACTTGATGAAAAATATCTACAAAAAACTTAGAGCTAGTATCGCCTGGTGAGAGACTTGAAGATTCCCACAAAGATCAGTAACAAGGCATCACACCACTCCTCTGCAACAGTGCACTGGAGTGCTAGCTAACAAACTAAGACTAAAAAGGGCACAGAGATTGTGAGAAAGAAATCAAACTGTCTGCTCACAGACGACATGATCATCTATGCAGAAAATCTGAAAGTATCACCACCACCAACAAAAAACTCCTGCCATTACTAGCATAGCAACGCTGCAAGATGCAAGGTTAACTACTATACACAAGGCAGGTGCTTTTGTATAAAGCAGCAATGAGCAAGTGTAATCTGAAATTGAAAACAATACCATCTACATGTGCATCCCTATCCACCAAAATGAAATACTTAGGAATAAATCCAACAAAATATCTATAAGATCTACCTGAGGAAAACTACAAAACTCTGATGAAGGAAATCAAAGAACTAAATAAATTAAGAACTACTTCATGTTCATGGCTAGAAAGATTCGATATTATCAAGATGTCAGTTCTTCCCAATTTGATCTATAGATTCAATGCAATCTCAGTCAAAATCGCAGCCAGTTATTTTACAGATACTGACAAACTGACTCTAAGTTTATGTGGAGAGATAAAAGGACACAGAAAAGCCATACACTATTAAAGGAGGGCGAAGTTTGAAGACAGACACTACCTGACTTTCAAGACTTATTATAAAGCTACAGTAATCAAGACAAATAGGTAAGTGGGACAGAATCGAGAGCCTAGAAATAGATCCACATAAACACAGTCACTGGGTCTTTGACAGAGGAGCACAGGCAACACCATCAAGCAAAGTCAGCCTTTCTACAAAGGGAGCTAATCTGCCATCCACACGCAGACAAAGAAGCTAGACACAGACTAGCCCCTCCACAAACATTACAGGCCACAGACCTAAAGGTAAATGCAGAATCAGGAAACTCCTGGAAGATGACACAGGAGAAACCCTAGAGGCCTGGGTATGGCGGTGACATTTTAGACACTCTTACCATATGGTCCAGCTATCACCCTTTTTGGTATTTACTAAAGCGAGTCAAAAACTTATGCCCACAGCCCAAACGGGTTTGGCTCAGTGGATAGAGCGTTGGCCTGCGGACTCAAGGGCCCCAGGTTCGATTCCGGTCAAGGGCATGTACCTTGGTTGCGGACACATCCCCAGTAGGGGGTGTGCAAGAGGCAGCTGATCGATGTTTCTCTCTCATCGATGTTTCTAACTCTCTATCCCTCTCTCTTCCTCTCTGTAAAATATCAATAAAATATATTTAAAAAACAAAACAAAAACAAAAACTTATGCCCACACAAAAACCTGTACAAGGATGTTTATAGCAGTTTTATTTATATTTGAAAGTAACCGAGATGAGTGAGTAACTACTATATCCAGACAATGGAATGTTACTCAGCACTGCAAACCTGAAGAGGCAGGAGGGACCTTCGCTGCAGATCCCTGAGGGAAGCAGCCAGTGAAAGGCTGCTCCTGTGTGAATCCAACCAGAGGCCGTGGTGGAGATGGCCACGCTGTGGGAGTGAGGTCAGTGGCTGCCGGGGCGGAGAAGAGGACATGAGCAGGCAGAGCACAGAGGGCGTGTAGGGCAGGAAACCACTGTGTCAGCCCACAATGATGGGTACATATCGTTATCCATCGTCCAAACGCACAGAATGTCCAAGAGCGAACCCATCATAAGCTCTGGACTCTGGGCGGTGAGGATGTGTCCATGTGGGCTCCTCTGCTGTAACACGGGCACCACTTTGGGGTGATGACAATGAGGGAGGCTGTGCTGTGCGGGGACAGGGGATAATGGGAAATCTCTGTACCTTCCCCTCAATTTTGTTTTGACCTTCAAACCGCTCTAAACAAAATCCTGCCCTCATGGACCTAACACCCAGGCCAGGCTTTTTTAAGCTCGGCAGTACTGACACTTCAGGCCAGCTAATGCTTTGCTGTGTGGCTCTCCTATGCATTTAAGCTGTTAAAAGAGCATCCTTGGCCTCTACTCACTAGATGCAAGTAGGGACAGCCTAGCAGGGACAACCAAAAATGTCTTCAGACCTTGCCAAATGCCCGCTGGCAGACAAATCACCCCCTGTGGACCCAGGGCCTGACAGGCTGTGTCTGGGTTGGTTATGCAGTGTTCAAAACTCGCTCCCTCCTCTGACCCTTCAAAGCATTTGCTAACTTCTGTGTCCTGGCTGGGGTCATAACCATCCATGTTTCTTCTCACCCCTGGGAGGCTCTGTAGCTTCCTCATTCCCTTTAACCCCTACAGGGTTAGCCAGGTGCCCTTAGCAGACACTCCCAGGTTGGTTAAGTCCGACAAGTTTTGTTTGGCATGTCTGTGTGTTCTGAATAGAAAAAAAAAACCCTCAAAACATTTGCAAATTGGACTATGGGAATAAACTACTCCATTATCCCAATGGAAAACAGTTGTATTACTCCTAATCCTGATGTGGCAGGGCTTGAGCCACAGGGGAGGTCAGAGCAGAACATGCAGATGCTAGCTTCCTGCAGACCGGCTGTCGTGGGCCAGGACAGCTCTGTTCTGGTCGAGCCATGTATCTACATAACTAAGCAGTAAGTAGATTACAGTATATCAACTTAGTGGGTTACCATGTAGTCAACTAAATGATGCTTATCCAAATATGGGAAGTGGGGAGATACACCTGGAAGTGATAAAAATGGGTGTCAGGTATACTGGTAGTATCTGGTTTCTGAAGCTGGGTGCTGAGCACAGGGGTGCCTGCTCTAGCACCCTTTACAGCAATACTGTTCTATGCACAGAAGGGGCTCGAGTGAGACTGCGGTCAGTGCTGTCACTGAGCACACTGCCTCACTGAGCAGGACTCTGCCGGTGATGGAAGCAATGCTCTGACCTACATATGGGCACAAGTTCATGACCTTATCATGGACCAGTTATGTTGAGTAACACTGCTTTATGCCTCTTTGTATATCATAAATATTTCATGATGCTCTAGCCTGTTTGTCTCAGTGGGTAGAGCATCGGCCTGTGGACTGAAGGATTCCAGGTTCAATTCCGGTCAAGGGCATATGCCCAGGTTGTGGGCTTGGTAAGGGGCGTGCAGGAGGCAGCCGATCAATGATTCTCTCTCATCATTGATGTTTCTGCTTTCTCTCTCCCTTTCCCTTCCTCTCTGAAATCAATCAATAAATAAAGAAATAAAAAAAATTTTCATGAGTGTTTTAAATGTTTACAAAAACTGACATGAGCACAAACAGGATGCACCCTATAAATTATTACTTTATTAAAATATATTTTATTGATTTTTTACAGAGAGGAAGGGAGAGGGATAGAGAGTTAGAAACATCGATCAGCTGCCTCCTGCACACCTCCTACTGGGGATGTGCCCACAACCAAGGTACATGCCCTTGACCAGAATCGAACCTGGGACCCTTCAGTCCGCAGGTCGATGCTCTATCCACTGAGCCAAACCGTTTAGGGCCCTATAATTATTATAATTACTGTGATTAGAGAAATCCATAGATCGTTAAGGAAATAAACCAAAATGTTGGATGTTCCCCAACCCCCTTTTCCTTTTTCACATTTTCCATAATGAACACCTGTTACTTCTACAAACACAGAAATCCACTAATAAGTTTTAACAATGAAAGCACACTTACCATGTGCAGGACATATTTTTCTGCCTCCTGTGGTCCAGATAATTGCACACGACTTGCCATATCTTGTAACGATAGTGTTAAAAAGGTCTGAAATGCAGAAGCAGAATTAATCACAGGTAGGAACTACTGAGAAAATAAATTTTATTCAATGTGTACAGAGTTCTACTCAATCGCTGAACAAGTGCTTTCCATTCCTATACAAAATGACTTCTGGTTGTGGAGATGACTTGACAGATGAGCCCAGTGGTTTTAGCCACCACTTTTCCAGAGTAATGACTTCGAGAAGTGCAGCCTCTGTGTCCGAAATGACATGCGTGCAAGGTTATCACTGCAGCACTGTTTGCAACAGCAAAAGACTGGAGCCACCTACAGGTCCATCAGCAGAGGACTGGTTAAGCACAGCACAGCACAGTTATATAAATGCACTACAATGCAGTTGTAACAAAAACTAAGAAGTGAGACTTTTTTATGAATCAAAAAAGAATCCAAGATATGTACAGTTAAATATAAAAGAGGATGCAGAACAGTGCACCCTAACGTGTGTAAAAGAAAGGGAAATAATGTGTCTGAGAGAGCGGGCACAGACAATCTCTGATGCCCCGGGAAGTGGTTAACACTGGGTGGCCTCTGGGTAAAGAAAAAGAGGGGCTGGAGTATATGAACTAGAGGGACATTTTTCTATCTTTTGAACTTTGTATTGTAAACTTATTACTGATTAAATATGAATCATTCGAAAACCGGTGTTTATCACTGCTCTGCTTGGGACGTGATGAAACTATCTCTTTCAAGAAAAAATTAAAAGAGCTCCTGCCCGGCTGGCCTGGCTCAGTGGTTGGGCATCGACCTATGAACCAGGAGGTCACAGTTCGATTCCCGGTCAAGGGCACATGCCCAGGCTGCAGGCTGGATCCCCAGTGTGTGGCATGCAGGAGGCAGCCGATCAATGACTCTCATCATTGATGTTTTTATCTCTCTCTCCCTTTTTCTTCCTCTCTGAAATCAATAACAATACATTAAAATAAACAAATCAATAAAAGAGCCCTCTCCCCCCAAGAAAAGTCAGCAGTATTTATAATAATGGCATTTTTAGAGCAGGACACGTTAAAACTCTGATCTTGAAAATTCTGGACCAAAAAAATCTACATATACTTTAGTTTGGAGAATAGCACCTAAGAAAATAAAACTGTTAATTTTAAGTACAATAGTAGCTTAACTCAAAGGAAAATTCATAAGTGAACATTTCTAAATACATAAAATTATCAATGTTCTTATAACTAGAAAATGCCACTGGAATGCCCATCAGTCAAGCACTGGTTGAATGAATTACAATCCAATGTACAATAGACTACTGTTACTGACACAGGTACTGTGATAGAGGCTTATGTTGCCAAGGAAGAAAGAGGGTTAAGACATATTGAACAAAAAAAGCAGAGTAGAAAACAGCATGAAGAATAGGATCCCAATCAGACTTAACTGGGAGTTCCTACACAGGCATATAGACAGAAGACGGAGAAGAGGAGTCTAGAAAAATGCCCATCAAAATGCTAACATGGAGTAGATTCAACCTCCATGGGATAACCTGTCCCAGTTGCCTTGCTATGGGACATGGCTCCTGTCACTGACAGTCTTCCTGTTGAGACTTCTTACAAAGCTTTTATTTTCTGACTTTTGAATAAGAAAGAGGCATGCTAGGTATAAAAACCTTCGATGTTTCCCTCTTCTATTATTCTGGCCTAAGGACGTAATGCCAAAAGGTTTAACAGCCACCATCAAAGACTTAACCTTCTGACTAGACACATCCTTTAATCACACTGTCCCTCCTCTACGTCCCCTAGGCAGTGCTTTTCAGCCCCGTGGACCCAACCAACCACGAGTCAGCACATACAAGACTGAGCCACAGCCCCGGCCCTGAGGCTCCTCCTGTTCATTTGGTCAGACTCCTGTTCCTGACTGACCTGATCCAAACCAGAGTATAAACTACCAGCTTACTGCTCAGGGCTGGACTGTGGCTGACTGCTTCACACAGTTACCTGATGGTTTTTGCAGCGATACCTACTTACTAGATTTCTTACGATCTAATTCCTCATTTAACTTTTATTTCACTTTCTGCAATTGAATTTTTTAAAAATACACTGTCTTTTAACCTTGGTAATATTTTTATTCTTTTCCTTAAACCTTAAGTCTAGTCACAATGGGGTGCTGGTCTTCAAGGCCACCTCCTCATCACTCCAAGTGGCTCTGTCGGCACCTGGACCAGAGGAAATGCTGTGGGAGAACTAGGCTGCTTGTTATTCTGAGTCCCTTAGATCCTGGTCTTCTCTGTCTGTGGGTCAAGTTGGGTTTTCCTCTGGCTGACAAGTTATATTTGCTTTTTATCTTTTTTTTAGTTGCTTTCACATTCTTTATTTCCTCTTACAAATTAACTTTCTACAAATTCTCTGCTGACTTCCTCATGTTCGCTAGCTACTCTCTAGTACGTAGGCGTTTCTTTCCCTGTCCAGTGACAACTCCTCACCCCTCCTCTTTTCCGTGTGGGGTCTGCCGCCTCCACGACCAGCCCTACTCTTCCTTTTCCTCCAGCTCCCGAGCCCTCACTGTCAAATCCTTCTCCGTTCCCTTCACCCAGGGCCCTGGCCCTCCCAGCAACAAACACCACCTATTCTCTCTCGTTCCGCTGCTTCTCTGCCCATCACCCTGCTGTGGACATAGGTAGAAGGCACAGAGACAGCTGCACCTTTCTCACCAGTTCTGAACCAGTCTGACCAGACTACTTCGCAAAAGGAAAAACAACACTCTGTTTAAGCTGCTCTTAGTTTCCTATTCCTTGTAGTATATGCCTTCCTAGCTCACATGGGATTTGATTTTTCTTTTTAAATTTTCTATATACAAAAACCATCACTTTGCAAACAAGAATTATATAATTGACTTATCTTCTAGAGTTCAACCACACAGCTTCTTCACCTCTGGCCTGAGTGGTCATTAGCGTCCCAGTGCTGTGTTCAAACAGATCAGCACAGCCTGAGCGGCCCCAGGCTGCTCACAAGGGCTCCCATCTACGTTGTGACGTGGAGCCCCCCGCTGCCCGCTGTCTTCCTCTTCACCTGTTCCTCATCTCAAATACCCTGCGCTAGCCCCCAAAAGACCAACAAGTTCTCAGCTGTGGTAGTTCCGGGTGGGCAATCCTGCTGCACGGTAACCCTGCAGCTGCTTCCTCAGCTCGGAGAAGGGAAAGAGGAGAGGGCAGCGGCCGCGAGGCGGGAATGGCATCGAGGGCCACGTCCTCACCTTGGTTAGCCTTTGAATGTTCTTCTTGTAGAGAGAGGACAAGCACTGCTTCACCAGTCCCATGTTGTTGTCACGAGCAAACGTTTCGCTGTGCTTATTCACCAGGTTTCGGAGTTCTGAGGGGTTATTGGTTGAATAAACTTGTGCTAACTCGTGGTATGCATTACTAAGAGGCTAAAGGTTTAAAGGGGAAAAATCAGATTAAAATGTTAGAGAAGTAAAATTTATTCAGGAAGCAAAACATAACATGGCACTGTTTTTTGAGCAAGTGTATCTAATACGCTTTACTGTTACCTAACAAATTACAACCTACCCAACAAATGCTCAGTGAAGACCAAGGATAAATTTTCACTATGGAGTAATTTATTATAAAAACCTTTGTGGCACAGAACAAATAACTGCACAGCAGGTGCAACTACACTGCATCTGGTGAAGACACACACATCTTTCCATCAGTGGCTCCTCTTTCTACTGGGAAGAAAGAAGGTGGAATTTTCATTATTCTCCACTCTCTCTCACATTTCATGCACACACATACACCTCCCCAGGAGCAATGGGACAATCGGCTACTTTTGATAAGAAGGAAGACAGGAACAAGACAACTGATGGTGGCTGAGGACCTAAGAGCCTGAACTGCCTTAGGTATTTTACCTCACACACATTATCCTTGTAAACTAGGGCAGAGGTCCAAGAGAATGTGGTTATGAGCACAGGTGTAAACTGGATTCAAACCTACATTTCTACTTTTGAAGTGTGTGGTCTTTTCAACCAGTTATGATACCATCATAAATAAACTACTAATGCTTGTAGAATCATGCCCCTTTAGAAAAGCATTCCTGCCCAGCCAGTGAGGCTCAGTGGTTGAGCATCGACCCATGAACCAGGAGATCACGGTTCAATTCCCGGTCAGGCACATGCCCGGGTTGTGGGCTCAAACCCCAGTAGGGGGTGTGCAGGCAGCCGATCAATGATTCTGTCTCATCACTAATGTTTCTATCTCTTTCTCCCTCCCTCTTCCTCTCTGAAATCAATAAAAACATATTTAAAATAAAATTTTAAAAAATCAAAGCATTCCTTCTAAAATAGGGCCACCTAAAGGAACCATGGGAGTTCTCCAAAATGATCTGTGAATGGCAACCCTAATCCTATCCTGCCTCATTCTCCCATGGGATCTCTCACACCCACCTTGCTCCCAACCTCCAGCCTGTGACCAGGCAGCCTAGAGCTTGAGAACCACGACAGGCTCTCAGGTGGAGAACACTGGCTCTCTTCATCAAGACAACATACAAACTGATACCCTGAAATCTGACTTCTGTACAGGGACAAACAGGGTAAAATTGTTATTAAAATGATTGTGACCTGCCCTGGCCGGTTTTGCTCAGTGATCAGGGTCTTGGGTTCGATTCCTAGTCAAGGACATGTACTTTGGTGGCAGGTTCCCCAGCCCCAGTAGGGGCGCGTGTGGCAATCAATCAATGTGTCTCTCACACATCAATATTCATCTCTCTTTCTCTCTCCCTCTCCTCCCTTTGTTCCACTCTCTCTAGAAATCAATGGAAAAAATATCCTTGGGTGAGGATTATGTTAAAAAAGAAAAAAAAAAGATTGTGATCTCACCATCTTTTAAATTGTTCCATTTTAAAAAATGTGTTTTTATTGATTTCAGAGAGAAGGGAAAAAGAGAGATAGAAACATCGATGAAGAGAGAACCACTGATCAGTTGCCTCCTGCACACCCCCAACTGGGGATGGAACCTGCAACCTGGGCATGTGCCCTGACCAGGAATTGAACCCTGACCTTCTGGTTCATGGGTTGATGGTCAACCACTGATACACACCGGCCAGGACTGTTCAAATTTCTTTAAAATCGTGAGCATGTATTTCAAAATATTTTTTAAAAGAATTAATTTATTTTTAATGTGGTCCCAAAGCTGGGTTCTCAAGGAACACACAAGTTCCGTGAGCAGAACCGTCGTCTTCACATGATCTCCCAGCACCTGAGCCAACTGAGAGCTCAATACAATCAGCACTGCTTTTCTAGCATTTCACTAAATTATAATGAAGAAAAACAAATCAACCCTTATTGGAGCTCAAACATCTACAGCTGTAAGTCTGAAAACAGGTTCTTGAGAAACATTCTACTCCAATTGGTGATCATAGGTGTATGAATAGGAGTGATGTTAGAGGTTCTACCAGAACCGCTGCTCCCAGGCTCCCTGCAGACAGTTAACAAATGTCCGCTAAATTGAAGCTGTTGGGAGAATTAAATCAGTATAAAATAAAATTATACAACTATGTATCATTACATTTCCTTAAGGACTTAAGAAAGCAGTTTTATTTTAAAAACTCACCTTAATGAATCTACCCACAATTTGAGATGTATATTTTGGTAGCTGTTGTACTTTTCCAAGTAATATCAAAGAAACTAGAATATACTTTTTATATGATTCCAACATGATATGACTGACCGCCATGGCAGGGGTAGTTATAGCCTGAGCAAGAGAAGAACATTGAGTGTGAAGACAGCTCACGGTAGCAGGAAAGGACAATCAACTATCGGCACTGCCTGAATTATAAAACAATACTTACATTCAATGTCCTATTTGCTTTATCTTTATTGAGATACAATTCACATACATAACATTTTCCCTCTTAAGAGTATACGACTCAGTGGTTTTAGTCTATTCACCATGCTGTATAACTATTCCCACCAACTAATTTCAGAACATTGTCATCCCATCACAAAAGGAACCCCACATCCATCTGCAGCAACGCCCCTTCTCTCCTCCCCTTAGCCCCAGGCAATCACTGTTCTATTTATGTTTCTATGGCTTCGCCTGATGTGGCATTTCCTATAAATGGCACCATAAATATGCGGCCTTTGGTGGCTGGCTCAGCTGTGAAGGTTCATCCCTGCTGCTGATACCTTATTCCATTTCATGGCGGATAATACTCCACTGCATGGATGCTTCACATTTTGTTCACTGCTCAGTTGATGGGCATTTGGGGTGTCTCTACCTCTGGCCACTGTAAGTAATGATGCTATGAACATTTGAGTACACATTTTTTTAAAAAAATATATTTTATTGATTTTTTACAGAGAGGAAGGGAGAGGGACAGAGAGCTAGAAACATCTATGAGAGAGAGACATCAACCAGCTGCCTCCTGCACACCCCCAACCAGGGGATGTGCCCGCAACCAATGTACATGCCCTTGACCGGAATCGAACCTGGGACCTTCCAGTCCGCAGACCGACGCTCCATCCACTGAGCCAAACCGGTTTCGGCTAGAGCACACATTTGTGTGTGAACATTTGTCTTCATTTCTCTTGGGTACATATTCCTGGAAGTGAACTGCTGGGTCACATGGTAGCTCTATGTTAGCATGTGAGGCACTCCCAATTCTTTTTCAAAGTGACTGCACCATCTTATCCTCCCACTGCAACTGTGAGGTTCCAACCCCACACCTCACTAACACTGATCCTTGCTGGTATCTCTTAACGCAGGCCCCCAGGAAGTATGAACTGATGTCTCAGAGTGCTTTTGATCTGTATTTCCTTGATGACTAATGTTGATGAGTATCTTTTCATGTGCTTATTGGTCATTTGTATAACTTTGGAGAAATGTCTATGCAAGTCCATTGCCCCTTTAGAAATTTTTGATTTTGCTGTTGATTTGTTAAGAGGTCTCTGTATATTCTGGATGGAAGTCCCTTAGAAACATGATCTGCAAATATTTCTCCTGTTCTGTGGCTGCCTTTTCACTTTTTCACCTGCATCTGTGAAGGTTAAGAAGAACTGAAAACTATCACACCCAATCAACCCAATATTTCACAGCAAAACTCAACCCACTGGGCCCGAGGCACTTCTTTGAGATTATTCTACAGAAACAGTCACCTAAGCACACGAGAATACGACCCCCTTCAACCTGCTCTCACAGTGAAAGAACAGAATCAACTCTCAGTTCTACCCATCGAGGACCAGTCCACTACCTGGGCCAGTCTGTGGTGCAATATGAGAAGGTAAAGATGCTTCACTTTTTGCCTGATACAATGCTATACTGAATTTTTTCCAATATGTATGTCCTTTTGGAATTTTTTTGAAGTGGTAATATAATTGGTATCACCTTCTGAAATTAAGGTACTAATACCATCTATAACGGCATACATATTATTAAAACACAGTGGCTTGCCCTAGTCTGTTTGGCTCAGTGGATAGAGCGTCCACCTGCAGACTGAAGGGTCTCGGGTTGATTCCAGTTAAGGGCATGTACTTCAGCTGTAGGCTTGAACAATCCCTGGCCCTAGGAGGCAACCAATGGATGTGTCTCTCTATCTCTCCCCTTCCCTTCCACTCTCTCTAAAAATCAATTAAAAAATATCCTGAGATGGAGAAAATGGCGGCTGAATAGAGACGTGTTCTAAGCCTGGTACTGGGGCAGAGTAAGAACAGCTGAGATTCGCATGGGGAGTGTCTGTTGGCAAGCTAAGGGACAGCTAAACTCCGGGAGAAGGTGGGGGAGTGCTAGTCACGGTTCCCCTGACCGTGCAGCACCCACAGCGGCTGGGTCCCCTCCCGGAGCTGCGGGCTCAGAGGAGGAAACCTCGCCATCTTGCAAGGGAAGGAGGGTTTTATTGGAGACCTGACCTTCCGCGACAATGGCAAACACGGAACAGCTGTGAGCACCAGAACTCCAGTCCCTAATCTGTGCAAACACACGGATTCAAAGGAACTCTTCACTGCACCAAGAAAAGGTCAGATTTCACAGAGATAAGGTAAGGTTTCTCGTCCTGGCGGCGGGAGAGGGAAACGCGCGAACGGCGGGAACTGCAGGACCAGGGAAGTCTGTGCCTAAAAAAAATCCACGGCTGTTGGAGCTGCTGTGACCCGTGAATGTGGAAGGGGGTCCTCTCAGCTGCTAACAGAAGGGATCTCTAAAAAGAAACCCATTTTGATCTGACGAGGAGGGTCAGACTAAGAATTTCAAAGGAGTGCAGGCTGCTTAGTCTTCCGCGGAGATCCACTGTCCGCACACAGGCTTTTTCTGATTCTGATTACTAAGCCCAATACGTAGGAAAACCCAGTTGGGGAGTACCCTGAGAGACTGCAGGGGGAAGTTGTTTCTCTGGAACCTGGGGAGCGGAGCTGGGAGTGACCATCGGAGAGGCAGCTCTGAGGCGCACACTTCCACAAACCGGTAGTGAGTGCCATAGGGAAAAAAAAAGCTAGAGAGGCCCGGAAGTCAATCCAGAAACACTGCCACCCAGGGGCTGAAACACAAATTGTCTCTGGTTTAATCAAAAATAATTACGAGAAATTAAGACAACGCCTGCTTAAAAATCAGGACTGGCTTACAACACTGAGGAGCAGTGGAACGAAGGGAACTGCAATACAGCCCGGACTGGGAAACAGGCGTACCAAACAGAACAATAGAGGAAGTGAATGACAGCCACTATTGCACATTTTATTCTTCTTATTTTTTATTTTAATTTAATTTAATTTTTTATTTTAATTTTTATATTTTAATGTTTTATTTTTTATTTTCATTTTTTGCATCTTTTACTTAAAAAACTAAATTTTTTTTCTTTTTCCTCACTCGATTTTTCACCTTTTTAATTATTACATTTTTATTTTCAATCAGCATTATATTACTATTATTTTACTTTTTTTTTTTTAAGTGTCATTTAATTTTCTCTTTGTTTTATTTTGGGATTAGTGTCCTACATTCTATTTGCATCTTTCCTTTAGCATCGTTTTACCCTATCTCAACGCTATCTTTATGCCATCACTCTCTTCCTAACCTTTTCCCTTTTGGTCTCCTGTTTATCTTAACCCTTTCTGGCTTTAGATTTTCCCTACTCTTTTGGTTTACCCTCTGCTAAAATTTCACCCTACTTATATATCTAATTTCTAACCCCTGCTCCAAGTCCATACACACCTCTCTCTACACTACCTTAAAAAAAAAAATTGTTTTTCTCTCTGGCCTTTTGTTGTTGTTTGCTTAAATGTTAATTAGATTGAATTTGTATGCATTTTTTAAAAAATATTTTTTTATTGATTTTTTACAGAGAGGAAGAGAGAGGGATAGAGAGTTAGAAACATCGATGAGAGAGAAACATCGATGAGCTGCCTCTTGCACACCCCCTACTGGGGATGTGCCCGCAACCAAGATACATGCCCTTGACTGGAATCGAACCTGGGACCCTTGAGTCCGCAGGCCGACGCTCTATCCACTGAGCCAAACCGGTTTCGGCTGTATGCTTTTTTATAAGATTGTTTTGCTTATTCTTTTTTTGTTTGTTTGGTTCTTTTGCTTGCTTTGTTTTTGTTTGTTTTTTACGTCTGTTTTCCCTTGCCTCACTTGATATTAGTTGGTGTTGTAGTTTGTATTAATCTCCAGGTTCGTGTAGGTGGCATTTGCTGGGATTAGTGGTTGTTCTATTGGAGTTTACTCACCATATTTATAGTTTGTTCCCCTTTTCTCTCTTACTTTTTTTTTCTTTTCTTTCTTTCTTCTCTTTTCCCAAGTTCATTTTCACACTCCTTTTTTTGTTCTTTCTTTTTACTCTTCCTATTCCTTTCCTATCCCCTAATTTGTCTTTCTCTGGGGGACACCTTTATTGGAGATTATTAATATCGTGAATACAATTCTGTTCAGTGCCTTGTGTGTTGTACCTGGTTGTGTTGTATTTTGTACCTTTAAATCCACGCAGGAGACAGAGAACTATATAACCAGACATCTGGAGACGAGAGACCATGGGGAGACAAAGAAACAGCCCCCATAGGAAAGAAAAGCAGGCATCACCAGAAAAGGAAGTAAACGAATTCGAGGCAAGCAACCTATCAGAGAAAGAATTCAGAGAAATGGTCATAAGGTGGCTGAAAAGAATGGAAGACAAATTCGACAATATGAGTAAGAACCAAGAGGAAATCAAGAAGAACCAAGAAGAAATGAGAAATGACATCGCTGCTGTAAAGAACTCAATAGAAAGCATCAAGAGGAGACTAGAAGAAGCAGAGGACCGCATCAGTGAGCTAGAAGACAAGTTGGAAAAAAATACCCAAATAGATCAGTTTCTAGAAAAAAAAATTAGAAAGCATGAGGAGAGCCTAAGGGAACTTCGGGACAACACGAAAAAAAACAACATCTGAATAATAGGGGTACCAGAAGGAAAGGAAACTGAGCAAGGAATAGAAAACCTGTTTGAAGAAATAATGACAGAAAACTTCCCTGATATAGGGAAGAAAAAACCCACACAAATCCAAGAAGCTCACAGAGTCCCAAACAAAATGAACCCCAAAAGACCGACGCCAAGGCACATTATAATTAAATTGGCAAACACCAACGACAAAATAAGAATCTTAAAAGCGGACAGAGAGAGACAGGAAGTTACATACAAAGGAACCCCCATCAGACTAGCAACTGATTTCTCAACAGAAACTCATCAGGCCAGAAGGGAATGGAATGAAATATACAAAGTCATGCGAAGGAAGGGTCTGAATCCAAGAATACTGTACCCAGCAAGGCTATCAATCAAAATTGAAGGTGAAATCAGGAGCTTCATAGACAAAAAAAGGACTAAGGGAGTTTATCACCACCAAACCAGCAATGCAAGAAATGCTAAAGGGTCTGCTGTAAAAAAACAAAAGAAAATAGGAAGCAAAGAAGGAACACAGGTATAGAATAAAAATGGCGACAAATAAGTAGCTATCAATAATAACTTTAAATGTAAATGGATTAAATGCCCCAATCAAAAGACACAGAGTAACTGATTGGATAAGAAAACAAAACCCATATATCTGCTGTCTACAGGAAACCCACCTCAGAAAAAAAGACGCATACAGACTGAGAATGAAGGGATGGAAAAAGGTTTTCCAGGCGAATGGAAATGAAAAAAAAGCTGGGGTAGCAATACTTATATGCGACAAATTAGATCTCAAAGTGAAGGACATAACAAGAGATAAGGAAGGCCACTTCATAATACTAAAGGGAGCAATCCAACAAGAAGAAATAACTCTTGTAAACATATATGCACCCAATACAGGAGCAACCAAATACATATAAAAACTCCTGGAAGATATCAAGGGAGAGATTGACAGCAATACAATCATAGTAGGAGACTTTAATACCCATCACCGTTGGACAAATCCTCTAAACAAAAAATCAGCAAAGAAACATCAATCCTAAATGACTCACTAGACCAGATGGAATTAATCGACATCTTCAGAACATTTCACCCCAAAGCCACAGAATATACATTCTTCTCAAGTGCACATGGGTCATTTTCAAAGATAGACCATATGTTAGGACATAGGCAAAGTCTCTCCAAATTTAAGAAGATAGAAGTCATATCAAGTATCTTCTCAGATCACAGTGGCATAAAACTGGAAATCAACTACAATAAAAACAATCCAAAGAAATCAAACACGTGGAGACTAAACAGCATGCTATTAAACAATGACTGGGTTACCAAAGACATCAAGGAAGAAATAAAAACATCATGGTAACAAATGACAATGAAAACACAACAATCCAAAATCTATGGGACACAGTGAAAGCAGTCCTGAGAGGGAAGTTCATAGCTCTACAAGCCTACTGCAAAAAACAAGAAACAATGGTAATA
This sequence comes from Ia io, assembly GCA_025583905.1. Lineage (NCBI taxonomy): Eukaryota > Metazoa > Chordata > Mammalia > Chiroptera > Vespertilionidae > Ia > Ia io. Next base: position 51,157,091 of record JAJQQW010000020.1, on the reverse strand, counting down.
AATTACCTAACCCTACAACTCAAAGAGTTAGAGAGAGAGCAACAAGAAAAGCCCAGTGTAAGCAGAAGGAAGGAAATAATAAAGATCAGAGCTGAGATAAACGACATAGAGACCAAAGAAACAATACAAAAGATCAACAAAACCAAGAGTTGGTTCTTTGAAAGGATAAACAAGATTGATGAACTTCTAGCCAGGCTCACCTAGAAGCAGAGAGAGAGGACCCAAATAAACAAAATCAGAAATGAAAGAGGTGAAATAACAACAGATACCGCCGAAATACAAAGGATTGTTACAAATACTACGAACAACTCTATTCCAACAAACTGGACAACCTGGAGGAAATGGACATATTCCTAGAAAAATATAACCTTCCAAAACTCAATTAGGAAGAATCTAAACAGCTCAATAGGCCAGTAACTATGGAAGAAATTGAAGCAGTCATCAAAAAGCTTCCAGCAAACAAAAGCCCGGGGCCAGACGGCTTCACAGGAAAGTTTTACCAAACATTCAAGGAAGAACTAAAACCTATCCTCCTCAGACTATTCCAAAAAATTCAAGAGGAAGGAACACTTCCAGGCTCCTTCTATGAAGCCAGCATCATCCTAATACCAAAACCAGATAAAGACAACACAATGAAAGAGAATTACAGACCAAAATCCCTCATGAACATAGATGCCAAAATCCTCAACAAAATTCTAGCAAATCGGCTCCAGCAGTACATCAGAAAGATCATACACCACGACCAAGTAGGATTTATCCCAGGAATGCAAGGATGGTACAATATCCGCAAATCAATAAACGTGATACATCACATAAACAAATTGAGAGAAAAAAAATCACATAGTCATATCAATAGATGCAGAAAAAGCATTTGACAAAATCCAACACCCTTTCTTGATAAAAACTCTCAACAAGGTGGGAATAGAAGGATCAACATAATAAAAGCCATATATGATAAACCCACAGAAAACATCATACTCAATGGGCAAAAACTGAAACCATTTCCCCTAAGAACAGGAAAAAGACAGGAATGCCCACTCTCACCACTCCTGTTTGACATAGTACTGGAAGTATTAGCCATTGCAATTAGACAAGAAGAAGAAATAAGAGGCATCCAAATTGGGAAAGAAGAAGTAAAGCTGTCCTTATTTGCAGATGACATGATATTGTACATAAAAAACCCAAAAGACTCCATCAAAAAGCTAATAGACTTAATAAATGAAATCGGCAATGTAATAGGATACAAAATTAACGCCAAGAAATCTATGGCATTTCTATACACCAATAGTGAACTTACAGAAAGAGAGACTAAAAAAGCAATCCCATTTACCATCACACCAAAAAAACTAAGATACCTAGGAATAAACTTAACTAAGGAGGTAAAAGACCTATACACAGAAAACTACAGGACACTGAAAAAAGAGATAGAGGAAGACGTAAACAGATGGAAGAACATACCACGTTCATGGATTGGTAGAATCAACATCATTAAAATGTCCATACTACCCAAAGCAATCTACAGATTCAATGCACTCCCCATCAAAATACCAACAGCATATTTCACAGACCTAGAAAGAACTCTCCAAAAATTCATCTGGAATAAAAAAAGACCCCGAATAGCCACAGCAATCCTGAGAAAGAAGAATAAAGTAGGAGGGATCTCAATACCAGATTTCAAGATGTATTACAAAGCCACAGTTTTCTTTTTTTTTCTTTCTTTCTTTTTTTTTTTTTACAAAGCCACAGTTCTCAAAACAGCCTGGTGCTGGCATAAGAACAGACATATAGATCAATGGAACAGAATAGAGAATCCAGATATCGACCCAAACTACTATGCTCAATTAATATTTGACAAAGGAGGCATGAACATACAATGGAGTCAAGACAGTCTCTTCAATAAATGGTGTTGGGAAAATTGGACAGATATATGCAAAAAAATGAAACTAGATCATCAACTTACACCATACACAAAAATCAACTCAAAATGGATACAGGACTTAAACATAAGACGGGAAACCATAAAAATAATAGCGGAATCCACAAGCAGCAAAATCTCAGACATATGCCGAAAGAACTTCTTCACTGATACTGCCCCTAGGGCAATGGAAGCTAAAGAGAAAATTAACAAATGGGACTACATCAAAATAAAAAGCTTTTTTACAGCAAAAGAAACTATCAACAAAACAACAAGAAAGCCCCCTGTATGGGAGAACGTATTTGCAAATGCTATCACTGGTAAAGGTTTAATCTCCAACATCTACAGGCAGCTTATGCAACTTAATAAAAGGAAGATAAATGATCCAATAAAAAAATGGGCAACGGACCTAAATAGAATCTTTTCAAAAGAAGATAGAAGGAAGGCCAAGAGACACATGAAAACATGCTCAAAGTCACTAATTATCCGCGAGATGCAAATCAAAACGACAATGCGGTACCATCTCACACCTGTCAGAATGGCTATCATCAACAAATCAACAAACGACAAGTGTTGGCGAGGATGCGGAAAAAAGGAACCCTAGTGCACTGCTGGTGGGAATGCAAACTGGTGCAGCCACTGTGGAGAACAGTATGGAGTTTCCTCAAAAAACTGAAAATAGAACTCCCATTTGACCCAGTAATCCCACTCCTGGGAATATATCCGAAGAAACTAGAAACACCAATCAGAAAGGATATATGCACCCCTATGTTCATAGCTGCACAATTCACCATAGCTAAGATTTGGAAACAACCTAGGTGCCCGTCAGCAGATGACTGGATCAGAAAACTGGTACATCTACACAATGGAATACTATGCTGCCATAAAAAAGAAGGAATTCTCATCATTTGCAGCAACCTGGATGGAATTGGAGAACATTATGCTAAGTGAAATAAGCTAGTCAATGAAAGAAAAATACCACCATGATCTCACTCATTTATGGATAATAAAGAACATTATAATCTGATGAACAAAAATATAGATACAGAGACAGTAAAGCATTAAACAGAACGTCAAATTATAGGGGGAAGTTTAGGGAGAGGTGGGGGAGATAAGAGATCAACCGAAGGACTTGCATGCATGCATATAAGCATAACCAATGGACACAAAACTCTGGGGGGTGAGGGCATGTATGGGTGTGGGGTTGGGAGGGGACAATGGTAAGATATGTACACATATAATACCTTAATAAAAAAATAAATAAATAAAAAAATAAAAAATATCCTCGGGTGAGGATTAACAACAACAACCAAAAAAACCACACAGTGGCATGGAGTAGACTAATACTAAACAATACTTGTCCTTAGGGTAAATCAGGGAATAAGTATATTTTCAGGTAAAAGGCTTCCACCTATAAATATAAAAAGTTTGTTTTTAATATTTTAACTGTTTGATGGAACTATTTTTCTAAGTACATTGCCTATCATCTTGATATTTCTAGATCAGCATGCTAATCACTTATTATACTGGGGCTGTACAATGATAATGCATTCAGTGGCTATGAAGTGTGTTTATAATTTTCTGAAGAATTGAATTTTTAAAAAATATACATTTTTATTGATTTCAGAGAGGAAGGGAGAGACACAAACATCAATGATGAGAATCACCGATCAGCTGGCTGCCTCCTGCAAGCCCCACACTGGGGAACAAGCCCGCAACCCAGGCATGTGCCCTGACTGGACATCCAACTGAGACCGGGTTCATGGGTTGCCACTCAACCACTGGACCACAGAGGCTGGGCGGAACTGAAATTTTGGACTGTGTCCTCTTGAAGATGTTACCTGCCTACAAACGTCCTTTAACGCTACCAGCACCTCTGGTGACCCTTCCCTAGGTTCTCTTGGTGGTACCTGTCAACCCCCACTCACGGAGGCAATGCTCAGTCACAGATGTGTGCGTGTGTATTTACCTGTTAGTATTTCAGCTCAATGGTAAGCTCCTTGAAGGTTTAAATATCCTTTATTTTAATATGTGCTATGAATAAAATAAGAACTGATATGATAAACATCTTAAAACACTAGTATTAGAAAATACAGGATAGGGCAAAAATATGTTTACAGTTCATGTGGAAATTAATACAATAATTAATAAGTAATAACACAAGGATAAACTGTTTCATGTACTCAGAGCTGGACAACTGCCCCCTTGCACTGTATTCTCCCTTTCAGACTCTAAGGCAGTGATGGCGAACCTATGACACGCGTGTCAGCACTGACACGCGTAGCCATTTCTGATGACACGTGGCCGCATGCCGAGGATGAAACATTTGCTGCTCCTGAGGATGAAACATTTGCAACTAGAGTCTTGGAGTTAGTTTTTTCCTCAAAGTGACACACTACCCGAGTTATGCTCAGTTTTTGGCGAAGTTTGACACACCAAGGTCAAAAGGTTGCCCATCACTGCTCTAAGGAAACCTCAACTATTACACCAAGCTGCAGAGTGTCATACTACATACTCCAGTGGCTATTATAGACACAGACAAAGCAGCAGGGATTTTCCACTGTGCATACTTAATATCCTTTGAATTTCAACCATGAGAATATTTTACTTATTACAATAAAACTTAAAACACCACGTATGGCTTTAGAACAAGACACTTCAAAGATCTTTCAGTTCAAACTCTTACCTACATGCAAAGGACGCTATGAAGGTTGAGACATCTACAATGAAACCCGGATTAGACGATATCAGCGGCACAGCCGGGTCAGGCCCCACCAGCAGTGCTCTTCCTTCCACAGCTATTGCCCTTCGACTGAGGAGCAAATCACCACTGTGGACACCAAGCATGTCAAACTCGCTGCCCGCGGGCCGCATGCGGCACACAACGAGTATTTTTGCAGCCCAGCCAATATAATGGCATGTAAGGAACGTTTTAATAAAAATTTCATAACTTAATTTTTACAATATCCTGTTATACATAATTATTAACGAACTACGTTTGCTAATGACTGATTACTATAATCGTGTTGCCTTCATTTCCCTTACGCGCCTTACGCACAGGCGCACCATTTCTCTCCACTAACAACAGCAGCCCATATTTTAGCAGGCGATTGCCACGAAGTCATTCGTCTTGGACTGATTTGTTTGGTGTGCACAACAGGAAATATTTCGCTTTCAGAGAACAAGAAAAATAGGTTTATTTGCATTACGCTTATTAATTTGTGCAGTTATTCAGTGTCTGGTAAGTTAACCTTCAAGATAAAATATTAATTTTCATTAAAATGTTCTATTATTTTATGTTAACGATGACTCATTTATTTCAGCCCTTTGTATTCAGCATGCCTCTTATTGAAATAAACCTAGGTTTCTATAAAAATGGAAACTTTTGGGTTTTTTTGCGGCCTTGTTTATTTGGCCCGTGTTAGCCTTTGAGTTTGACATGCTTGGTGCACACGGTCACTGAGAAGTGGTCTCTGACAGGAGCTCCACCTGGTACTCAGAGCCCGAAATCAATCCGCTCCAGGCGGGCATTTCTTTGACCACACAAGCTCAAAACACCCATTTAGAGATGAGAGTACCTGCTCATAAAAGTAGAGTGCTCTTTCGAAGTTCTTCAGCCCAGTATAGATCATGCCTCCATAATAATAGTAACATAAAAAGTGCTTTGCATCGTAGGCTCCATTCTCTTTACAAATATCCATCATGTCCACGTCAAGATATGGAAGGGCAGGCTTAAAGCATTTTGCTAGCAAACAAAGCTGTGAAAAAATATTTGTATTAAACTGTCATTTTAATTATACTCTGGCAAGCTTTAGCAGAAGCAGCAAATTCATAGACTCCAAAAAGTTCAAGAAAACACTGTTTTACATTTTCACATTTAACTTACTGATTAAAAAGATCCACATATCAACATATTACTGTTTTCTTAAGCATTCAGAATAAAGTAGCATTTGGTGTTGTTTTTAAAAATTTTTCTTTTTATTGATTTCAGAGAGGAAGGGAGAGGGAGAGAGAGAGACATCAATGATGAGACAATCATTGATCGATTGCCTCCTGCATGCTCCCCAGGAGCCAGCAACCTGGGCATGTGCACTGACCAGGATTGAACCCTGACCTCCTGGTTCACAGGTCAATGCTCAACCACTAAGCTATACCAGCAGGGCTAATAGCACTTCTTTATAAAGGATGAACCAACCATGAGATTCAGTACGCCACAAATGGATTAAAGTTCAGCTAACAAATCACCTAGTAACCACTCTGTCATAGATGCGCAAACAAGTGAGTCCTTTTTTTCTTTGCTGAACTAATCACAGAAACAGATCAGCATGCTATGATTAAAAATGGAAGCTTTTTCTTTAATTATACTTTTTCAATTTCTAAATCCTTTACATAAGCGTAAGAAATTGTGCAAGTACATGGCAACGTCCTGTATGTAGGTGATGTGGCACAGGTGTACACAACGTACCAACTCCCTGAGCTAGCTATTCACGTACTACTAGAGCACTTTATGTATTTTATACACCAATCACAAACGTTTCTTAAAAAATAAAAAATGGAAAAAGCACACCTTCATTGAAACTAGAACATGTGATTGAAATAATCCACAAACCATGTTATTCATTAAGGAAACAATCTCAATACCCTATGGGAACTGGTTAAACCCATATTATGAAATACTCTGCAGCTATAAACCACTGATATGGAACCATCTCTAAGATACTTTAAGTAGAGCCCTGGCCAGTGTGGCTGTTAGTTGAGAGTTGTCCCATGTTCTGAAAGGTTGCTGGTTCAATTCCTGGTCAAGGCATATACCCCAGTTAGGAGCTCCATCCCAATAGAGGGTGTGCAGGAGGCAGCCTATCGATGTTACCCTCTTACATCGATGTTTTTCTCTCTCCCTCTAAAATCAATAATAAAAAAAACGTACTTTTTAAAAAAAGATAAATTGCCCTAACTAGTTTGGCTCAGAGGATAGAGCATCGGCCTGTGTACCAAAGGGTCCCATGTTTGATTCCGGTCAAGGGCACATATCTTGGTTGTAGGCTCCTCCCCGGCCTGGGCCCTGGTTGGGGTGCATGCCAGAGGCAACCAATCGATGTGTCTCTTTTACATCACTGTTTCTGTCTTTCCCTCTCTCTTCCACTCTCCCTAAAAATCAATGGAAAAATATCCTTGGGTGAGAATTAACAAAAACAAAACAACAAAAAATAGATACATTAAGTAGAAAAAAGCAAGGGGAGGAAAAAGCAAAAAGCAATGTACTGTATATAATTATTCATACAAATTATTAAAATTTATATAAAAAAAGAGACAGACTTGGCAGGTGACTCAGTTGGTTGGAGCGCTGACCTGTACACCAAAAGGCTGCGGGTTCAGTTCCCAGTCAGGGCATAGTTAGGTTACAGGTTTGATCCAGGTTGGGCGTGTATGGGAGACAACTGATCAATGTTTCTCTTACACCTCAGTGTTTCTCTCTCTCCCTTCCTCTTTCTCTAAAATCAATAAAAACATTTCCTCTGGTGAAGATTAAATAAAAAGAGAAAAAATAGACATATTTGCTTGTACATTCATCTTTGGAAGGATAAACAAGAAACTGCTAATACTGGCTGCCTTTGGAGAGAGAGGTGGCTGTGAGGCAGGGTGGTAGGGAGACTTCATTTTGCCTGCTGGATTTTGAACCATGTGCAATAAAATAAATAACATTTTGCCCTAACCAGTTTGGCTCAGTGGATAGAGTGTCGGCCTGCGGACTCAAGGGTCCCAGGTTCAATTCCGGTCAAAGGCATGTACCTTGGTTGCGGGCACATCCCCAGTAGGGAGTGTGCAGGAGGCAGCTGATCGATGTTTCCCTCTCAATGTTTCTAACTCTCTATCCCTCTCCCTTCCTCTCTGTAAAAAATCAATCAAGTATATTAAAATAAATAAATAACATTTTAAGGTATAAAGTTACCTGTGTTTATTCTCAGGTTCCAAGATTCCTTAAAAAAGAAAATAACTTGGCATTTTTTAAATGTCAGAAGCATTAATTACTCTGTTCTACCAAGCCTACTAGCTGAGCCCTGTTCTATAGTTTTTATCCAAAAACTGTTGAAAATCCCCTTTCTATAGATAGAGGTACCTATATATATCAATTGCTAGAACTTATCAGTCTCCACCAAATTGCCTTCATTTATCTAATCTGATGTTGAGCAAACCTACAACCAATCTTCCATCCCCGACTCAGTCTAACCCTCTGCTGCTTACCTGGCAGAGATCGGCATGTACCGAGGTCAGCTGGTTTGTGTTCATCTGCATCTTGTCTATGGCTTGCTTGAGGATGCCAATTCCTCGCAGGGGCTGTCAGAAATGACATCTCTTTCAGATAAGTTCTCAGAGATGGCAGCACATTGGATCTTATGTTGTCACTTACAAATAAAAAATAACACTAATTGACAGGTTTCTTTGAATGACAACATGAGGTTTCCATACTCTTTCAGGACTGTCCCAATTCAGTCAGAAAATGTTTTCTTACGCTGTTTCTTGTGACATTTAGAGTAATTCGGCACCATTTTTAAAATCATAAAGCCTTTTTTACAATGAAGATAAATGATCAAAAGCAACATTACTTCAACAGTTCGATATATTTACATCTAAATAAACAAATCATTTAAAACAGATGACAGCCTATGCTTAGTAAACTTAACTGTGTTCAAGGACACTGACATTTCCCCTCAGGTGGTAGCTGAGCATCATCTGGAAACGTTCTCCAACATCATCTCTTACCTGATAATAAATTACTCCTGAAACTGATATGACCAGTTATAAAGGGACCTGATTATAAATAACAAGACTGAGTTTCAAGTGAGGTACAGTAAGTTTCAGGACAGGAGATGTGACTAAAGTGCTGAATAACTGTAAATGGTTTTTCAGTAAAGGTTGTTGGCAGTTTTTTTAACCCTCTCTTTCAAACCACCACTTACTCAGTTCTCCTACAAAATACCAACCGCTTATTTGTTTCAGTCTCCTTCAAACAACTAGTCTTGAAGTTCAATTCCAAATAAAAGAGAAACACCCAAATTGTAACTTGTGTCAATATCACAAAATTAAAGAAAGACCAAAAAACTGTTCCAGATTAAAGGAAATAAAAGTTGTGGGACAATGTAGCACAAACCATGAACTGAGATTTTCTTTTGTTATAAAGAAATTAATAAAACAACTGGCAAAATGGGAGTAAGGTCAGTATATTTGCTAAAGAATTTTATCAATGTTCATATCCTGAGGCTGATCTTTGTATTGTGGTTATATAAGACAATATCCCAGTTTTTTGGCAACACTCAAGGGCCATTCTATCTGCAATTTACTTTCCAATGGCTCAGGAAAAAAGAGAGAGAAAAGGATAAGCAACTGTGATAAGATATTAATATCTGGAGAATCTGGGTGCAGGGTATATGGGAATTGTTTATATCATTCTTGCAACTCTTTATAAAGCTAAAATTATGTTACAATTAAAAGTTTAAAAAGTTTTAGCAAACAAAACCCAGCATATTACCACGCAAAGGACACTAAAACAGGAGCTCCAAAACCATCAACACTGGCTGCAGGTTCTGAGGCTGGCCTCTCCCTGCACTGGAGTCTACACCTGCGGAAGGACTAGCTGTCCTTACCCCAAACGCTATGAGTACTTGAAGTGACCACCTACATCTAAGTGGTAGGACTCTTAGTACTAACCTGGAACCTTAACAAATTAGTTCATTGTCTAAGTTAGATATCTTCTATATATATAAAAGCCTAAGCAACTGTTTGACAGTTCGCTATGACGTGCACTGACCACCAGGGGACAGACGCTCAATGCATAGGCTTGGAAACATGGAACAGACTGATGAATCTCAGAGGGAAGGGGGTTAGGGAGAGGGCAGGAAGAGATTAACCAAAGATCTTATATGCATACTAGAGGCCTGGTGCACGCACCAGTGGGGTCCCTTGGCCTGGCCTGCGGGGATCGGGCTGAAACTGGTAGTCCGACAACCCCCGAGGAGTCCCGGATAGTGAGAGGGCACAGGCCAGGCTGAGGGCCCACCGGTGCACGAATCTGTGCACCGGGCATCTAGTGTGTTATAACAGAACTACGAACACTTGAATAACATTGCTTACCTGTTTTCTTTCCATAAGGGCATTTGTCAGCTGATGGCAAAGCCCAGCAACTAGATACAATAACAAAATATTAAAAATATAAATGACTAGACAGGCAAAATACATTCAATGGAAAATAGCAAAATGCAGTTTAGCTTACACGTGTCTGTTGCATATCGAATGTGCTCCCCATTACAAGTACTGATAAAAAGCTGAACCTGTGAGAATAATGTTTCGAAGTCAGGAACACTGGGCATAGAAAACTTCACAAATCTGGAATAAAGGGAAAAAATCAAATTATCTTGATATTTCACGGGGTGAAAAGGTAGAAGCAACTGAGGTCAGAAATCCATCCTACCTCCAATGCTCTGTGAATTAAATGTGTCTCAGTATTTTTAAAAATTAAGAAACAGGATCTATGAGATTTTCCTGGCCTGTTTTATTGTTTGTTTGCACAATCAAGACACAACATAGATTAAAAAAAAAAATGCTTAGAAAAGAACAGCTTTTAAAAAGAAAAATTCCAGCCCTAGCCATTTGGCTCAGTGGATAGAGTGTTGGCCTGCAAACTGAAAGGTTCCAGGTTCAATTCTGGTCAAGGTCACATGCCTGGGTTGTGGGCTCGATCCCCAGTTGGGACTTGCAGGAGGCAGCCGATCCACGATTCTCTCTCATCATGGATGTTTCTATCTCTCTCTCCCTTCCTCTCTGAAATCAATAAAAAATAAAGAAAAAAAGAAAAATTCCATTAAATGAGGCCAAATATCAGGTCTTCCTAGTATTTGTGAAGGAACTCAACATAAACTTATAACCTAAAGTTTAAAATAATATTTTTCTTTTCAGTTCCAATGTGGTCAGGACTATTTATTCAATTTAAAAGCCAGTTGTTGCTTTTCCTGCCCTGAAGATAACAGGCTGAGCAGGACAAGGAACTAGAGCTACGGACCAGAAGGCTATGGCCAGGCCTGGGCGATGCTATGGTCCATCTGGGAGAAAACACTTTCTGATGAGCAGGACAGGATGAACTGGAGGTGCTGGGAAGAAGGAGGACTCAGATGACCCATCCTGATGCCCTTGGCAGATGGTGCCTTCCAATTGTCCACGATAAACACTCGGGGGGAGGGGGAGAGGAAGGTTCAAAGATAGGTTTTGGGGAAGAAATCAAATAAGCTACCACGGCTGAGGCACTGCTTACAAGTCAACTTCAAGCTCTTCTTTTTAGTAAAAAAATGAACTGTTGAAACTAATTCACAACTTCTCTAAAATCTTACAATTTGTACTTCTATCCAGTTCAGTATTACTTGACTTAACATCACCTGTCACTGTACTTCCCCATTATCAAGTATGTCTGAATCAATTTCATCAGGGCTTCACAATAAATAAGGGATTGTCATTTCCAGTTTATAAATAAAAACATGAAACTTGGGACCCCATGCCTAATAATGGAAGAGCATAATTCAAATCTGGGGTACACAGAAACAAGGTCAGGGCTCTTTTAAGGTTTTCTTTTACTTAAATACAAGAAGAAACTCTGTTTTGTGTACTCACAACTGTAGCCCTACTTTTGCCCACCCCGTACATACATGTGAATTTGTGTGTATAAAACATGCATGCTAAAAAAGGGGGGAAGCCCCAATGAATAAAAAAGATAAAAGCATGCATTCTGTCCTTTTAATCAGCGAACACTGACAGCGGAAGCCTTTCCCAGCCTGCGCATCCCAGAGCTCTCTGCAATGGTGAAATGTCCGGTGTTCGCCCTGCACAACACAGTAGTTACCACAGCAGCTACATGTAGCTACTGAGTACTTGCAATGTGGCTACTGCAACTGAATCTTTAACTTTTTAAAAGTAATTTACATAGATGTCGCTAGTGGCTACTGTATTGCAGAGCAAAGCTCTAGACCAGGGGTGGGGAACATCCGGCCCATGAAATCATTTGGTCTGGCCCTGCCAAGGCATTAGGGATGAGCAGGCTAATTTTTAAGTTGATAATTTTGTATGGCTGGCAAATGATATTATAAATATCCAAATAGCCCTTGGCAGAAAAAAGGATCTCCACCCATGCTCTAGACCCTTTCATTCGGAGTTTCTTCTCTAAACTCTCTTCTTGACCCCTACCTTTGCCTCAGGAATCCCAGTCCAAGTAGAGCCAGATCCTCACTCTTATAGTTCTTCTGTTTATTTATATTATTACAACTTTCACAACAACCTTAACATCCCAATTTTAATACTAAAACATCAAGAGATAAATAATTCTACTGTAAGGTACCCAGAGTTACAAGGAACCCAATTAAAACAAGGTCTATTTAACTTGATCTCAAACAGCTAAACTTGTTAGTTGATGTGGCTCAGTGGTTGAGCATCAACCTATGAACCAGGAGGCCATGGTTAGATTCCCAGTCAGGGTACATGTTGTGGGCTGGATCCCTGGTGGGGAGTGTGCAAGAGGCAGCTGATCGATGATTCTCTCTCATCATTAATGTTTCTCTCTCCTCCTCTCTGAAATCAATAAAAATATATATTTAATAAAAAGTTGGAGAATTCAAAGCAATGTTGCTTTTGGACATTGGTAATTACACTCAATATACACAGCCATGCCATGCTTCATCACTCTTGCTACTTTATTTCCAAGTTAGGAAATGTGGGCAATCCGATGGACTACATAAGTAAAAGTATTCAGATAAATACAAACTCTAGTGCCCACAAGTGAGATGGCCATTCATTTTTAAAAATAAACTTCAAAATGTGCATAAATATAAACACAAGTTAAAAACGATTAGTAGGGATAAGTAAAATGTAACTACTATGACATGACTTTAGTCGTGCAAAAGAACTCCATGTTGTTTACATGGCTTACTTCCTGTACCAAAAAACTAAAGTCAGAAAGTGCAGTGTTCAGTTTAGAAAGCACAAAACTATCCAAGAAGATGTCCCTTACAAAACAGCAAGGACGCCCAAGGAGTGCTCCTGTACATCCAGAGCCCCAAGCACAGTGTCCAGATGGGATAAGTTCTTTGCAAGGAGTTCCCCGCTCTTGTTGATCAGCTCACAAAGCTGAGTCATCTGCCCTGAAAAACAGGAATAACACTATGTCATTCAGTTACAGTACTAACCGAACCAAAGGGAGGATAACGAGACTTCCTATCCCAGAGGAAGAACTAACTAGATTATTCCTTATATTGCCTTCATTTTAGATGAGGATGGAGAAGGGCCAGAGGAGTGAAATGAACTAGACCACCCACATCCCTCTGCCCCCTGAAAGTTTCTCCATTCCCTTCATTCCTTTTTCTGGTTCCCAAGCCAGCAATGTACACACACTATCACTACCACTCCCTGGTCCCTCTCTGTATCCAAAATGTCACCAAAGATACTTCCTTTTACTTCCTAAGTCTCTCAGCTCCATTCCTTTCGCTCTCCCCTGACTTAATTCATATCCTTATTTCTATCTAAACTACATCACAAACCTTCCCAATGCCCACTTTCCTGCAGCCCATATTTCACACTGACACCTGTGTGATCTTTCTACAATGAAAAATTCAATCAAATTACTCCAATGGTTTTAAGAAGTCCAAATGCTTCAGCCCCGTGACTGGTCCCTGTGCCTCCCAGCCTTACGTCCTGTACTTCCCTTCACACACCTCATCTTTGGTCATGCCAAGCTCAAAAGTCAACCAACACTCCCTATTCTCTCACCTTTATGCCTCTACACCTGCTTTTCTCCATGCTGCGTGTTCCTCCCTTCACGCTTCTCCCCCATGTCCTCCTCTACCTGACTCATACTCTGCTCTACATCTGCCTGGTTTTCCTGGACCCTCACCTACCCTCCTTTTCCATGGCTAACTTGGTTGGGTATTTGTCCTCTCCCCATCACCTGAGAACAGGTAATTCAGCATAAACTCAGGTTAAGAGAGTCCCTTCTCCAGCTTAATAATAGTTTTACACAGCCAATCAATCAACAAGCAGCTTGATGACTCTCCTAAGACCCATTTTTCTTTCCCTTATATCACAATATTGTAACAACAAAAGTATAGATTCTAATTAGGCCCAAATTGGTACTGTGAACTAGACTTACCCATTTTAACAGGTTATTCTAATAACAGACATACCATAGGTACTCTCACACCTCACTAGCTGTCTTTCCATGATCTATTAGGTATCATTTTTCAAGACAATAATACAAGTTGAACTGAGAAAGACCAACTCACTATCACTTCATTAAAGACCTCACTGGTATGTATGAATACGCAGCATCTGCCAGTTAAACGATCGCCCCCTTTTAAGCCCACTACTTGAAATAAGTTTGCAATGATTTGAAACACCCAGAAATAAGCATTTCAGTTCTTCCCCCGTGCCCCCCATATTAAATAATCAATGCTGAGTTGAGACTTAAAAGCTGGGCCATTATGAAATCATGAGAGTCAACTACTGCAGGGCCAAGGGGAGAGTCCACAGTAAGTTTAAGTGTCACAGCACATTGAAATGAGCCCAACTAGACATGTGGCAGTGAAATTCCCTCTATCCCTTCACTTAAGCTCCATGTTAAGAAATTCTGAACGAGAGCAGAGCAAACAGACACTCATCCACATGCACTATGCTGTGCACAGTGTGGAGGGCAGTCACTGCGTCCTCTCTCCCCGCCCGCAAGCTGCTCCTGAAGTGGCGTCGTGCACAGAGCATGCAGGCACAGCTTCCAGGTAAGCGATCCCTCTGGATGCTCAACAGCCGGAGGATTTCAGTGGCCTGTACACGAAGTGAATGAGGCAGGACCCAACCCAACCTGCTAAGCACCCTGCAGCCCGGAAAACTGAAACGAAGTGTTTGTGTGCTAATGAATGGCGGTTTCTCCATTCACACAGACTGAAAAAGTCGATGCCTTGCCTGTAAGCCTAACTTCTATAAAAAATACGGGACATGAGACAGAACAGTTAAGCCTTACAACAGCAGCGAGGTAGAGAAAAGTGGAGATCAAGAGACTGGACACTAAAGGGGACTTGCCCAAGGTCACGCAGCTCCTAGAACTTTACAATCCACTGCCGTCCACAATTAGCAACTACTTATTGCGCCCGTATGACGGGTGCTTTCACACGGCTTCTCCCTCTCAACCCTAGCCACTCCATGAAACGGGGACTTACTTTTATTTTACAGATGAAGAAACAGGATGGCGAAAGGGGCCTTCACAGCCAGCAACTAATCACTTTAATTCAGAGCCCAGGGTTCCATCAGGGAGGAGATGAATGAACCCGAAAGCATGAAAATTAAGGGCAAAGTGAGAATGGTCACAATTCTACCCTAGAAACCGAGCCTCCGAGCGAGCGCTCCTCCGGCCTTCTGCAGGACTAACATGGGCGCGGGGGCTCGCCGGGCGCCGGCCGGGGGGCCCGCAGGCGGCCTCCTAGGACGGGCTCGCCGGGCGCCGGGCGCCGGGACAGGCGGCCAGGGCACCAATCACCGCGGGCCAGGGAGGCTGAAGGGACCAACGGGCGCCCGCACAGGCGGCCAACGGAAGTCACCGCCCCGAAATGTCAAGCGCAGCGCCGGGGTGGAAGGGGCGCCCGGGGGGTGCGGGCGGGGGAGCGGGAGGGTCCCGGAGGCCCCGGGACGGGAGCCCGGGAGCCCAGCGCACGGACGGCGGAGGCCGAGGAGCCCGAGTGCACGAGGGGCGGCTCCCGCTCGGCAGCGCCCGATCCCGTCCGGGCCTACGCGCCGCGGCCGCGAGCCCAGCCCCGGGCACCGGCTCGGGATGAGCGCCTGGGGCTGCAGGGCCGCCCGGGCCTCACCTTGAGCCGAGAGCTGTCGGACACTGTTCACGAACTGCTCCAGGGCCGAGGCCATGTTCCCCCGGGCTCCGAGGAGCGAGCCGGCCCCGCGGGAAAAAGCCTCGCTCTGGGGTGGGCGCCCGCGAGCCGCCGGGAAGCCAGGGAGCGGCAACGTCACTTCCGCAGGTCAAGCACCGCGAGATCTCAGGCCTGGGAACCAGTTACTGTTTCCTTGGAAACAGTGCTGCTGCTCGCCCTAGCGGGAGGTTAGCTCGCTTTTCCTTTCTTCATTTTGTTCACCTTTGAAATCCCTTCCTCTGTTTAATGGGGAGGGTGGTCAGAGGAAGAAGCCAACCTCGTAATCCCTGTGAAGCAGAGTAATGATCCCTCCTTTGGCAAAACTGTTTGAAACTGCGGTTTTGATGTTCTCTGCTATTTCTTGCTAGTCCCTTGTTCCATAAGTCAACTCTGTTATTTTTAGACGGTCTCTTACTCTGTAAAAATAACTTTGTTTTTTAACTTAAATAATAGAAAAGATAAGTTTAACTGTCTGACCTTGCAAGCTAGCCATATAACGTAAGGGGCTGATACGCTGATACTGGTAATATTCCCATGCCAGGTGTCTATATAGATATGTACTCAAGGTTACAGGTGTCTGTATAGATATATGTACTCAAGGTTAGAAGCTGTCTGCAAAAATAACTTACACAAAGACCTAGAAGGACATAAAAAGAGAATACTCCTTCCTGTGGTTGTTCAGAATTTGACAGATATTCTGCTCTGAACCCGCGAGTAATAAAAATGATTCCTAACTAATTGGCTCATTAAGGCATCTTGTATCTAGCTGGCTGATTGATGATACAACACTGGCCCCGTCATTCACACTGGGCACAATGGCCACTTCTTCCCTGAGCCTTTGCCTGTGAGTAGAACATAGACACACACAGCCTTGTGCTCACATCTCTTTCCTACTGCTGAGTAGCTATGTGACTTTGTGCAGGTTATTTGACCATCCTGTCTTGTTTTCCTCCCCTGTAAAATTCTTACTATGACCTCAACCACCTAAAACACTTTTAGAACTATGTGTTCATTCAATATATATGTTGATAAGCCGGTCGGTGTGGCTCAGTGGTTGAGCATCAACCTATGAACCAGGAGATCACCGTTGGATTCCAGGTCAGGGCACATGCCCAGGCTGTGGGCTAGATGCCCAGAAAGGGGCTTGCAGGAGGCAGCTGATCAATGATTCTCTTTCATCATTGATGTTTCTCTTCCTCTTCCTTTCTCTCTAAAATCAATAAAAACATTTTTTTTTAAAAAAAAGATATACGTTGAATGAATTGATTTCCCCATTTGGAATTGATTTGTCTTTCCTCTACTTGACTCCTCAAGCACGTTTCTCTTCTCATATAGCCACTTCTCTGTTACAGAACTTTGTCTTCATAATCCATACCATATCCATTGCTTTTAACCTGCATGGAGTTGCTTGAGATCAAGCATGTGTCTTACTCACCTCTGGACATCTTAGGGCCCAACACATATCAACTGAAGGTTGATGGCATCAATTCAACACCAAAGGAATCCCCAACTTGGGGTGCAGCAAAGAAGGAAACTTTATTCCATGCAAACAGCTCAATTTCAGTGCGAACAGCAAGGCTGTGAAAATAGTCCAAACAGTCCGGGGCCAGGGCCCTCTCCAGTTAGACAGCTCTGTTCTGCCCTGCACTGGACTGTTCCGTGCTGCTTTGCTCTGTGGTTGCTCTGGTGAGACATCCTTGGTGTTTCTCTTCCCTCTTTCAGCTCCAGCCAAAGATGCACAGCCCTTTCCCACCTTCAGTGGAAAGGGAATCTACAAACACAGCTCTCACTCTTGCTGGAAAGGAAGAGTACACTCTTAGAGCAAGAGGGGAGCTGGCTTATATAGACAGAAGTCCACACTCCTGATTCCTGATTGGTTCATTGTCATGCAGATGAGGACTCTAAAACGTCACAGTTTGATTGGTCCAAAAGGCACTGTCCTGATTGGTCAGAATGGAGTTGTTCTGATTGGTCGATGAAGAAGCTGATGGGGGTGGGGGGGAGATAGCTATGCAGCTCTGATTGGCTGAGGAAATCTCAGTCCTATTGGTTAAAAGAGGATTCCAGGGACTCCTTTATAGGAGCTGGCTCAGCTGGCAGGAACACAGTGCAGGAGACAGCTTAGTGCAGGCCTCTCCCTGACGTGCAGTTGGTGAGAAAGGCCCCTATGTAGAAATGGCTGCTTAGGCTCTGTTATTAAATAAATGTTAGCCCAGTTAGCCGCTGGAGCCCTTCTTAATAGGCATCTTCTAAGGTCCACACACAAGAGTTGATGCATAGTAGGGTCTGAGTAAGTAAACATGCATTTTAAAATGTCATCCAACATAGCATCTACAATGTGCTGTGCTAGGCACTAGAGATACTCTGTGGAGTGAAAACAGTCATTGTCCTTTTCCCCTGCAGATAATGGACAAATAAAGACCCTAGAAAAAGGGGCTAGTGCTCTGAAGGAGTGAAACAAGGTTCTGTAAGGTCATGCAGTGAAGGGAACTGACCTAGCCTGGGAACAAGAGGGAAGGCATTCTCAAGGAAATGACACAAATCGTCAACGTAAGAAAAATTCAAATCTGTGAAAAACTTTTGGGAGTTTGAGTCAAACTGTCAACAATTGCCAGGAAGCAAAATCTCAATGGATTGAGATAATGCTCCAGAGAATGGCACCTTATTTTATGCATTACAATCAAAAGAGGAAACGAATGTGGGTTATATGAAATCCATTGGTGATAGATTAGGGAAGCTGGAGAAAGCAAAGTGGAGAAATCTCTGGGAATTGATAAAAAGCAAAATAATAGACATATACTTCTCTTTTTCAAAACATTTTTTAAAATATATTTTTATTGATTCAGAGAGGAAGGGAAAGAGAGATAGGAACATCAATGATGAGAGAGAAATATCGATTGGCTGCCTCCTGCACTCCCCCTACTGGGGATTGAGCCCACAACCAGGCATATGCCCTTGACAGGAATCGAACTGGGGACCCTTAGGTCTGCAGGCCTACACTTTATTCTCTAAACCCATGGTGGGCAAACTTCGGCTCGCAAGCTACATGCGGCTCTTTGGCTCCTTGAGTGTGGCTCTTCCACAAAATACCACGGCCTGGGCGAGTCTATTTTGAAGAAGTGGCATTAGAAGAAGTTTAAGTTTTAAAAATTTGGCTCTCAAAAGAAATTTCAATTGTTGTACTGTTGATATTTGGCTCTGTTGACTAATGAGTTTGCTGACCACTGCTCTAAGCCAAACCAGCTAGGGCTCAAAACATATTTTTATTGATTTCAGAGAGGAAGGGAGAGGGAGAGAGAGAGGGAGAGAGAGAGAGAGAGAGAGAGAGAAACATCAATGATGAGAGAGAATCATTGATGGGCTGCCTCCTGCATGCACCATGCTGGGCATCGAGCCCACAACCCAGGCATATGTCCTCACTAGGAATCGAAGCATGACCTCCTGTTTCATAGGTTGATGCTCAACCACTGAGCCACGCTGGCCGGGCTTCACATACTTCTTTCACTTAGATGAGTATATGACAGTTAACAGTAAACAATGAACTCAGTAACAATGAGGGGGTTTGTAGTCTGCAGAATGGTGCCTGTGCTTTGAGGGGGTCCGGGAAAAGGAAAATTTCTTTGACGTTCCAAAGATATGTTATCATAGATGCAAAAAGACAATAAACAGGCTCAGTTAGGCTAAAGTTTGACCTTTGTCAGGGAAGATGCTGGTGTAGGACATGACTACCCACCATAAACTGCTTTTAGTTAAAAAGTTTTAACTAAACTTTTGTGGTTATTTTAGGTCTCCAAGTTTGCAAGCCTGCCACACGGGCCTCCCCTGAGCCAGTCAGGTTAGCATGTGGCCCCTTTTCCTCCACAAAACTAAGCTCTAAAGAAAGAATAGGCGTTAGTAAGCTAAGGGCGGGAGAACTTACACTAAGTGAGAAGACAGTATGTGCTAAGTAAGACCCAGTGTTGGGAGACCGCATGTTGTCTGAGATTCAGACTGAAGGGACTGCTATGAGGCGGAGCTACAAAGCAAACAGGCCGGCCCGGGGCTGTGGTGAAGGCCCTGGGCCTCCCTAGGAGATGGGGAGCCACTGGGAGTTCGATGAAGCAGAGTGGGGTGATCGGATTTGCATTTAGGGAAGGTTGTCTGGCTTCCCCTGAATAACTTCAGAGACTTCATATGTCTCTTGGCCATGTGTACGTCCACTTCAGAGATTTTTTCATTGGATTGTTTGTCTTCCTTTTGTTAATTGCATGAGTTCCTTATATATTTTGGATGTTAACCCTTTATCAGATGTATCATTGCCAAATATGTTCTCCCATGCAGTGGGCTCCCTTTTTGTTTTGTTGATGGTTTCTTTTGCTGTGCAGAAGCCTTTTATTTTGATGTAGTTCCATTTGTTTATTTTCTCCTTAGTGTCCTTTGCCCTAGGAGCTGTATGGGTAAACATATTGCTGCGAGAGATGTCTGAGATTTTGCTGCCTATGGATTCCTCTAGGATGTTTATGGTTTCCCGACTTATATTTAAGTCCTGTATCCATTTATTGAAGAGGCTGTCTTGACTCCGTTGTATGCCGCGCCTCTGGTGTGGGTATTAGTCGAGCGTGATGGTGGAACCCTGAAGGGTGACGGCCTCCGGGCGGGCAGGGGTTTTAGGCGGAAAGGCTTAGTGCAATTTCTTCCCTTTTCTGGGTCCGTTTCACATTCAGGACCCGTCCCAGTATCACAACAGCAGCACCATGCTCTCCCTGCCCGCTTCCGGATGCTGCGGGGCATCTGGGGGACCTCACCCCACCTCCCGTGGGCTTGGCAGGGTAGGCGGGGGCGCGCCGGGCTGGTGGCACCAGGGTTGGGGGCAGCCACACTCCGCTTATGCTTGTGGCCTCTAGACAGCCTTGGCCTTGAATCCAGAATCCCGAGGGTCCAGTCGTGGGTGAAGCAGTCTCGCCTGGGCGGGGTCTCCACCTGAGGCGGGTGTTCGGGACCCAGCCCGCACAGAAGCGGGGAGACGGACGGGTGGGGAGAGTCCTGCCAGAGCAGGGCGGGTCCCAGGCACCACGGCCCTCGGTGACCAGCCCGAGGAGGGGAGGGAGGAGGGCGCTCGCTGAGTGCCGCGGGCCGGGAGGGAAGGACGCGGGTGGAGACGAGGTGTGTGAACCGCACGCCGGCCTCTCCTGTCGGGCGGGGCCGGGAGCCGCGGCGGGAGCGGGCAGAGGAATGGGCCCCGGAGAGAAGGGCTCTCTGGTGTTGGGACCCTGTGCCGCAGCCGGAGTGAGCGTGAGCGGTCCGGGAGGTGCCCCCGCCTGCCCCCCACCGAGGGCGTGCAGCCGGAGCGAGCGGGTGGGGATCCCCGCAGGAACCTGGCCGCGAGGAGGCCGCTGGAGTCCGGCCCAGCGCCCCCTCCCGGCACCAGAGCGACGGGGCCCGGCGTCCCTGCAGTCGGGGACGGGGCCCGGCGCGGCCCGCAGCGCAGGAGGTGCTGTTGGGATCTGGCTCTGCTGACCGATGGCGGGGCACCTCGGCGGGCACCTCCGCTGCGGGGGCCGTGGGAGCAGGTAGGCGGGGCCATGCGGCTCTGGGTCCGCGCGGCGGCTCTGGGTCCGCGGCCCCGGACGGGGAGCGCATGCGTGGGCGGCTCTGGGTCCGCGGCCCCGGACGGGGAGCGCATGCGTGGGCGGCTCTGGGTCCGCGGCCCCGGACGGGGAGCGCATGCGTGGGCGGCTCTGGGTCCGCGGCCCCGGACGGGGAGCGTATGCGTGGGCGGCTCTGGGTCCGCGCGGCGGCTCTGGGTCGGCGGCCCCGGACGGGGAGCGCATGCGTGGGCGGCTCTGGGTCCGCGGCCCCGGACGGGGAGCGCATGCGTGGGCGGCTCTGGGTCCGCGCGGCGGCTCTGGGTCGGCGGCCCCGGACGGGGAGCGCATGCGTGGGCGGCTCTGGGTCGGCGGCCCCGGACGGGGAGCGCATGCGTGGGCGGCTCTGGGTGCTCCCTGGGAGGCCTGAGCGCCAAGTGCTTCTAGAGAGCCTGCCCCCGAGGCCAGCGAAGCCCGGGGTGGGAGAGGCTGGCTCTAAGGCGATGCGGGAGACTGGTGGTCAGCCGCGGGTGAGCGGCGGTAGCTGGGGGCCCGCACGCCGGCTCCGAGGGCCCCGCACCGCCGCCGCGGGGGCCGGGGGGCTCGGCTCCCCGAGGCGCAGCGTCCGGAGTCGCGGGCCGGGGTGGACTCCGAGCAGGAGCCGGAGCGGGCGGTCTGTGCCACCGCCTCGCTGCGTGGCCTCGGCAGAGCGCTTCGGGGCCGTTTCCAGAGCCGGGCAGCTTCCACGAGGGGCTGCGGGAAACGGCGACAGGGATCTAGTCCAGGACCTGGCAGCCGGCGGAGGCACCTGCTCTGCGAAGCCCGGTGGCCCGGGAGCCAGGGCGCCTGTCCAGGCTCGGCCACCGGGGAGCAGCACCCCGCAGTGGAAACGCACCCCGCAGTGGGCGAGGAGAGAGAGGGGAGGACAGCGAGCTGGGCCCGGGCGATGGCTGGGAAGGAGGGAAGACCAGTTCTCGGTCCTCCGAGACCACCTCCTCCCCCTCCCCCCGCTGCCGTGGCAGGGGGCCCGGGTGTGCGTGTCCGCAGGCTGCGGACCAGCCTCCAGCCTGCCCGGTCAGAGCAAACCTTGTCTCCAGCCACGAGCCTGAAACGCCCACCACCCTCAAGGCCTTAAGGCCTGGAGACAAAAGTCCCCCTGCCTCTGAGCTGGGAGGCAGTGCAGACCCAGGCTGGTCGGCCCGAGCCTGACTCGCTGCTCCCGGTTGCACTGGAGATAAGGGGGAGGCCCCTTCGCCTCGAGGAAGACCCTCCACAGCCGCCCGCCCCCCTCCCTGAACTCCTTGCTTGGCACATGCATTTGCTTCTGTTTCTGGAAGGCTTTCTGTACCAACCCCGACCTCTGACCTTCTGGGGAGCCAGGCTCTGACCCCCAAGCCCTGCACCATTGCTGGAATAGGGGTTGGTCTGTGTCAGCAGCTGCATTTGCAGATTTTTATCCAGAGCTGCCCAGTCCAGGGGCTGGGCCTCCAGAGGGCGAGGCCAGCCTGAGCCACAAAGCTGCGCTCCTCACAGGCTAAGCTGGGCTGTTATGAAATGACTGAAGGATATGCATGGGAATAGAGACCAGATCACCTGTCCTGCAGATACCTCGGCCTTTTGGCAATTTGAATGCATTTGTATTCTATTTTTAATCCTTGATTAGATTCAGCAAAACTGGCTTGGATCCATAGGCTGGATCCCAAAGGAGGCAAGAAATGATCATAGTGTTTACAAGCTAGAAGCCGGGAGAGCAGCGCACGCAGGGATGCAGCCTGTGATACAAGCAGGGTTTTCACCCCAATTCTTTTTCTTTTGTGAAAAGATGGGCAGCTGCAGTTCACATTCATGGCCACTGGATGGCGCCAGACGACAAGTTCTGGCTGGTCGCCACCCGCTGGAGCTCCTGGACCAGACCTGCTTGTGTTAGGGTCCCAAGCTGGTGTTCCCAACCACTAGCATCTCTTTGTGACCCCCTGTGCGTTCTGTGGGCAGGGCCTGGACTGCGTGCAGAGGGGACCGGAGCTAATGATGGCTGAGTTAATGGATGAATCACATCAGCCTTAACTCCCACCTAAACGAGCAAAATATGTGGGAGAATGCGGGACTGAAGACCTCCTGGGTCCCTGTTCCCACGGAGGCCTCCCTGCTGTGGGGTCCCAGCCATGCTTCCTGTCTCCCTCCTTCACCAGGCACTCTGTGCAGACCGCAGGTGCCCACTGCAGCGCTCAAACTAGCTTTATTCCTCCGTGCAGACCGCAGGTGCCCACTGCAGCCTCGCACACACTTTGCTGGCGGACAGTGTTTTCAGGGACCCTTTATAACCCTCCTTTGCGAGTGTGGGAGCCTGGCATGGGTGCTGGTGGCGGTCCTGGCTGAGCAATGCTAAACAGAGCTTTGGCATCAATGTCCTGTCACTGCTGCCAGGAGACTTGTCCCCACCCCTCCATGGCCCAGGCGTGCACACGGTCCTGTCATCTCTGGCCCCACGGGCATTTAGTCCCTGACTGCCCACCCTAAACGAGGCATGCCACCATCTGCTCCAACATCCCACACTCGGCCTCACCTGTACTCCCATACACCTACCCAGCCCACAGCACCCCTTTCCTCTTCGCAGAGCCCCCCACTGGCTTCCCCCCACCCCAGAGTCCTCACAGCTTCCCAGCCAGCCCCCCGTTGCCCCTCAGCGCCTGCTGCCTGAGCCACCACTGCACCCCAGGCTCAGGACAGGCGCAGTGAATGGAAAGGGAATGGAAGCAGGGGAAGGACCCCATGTTTACTGAGCATGTGCCGACACATTATCCCGTCACTGACCTTCTTACTTCACTATGAGGTGAGGTAAAAACCAGCTCATCGTAACTGTGAACATTGAAGCTGAGAAGGGGAGCCCAGGCTGGGTCTGACTCTACATGCCTCTGTCACTCAGAGCTGCCTGAGGCTGCAGAGTGAGCAGCCCAGAGGCGCACGGGACAGGTCAGGTGGGCTGTCACCGCAGCCTCCCGCTGCCCACGGCGGCCAGACCAGTGCGATGCCTTAAAGCTGGAAGGCCCATGCCCTGTGGATGGAGAGTTGTGCGAGGGAGCAGAGGCCCTGGAGCGGGAGAGGGAACTGAAGTGAGTGCCCTGGGCCCCTGGAAGGATACCTGTGTGGGGTGCTTCAGCAGGAGCCAACAGGTGAGGTGAGTCTTTTTCCACAGCATATGCGCATATGCACACGCTGCGTGTGCACACACACACACACACATACACACGCACACACATGCACATACACACGCATGCACACACACCCCTGGCCCAAGAAAGAACACAGGTATCTGTTTTGGAGGGTGAAGATGGGGGAGTGTGGGTTCTAGGGTTGAGGAGACAGACAGTGTCCCAGTGGCTGTGAGACAGACAGCGGAGACAGCGGAGTGTGTGGGAGCTTCCAGAGACAGTGGAGAGCCCCAAGCACAGAGCCTTAGGCCTTGTCTACTCCTCAGAGTGGAGCAGGATGTGGGAAACAGATGTGACACTTCTAGCTAAACGCACCTCAGACACCAAGATGAGCCCCGTGAATGATGGGCATCAAACTCCCAATCAAGAGAACTGACAGCCAAGGAAAGGGCGTTAATGTAACCAGAAAAAGAATTTAGAACAAATGTGCTGCGATATTGATCCTCAGAAAGGCTGACTAGAGAATTTGGAAAATTAGAGTCTCGTCTTTGGGGGAAACCACTCACTGGGCTGCACAGCAGCAATGGCCAGGCCTGCAGAGCAAGCACGTGATTGGGGAGCGGAGCTGACGGCTTATTGGATGCAGCACAAAAAGACGATGCAGGCTAAAGCAAACAGCAATTAGCATAAAAGTGCAAAAGAGACATTGGAAGGCCAATGGACTTTGATATTCACCAGGGCTGAAAATCAGCACAAAACTGTCCTGCTGTGGGTGCAATGGCTCGAGGCAATTTCCTGGTCTGATAATCTTTACATTGTTTACCAAACTTTACCTTTGATCTGCCTGCCTATATGCATTGCTAAAGGGAAAATGTGTATTCAAGTAAATAAAAAGCAGACTAGGCCAGAACTCAGTGTGCCTCTTCACGAAAGAGGTCTCCACCTGGCCCCCCAATGCCTTCCAAATTCATATTTCTTGTACAGCATTTTCATTTGTGCGTCGGCCCCTCCTGAACTCTGCCATGAAGGTCACAGCAGACGAAAAGATGGAAAGTACAAAAAAACAATATGCGGAGGACACTCTGTTTCTTAGTCTGAAGAAGACGAGCATGCAGGGCAGGGATTTCCCAGAATTGAGATGCAAAGGCCCCAGAATGCTGGTTAAGAGAGATGACCTGTGCCAGCAGGATGAATGAAAAGAGACCCACTACTGGACAGCACACGGGATGGAAGTCTAAAATGTCACCAAGCAAAACCCAGACGATTTGCAAAAGAACGCAGTACTAGAAGCGGGAAGAATCCATGCCCAACCAGTGTGAGAATCAAACACATCCTGAAGACACGGTTAGGATGTAATAAAATGTAATAAAATAAAAAATAACTTGTTGAAAACAATGATTCTTGAAAATATTAACTGATGTGCTCAAGCAAGAAGAAAATGTAATCCACTGAATGGAACTCGAGAAAGAGTGGTGAGCAAAGAGCTAACGCAGCGTTATGTCTAAGTGCATCCGAAGATAAAATCTGGAACTGAAATCTCAGATGTTATCCACCCAGGAGCGAAGGGGCTGGTGAAACAAGAGAGGACGGTGTGCCAGAGCGCTTGCTGGAGGGGGAGCAACCGGAGCCGGCCCCTCCTGCCCTTGGCCTGCTGTCACCACGACCTGTGCACACCCGGCCCCCGGGGTGACTCAGTGTCTGCGAGGTCACAGCCTGCCTTTCTCAGCTGCATCGGCACCCGGCACAGGGGCTGGTTGGTGCCCAGGCGTGCCTGCGGGATGGGTAAATAAACAGACGTGCAAACCAACCAACGAGCCTCACAGAGTGACAAAAACCAGGGCTGCCTGTGTTTAGGGACCTATATCCCTGGTTGGCCCTGGATGGGGCTTCCCAAGGGCAAAGGGTGTATTTAAAGGGGCCACACAGGACCTGGCCAGGTGGCTCGGTGGGCGTGGCATCCCATATGCCATAAAGGTTGTGGTTTGATTCCATCAGGGCACACACCTTGGGTTGTGGGTTCAGTCCTGGTTGGGGCACGTGTGGGAGGCAACTGACCCATGTTTCTCCTGTTGGTGTTTCTCTCTCTCTCTCTCCCTTCCATTCTCTCTAAAAATCAATCAATTAAATATATATTTTTAAAAAGTAATAAAATAAAAATAGTCCTGGCCAGTGTGGCTCAGTGAGTTGCGTGTTGTCCCATTGTCCCATGCACCAACAGGTCACCAGCTCCATTCTGGGCCAGGGCACAAAACCAGGTTTCAGGCTCAGTCCCCAGTTGGGAATTGAGGCAGGAGGCAGCCTATCAATGTTTCTTTCAAATGGATGTTTTTCTTGGTTTCTCTCCCTCTCTCAAATCAACTTAAAGAAAACAACAGTCGAGTGAATGAATGAATGAGTGAGTGGGTGACTGAGTAAATGAATGAATGGGCCAGAATGGAAGGAAGAGAAAGCTGTGCCCATCATGGTCCTGGGGGTAAAGCACCCTCTGGAAAACTTGAAGGGCCTCCTGGGAGAGGCAAACCCAGGGGACTGGCTTGTCCTGACCCCCCTGGGGGCTTTGATCCCTTCCTCCTGGAACCGGGAGACCCACCCATGCCCCTCCCCCTCCCGTCTCCCCCATGCAGGGCTTTCCTCCTGGTCCTCAGGCCTGGGGGCTGGTCCATCAGGCTCAGCCACTCTTCCCAGCTCCGCCCCCTTCTGCTCCTGGCATAGCCCAGCCTGCCTCTGGCAACTGTTTACAGCCCTGGGATGGCTGAAGAAAACATTTAAAAAGACACAAAATGTTAACAAAATTAGCCGGGTGCCATGAAGCGGTGTTCCAGCTGACAGCACCAGCACCAGCCACCAGGCAGATGCGTGAAGAAGCCTTCGAGACCCTCAGCCCCAGCCACCACCGACTGTAATGCAGGAGAGACCCTGGACCAGAGCGGCCCAGCTGTGCCATCCAGCGCTGGAGCCAGAGAGACAGTAACAGCGACTCCTGGCATTTTGCTATGTTGGGTGGTGTGTTTGCAGCGGTAGATCACCAAACAAAGTCAAGGGCCTGGACCACTCTCTTTTCTTTTCCTTAGCAACCTCCCTCCCCACTCCCCAGCGGGCAGTTAGTGCCCCTGGGACAGCCCTCACCGGAGAAGTGAGCACCTGGTGAATCCACGGCCTTTCCATTGTCAAGAGACACACAGTTCCCAGTGTCCCCAGCGGAACCACCCTGGCTGCTCACTCATTAAGAACGCACCTCACTTCCCATTCCTTCCCTGGAGTCACCTTTCTTTCAAATAAGCTGCCTGCCCTCAGGGCAGGCTCTCCTTTTGGCAGAACCTGAACTAAAGCATATAGCAAAGGGGATCCCGTAAGTAATGGGAAGGGTGCACAATCCTACTTAATAAAAGAGTAATATGCAAATTGACCGTCACTCCAACATACAAGATGGCCGCCCCCATGTGGACACAAGATGGCCAGCAGGGGAGGGCAGTTGGGAGGGACCAGGCCTGCAGGGGAGGGCAGTTGGGGGCGATCAGGCCTGCAGGGGAGGGCAGTTAGGGGTGAGCAGGCTGGCAGAGGAGGGCAGTCGGGGGTGACCAGGCCTGCAGGGGAGGACAGTTGGGGGGGGACCTAGTCCTACAGGGAAGGGCAGTTTGGGGTGACCAGGCCTGCAGGGGAGGGCAGTTGGGAGGGACCAGGCCAGCAGGGGAGGGCAGTTAGGGGTGACCGGGCCTTCAGGGAAGGGCAGTTGGGGGTGACCAGGCCTGCAGGGGAGGGCAGTTGGGGGGGGACCAGGCCTGCAGGGGAGAGCAGTTGGGGGTGACCAGGTGGCAGGGGAAGGCAGTTAGGGGACGATCAGGCTGGCAAGGGAGGGCAGCTAGGGGTTACCGGGCCAGCAGGGGAGGGCAGTTGGGGAGGACCAGGCCTGTAGGGGAGGACAGTTAGGGGCAACCAGCCTGGCAGGGGAGCACAGTTAGGGGCAATCGGGCCAGCAGGGGAGCAGTTAGGCATCGATCAGGCTGGCAGGGGAGTGGTTAGGGGGTGATTAGGCTGGCACGCAGAAGCAGTTAGGGGCAAT
Source organism: Ia io (assembly GCA_025583905.1). NCBI lineage: Eukaryota > Metazoa > Chordata > Mammalia > Chiroptera > Vespertilionidae > Ia > Ia io. The sequence continues at coordinate 51,128,460 of JAJQQW010000020.1, read as the reverse complement.
CAGGCAGGCAGGCAGGTGAGCGGTTGGGAGCCAGCAGTCCTGGATTGTGAGGGGGATGTCCGACTGCCTGTTTATGGATTGGGCCTAAATGGGCAGTCGGACATCCCTCGAGGGGTCCCAGATTGGAGAGGGTGCAGGCTGGGCTGAGGGACACACCCCCTGCACGAATTTTGTGCACTGGGCCTCTAGTTTAGTATAAAGTGCTGAGGAAACTGGCTTTCTTTATGGGCATGTAGTCATTGAGTACTAATACTAGGATTAAAACAATGAATAAAACAGTCTCCACCCTTATATCACACAGTCTAATGGAGTTTTGTCCAAAACAGAAAATATCTCCTCTTCACCTTATTACCCATGTGTGCATGTGCACACACACACGCAGGATAAACATACTCATGAAACCCCTTACTATGGGTACTTGAGACGGTCGAGGTGTGTAGGTCTGGCTTCAAATTCTGGTGCCATACATCTTTAGTAAGGAGATAAATCAGTAATCAAAAACCTCCCAACAAAGAAAAGCCCAGGACCAGATGGATGCACTGGTACATTCTACAAACACTGAAAGAAAACAAATTCTTCTCAGTTTCTTCCAAAAATTGTCGAGGAGGGAACCCTTCTCTTTCTAAGAGGCCAGCATTCCTCGTAGACCAAGGTCAGGCGAGCCACTCCCAGAGGGCCACAGCCCACTGTTCCTGTGAGTGCCGCCATGGAAACCTCAGCCAAGTGGCCAGAGCACAGCCCGCCCAGTGCGCCTCACCTCTGGATGCAAGGATGGCTCAACCCATGAAAACCAATCAGTGTGATCACCCACTGACAGAAGAGAGGGGGTTACAGCTCACCTCCATCGATGCAGAAAAGCGTTGACGAAATGCAATGCCAACGAGCAGAGCTCTGACCCGTGAGACCCCAAGGAAACCAGGGCTGTCTGGTGTGCACAGAGGCACAGAGACACAGGGCTGCCAAGGTGTGCGGAGGGTTTCCTCCTCTGACAGGTGCTGGCCCTTCTTCTTCGCTTCCTTCCTGGAAGGGGCATGTGAGGCCAGAGGAGGGCCATGAGTTTTGTGTGCAAGATGTCTGACTTTAGTGGATGATCAGTCTGGGAGGCTGAACCATGGCCCCTCTCCCCGAAAGACATGCACACCCTGCACCCTGGAGCCTAGGACTTCCTTACCTCACAAGACCAAGGGGAGTTTGCAAGTGTAATTAAGGTAAGAATCCAGAGCGGGGAGGTTATGCTGGGTTAGCTAGGTGGGCCCAGTGTCACCACAGGGTCCTTATCTTATAAGGGAGGCAGGAGGGCAGAGTGGGAGGAGACGTGAGGATGGCAGTAGATGGGGGGAGAGAGAGAGAGAGAGAGAGAGAGAGAGAGAGAGAGAGAGAGAGAGAGAGAGAGAGAAAAGACTGGAGGATGGAGGCAGAGGTCTGGTGCCTTGGGGACAAGGATGCTGGGGGTGTTGAGGAGAAGGCAGAGAGGTGAAACAAGGGAGTCAAAGAGACAGCAAGACACAGGAAGGCACAGACTGGGAGGGAATGAAAACGGGACGGGAAGAAACTCAGACTCACAAGACACACAGGGCGAGAGAACGCAATGGGGTGGCAGGGAGACACAGACAGGGGATGCGCTGAAAGAGAGGGATAAACAGAGAGGCAGAGACACACAGAGACCAAGGGCGAGGCACAGAGACACCAACCAGAGAGATGGTGAAGGTCAGGGAGAGACCAGAAGGGACACCCAGAGACAGAGGTACACAGAACCAGGAGAGGCAGGAGAGAAAGAGACACCACAGAGAGGCATCCAGGGGAAGAGGGAGACACAGAGAAAGCCGCGGCGAGGCGCTCCCACCCCCACTCACACACGAGTGGCAGGCCTGGCTCAGGGCCTGGTGCGCCCTCCGCTTTGGATGACTTGCTCTGTGCCCAGGAGTTCGGAGTGGGTTCCTCGTTCCTAAAACTCCGGCAGTGAGAGGTCCCTGTGTCAGCCCCCCAGCGGCTCCCAGGGCTGCTTTCAGCAAGGCTGCCTTTGCCCACATCTCTCCTGCCCAAGCATCTGGGCTTTCTTTTTTCTCTTCATTAAAATATTTTTAAATTTTGAAATCATTTTAGATTTATAGAAGAATTGCAAAGATAGTGCAGAGAGTTTTACGTAACATTTATATCTTATAGAACCACGGGGTCAATTTGCAAAACTAAGAAATCAACATTGTTAAAATCTTATTAACTAAACTACAGACTTTATTCAGACGTCACCAGATTTTTTCCTGTAATGCAAAAGTAGGCAAACTATTTGTAAAGGATCAGATAGTAAATATTTTCAGCTTTGCCACCAATATGGTCTTTGTTGCAATCACTCAACTCTGGCTTGGCTGTGTGCCAATAAAACTTTATTAACAAAAGCAGAGTGCCAGATCTGGTCCACAGACTGTGGTTTGCTGACCCTGTACCATGTTCTTTTTCTGTTCCAGAGCTCACAAAGCCTTCAATTGTCACATCTCCCTGGTCTTTTCCAATCATAATAGCTCCTCAGTCGTTCCCTGTTTCATGACCTTGACACCTCTGAAGAGTACTAGTCAGGTATTTTGTAAAATGTTGCTCAATTTGGGTTGGCCTGATGTTTTCTCGTGATGAGAGTGAGGCTACGTGGAAAATTTCCACAGAAGTGATGGTGTCCCTCTCGATGCCTCATGTAGGAGGTGCAATCTCAAATGCTCTGTCCTCTCTGCAGGCGCCAGTCAGCAGCCGTAGCTCACGCTGCAGCCACTCTAAAACTCTCTGGTACTGCCCGGCTGGCGTGGCTAAGTGATTGAGCAGTGATCTATGAACCAGGAGGTCACAGTTCAATTCCTGGTCAGGGCACATGCAGGGGTTGTGGGCTCAGTCCCCAGTGTGGGGTGTGCAGGAGGCAGCCAATCGATGATTAGTTCTCATCATGGATGTTTCTATCTCTCTCCCACTCCCTTCCTGTCTGAAATCAGTAAAAATATATTTAAACAAAAAACAAAACTCTCTAGTTCTGGTCGAGCTTGGGTGCCAGATACATACAGAGAGAAACCGAGTTGTGTGGCTTCAGGGTGGGGTGCACCGTTCTCCACGATGAGCTCTCACCCAAGCAGACTATGGGCAAGCCCCCTTCCATGCTGGGCTCGCCCTCCACACAGCCAAATCCAAACCTACATTCGCGTGGTGCCCTCCACTGACGCCACCTTGGCGAATCTCTGAGAGCTGGCTCCTCTGCAGAGTCCGCAGGCCGCTGGCGGCTGTTCAGTATACCCTGAGACGTGTGCCGAGTGGCCGAGGTATCAGCATTGGTGGCCAATCTTCATCTGCATTAACCTGATGACACCGCTCACCACACCTCGGTGACTTCCTGAGCACCAGCCAAGGTTCTCACAGGTTGCCTAGTGCCTTTTGCTGACCTGCCCCATGCCCATTGCTGCCGGCAGCCAGCCTTGGTTAATAGTGTGACCATACAGGCCCAGCGCAGGCAGCTACCAACCACGAAGTGCTTTTTGCTTCTAACAGGTAGCCTGGGCCAGGCACAGCCAGCACCTGCCACTAGCCTGCACCAGAGCGCCTCCCAAGAGGCCCGGAACCATCCACCTACTGGCTGGGCTCAGGCCACAGAGAGCACAGCTCCGCAAATGGCACACTAAACATGTGATGTGAGCAGGCACCAGCGCTCCACGCGCAACCTGGCCCACGAGGTCAGACCTCTGCACAGCAGTTCTACAAGCTACAGTAATGGCTAATCCTTACAGCCAGTCAGCCTGAGGGTCAGTCCCACCACTGGCCTGAAAACACCCAACCAAGGCTCAGCTACACCAGGAGGACACACATAACACACAAAAGGTACATCTTTGGGCACCAAGCTCAGGTGATTAGGGAGGTTGAGCCCCTGGTTCCACAGGACACCTACTAAACAAGACTTGGAGATGTAGCAGATCTACCTAATACATAAAACAACAGAGGGGCAGCCAAAGGGAGGAGGCAAAGAAATGTGTCCCAAATGAAAAAACAGGACAAAATTTGAGGGGGAAAAACACTAAATAAAAGCAATTTACCAGATAGAGTTCAAAACACTGGTTTTAAGAATGCTCAAGGAAGTTAGTGAGAACTTCAACAAAGAGATGGTAAACATTAGAAAACGTAGAAACCATATAAAAGAACCAATCAGAAATGAAGAATACAGAATTTGAAATGAAGACTACACAAGAAGGAATGAACAGATTAGATGAAACCAGCAATTTGGAGGGCAAGGTAGCAGAAAATACCCAATCACAACAGCAAAATAAAAACAAACAAATAAATAAATAAAACTATTTTTAAAAATGAAGCTAGTTTAAGGGGCTTCTTGGACAATATCAAGCATACTAACATTCAAATCATAGGGGTATCAGAGAGAGAGAAAGGAATTGAGAACCTATCTACACTAATAAAAGAGAAAAATGCTAATTGACCGTACCTTCACTATGCCCACAGCCAATCAGAGCAAGTATGCAAATTAACCCAACAAAGATGGCAGTTAATTTGCATACACTGAGGGAGGGAGGAGTGAAGACTGAAGACAGCATAGAAGGAAGAGGGAGGGAAAGCGGAAAGCAAGGCGGCTGCCAGAAGGAAAGCGCAGGCGGGGCAGGTGGCAGTGGCGGTGGGCGGGGTGGGGCGGGACGGGCGGCAGCTGTGTGTGCAGCAGCGGCAGCGGTGGAGGGGCATGCAGCAGTGGAGGCGGCGTGCGAGGCCATGGCGGTGGCAGCGGGCGGGGTGGGGCGGGGTGGGCGGCATGCACGGCCATGGAGGCCACTTGCAAGAATCTTCCTGCAAACGGGCCCCTAGTTGAAGAAATAATTACTAAAAACTTCCCTAACCTGGTGAAGGAAATAGACATTTAAGTCCAGAGAGCAAGAGACTCTCAAACAAGATGAACCCAAAGAGGCCCACACCAAGACACATCATAATTAAAATGGCAAAGGGTAGAGACAAACAGAATCTTAGAAGCAACAAGAGCAAGGCAGTTAGTTACCTACAAGGGAGCTCCCACAACACTCTCAGCTGATTCCTCAACAGAAACTATGCAGGCCATCGTTTGGGGATTGGCACAAAATATTCAAAATGACGAAAAGCAAGTACCTACAATCAAAACTACCCTACCCAGCAAGACTATCGCTTAAGATTGAGGGAGAGTCCTGGCCAGTGTTGCTCAGTGGTTAGAGTGTAGTCCTGTTCATTGAAAGGTCACAGGTTTGATTTCTGGTCAAAGGTACGTACCTGGGTTGCAGCTTCAATCCCAGCCCCAGTTGGGGCAGGTGTGGGAGGCAACAATCAATGTGTCTCTCCCACATCAATGTTCCTCTCTCTCTCTCTCTCTCTCTCTAAAAAAGAAAAGTAAAAATTAATGGAAAAAAAATATCCTTGGGTGAGGATTAAAAAAATAAAGAAATAAAAATAAATAAAATTGGGGGAGAGATAAAGAGCTTCCCAGAAAAAAAAAGGTGAAAGGAGTTTATTACCATCTAACAAGAATTACAAGAAATTTTAAAGAGATTTCTTTAAAAAGAATAAAGGGCCCTCGTGGATTTGCCTCAGTCGATAGAGCATCAGCCTGCTGACTGAAGGGTTCCAGGTTCAATTCTGGTCAAGGGCACATGCCCGGGTTGCAAGCTGGATCCCCAGCAGGGGGTGTGCAGGAAGACAGCCAATCAATGATTCTGTGTCATCACTGATGTTTCTCTCTCTCTTTCCCTCTCCCTTCCTCTTTGAAATTAATAAAAATATATATTAAAAAAAGAATAAAGGGGGAAAACACATCAATGTAAATAACAAAATGGAAATATCCAGGTATTACTTTAAATGTAAACAGCTTAAATGCTCTGATAAAAAGACAGCCCTGGCCAGTGTGGGTTGGTTGATTGGTGTCATTCTGTGCACCGAAAGGTTGCCAGTTCGATTCCCAATCACAGCACATGCCTGGGTTGCAGGCTCAATCCCCAGTAGGGGTTGGGCAGGAGGCAGCTAATCAATATTTTGCTTTCACATTGATGTTTCTCTTTCTTCTCTCTCTTTCCTTCCCCCTTCTTCTCTCTTTCTAAAAATCAATACATAAAAAAGACATAGGATATCTGGATGGATAAGAAAATAAGACCCATACAGATGCTGTCTACAAGGGATCCACTTCAGATAAAAACACACACACACACAAACTGAAAGTAAAGGGATGAAAAGGGATATTTTATGGAAATGGAAAGGAGAAAAAAGCTAAAGTAGCAATACTTATGAGACATAAGAGACTTTTTAAAAAGGCTATAATTAAGAGATAAAGAAGGATATTTCATAATGACAAAGGGATCAATCCAATAAGAGGATATAGCCCTTGTTCAGATTTACACATGCAACATAGGAGCACCTAAATATATAAAGGTAATATCAACAGACATAAAGGGAGAGATCAAAGGTAATATAGTCATAGGGGATTTTGACACCCCCATTTACACCAATGGATAAATCTTCCAGACAGAAAATCAACCAAGCAACAACAGCCTTAACTAACATTGGATCAATGGATTTAATTGATGTTTTTAGAGCATTTTATCTGAAAGCATCAGAATATACATTATTTTCAAATGTACATGGAATATTTTCTAGGGTAGACCACATGTTAGGACTCAAAACAAATCTCAATAAATTTAAGAAGATTGAAATCATATTAAGCATCTTCTCAGACCACAATGGTATACTAGTAGAACTGGAAATCAATTACAAAAAGAAAACTGAAAACACACAAACACATGTAGGCTAAGGAACAGGGTAATAAAGAGTGAATGGCTTAACAATAAGATCAAGAAAGAAATTAAAAGATACCTTGAGACAAATGAAAATGAAAACACAATGTTGCATTGTCAATCAACGAGCTAGATATAAGACGCCTTAACAAGCCAATTAATTAGGAGTCATTTATTGTGCTCAGGTTCAGAGCAGAATACCTCTGTCAAATTCTGAACAAACACAGGAAGGAGTATTCCCTTTTTATATCTTTCTAGGTCTTTGTGTAAGTTATTTTGTAGACAGCTTGTAACTTTGAGTACATATCATATCTATACAGACACCTGTAACCTTGGATACATAATGAACAAACACTTGGCATGAGAATAGGGAATTATTATCAGTATCAGCATATCAGCCCCTTTAGATGGCTAGCTTGCAAGGTCAGACAGTTAAGTTTATCTTTTCTATTATTTAAGCTAAAAAACAAAGTTATTTTTACAGAATAAGAGACCGTCTAAAAATAACATAGTTGACTTACAGAGCAAGGGACTATCTAAAAATAGCAGAGAATTTCAAACAGCAGTTTCAAACAGCAGTTTTTCCAAAGGAGGGATCATTACTATGCTTCAACAATGACCAAAATCTATGGGATACAATCAAATCAGTTCTAAGAGGAAAATTCACAGCAGTACAGACTACCTCAAGAAAAAAGAAAAATCTTAAATAAACCATCTAACTTTACACCTAAAAAAAATTAGCCCAAAGTGAGTAGAAGGAAGTAAATAATAAAGACCAGAGTGGAAATAAACAAAATAGGCTGAAAAGAATAAAAAAGATGAATGAAATCAAGAGCTAGTTCTTTGAAAAGATAAAATTTATAAAACTTTAACCAAACCTATAAAGAAAAAAGACAAAGAACCCAAATAAGTAAAATGAGAAGCGACAACTGAAACCACAGAAATATGAAGGATTATAAGAAAATACTTCACTTCCGAGATCCGGAAAAATGGTGGCCGAATAAGCAGGCATTTCTTGCACCTCCTTCCAGGGCCAGACTGGAAATAAAACTAAAGTGGGGAGGGACCCAGGTAACAGAGACTTGGCCGACAGCAGATGCCCTCTCACTGCAACAAGACTTGATGGAGATGTCTTGCACCCATGATCCGGGGAACTGGGGTCTATGATATCTAAATCCAGCCTAGCACCAGGAATGCTCAGGGCCCACTCAAGAAGGCAAATAATCCTCTTCACTAATATTTACAGGGTAAAACAAGATGGTTATTAGAGTATTAAATTTGACAGTAAAATAGTAGTCAAGTTTTCAGACTAATTTAAATTGGCCAATCAAAATAAGCAAATACTCTAGAAAAATCAATTGTATTGGACAAAAAAGCTGTTCCTAAAGTGTTAACTAAAATTTTTATTGGTAGTTCATCTCATGGTAAAATTGCATAACATATAATGAACCTAAAGCAGTCACACTTTAGTGCAAAAAAGTAAAATTTAAAAGCTATCAAGATTACAGCATAAAATTTCCAAAAGCCTCCCAATATTTAAACCAAAAAAGGGGGGATAGTAGAAGAATATCATGTAAGGAAAAATATCCTGTAAATAAATTACATCTAGAAAATTTTTACTTTAGAAAATTAACTTTCATTTGTAATGCTAACAGCAAGACACCCAGGTAAAACATACATGGTGTCAAAACAAGCCAAAGGAAAATCGTTTGGGCAAAAAAAATGAAAAAGGATCGCAAGTCAAATTTATAGAAAATATTCCTTTATTAACTTTTGGTCGAGAATATGTTTGTATATTTTCAGAAAACAACTCCGAAACCATGTGGATTCCTGCAACAGAGAGGAATTGACAGGAGTGCTCCAGCCATGAAGACAGAAGAGAAGCAGTCCAGAGATGGAAGACGCTGACCATGCCTTGCCATACTAGCAGTCAGCAGCTGTGCGTCACTGCAGGTTGCCCAGGACCAAACCAGAGAGGGTCGGACCTGCATTACCACCATTTGTCCACCATCCAGAACTGAAATATCATTGCTGTTATGTACACATAAACAACTGTTGGACATAGAAATCGGGACTCAAAAAAACTGTTGGCCCAGAAAGAAACTCACTATAGACTGATTCATTTGCCTCTCAGCATAACCATTATTGCTTGTCTCATTTTCTGTTCCTATAAGTGTATTCCTAGTATCACATGAGCTCACTCATCTAGGGGAAATGATGGACAACATAGACTGAAGAACAAGAACAGCATTGATCAGACGGTCAGACCTCAGAGGGAAGGTAGGGGAGGGTGGGGACAAGGGAGATAGATCAACCAAAGGACTTGTGTGCTTGCATATGAGCCTAACCAGTGATCATGGACAACAGGGGGAGAGGGGGCATGCGTGTGGGGGGGTTTGGGATGGGAATGGAGGGGGGGTTGATGACAAATATGTGATACCTTAATCAATAAAGTAATTAAAAAAAAAACTAAAGTGGGGAGCATACACCTAGAATTACCAACTGAGATCCCGCCGAGGAGGAGACATCTGAAGGGAGGACAGAAAACACCTGGAGGCTGGTAGGAAGGGCGAGGTCTTGAGGAGGGACCCATCTTCCCGGGCTGGCAGGCAGGCAGGCAGGCAGGCAGGCAGGGAGTGAGGAGCAGCTCCCGGCTAGTGGGGGGCTGTTCCCTCAAAAGACAGGGGCCTGGAACCCCGGCTGGGCTCCACACCTCAGAGCACCAGAGCCTGGACCAGTGGCCCGCGTAACATCCAGCCGTGAAAGGCGTCAGGGCTGCTTGGACGTGGCGGAGCATGAAATCGGTAGACCAGAGCTGGTCGGAGAGAAAGCTGAAACAGGAATTTTGGGGGTAAAATAGGACAGGCTTAGGAAATATTAGAAATTTTAGAAATTAAGGGGACCATGTAGGAAGCACAGGGCTACAGAGCAGCAGAAGGTATATCTCCATAGAATGGGGGAGCTGAAAAGCTGCAACAGGTGCATTTCCATAGAATGAGGGAGCTGGAAACAGCAGATCTATGTTTACAAAATGAAGGGAAGGACCCCCTCATCCAGAAGGAGAAGGAGAAACCCCAAAGGGAATAGGAAAACAATAAGGAAGGAGGGGAAGGACCTCATATGTCCCTTGTGAGGTTCAACCTTTGAGCCCAGGAGTTGCTATGGTAACCAGTCCAAGGGAGTAGTGGCCTGTCAGAGGGGATGTCAGGGCACCGGGATCTGCAGCCTTTATAAGCCGCAGGGAAAAGGGACTCAGGGGGACTCTTTCCCCCTCCCCACGTGGGAGTCTATTCTGTGGGACTCTTTCCCCTCCCGACTTGGGAGTCTCTACTTGTTCTTCAATAAGTCTCCACCTTTGCTATTCCACTTTCTGTCTGTGGATTGATTCTTCGATTCCGGTGGACAAAGAATCCGGGTTCCAGTCCAAAAATTCCGTTTTAAAGCCACAGTTTTGTTGGTTTAAACACCCTCCCCCCTTCAAAAAAAAAAACCCCAAAACAAAACAAAAAAACCCACAGAGCACAGTAGTTTTCATTTGCAGCTAATCACCCAAGGCTTTGGTGCAAGGAGGGAGACATGGACTTGAGGCACCTAAGGAGAGGCTGGGGTGGGAAGCATTGTGGGGAGAGGTGGAAAAGCAGCAGCCAGGAGTCCTGCATTCAGTCATATGCCCCCAAACTGAAACAGCCATTTTCCTACAGGAGTTAGTGATCCCCTAGCTGCAGGGCAGGAAAAGAAAAAACCCCTGCCCTGGGTGACACAGGCCATCCCACCCTCAGGAGCCCTGCCTGCCACACCCTGCACCGGTACCTTTGCAGAAGAAACAGCAGAGTCCAGCTCACTGGTTTGAACAGTCTCAGGGAGCTTCAGTGACTGGGTTGGGGGAGGGGCTGACCGCCCCACTCTCCTGACTGGTCCTTTCCCAGCACAGGAGCTGATAGAAGCTCCAGGCCTCCAGCCGACCCCGCTGGTCTCCATCAGGACCTCTGCCCAGCCGAGGGCAGAGTGATCTTCCGGGCCACGCGCAGAGGAGCAGCTCTGGGACAGGGAAGCGCACCCACCACGCTCCCTGAAAGCTGCAGCATCTCCCCCTCGAAGGCCCTTCCAGAAACAGACTTCTGAGTGATTCAGATGGGCAGCTGGCTGGCAGGCACAAGCAGCAGAGGCAGAGCCCAGGGAGTCAGGGGCAGTTGGCGGACCCAGCCCTGAGCCCTATGCAGCTAACAAACCTACTTTATAGGGCAAACCGGCCCCTGGGGCTTGCAGCCCCACCCTTGGGAGACGGATGCAGTGGTTAGCTTTTTTTTCTTTCAAATAAATTTTTCTCTTTTTTTTTTGCTTTTTATTTTATTTTATTTATTTATTTATTTACATTTTTTATTTCTTTATTGATTAAGGTGTCACGTATTTGTCCTCATCCCCCCATTCCCATCCCCCACTCCATGCCCCTGTTGTCCTTAACCATTGGTTAGGCTCGTATGTATGCACACAAATCCTTTGGTTGATCTCTCCCCGCTACCCCCACCCTCCCCTACCCTCCCTCTGAGGCCCGATAGTCCGATCGATGCCTCCTTGTTTCTGGGTGTGTTCTTGTTCATCAGTCTATGTTGTTCATCATTTCCCCTAGATGAGCGAGATCATGTGTCACTAGAGATATACTTATAAGAACTGAATGTGAGATGAGCAATAATAGTTATGCTGACAAGCAAATGAATCAGCCTGTAGTGAGTTTCTTTCTAGACCAACAGTTCTTTTGAGACCCATTTTCAGTGTCCACCAGTTCCTTATGTGTACATGTCGGCACTGACCCCTCAGCTCTGGATGGTGGACAAATGGTGGTAATGCAGGTCCGACACCCTCTGGTTTGGTCTCGCCCGGACCCAGGGGCACAGCTTCACCCGGACCCAGGGGCATGTGGCCTCTCCCGGATCCAGGGGCACACGGCCTCACCCGTTCCCGGGATCCAGCTTTACCCGGACCCAGGGGCTCGCGGTCTCGCCCGGACCCAGGACCCAGCCTCACCAGGACCCAGGGGCGCACGGCCTCACCCGGATCTGGGATTCAGCTATAACCAGACCCAGGGGCGCGTGGCCTCACCTGGACCCAGGGATGCGTGGCCTCTCCTGGACCCAGGGGCGTGGCCTCACCAGGACCCAGCCTCACCCGGATCCAGGGGCGCACGGCCTCACCCAGACCCAGGATCCAGCTTCACCTGGACCCAGAGGTGCGTGGCCTCACCCGGACCCAGGGGTGCGTGGCCTCTCCCGGACCCAGGGGCGCAGCCTCACCCGGACCCAGGGCCCAGCTTCACCCGGACCCAGGGGCGCGCGGCCTCGCCCGGCCCCGGGGGTGCGCAGCCTCACCCGGACCCGGGATCCAGCCTCACCGGATCCAGGGGCGCACGGCCTCACCCGGACCCAGGATCCAGCTACACCCGGACCCAGGGGCGCGTAGCCTCACCCGGACCCAGGGGCATGTGGCCTCTCCCGGACCCAGGGGTGCGACCTACCCGGACCCGGGACCTAGCCTCACCCAGATCCAGGGGTGCGCGGCCTCACCCGGACCCGGGATCCAGCTTCACCCAGACCCAGGGGCGCGTGGCCTCTCCCGGACCCAGGGGCGCGTGGCCTCTCCCGGACCCAGGAGCGTGGCCTCACCCGGACCCGGGACCCAGCCTCACCCGGACCCAGGGGCGTGTGGCCTCACCTGGACCCAGGGGGCGTGTGGCCTCACCCGGATCCAGGGGCACGAGGCCTCACCCGGACCCAGGGACGCGTGGCCTCACCCGGACCCGGGACCCAGCGGGGCCTTGTCTTCTCGATCCCAATTCCTGTCGGTCATTTCCCTCTCAGCAATTCCTTCGGCCATCCTCTCAGAGCTCCGGGGCGGCCGCCGCGGAACTCGCCAGGCGGTGGGCTCGGCGAAGCTCTGGTGTGCCCGATGCATGGCAGCGGGCTGGTCTAAGGTTGCTGCGGTGGCACTCAGGCCTGCAGCGGTGACCAGTCGCCGGGCGAGCGCACCTGGATCCGGGACCCAGTGGGGCCTCGTCTTCCTGATCCCAACTCCCATCGATCAACCCCTCCCAGCAACTCCTCCGGCCATTGTTCCGGATGGTGTCTGCTCTGCCCTCCAGTTGCAGTCTCAAAATTGTTGTGGTAGGCAACAATCAGGTGTCTGCCCTATGCCGCCATCTCGGTCCTCCAGAAGATTCTTAAGTAACCTTATGAATGTGGTTCTGAACACCGTGTCATCCATTAGTTTACTTTCCTTCATCCCTTCTATTCGTGACCTGCTTCGGTGTCTCCACCTTTTGGCTGCCTCCCTATGTTGATGGAGTGGCTTTGTGTGGTCAGTGACCTATAGGGGCCGGTAGCTCAGCTTCCCCAATCTCCCTAGGTGGTCGCTCTTGGTAACCCCCTTTGTGGGCTGAGTGCAAAGTCTTGGTGTTGTTAAGCCTTGATTGCTGTTGGTACACTGGGAGGATTTGACCTCCAGTCCAATTGGCTGTGAGGATCAGCTGTGTCTACGCCGGGAGACAGCCTTATTCAACTAGACTTGCAAAATTGTAAAAGCCTCTGTGCTCAGCTTGGAAGGGTGGAGTTTCAGGGTGGAGCCTACAGCCTTGGCTTCCCGTCAGCCCCGCCCTAAGAGGTTCCTGGGTCTCATTGTCCCTCAGTGTCCCTCTGTACTCCCTGCAAACACCTCTGAGAGAGAAGTGCGCTGGAGCTTCGCCTGCCGCCAAACAGTCTAGTCTCTCCCCCAATGAATGGACTCCCAGATTCTCGCCCGGAACTGGGTTTCAGTGTAGTTGGAACTGGGGCTCAGAGCAGTCAGGCACCTTTGTCTCCTTCCCACCAGGGCGATTCAGTGGCATGGACAACAGTCCGTCCTCTGCACGCATTCACGTGCGCGCCTCCGGAGCTCTGCCTTTCGCGGCTCCTCTGTGTCTCCGCCCCGCAGCCCAGATTCCCCCTGCATGCGCCTGGCTTCCCAGGGTCTCGCCCAGGACTGAGATTCAGTGTAGTCGGAGCTGGAGTTCAGCGCAATCTGGATCTTTTATCTCCTTCCTGCTAGAGAACGCAGGCCAGGCCATCAGCCACCCGTCCTCTCCGGCTCCGTCCTCCTCGCTCGCACGCCGCCCGTGTCTCCGCCTGTGTCTCCGTACCTCAGGCTTTTACGGCTCCTCTGATTTTCCTTGTGGTTTTCTCTTTCCTTCTAGTTGTGGGCGTTTCAGTCAGCCAGCTTTCCTGTGGTTCTGGATGATGTCCGTTTTGACCTTTAGTTGTATTCTTGAAATTGTTGCGCCAGGCTGCAGGTTAGGTGCTTAACCTATGCCGCCATCTTGATTTCTAAATTTTTCTCTTTTATTTCTTTTTTTCCTTTTTACACTCACCTTCTTTATATATCTGCTTTATTGATTTGTTATTATTTTGTGTCTATTCTTTTGTTCATATTCTAATTTTCCTCTCCCCTTTTCCTAATCAATGTTTCTTTTTTTCACTCCTCAATTTTTTTCCTTTTCCTTTTCTCTTTTCTTTTTCATCTGCTTTCTCACCTTTTTTCCTTTTCTTATTTTAGGTCTATCTGCTTTCTCCTCTATTTTCCTTTGAAATTTACTTTATTTTCTTCCTCCTAATTTTAAACTGTTTTCCTTCCCCTATTATTCTAACTCTTTATTCTTATTTTCTTTATTTCAATTCTGCACCTACATATTCCTCTCCCCACCTTTTATTTTTTTGTTTTGTTGTTTGTGCTTTTTTGTTTGTTTGTTTTGTTTTCTCATATTTTTCCTATCATTCTTGCTTTCTTTTTCTAATTCTCTCTTCTCAGGTGGTTGCTTTTGGTGGTGCTGTAGGGATTTTGTGTATGTTTTTTTGTTTTGTGTTTTGTTGTGTTTATTTTGTTCTGTTTGGTCAGCACTTCCACAACAGCTTGCATGAACAACATGCTCGAGGATGAGCCACATAGCCAGCCAGGGTGAGAGGAGACTCCATCCATAAACTGAAAAATGACATTCATGACCCAATTACGACAGGAGAACCCAAAAAACTCAAACAAGGGGCTTTCCTAGAGCACTCAGCTCAGGAGATCTAAGAGACAGCACCATTGGGCCCCACAAAACACCTGCTACATAAGACCACCTGACAAAGTCTGGGAGGCGTAGCAGTTTGATCTAATACATAAAACCAAAAACAAAGGGATAGCCAAAATGGGAGACAAAGAAATAACCCCCAAATGAAAGAAAAGGAGGAACTGCCAGAAAAGGAACTAAATTAAACAGAGGCAAGCAATTTGTAAGATAAAGAATTCAGGCCCTGACCGGTTTGGCTCAGTGGATAGAGTGTTGGCCTGTGGACTGAAGGGTCCCAGGTTCGATTCCAGTCAAGGGCATGTACCTTGGTTGCGGGCACATCCCCAGTAGGGGGTGTGCAGGAGGCAGCTGATCGATGTTTCTCTCTCATCAGTGGTTCTAACTCTCTATCTCTCTTCCTTCCTCTCTGTAAAAAAATCAATAAAATATATTTAAAAAAAAAAGAATTCAAAGTAGCCTTAGCTGGTTTGGCTCAGTGGATAGAGCATCAGCCTGCAGACTGAAGGGTCCCAGGTTCGATTCTGGTCAAGGGCACATGCTATCCCCAGTAGGGGGTGTGCAGAAGGCAGCCAATCAATGATTTCCTCTCATCATTGATGTTTCTATCTCTCTCTCCATTCCTATCTGAAATCAATAAAAACATTTTTAAAAAATGAATTCAAAGTAATGATAATAAGGGTGCTCAAAAAACTCTGTGAGAACTACAAGCAACTTGAGGTATACCATCATGAAAAGAGGTTGAAAGAATAAATAAGAATCATTTGGAAATGAGGAATGACATAGCTGAAATAAAGAACACCTGGGGAGGGTTTGAGAGTGGACTAGAAGAAGTGGAGGACTGGATTATCCAATTAGAAGACAAGTTAGAAAAAAACACCCATTCGATCCACCATTTGTGTCTGTCTCCAAAGGGTGGGGCTGCAAAAGGAACAATAATTTAAAAGCAGTAGGAAAGTCTATGGGAGCTTTGGGACAACATGAAACGATATTTGCATCATTGTGATTCCAGAAGGAGAAGAATATGAGAAAGGAATAGAGAACTTGTTTGAAGAAAGGAGGCAAAAGCATACAATGGAGTCAAGACAGTCTCTTCAATAAATGGTGTTTGGAAAATTAGACAGATATGAAACAAAATGAAACTAGATCACCAACTTACACCATATACAAGAATAAACTCAAAATGGATAAAAGACGTAAATGTAAGTTGGGAAACCATAAAAATCCTGGAAGATACCATAGGCAGCAAAATCTCAGACATCTCTCATAGCCATATGTTTACTGAAACATCGAGTAGGGCAAAGGAAACTAAGGAGAAAATAAACAAGTGGGACTATATCAAAATAAAAAGCTTCTGCACAGCAAAAGAAACCATCAACAAAACAAAATGGAGTCCACTGTATGGGAGAACATATTTGGCAATGATACATCTGATAAAGAGTTAATATCCAAAATATATAAGGAACTCATGCAACTTTACAAAAGGAAGATAAACAAGCCAATTAAAAAATGGGCAAAGGACCTAAATAGACACTTCTCCAAAGTGGGTATACAGACAGCCAAGAGACAAATGAAAAAATGCTCAAAGTCACTGATCATCAGAGAGATGCAAATTAAAATGACAATGAGGCATCACCTCACACCTGCCAGAATGGCTACCATCAACAAATTATCAAATGACAAGTGCTGGTGGGAATGCAGACTGGTGCAGCCAATTAAGGAAAACAGTATGGAGTCTCCTCAAAAAATTAAATATGGAACTGCCATTTGACCCAGTGATCCCACTTCTAGGAATATATCCTAAGAGACCCGAAAAACCAAACAGAAAGAATTTATGCACCCCTGTGTTCATAGCAGCACAATTCACCATAGCTAAGATCTGGACACAGCCCAAGTGCCCATCAGCAGATGAGTGGATAAAAAGCTGTGGTACATTTACACCATGGAACACTATGCAGCCGTAAAAAAGAAGACTCTCTTACCTTTTGAGACAGCATGGAGGGACCTGGATAAGTATCATGCTAAGTGAAATAAACCAATCAGAGAAAGACAAGTATTACATGATCTTACTCATATGTGGAATCTAATGAACAAAATAAACTGATGAACGGAGTGGATCCAGAGACATGGAAGCATGGAACAGACTGATGAATTTCAGAGGGAAGGTGGAGGTGGTGGGGGGAGTGATTAACTGGGGAACTTATATGCATATGTGCATAGCCCGTGGACACAGACAATAGTGTGGTAAAGGCCTGGGAGGGGCAGGTGTGGGGTGGAGGGGGTCAATGGAAAAAACACACAAAGGGGCATCTGTAATACTTTCAACAATAAAGATAAAAATTTTATAAAGAAAATACTTCAAACAACTATATGCCAAAAAATTAGACAGTCTGGAAAAAATTGATAAAATCCTAGAACATACAATCTTCCGATACTGAATCAAGAAGAAACAGCAAATTGGTATAATTCATTTGTGAAGTAATAGTTTGTGGGTTTGTTTCCGTCCGGGCATGTTCGTATAATTGCCCTGGGTACAAGAGACAATGATTGATGTTTCTCTCTCACATGGATGTTCCTCTCTCTCCTCCCCCCCCCCCTCTCGTCTCTCCCCTTTTCCCTCTCTCCCTTTCCCTTACCCTCTCCCTTCAATTCTCTCTAAAAATCAATAAAAATATCTTTTAAAAAAAGAAATCAGTTGCATTCTTGTTGTTGTTGCTAATCCTCACCCAAGGATATTTTCCCCATTGATTTTTAAAGAGAGTAGAATGGAGGGGGAGAGACAGAGAGAAACATCGATGTGAGAGAGACATTGATTGGTTGCCTTCTGCATGTGCCCAGACCAAGGCTGGGGATCGAGCCTGCAGCCAAGGTACGTGCCCTTGACCGGAGTTGAAACTGTGACCCTTTAGTATGTGTGCTGATGCTATAGCCACTGAGCCAAACCAGCTAGGACTTAGTTGCATTTTTATATACCAACTAGAGGCCCAGTGCACAAATTCGTGCATGGGTGGGGTCCCTCGAAGTGGCCTGTGGGGATTGGGCTGAAACCCGCAGTCCAACACCACCTGCTGCTCCTGCCTGCCACTCCCACTCATCCCAGCCCTGCTGCACCTGCCGCAGGCTCACGCCCAGTCAGTCCCAATCGGTCGGGAGAGGCTCACGCTGCTGCAGCAGCACTCGCCAGCCATGAGCCCTGCGTCTGGCACCCATAGGGGGGGCACTGGGGGGGGGGTCAGGGACGCGATTGGCCATGGTGCCTGAGGCCACAGGAGGCTGGTGGAACTGTGGGGATTGTGCAGGCGGCATCGGTCCCTCGGTGCCTGGCCCATTCTCCAGAGATTGGACCTGCAGGACTACTGAGGGAGGGAGTGGCTGCTGTGTGGCTGGTGGGCGGCCAGAAAGGATCGGTCAGCTGAGTGGCACTCCCACTCCTAGGGGGCAGCTCCTGCATTGAGCGTCTGCTCCCTGGTGGTCAGTGCATGTCATAGTGACCGGTAGTTGGGTCATTCGGTCACTTAAACTTTTATATATAGAGACTAGAGGCCCGGTGCACAAAATTTGTGCACGGGGGTGTGTGTCCCTCAGCCCAGCCTGCACCCTCTCCAATCTGGGACCCCTCAAGGGATGTCTGACTGCCTGTTTAGGCCTGATCCAGGTAGGATCGGGCCTAAATGGGCAGTTGGATATCCCTCTCACAATCCAGGACTGCTGGCTCCCAACTGCTTACCTGCTTGCCTTCCTGATTGCCCCTAACTGCTTCTGCCTGCCAGCCTGATCACCCTCTAGCCACTCCCCTGCAAGCCTGATTGATGCCTAACTGCTCCCCTGCCAGCCTGATTGCCCCTAACTGCCCTCTCCTGCTGGCCTGGTCACCCCTAACTGCCCTCCCCTGCTGGCCTGGTCACCCCTAACTGCCCTCCCCTGCTGGCCTGGTCACCCCTAACTGCCCTCCCCTGCTGGCCTGGTCACCCCTAACTGCCCTCCCCTGTAGGCCTGGTTCCCCCCAACTGCTCTCCCCTGCAGGCCTGGGTCCCACCCAACTGCCCTTCTCTGCAGGCCCGGTCACCCCCAATTTCCCTCCTCTGCCAGCCTGGTCACCCCTAACTGCCCTTCCCTCCAGGCTTGATTGCCCCCAACTGCCCTCCCTTGCATGCCTGGTCCCTCCCAACTGCCCTCCCCTGCTGGCCATCTTGTCACGGCCTCTGTGTCCACATGGGGGCAGCCATCTTGTGTGTTGGTGTGATGGTCAATTTGCATATTACTCTTTTATTAGATAGGAGGATAACCAACTATCAGATGAGATATTAAGAAAACAATCCCATTTACAACTGCATTTTTAAAATACCTATGAATAAATTTAACCAAGGAGATAAAAGACCTGTACTCAAGAAAATATAAGACACTGAAGAAGATACAAATAAGTGGAAGCATATACTGTGCTCATGGATAGGAAGAATTAATATATTTAAATGTCCATACTACCCAAAGCAATCTACTATAGATTCAATACAATCCCTATCAAAATACCAATGATAGTTTTCACAGAACTAAAACAAAATTTTTAAAATTTATATGGAACCACAAGAGCCCTCCAAAAGCATGGTACTAGTATAAAAACAGATCAGAGGGACAGGATAGAGAGCCCAGAAATAAATCCACACCTGCATAGCCAAACTATGACAAAAGAGGCAAGAATATACAATGGGGTAAAGACAGTCTCTTCAATAAATGCTTTTGGGAATACTAGATAGGTACATGCAAAAAATGAAACTAGACCACTTTCTTACACCATATACAAGAATAAACTCAAATGGATTAAAGACTTAAATATAAGACTCAAAGCCATAAAATTCCTGGGAGAAAAACCTAAGTAGTAAATTCTTTGGCATTGCTCTTAATAACATTTTTTGGGATATGTCTTCTCAGGCAA
Source organism: Ia io (assembly GCA_025583905.1). Lineage (NCBI taxonomy): Eukaryota > Metazoa > Chordata > Mammalia > Chiroptera > Vespertilionidae > Ia > Ia io. Next base: position 51,108,668 of record JAJQQW010000020.1, on the reverse strand, counting down.
AAGAAACAAAATACAAAATAAAAAAATGGGACTACATCAAACTAAAAACTTTTGCACAGCAAATGAAACCATCAACAAATTTAAAAGGCAACCCACTGAATGGGAGAACATATTTGCCAATGATACATCTGATAAGATGTTAATATCCAAAAATATATAAAGAATTTATACAACTCAACACCAAGAAAATAAGCAATCCAATTAAAAAATAGGCAAAGGATCAGAATAGACACTTCTCCAAAGAGGACATATGGATGGCCAGAGACATATAAAAAGATGCTTAATGTCACTAATGATCAGAGAAATTAAAACTAAAAAGCAACATTGAGCCCTGGCCAGGTGGCTCAGTTGTTTGGAGCATCGTACTGTACACCAATAGTTTGCAGGTTTGGTTCCCTGTCAGGGCATATACAGGAGGCAACGATCAATCGTTCTCTCTCGCTCTCTCTCTCCCCCCCCCCTTTCTCTTTCCCTAAAATCAATTTAAAAACATACCCTCGAGTGAGGATTAAAAAGAAAAAAAGTACACTGACATATCACCTCACACCAGTCAGAATGGCTATCATCATTAAATCAAGAAGCAACAAGTGTTGGCAAGATAGTGGAGAAAAGGGAATCCTTCATATATAAGTGAGATCATGTAATATTTGTCTTTGTCTGTCTGACTTATTTCACTGAGCATAATGCCCTGCAGTTCCATCCATGCTGCTGCTAATGGTAAGATTCATTCTTTTGTAAGGCTGAGTAATATTTCATTGTATACATGTAGCACAACTTTTTCATCCACTTGTCTATTCAGATAAATACCAAGAATTTGAATTGCTGGGTCATAAGGTAGCTCTATTTTTAATTTTTTGAGGAGCCTCCATGTTGTTTTCTACAGTGGCTGCACCAATTTGTAATTTCACGTACAATGCATAAGAGTCCCTTTCTCTTCTCTTTTTTTCCTTTTAATTGACTTCACAGAGGAAGAGAGAGAGAGAGAGAGAGAGAGACATCGATGTGAGAGAGAATCATTGACCGGCTGCCTCCTACACGCCCCACACTGGGGATTGAGCCTGCAACCCGGGCATGTGCCTTGACCGGGAATCGAACTGTGACCTCCTGCTTCATAGGTATATGCTCAACCACTGAGCCATGCCGACTGAAGGGAGTCCATTTTCTCATGGACTATCTAGTATTCCCAAAAGCATTCATTGTGAAAAATGGCTTTGGGTTATTCCATTGGGTCCTTAGAATGCCTCAAAGATTTGTTCTCTCTCTCTCTCTCTAATAGATAAATTTTAAACAAATTAGGCATATTTGGTATACCCCCATATGGAACCACAAGAGCCCTCCAAAAGCATGGTACTAGTATAAAAACAGATCAGAGGGACAGGATAGAGAGCCCAGAAATAAATCCACACCTGCATAGCCAAACTATGACAAAAGAGGCAAGAATATACAATGGGGTAAAGACAGTCTCTTCAATAAATGCTTTTGGGAATACTAGATAGGTACATGCAAAAAATGAAACTAGACCACTTTCTTACACCATATACAAGAATAAACTCAAATGGATTAAAGACTTAAATATAAGACTCAAAGCCATAAAATTCCTGGGAGAAAACCTAAGTAGTAAATTCTTTGGCATTGCTCTTAATAACATTTTTTGGGATATGTCTTCTCAGGCAAAAGAAACAAAATACAAAATAAAAAAATGGGACTACATCAAACTAAAAACTTTTGCACAGCAAATGAAACCATCAACAAATTTAAAAGGCAACCCACTGAATGGGAGAACATATTTGCCAATGATACATCTGATAAGATGTTAATATCCAAAAATATATAAAGAATTTATACAACTCAACACCAAGAAAATAAGCAATCCAATTAAAAATAGGCAAAGGATCAGAATAGACACTTCTCCAAAGAGGACATATGGATGGCCAGAGACATATAAAAAGATGCTTAATGTCACTAATGATCAGAGAAATTAAAACTAAAGCAACATTGAGCCCTGGCCAGGTGGCTCAGTTGTTTGGAGCATCGTACTGTACACCAATAGTTTGCAGGTTTGGTTCCCTGTCAGGGCATATACAGGAGGCAACGATCAATCGTTCTCTCTCGCTCTCTCTCTCCCCCCCCTTTCTCTTTCCCTAAAATCAATTTAAAAACATACCCTCGAGTGAGGATTAAAAAGAAAAAAAGTACACTGACATATCACCTCACACCAGTCAGAATGGCTATCATCATTAAATCAAGAAGCAACAAGTGTTGGCAAGATAGTGGAGAAAAGGGAATCCTTCATATATAAGTGAGATCATGTAATATTTGTCTTTGTCTGTCTGACTTATTTCACTGAGCATAATGCCCTGCAGTTCCATCCATGCTGCTGCTAATGGTAAGATTCATTCTTTTGTAAGGCTGAGTAATATTTCATTGTATACATGTAGCACAACTTTTTCATCCACTTGTCTATTCAGATAAATACCAAGAATTTGAATTGCTGGGTCATAAGGTAGCTCTATTTTTAATTTTTTGAGGAGCCTCCATGTTGTTTTCTACAGTGGCTGCACCAATTTGTAATTTCACGTACAATGCATAAGAGTCCCTTTCTCTTCTCTTTTTTTCCTTTTAATTGACTTCACAGAGGAAGAGAGAGAGAGAGAGAGAGAGAGACATCGATGTGAGAGAGAATCATTGACCGGCTGCCTCCTACACGCCCCACACTGGGGATTGAGCCTGCAACCCGGGCATGTGCCTTGACCGGGAATCGAACTGTGACCTCCTGCTTCATAGGTATATGCTCAACCACTGAGCCATGCCGACTGAAGGGAGTCCATTTTCTCATGGACTATCTAGTATTCCCAAAAGCATTCATTGTGAAAAATGGCTTTGGGTTATTCCATTGGGTCCTTAGAATGCCTCAAAGATTTGTTCTCTCTCTCTCTCTAATAGATAAATTTTAAACAAATTAGGCATATTTGGTATACTAAAATTATATGGGAAGCTTTGTCAAATGAAAAAATAATTTATTGCCCTAGCCGGTTTTGCTTAGTGGATAGAGCATGGACCTGCGGACTGAAGGGTCCTGGGTTCGATTCCAGTCAAGGGCACCTGCCCGGGTTGCAGGCTCAATTCCCAGTAAGGGGTATGCAGGAGGCAGCCGATCAATGATTCTCTTTCATCATTGATGTTTCTATCTCTCTCTCCCTTCCTCTCTAATCAATAAAAATGTATTTTTTAAAAAGAAATAATTTATTGTATTTGTTTGCATAAGTTCTTATTACTAAATGAATGTTCTAAAGATTATAATCTCCAAGAGTATACAATGTCCTGATGTAATTATTTCACTTGTTATCTTCAAAGGTTATGTTAGAGAGAAAAGCAAATCTCTTTTTCAAGTGCGTTGTTGTCAGATCCATAATCGTGCCATCCAGTGTGTGTGTCACTCACAGCAGTGCTTGTGGCTAACTTCACGAGCTCTCCATGTCTTGGCTGCCAGCAGGACGGCGTGCCTGTGAGTGCCTCTCCATGCGTCAGGATATTGTTAGAGATTTGGTATTGTTAACATCTTGGAAAAACAAACATTGTGATGATCATCTTGAGCTCAGATGCATGAAGCCCTACCAGGTTCTTTTAATAACACATTCTTTTGTTAAATCGATCCAGTTCTTTGTGTGTGTTAATCCTCACTTGAGGATATTTTTTCCATTGATTTTTAGAGGGAGAGAGAGAGAAGAAGAGAGTGGAGGAGACAGAGAGACACTGATGTGAGAAACATTGATTGGTTGCCTACTGCACGTGCCCCCGACCGGGCCAGGGATGGAGCCTGCAAGCAAGGTACGTGGCCTTGTCCAGAATCAAACCCGCAACCCTTCAGTCCTTGGGCTGACATTCTAACCATTGAGCTCACCAGGCAGGGGCTGATCCAGTTCTTCTTAAGAACTCCCAGGATGTTCCCATCGCCAACAAAAATCCATTCCAGAAATCAGAAGAATGTGTTGCTGTTCTGGCCATAGCTACACCCCCGCAGTCACACCATGCAACCCTCCCAGAGCTCACATTACAGGTTAGGAGACAAAGCATAAGCGCTGCACAGCTCACCGCTCAGCATCCTGCCTTCCCTTCACCTGCCTGCTCTTCTACACCTCACCTGCCTTAAACCCTCTCCTTCGTACCCACACAATTTAATTCGCTTCCTTTACATTTATTTAACCAACCCAAAGGGATGTTCCCCAGTATTCTGCCTGTCTACCTGGCTGTCAGGAGAGGTTTTGGCCAGTGTTTGGCAGGGCCTCGTCTCCCTGGTGGGGAGTGGGAGCCTCTACTTCGCACAGGTGGGCGGAGGCCAGTGCGAGGCGGTTAGAAAAGCTCTGTGGCCAGGACCCAGACCAAGAGCGCTAGCCAGGCGCTCCCGCCGCCTTGCTCACTCTGCATGCCATCCCGCCCCGCCGCCCCGTGGACAGCGCCCGCCTGCCTGGAACATCGCATCTGCACACGTTAGCGGGTAGAGAGAAGGCCATTGCACTTGTAATTAGAGGGGGGAATCTCAAGAAGAGAGGAATTCACCCAAATCTGTAGGTATTACAGCTAAATCTGATGGCGAATAGGTGGTTGGCTTCTTAGCCGTGAGAGGCTGTTCAAGTTTAATCTGAAAATTCTTCAGGAAAATTCTAGCTAAGCAGATTTAAATGTGCCTGTGTGATTAATTACTCTTCTTGCTGGACTTACACATATAAGCACGCCAAGTTTATTGAGACCAGATGTTGCAAATAAATTAGCTTTACTTTGGCTATCTTTGGTGTAGATGGGATGGTTTTAGAGATAAAATGATGTTTCAGTGGGAGCTATAATATACCTTTGTGGAGAGTAGATTCTAGTGCTGCCCATTGATCGTCTTTTGAGTTTTATTTTCTGCTTGAAAACTGGACTGGATTCTGAATTCTTCTACTGACTTGGAATCATTGAGAACTAAAAATTACCTTTTCCCGAACCTTGAAATTGCAAACTGCAGATAGCGGACCTGATAGACATTTCAGAGAAACTGCCACACGGGTCACGCTTGAACAACCTGTGGCGGAAGCTGCAGAAGCCACAGAGTCCCCTGAGCACTGATGGCAGCACCAGAGATGTTTCCAGTTGCAAAGGGTGCTTCCAGTCGACAAACCCGGAAACTGGCTCATCATTTTCTCTGATCATTAACCTTTGGTTTTCTTTCGTTTTCATAAATCTTTTCAAATATTGGTGGCATGGCATCTAACCTGCACAGACCGGTGTGCGGCCATCCTGTGCCCACGCTCTAAGGCTCCAGCAGACCCCTGAGAGCCTGTGCCTGGGGGTCCTTAGACATAGGGCTGCTCCCCATTACTTGTTAGCTGCGCAAGGAAATGTTCGCACCGCGACCGCATCATGGTTTGGGTCCTCGGGACACCAAAGGCTCTTCCTTCTCTGTCTCATTTGAGCCGCGGGTGCGCTGGCCTGCGCCCCTTCTCTGCTTGCGGAGGCCTCTGCCGGTAAGGTCAACACCCACAGTGCCGCTCTGAGGCTCAGAGGCCATCGTGGAAGAGCCATAGCAGAGGAGCACAAAAACAGATCTAGCTCCATTTTAAGGCAAATCCTTCCTCTTAATTGCATCTGGACCCTGTTGGCTATTTCCCTCAAGACTGAGGAATGAACAATGAAAAGGGGGAAACCAGCAGCAGAATCAGCTCCATATGGGCCTGTCCTGTTTGACCAGGTGCTGAGTGATTTCTCAGAGATGACAGACCAACCACAAGTCATGAAGCCGAAGGTTGCAGATGACAGAATTCTGGCCTCCAGCTGCCCCGGAACCAAAGACACCCCCCACGCCCCCCCTGCAGGTGCACACAGAACAAAGGGCCCTGCAGATACACACACAGGACCAAGAACCAGGACAGAACCAGAGCCGGGACCCTGGAACCCTTGCAGAAGCCAGGGGCCGCTGTTCAGGAAGATCTGGTGTTGATACCCCTTCACCATCAATGACCAAGCTCCGAGGGTCAATACCTGCCCCACCAGCACTTCCGCATAACTGCTCCTTCCTGCCCCTCAACACCCTTGGCCTGGTCCTGCTGGCTAGACAGGTCTGAGGCATCAACAGGTCTCCCTTTTGTTGGTTGTCACTTTAAAAAAAAAAAATCTATTTTATTGATTTTTACAGAGAGGAAGGGAGAGGGATAGAGAGTTAGAAACATTGATGAGAGAGAAACATCGATCAGCTGCCTCCTGCACACCTCCTACTGGGGATGTGCCCGCAACCAAGGTACATGCCCTTGACCGGAATCGAACCTGGGACCCTTGAATCCTCTATCCACTGAACCAAACTGATTAGGGCGGTTGTCACTTTTTTAGTTAATAAGCCTTTCCTTGCTCCACACCCTGAAGCTGAGTTCTGGCCTTTCGAGGCGTCGGGCACATGGCTCCAACCCAGCAACATGAGGTCAGTGTGCCCCACGGTGGGGGGCTGATCTGGCCACTTAGTTAGTGGGTCTGTCTGCTCCCTTCATTGGACTTATTTTTCCTCTTTATGATTAATAAACATTTGGGAGGAGATACTTTGCAACTGTACTAATCTTATTTCTTCTTAAACATTGCCCATCGATAGATGGAGAGATAAACTAAGTGGCATATCCATACAATGGAATGTTATTCAGTCTTAAAAAGAAAGGAGATCCTGGCACATGCTCCAAAGTGGTGAATCTTGAGGACATCATAAGCGAAATAAGCCAGTCACAAAAGAACAAATATTGTGTGATTGCACTTATATGAGGTGCTGACAGTCAAGTGCACAGAGACAGAAGGCAGAACGGTGGTTGCCAGGGGCCGGGGCTAGAGAGAAGGGGTTAGTGTTTCATGGAGTGGAATCTAAGCTTTGCAAGATGAAACCTGTCCTAGGGGTGATGGCAGCATGACAATGTGACTATATTCAATGCCACTCAGCCACACACACAGAATGGTTAAAATGACACATCTTATTAGGTAATTTTACCACAATCAAAAATTAAATCTATTTTTAAAATTAGCAGGCACCCTAATGCCACATTGTTTTGGTGCAAACACGGCCAGACGATTCTCTCGCTGACTTTTAACTGGGCTTGGCGTCCTGGCCAGTTTAGTCCTGTCCAAAGGGCCTAGGCCCACCGCTGGCAGGAGACCCCAATTGCAAGCCAAGTCCCAGGCTTCTGCTCCCGGGCCGGAGAGCGCTGGCGAGCCGGGTTAGAAGGGCTGACAGGAGCGCCCAGCGCCTCACACGGCGCTTGGCACCCGCTGCCAGCTTCTTGGCAGGCTTCACAGGGGCCTGAGGTGAGAGGTCCTTTGCTTTGACTCAGCTCGATCCCTCTCCCCCTCCCCACCCCTCTCCCCCCACCCCCGAGGGAAAGGGACTAGAAGGGCCAGAGAGACCAGACTGCTCCCGTGCCCACAGCCAGCATGTACTCTCTCTGACTGCCTGTGGGAACAAACAGAGGTTTAGGGGGAACCAACAAAAGGAGGGGGAGGCTGGCGGTGCCAACCTGATGCCCACCGCACTGCTGGGCAGGAGGCCCGCTGGGAACTGAAGGCCTCCCCCGCGCCGCCCGACTCAGACGCGCGTGGCCGGGCTCCCGGGAGGCGGCGGGCCTGCAGCCTTTCACGCGGAGGACACGGGAGACGGCGCAGGGGCAGGGGCCCGGGCGGGCAGGGGCAGGGGCAGGGGCAGGGGCGGGGGCAGGGGCGCCGGGCAGGGGCAGGGGCAGGGGCGCCGGCAGGGGCAGGGGCAGGGGCAGGGGCAGGGGCAGGGGCACGGGGCGCAGGGGCAGGGGCAGGGGCAGGGGCCAGGGGCAGGGGCGGGGGCAGGGGCGCCGGGCGGGGGCAGGGGCAGGGGCAGGGGCAGGGGCAGGGGCGGGGGCAGGGGCGCCGGGCAGGGGCAGGGGCAGGGGCAGGGGCAGGGGCAGGGGCAGGGGGGGGCAGGGGCAGGGGGCGGGGCGGGCGGGGGCAGGGGCAGGGGCAGGGGCAGGGGCAGGGGCAGGGGCGCCGGGCAGGGGCAGGGGCGCCGGGGCGGGGGCAGGGGCAGGGGCAGGGGCAGGGGCAGGGGCGGGGGGCAGGGGCGCCGGGCGGGGGGCAGGGGCAGGGGCAGGGGCAGGGGCAGGGGCGGGGGCAGGGGCGCCGGGCAGGGGGGGGCAGGGGCGCCGGGCAGGGGCAGGGGCAGGGGCAGGGGCAGGGGCAGGGGCGCCGGGCGGGGGCAGGGGCAGGGGCAGGGGCAGGGGCAGGGGCGCCGGGGGGGCAGGGGCGCCGGGCGGGGGCAGGGGCAGGGGGCAGGGGCAGGGGCAGGGGGCGCCGGGCGGGCAGGGGCAGGGGCAGGGGCAGGGGCAGGGGCAGGGGCAGGGGCGCCGGGCGGGGGCAGGGGCAGGGGCAGGGGCGGGGCGGGGGGCCGCCGGGCGGGGGCAGGGGCAGGGGCGGGGGCAGGGGCGCCGGGCGCGGGGGGGGCGGGGGCGGGGGCGGGGGCGGGGGCGGGGCGGGGGCAGGGGCGCCGGGCGGGGGCAGGGGCGGGGGCAGGGGCGCCGGGCGGGGGCAGGGGCGGGGGCGGGGGCGGCGCCGGCGGGGGCAGGGGCGGGGGCAGGGGCGGGGGCAGGGGCGCCGGGGGGGGCAGGGGGCGGGGGCAGGGGCGCCGGGCGGGGGCAGGGGCGGGGGCAGGGGCGCCGGGCGGGGGCAGGGGCGGGGGCAGGGGCGGCGCCGGGCGGGGGCAGGGGGCGGGGGGCAGGGGCGCCGGGCGGGGGCGCCGGGCGGGGGCGGGGGCGGGGGCGGGGGGCGGGGGGGGCGCGGCCGGGCGGGCGGCTTCCTGGGAGACGCGCTGGCTCGGGAGGGCCGTGAGGCTGGAACCCGAGAACACGGCGTTGGTTCCAGGCCCTCGCGAGCCCAGGCTCCAGGCGGCGGCGGGGTCCGTGCTCGGGGAGGCCGGTGGGACTCGCGGGGTTGGCTGAGCCCCCGCAGCCCGGGTTTGGGGAAAGTTTCCAGACTTGGGGCCGCAGCCGGGCGCCCGTAAACGAGGAGGATGATGGGTGGGCCTAAGCGGGAGGCTGCAGGCACCGGGCGGAGGCTCAGTTGGGTGGGGACTCCCTGAGCATGGCCGTTGGTGAAGAAGCGGCGTTAGGAGTTGGTCCATCACGAAGCCACTTGCAGGTGCCAATGTGTGAATGTCCACGGGAAGCAGCTGCGGAGGGACCCCCGCACCCGCCCCACGCGCTCCAGGCGGAGGCAGCGGGCCTGGCTGTCATGATGGGCGGTTTGAATCAAGGAAGCTGCATCAAGAGGTGGACCCTGCCCTGGCCCGTGTGGCGCAGGGGATAGAGCGTTGGCCCGAGGACTGAAGGCTCCCAGGTTCGATCCTGGTCAAGGGCACATGCCTTGGTTGCAGGCTGGATCCCTGCCTCTGGTCGGGGTGTGTGCGGGAGGCACCCAATCTATGTCACTCTCACATCCATGTTTCTCTCTCTGTGTCTCTTCCCCTCCCTTCCACTCAATCTCTCAAAAAAAAATCGATATATAAATAAATAGTGAAAAAAATATCCCTGAGTGAGGATTAACAAAAAAAGAAAAGAGAGGCCAATCCTGAGCAGGCTCTTCAAATGCCCCTCCACCGTGACCCTTAAATCTCTGGGCAGCGCCCACCTGTCCGCCTTGGCTCTCCACAGTGCCTGCTTTTCACAGGAGTCTCCCTAACTCCCCTACAAACCCTCAACCACTTCCAGGCCTCAACTGGTGCGGGGCGGGGGCGGGGGGCAGTAATAAGAACAGAGCCACAGCTGCTAACAACTGCTCACCTCACTAACTACAGACCTACAGACCCGGGGCCCTGGCGGGGAAAGGCCGGCACAGAGAAGAGGCCTCGCTGGGTCCAGGACTCGGGAAGGAAATGCATGTTGAGAACAGACCAAGGGCAGGCATGCTTGGACTTGGTGGCTGTGCCGGACCCTGGCCCCCTCCGGAGTTTCTCTCAGGGACGCTGCCCATTCTCCGGGCCGGCGCGGCTGAGCTGTGTGTCACATCACAGATTAGCCCCCTTGAGGGGGACTCTGAGCCCCTGAAGGCCGACCGCAGACCCTCCTCCCCTCTCCCCGTTACACTCGCAGCTGCACGTGGCTGTCTCTCCCTCGTGTGTGTAACCAGCCAGCTGTGAGGGGTCCGAGCAGGACTCCCAGGGAGACCGCCTGCTCCCCAGGCTGCGGCAGGATTGGGGTAACCGCTCCGATGGGATCCAGCCCTGTCTCTGCTGAGTTTGGCTCCAGCAGTGACAGGTGACCTCGGCCCCATCGTGTCTGGTTTCACAACCATTTACTGTCCATCGCCTGGGCCCTCCCCAGGGAGCCTCCTGCAGGCACAGCTCTGATCCTGTGCAGTCACTGTGTGTCCTTTGCCAACCTGAGGGTTCGCCCCAGGATCCACCCACTCGTCAGGAGCTCTGCCGGGAGCTTTCCACAGGACTCTATCTCCCTCCTTCCACGGCCCAAATCCGGTCACTGAGAGAAATGCTGGACAGTTAGTCCTTGGATGCAAGCCGGCACTCTGCAAGCCACAGGCCACCCTGCCCACACAGGCTTTGTGGCTTGGACTCTGTGCATGTCCTCAGGACTCCCTCCACCTTCTAGTCCTTTCGGCTGCTTTCCTGGGACTGTGGGACCCAGCAGCCCTGGGAGGTATGGCAGGGCAATGTGACCATGTGGGCAGGAGAGGCACATCCCCAAAGGAACGAGGATGCTAGGACGACACGTGGAAACAGCCACAGTCCACGCCCATCACTCTCTCTGCCAGGCCCACCTGTCTCTCCGGGGCAGTCCTAGACTCCTCAGGGTCAGGGTCCATTTCTCTGCTCTGATGACTGCCTCATCCTGCCTCTGCTTGCATCCCTCTGTGACAGGGCGCTCATTACCTCCGGAAGTGATTCCTTTTGTGGAAATGGTCTCCCTCTGTGACTGTCACTCACTGGGCCAGTTCTGCCTAATATCAAAGAACACTGATCACCAGTCGCCATGTTTCTCCGCCCTCCCTCCCTCTTCCTCCCCCACCCTTTCCCTCCCCCTCCCTCCCTCTTCCCCCAGGTCAGCAATGGGTGGACAGGCTGAGCAGGGCCATGGCCCAGGGGAGGTGCCGTGCCCTGTCCTTTGGCATCAGAATCTTAACCAGACCGCGGCCTTTGCGGGAACTGACCCTCCTGTTTTCCCTTGCCTAAAATAGTACTTCCTCATTGGAGGTGTAGCCAGTCATCCAGAGATGGTCTGGCTTGGAAACATTCACGGAAAGGCAGTGCTGACGTCAGCCAAACCTCAGCAGGGCCCTGCGGCCGGCCATTACCCGGCGTGAGCAGAGTGTGGGGAAAGCCAAGACGGGGCTGCGGACTGCAACAGGCCTGGCAGGTGCGGGTCTGCGGGTCTGCGGACCGCTTTCTTCTCAGAGAACTTGCCGTTGTTTTGCAGATAAGGCTGATGCCTGCTATCCCTTTTCACGCCAGAATGAGGCGGTAGACAACGGACACTGTGGGGCATATTAAATGAGATAATGGCTCTTTTAAGATGATAAATGGTTTCCTCTCACAGTTGCATGAGCAATCTCAAACTTCAAAGACAAGTTTGGAGGTGCCTGCCCTCGCTCTCAGTCCTGACCCTTGGTCTCCTGGCCAGGCTAGCTCCTGTCTGAGGAGTCTTCTTCCAGGCGCTCCCCCCTCCCCCCATCTGTGGGAGGCGGCCTCGCCCTTTCCTAAACAAGGGTTGTCATTGCATCCAGAGTCGCCCTCAGATCAGCCCCTCCCAGAGGCTCCCCGGCCCCCGCCTGGCAGGGTTGACGCAGCACAGGAGCCACTCTTCTGGGGGCTCTGCCATGCTCCTCAGGGGCTGCCCCCAAGAAGGACAGCTTGCACAGCTGAGGACATTACACGGGGCTCTGGGAGCCGACAGTCCCTTCCCGGTTCTCCGATGGTCTCAGCCGCTGTCTGGTCGCCTTGCTGGCCCCAGGCTGGAGGGAGCTGTGCTCTGTGCCCTCAGCTGCCTGGCCCACCTGTGGGGGAAGAGGCAGCTGGCAGGCTGGGTGAGGTGCGGGAAGGGGTGGGACTCCTCGGAGTAAGGGAGTGTGAACTTCATCCCAGAGAGGGGCTTGGAGGGCAAGGTCAGAGGAGGAAGGGTGCAGGGAAAGTGCCTATTTCTCCCGAAAGGTCATTGGCTCTATTGGAATTCTTTTTTTATTTTTAATTAAATCTCGATTGCTGAAAGTATTAAACATGTCCCCTCGCCCCCATGGACCCCTTCTAGCCCCCCTGTCCCCCCCCCAATTGGAATTCTCACCCAAAGCAGGAGTGCCCTTCAGCCCCCAGGACTCGGGCCCTCCTGCAGGAGCAGCCCGGGCCCAGCGCTGGTCTCGGTCCCGGCCTTGCTCCTGAGCACAGAGGAGGGGCTGCCACGGGTTCTGCGACCCGCCCGAGGCTGCCTGCTTCGCCCGCCCAGGAGAGACAGGGCCTCCGGGACCAGGACTGCTAGGGTGGGCCGGGTGTTTCTCATGCTCACCAGACCCCTGGTGCTCAGTGTGGGCCCTGGGCCAGCGTGTGGCCGTGTGTGGTCACCACCTGAGACTTGCTAGATATGCAAACTGTCAGGCCCCACTGAACCTACTCAATTGGAATCTGCATGTTAAATGTCCCCTGAATCCTCTCCAACCCAGGAGAGGCAGGCTCAGGAGTCAGGTCCTGGCTCACCAGAGGCCATCGCCAAGAACAATAAACATGCTCAGCTATTAGATCATGGAGTCTGGAGATATAGGTAGAGGCTTCATTTATTATTTATTATTTTTTTAGAGAGAGGAAGGGAGAGAGAGAGACGAGAGAGCTGTTGCTTTAGTTATTCATGCATCCATTGGTTGATTCTTTTTTTTTTTTAATATATTTTATTGATTTTTTACAGAGAGGAAGAGAGAGGGACAGAGAGTCAGAAACATCGATGAGAGAGAAACATTGATCAGCTGCCTCCTGCACACCCCCTACTGGGGATGTGCCCGCAACCAAGGTACATGCCCTTGACCGGAATCGAACCTGGGACCTTACAGTCCGCAGGCCGATGCTCTATCCACTGAGCCAAACCGGTTTTGGCCATTGGTTGATTCTTATATGTGCCCTGATTAGGGATTGAACCCACAACCTTGACGTATCAGGACGACACTCTAACCAACTGAACTATCTGGCCAGGGCTGGTATGCTAGTAGGCTTTAGTTAAATGTTTCCATGGCTTTGGTGGCCATGTAGCTTATAGTCCAAGATTTCAAAAGCCTGTGAGTCATGTTCCAAAGGCCTGCCGGGAAAGCCAGCTCCAGGAGAAACCCTGTGAGCACACCTTGCTTGAGAGATAGAAAAATATCGATAGTCAAGTGCAAAGCAACAGTTTAAACAATAACAAAGGTCGCAAGAGATCTCGTTTCTGCTTTGCTTTAAAGATAACGTCACTAACACACAATTATGAGCTATTTTACAGAACTTCAACCCAGCACCCCTTGTTTTCACAATTTACTTGTAAGTTGCCAACGTGGTGGCTCTGTGAAGCAGGGGGTCTCGGCAATTTATGAGTTTGTTTTGCAGAAGGAAAGGCGGCTTCGACCAGCTGCTGACGCCCAGGAGATCCCTCTCTCAGTTCTCTGAAGCTCCCCACCCCGCTCTCAGCTGCACGAGAACGCCCTACTTCTGCTTTAGGAGGAAGATGGATTTGAGGCACCATCAGGTCTCCCACCTTCTTGGTTTGCACCTTGTCAACCAATAAACCTTTCCTTATGCTCCCAACTGACGTTAGGAGTCTGGGCCTTTGGGAGCAGCAGGCACAGAGCTTTGGTGGCATTCAGAGCTGCTGTGCTGGAATCCAGGCTCGGTCAAAGCATACGGTTATCTTCAGAACCCTGACCCAGCCACGTTCCATGTGCACGCACCTGAGCAAAGATGGTGTCGTGGGCAGAACTGTCCAGACATCTGTGCCATCCCAGAACCTGGAAGGTGACCTCATCAGGAAACAGGGTCTGTGCGATGTAATGAAGGACCTTGGGATGAGATCATCATGGATGACCTGAGTGGGCCCTACATCCAATGGCAGCGCCCTCATAAGACAAAGAAGAGGAGACCCGACACCGAGGAAGGCGCATGGAGACAAGGCAGAGGTCGGAGTGATGAGCCACAAACCAAGGACCATCTGGAGCCACCAGGAGCTGGAGGAGGCGAGGAAGGTTCCCCAGAGCTCAGAGGGAGCACAGCCCTGCCCACACCTTGATCTCAGACTCTGGCCTCCAGAGCTGTGAGAGGACAATTTTGTGTCATTGTAAGTCACCCAGTTTGTGGCAATTTATTACGATGGCCTTTTCCAACTATGAAAGAGAAGGATGGCCGAAGGAACTCAAGAAAGAAGCAATGGCCTGGACAAATCCAAGTTACAGAAAGCTTAGCTTTGTTCCCAGAATTAACTGCCTTTCATCCTCATTCCTTTTTTTTTTTTTTTAATGCTCCATGAAACCCAAGTACAGCTGAGAGCAGGGTACGTGGGCTCGCATGGCTGGCTGGTCAGCAGACCATGGAGACCTCCAGGAGAGCTCCTTCGGGCTTCCAGGCATAACTATTTTATCTGTACCTAACTCCACCTTGTTTGGAAATTACTGTTAAAGCAGTTATGGTACAGTGAATGGAGTCATGTATTAACTGCTTACGTGCCACTTAAAACAGGCTTTATTCAGCAAGTCCTTTGGCAAGACCCCACAAGGCCTGAGTTTGCTAAGCTTAGCTGACATGCATTAGATTAATAGAAAGCAAGCTATCTTGATACTAGATTTGAAGGAACAGAAACTCTAACTGGGGCATTGGGATAACTTCATTGTTTCCTTTTAAAATGCTTTCAGGGTTCAAAGACAAAGATTCAGGGCAGCAGTTATCAGCTCTGACTCACTTGGGCTCGTTGGGGGAGCTGAGAAATAGTGCAGCCTCTACCGAACCAGGAGCCAGAATTTCCGGAGTCTCTGGGAAATACCCACCTTGTCTGGCAGAGCCTACGCCCTGTGCCAGACCCTGCTCCCAGCCGCCCATGTAGCCAGGGCGCAGGCGTGGGTCCAGGGCTGGCCAAGCAGACACACTCACCCAGCCTCTGTGTCGGGTCTGTGATGCAGGGAGGGCCAGCAGGGTCCATCCTGCGGTGAGGGGACCGCATGTCTGGTGCACCCAGTGTTGCCCGTGATGGTTGTACTGCTGAGAGCAGAGGCTCGGGGAGGTCTAGGGACTGGTCCAGGGTCCCAGGACTAAAGACCAGCAGAGGGACTTACCAGGCCTCCAGGCTGGGGCAGCCACGCGCCCTCCCTGGACCTGCTGGGAGCCAAGTTCCACACACTGTTCTGGATGATACGGCTCCCAGACCCAGCCTCTGACCTTCTTAAGTGCCCCTCCCCACTCCTTTTACTTTATTTATTTTATTTTTTTTAGTATGTATTTTTATTGATTTCAGAGAAGGAGAGGGAGAGAGATAGAAACATCAATGATGAGAGAGAATCATTGATCGGCTGCCTCCTGCACGCCTCCCTTTACCCCACTGGGGATCAAGCCCACAACCCTGGCATGTGCCCTTGACCTGAATCGAACCCTTCAGTCTGCAGGCCGACACTCTATCTACAGAGCCAAACCGGCTAGGGCCCTCCCCACTCTTTTTAGATAAAATTTAACATTTTATTCAAGTATCAGATACTTAAAGAACATTCAGTGTGCAGCTCAATGAATTTCAACATGGTGGACCCAGAGCAACCAGAACCCAGACCAAGAAATAGAATGCGGCCAGGCCCCGCCCTGCTGGGCCTTCCTCCACAGGCATGCCCCTCGCCATCGGTCCGATCCGCGTCCCTTGCCCCGAGCTGCACAGAAGTGGGCTCTTCTCGGTCGGCGCCCGGTGGGTGGGTCGGGATAGGCACCCGCCCTGCTGGCCACAGGTGCGGAGCCTCCGTTTCTCGCTGGGGGGAGGCTCTCTGGGCTCGGGCTTCGCAGAATTTCAGTGAAGAGGGGAGGGAGGCAGTCACGGAGGGAGGCGGGGTCGGAGGGAGGCGGGGTCACAGAGGGAGGCGGGGTCACAGAGGGAGGCGGGGTTGGAGGGAGGCGGGGTCGGAGGGAGGCGGGGTCTCGGAGGGAGGCGGGGTCACGGAGGGAGGCGGGGTTGGAGGGAGGCGGGGTCTCGGAGGGAGGCAGGGTCACAGAGGGAGGCGGGGTAAGAGGGAGGCATGGTCGCAGAGGGAGGCGGGGTTGGGGGCAGGGTCACGGAGGGAGGCGGGGTGGGAGGGAGGCGGGGGGTGGAGGGAGGCGGGGTCGCGGAGGGAGGCGGGGTGGGAGGGAGGCGGGTGGGAGGCGTGGTCATGGAGGGAGGCGGGGTTGTGGAGGGAGGCAGGGTCGGAGGGAGGCGGGGTGGGAGGCGTGGTCATGGAGGGAGGCGGGGTCGGAGGGAGGCGGGGTCTCGGAGGGAGGCGGGGTGGGAGGCGTGGTCATGGAGGGAGGCGGGGTTGTGGAGGGGAGGCGGGGTCGGAGGGAGGCGGGGTGGGAGGCGTGGTCATGGATGGAGGCGGGGTTGTGGAGGGAGGCGGGGTCGGAGGGAGGTGGGGTCAGAGGGAGGTGGGGTCTCGGAGGGAGGTGGGGTCACAGAGGGAGGCGGGGTCGGAGGGAGGCAGGGTGGGAGGGAGGCGGGGTCACAGAGGGAGGCGGGGGGGGGTCACAGAGGGAGGCGGGGTCAGAGGGAGGTGGGGTCTCGGAGGGAGGTGGGGTCACAGAGGGAGGCAGGGTCAGAGGGAGGCGGGGTCAGAGGGAGGCATGGTTGCAGAGGGAGGCGGGGTTGGGGGCAGGGTCACGGAGGGAGGCGGGGTGGGAGGGAGGCGGGGTCATGGAGGGAGGCGGGGATGGAGGCGGAGTCTCAGAGGGAGGCAGAGTTGGAGGGAGGCGGGGTCACAGAGGGAGGCAGGGTCTCAGAGGGAGGCGGGGTCGAAGGGAGGCGGGGTCTCAGAGGGAGGCGGGGTCGAAGGGAGGCGGGGTGGGAGGGAGGCAGGGTCTCGGAGGGAGGCGGGGTCGGAGGGAGGCGGGGTCTCAGAGGGAGGCGGGGTCTCGGAGGGAGGCGGGGTCTCGGAGGGAGGCGGGGTCTCGGAGGGAGGCGGGGGTCGGAGGGAGGCGGGGTCTCAGAGGGAGGCAGGGTGGGAGGCGGAGTCGGAGGGAGGCGGGGTGGGAGGCGGGGTGGGAGGGAGGCAGGGTCTCGGAGGGAGGCGTGGTCTCAGAGGGAGGCGGGGTCAGAGGGAGGCGGGGTCTCGGAGGGAGGCAGGGTCTCGGAGGGAGGCGGGGTGGGGTCGGAGGGGTCGGAGGGAGGCGGGGTCTCGGAGGGAGGCGGGGTCTCAGAGGGAGGCGGGGTTGGAGGGAGGCGGGGTCTCGGAGGGAGGCGGGGTTGGAGGGAGGCGGGGTCTCGGAGGGAGGCGGGGTCTCGGAGGGAGGCAGGGTCTCGGAGGGAGGCGGGGTCGGAGGGAGGCGGGGTGGGAGGCGGGGTCTTGGAGGGAGGCGGGGTCGGAGGGAGGCGGGGTCTCGGAGGGAGGCGGGGGTCTCAGAGGGAGGCGGGGGGGTCGGAGGGAGGCGGGGTCAGAGGGAGGCGGGGTCTCGGAGGGAGGCAGGGTCTCGGAGGGAGGCGGGGTCGGAGGGAGGCGGGGTCTCAGAGGGGGCGGGGTCAGAGGGAGGCGGGGGGGTCTCGGAGGGAGGCGGGGTCTCAGAGGGAGGCGGGGTCAGAGGGAGGCGGGGTCTCGGAGGGAGGCGGGGTCTCAGAGGGAGGCGGGGTCGGAGGGAGGCGGGGTCAGAGGGAGGCGGGGTCAGAGGGAGGCGGGGTCTCGGAGGGAGGCGGGGTCTCAGAGGGAGGCGGGGTCAGAGGGAGGCGGGGTCAGAGGGAGGCGGGGGTCTCGGAGGGAGGCGGGGTCGGAGGGAGGCGGGGTCGGAGGCGGGGTCTTGGAGGGAGGCGGGGTCGGAGGGAGGCGGGGTCTCGGAGGGAGGCAGGGTCTCGGAGGGAGGCGGGGTGGGAGGCGGGGTCTCGGAGGGAGGCGGGGTCTCAGAGGGAGGCGGGGTTGGAGGGAGGCGGGGTCTCGGAGGGAGGGGGGGTTGGAGGGAGGCGGGGTCTCGGAGGGAGGCGGGGTCTCAGAGGGAGGCGGGGTCGGAGGGAGGCGGGGTCAGAGGGAGGCGGGGTCTCGGAGGGAGGCAGGGTCTCGGAGGGAGGCGGGGTCGGAGGGAGGCGGGGTGGGAGGCGGGGTCTTGGAGGGAGGCGGGGTCGGAGGGAGGCGGGGGTCTCAGAGGGAGGCGGGGTCTCAGAGGGAGGCGGGGTCAGAGGGAGGCGGGGTCAGAGGGAGGCGGGGTCTCGGAGGGAGGCAGGGTCTCGGAGGGAGGCAGGGTCAGAGGGAGGCGGGGGGGTCTCAGAGGGAGGCGGGGGGTCAGAGGGAGGCGGGGTCTCGGAGGGAGGCGGGGTCTCAGAGGGAGGCGGGGTCGGAGGGAGGCGGGGTCAGAGGGAGGCGGGGTCAGAGGGAGGCGGGGTCTCGGAGGGAGGCGGGGTCGGAGGCGGGGGGAGGGTCTTGGAGGGAGGCGGGGTCGGAGGGAGGCGGGGGGGGGGGAGGCGGGGTCTCGGAGGGAGGCAGGGTCTCGGAGGGAGTCGGGGTCGGAGGGAGGCGGGGTGGGAGGCGGGGTCTTGGAGGGAGGCGGGGTCGGAGGGAGGCGGGGGGTCTCGGAGGGAGGTGGGGTCTCAGAGGGAGGCGGGGTCAGAGGGAGGCGGGGTCAGAGGGAGGCGGGGGTCTCGGAGGGAGGCAGGGTCTCGGAGGGAGGCAGGGTCAGAGGGAGGCGGGGTCTCAGAGGGAGGCGGGGTCAGAGGGAGGCGGGGTCTCAGAGGGAGGCGGGGTCGGAGGGAGGCGGGGTCAGAGGGAGGCGGGGTCGGAGGGAGGCGGGGTCTCAGAGGGAGGCGGGGTCGGAGGGAGGCGGGGTCAGAGGGAGGCGGGGTCTCGGAGGGAGGCAGGGTCGGAGGGAGGCGGGGTGGGAGGCGGGGTGGGAGGCGGTCTCGGAGGGAGGTGGGGTTGGAGGGAGGCGGGGTGGGAGGGAGGGAGGGAGGCGGGGTCGGAGGCACATTAGTGGCTCGTAGATGGCGGTGCTGCTGGGGCGCGGAGGCCACAGAGTCCCCGCTTCTGGCTCCGGCCGCCCCGTCCCTGCGCCCCAAAGAGAAGGCCTGGGGGGTGGGGGGGCGTGTGATGGCGCAGCTGATCAGAGTCCAGGGCGCACCTCCTGTGCTCAGGAGTCGTTCTGACCCGATGCCTCCGGCCACCACAGGGCGATGGCTGTGGCTGTCCTTTAAAAGGCTCCCTCCTCCTGCCTTAGCCGCAGGGAGGGCTTGCTGATGGGATTAAGGCCAAGTGGATCATCACCCGAGAGAAGAATAGATGCTGGTTTTGAAGGGAATTTAAAAGGCTAGCCTCCCAGTTCCTGTTGGTCCCTCACAGACTGAGAGAGGCTGCCCTGGGTCTGATGGCAGGACTAAGCTCAGTGGACACCCCTCCCTGTGCAAGAAGTTGTCCTCATTGTAAAAACCCTAATTTCTTTCTAACAAAAGAGCTTTGAAGAAACAGTGGGCCTCCACATAAGTCCATTTGAATCCACTTCAAACACGGCCGCAGGTGATTTCCACTCCTGCTCAGAGCTTCCTTTGAACTCGTCAGTCAGGCAGCCCTCGCCCTGAAGGTCAGCGCTCAGGCCTTCGTAGCCGGACTGGCATCCCCAAAGCGGCTTCCTGGGGCTATAGGGGTTAGGTTGGTGAGAATGAGATAGAGAAAACCCAAAGGAAAAATTTTAAACGCGTTTTAAAGTCATAAAATGAAGGCACCACCAAGTCCTGCTTCCCCTCATCAGGAGCGGGTCTGCTGGGCTGTGCAGAGCACATGTCTGTGCGTGTCCAGCCCCGCAGCCGGGCCAGGCACACCACCGAGCGGGAGGCAGTCGGCAGAGGGGCCGCTGGAGCCAGGCCCGCCCAGTGCCAGGGCAGCTCTGTGTCCCCCAGAGGTGACAGAGCTGCTGCTGAACCGCACGCCCCACGTCCGCTCCTAGGGAGAGGCTGGAGAGCGACGTCTGCACCATCTGTGTCCCTCTTCGCTAGTCTAAACTCCAGATGCTGCCATTTGACACCTCACACATTAATGGCAATTAATTGACTATGGCAAATTAGTTGTTCCTCCTACCAGTATGTAAGCTTGCTGGGCTTCAAAGAGTCTTACCACTTGTGATTCGGGTGGGTAGGGACTCCAGGTAACCCAGGGACTATGCCACAACACCTGCTCCAGGTACTTAGGTAACGGCTGAGTGCACTAATCTATTAGCCAATCACTTTATTTTACTTTATTTTATTGTTTAAAGGATTACACATAGTAGTACATATGTCTCCTTTTTCCCCCCCATTGTCCTTCCCCCAGCCTTCTCTACCCCCTGTC
Source organism: Ia io (assembly GCA_025583905.1). Taxonomy (NCBI): domain Eukaryota; kingdom Metazoa; phylum Chordata; class Mammalia; order Chiroptera; family Vespertilionidae; genus Ia; species Ia io. The sequence goes on along the minus strand of JAJQQW010000020.1, from coordinate 51,088,169 downwards.
GCATGCCCTCATCCCCCCCGCCCCCCCAGTGTCTGTGTCCATTGGTGTGCTTATATGCATGCATACAAGTCCTTGGGTTGATCTCTTTCCCCCGATTCCCAAACTCCCCAGCCTTCCCGCTGTAATTTGAACAGTCTGTTCGATGCTTTACTGCCTCTGTATCTATCTTTTTGTTCATCAGATTATAATGTTCTTTATTTTCCATAAATGAGTGAGATCATGTGGTATTTTTCTTTCATTGACTGGCTTATTTCATTAGCATAATGCTCTCCAGTTCCATCCATGCTGCAGCAAATGGTAAGAATTCCTTCTTTTTTGTAGCAGCATAGTATTCCATGGTGTAGATGTACCATCCTACCTAATAAAATGGTAATATGTAAATTACCATTACTCTGCTACGCCCATGATTGGGCCAGCGGGAGGCGCAGGGGGCGGGACTCGGGGTGGCCAGGGTAACTGATTGGACCAGCGGGACACTGAGCTCGCGTCGCCAGCGGCGGCGCCATGGCTGTGCTGCGGAAAAGAAGGGGCCTCTGGGGAAGCGAGCTCACATCCCGCCGCGGACCATCAAAAGCGGGGGAGCTGGGTGCCTGTCCGCTCAGGCACCAGGCCTTTCAGAAGCCTCCGCCGTGCCAGAGGCTTCTGAAAGGCCTGGTACACCAGCAGACAGGCACCCAGCTCCCCCGCGATCGAAAGCGAAAGCGTGTAGGGGACCCTACACGTGCATGATTCAATCATGCACTGGGCCTCTAGTAGTTTTTTAATCCACTCATCTGCTGATGGGCACTTAGGCTGTTTCCAAATCTTAGCTATGGTGAATTGTGTTGCTATGAACATAGGGGTGCATATATCCTTTCTGATTGGTGTTTCTAGTTTCTTGGGATATATTCCTAGAAGTGGGATCACTGGGGTCAAATGGGAGTTCCATTTTTAGTTTTTTGAGGAAACTCCATACTGTTCTCCACAGTGGCTGCACCAGTCTGCATTCCCACCAGCCGTGCACGAGGGTTCCTTTTTCTCCACATCCTCGCCAACACTTGTCGTTTGTTGATGATAGCCATTCTGACAGGTGTGAGATGGTACCAAATTGTCGTTTTGATTTTCATCTCTCAGATGATTAGTGACTTTGAGCATGTTTTCATATGTCTCTTGGACTTCCTTCTGTCTTTTTTCAAAAAGTATCTATTTAGGTCCATTGCCCATTTTTTTTATTGGATCATTTATCTTCCTTTTATTAAGTTGTATGAGTTCCCTGTAAATGGTGGAAATTAAACCTTTATCAGTGATAACGTTGGCAAATATGTTCTCCCATGCAGTGGGCTTTCTTGCAGTTTTGTTGATGGTTTCTTTTGCTGTGCAAAAGCTTATTTTGATGTAGTCCCATTTGTTTATTTTCTCTTTAGTTTCCATTGCCCTAGGAGCGGTATCGGTGAAGAAATTGCTTTGACATATGTCTGAGATTTTGCTGCCTGTGGATTCCTCTATTATTTTTATGGTTCCACGTCTTATGTTTAAGTCCTTTATCCATTTTGAGTTTATTTTTGTGTATGGTGTAAGTTGGTGGTCTAGTTTCATTTTTTGCATGTATCTGTCCAATTTTCCCAATACCATTTCTGAAGAGACTGTCTTGACTCCATTGTATATTCATGCCTCCTTTGTCAAATATTAATTGAGCATAGTGGTTTGGGTTGATATCTGAGTTCTCTATTCTATTCCATTTGTCTATATGTCTGTTCTTGTGCCAGTACCAGGCAGTTTTGAGAACAGTGGCTTTGTAATACAGCTTGAAATCTGGTTTTGAGATCCCACCTGCTTTGTTCTTTCTCAGGATTGCTGTGGCTATTCGGGGTCTTTTTTTATTCCAGATGAATTTTTGGAGAGTTCTTTCTAAGTCTGTGAAATATGCCTTTGGTATTTTGATGGGGAGTGCATTGAATCTATAGATTGCTTTGGGTAGTATGGACATTTTAATGATATTGATTCTACCAATCCATGAACATGGTATGTTCTTCCATCTGTTTATGTCTTCCTCTATCTCTTTTTTTCAGTGTCCTGTAGTTTTCCGTGTATAGGTCTTTTACCTCCTTAGTTAAAGTTTATTCCTAGATATCTTAATTTTTTTTGGTGCGATGGTAAATGGGATTGCTTTTTTAGACTCTCTTTCTGTAAGTTCACTATTGGTGTATAGAAATGCCATAGATTTCTTGGCATTAATTTTGTATCCTGCTACATTGCTGAATTCATTTATTAAGTCTAATAGTTTTTTTGATGGAGTCTTTGGGTTTTCTATGTACAATATCATGTCATCTGCGAATAAGGACAGTTTTACTTCATTTCCAATTTGGATGCCTTTTATTTCTTCTTCTTGTCTAATCGCAATGGCTAATACTGCCAGTACTATGTCGAACAGGAGTGGTGAGAGTGGGCATCCCTGTCTTGTTCCTGTTCTTAGGGGAAATAGTTTTAGTTTTTGTCCATTGAGTATGATGTTGGCTGTGGGTTTGTCATATATGGCTTTTATTATGTTGAGGTATGATCCTTCTATTCCAGCCTTGCTGAGAGTTTTTATCAAGAAAGGGTGTTGGATTTTGTTAAATGCTTTTTCTGCATCAATTGATATGACTATGTGATTTTAATCTCTCAATTTGTTTATGTGATGTATCACATTTATTGATTTGAGGCTATTGTACCATCCTTGCATCCCTGGGATAAATCCTACTTGGTCATGGTGTATGATCTTTCTGATGTACTGCTGGATCTGATTTGCTGGAATTTTGTTGAGGATTTACGCATCTATGTTCATGAGGGATGTTGGCCTGTAATTCTTTCATTGTTGTTGTCTTTATCTGCTTTTGGTATTAGGGGGATGCTTGCTTCATAGAATGAGCTTGGAAGTATTGCCCCTCTTGAATTTTTTGGAATAGTATGAGGAGGATAGGTTTTAGTTCTTCCTTGAATGTTTGTAAAACTCCCCTGTGAAGATGTCTGGCCCCGGGCTTTTGTTTGCTGGAAGCTTTTTGATGACTGCTTCAATTTCTCCATAGTTATCAGCCTATTGAGATGTTTAGATTCTTCCTGATTGAATTTTGGAAGGTTGTATTTTTCTAGGAATATCCTCCAGGTTGTCCAGTTTGTTGGAATAGATTTGTTCATAGTATTTTTAAACAATCCTTTGTATTTCTGTGGGGTCTGTTGTTATTTCTCCTCTTTCATTTCTGATTTTGTTTATTTGGGTCCTCTCTCTTTGCTTCTTGGTGAGCCTGGCTAGAGGTTCATCAATCTTGTTTATGCTTTCAAAGAACCAGCTCTTGGTTTTGTTGATCTTTTGTATTGTTTTTTTGGTCTCTATGTTGTTTATCTCTGCTCTGATCTTTATTTCCTTCCTTCTGCTTACACTGGGCTTTTCTTGTTGCTCTCTTTCTAACTCTTTGAGTTGTAGGGTTAGGTAATTTATTACCATTGTTTCTTGTTTTTTGCAGTAGGCTTGTAGAGCTATGAACTTCCCTCTCAAGACTGCTTTTGCTGTGTCCCATAGATTTTGGATTGTTGTGTTTTCATTGTCATTTGTTGCCATGATGTTTTTTATTCTTCTTTGATCACTCTGGTAACCCAGTCATTGTTTAATAGAATGCTATTTAGTCTCCATGTGTTTGATTTTTTTGGATTGTTTTTATTGTAGTTGATTTCCAGTTTTATGCCACTATGGTCTGAGAAGATGCTTGATATGATTTCTATCTTCTTGAATTTGAAGAGACTTTGCCTGTGACCCAATATATTGTCTATCTTTGAAAATGACCCATGTGTACTTGAGAAGAATGTATATTCTGTGGCTTTGGGGTGAAATGTTCTGAAGATGTCAATTCCATCTGGTCTGGTGAGTCATTTAGGATTGATGTTTCTTTGCTGATTTTTTGTTTAGAGGATTTGTCCAATGGTGATAGTGGGGTATTAAAGACCCCTACTATGATTGTATTGCTGTCAATCTCTCCCTTGATATCCTCCAGAAGTTTTTTTTATATATTTGGGTGCTCCTGTATTGGGTGCATATATATTTACCAGAGTTATTTCTTCTTGTTGGATTGCTCCCTTTAGTATTATGAAGTGGCCTTCCTTATCTCTTGTTATGTCCTTCACTTTGAGATCTAATTTGTCAGATATAAGTATTGCTACCCCAGCTTTTTTTTCATTTCCATTCGCCTGAAAAACCTTTTTCCATCCCTTCACCATCAGTCTGTGTGCGTCTTTTTTTCTGAGGTGGGTTTCTTGTAGACAGCAGATATATGGGTCATGTTTTCTTATCCACTCAGTTACCCTATGTCTTTTGATTGGGGCATTTAATCCATTTACATTTAAAGTTATTATTGATAGCTACTTATTTGTCGCCATTTTCATTCTATACCTGTGTTCCTTCTTCGCTTCCTATTTCTTTTTTTTTACAGCAGACCCTTTAGCATTTCTTGCATTGCTGGTTTGGTGGTAATAAACTCCCTTAGTCCTTTTTTTGTCTGTGAAGCTCCTGATTTCACCCTCAATTTTGAATGATAGCCTTGCTGGGTACAGTATTCTTGGATTCAGACCCTTCCTTTGCATGACTTTGTATCTTTCATTCCATTCCCTTCTTGCCTGATGTGTTTCTGTTGAGAAATCAGTTGCTAACCTGATGGGGGTTCCTTTTTAGGTAACTTTCTGTCTCTCTCTTGCAGCTTTTAAGATTCTTACTTTGTCGTTGGTGTTTGCCAATTTAATTATAATGTGCCTTTGCATCGGTCTTTTGGGGTTCATTTTATTTGGGACTCTGTGAGCTTCTTGGATTTGTGTGAGTTTTTTTCTTCCCTATATCAGGGAAGTTTTCTGTCATTATTTCTTCAAACAGGTTTTCTATTCCTTGCTCAGTTTCCTCTCCTTCTGGCACCCCTATTATGTGGATATTGTTTGGTTTCGTGTTGTCCCAAAGTTCCCTTAGGTTCTCCTCCTGCTTTTTAATTTTTTTTTTCTAGAAGCTGCTCTAATTGGGTATTTTTTCCTACCTTGTCTTCTAGCTCACTGATGTGGTCCTCTCTTCTTCTAGTCTCCTCTTGATGCTTTTTATTGAGTTCTTTATACCAGTGATGTCATTTTTCATTTCTTCTTGGTTCTTCTTCATTTCCTCTTGGTTCTTACACATATTGTTGAATTTGTCTTCCATTCTTTTCAGCCACCTTATGACCATTTCTCTGAATTCTTTCTCTGACATGTTGCTTGCCTCCATTTTGTTTACTTCCTTTTCTGGTGATGCCTGCTTTTCTTTCATATGCAGGCTATTTCTTTGTCTCCCCATGATCTCTCTTCTCCAAGTGTCTGGTTATGTAGTTCTCTCTCTCCTGCATTGATTTAAAGGCACAAAATACAACACAACAAGGCACAATGCACAAGGCACTGAACACAAATGTATTCACTATATGAATAACCCCAAATAAAGGTGACCACCAGAGAAAAGAGAATTAAGGGACAAGAAAGAAAGAAGAAGATAAAAAAAAAGAAACAGAAAAAAACAAGGAGTGCAAAAATGAAGTTGGGAAAAGGAAAAAAAGTAAGAGAGAAAAGAAAGAGAATAAAAAAGAAGAGGGGGGAAAAACTATTTATATGGTGAGAAAACTCCAATAGAACAGCCACTAATCCCAACAAATGCAAGCAACAAATACCTAGAGATGAATGCAAACTACAAACAACAACTAATATCAAGTGAGGCAAGGGAAAACAGAAGCAAAAAACAAACAAAAACAAAACAAAAAAAACTATAAGAAAAAGTGAAACAATCTCACAAACAAGCATAAAAAAACCCAATATAATCAACAATCAAGCAAACAACAACAAAAGGACAGAGAGAAAAAAACCAATTTGGATAGTGAAGAAAGAGAAGAGAGAGGTGTGTATGGACTTAGAGCAGGGGATTGGAAATTAGATATATAAATAGGGTGAAATTTTAACGGGGTGAAAAGAAGGAATAGGGAAAATCTAAAGCAGGAATAGGGTAAGAGAAACAGGACAACAAAAGAGGAAAAGTGAGGAAGAGAGTGTTGGCATAAAGGTAAAGTTGTGATAGAGTAAAATGATGCTAAAGGAAAGATGAAAATAGAATGTAGAACACTAATCCCAAAATAAAGTAAAGAGAAAATAAAATGACACTTTTTAAAAAAAGGTAAAATAGTAGTAGTAATAATACTGATTAAAAATAAAAATGTAATAATTAAAAAGGTAAGATCAAGTGAGAAAAAAATTTAATTTCTTAAGTAAAAGATGAAAAAACTAAAATAACAATGTGCAGTAGTGAAGGTCATTCATTTCCTCTACTGTTCTGTGTGGCTCACCTGTTTCCTAGTCAGGACAGTATTGAAGTTCCTTGAGTTCCACTGCTCCTCAGTGTTGTAGGCCACAGTCCTGATTTTCAAGCAGGCAGTACTTCTTTGTTTCTTATACTCCTTTTATTTGTGTTTCAACCCCTGGGTGGCAGTGTTTCTGGATTGACCTCTGGGTCTATAGGTCCTCTCTAGCTAGTGTTTAGATTTTGTTCCCCTGTGCCACTTAATACCGGTTTGGGGGAATGGGCTGCCCCAGAGCTGGTTCTCTGATCGTTATTCTCCGCTCTGATACCCAGGTACCACAAAAACCACTTTCCCCTGCAGTCTCTTAGAGTGTCCCCAATTGGGTGATCCTATGTATTGGGTTTAGTAATCAAAAGCAAGGATTTAATGAGGGGGGAAAAGAAAAGAAAGAAAGAAAGAAAGAAAGAAAGAAAGAAGAAAGAAAGGAAGAAAGAAAGAAAGAAAGAAAGGAAGAAATAAAGAAAGGAAGGAAGGAAGGAAGGAAGGAAGGAAGGAAGAAAGAAAGAAAGAAAGAAAGAAAGAAAAAAGAAAGAAAGAAAGAAAGAAAGAAAGAAAGAAAGAAAGAAAGAAAGAAAGAAAGAAAGAAAGAGCCCAGAGTAAGTGCATGAACTCAGAGTAAGTGGCGCAAGTCTGTGCAGTCTTTTTTCCCCTGGCTCTAAGCTGCCGGCACACTGTTAAAATTTTTAGGCTGTCCTTTTGCGCCCAGTTCAGCTATGGGTTGCTTTTTAGAATTCCCTTCTGTTAGCAGCCCTGCAGATCCCCTTCCACATTTGTGGATCACGCTAGGCCTAACCACCGTGGATTTTTTTTTTTTGATGCAGACTTCTCCAGGTCCTCTAGCTCCCATTGTGTGTGTTTCTCTCTCCTGCCTGGATCATAGACCTCACCTTATCCTAGGTGAAATCTGACCTTTCTGTGAAGAGGTGTAGAGCTCCTCCAAATCCGTGTGTTCACGCTGCTTGGGGACCAGTGTTCCTGGGTTCGCAGCTGTTCGCTGGGTGTTGTTGTAGATTCCCGGGATTTTTAGGCTTCCAATAACATCCACTCTCCCCTTCAAGATGGCACAGTCTCCACATCAGAGCCAGTCACTCCGGGAGAGATTTCAGCAGCAGTGGAGGCTGCCTGGTCAGGGAATCCCGTCTGGCAATCCCCTACAGTCCCTTGGAGTATAGCTGTCCCTCAACTCACAAATAAACACTCCCTTTGCGACCACACTCTCTCCTTTCGTTCTCTCACTCACGCACTATCTTGCAGTCTGCCTTCCCGTCGGCAGCCATCTTCACCTCTCTCTTGGGAAAGTTTCTTCAGCCAATCATTTTCTTTCTTGCTTCCCAACTGGACTCCCCAGTAATCATTCACTCAACATATTGTTCTGAGGTGGGTCTCTTGTAGACAGCATATAGTTGGGTCATGTTTTTTAATCCATTAAGCTACCCTATGTCTTTTGTTTAGAGCATTTAATCCATTAGCATTTAAGGTTATTATTGATAGGTAGTTAATCATTGCCATTTTAATTCTGTATGGCTAGGTTTCTGTGGGAGCCCCGTTCACATCCTGTATGGTTCAGGGTTCTGGTTCTGGAGAAGGCCGCACACAAATGAAAGAGACTAGAAAAATATTAATTTGGGAATATTGGGGGCCAGGCGGTAGTCCAACTCTAGTGGGAGAACTACTACCTTGCTTTGGCCTTGCTATCCCTTTTATTGAGACTATGGGATACACCCATAGCCCTTAGGCAGGTAATTCCAGTAACAGGCAGATTATCTTATCAGTAAGGATTTACATGATTATTTGGTGGGGAAGTTGCCTCAGTTACCATTGTCTCAGTTAGATAGGGAGTGGTTGGCTCTGACCTTTCCGAGCTTCAAGGTTGACAAGCCTTCCACATCTTTCTATTAGTGAGACAATGGTCGGTTTCTGGCATCTCCCCCATTTCTTTCCTTTAAAAAATCTTGCATCTGCAGACCAGAAATAAACATATAAGAACAAAAAATGTTTGAGTCCCAATTTCAATGTCCAACAGTTCTGAGTCCAGTTTCAATGCCAAACAGTTCCTTATGTGTACATGTCAGCAATGATATTTCAGTTCTGGATGGTGGACAAATGGTGGTAATGCAGGTCCGACCCTCTCTGGTTTGGTCCTGGGCAACCTGCAGCGACACACAGCTGCTGACTGCTAGTATGGCAAGGTGTCGTCAGCGTCTTCCATCTCTGGACTGTTTCTCCTCTTGTCTTCATGGCTGGAGCATTCCTGTTAATACCTCTCTGTTGCAGGAATCCACATGGTCTTGGAGTTGTTTTCTGAAAATATACAAACATATTCTTGACTAAAAGTTAATAAAGGAGTCTTTTCTATAAATTTGACTTGGGATCCTTTTTATTTTTGACCAAATGATTTTCCTTTTGCTTATTTTGACACCATGTGTGTTTTTCATGGGTGTCTTGCTGTTAGCATTACAAATGAAAATTAATTTTCAAAGTAAAAATTTTTCTAGATGTAATTTACTTACAGGATATTTTCCCTTACATAACATTACCCCACTATCTCTACTTTTTTTAAATTTAATTATTAGGAGGCTTTTGGAAAATTTTATAATGCAGTCTTGATAACTTTAAATTTTAATTTTTTGCACAAAAATATGACTGCTTTAGGTTCATTGCATGTTAAGCAATTTTACCATGAGATGAACTACCAATAGGAATTTTAGTTAATACTTTAGGAACAGCTTTTTGTCCAGTACAATTAAATTTTCTTGAATATTCACTTATTTCAATTAGCCAATTTAAATTAATCTGAAAACTTGACTACTATTTTACTGTCAAATTTAATACTCTAACAACAATTTTAGTTTACCCTGTAAATATTAGTGGAAAGGATTTTTTGCATTCTTGAATAGGCTCTGAGCATTCCCGATGCTAGTCTGGATTTAGATATAGGGCAGCTGCTGTCGGTCAAGTCTCTGTCTGTTGCCTAGGCCCCAATCTGAGCTGGGCCAAGCCTCTGTCTGTTACTCAGGTCCCAATCTGAGCTGGGCATGGGAAGCAAAGCAGCCATGAGGCAGGAGACCTCCCTCAGAAGGGTTCAGGCCCCTTCAAGGTTGGGGGACTGAGGGTCTATGCCCCACCTAGGTTGACCCCCAAGTTCTCTCCTGATGGCCCCTCTGCGACTGTGCCTGTCTTAAGTTGTTCCTTCCTTGAGGAATCTTACCCGTCTCTGGCTAACCAGCCATCCTCCGGGGCCAAACAGGGTAATGTGAGGTTCATTTCTGTCTCCTTGGTAGCCTATGCCCCCGTGGCCTCAACGCCCAGCACCTGCCTCGGGATCCCACCTTGCCTGCCAGCAGGGCCCTGGCACTGATCACAGATCTTGGGGAACCCAGGTTTCTTCTCTAGGGAGGGCCCAGCTCACACCATTGGGTGAGAGACAGATCTATGGTACCAGCCACCATGAGGCTTCAACCTCAGCATGAACAGAAAGCTCTGGCAACAGCTGTGGGCATCTGGATTGTGAGAAGAGGGATCCTCTTGGTAAAAAAGGGCAAGAGGGGCCAATATAGAATGCTCAAGTGCCTTCACAGGGGGCCTTCCACTCAGTGGAAGGGATTAAATCCTTTCATATCCTTTTTTAAATTGCTGTCAAACATTCAAAGAATTAGTTTGTAAGTTTGTTTAGGATAATTGTACAATATGCTGTTGTAAAATATCAAAAATTATAATGACATTGTAGAATAATATCATGTAAGGATATTTTTTGCTCTAGGCCATGGCAATTCAATTTCAAACTGGCTGTCAATTTCTTTTTGTAACTTTATATAAACTTTGTCATTTCTCCTGTAGAGATCTTCAGATAAGGTCTTAACCAGTTAACGTCCCCTAATAATTTCTGAAAGTCATTTAAAGTTTTAAGACAATATTTTCTTATCTCCACCTTCTGAGGCCTAATGCATTGGTTATCAATTACAATCTTTACAATATTTGAAGGAAACCTCTATTTCCTTCCAAAATAATTCAGGCTACAGAGAGTTTCATTTAAAAATCTTTGTCACATGAAACAATTTCTCTTAAGGTTATGGTGACCACTAGTATGGATTAGATTTAATATTTTAATAACAATCCTCAGTTTATCCTGTAAATACCAGTGAAAGAGATTTCAAATTTTTCCAATTTCTCCTTTTATTAAATTAGAATTTTATTTTTTAAGAGTATCCCCATTAGCTAATTTGCATATACAGAGGGATCATGGGAAGCCTTCAGTAACTTTCTTAGAATACTTAATCAAATTGCTTACAAAGACATTGGCTTATTCAAAGGGAAGGGGTTGGCCCCCACATTTCCAACATGGCAGCCCCCAGGGGATGGGCAAGCCATGTGGCCATCAAGGCGGCTGTCTAATCCATTCTTTTAAAAGACAGTCAAAGTTATATTGCAGACAAACAAAAATCTCACTAGCTGTTTCTGGTCTTTATTAGAATTGTTTATAAAAATATTGGCTTTTCATTTAGCTGAAAACCTTGATTATAATTTAAAAAAGCTAATTTATTTAAGTAATTAAAGTAGGTATCTTCATTTAAAAAGCAAAGCAAATTTAGTAACTGTTTATGTCTGATTCACAAGCTGCAAATGTTGCCCTGCCTCTAGCTTAATTAAGAATGCAGGAGGCTATGGGCTTTTTGTCATTTTAAATTCTGCTGTTGGATTATAAGAAATATTTAGTTACTTCATTTTGCCCTTCTTAGAGGCCACAACCTTCATAACATTTAAAATATATTTTTTATTATTACTTTTTTTATATTTATTAATTTTTATTTGATAAGGCTTTCCATGCAATTTCAAGTATATTAGATCTGTTAAATTTAAAAAGATTTCCTTTAAGAAGAGAGAATAAATTTCTTGTATTTCTCCAGGCCCTTGGAGCTTGCCAAGAATCATCTCTGTTAAGGCCTTGAAATTTTAACATGGAAAAAACCCATCAAATATATATGTATCCATATATGATTTAAAGATTATAATATTTTTTATAATTATCTTAAGATATCAATTAGATTTTAAACTGGTTTTTGCATAGAAAAATTTTGGTTGAGATCACAAAATTAATCCTCTTTTTTAATTAGACCAATAATAAGCAACTTATTTTGAATTCCTAATTATTAGAGAAAACACAACATTTTATTTTCTCAAAAATAAGTTCTTACACTTTAGGCATTTAATTACCACAACTATATAATTTCTCCCAATTTAATTTGCACTTTGAACTTTTAAAGCTGGCAAGTCAAATATATTTAGCATTTCTTAGATTAATAACACTTCACATTTCTAAGAAAAATACAAGACATAATCAATTAATAGATTCAATTCTGTCCTCTAGGTTTTTTATGAGGCAAAGTTAAACTTTACTTTTTATTTGCCAGTGGCTCTGGAAAACCAGGTTTGGTTTATTCGAATGTAAATTACCACATCCTTCAAAGATGGTTCCTGGCAGGAAACTAGATTACCTGTCTGCTGGGGGAAGGGTGTCTACCACTTCCTCCATTAACAAAGGGCATAGCCACTTACCTGGGCTACTTAGATCTTTATAATTAATACATTATTTATCTATATTTCAACAATTTTTTGAGATTCAAATCCAATCCCAATTATTTTTAGGCATTTACTTTGGATAAATTCTATAACAGAGAATTTACTGGTTTTCTTGAAGGCCTTAAAAGTTAACTTTTTTAACAAGGTTCATTAGCATTTTTAAAAACTACTCTTTATTATGGAAATGCGAATCCTGTTGTCGGAATTATCTTGAATTTCTTTCAAGAAGACTTTTTTGCCGTTTTTCTTAGGAAAAAGAACCAGGTCTGGGTTTCTCATTTTCTATAGCTTTTGCAGAGAGATTCCAGCTGAAGACAATCTAAATGTCTGAAATCGGACCATGCGCGCATTCTTACAGCTAGGTTCTCTCCCCAGGAGCACAGAAATTCCAGACACATTTCTAAATTTTTAGGACTTTTTCATAGCGAGAAAGGAAACTTTAAATTAGCATACTGGGAGAGTGGGCATCCATATTGGCTCACCACGTGTCTCTCCTTTCCCCCACATCCTGCTTGCTCTGGGGGAAGCATCAGCAACAGATCTGGCCGAATTTCTTTTCATGCTTAAAAGATAGACAGATCTTAAATTTTTTCTTTCTTTTTCGCTTTCCAAAGTAATAACTAGCACCCAATTTGGCCAAGATTTGCATTTCCCTGCGAGTTCTTTTATAATTTTTAAATGAAACCTTAAGTAATCTCATTGCGGGAGAGCAGATAGCCTTGCCCTCTCCTGCCTCCTTTGAATTTCTCTGCACCAGAAGCAGTTTCAGCAGTGGAGTTTCATTTCTTATTACAGATTTTAAATTCCAAATACAAACTAAGATTTTAATTTGAACAAGAAACCACATTCTTTAAGCATGCAAACCAAAAGTCTATAATAAAGTTTACTTTATATTTATAACCTAATTCTTCTCCATTAGCCTGGCTGAAAAAGATGTACCCACCCTACTTACAGATCGAGACTCTGCAGTTAGTCCGTGGGCTTTGTGTGCAGTGAACCTCCCTCACCTTGTTTTGGTGAATTTTCCACACATTTTCTCAGTGTATTTTTTCCTTCCTTCACTCTTAGGCGAAAAATGTCTTCTCCTCCAGATGTCCCGCGGTCAGGTGCCAGATGTGGGAGCCCCTTTCATGTCCCGTGTGGTTCAGGGTTCCGGTTCAGGGTTCTGGTTCTGGAGAAGGCCGCACACAAATGAAAGAGACTAGAAAAATATTAATTTGGGAATATTGGGGGCCAGGCGGTAGTCCAACTCTAGTGGGAGAACTACTACCTTGCTTTGGCCTTGCTATCCCTTTTATTGAGACTATGGGATACACCCATAGCCCTTAGGCAGGTAATTCCAGTAACAGGCAGATTATCTTATCAGTAAGGATTTACATGATTATTTGGTGGGGAAGTTGCCTCAGTTACCATTGTCTCAGTTAGATAGGGAGTGGTTGGCTCTGACCTTTCCGAGCTTCAAGGTTGACAAGCCTTCCACATCTTCCTATTAGTGAGACAATGATCGGTTTCCGGCAGTTTCTATCTCTAATTCTTCTCATTACAGCTGTCTCTTTAGCATTTCTCATAATGCTGGTTTGGTGGTGATAAATTCCTTTAGCTTTTTCTGTCTGGGAAGCTCTTTGGCGTTGCTCGATATAGTAATCTTGGTTTCAGGTTCTTGCTTTTTAGTACTTTGAATATTTCATGCCATTCCCTTCTGGCCTGAAAAATCAGTGACAGCCTTATGGGAGCTTCTTTGGAGTTAACAAATTGCTTTTCTCTTGCTGCCTTTAAGATTCTCTCATTGTCTTTAATTTTTGGCATTTTAATTATGATGTGCCTGGGTGTGGGCCTGTTTGGGTTCTTCTTGCTTGGGACTCTCTATACTTCCTGAACTTGTGTGACTTTTTCCTTCACCAGGTTAGGGAAGTTTTCTACCATTATTTCTTCAAACACATTCTCTATCCCTTGCTCACGTTCTTCTCCTTCTGGCAGTTCAATTATGTGAATATTGTTACATTTCTTGTTGTCCCGCAGCTCCCTTAAGTTGTCCTCCTGTTTTTTGTTTTTTCTTTTGGTTCTCTGATTGAGTGACTTTATCTACCCTGTCTTCTAATTCACTGATCTGATTCTCAGCTTTCCCTAATTTGCTGTGTATTCTTTACAATGTGGTCTTTATTTGTGCTATGTCATTCTTTATTTCCAGCTGGTCTTTTTCATAGTTACTATATCTTTTCTCATGCTGTTGAGCATCTTTACCATCATTATTCTGAATTCTATATTAGATAAATTTCTTATTTCATTTCATTTATCTCTTCTTCTGGAGAATTCTCTTGTTCTTTCATTTGGGGATTGTTGTTTTTTATCTTCCCATTTTGGCTGCCTGTTTGGGTTTGTGTCTATGAATTAGGTAGATCTACTATGACTCCCAATCTCTAGTGCAGGACAATGTCAGATGCTGGTTCTGACTGACCCTGAGTACCTTGTTTGGGGCTAACAGCAATCCATAGCTTGTGGTTCCCCCTCCTGGGACTGGGTGCCTTTGAAAAGGACCAAAAAGGGTCTGCCTTTCCTAGCCCTGGCCCTCAAAGAAGATCAGGAAAAGACTCAAAGCTTCCAGAGACCCTCTTCTGCCCACAGTCTATGATTGCTATCAGCTTTGATTGGCCTCAAGCTATCTACCACAGGGTGGGGCAAGAGGTCTTCCAACAGGGGGTGGCATCTGGTTTTTCCCCAGGCCAAACCGCCTGGATAGCAAAGGTTTGTTGGAGAAAGGTGTCCTCCTCAACATGAAAGAATGACTCAGCACAGGAAACTGGGGTGTCAGCCCTCTGAGCTCCAACCCCAGAGCCCCCAACCCTTGAGTCTCTTCACACAGCTCCAGTCCACTCTGCCCTCGCTCTGCCAGAGCTCCAGGGTAGTGGCTGCACATGACCTTTTGTGCATTGGCCCTTTAAGAGGGTGCCTGCATTTCCAGCTGTCTCTTGCTGGCAGACAGCAACCTTGCTGCCTTTCACAGCCAGGTGCTATGTGTGCTCCTTTCTCAGTCCTGGTGCTCTGGGCTGGGAGCCCAGCTTACAGTTCAGATCCTAGATTTCTCAGTGGGAACCCTCAGAACTTCAGCTGCTGTTTGTGGGAGCCTGGCCACCCCTTTTGCACCTCCACACTTCCTGCCAGTCTCTATGCAGTTTCCACTTTCTGTCCTTGGTTATCAGGGTCTCTCCAGCTAGTCTTCAATTGGTTTTTCGGGGTTGGTTTTTTGTATTTCCAGTTTGGTCCTTGGAGAATGTCAGAGTA
Organism: Ia io; assembly: GCA_025583905.1. Taxonomy (NCBI): domain Eukaryota; kingdom Metazoa; phylum Chordata; class Mammalia; order Chiroptera; family Vespertilionidae; genus Ia; species Ia io. The sequence goes on along the minus strand of JAJQQW010000020.1, from coordinate 51,072,951 downwards.
GCCTCCACTTATTCTGCCACCATTTTTTCAACAGGTGGTTTTTAATCCCTCATTCTCACAAGCCAAGGTCAGTGAAAAAGGATTGAGGCCTCCTATCCAAGCTTCCTGATGAAAACACGAAACTGTGATTCTGGGTTACAGGCTTGGTTTCCTGGTCCTGGTTGGATATGTGGGAGGCAATCAATCGATGTGTCTTTCATATTGATGTTTCTCTCTCTCTCTCTCCCTTCCATTCCCTCTAAAAATCAGTGCAAAAAATATTCTCAGGTGAAGATTAACAAAAAAACAAAGTGAATCATACTAAAAAAAATTCTCAATTAAATATGTGTTTTTGGCCCTGGCAGGTGTGTGGCTCAGTTAGTTGAGCATCATCCCATGCACCAAGAAGTCACTGTTTGATTTCCGGTCAGGGCAGGCTTGATCCCCAGTATGAGGGGCGTGCAGGAGGCAGCCGATTAATGTTCTGCTCTCATCGATGTTTCTAGCTCTCTCTCCCTCTCCCTTCCTCTCTAAAATCAGTAAAAACAATTTTTTAATAAAATATGTGTTTTATATTTGAAATGAATTAATATTATTTTTATGTTAAAAACTATGTAAGGAAATTATCATTAAGGATGCACTTGAGGACTAGGAACAGAACTTCTTTTTCCCACCTAATAAGAAGCCTGGAGGTTGGCCAGTGCAACTGTTTAATAAAACTGTCAGAGACCCGAGCTCTTTCTCTGTTTGTTCTGCCATTTTTTCACATTAAGGCCTAACGATCTCAATATGGCTACCATCTCCAGGCAAACCAACAATGGTGCCAGAAGCACAATACCCTCCTGTGCTCATTACTGTCTGCTCTGGAGCTGGGCTCAAACCCTCCCTTATTACCAGCCCTGACTACTTCCAAAGCAGGAAAAACAGCAACAATGTGCATTTTCTGTGAATTAAAACCAATTAAGGTGCTGGGAGGTAGCATAAATAAGCTGAAAACTCCTTTATCACTGAAAGCTAGCTGTCCTCTTTGCTTCTTGATTTCTTCCTGATGTCAATTTCACATACTCCTTTTTCCCAGGCCCAGTTCTCCCAATGGTGCATGACCTTAAGCAAGTCACTCAGCCTCCCTGGCTCCAGCTTCTCATCTGCAAAATGAGGGAGTCATACGCAGGCAGGCAGTTGGAACACCAGGGCATCTCCCCCTGGCCAAGATGGGGCCAGGGAGGTTCTTACACTGAAGGGCTGAAAGCTAGGAAGATGAGTGAATAGAGAAAAAGCCCTCCCCTCCCTATCCTTATAGGAATGGCAGGCTGGAGCAGGAAGAGAGATGGTCTTTGACATGGGACTCTGCCATTCTCAGTCTCCCAGGTTGTGTGGCTCCTAAATCAAACCTCTTTCCTTTTGCACCAGCACCTGCCTCATGAGTTTGGCTTTCATCACAGGAGGCAGCTGAATCTCAGTTTTTTGTTCGGTTACAGGTTTTTTGTTTGGTTGGTTGGTTGGATTTTGTGTGTGTGTGTGTTTTCAAAATATATATATTTTTTATTGATTTCAGAGAGGAAGGGAGAGAGATAGAAACATCAATCATGAGAGAATCATTGACTGGCTGTCTCCTGGAATACTCCCAACTGGGGATTGAGCCAGCAACCTGGACATGTGCCCTGATCGGTAATCAAACCATGACCTCCTGGTTCATAGGTCGATGCTCAACCACTGACTCACTCTGGCCAGGCCGTTTACAGTTTTTGGCAATTCCACCAGGACAGCATGGACCTCAGCAAGTCCTGGAGGGCTCGGGTGGGGTCCCAGCGGCCTGTGGCAGGCCGGCCCAGGGACAGTGAGATTGTGGGACTTCCCAGCAGCTGCCAAGAGCTTTTCTCGGGGAATTTGCCTGCACCCCTTCTCTAGGTGTCAGCCACCTGAAATGCTTGGCTGGTGGAAGGAAACGGGTTTTGGGGGAGAGGAACTCCAAGACTGCACACCAGACGTCCTCCCTCCCTGCCGTCAGGCTTCGTGCTGCTCCGGCTTCATGCCACTTGGGTCCTGCTAGCACTGCTGTGGTGTCGGCTGGCAGGAGGTAAGACAGTAAGAGTTGCTTGCGAGTACTCCTTTGGAATAATGGAATTATGGATCCAATTTTTGTTCATATGTTCCCACTTTGTCTGGGGTCTGTCTATGGTTTTGGGTTTGTACTTTTGTGCCATCGGGGTATTCTGTTTCGACTCCTGAAGGGAGCCCACTGGGCCGAATTTTAGAAGACTGGTCCTTGTACTGGTCTAATGACTAAGAAGGAATTGGTTTTCTACTGTAACACTGCTTGGCCTATGTATCCTTTATACTACTCGGGAAAAATAGGTTCCCTAAATTACTACTCCATCACACAATTGGAATTGTTTTGCCAATGGTCAGGGAAATGGAATGAAATCCCTTATGTCCAGGTGTTCATGTTTTTATAGGCTAAGGATTCGACAAAGAAAGGGAACAACTTAATGATCCAGAGAAGGGAACTGGCTCCAAAACTCCCTCCAATAGAAAGACACAGAAGAAAAGGAGAAAGGAAATGAGTCTCTTTAATGCCCAGCAACCGAGGGACCCACGGCTAGCAGCAGGAGGATTTCCCCCTCCATCTGCCCCCCACTTCCGCTGCTGATGCCCCTGAGATCGAGCCAGAGGGGCGGCAGGCCCACCCCGTATGCTGAAGAAATGTCTCCCCCTCAATGACCTGGCAGGGCACCCAATTTGGCCAGGGAACTCTCTACCTGGAGCAATACCCTATAAGCAGAATAAACCAGAAAGGCCAGTCTGCTGGCTACTGTTGGGCCCAAACTCCATTTCTACTTCAGATTTGCTGAATTGGGAGAATTCCAACCCCTCATACAGGGAGGATCTGATAGAGGGGAAGGGCATGTAATAAGAATAGAGCCCAGGTCTTTAGTAAGTACGCACCTCACTAACTACAGATGAGGAGCTTCCCTAAGACCCGGGGCCCTGGCGGGGGAAAGGCCGGCACAGAGAAGAGGCCTCGCTGGGTCCAGGACTCGGGAAGGAAATGCATGTTGAGAACAGACCAAGGGCAGGCATGCTTGGACTTGGTGGCTGTGCCGGACCCTGGCCCCCTCCGGAGTTTCTCTCAGGGACGCTGCCCATTCTCCGGGCCGGCGCGGCTGAGCTGTGTGTCACATCACAGATTAGCCCCCTTGAGGGGGACTCTGAGCCCCTGAAGGCCGACCGCAGACCCTCCTCCCCTCTCCCCGTTACACTCGCAGCTGCACGTGGCTGTCTCTCCCTCGTGTGTGTAACCAGCCAGCTGTGAGGGGTCCGAGCAGGACTCCCAGGGAGACCGCCTGCTCCCCAGGCTGCGGCAGGATTGGGGTAACCGCTCCGATGGGATCCAGCCCTGTCTCTGCTGAGTTTGGCTCCAGCAGTGACAGGTGACCTCGGCCCCATCGTGTCTGGTTTCAAACCTCAGAAAATGGCAGATCTTACCACCTCCATTTTTGCCACTCACCATCCGACCTGGCCAGCTGTACAGGTTCTCCTTGACATCCTGCTAACAGCAGATGAATAGCAGCTAGTTACATGACTCAGCACAGGATCCTGGCAGCTATCCACTCAGTTCTCTCCCCAGAGCCACCAACTCCATGCAACTTTAGTCCACTCCCCGCTCCCTCTGCCAGAGCCCAAGGTGAGTAGCCACACATGAAATTTTGTGCATTGGCCCTTTTAGAGGGTGCCTGTGTTTCTCCCGAGTGGACAGAAACCACACTGCTTTTCACAGCCAGATGTTGTGTGGGCACCTTTCCCGGTTCTGGTGCTCTGGACTAGGAGCCTGGCTTGGGCTTTAGACCCCAGACTTCTCAGGGAAACCCCCACAGCTAAGATGGAATACGAAAGAAAAAGGGAAAGACGCACGGGTGCCGATCAATGTGCCGATTGCAGAGAGGAAGGCCATTGGAGAAAGGACTGCCCAGAACTCAGAAAGAAAAAGAAAAAGGATAGAAACCCTCACCAAGAAATGTTAGAAAGGAATGACGAATCTGGAGGCCCAGGGGCTCCCTAGACACCTCCTGCTATCAAACATACAAAGAGATTTTACAATCACTAGAGGCAGTGAATCTACCGAACCAGATTGCATACGCCAGCCCAGGGCATCAGAGGGCAGTTCTGGGAACCAAATGCCAACAGAGCAGCAGGACAAGCTGCCCGGGGCCGCCACTTCTTGGCTTTAAGCCCCTCCTGGGCTTATTGGAACTTAAACCCCGTTACACAGGATGAGATGAGGAACGCCCAGGAGTGTGGACTCTCTAACACTGACCGCGTTCCACACGGAAGATCAGCCCTCGGGGTATGATCTTACTCCCCGAAGCACCAGCATAGCCCATCCTCAGACACCAGCATGAGGGGACCCGCTATGGAAAAGACGCTTTAGTGGAGCTCACTGGGCCACATTGTACAACAGCCCGGGCAAACACTAACAACTTTGCACAAGTTCGCTCATTGCAGGTCTGTCTGCACATCTGACGAGTCCTTACACCCATTCCAGCTGGGAGACTGAGTCTTACTAAAGACATGGAAGATTCAAGGTTCTGAACAGCAGCTAGCCGAGTAATGGGCCAGTCCCTGTGATGACCTGCTGACAACACCCTCTTCCCCAAAGCTCACGGGAATCAAGCCTTGGACCCACCCTCACGGGTAAAGCAGGTGCTGCCTGAGGAGGACTCGGATCTTGCTGCTGCTGTTGATACTGCAAGGGAAAACTGGGCCTGCAATCCCGAAAGAGATTTAAAATTCCTCTTTCGGGAAGGAGCAGCGCCTCCCACAGCTAAATGACAATATTACTTCTCCTTTTATTATTATTTTTTTTACAATTGCTCCACTCTATGCCCAGGCTTAGACTGACAACGCCTTTGTCTGCATTTCCCAGAAAGTGGCTTCCTTGGCAAACGTATCCTGCTGTTGGGTGTGCCACCCAGAGCCCTACTCAAGATTAGATCCTGCAGATCCCTTCGTCTCTCCAGTCTCTGACTTCACTACAACCCCCTGCCCGACCAGGCACACCCTCACCCAGCACCTGATCGTCTGTCTGCCCAGGAGCTTTCATTTTGGCAGCCCATCGGCAACACTGGCTCTGAAATATAAAACAGAATACCAGCTTCGCTTGTCACAGTGCCATCCTCTAGAAATCACGCATGCCGTCTTCAGACAGTAATCCTCCTCCCTCGTGTAAAGGCTTCCCTCCATTCCTGACCCCCCTCTTCTTTTAGTCGACAGTAAGACTCTCTGGACAGGGGGATAGTCAGACTACACCCTTTGAGAGCAGGAAGAAACTACGGAAGATGAGACCTTCATCCATTTACTCTTGTAAGATTACAAGGGTCCAGAGTTTTGAAGAGGGGAGTTATTACCTTAGGCAGACAGTTGGAGCTCTGAGTCTCTCCCATTGACCAAGCTGATGCAGGGGAGGTTCTTACATTGAGCACACCAAAAGTTAGAAAGGTGAATGGATAGGGCTCTGAGCATGACAAAAGAGAGCCAGGTAATGGAATAGAAAAAAAGTCCTCTCCTCCCTATCCCTATAAGAAAGCTGGACTTGAGCAGGAAGAGAGATTATCTTTGAGATGGGAGTCCACTATTCTTTTAGGTCATGTGGCACCTGAATAAAACTTCTTTCCTTTGGCACCAGCACCTGCTTCACCTCTGTTTTTTGCTGGGTTACAACAAGAGACCAGCACCAGGACCCTCCGGTTCTCAAACAACAGCTCTATTCTCCTGTGGGTTGGCTTAGAACTGCCCTTCTCTTCCCCTCTGCCAGCACATGCTGGGTCAGTTCTAGACACAAAGCTGGTGCCCAAAGCATGGTGTGTGGACGGGCCAGGAAATTTCCTACAGCTCTTAGGATCACATAGTTTGTTTGAGCCAAAGGATTGCCAGGAAACGTTAAAGCTCACAGAACCACATGTTCAAAGCCAGGCTATAGGGACAGATGCCACTGTCCTCTCAATGCTTCTTCCACTCTTCAGCTGGGAACTTTGGCTTCCACAGCTTCAGAAATGTGGGCTGTCCATGGCTACAGGCTGTCTCCTCCCCTCCTAAGAGGTCTGAACACCCAGCTTCCGGACCGAACACCCTGTGTCCTGCCCTCCTAGCACTCCAGCTATACAGTCATTTCTAACTGCAACTTCACAACTGGAGTTAATAGTCAAGAGTCAAGACTTACGATAAATCCAACAAGGGAAACAGAACAACTTCTGGGAAGGGGAGGAATGAAATATAAGGAAACCAAAAAGGCCATCATGAAAAAAAAGTGTTTTTTGTTGATTTTTTAAGGATTAGCAGAAGGTTCAGGAGAGCATAGTTGAAAGGAATAAAAAGAAAAAAAACCAAAATTCAGAGAGGGAGGACAATGCACAAGGTGGGGCTGAGAGAAGGCTTTGTCTTGAGGTGTAACAATGACTCGCAGCTTTAGTGAGCCCACTCCTGCTGGATGTGGGACTGCATTTGGCCTCAACAGAGATTGCTGCCTACGTTATTTTTAGCTCACAAGGATCAAAGAAGCATGCAGCTTTTTCATCGTGCCTGAAGCTCCAGGCAATGTAAGAAAAGGATGAGTCATAGTAAAACTATAGCTTTGATGAAAAAGCCCTGGATCATCCAATGACATGATCAGGAGCAATTCTCATGATGACTGCAACAGAAAGGACTATTGGGACTCCACGTAGCAGAAACGGGTCACAAGCATATGCACAGGTCTTTGCAGCAGCCCCACTCAGAGTTTCTGAAAGTTCGACTCTTGGATGCAGTCTGGGTTTTGTATTTGTTCTTCTAGTAATGGTTTCCTTCATAAGGAACAATCACGAGGGGTTTTTGAGAAATTAAAATCCAGCAGTAGGAGCTGAAGTTCGAATAGTGCTTACTCTATGGCTCACATGGTTTGAAGCCATGAACTCATGTAACCCTTACAGTTTCCTTAGTGGGTTCCACCTTGCAGATGAGGAAACTGAGGCAGAGGAAGGTTAAATGACTTGTCCAAGGTTACATGGCCAGAAAGGAGCAGAGACTGGATTCTGAGGAACCCAACTCTCATGTACTCACTTACTGGCAATTGTCCATATTTTTTTCTATTTGCTTTTTAAGTCCACTTACCTATAATATATAAAAATATATTTTAAAATATAGCACTGCACAGCAAGTCGCAATGCCTGTTATATTCCCATCGCCTGTCCCAGGAATGTGTTTTGGATCTGTCTCAGCTTCCTGATAGTGACGCTCCCACTGGGAATGCCTGGGCACTCGCCTGGGCCATACCTCTGGGGCAGTCTCCACAGAACCAATGTGGCTGGACTTCCCTTGTAATTCTCAAAACCAAGGGTCTTTATGATGTTGATTAAATTTAGTTTTAAATCCTAGCTCTAGAAATATATATATTTCCCTCATAGACCTAGCTTCCCCCCAATAGTCAGCGACCACTGAGGCAGCAGAAGACATCAGCCTGGGCCTCTGACAGGCTGAAGACGACATTTGACCTACATTACGTTTCAGCTCTGAGCCTCTGCAATGATCTCCTGACTACTTTCCCAGGAGACCAGACAGAGGGACACCAGGGCAGACCTCAAGACCTGAAGAAACGATGTGTTATCCTCTCTCACAGCTGACCAATCAGCTCCCAGCACAATCCCGAAGCCTCACGCCCACAGTGTCTTATGAGTTTTGCCCTGCCCTATATAATCTATAGCCTACACACCATCGGGGACTAGGGTCTTTAGAGCATTAGCTGTCCATACTCAGGAGTGGCCAGTTCTCCAATAACCCTTATTTCTATACTGCAACATCCTGCACGTACATTTCTTTTGAGCCAGTGTGCGCAGGCTGACAGACTCAAATATTGGTGTCCTGGTAACATTAATTGCAAGACACACATTAGCAATAACCATCAGAGAACTTTGCAAAAAACCAAGTTTATTACAAGTCCTGGAGGGTACGTGGCACTCCCAGGGTCAGAGGGAGAAAGAGGGGGTAGGGGGGAGAAAGAGAGAGAGAGAGAGAGAGAGAGAGAGAGAGAGAGAGAGAGAGAGAGAGAGACCTGGGGATCTGTCTTCATTGGGGTCATGAGTGGGTGCCTAGATTTTCACAGGTTCACCCTTTTTTTGACAATTTAACACATGCGAGCCGGAGTGAAAGCACAGGAAGGGAGGCAGCGGTCAGAGTCAGTGGGTCCAGGCTGCCCGGGGCTTTCTGAGGGAGACTCGGGGCTCCACAGGCTGTGCGCGCGGCTGGCCCAGGCCACTCCAATGGAGTCTTGGAAATGGATGCCATTGCGAGAAAAAGCTTGATGTCAGGCACTTACACTGCATGGTAAGGTAGACCCTTCAATTCCTTTAAAACTACGTTTACATCTAAGATCGATATATAGTCTAATTGTCATGTGTCCAACATTTCTATAAGCAGTAACAATTTTTCTTTGTGCAAAGCATTTCCCTCTTCACTATGACTGAGCGCTGTGTGGGTACCTGTGACCTCCGAGGTGCACCCCAGTCCTGTGGCCGTGGCCACGTTTGGTACTGAGCACTAGAAATAGGGCTGTTTGAATCGATATGTGCTGTAAGTATAAAATACATGCTGGGCTTCTAAGACAGTATGAAAAACAGTGAAACGCCTCTAATAATTTTTATATTGATTAGGTTGGAGCGGATTAAATAAAATATATGTTAAAATCAGTTGCGCCTGTGTGTGTTTTTAATGTAGCTACTAGAAAATCGAGACCAATATATGTGGTGATGTATGGCTTCCATGATCTGTCCTCAGAGAGCTCTGATCTAGACCCTTCCTTTTAACTGCTGGCAGGCTGGGTTTGTTAACTGGTGATGGAGCAAGCCCTAAATCTGAAAAACCAGCACTAACATTTACTGCTCACAGGTCCTTTCTAAGGGATTCGTGTGGAATCCCGTTCAGCCTCGGGCGGTTGCGGGCTGCACAAAGTGAGGCTGTGCAAGGTCGTGCTCCTTCCGGCAGGCTGAGCTGGGACCCAGGCAGGGCTGGCTCCACAGCCTGACCTTGGAACTGCCAGCTGGACTGGAAGGGTGCTTTGAGCATCTGCCTCAGACAGCGATGGCCAAATAGCTGAATGTGGTGGCGTCTCCAGTGACGTACAGCCCCTACGTGTCAATAGAACATGTGTTTTCTTAACTTCCAATGGAACAGTTATGGACAGACAGATTTGTTGTGGCAAGTTTAGCTTTAATGAAACCAGTAGGTTTTTTGACACCCACTTACAATGTTATGAAGTCAGCTTTACTTTTTGCCACTAATTAATTATATTAACTACTTTTAGGGCAAATTGTCAATGCAACATACTCTTTCATGTTTCCTATGTTTTCAATTTGTTTTCTTTAGCTGTGTCTATTTATACTGAAATAATTCTTTTCCTTTTATATAAAAGAGAGGTCCTCATTATTCTGCCAACATTAAAATTGAGACTTGTAACTAAGTTATAAAGCACGCTGGGCCCTGGCCAGGTAGCTCAGGTGGTTGGAGCATGTCCCGTGCACCAAAAAGGTTTCCAGTTAGATTCTCAGTCAGGACACATACCTGCCTGGGTTGTGGTTCAATCCCCAGATTGATGTTTCTCTCTCACATCAATGTTTCTCTCTCGCTCAAAAAAAAAATAAAAAATAAAAAATCAAACATATCCTCAGGCGAGGATTAAAACACACACAGTGGGGGTGGGGGTGGGGGTGGGGTGGGGTGGGAGGAGATTAACCAAAGAACTTACACGCAGAGGAGAGGCCCAGTGCACTGGCGTCCCTTGGCCTGGCTTGCAGGGATCTGGCCAAAACCGCGTCTCTGACATCCCCCTAGGGCCGTGGTTGACAAATTGCGGCTCGAGAGCCACATGCGGCTCTTTGGCCCCTTGAGTGTGGCTCTTCCACAAAATACCACGGCCTGGGCGAGTCTATTTTGAAGAAGTGGCGTTAGAAGAAGTTTAAGTTTAAAAAATTTGGCTCTCAAAAGAAATTTCAATCGTTGTGCTGTTGATATTTGGCTCTGTTGGCTAATGAGTTTGCCGACCACTGGCCTAGGGGTCCTGGATTTCGGAGAGGTCCGTTCTCGGTGACACACCAGAATCAGGCTCCCTCCTCTCTTCTCCTAATATTATGTCACTTTCTGTATCTGCTTCGCTTTTCATCTCACTTTACCCTAAGTTTGGCGGTTACTGACGACTTGTGGGCATTTAGCTGTAAAATGCAATTATTTAGCAAACAGGATTTACTTAGCCTGGAATCTAGTTGGCGGCCTAGGGCAGGACCCTGCTCAGTGTCAGGCTCCCACCCAGGCCCTTCCGCCTAGGTGGAGTCCTGTGGCGGTGGGAGCCTTCTTCTTCCCACCTGAGCTGCTCCTTCGCCTCCTTCACTCCCTGGAGGTTGCCTGCTGGCACTACTGTCCGCCTGGCTGCCGGTTTCCCAGCTGAGAGTGGTGGGGAAATTCGCTGCCTCCACTGGAAATCTGGAATCGATATGAAGTGGATGGGCCGGCGCGGGCGCCAGACATCGGGCCACAGCCAGTAGGTCCTGCACGTCTCATCATTTAGCTAATTGAGTTGAAGTTTCTGTAAGGGCCAGACCCACGACCTCTGCAATGGGCTAGAGGCCTGGTGGGGAGCCAATGGGCTAGAGGCCTGGTGCACGGATTTGTCCCTCAGCCTGGCCTACGGGGATCAGGCCGAAACCAGCTCTCCAACATCCCCCGAGGGGTCCTGGATTGCGAGAGGGAGGTTCTCAGGTGATGCACCCTGGAATCTGGCTCCATCCTCTCTGGTTCCGGTGCGTCACCCGAGAGCCGCAGCTGCCAAGTCACTGCAGCTCGGTAGTTCCTGTGTTGAGCGTCTGCCCCCTGGTGATCAGTGTGTGTCATAGCTACTGGTTGAATGGTTGCATATATATAGATATGCATAATCCATGGACGTAGAAATTCTGTGGTGAAGGCCTGGCACGAGGGGCAAGAGCGAGGTGGAGGAGGTTAGTGGGGTTAAAAAAGAGAGGACATCTATAATACTTTCAACAATAAAGATAAACACACACATACACATGAGGAGAGAAAAGATGGTGCACGATTGCCATGGGATATTATTATTATTATTATTATTATTATTATTTTTTTATATTTTATTGATTTTTTACAGAGAGGAAGAGAGAGGGATAGAGAGTCAGAAACATCGATGAGAGAGAAACATCGATCAGCTGCCTCCTGCACACCCCCTACTGAGGATGTGCCCGCAACCAAGGTACATGCCCTTGACCGGAATCGAACCCGGGACCCTTGAGTCCGCAGGCCGACGCTCTATCCACTGAGCCAAACCAGTTTCGGCAACCATGGGATATTATTGATGAACTAGAGCCCCAGTGCACAAAATTTGCACATGGGGGGGGGGTCCCCTCAGCCCGGCCTGTGCCCTCTCACAGTCTAGGAGCCCCGCAATTGATCACCCCAAAGAGGTAGGCCCTGCCCACCCAGCCGGGGCTCCGTGATGGATCGCCCCTGCAGAGGGAGGCCCCGCCCACCCACCGCAGCGCCGCCACCAATAGTCTGGGCCTCCCTCTTTGGGGCAATTGTGGAGCCCCCCGCTGACGGATCGATCGCCCTGCCGGCCGGTGGCCTGGGCCTCCCTCTGCAGGGCGATCATGCGATCGATCGCACCCTGCAGAGGCCCTGCCCACCTGCCACAGCCTGCCAGTTGGTGGCCTGGGCCTCCCTCTTTGGGGATATTGTGGAGCCCCCTGATTGATCGATTGCCCTGCTGGCTGCTGGCCTAAGCCTCCCTCTGAAGGGCGATCATGGGGCAATAGCCAGGCCTCCAACCAATTGCATCGCACCCTTGGCTGGCCTGGTGCCAGTGGGTATCAGTGTGGTCCGGAAGGTCATCCGGAAAGTCATTCAGTTGTCTGGTCTAATTAGCATATTACACTTCTATTATTATAGACTAGTGGCCCGGTGCATGAAATTTGTGTATTGGCGGGGAGGGTGTCCCTCAGCCTGGCTGGCACCCTCTCCAATCTGGGACCCCTCGGGGGATGTCCAACTGCCGGTTTAGGCCCGATCCCTGTGGCAGTTGGACATCCCTCTCGCAATCTGGGACCGCTGGCTCCTAGCCACTCACCTGCCTGCCTGCCGGCCTGCTTGCCCCCAACTGCCCCCCACTGCCGGCCTGCTCACCCCCAACTGCCCCCCCACAGCCTGATCACCAACTGCCCTTCCCTCCTGGCCTGATCACCTCTAACCGCCTCTGCCTTGGCCCCACCACCATTGCTTTGTCCAGAAGGATGTCTGGAAGGTCTCCCAGTCTAATTAGCATATTACCTTTTTATTAGTATAGATGTTAGATTGCTTTGGGAACTCTGAATAAAACTTTCACTTTAACATTTCAAACCATAAAGTTACAGAACTGGTGGGGATCTAAGATCTCCTATGTGTTGGTTAAGACCGTAAGCTTGGTGTCAGGCAAGCTGTGTGACTCTGGGCCAGTATCTTAACCATTGTAAACCTTCCTTTCCTCACCTATAAAATGGGGAAACTGATATCTACCTTCCAGAGCTCTTTTGTGGATTAAATGCGATGATTGTGACTCTGTTCCTTATACCTACTTTTATTCCATGGTGGTTGTGGAAATTACTATTATTATTATTACCGAGATGACTCGGAGGGTAGTCGCTTCAAGCAACCTGGTCCTACCCCAACAGCACTTTCTCCTCCATTCTGGACCAGACCCTTGAACTCTTCACTTAGTGGAGAGGTCCCTGGTTAGCAGGAGAAAGCCCTCCGCCTCGCCCTCCGGTGCTCATGCTGGTGCCTGAGCAGTGGTGGCTGAGAGCTGAGCTGAGGGGCATTACTGGAGAGTCTACAGCACACCCTCCAGCATCTCTACTTCCTTCCACCAACTGCTCCTGATGCGCCCGGAAATGTTAGCATTACTGCTTGCCTTGGGGTCGGCCGCTGGCTCTGGAGTGTCACTGCTCGTGCTGGCACCTGAAGGTGGACTCCTGGCCTCTCTTTAGGGCCCAGATGGCCACCTGAGGAAGGACGGGCTGCCTGGCTCCTCTCTTCTTCCCCTCAGGGGCTAGGCTTAGGATGGCTGACCCATTGCCCAGAAATTATACTTGTTTTGAGGAACATAACCCCAAACCCACCAGAAGTCCCCCACTTTGGCCTGGGGCCCTATGATGTCCTTAAACCAAACCTTTGGAGGTTAGCCATGTATCTGCAGAAGTCAGCAAGCAGTGTAGGCTCTGCGATGGCCCTGAACTAGATTTCAGAGGCGAGGGAAAGGGGCCTGGGGGCTTAAGACCCTAGCCCACAGGTACGGAGGACTGGCTGCTAGGACCTCACGTTTACCCCTCGGTGGGACGCCGTCCCCCCCGCCCGCACGTCTCGCGCAGCATCCAGGAGAGGCGATTCAGCTCGAATTCAGTTCTTCCCTCCAGCGGGCGGGGCGGCCTCTGCGCCCGCGTCCTGCGGCTGCGCAGGGTCAGCTCCGTCCTCTCGGTCGGGGTTGCTGCCTCTCGGCCTGGAGGCTCTGCGGGGTGCGGGCTGGTCTTCCACGGGAATTCTCCGGGCTGTAGGGCCCGGCCTCAGCCCCGGGTAAGCCGTGTCCCCTCCGCTCGCAGTGCAGCCGGCCCTGCGGGAGCCCCCGAGGCCGGGCCGTGCTGACCGTCCATCCAGGGCTCCTTCTACTCGCTGCTTGTGGACCCTCTTCGTCAACTGAGGAGGAATAAGACGTTTTTCTGAAATAAATCTCCTACTTCTGACGGTTCCATAAGTTAGCTGTCTTCACAATCTACAACTCGCCAACCGCCCGTTGCCTAGTAACGGCCGCGACTCTGCCCCGCCCCGCGCCCTAGTGCGCACGCGCACAGCCTCCGGCCGGCGGCCGAGCGGAAGTGACGCGCCGGGCGGCCGCGGGGTCCCAATTCCTGACTGGGCGGCTGCTCGGAGCGCCATGGCCTCCGCCGGGTTGGCGGCCGGGCGACCGGCCGAAGATGCAATACCGCCGCCGGCCGAGCCGCCGCTGGCCGAGCCGAAGCCGCCGCCGCCGCCCGTCGCTGCGCCCCAGCAGCCGGCGCCCAGGCCCCCGTCCCCGGCGGGCGCGAAGGAGGACAGCTACTCGTTCCTGCCCCTGGTTCACAACATCATCAAATGGTAAGGCCCGGAGGACCGGCCGCGCGCTCTCGGGGACGCCCCGTTTGTAAACGGGGGCGCAGGCCCAAGGGGAGAGGCGGCCTTTCCTTGAGTTTAGCCGATGCTTTGAGCCTAGAGTTGCCATCGTGCGATGGGCCAGGCGGTACACCAGGAAGGAAGCGGCTGCCGCGGGGCAGACGCTCAGGTTTGCGCCCAGAGTCCTGGCGCGAGGCGGCTTCCCGAGCCTCGGGTGGTTCGCCCGTGAGATAGGGGTGCACTCACCTCGCTCTCCTCCTCCTGCAGATCCAGCAGGTGAGGCTCCTCTTCCCCGGGTGCACATCGCCCGGCGCTGGATGCGCACAGTACAGAGCGCCGGCCGGCTCACCCCCACTGCTCGCCAGTTACGAGGGAAAAACCATGGTTCACAGAGTTCGAGGGTGATGATGGGAGACAAGGAAACAGGTAGCACCTGTTCTAGCACGTGTCAGAGCAGGTGCTTGCCGTCCTGTTGGCCCGTCTGCAGGGTAGTCTGAAAGGAAGCTAAAATCCACAGCCTAAAAGTCCCCCGGTCCCATGTTTCTGAGTTATTTTTACTGTTGTTATTTATACCCACACGAGACAAGACGAAAGCCCTCAGCTTATAGCTCTATATTTAACCAGCAAAAACCCAAACAAAGAAGTTAAAATAAACTGCTATTACAGAAACATTCCAGTGAGCGTTCCTGTGCTCTTGGAGGTTTTGCTGACATGGGATTGCTACTCTCAAAATGAAGTATTGGCTGTTACTGGCCCAGCTCCCTCTGAGGGTGGCTGGCCTAGATTCACTTGCTGTGGGGGACCTGGTGCTTCCTGGATGTTCTCACCTTAGAGCCTCACTGCACTTGGCTCCCCGTGGTGTGACCAGGCTGCTCCCCGTGGTGTGACCAGGCTGCTCCCCGTGGTGTGACCAGGCTGCTCCCCGTGGTGACCAGGCTGCTCGCCGTGGTGTGACCAGGCTGCTCCCCGAGGTGTGACCAGGCTGCTCCCCGTGGTGTGACCAGGCTGCTCCCCGTGGTGTGACCAGGCTGCTCCCCGTGGTGTGACCAGGCTGCTCCCCGTGGTGACCAGGCTGCTCCCCGTGGTGACCAGGCTGCTCCCCGTGGTGTGACCAGGCTGCTCCCCGTGGTGTGACCAGGCTGCTCCCCGTGGTGTGACCAGGCTGCTCCCCGTGGTGACCAGGCTGCTCGCCGTGGTGTGACCAGGCTGCTCGCCGTGGTGTGACCAGGCTGCTCCCCGTGGTGTGACCAGGCTGCTCGCCGTGGTGTGACCAGGCTGCTCCCCATGGTGTGACCAGGCTGCTGGCTGTGGTGTGACCAGGCTGCTCCCCGTGGTGACCAGGCTGCTCCCCGTGGTGTGACCAGGCTGCTCCCCGTGGTGTGACCAGGCTGCTCCCCGTGGTGTGACCAGGCTGCTCTGCTCTCAGGAGCCTCTGCTCGTCAAGCTTCACTGCTCGGCAGCAGGGAGCTCGCAGACACAAATGCAGATGCAGTCCCAGGGCAGAGCTGCATCACAAATATGCTGGTTTTAAGAAAAATGGAAGCACAAAATGTATACATTCTCAGAGGCAGTTCTGGGACCCCTGGTGTGTGTTCCTAAGCCCTGGTAGGGCGGTTGTGTTGGGCTGTCCTTAAGGTGGACAGTGAGGTGCACTAGAGAGAAATGGGCTTTGAAGTCACATAGTCTTGGATTCAGGTCTCATGCTGCCTGCTTGCCTTGAAATCTTGGTGAACACAACTCTTCTAGGCCTTAATTTATAAATCTCTAATATGTGAATAGCAGTAATGGGCCTCAGACAGTGGAGTTCAACTATAGCTCTGTAGTGTACTGACTGGATGACCTTGGTCAAGCAGCTTAGCTTCTCTGGGCCTCTCTTTCTCTTGTGAAATAGGACTAATGATTTTTATTTATATTTATTTATTTATTTATTTTTTTAAAAATATATTTTATTGGTTTTTTACAGAGAGGAAAGGAAAGGGACAGAGAGCTAGAAACATCGATGAGAGAGAAACATCGACCAGCTGCCTCCTGCACACCCCCTACCGGGTATGTGCCCGCAACCAATGTACATGCCCTTGACCGGAATCGAACCCGGGACCTTTCAGTCCGCAGACCGACGCTCTATCCACTGAGCCAAACCGGTTTTGGCGGGACTAATGATTTTTAAATCAAGAGACGGTGTGAGGTGTACTCAAGAGTCACGGCTGGTGGAAGACAGTTGATTACATGTGTTTGTTTCCTCTAAAACAACAGTGAGGCCCTGGCTGGTTTGGCTTGATGGACAGAGCATCAGCCTGCGGACTGAAGGGTCCCGGGTTCGATTCCGGTCAAGGGCATGTGCCCAGGCTGCGGGCTCCATCCCCAGTAGGGGGCATGCAGGAGGCAGCGGTCAATGATTCCCTCTCATCATTGATGTTTCTATCTCTCTCTCCCTCTCCCTTCTTCTCTGAACTCAGTAAAAATGTATTAAAAATAAATAAAATAAAACGACAGTGAAAACTTTTGTGTGTGTGTGGTTTTTTTTTTAACATAAACCATAAAGAACATGAGAGGAGATAATTGACACAAAGCAGATGGCCAAGGGCTAAGCCACCTGCCAGCCCCAAGAAGTAGCTGGACCATGGCCTCCCCCCAAGTCTCAGGAACTGGCAGTGCCAGGGACCTTTGGGAATAGAGGTGAAGGGGGACTGAGAACAGGAGGATTACTTCAAAGTCTATTTACAAAGGAGATCCCCATAGTTCTCCCCCCCCCCCCACCCCAAGTCCAAGCAGATAGGTAACTACCCTTCTTCCATGTTGGAAGACAAAGCATTGCTCTTTCCCAGAGAGTGTCTGGAGTTTGAGGGAGGGACGACACAAAACAGTTTGAGAGCAAGTTCACACACTGAATAATACTAAGGCCCCACCTCACCTTCCCACCTGGCTTCTCGATTGGCAGCTGAAGAAAAGACCTTCTGAGTGTCTGACCAGCCCAAGAGGAAAGGCTTTGGAGGCTCCCAAAGAAAGAACCTAGCCCGTTCATATGACTGGATCACCAGTGTCACTAGGCATGTGAAGAAACCCCTAGTAAGGAAGCACAGAACAGAAGAGCAAAAAAAGCCACTTGGCGAAACAATATGCACAGAGAAGGAGAGGTACTGTAATCATGAGAAAAGGTTAGGATGCAGCCTGACCGGTTTGGCTCAATGGTTAGAGTGTCGGCCCACAGACAAAGGTCTCGGCTTCCGTTCCCAGTCAAGTGCATGTTGCAGGTTCAAGCCTCAGCCCCGGTCCCATCCAGGTGCGTGTGGAGGCAACCAATCCGATGTGTCTCTCTCTCCTCTTCCTCCCTCCCTTCCACTCTCTAAAAATCAATTTAAAAATATCCTCTGGTGAGAATTTAAAAAAAAAAAGGTTAGGATACGATTTCACACTATGTCTAAGTATGTATTTGAGTTTATAGGCTAATAAGGAGGCAGACTGGTCAAGACAAGGTGGGAGAGGAGACTCATGAAGCCTGGAGGAGTCACAGCTTGATAAGGGGTGATGCCAACGATGAGTCTTCAATTATGAAAGGGAGGTGGGAGGGAGAGGGCTATAGGAAAAGCATGTGTGAGGATGGGGCGCCAAGAAATAGCATAAAGCGTCGCCTGCGGACTGAAGGGTCCCGGGTTCGATTCCGGTCAAGGGTACATGCCCAGGTTGCGGGCTCATCCCCAGTAGGGGGCGTGTAGGAGGCAGCCAATCGATTCTCATCATTGATGTTTCTATCCCTCTTCCTCTCTGAAATCAATAAAAATATATTTTAAAAGAAATAGCATAAACTTAGGGGGGTCCACACAGTTTGATGGGCTGGAACACAGATCCAGGGTAGGAAGGGAGAGGTGGGAAGGTGGGGAAGCCTGAGGGAGCCAAGGAAGCGTTCGAACCAGCAGTCTGGTCAGATTGGTGCTCGGGGTGGACATGGCGTCTGGGCTGACAGCGGGGAAGCCAGGAGGAGGACGACGCCTGGCAGGCCTGGCGAGGGCAGGACCAGGACCAGCTCAGTCATAGGCCCTTGCTCTCTTCCTCGTCTCTAGCCTCTCAGGTGGCCCTTTTATTACGTGTTTACTCCTTGCCTAGGGGGTGAATAAGGAAGTAAATTTAACCTTCCTTGTTCTCGGAAGAATCCAGAGTACTGCATTATTAGGTTTTTAAAAACATTTCATTTTTTAAAAGTTAAAATTGCAAATTCAGAAACATGTAAAATGAAAAAGGATCCCCTCCCCTAAGTTTCCTCACCACTATTAACTGCTGTGTTAATGCAGTAAGTATCCTTCCAGGAATTTTATATGCATGTCTTTTCAGAAATGTTTGCAAAGTAAGATCATATTGTACTTGGCTTTTTTCACTTATTAGTCTGTTTTAGACACTTCTGTACGCATACATGAAAGTCTTCCTCAATAAGGTGGCCATATCATAAATTATGTAATGTCTTCTGTTTGTGGACTTTTTGTTGTTAATCCTCACCTGCGGATATTTTTCCCATTGACTTTTTAGAGAGAGAGAGATACATCAATGTGAGAGAGTCATCTATTAGTTGCCTCCCACATGTGCCCTGACCGGGAGGGGAGGGGGCAGGATCTAACCTGTAATCCAAGTTCATGCCCTTGACCAGGAATCGAACCCGCAATCCTTTGGTGGGAGGGCCACGCTCTGACCACTGAACCACTGGCCAGGGCTATCACCATTAACTTTTATATATTTTTTTATTGAATTATTTAAAAAAACATTTTATTTTATTGATTTTTTTACAGAGAGAAAGGGAGAGGGATAGAGAGTTAGAAACATTGATGAGAGAGAAACATCGATCAGCTGCCTCCTGCACACCCCCTACTGGGGATGTCCCCGCAACCAAGGTACATGCCCTTGACCGGAATCAAACCTGGGACCCTTGAGTCCGCAGGCCGATGCTCTATCCACTGAGCCAATCGGTTAGGGCTATTTTTATTGATTTCAAAGAGGAAGGAAGAGGGAAAGAGAGAGATAGAAACATCAATGATGAGAGAGAATCATTGATCGGTTGCCTCCTGCACACCCCTCACCAGAGATCGAGCCTGCAACCCCAGCATGTACCCTGACCGGGAATTGAACCGTGATCTCCTGGTTCATAGGTCCATGCTCAACCACTGAGCCATGCCATTACATTTTAATCTTGGCTAATCTGATTGGTCAGAAATGATACATTATATCAATCTATGTCTTTTATGATATGAGGTAAAGCATCTTTTCATATGCAACTTTATATGTCATTTCTCATTTTTTCCCTATAAACTTCCCATTTTTCTATTAGGTCATTTCTCTTTTTATGGACTCCTTGTATATTAAGGAAAGTATACCCTTTGTCAAGTAGTTTAAATCTTTTCTTCTGACTTGGGGTTTGTTTGTTGTTCGGAAGCTTCTCAATTTATATAGGGCAGGTTTGTTAAGAATTTCCTTTATGGCTTCTGAGTTTTGGCCTAGGTCTTCTAACCTTAGTTTCGGATCTATAATCACTTCTTAATTCGTCTCTTTGCCTTTATCCTCTCTTCTTTCCAGTTCATGCTGTGTGTGTTAACAGGAGGAACTAGGGCTCTTTCCAAATTGTTTTTGCCAACTTTTAGCCCTCCATCCAGAGATCTCTGCACACCATCTTCAAATCTTCTGCCTGAACTCTGCAACAAAGCCCAGATTTGGGTGGGTGGAGTCTTCCTGGCTTGTGTGTACTCCAGACCCTCTGAGGGTGTGCCTTCCTGTCCTCTGTGTGACCAGAGAAATGCCACATATTGTCAAGGACTGGCTCAGAGGCTACCTCTTCCTGCTGCCCAAGCTCCTGGCTCTCATGCTCCTGGCGGAGGTGCACCCTGCCTGGTGTTAGCAGTCCCACAGCCATAGCTTCCATCCTTTCTAGCATCTTCCCTAGTTAAATGAGCAGCTAAAATTATGCATTTGTGTTATTTTCAAAGATTGAGCAAAGGGAAAAGGAAAAATCTCATTTTTATGCCTGTAAGAAATTTTATAGGTCCCAGCTATTTGAGACTTTTTCTGTATGCATAGAAACCACATTACAGAAGTACATCCTAATATATCAAAACCCAGGGTCCATAACATCCAAAACAACTGAAGGCTCGACTGACGAAAGTCAGTGCTGGGTTGCCCCGCCTCTCTGATCAGGCCCGTTGATAGGCCCAGAGACACTGACTGGCATAGAAACTGACCAGTCAGAACCAAATTTGGGTGAAGTGTGAGGAGCCAATGGCTGCCTAGGAGGTGGAGCTTTTGACGCTGACTGGCATAGAAACCGACCAGTCAGAACCAAATCTGAAGTGTGAGGAGCCAATGGCTGCCTAGAAGGCAGAGCTTTTGATGCTGACTTGACTGGCATAGAAACCGACCAATCAGAACCTAATCTGGCTGAACTGCGAAGGCAGAACCTAAGGTGGGGGCTGAGGAGGGGTTTTAAGGGCAACATCTGTTTGGTCTAAGGTGTAAGAAAGCGGTTCAATTTTTTAATGACGGGTGTGGCAGTATAGTGCATACGGCTGGCTATCAGTCCAAATATAGGGATTATGTATTTTTGTCTGCCAAGAGCATCTCCTCCTGATGAAAAAGGCTCCCCCCCTGCTGCCCATTTAAGCAATCCTATCCTATATAATCTATACTACTAAAAGGGTAATATGCTAATTAGACCAGGTCGACCAGCCATCTTCCAGATATCTGACTTCCTTCTGGACAAAGCAATGGTGGTTGGGGCTGAGGCAGAGGCCATTAGGGGTGATCAGGCCGGCAGGGGAAAGCAGTTGGGAGCAACCAGGCCAGCAGGGGAGGGCTGTTGGGGGCAAGATCAGGCTGGCAGGGGAGGGCAATTAGGGGTGATCAGGCAGGTAGAGGCAGTTGGGGGCGAGATCAGGCCAGCAGGGGAGAGCAGTTGAGGGCAAGATCAGGCTGGCAGGGGAGGGTAGTTGGGGGCGATCAGGCAGGCAGGCAGGCAGAGGCAGTTAGGGGTGATCAGGCAGGCAGGCAGAGAGGTTAGGGGTGATCAGGCAGGCAGGCAGAGAGGTTAGGGGTGATCAGGCAGACAGGGAGAGGCAGGGGCGGTCAGGCAGGCAGGTGAGTGGTTAGGAGCCAGAGGTCCCAGATTACAAGGGGTCCCCGGTTGGAGAGGGTTCAGGCTGGGCTGAGGGAACTCCCCCCCCCCCCCCCGTGCACAAATTTCGTGCACCAGGCCACTAGTCTATATATATAAAAGCCTAAGCGACCAAGCGACCGAGCAACTGAATGACTAAACAACTGAACAACTGATCGACCAGTCGCTATGATGCACACTGGCCACCAGGGTGCAGACTCTGAATGCAGGAGCTGCCCCCTGGTGGTCAGTGCGCTCCCCACAGCAGGAGCACTGCTCAGCTGACCACCGGGCGCCAGATGCCGCTGGGCTCACAGCTGGTAAGTGCAGCTGCAGTGGCGCGAGCTTCTCCCGCCTCCACGGCGGTGCTACCAAGTGGTGGTGGTGGCGGCAGGTGCCGTGGGGCTGGGATGAGCGAGAGTGATTCAGTGCCTGGCCTGGGCCCGGGCTCCTTCCCAGCCGCCTGCCGCTTCGCACTACTACATCCCCTGAGGGGTCCTGGTTTGCAAGAGGGTGCAGGCCAGGCTGAGATACCCCACTGGTGCATGAATCCGTGCACCAGGCCTCTAGTATATAATAAAGGAGGAATGAAAGAGGCCTATTGGACCAGGGAAAGTTATAACTTGTTCCCTTCAAACTTGCCAAATCTAATCTAGTCTGGAATGAAGTGTCCCTGCCTAGGAATTCTGAATTGCAGTTGTCACTGCCTTGCATGATGGTTTTGGTCACCTAGTAAATGTATGCTGTCAACACGGGTCCTTAAACATTTTTAATTTGAGTTTTTAGTTGTTGAATGTTTTTAGGTTGCTGTGGCCCGGTGAATGATTTCGTGCACATTGAAAGAAAATTAATTAGAAGAAATATTTTAATATCGCTACTTGCCCTTTCTCTATAATGGAAGTGTTAACCAAATTCACGATCGACAATGACAGATCAAAACATGTGTGCGATTGGCGCCAGCGAGAACTTTATATGTATCACGCATGCGCAAGTCAACTTAGCCTTTTATAGATATAGAACAAACTTGCTTCATTAGATCTGCTCTCTCTCTTTTTTTAAAAAAATATATATTTTATTGATTTTATAGAGGAAGGGAGAGAGAGGTAGAAACATCAATGATGAGAGAGAATCATTGATCGGCTGCCTCCTACTGGGGATCGAACCTGCAACCCAGACATGTGCCCTTGGCCAGAATTGAACCTGGGACCCTTCAGTCCGCAGGCCGACGCTCTATTCATTGAGCCAAACCAGCTAGGGCTAGACATGCTTTCTGATTTAGCTAAACTTTTTCCACCCCAGTGAAGCACCCCAACTTCTCTTTCAGGTAATTGTCAGCAACACAGCAGTAAATATCAACACAAAGCAGATTATTATTGTAGATCACGCAGGGAGGACAAAGGGTAAAATATTTAACTGCAGCAGTGTTTGACTATATTCTACACAGTGAGAAAACCTGAAGTCATTTTCAAGGTCCACCATTTCTTCCTCCTTTTCAGTCGGGTCAAGTTTCTAAGCTTTCTAAGTATCTGTTTTCTGGCTAATGGAAAGAAAATAGGATTCCACTTGAGTCTCCTATCTACCTACTCCAGGACTTCTGTGAGGATCAAATGATATGAGGCACAGGAAAATGCTTCACAGACATTTGGTTAAAGTGTGAAATGTTTGCACCTGGGTATAAAGCAAGTCATGTTCCTGGGCTGAAGAAACTCCAAGGAGGCTAGTTGCTAGGGAGAGGAAGCTGGGCATTGCTACATGATGTCATTACCCAGTGCCCACAGCCACCGTTTCTGGGCTGGGCTGGGCTGGGCTCTGGGCTGCATTTTGCGCCATGGGGTCTTGGCAGCGTTGGTGGGGTGTCGCTCTAAAGTGGTGGCAAGGCCTGTGTCCCGCTTGGGAGAAGCCAAGTGTTGCTTTGTGGGTGTCAGGTGACAGTGCAATTTCTCTGTAAATGGCCAGTGCGCATCACGGCAGCTCCTTGGTTGACTGTCTGCCCCCTGATGGTCAATGCACATCATAGCACCTGGTCGGACAGTCAGATACTTAGCATATTAGCCTTTTATATATATACTAGGGGCCCGGTGCACAAAATTCGTGCATGGGGGTGTGTCCCTCAGCCCAGCCTGCACCCTCTCCAATCTGGGACCCCTCGAGGGATGTCCGACTGCCCAGGATCAGGCCTAAACGGGCAGTTGGACATCCCTCTCACAATCCAGGATTGCTGGCTCCCAACTGCTCGCCTGTCTGCCTTCCTGATTGCCCCTAACTGCTTCTGCCTGCCAGCCTGATCACCCCCTAACCACTCCCCTGCCAGCCTGATTGCCCCTAACTGCCCTCCCCTGCTGGCCTGATCGCCCACAACTGCCCTCCCTTGCAGGCCTGGTCCCCCCCCAACTGCTCTCCCCTGCATTCCTGGATACCCCCCACTGCCCTTCCCTGCAGTCCCGGTCGTCCCCATCTTCCCTCCTCTGCCGGCCCGGTCACCCCTAACTGCCCTCCCCTGCAGGCTTGATCACCCCCAACTACCCTCCCTTGCAGGCCTGGTCCCTCCCAACTGCCCTCTCCTGCTGGCCTGATCGCCCACAACTGCCCTCCCTTGCAGGCTTAGTCCCTCCCAACTGCCCTCCCCTGCTGGCCTGATCGCCCCCAACTGCCCTCCCTTGCAGACCTGGTCCCTCCCAACTGCCCTCCCCTGCTGGCCATGTTGTGGTGGCCATCTTGTGTCCACATGGGGGCAGCCATCTTTGACCACATAGGGGCAGCCATCTTGTGTGTTGGAGTGATGGTCAATTTGCATATTACTCTTTTATTAGATAGGATAGAGGCCTGGTGCACGGGTGGTGGCCAGCTGGTTTGCCCTGAAGGGTGTCCTGGATCAGGGTGGGGGTTCCCTTGGGGCGTGGGGCGGCCTAGGTGAGGGGCCTGTGGTGGTTTGCAGGCCGGCCACACCCCCTGGCGACTCAAGTGGAGGCCCTGGTATCTGTGATTTATTTATCTTCTATAATTGAAACTTTGTAGCCTTGAGTGGAGGCCTGGGCTGGCCAGGGTGTGCGGAAAGCTTGGCTTCCTCCATTGCCGGGGAAACCCAAGCCTCCTGCTCATTCCATGGCTGCAGCCATCTTGGTTGGGTTAATTTGCATACTCGCTCCTGATTGGCTGGTGGGTGTAGTGGAGTAATGGTTAATTTGCATATTACTCTTTTATTAGATAGGATAGATGTTTTTAGGTTGCTGGGTAAGTAGAGGGGAGCCATCATCTTTGATGCCGCAGAGGTAGTTCAAGTGATGAGCACACTGCTTCGTCCTTTAGCCTTAGGGTGGAGCCATGTTGCTTAAAACAAGTTCATTTGCTGTGGAGGCAGGTTAGCAGGAGGACCTCAGAGCCCTGGGAGACTTCTGTCTGGGAGTGGGGTATTACCGGCCTCTTCTTCCCACACAAGTGTCTGCTTTGATCTGACCAGCCTTCTGTGCCAGCGGAGCCCTGTCTGGGTTGCGCAGAAAGCAGCCTCCACATTGGCGAGTGAAGAGGTCTACGAAATGACCCACTGGCTCCCAGGGCTTGTCTTTGCTCATTTTACTTCAGCCTCCCTCTCTGCCCTTCACTTTCTCCTCCTTCCACCGAGTCCCAGTGAAAAGGATGAGCACCGAAGAGGGGACATTCCTAGACTGTCTGGGGGATTCTTTCTGGGCCTGCTCATAAGCCTATGCTCTTCTCTGTCACCTCGCCAGCCCCTCTAGCCTGACCGAGCAGTACCTGCTGGAACACAGGCTCCATGAGTTAGTCGCTAGTGCAGCGGCTGATGCCCCGGCAGACTGTTTACCCTGCTTCTTGGGAACAGGGGTGCTCCGAGGTGGAGGCTCCTTGTGGTGGGCCTGGGTAGCCCTCGTTGAGGTGAACCTGTCTGGCAGGTATTGTCTGGAAGGGGGAACCATCTGAAGTTGTTAGCGCAGACTTAAGTTTGTAAAGGTTGGTGGGGCAGAGGGTGTCAGGAGGAGAAGACCTGAGTGACAGTACGAGGAGGAGGAGGCGGGGGGGTGGAGTTAGGGGGCGGTAGGAGGTGGAGTTGGCAGGACTGGCGCTGGGTGAACATCGGGCACACGAAGCTTCACTATAGCGTGTGGAGGGGGCTCCCTTTGTCAGAGTTGGGGCGTGCTAAGGAGGCCCTGAGTTCACTTTGGACCTTTGCAGGTCTCCGAGGAGAAAGACGTAACTGTGGGAACAGGGAAGCTGACCTTCAGGAAGGAGGGTGGGGCCAGCAGGTGGGAGGTGGGGGGGTGGGGGTGGGAGCTCAGCAGCTGAGGGGGTGGGAGCAGATGGACACACTCTCCGCTGTTTTGTTTAGAGCAGTGTTTTTTCCAAACTTCTTTTAACAGCAGAGCCTCTTATTATTCCTCCTTAGAAGTATGTTTTTCACATGTAAGTCAGTGAGTAGATAAAAGCAAGGGTATGACTGAGGTCCCCTTAAGTGCTAGCAGAACTGGAGCTGAGAAATACAACTGGCCACGAGGAAGTAATAGCTGCTGTCCAGGAGTGCAGAGCCAGTGTGGTGCCCATGGACTCCAGGAGTGTGCCGTCTTTCTGGAGGGCATTTGGTAACCTGTCAAAATTTTTAATATATATAACCTTTGACCCAGAAATCACACTTCTGGGAACTTATCAAAGTACTTGCACAAGTACATACAGATAATAGGTATAAAATGTTCGTTGTCACTCTGATTGCAAACATCCAAACACCCATCAACAGCCAAATCATTTAGCTGTCTAATTGTATATGTGTCAACATGAAAAGACATCCAGGATGCATTATTCAGGGGGAAAAGCAAGAATAAGACCATGTGCCCTGCTGGTGTGGCTCAGAGGTTGAGCGTTGACCTATGAACCAGGAGGTCATGGTTTGATTCCCGGTCAGGGCACATGCCTGGGTTGCAGGCTCGATCCCCAGTAGAGGGCGTGCAGGAGGCAGCTAATCAGTGATTCTCTCTCATCATTGATGTTTCTATCTCTCTCTTCTCCCTTCCTCTCTGAAATCAATAAAAATATATTTTAAAAAAAGAATAAGACCACGTGTGTAGTATGGTCAAAACAAATAAAAAAGTAAGTGTGTATTTGTGTGTGGCTGTATATTTTGAAGCAATCTGGAATAGCATATGCCACAACTAACAGAGGTGATCTCTGGGACATGGCATTAGAGGAACTTTTCTAAGCCTGGGTGTCTGTCGTTTTAACTTTCCCCTTCAAACACCTATTACTGTCATAAACAACAACAACAAAGGCAAACACTGGTTTAGAAAGATGCCAGCACTGAAGTTAGTGTGGGAGGAGGAGAGGGTGAGAAGGCCTGGTCCCAGGATCAGGCAGCTAGGCCACTGGGCATGAGGCTGAGGGGATGAAGTTTTGAGGAGAAAGAAGTGGGAAGCAGTCAGATGCCACCTAGAGGTCACGAAGTGGCTCTCGATTTGGGAGGAGGTTGCTTTAGTGATCTGGGTTCCTTGAACTTCTAAGCTACCAGTGGGCACACTTGTGCTAAGTTGCCAGTTTGTATTTTTAAGGCCCAAAGCACCTCTGCTAAAAACCAAAGCTGTGCCCTACTTACTAGCACCTGCACTAGCCATCCATCGTGCCTAATTCACCACCTGCCCCTGGGGTGCTTGCCCCCACGTCTGGTGACACAAACACAATGTCTGTGTCTACTGCTGGGATCATGCTGAGTGTCACCCGGCTGTGCACAAAAGACTCAGGAAATGGCCTGTCAGTCAAGGTATAGCAGTAATATTTTTGTCCATTTTTAAAATATTTTTAAGAGGGAGAAACATCGATCGGCTGCCTCCTACACGTCCCCTACCGGGGATCGAGCCCGCAACCCAGGCATGTGCCCTGACTGGGAATTGAACCGTGACCTCTTGGTGCATGGGACGACACTCCACCAACTGAGCCACACCATCCAGGGCATTTGTCCACCTTAAAACTACAGTGGGTGGGACCAAAGTGCCTAACCTTGCTCTTTGTATGATTTTTGTGTTTCTCAACCTGGCCTAGTCTCCTTTTTCCTCCCTAAAGTTAGATGATGACTAACGCTGTACACAAAGGCAGGCCGTTCGGGCTTTCTGCTCCTGTTCTGCAGCGTGGGGCCTGATGCTTTTCTTTCGGCTTGAGTCTTTCACCGCCGCCCTGGCCTCGCAGGCTCCCTCCTGGTTTGAGCCAGTTCCTGAATAGAGTGTTTTTCTCCCGAGGGTTCCATGCTGTTTACCTCCACAACTAGGGCAGGCCCAGGAGCTCGCAGAGGGGAGGCCGTGCTGTGGTCGGCGTGGCCTCAGCTCCGCTCCCAGCTGGGCTTTTGTTGTTGACTTAAATAGCAGAAACATCTCACAGTGTGGAGGCCAGGAATCTGAAGTCGAGGTGTGGGTAGGGTGGTTGCTTTCTTCTGAGGCCTCTGTTCTTGGCTTGCAGATGCTGTCTTCTCCCTGTCCTCACGTGGTCTTTCCTCTGTGTGTCCAGGTGGCTTTTCATGTGGCTCCTTTACTAGCTAAAGCAGCGGTCGCCAACCGGTGGTCCAGAGGTCCAAAAGGTTGGCGACCGCTGATCTAAAGGATGTCTCCTGTACTGTCAGTTCACCAACTAAAGAATGGGCAGCCTTGGAGATTTTTTTTTTTTTTTTCCCAGAAATGAGCATCTTAAACATGGTCTACTTTTTATTTTCAGAATTAAAAATTCTTTGGGGCCAGGTAATGTTTGCTTCCAGAACTGGATTGTCATAACTTCCTTCCAAATTTTTATTTTATGTATTTTTGTTTGTTTTTACTATGTCCTTTCAGATTCATGTGAGGTTAATCAGTTTTCTTAAAACTATAATTTCAAAACTCACTTGGAACTTAAATCCATAACAGTGTGTTAACACATATGCCATTCAAGTATCATGAGTTCAGAAGTCCAGAATTGTGGATATGAGCTGAGACCTATCAGAATAAAATAAAGCATGCTAGGTGGTTCTCTCCAGATGAGTTACAGCGCTAAGAATACCCTCCCTAGAAACCGAGAGAAGGAAGGCACCGATGATTGTGAGCACAGCTAAACTGAGGGCCTCAACGACAACAAGAAAGGTTTGGCCCTTCATTTCTTATAATAAATGACTGATTCTCCACCTCTTGTCTCTGATAGTGAGCTGGTCCTGGTGGCTGTCTCGTTTGCCAGGTATGAGCTGTATCTGATGGATCACCAGGAAAGATGGATATTCTGCCTGCATAAGCAGAGAAATGAGTAATAAATATGAATTAGCACCATCTGGGTTGAAATTTCCCATTAGGGTTGAACATTTATTTTTTAAAAAGATCATTGGCTCAGCTTTTTATTTTATTTTTAAAATATATTTTGATTTTTTACAGAGAGGAAGGGAGAGGGATAGAGAGTTAGAAACATTGATGAGAGAGAAACATCGATCAGCTGCCTCCTGCACACTCCCCACTGGGTATGTGCCCGCAACCAAGGTACATGCCCTTGACCAGAATCAAACCTGGGACCCTTGAGTCCGCAGGCCGACGCTCTATCCACTGAGTCAAACCGGTTAGGGCTTGGCTCAGCTTTAAAAAAAAAAACAACACACAAAAAAACACAAAACTTTTTTTTTTTTTAAGATGTGCCTCAGTGGTTGAACATCGACCTATGAACCAGGAGGTCACGGTTCGATCCCTAATTAGGGCACGTACCCAGGTTTCAGGCTCAATCCCCAATAGGGGATGTGTAGGAGGCAGCTGATGGATGTTTCTCTCTCTCTCTCTCTCTCTCTCTCTCTCTCTCTCTCTCTCTCTCTCTCTCCTTCTCCTCTCTCTCCCTCTCCCTTTCTCTCTCAAATCAATAATAATAATTAAAAAAAACACTAAGAAAATAATAATAAAGCCTGGCTGGCATGGCTCAGTGGTTGAGCACTGACCTGTGAACCAGGAAGTCTTCCCATTCAGGGCACAGAGAGGGAGAGAGAGATAGAGACATCAGTGATGAGAGAGAATCATTGATTGGCTGCCTCCTGCATGCCCCACACTGGGGATCGAGCCCACAACCTGGGCATGTGCCCTTGACCAGAATCGAAACCAGGACCCTTCAGTCTGCATGCTGACACTCTATCCACTGAGCCAAACTGGCTAGGGCAAAAAATATATATAATGTATAGGAGCAACTGTTAGGCTGTTTCTTTGATCTTAGGTAAAGGTTTTGTTCTTGTTTTGTTTTTAAGTTAGTGGAGACAGGGGAGCCTGGATTTCTGGGCAGCTGCTAATAGCTGTGAGATGAAGTGGAGGCTCCTGCCTTTAAAATGAGCTTGACCTGAGGCACAGAGTTTACATAACTGTGGTAGAGAGCTGTACCTTCTGAAACATTTCCAATAGTTTCTAACTAATTTAAATGCTGTTAATAGCTCTGTGGGAATTAGTCTTTATGTTAATAGATTTAAGCATCCAACCGTCAGCTAAAAGTGGCTGACAGTCTCCCGATTGGCCTGGAAATGGCTGAAATGAGAAGAAATGTAGTATTTCAGCAAATTTTGCTTGCAGTGTGTCACCTGATATTGGTAATGGTTTGTTCATTTGTTCAGCAGACACTTACAAACTTATTTGGCAAGCATTCGTTCTTTCAACAGATGCTACTTGAGTGCCCAAGTGCCCAGGGACTGGCCCTGGCACGGGATGCAGCTGGGAATGAGGCGGACAGTCCTGCCCTCTTGGCTAACAGACATTAAGCATCTAATTTTGCGCACGTGCTGCGGGAGGGGCTTTTCCTGAGCAGCGTCACAGGCCCTGCCCTCTGGCCACAGCCCAGTAAGGGGCCAGGCAGAAACCAGGCATTCCAAAAGGTGATGTAGGAGGACAGCAGGCCTGTGGGGCGCAGAGGAGGGGAGCCGGGGTATCTCAGCCTTAGCTGCGAGTGCTAATGCTTACCCTCTGACCCTGCAGCATGGACAAGGACAGCCCGGACATCCACCATGACCTCAACGCCCTCAAGACCAAGTTCCAGGAGACGCGCAAGGTCATCAGCACCATGCCCGGCATCCACCTGAGCCCTGAGCTGCAGCAGCAACAGCTGCACAGCCTCCGCGAGCAAGTCAGGACCAAGAACGAACTTCTGCAGAAGTACAAGAGCCTCTGCATGTTTGAGATCTCCAAGGAGTAGATGCGGCCGCTTTCAGGGTGCCCGAGAAAGCACGGAGGAGCAAGCGGCCTGCGTGGCTCCTTGTGAGGTGTGGCTCTTTGGACCCAGCTCTGAACTTTATAGCCGCCTAGGGTGGAGGCTGTCGTGCTTCCTCAGCTGAACTTGACGTTGACTGTAGGGGGGCGGCGTGGCTGGGGCTTCCTTCTCTATGTCCCTGTGTCACGATGCACAGTCGCTGGAGTGCCTGCTGGTGGGAAGAAGAGTGCTGCAACAGGGATGGGCCTACCCTGCCTCTGGGGAGGGGCCATCTCCGCTTTGCTTCCGGCCTCCCTCCCCTCCCCCCACATGAGCAGTGTGTGCCAGGGACACATCGTTCTGTTAGCGACAGTGCTCTGAAGCCTTTGCACGAAGCTCACTGGACAGATGAGGCCTGGGCTCGTGCGGCGTGGGCTTCACGTGGTGAAGGAAGGCTGGGAGAAAGCAGTTTTGAAAGACATTTTCTCCTGAAACTGTTTCCTTTATGTTTGAGCCAGTGAGTGTAACTGTCCGTGGGGGTCGGCCCCTGCTGGGTGGCCCCTTGGCCAGGTTCCCTGCCACCTCCATGCTCTTTTCACTTTCAGCTCTTGCTCCCCGTGTCTCCTGTCACCTGCAGACATCTCGTTTAGCCATTTAGTGCCCAAGAGTGGTCAAGCCACCAGACCTCCTGGGGAAGTGTCACTTCTGCACAGGCGTAGGTGGGCTTCCGGTCCACAGCCGGCCTCTTCCAGCATCTCAGATTCCGTGGTCTTGGTGAAAAGTGTATTTCTCTCTGGCCGCGCTAAAGAGCCAGCCACGAACATCACTGCTCTGCAGAAAGGTTCATGATGTACTTTTTGTTCAGGAGGGCAGCTCTAGGTGACAGTTATGACCGTCCTTTGGCCAGGTACAGTTCCGTAAGGCGGGGGGGGGGGGGGGGGGGGGGGGGGGGGGGGGGGCTGCGTCAGCTACACCCAAAGTTAAGCAGCCAAGTTCTGGTTCATAAAATGTTTACAAACACCCCTAATTTCCTGCAGGTGGGATGTTTTATTTTCATGCTTGTCCCTGGCCTCTGAAATGATAAGGTGAGACTAGTAACCAAATATTTAAATCTAGAAATGAGTGCGTAACCTATGCTGACCCGTTCTGGGGCTTACCAGCTGCCTGCGGCTGACCTGGCTGGCAGGTGCTGACGGTGGAGATATTTTTAGCAGGGGTTCATTCAGTGGACCTGCAGCCACCTGTCACAGAGGGCGGGGTCCGGGAGCTCGGGTCTGTGGGTGGGTATCCGGTTTCTGTGGCTTTGGACAGAGGAGCAGGCTCTGCATTGAAGTGGGTTGTACCTGTTAGACTTCTACCTCGGGACTGTTATTTAACTGAATCAGTTATTTTCCTGAGCTTTCAGAGTAGTGTGGGGGCCAGTTTTAAGGCTCTGACCAAATACCATGAAACATGAAGCACCTGGGAGCAGGGCCCGGGCTTCCTGCCAGGCTGGGATGTCAGCATCCTGGCGCGTCGTGGTCTTCAGGAGCGTCACTAAAAGGACTTGCTCTGCTCTCGGACATCTTGGTTTTGTGCTGAGAAGTTCCTAACAGGATGTCTCCTGGGAGCTGGGTATGTTCAGCCTCCACTCCACACCCTCCCCCAGCACACACCTGGTTAACGATTGAGTGTGGCAGCAGCATCTCCTGGGAGCCCGCGTCCAGGCTCCGTTGGCCTGGAGGGTCATCCTGCCCGCCCATGATGGGCCCCACGGCCATCCCTCATTCCATAAGTGGGTTCAGTCCTGGTAGGGAGCAGCCCTCACCAGAGCGAGGTTGCAGTCCCTCCCCCGGGACAATATTGAACGCCCCTTACAGGCCTGAGCACCCCCTTGAAGCCAATTATTTGGGTTATTGGGTGGCAGGCACTTTTCTTTAAAGATTTTTAAAAATTAGAGAGAGGAAGAAACATGGATGTTCCGCTCTCAGCTCTCACATGGATTGGCCTCCTGCATGCGCCCCCCCTCCCAACCCCCCTCAGGGATCAAGCCTGCAACCTGGGTATGTGCCCCGACCGCAGATTGAAGCAGGAACTTTTTGGTGCACAGGATGGGACGACACCCAACCAGCAGCCACAGCGGCTTAAACATCACACTTAATTCTCACAGCAACTCCACGCAAAGGGCGTTGTCTGTATTTTCCTGGCAAAGAATTCGGGGCTTGGCAGGTGTCACTGCCCCAGGCGCGCACAATTACGAGTGGTCCTGAGCTGGGAGTGGCCGCCCTCCACTCCCTAGAAAAGGCAGCAGAGAAGCGCGCTAGACCTCCACCCAGGGCAGAAAGTGCTTCCTGGAGCTGGAGGGCCCGGAGGCTGGGTGATCCAGCTGTCTCCAGACAGCCACCTGGGAGTGGGAGAGGAGCCACGGCCCAGGTTCTACTTCCTTACTGTGAAAGCCGGGCCAAGGGACACTTCCAGACCTCGGAGCGTTTCAGATGTGCTGACCTCTGTCACCCTGGGCCTGCACTGAGTATTGGACAGAACAGCTGGGCACAGTCCCAGGGGTCCTTTGTGGCTGGGTCGAGGGGAAGCTAAACAGGTAAATGTCTAGAAAGATGCATCTCTAGAGAGGACTCTGAAATCCTTTCTTTTTGGCCTCGATTTCAAAGGACCCATTCCCCAAATAGAAGGGCTTCCGCCCAGCCATCCGGAGCTTTCTTGGAGCCTCTTCCCCCAGGAGAGCTGAAGCTGTGCTCAGAACGCTGGCGAATTTTCCAGATCTGGGAAGGGGAGCCTAAGCCACGACGTAGAAACCCACCCCTCCCTCTAACCCTGCCCCTCCGGCCGTTTCTAAAAGCAAAGAAAGCATGGTTTTCATTTTAAATTATTTTATAGTAAAATAACCAGTACAATAACTGAGACGGTCTTACACAGTATAAACACTGGATAAGGTTTTGTTCATGTTCACCAAGTTTTTCCTTTGTGCAGTTTCACACACACATGTAAACAAGACACTTGGCTGATCTGACCCTTAGTTTCAGGAGGGCAAAAGCTTTTGCCAGCTGCCATGGCAACCCAGAATCACAGACAAGTTAATGCCGTGGTCTCCCTTTACCCTGTGGCGGGCAGGACGGGCTTCTGGGAGCCCAGCGGGGGCTGATTCACTTGCACACACACCCGTCCCAATTATTCCGTCTCTGAGAAACCGGGCAAGTTCACCCTCAGCTGGACCTGTGCCCACCAAGTCAGGGCGCGGGGGTTGGGGTGGTGGCAGGTGCCAGTGGACACTCAGACGTGGGGGAGGAGGGTCCACCTGTGACCCAGTTCGCTTTCCTTCCAAAGCAGATGAGCAGCCCTCCTCCGTTTTCACCTCGCAGTTGGTGGGCCCGGCTCTGGGGAGGGAAGACGCCAGGACACTTGAAGCGCAGGGCCGGCCCGGACGGATTGGACTTGTAAACGACAGGGTCGTCCTTAGGTACTGCGGTCGGCGTGGGGGAGCGGGGAGCCCTAGCTGATCACGCAGCGCTCCCTGTCCTTGGCCTGGCCGCCCGCCTTCTCGCGCACGCACAGGAGGTCGCTGTGCACGCTGGGCCGGCGCGCGAAGGGCGCCACGATGCCCAGGGCCCCCCCGGGGCCCCCGGCGCGCAGCTGCTTCCTGCCCCGCAGCGCCTGGTGCAGCGCCTCGCAGTGCTGCGCCGACACCCTGCGGTGCAGGCCCGGGCTCATCTCCCCGGGCAGCCCGGCCATGGCGAAGAGCGCCCGGAACATGGGGTCCAGGCTGCTGCTCCTTTTGGCGGAGACCTCGAAGTAGGCGCAGCGCTGGGGGCCGTCGCCCAGCAGCTGCCGGACCTCGGCCGGCTCCACCTCGCGGTGGAGGTCCCGGTCGCCCTTGTTGCCGCAGAGTACCAGGGGCACGTCCACCCTCCCCTTGGGCTTGTTGTTGAGGCAGGACTTGGTGTCCAGGATCTGCTGCTTGAGCCTCTGCGCCTCCTCGAAGGATTCGCGGTTGTCCAGGCTGAACACGAGAATGAAAACGTCTCCTGCGGGGCAGAGCAGGAGAGGAGTGACGGGGCTGCCGAGGGGCACCTTCAAGTGGGCTTGGCTTTGGGGTCTCCCGGCCGCCGGGCGCTCAGACCTCTCCACACGCAAACTTGCAAACTTGGCACCTGCGTCCTCGCCAGTGCTCTCGGACCAGGGGTCCCCACCCCCCTCCCGGGGCACAGCTGCAACAACACCCCTCACCCCGGCCCCCGCTCACCCGTGAGGATGGAGAGGCGCCGCATGGCGGGGAACGGGTGGTTGCCGGATGTGTCGAGGATGTCGAGCTGGTAGAGCTCGCCGCGGATGGAGTAGAACTTGCGGTGGAAGTCCTCGACGGTGGGCGTGTAGGCGTCCTCGAAGCGGCCCGTGAGGAATCGCGACACGATGGCCGTCTTGCCCACCTTGGACGAGCCGAGTATGACCAGGCGGGAGCAATTCCTGGCCGGGATCCTCAGCTCCGAGCTGCTCGGGCACATCTTCTTGATCATCGCGGTCAGTTTCATTGGGCGGAGGGCTGCAGGGCGGGCCAGGGGCCAGAGGAGCGCAGGGGCTGGGGTTCTGCTTGGGCTGCGCCTGAGTCCGGGCGGGCTCCGCGGGCAGCGCCTGGCCTCCCGGCGAGTCCCTCCGGCTTTCCCGCCCCGCCCCGCCCGCCCCGCCGTTATGTGCCGCCCGCCGGCCGCCAGCCCAGCCTCCGTGCGTCACGCCCCGCGCCCCCGCCCTCCCGTGACCTCCCCGCCGCTGCCCGCTCCGCCCCCGCTGGGGCGCTTAGGAGCAGAGCCCAGAGCCCAGAGCCCCGCTCAGTTACGGACGCGCTTTGCCGGGCTCGCCGCCGCTGTGCCCTACCCTGTGACTTCGGGAAGGGACCCGCCCACAGCACGCACACACGCTCCGTGGCCCCCGTTTTCCAGAGCACAAGAGCGCTTCCGCAGTGGCCGCAGCGCCACGGCAGGTACCGGGTGCCAGGCTCCGTGCCGGGCTCTGCGTACCAAACCTCAGACCTGAAGGCAGCCGCAGCGCCGGCCCCGCGCCTTGGCCACCAGCGGGCACCACACGGCCGGAGGGGGCGGGGCTGCAAGATTGGGGTCTGGGGAGTTGGTCACTGCCCTGGGGAAGCCAGGCCGCACTCGGAAGAGCCGTCCCGCCCCGCGCCTGCTGCAGACCTCGGCGGCTGCTTTCCTCCGACGAGAGATCTCTGGGGCCTGGCGTTTTCAGCTGGGGCCGCCCCCATCCTCCTGTCTGCACCCAGAAGGCCCAGGAACTTGCTGGTCCTTAGTCGACACCCTCTCCCTCCTCTGCAGCATCTTGTGCCTTTCCAGTCCCCTGGGCGAACGTTCCCATTTTATAGTGGGGAGCGGCGTCTCCAAGCCACAGAGTGAGCCAAGGAGGGTCCTAGCTCACAGCACAGCCTCTGGGCCTGGGGTTCCTCGTCTGGAAGATGGTCGTTCTGGTTGATTGTGGAAACAGCTTCGAAGACAGGACTGGTCATTACAGCAGTGCTAAGTGACCCATGAGGCTGCAGGGCTGGGCGGGGCGGGGGTGGGGTGAGGAGCAGATGAGGGGAAGCAGATTGACCAGTAACCAGGGAGGCTGGTGCTTTCACAGGCCTAGAGCAGCTGCGGCGTGCCCAGCGAGAGCACCGGGCACAGCCAGCACTCCCCCGGCACCAGGCAGGCTGTGCTGTTTTGCTTTGACCTTGTTGGATTTGGAGGAGTCCAAGGAGGGAGCCATTAGCTGGTGCCACCCCATCCACGTGGGTCAGGATGCCATGGGCAGTCCTGGGGGTGCCAGCCCACACCCCTCAGCTGTTTGCAAGCCTGGCGAACCTCAGCTGACTGGGAAGGGGTGCTCAATGGTCATCTCTTCCAGACTTTTTGACAAGGGTCCTGGCAAAATCCCACCCTTCATGGGGGATGCCAGTCCTGGGAGCAAAATCCCACCCTCCACGGGGGTGCCGGTCCTGGGAGGGCCACTTCAGTGAGCCGAGGCCCAGGGTGGCGGGCCAGGGTTTGAGCCCAGCTCTCCCTCGGAGATGCAGTGGGCTGGGACCCAGCTGGACTTCTCAGATGAGGACTCCTGGTTCCTTCTGGGCATGTCACCCTGCCCCACAGATGCCAGGCTGTAAGGCTTGTTCTCTCAAGGCTGCTGAGTTCATTAAGCCCCGTTAATGCCCCAAAGCCCGTGAGTCTGACCACCCACGTGTCCGGCCGGGGCCCTCATGCCCTCAGGGAGCAAGCAGAGGGGACATTGGTTAGCTTGGGCTGCTTCATTCCTACCTGTCTCTCTTTTTAAAGACATCTCTTTATTAAAAAATACCTGCTCATGTCTTTAAAATATCTAAAGTTTCAGAAAGGAATGCAGTGAAAGGAATTGGAAGCAGGAGCCCTCCTGCCCCACCCCATCAGGAGTGAGGCGAACTCCCTGGAGGCTGCCCACCTCCCAGCTGCTAAGGGAAGCCTTGCTGAGCCCGTCAGCCCAGCCCAGCCGGGGCGCTGCCTGCCCACAGGACTCTGCTGCCTGGCCGCTGCCCCGCCCCGCCCCACGTCCTGCAGCAGAGCACTGGGCTACGGTGTCAGGTTTGTCCTGGTTACAGGCGGTTTTGTTTTCTGTGTGGCAACAAACAGCATTTGAGGCTGAACCTGCCTGTAAATGTAATTTACTTGCAGTCTAGCAATTTTCCTGCTAAGAGTGGAATGGGAACTTTTAAAAATATCTGACCAGCCCTAGCTGGTGTGGCTCAGTGGACAGAGCGTTGACCTGTGGACTGAAGAGTCCCAGGTTTGATTCCAGTCAAGGGCACATGCCCGGGTTGCGGGCTTGATCCCCAGTGGAGGCGTGCAGGAGGCAGCCAATTGGTGATTCTCTCTCATTATTGATGTTTCTCTCTCTCTCTCTCTCTCCCTCTCTGAAATCAATACAAATATGTTTAAAAAATAAAAATATTTGACCAAATGTTGGGGGCGAGGGGCGCAGGGCACAGCTGGCCTCCAAGGCAGGCCATGTCTGCCACAGCCTGTGGGAGGCCTAGAGGTTGTAGAAGATTCTTGAAAGCTGTGTGTGAGGAGCAGGTCAGGCAGGGCCCTGGGGGGGGGGGGGGGGGGGCGTGCGGGGACCTCCGGTGAGCACATGTCCACGCCCGGCCAGTGCTGGCCTGAGCCCGTTCTCAGCAGCCTCACCGAGGAATCTGAGCGGCCTGGAGAGGAAAAGGACCTAACCGCCAGCCCCGAGGGAAACACGCCGAGGACCTGAACTCTCCGGCGCCTGGCAGCGTGGCTGCAGGGCCTCCCAGGGACGCACCTCGGGGAAAGGCGGGCCTGGCTGCCGGCCGCACCGTGTTCCTGCCGCCACCCTTCGGCGGGCCGGGCGGCACCTTCCCTGATGGAAGCCGTGCTGCCTCATTTGCTTCTTTAGTGACCAACCAGACCAGCTCCATGGCAACCAATCGTAACAGTGCAATTTGGCCCCATCAGACTGTGACTCTGGATCTGCGATGAGGGAAAGCTCAGGTGCCGCCATGTTTTAGCTCAGACGCGCTGAGCTTCGGAGATGGCTTCAGTGATTTGCGTGCCATTAGACCCAGCAGGAGGAGGGCGGGATTGCTGTGGTTCGCTGTTTCATTTGGGCCGTTCCACTCGAATAAAGTTTCTCCCTTCACCGCACCCCAAACTGGGGACTCCGGTTAGCACTGGGTTGGTCTCCCTGACCTTTTGTTGACAAAACAGGTCTGGCTTTCCCTTCTGACGGGCTCCCTCTGTCCAGCGTCCAGCAGTCTCCTCCTCAGCCCCCAGCTCGTCCCTGTCCGTGGCCCTTCCAGCAGAGCCAGCCCCCGCCCCGCCCCCGCCCCGGCCCGAGGGTCAGGCTACCTGGAGCTGCTCCTGCCCTGGCAAAGGAAGGGCTCAGGCCGTCAGGGCCAGGTCCTCTTCAAAGGCTGGGTGCAGAGCGGCTAGTGGAGGGGAGAGCTCCGTTCGGAGGGGTGCACACGGGCGGGGATGGAAGCACGGGGGTCAGACCCGATGCCTCCGTGGCCTCTCAGGCCGAGGAACCAGAGAGGAAGAGCCTGGGAGGGCCGGGGGCGGAGGCCCCGCACTGCTGAGCACCCGCTGGAGCAAGCTGCGCGGCGGGCGTCCCTTCACACCCGGGCTCCAACGGGGGGGGGGGGGGGGGGGGGGCGGCGGGGAGGGGGCAAGACCGGCCTGGCCTTGGAGGGGCTGCCAATCTACGGGCTGTGCCAGGCTCCCTCCACAGGCCCACCCCTTGTGGCTACACGCGGTCCGAGAGGGACTAGCAGTGTTAACAGTAACTGGAGATGCCTACTCCTGCTGGAGGAGTCAGGGGCGAGAGGGCAACTGCTGGGAGTCCCCCCTGATACCACCGGGAGCTCCCATTTCTCTCCAACTCCTCACCTCAGAGGGAGAGGGAGGCCTGGGCTCAGGCTGGGACAGGCCTGGGTTCCGGCCGGTTCACATGCTAACACTCACTC
Source organism: Ia io (assembly GCA_025583905.1). Lineage (NCBI taxonomy): Eukaryota > Metazoa > Chordata > Mammalia > Chiroptera > Vespertilionidae > Ia > Ia io. Next base: position 51,034,003 of record JAJQQW010000020.1, on the reverse strand, counting down.
ATGTGTCCCCAGGGACAAGTCACCCAGCTCTCTGAGCCCCGTGTCCTCTGCTGCTAAAAGGGGTGACCCCCACCTGTGTGGGCCTCACCAGACAGCCGTGCGGGGCAGGCCGGAGCAGGCGCACCCTCCAGCACTGCCTGCACATTCGGGGAAGTCAGCCCGACAGGAGTTGGCCAGTGCCTTCCCCTGGCCTGCTACCTGCCACCTCCAGGCGCAGGCGCATTTCCATCCAGAGACAGTGGCTGCTGGGCCAGAGGGTTGCAGGCAGTCCTCCAGAGAGAGGGATCAGGCGCCCGGCGGGTGGGGGAGGTGGCCACACATTTGAACTTTCCTGATAACCTTCATATCACCCCACGAAGGTGATCTGTCTCTAGGGCCAGCTGGTCTGGCTGGGTCTGGCAGCCTGGGGTAGAGAAAACCAGCAACACAGCCCAGCCAACCCCTGGCCTGACCCTAGAGACAGACCCTCACTAGCTGGTCCTTGGAGCCCGATGCTTCGGGCACCTGAGCTTTTCCTCAGCTCAGGGACCTGGCATCACCACACCCACTGCTTACAGCACCCTTCCTCCAATTCGCCCTCCACGCCAACGCGCCCGAGGCCTGGCCCTGGCCACCACGGCTGACATGGGCTCCCACTTCCACCGGTGCTTTCTTGGCACTTCTTATTTCCGCATGTTTTACTCTGATCGTTTCCCCTGGACGGCAGCTCCCAGGGGAATGGGGCGGCGGGCCAGGTTGATCACACCTCCCCCCCAAGGCTGGATTGGCGCCCTGAGGGAAGGAGAAGAAGAGGGAGCCCTGGGGTCAGGGGCCTTTATTGGGGAGTTAAAACATGGTGGGCAGGAGGGAGGGCTCAGGGGCCACATGGTAGCAGGTCCGAGGTCCCACGGCAGCGGTTTCCAAGGCACTGGAGGGGCCCACACCAGCAGGCACGCGCATCAGCGGGCACGTTCGCCGCCTTGATGTGGCCCCGGGGAGGACGGCGGGAGGTGAGATGCCAGGCAGCTCGTCAGCGGCTCTTGCGGGACTGGGAGGCTTTCTGCCGGTAGATCTCCGCGGTGAAGGGCCTGCAGGGCAGGACAGCCTCTGGTCAGCTGGTCTCGGGGCTGATGCCGACACCTGGCCCTGCCCCCCCCCCCCCCCGAGAGCACGGACAGAGTGAAGGTGCCCCTGTGGGACCAGGAGGGCCAGCGGCTGCCTGTCACTGCTGATCCGGGCCCTCAGCCCCCACGGTGACTTCTCTGAGCCTCCCGCCTGCCGCTGTGTCAGTGTCGGCCACGGCCCAGCGGACCTGGCCTGTCCTGGGCACGGGAACGGTGGGCACGGGAACGGTGGGCACGGGAACGGTGGCCATGGGAACGGTGGGCATGAGAACGGTGGCCACGGGAACAGCCCTGAAGGGGAGGCAAGGCCACCTCGTCCCTCACAGTGATGGCAGACAGTAGCCCGTCCCACAGACCCTGGCAGCGCCTACTCACTCCTCGTACAGGGTGGCAGCCGCGTAGACGAGGGCCACCACCCCCGTCAGCAGCAGGCCGGCGGGGCTGGCGTGCCTGTGGACAAGATGCAGGCAGTCAGTGGGCAGCCTGGCACTGGGTGCCCCTCCCTGCCAGGCTGGGTCCTGCAGCCAATGTGTGGAGCCGTGGCCTCTTTCCAGTGTCTGGCTTTCTCTCTTGGACCAGGGCACCCGCCGTCCAGGTCCTGACCCGTTGGCCAGAGTGCTGCCGTTCAGGCTGGCTCAGGTCCAAGTCAGGCAAGAGCGGCCGGGGCTGTATGGTCTGGAAGTAGAGCTGGGGTGGGCATGGGGGTCCCAGCCAGAAGCCCCCTAGCTCCTTGTCACTCAAAGCCCAGTGCTCGTGGGTTGGGGCATAGGAAGGAACATCTCCATCCTGACATTTCACCCTTCGTGTCTCTGGGAGCACAAGGCAAGTGGTCTTCAATGGGTAAATGAAAGCACGCACTTCCTATAGACGACGGACAGACGAGACCTACTCCGGGGGCGGGGCCTGAGCCCGGAGCCTGCAGCCGTCCCTGCGCAGCTCCGGCCTTGACCTTGGCTGGCTGAGGCAGGAGGCCGAGTCCTGGGGCACACTCCTCCCCTGGGATGGGCCTCCCTCCTGGGGGAAGAGCTGGGCACATGCACAGACCAGCTCCCAGAGCCAGAGGCCACTGCCGGTCTGTCCCGGCCCCGGGAAGCCCTGCCCCCGCCCGGGGGACCCGCACTGCACGGGGCTGGCAGGCTGTAGTCCATGGGCAAGACCGGCTTGCACATCGTTAAGTAGTTAAAAAAAGAATCAAAAGAATATTTCGTGACGCCTGGGTAGTGTATGAAATTCAAATGTCAGCGTCCATGCTGACACCGTCACTGTTCCCTCACCGTCTCAGGGCTGCGCTCTCTATGGCAGACCCTCTCTCAGGCTTGGGGTCCGCAAGCCTCACTCTGCGACCCGATTCGGGACGTGAGCCAGCCCTGTTCTAGGTGCTGTTTGTGTCATAGGGAAGTCCTCCCAAGGCACACCATCTGCCTGGCGCCTGGCCTTCCCGTGAAGACAGCCGGCAGGGAGGGCGGCAGGAACCCACTCACATGACGGCCCAGCCCAGGTAGTTGGCTGTGCTGCCCCAGTACATGGGGTTGTCCAGGATGTTAAACGGGAACTTGGTCACTCTGGCCTCCTTGAGGATCCCAAAGTAATCACCTGTGGACAAGGTGGGGCAGGACAAAGGGTCACCTCCTGGCCAGACAGACCATCGCTAAGAGGGGCCTGGAGTCCCAGGCTGGCGGGGAGCAGGCCCGACAGCACACCAGGCTGCTCAGGCCAGCCACGCGACCCTCCGAGGGCATGGGCACCGCCCCGGAGCCATGGCCTCCTCCCCACAGAATCCCTTGGCCCTTCATCCAGGCAGAAGCAGGACAGCCCCGGCGGGAGGAACTGGCAGGAGGAACCGGCAGGAGTGGGTCACCTGTTGTCTGGGGACAAAGGAGCCGGCAGGGAGGGCTGGGGGCCTTCCTTTCCAGGAGCAGGAAGCGGGCAGTGGCACAGCATTGGTGCTGGGGCTGACTCAGGGAGTGCGTGCCCCACTTCCCAAGCAGTTCCAGGCCGTTCCTCCTGGGGTCGCGCAGCCACTGGGTCCCCCTCCCACCCTGACGCCCCTCCAGCCAGTCTCACCATGTGGCCCTGAATCGGAGGGGCCACCCCAGCCGCTTTCTGTCAGAGCCCACTCCCCGCAGCACCACAGAGGCTACTCACCCTGGTCTAGGATGAGCCAGCCAGCAAGGTGCCCTCCGCCCTCCTGCGGCCTCGCCCTGGCCCTGCCGGGGCCACACCTCGGTCGCCGCCTCCTCCCTAGCCCTGGGTCTCGGCCCCACCAGTCCAACCTTCTCATTTCTGAGAGAGGACCTTCCCAGCCCCTCCCACATGTCCTGCCCCCTGGGAGTAGAGCTCAGTGCCCGTGTGGCATTTGTGGATGGAGAGTTGTGGCCCCGCCCAACCTCTAGCCCTGGCCCCACTGGCCCCTGTGTACGAGCCACCTGCCTGCCTTCCCACCCACACCTGCCAGACCAGGCTCTTGACTCCTTTCCCCCGGGCTCCCTGCTGCACACCCTCTTCTAGTCCCAGGCTCCCTGCAGCTCCTGCCTGGATCCACCCAGTCCCAGCCAGGCCTTGCCGCGGGCAGAAGGACGGCTACTCCATGTGAGCTGAGAACACACGCCCCAGAGCGCTGGGGCCCTGCTGCACCCCGCAGAGCCCAGTCCGAAGCACCGCACAGAGATGCCCAGACAGCGAGGCGCACTGGACCCACCCAGGCCCTGGACAACACAGGCCTAGTCCCAGCTGGGGGAGGGCCCAAGAACCTCTGACCCAGCCCATCAGGGTACCAGGCACCTCTGGGTGCCACGTGCTTGCTGGGAGGGGCTCCCTCTGAGGGCAGCAGCTGCTTCTCTGTCTTTCCCTGACCCCAAGGTCACCCTTGCCCTGGCAGCCCTCCCCTGTGCTCTCCTTCCTGGGAGTCACTGACGTCATGAGGCCTTCCTGCCTGAGTACCCGTCCCCGGAGCCCCTCGCACTCCAGCCTGGCTCCTGGTCCAGCTCAGCAGGCCAACACCCTGCCTGGCCTGGCAGCCACGCAGCTGGGCGAGACCTGAGGGCCCAGCTCCTGGAGGGGGAAGGTGCCCACTCCGGCTCCTCCCTGGGCCCTGAATGGGGCCTTACCCAGGAAGGTCCCGGTGAAGCCCAGGGCAGAGAAGCTGGAGAGCACCAGCACGCTGCCGGCGCCCAGCAGCACGAGGCCGGCCTGGTAGGCCGTGGGGGTGTCCAGGCTGTCCAACCGGGGCTGGTTCCGCATGGCCTGAGTGAACCTGCGGGTAGGGGGCGGGGAGATAAGGGGTCACTGTGTGAAGATGAGGCTGCCACTCCTTCCCACCCGGTCCCCCAAGTGGCCCCCAGAGTAGTCAGTCCAAGGGTCTCAGACTCAGTGCTGCTGGGGGCAGGCAGGTGCAGCAGCTGCTGGTGGGGTGCGGGCACCGGGGACAGGGCAGGGGGGGTGGGGGGCCGTCCTGAAGCACCATCTCCCGGCTGCCTTGAGGGAAGCGGTGGGGGTGGGGCTCAGACCTGCAGGAGTTTTTGGTTTTTCGGGAGTCAGAAATCCTGACTGGGTATGAAGTACCCTCATTTTAAAAAATTTAAAAACAGGCGATTAATGAAAACTATTTTGGATTCTGTGCGTCTCAGCAGGCCAGATTCAGCCCAAAGACCAGCAGCTTGCAAACTCTGATCTTGTCCAGCTAGCAACGGTGCTGTGGAGGAGAGTGAGCCAGGAGATTAACGATGCGCGCCCCAGGCTGTGTGCGGGGCATCCACTGCCCTGGTGGGCTCTGCGCGGCAGCCTCAGCCCCTGTGCACCTTCCTTCCACACCTGAAGGGCCCCAGCAGCCTCAGCCCCTGTGCATCTTCCTTCCACACCTGAAGGGCCCCAGCAGCCTCAGCCCCTGTGCATCTTCCTTCCACACCTGAAGGGCCCCAGCAGCCTCAGCCCCTGTGCATCTTCCTTCCACACCTGAAGGGTCCCAGCAGGTTCCCTCTGGGGCCGAGCCGTGGGAGGCCTTGCAAAAGGCAAGTGGGCTGAGCAGAAGGGGTGACTGTGCTCGTGAGTTCTGAGACGGGTTCTCCGACTGGCTCCCGAAGCTGGAAGGGCCTGGGCTCATGGTCACGCACAGGAGCAAGGCTCCGGGTCTGCCTCCTCAGGGAGAGGGACACTTCCCACAAAAAGGGTATGTGTGGGAGCAAGAGCATGCACGTGCCACATACATCCCCTTCCCACTGCCCCTCAGTCACAAGAAACAAGACCTCCACCTCACAGGAGGCAGCTGCTTGCACCCACTTTGTACCAGGTACTCCTGGCAAGGCAGTTCACTATCCACTCACCCATCCACCCATCTGTGTATCCTCTATCACCACCCATTGGTCTACCCTCATCTACCCACCCATCCATGCATCCATCCATCTATCCTCCATCAACCCATCCATCTATCCTCTATCCATCCATCCATCCATCCATCTATCCTCCATCAACCCATCCATCTATCCTCCATCCATCCATCCATCCATCCATCATCTATCCTCTATCAATGCATCCACCCACCCATCTATCCTCTATCCATCCATCCATCCATCCACCCATCTATCCTCCATCCATCTATCCATCCATCCACCCATCTATCATCCATCCATCCATCCATCCATCCATCCATCCATCACAAAGTCCCTCTGTTTGCCAGGCTTTTGCAAGCAGAACAAACTTATCATTTTCGTTCATCCCACTTGTAAGTTCTGCCATCCTTATGCTAAGCTAAAAACTGCCTTCCAGGGACTCTTCCCTCCAGCTACTCCCAGCTTAGAGAGCAGAGGTTGCTTGTCCTTCCCCGAGCATCTCCTGGCACCTGGTACACTCCAGGCAGAGGGTTTAGGGCACCTGCCTGGACAGGAGGACAAGCAACACCCTCACCTTCTCCTCCCACTCCCCCTAGAGCGGAGAAAGGTCTGTGAACAAACAGCATACAGGACACCATGCGCAGAAGCCTGCATGATGACCTGTCAAACAGAGGCACACATGTCAGGGCACACCTGGCCACTGGTCACGCTGCCCACACCCCCAGCTCTCCGCCCACCACTGCCCTCGCTCAGCTCCAGCTGCCAGGGCTCAGGGTCACCCTGCAGTGACAGGTTGATACTCTGCGACTGCTCAGGGTCACACACACCCGTGTTGTACCAGGTCACCACGCCTGCCCTGCCCCTCTGTGCCCTCACTTGGCTTTCTGGTAAACCTGCAGCCAAGCACACCTTCTCCCCTGCAGACAGCAGCTGAGGCCATGGAGCAGGCAGCTCGGGCACTAGCCTCAGCAACCTCCCTGCCTCTCCTGTCTGCACATGGTGGAGTGGGGGCATGGAGAGGGTGTGGGCAAGGCTGACTGCCTGACTCAGGGCTGGCTCATCTGCCCGCCCCTGGACCATTGGCCATCCCTGCACGAAGGACCGCACCACAGAAAGAGTGAGAGCGAGAGAGAGAGAGAGAGAGAGAGAGAGAGAGGGGGGGGGGGGGGGGGCAACGCTCGCCTCCAATATCTCAAGGGCCGGGGTTAACCCCCCTCACCCCTCCGACGCCAGCCCCCACTGGCACGTACTCCTCCCTGCCTGGGCTGACTCCCAGGCTGCCAACCCAGGGCAATGAGGCCTGCTGGGTCAGCAGCCCAGCACAGCAGCAGCCTCGAGTCCTCGGGGCACCCACGGCCACCTGATACAGGCTGAGGGCTCCTGGCACACGGCAGGATCGAGTTCCAGACAGAGCTGGGCACCCTGGGCCTCAGCGCTTGCCTCTGTGTGATGGTGACAGAAACCCCTCCCGTGTCCCCATGCAAAGCTGCTGCCAGGCAGCTGCGCACATGCTGGCGAGCACGGGGCTGTGGACAGGGGTGAGCCAAGGTGACAGTGGGATGGATGCCACGCTAGTGCAGGACCGGCACCGGACAGGGTCTAGAGGCCACAGGGAGGCTTAGCTGAGATGTGACAGAAGAAATTCGCCAGGGGGAGGGATGGGTGGAAAGAACATTCCAGAAAAAACCCAGCCAGGCCAGTGGGGAAGACTCCTATGTGGCAGGGGAGAGTGGGAGGCCAGCTACAGTCCAGCGTGGACCAGATCCGCAGCCCAGGGCACAGCCTGCTCCTGCTCCTGCCCCTCTACCAGGGCTCATCTGCGCCACCAGGCAGCGGGCACACTCCTGCCAGTGCGGGCAGCGGGCCGGCGAGGAGCCTCTCAGGGGCGCTGCACTGAAGCAGCCGCCGGGGAAAGCCGCCGCCGGCCGTAGGCGGAGGTGCCTGACCAAGGGCAGGTCCGGCCGCCGTGGGGGGCAGGTGGTCCCAAAGCAGCCGCAGGCTGCCCCAGACGTGGCCCGGGGCCTGGGACCACCTGCGCGCCGCTCCACCCATGGCCAGTGGGTCCGGAGCCCTCTGCCCCTCCCTCACACGTGGGCGCGGCCGCCACCCAGTGCCCGGCTCACTGGGCTCTCGGCGAGGAGCTGGGCCAGGCCCGCTCGCTGCGGGGGCCAGCCTGCCTCTGCAGCACCTCCCTTCCCGCTGCCAACGCACCCTCCAGACCCCACCGACCCCGGCCTCTCGCATGGCAAACTCGCAAGGGCCCCCGCCTGCGGGCTGACTGCGCCCACCCAGGCCTCCTGCGCCCTCGGCCTAAGCTCCCCTGGCTCAGGCCGGGGCCCACCCCGTGCAATCGGCGAGAGCGTGGGCGGAGCGGGCAGGGCCCGGGCGGTTCCCGTCGGCTGACCAAGTGCATTGAAAGGGACAATACGCGGGGGGGGCGGGGGGCCGCTCTCAGGGCGTCTGCAGGTCAGAGAGAAGTCCCATGTCCCCGCGGGCATGGGGAGCGGCAGGCAGACGGAGGGGGGCTCAGGGCTTAGCCACGAGGACAGCCCCGCAGCCCATGCTCCGGGCACGCGCACTCCGGCCGGGACGTCCGCCAGCTGGCTCCCTGGTGACCACCTCCCGGGAGCGGTCAGCCCGGCCCTCCTGAGGCCGTGACTGCACTCAGACAGGCACGTGCTCCCAAGCCCCTGCACGCAGAGGGGTGCAGGGCTGCTCCCCACCCCACATGCCCACTCCTGAATGGTGCTTGCAGCCCACAGCACGGGAGCTGCCTGCCCTGGGGCCCCGTCCCCCGATACTTGCAGACCCATTTCCACAGCCACAGGACCTGCGGGTGCAGAGGTGAGGGCGCCCCCCTCCCCGCAGCCCCCACCTTGCTCACAGCAGCAGCACGCCATCAGCCGGAGGTGGCAGCAGCCCGGTGCCCACACAGGCGGCCGGGCGGACAGCGCGGGCTCCACACACAGTGGAATCTTCCTCGGCCTTAGAAAGGAGGCGGGTTCTACCTGTGACACTTCTCCAAGGGCTCTTCGTTTATTTCCCCAGCTTTGCTGAGCTGTCACTGCTCTGCGACCGAGGGTCGGCGCCCGGGATGGATGGTCTGACACACGTGTGTCCTGTGGAATGACCGCCCTCGGCTGCCCTTCTGCCGCTCGCACGTGCGCACCGCTCCATGCCCCTCCGGGCCGCACGGTCGGGCCGCACGGTCGGGCCGCACGGTCGGGCCGCAGGTGGGCTGGAGCTCTCAGTGCCAATTCTCACCCTTGGAGCATCGCCCGCACCACGTTCACTCCACTCGCGAACCCAGGAAGCGAGGACCAGGCTCAAGGGCAGGCCTGCTGGCCGTGGCCACATCCGACCCTCGCTGCCAGGCTGGCCCTCCACGGCCCGCCCCCAGGCGCCGTGCATCCGGCAGCGGCGTCCACTCCCACTTCCCGCGGCGCCTCATCGCGTGGAGCAAGCTCCCCCGCCCTGGCCTCTTCCCGCCGGGGGTAACATCCGGTTCCTACAGCGGCTCTGTGTGCACGGAGGCCAGGGGTGCGAGCCTGAGCCCCGGGCAGGTCACCAGGACCCCCCAGCTGACAGGAGTCCAACGGCCCAGATGGGGGGTGGCTGCTGGGTGCGAGGCTGAGAGAGCAGCGACCCTCTGCGCTCACACACAGCCCCCGCCCCGGCGGCGGCCCGCGCCCGCCCGCCCAGCGGGGCTTACCAGTGCGAGCGCAGGGCGTTCAGGACCAGGATGACCCCGCCCAGCGCGTAGCAGGCCACGTAGGGGGAGCCCAGGGCTCCGCTCAGCTTCCGGGTTCTCTGTTCCCATCTCGCAACCTGAATGGGGAAAGAGAAGCGTGTGAGAGGTGCTGGGAGGGACCCGGGTGCGGAGGAGAAGCAGCCTCTGCTCCGGGCCAGGGGTGCCCGCACGTCCTTAGTCCTGTCTGGGGGACCACACAGTCTGCCGGAAGCAGCCTCTGCCACCAACACGCCGGGCTCCTCGGAAGCAGAGGGACCTGGCAGCCCAGGGGCCGGGCAGGCCTCCTCCAGGCCAGCGCCAGGCCCAGCTCCCGACGCTGCTCGGCGAGGGGGCAGGAGAGGAGCTGCTGCGAACAGATGAGGGTCCCCCAAAGGAAGCAGGCCCAGCCCCGCAGTCCCCTGCTCCCCCGCAGGGCTGAGAAGGGGCGACCCAAACCCTCACCCCTGCTTCCCCAGCACCTCCAGGCACAGACTTTCTTTTTTTTTTTTTTTTTTGGTTAATCCTCAACCAAGGATATTTTTCCATTGATTTTGTTTTAGAGAGAGTGGAAGGGATGGGAGGAGGAGAAAGAGAAACATCGATGTGAGAGAGACACAAAAAATTGTTACCTCCCAAACTTGCCCAACTGTAGCTGGGGATGAACCTGCAACCCAAGTACATGCCCTTGACAAGAAATTGAACCCAAGACCTTTGGTGCATGACTGGTACTCTAACCACTGAACCACCATTTCTAAACCAATCACATCTACAGTCAACCTTCAACAGCAAGCAGGGAAGCAGAGGGAGCGGGCAGCTCTGCAGACACCCTGCTGCCTCTGTGGTTGCCAGGCCCCAGCGCCCGCATCCAGCACCGCCCCGCCCAGAGGCACACTGGGCTCCAGCAGGGAGCGGCGGGCAGTGCCAGTGGGAACTGCAGGAGGAGCGGCTGAGAGAGGACAGGGAGACAAGGCCGCACTCTGATTATGGGCGGGGGGCGGGGGGGGGGGGGGACGACAGTCGCCTGGAGCTTCCGTAAACATGGTCACACACAGAGTCTCGAAGGCCGCCAGGGCTCCTGCTTCCTGGGACGCTGCAGGAGGACCAGACCCCGGGCTCGCTCTCCACTGTGGCCTCAGCACCGATTCTGCCTGCTGCCTGCTCCAGGCTGGGCTGCCCATATGGACCTACCCTTCTGGGCTAATCAGCAGGGAGAGTGACTGGCAGCTCCAGGCCCGCAGTGATTTGGCCCCAGAGGCGGCTCCCAGGCCTGTCCTCAGACTTCCTGAGGAGTAGCAAGCGCAGAGGGGCCTGCAGGCTGCAGTTTCCAGGAAGGAGAAGTGGGTGAGGGGCTCCTGGCTTCCCCTCGGCATGCCTCTGCTGTTGACACTGCTGCCCAGTTCCTCTGCGGACAGCCTCTGCTCCGCCCCAGGCAGGGCCTCTGCCGCTCGAGAGCCCAGGCCCTGCACGTGGAGCACAGGTCCCGGACCACAGACTTCATATTACGGCCTTTAAAAATTTTTTGAAATAACATTTCAAAGTGGTGTTTAGTTGTGCAAGCATCACTACAGTCTAGTTCCAGACCATTCCATCAGCCCAGACACTCAGGCCGTTAGCCGTCACTCTGCACCTCCCGCCTCTCTTCTCCTTCTGCCTATTCTGGAAGTTTCATATAAACAGAATCACACAAGATGTAACTTTCGACTCTGGTTTCTTTTACGAGCCATTTTGGTTTAGGTTCATCCACGCTGCAGCATGTGTCAGCACGCCATTCCTTTTGATGACGGACTCCTACTCCATCGTGTTAAATACTGCCTTCTGGTCGTGACCCACTCGGCAGTGCACAGGCATTGGGTGTGTCCTCCTTTCGGCTGAGACAACAGTGCTGCCATCAACACCCAGGTGCAACGTTTTGTGCAGATGTGTTTCCATTTCTCTTGGGTGCACATCTTGGAGTGGATTGCTGGTGACATGGTAAATCTAGCCGGTTCCTACCTCGGACGCACCATTTTACACTCCCATCAGCAGTGTGTAAGCATTCCAATTTCCCCATGTCCTTGCCAACACTTGTTATTTCCATTTTTAATTGGAACCATTCTAGTGGGTTAAAGTGGCAATCACGGTGGCGCTGCTTTGCATTTCCCTGCTAAGATGACATTGAACATCTTTTCATACACCTATTGGCTATTTATAGATCTTTGAAGAAAAGTCTATTCAGGTCCTTTGCCCGTTTTTTAAATTGGGTTGATTGTCTTTTTGTTCTTGAGCTGTTCAAGTTACTGAAACAGATAGTAGATCTTTATCAGATTCACGTATCGTTCACAAATATTCCCCCCATTCTGCGGGAGTCTTTGCCTTTTCTTTTTATTTTGATGGGCCTCCAGGCCTGCTGGTGTGTGCTTGGCACTGTAGCTAAGAACATTCCCATCAGCCTGCACAGAAACTCCATGCCCACTGCCACCATTCTTCACCCCTCCCACCTCTAGTCTACCCAGGCTCCACAATGAGTACCCTGCCAGGTCTGCCTTCAGGGACCAGAGTCCACCAGGATAGCACAGGGCGCGGAGTTTCCACCTGTGTGCCTGTCGCTGTGGCACACGGGCTGGCCAAGTGGATCTGCATTCGTTCAGGAGGTATCTGGGGTGGTCAAATGCAAGACAGTTTGTGCGGCCTCTGCAGGTCCCTGGAAGACAGCCACCCCCGGGGCGCTGGCCCAAGAAGTGGAGGCCCTTTCACAGCGACTGCCCATCAGAAAAGACAAGCAAGTACACCAATGGGTCAAAGAAGAAATAAAATAATACCTTGAGACAAAGGACAATGGGAATAAAACATACCAAAATTTATGGGATGCAGCAAAAGCAGTTATAAGAAGGAAGTTCAGCCCTGGCCAGTGTGGCTCAGGCCCGCACACCGAAGGGTCTCGGGTTTGATTCCCAGTCAAGGCACATGCTTGGGTTGCAGGTTCATTTCCCGCCCTGGTTGGGGTGTGTGCTGGAGGCAACCAATGCATGTGTCTCTCTCACACGGATGTTTCTCTCTCTCTCCCTCTCCTTCCCTTTCACGTTCTCTAAAAATCAATGGAAAATATATCCTGAGGTGAGGATTAACAAAAAGAAAAGAAAAAAAGAGGGAAGTTCATAGCAATACAGACCTACCTTAAGAAAGAAGAAAAATCTGAAATAACCTAACTTTTACCTCAAGGAACTAGAAAAAGAACAAATAAAGTCCAAAGTTAGTAGAAGGAAGGAAATAACAAAGGTCAGAGAAAAAATAAATTTAATATTGTTTCATAATGATATATAATCTTTTGGGACAAGTATGTTTGACAACTTTAAAAAAATCTTTTCTTAAACCTGGGAATGGCTTTGGGTTGTTCCAATGGGCCCCTGGAATACGTCAGAGGATTTGTTCCCTCACCATACAAAGGAGAAATTTTAAACGAATTAGACCTATTTGATATGCTTAGTTACACAGGGCCTAGCAAGTGTGGCTTAGCAGGCGAGCGCAGGCCTGTGCACCAGGGGATCCCCAGCTCTATTCCTGGTCGAGGCACATTCACCCATCCAGTCCTCATCCCTCAGCCATCCATCCATCCTCACACCCACCCACCCATCCATCCATCCATCCGTCCACCCACCCATCCACCCATGCTTACACCCATCCACCCATCCATCCTTTCACCCACCCACCCATCCATCCTCCCATCCATCCATCCATCCATCCATCCATCCACCCATCCTCACACCCACCCACCTACCCATCCATCCATCCTCACACCCATCCATCCATCCATCCTCACATCCATCCATCCATCCATCCATCCATCCATCCATCCTCACACCCATCCATCCATCCATCCATCCATCCATCCATCCATCCATCCATGCATCCATCCTTACACCCATCCATCCTCACACTCACCTATCTATCCATCCATCCTCACACCCACCCACCCATCCATCCATCCTTACACCCACCCAGCCAGCCAGCCAGCCTCACATCCATCCATCTATCCATCCATCATACACACACACACACACACACACACACACACACACACACACATCCATCCATCCATCCTCACACCCACCCAACCAACCACTCATTCACCCACATTTACTGAAGGATCTACACAGGCCAGATATTGTGCTAGACAGTAGAATATTTTGAAAAGAAAATGGAGGAGGACAGAAGCCATAGAAAGTCATTCATGACAGTGGTGCTTGTTTTTATGTAAAACATGCAGTTTCCTGGTGCTAGTTAAAGCACAGGACGCCCTCCTCCCTCTGGGTATCCACAGGACAACAGCCTGGAAGCACCTCTCCAAGCTGTGAAACATCTTCCTCTTGCCACTCAAATCTCCAATATATACTGGAAGTGAGGGCTGGAGGGCAGGCTTTTTAATATCCCACGTGGAGGGGACAGCGGCTGCTTCCTCTCATTGTATTGCATGACTAATTGTCGGGCATCTGCCCTGGCACCGCAGGTCCTCGGCTCAGCACCAGCTCCTCTACCTGCCAGCTCTGTGACCATGAGGGGATCACTTCCTCTCTCTGTGCCTCAGTTTCCTGACCTGTAAACTGGGGCTGATGATGCCCCTCCCCATGTTGCTGGGAGGATTGGTGAGTTAACGCAGGGAAAGGGCTCAGAGCCCGTCCGGAGCGGCACTCGGGTGCTGGGCGCCGTGTGCTTCCTCTCTGGTGTAGACAAGCGGGTGGGAGTTGAGAGGCATAAAGCAGCTCTGGCTGCTGGCCTGAGAGGCCGCTGCAGTGCAGGGAGGGAAGGTCTGGTGTGGACCAGCGTCCCAGGAGAGGACAGACACCTGGGTTACAGGGTGCCCTCTGGCTGCACTGCCAGCCTCGCCCTGGTGGCCCTCTCACTCGCATGTTCACCCCGCTCAGCCCAGCTGCAGCCACAGCATCTCTGAATTCATCAGCCAATCGTCCTCCCACATCTAGTCTCGGGGCTCAGCAAACACCCCAGAACTGAAGCAAAGGGCAAAGTGCTTTGTGTTGTAACTTCGCTAAAGAGGAGCTAGACTCTCCATGTGCTTCTCACTGGAGCCCTGGGCCCAAAGGTGAGAGCCACAGATGCAGCCCTTCCCGCTCAGGTGACACGGTCCCCGCGCCCACCAGACACAGGACGCCTGTCGCTCATCCGGCTGGGTGCGTGAATGGGGCCAGGAAAAGGGGTGTCGAGGAGCTCTGGCCTCTGCTGCGTCCACCCCTGGCAGGTGGTTACATTTAAAGGTGTGCAAGGGCTCAGTGGATAGAGCGTCGGCCCAAGGCCTGAAGGGTCTCAGGTTTGATTCCGGTCAAGGGCATATACCCCAGTGGCAGGCTCAATCCCTGGCCCCAATTGGGGGAGGCAACCAATTGATGTGTCTCTCTCACGTGAATGTTTCTCTGTGCCTCTCCCCCTCCCTTCCACTCTCTCTAAAATTCAATGGAAAAATAGCCACGGGTGAGGATTAAAAAAAAATGAGCAAAGGCTCAGAGGGGCCAGCAGAGGTGGGAGCTCCAGGAAGTGGGGAGGGGCCGGCAGGCCTCTGGGAAAGGCATGGTGTGAGGCAGGGCCAGGGCTGCCCGACCAGGCCAGGGAGACAGGCAGGCCAGCATACCGCTCCTTCCCCTGCACACAGCCCACCCTGCCTCCGCGTCCTTTGTGGGGCTGACCCTCTGGCTAGAGAGCCTGCTCGGTCCTCAGGGCCTATGCTGTGCTGGGCACCCCTCCAAGAGCACAGACCCCACGGCGCCAGGCAGCACCAGTGGCCCCACAGCTGAGCCCTTCCCGGGGCCCACAGCATCCTGTCAGGCCGCTCCTTGACACCTCCCACCGCTGGGCAAGCAGATGATCAGTTTAGAGGTGCGCCCCAGGCCGCCCCTGCAGTGAACTCACAGCTGGACTTGACTGCCTGGGAGTGGGTCCCCAGATGGAAGCCAGGGCCCCCAGCCTCCTGGAGCCCTGCACCAGCTGCCCGTCCCGACCATCGGGAGGCCCCGGCACTGCACGACCTGTGACCCCATGTCGTCCCCGAGGGGATGGAACAAACGATAACAGGACACATCAGTCGCTAACCAGTGCTGAGGCGGCACGGCCATCGCTGCACATGCACTGTGTTAGGAAAGAAAGGAAGGTCTCAGATCTGCCTCAGCCCCACCTTAGACTAAAGAAGAGAAATGAAACCCACGTAAGTACAATAAAGTTGGGAGTGGAATCAATGAAGCAGAAAATATAAAAACAATAGGGCAAAAATCAATGAAACCAAGAACTGTTTCTCTGAGAAAATGAATAAAATCTCTGAAAATACTGATCACGAAAAAGACACAAATTCTCAGTACAAGAATGACAGATGCCACTACAAGGTCTGTAGGACTGAGCGTAACCAGGGCACATGCGTGAGCCCGGCATGCGGTCCGGCCAGAGCTCGCTGGCCCTCACTCAGCACATCAGGGAGAAACAATACCAACTGGGGACCACTTCACCCAAAAGCTGAGTCGAGGGAACACTATCAACACACCCAATGAAGCCAGATTAACTGATACCAAAACCAAAGGCCTCACATGAAAACTAAAGATAACTATTCCTTCTGAACATAAACGCCAAAATTCTAGACAAAACATTAGCAAAACAGATAATGGAATCCAACAACCCTATGTAATAAAAGGCTAATAGGCAAATTGTCCCCTTGACAGGGAGTTCAACCAGGAGTTCGACCAGGGGGCGGGGCCTGCCGGCCAACCACCTGTGTCCCCTCCCCCTGGCTGGCCCAGCCCAATTGGCCACAAATGGGGTGGGCCAGCTGGACCCCACCAGTGCATGAATCCGTGCACTGGGCCTCTAGTATATTAAAAAGGTGACACGGTATATCACGACCAAGTGTGTTTTATCCCAGGAGTGAAAAGGTGGTTTAACATTTAAAAACCAATCAAGGTAATTCACCATATAAATAAACTAAAGAAAAACATTGCCATCACCTGAATAGACACAAAAGAACAATTGACAAAATCCAACATACATTCCTGAAAAAAACACAGCACATCAGGAATACAAGGGACCCTCCCCCCACGGGGAAACCCTCCCCCCATGGGGAAACCCTCCCCCCACGGGGAAACCCTCCCCGAGGCGCCTCCACGCCACACCTCCCCTGCTCCTGGCACTGAGGCCCCAGCGAGCTCATTAAGTGAGGAACAGAGGAGGGGCGGTTACAGCGGAAGAAGTAAAATGTCTCTGAGCACAGACGCATGTTCTCCCATGTAGAAAACCTGATGCCATCTACAAGCGCACGTGAGGCTGGTCCACGGGAGCCCGGCGTTGCTGAGACAACGTGGTCCCTAAATGAAGGCCCGGATGTGTGCGCGGCTCTGAAGGCTCCATGCAGACAGTCCTCAACTAGCAACAGTGCAGCTTCCGAGTTTCCGACTTCATGATGACGAGAAGGTGGCTGCATTCAGTCGAAACCGCTTGGAATTTTGCATTTTGGTCTGTTTCTGGGCTGGCGCTGTGCTTCGATACCTCAATGCCACGTGGCGCTGGGCCGCAGCTCCGTCAACACGCAAACCCTGCAGTGCAGTATCACATTCATCTCCAACTCAGGGTGCTTTCAGCCTGTGGTGGGGTCACGGAGATGTAACCCAATCATAGGTCAAGGAGCATCTGTTTTACGAAGATGTCAAGTCTCCCTGATCACCTACAGATCTAATACAATCCAACGAAATCCCAACGGGCTTTTGGTTGCAAATGACAACCTGATTCTAAAATCCATGTGGAAACACAAAGAACTTAGAATAAAACCTCTCTGAGAACGAAAAATGGGGCTCATACAACCAGACTCCACTGTGCTCTAAGGCAGCAGTCGTCCAGGCGGTGCAGAGCTGGTGCGGGACCGACAGACGGGTCATTGGAACAGAGCCAGCCCAGAAGCACACCCGGGTCATAAGTCAACTGATTCGTGACAAACTACAAAGGCAATCAGTGGATAAAAGAGAGTTTTTAAACAAGTGTCACTGGATATCATATGCAAAAAAAGTGAATTTCAATCCATAACTCAGACCGTCTACAAAAATGAACTCAAATGGATTATAAATTTAAATATAAAACCTAAAGCTATAAAACTTAGAGGGGAACATACTAGAAAACCTTTATAACCTTAAGTTATACAATGATTTCGTAGATGCAGCACAAAAAGCACGATTCACACCAGGAAACAACTTAAAAGTTGAACCCTGAGAGACGGGGTGCTCGCGCGAGGCTCATGCTTGCACCCCCCGCCCCATAGGTCCTGGCTGGTCACGCCCCATGGGTCCTTGATGGATCGCTGGAGTGGCTGTGGGCCCTGCAATTCCCTCCGGGAGATGCCTGCAGCCTCTGGACACAGGCTCCTCACCGGAGGGAGGGCTCCTGTTCCCGTCCCTGCCATTGAGTCAGCACCCTCTGGGGAGAGCAGTGTGTGCCCGCTGCACAGATGACTTGCAGGGGACACAGTGAGTAAGCGGGCGTCTCCCCCACGGAGGCGCTACACCGACCCCCCCACCTGACCCAGGAGCGCCTTCCCGACCTCTCTGCGCCCACAGACTCCCCAACAAGGGGCCTGGTGGTGGGCAGCCCATATCAGCCACACCTTGCCACGGCTTCGCTGGCCAGTGGGGGTCCATCTCAGGAGCTGGGAGGCTGAGCAAGGATGGCAAACCCGACTCACCTTCCCACACCTTCTCCCCTACCCAGACCCTGTCCTTGGCTCCACCCAACCCCCTAAGTCAAGTCCAAAGGCCTCCTCCACCCGCCTGGGGTGGCTGGAGAGGATCCGTGTCTCCAGTGCCAAAGCCACCAGGCAGACCCGGACCTTCCCCTCCGGGGCAGGAGCCTGGAGCTTGCACTCTGCTGGCGCCCCTGCTCAAGGTGGGAAGTGGGGGGTGGGGAGACGGGGAACAGGCTAGGAAGGTGAGTCTACCGCAGTGTGGCTCCTGCGGACTTAGGCAGGGCCTGGTCTGGAGCAGCCCTGCCCGGACAAGGGCCCCTCACACGGGCGTCTGGTAGGCTGTTGGCAACCCTTCCCCGGGCAGGGCAGCACGGAGGGGTCTGCCAAGTGGGAGGCGGGGCCCATCAGGCAGGAGCAGCTCTTCCAAGCTGCTCTGACCCCGGGTGCTGATGGTCCATCTGGGCCTGCGCAGGAGGCACAGGCCCACACCTCAACCCGTGGGGAATCTGCCCACAGCTAGAGCCAGGGGTCCGCAGGCCAGGGCAGACCAGAGTGGACTGGAAGAGGTTTAGGCTGGACAACGGCCACACCTTTGACTCCTTTCTCTATATCCACCTCAGATTCAAACCTCGCTCACGTACTCCGTTCGAAGACAGCCATGTCTGCGTGCAGGGCCAACTCTGCCCAGGGAAGAAGGAAGGAACAATAACAAAACTAACAACCGACTCAAATGGGCAAGGAGTGGCTCCAGGTCCTTGCCCATTTGAGTCGGTGACCAGCCAGATACAGAACAGACCAGAGCAGATACAGATACAAGATCAGAGCAGATACAGATCAGAACCAGAGCAGATACAGATACAGAACCAGAGCAGATACAGATGAGACCAGAGCAGATACAGATGAGACCAGAGCAGATACAGATCAGGACCAGAGCAGATACAGATCAGGACCAGAGCAGATACAGATACAGATACAGACCAGAGCAGATACAGATACAGACCAGAGCAGATACAGAGCAGAGCAGAGCAGAGCAGATACAGAACAGACCAGAGCAGATACAGATACAGACGAGAGCAGATACAGAGCAGAGCAGAGCAGAGCAGATACAGAACAGACCAGAGCAGATACAGATACAGACAGAGCAGATACAGAGCAGAGCAGAGCAGATACAGATACAGACCAGAGCAGATACAGATACAGAACCAGAGCAGATACAGATACAGACCAGAGCAGATACAGATACAGAACCAGAGCAGATACAGATACAGAACCAGAGCAGATACAGAGCAGAGCAGATACAGATACAGACCAGAGCAGATACAGAGCAGAGCAGATACAGATACAGACCAGAGCAGATACAGATACAGAACCAGAGCAGATACAGATACAGAACCAGAGCAGATACAGAGCAGAGCAGATACAGATACAGGACCAGAGCAGATACAGATACAGACCAGAGCGGATACAGAACAGCAGCACGGACCTGAAAGGTGTTAGCATCACTAATCATTAGGGAAACGTGAGTCAAACCACAACAGGATTCCGCCTCACACCCATTAGGATGGTAATTGTTAAAAACTCCAGGAAGAATAAGTGCTGGAGGATGTGGAGAAACGGGAGCTGTGCCCTGTTGGTGGGACGGTAAAGCGGTGCAGCCACTGTGGAAACAAAAGTAAAAACTAGCCCGGCTGGTGTGGCTCGGTAGTTGAGCGTCGGCCCATGAACCAGTTTGTTTGCTGTGCCTATGAGTGTTTCTGTTTGTTCATTTTGTTCTTTAGATTCCAGATATAAGTGAAATCCTATGGTATCTGCCTTTCTCTGTCTTACTTCACTTAGCAAATGGGAAGATTTCATTTTTATGGCCAAGCAATATTCCATTGTATATACGTACCACTTGAGGGTGGGGAGACAGGGAACCCTGGTGCACTGCTGGTGGGAATGCACACTGGTGCAGCCACTGTGGAAAACAGTATGGAGCTTCCTCAAAAAATTAAAAATAGAACTACCCTTCCAAGTGATGCAAATCAAAACAACAGGGCAGTACTATCCCACACCTGTCAGAATGGCTACCATCAACAAATCAACAAATGACAAGTGCTGGCGAGGATTCGGAGAAAAAGGAACCCTCGTGCACTGCTGGTGGGAATGCAGACTGGTGCAGCCACTGTGGAGAACAGTGTGGAGTTTCCTCAAAAAACTAAAG
This sequence comes from Ia io, assembly GCA_025583905.1. NCBI lineage: Eukaryota > Metazoa > Chordata > Mammalia > Chiroptera > Vespertilionidae > Ia > Ia io. The sequence goes on along the minus strand of JAJQQW010000020.1, from coordinate 51,013,947 downwards.
TGGAACTCCCATTTGACCCAGTAATCCCACTTCTAGGACTATATACCAAGAAACTAGAAACACCAATCAGAAAGGATATATGCACCCCTATGTTCATAGCAGCACAATTCACCATAGCTAAGATTTGGAAACAGCCTAAGTGCCCATCAGCAGATGACTGGATTATAAAACTGGTACATCTACACCATGGAATACTATGCTGCCATAAAAAAGAAGGAATTCTTACCATTTGCAACAGCATGGATGGAACTGGACAGCATTATGCTAAGTGAAATAAGCCAGTCAGAGAAAGATAAATATCACATGATCTCACTCATTTATGGAAAATAATGAACAACATAAACTGGTGAACAAAAACAGATCCAGAGACAGAGAAGCATCAATCAGACTGTCAAACCTCAGAGGGAAGGTAGGGGAGGGTGGGGGTAAGGGGGAGAGATCAACCAAAGGACTTGTATGCATGCATATAAACCTAACCAATGGACACAGACAACAGGGGGTGAGTGGGGGTGGGGGTGGCGCAGCAATAGGGGGATAAGGACATATATGTAATACCTTAATCAATAAAGATAAAAAAAATAGAACTACTTTATGACCCAGAGATTCCACATCTGGATGTTTATCCAAGGAAACCCAAAACACTAATGCAAGAAGGTTTATGCACCCCTATGTTCAATGCAGGACTATTTACAACAGCCACAATTTGGAAGCAGCCCAGGTGCCCACCAGTAGACGGGTGGATGCAGAAGATGTGGTGCATCTACTTTTAATTTTTACTTAATACACCGACGGGCACGGGGAGGCGCGCTTCAGGGGAAGCGCTGAGCCGCACGGAGCACAGTGCGTGGCTCCTGCTGCACTTTGGCTGTCTGGCCTCGCACAGCTTTCACAGAGTTTCTTTATTATTATTATTTTGTTTTGTTTTGTTTTTCCGGCATAATTTTTTCTTCTTTTATTTTTTTTTTATTAAGGTATTATATGTGTACATATCTTACCATTGCCCCCCCACCCCACTCCCATACATGGCCTCACCCCCCAGAGTTTTGCGTCGATTGGTTATGCTTATATGCATGCATACAAGTCCTTCGGTTGATCTCTTATCTTCCCCACCTCTCCCTAACCTTCCTGCTGTAATTTGACAGTCTGTTTGATACTTTACTGCCTCTGTATCTATCTTTTTGTTCATCAGTTTATAATGTTTTTTATTATCCACAAATGAGTGAGATCATGTGGTATTTTTCTTTCTCTGACTGGCTTATTTCACTTAGGATAATGTTCTCCAATTCCGTCCAGGTTGCTGCAAATGGTGAGAATTCCTTCTTTTTTTATGGCAGCATAGAATTCCATTGTGTAGATGTACCATAGTTTTCTGATCCAGTCATCTGCTGATGGGCACCTAGGCTGTTTCCAAATCTTAGCTATGGTGAATTGTGCTGCTATGAACATAGGGGTGCATATATCCTTTCTGATTGGTGTTTCTAGCTTCTTGGGATATATTCCTAGAAGTGGGACTACTGGGTCAAATGGGAGTTCCATTTTTAGTTTTTTGAGGAAACTCCATACTGTTCTCCACAGTGGCTGCACCAGTCTGCATTCCCACCAGCAGTGCACAAGGGTTCCTTTTTTCCGCATCCTCGCCAACACTTGTCGTTTGTTGATTTGTTGATGATAGCCATTCTGACAGGTGTGAGATGGTACCGAATTGTCATTTTGACTTGCATCTCGCGGATAATTAGTGACTTTGAGCATGTTTTCATGTGTCTCTTGGCCTTCCTTCTGTCTTATTTCGAAAAGATTCTATTTAGGTCCATTGCCCATTTTTTTATTGGATCATTTATCTTCCTTTTATTAAGTTGTATAAGCTGCCTGTAGATGTTGGAGATTAAACCTTTATCAGTGGTAACATTTGCAAATATGTTCTCCCATTCAGTGGGCTTTCTTGTTGTTTTGTTGATGGTTTCTTTTGCTGTAAAAAAGCTTTTTATTTTGATGTAGTCCCATTTGTTTATTTTCTCTTTAGCTTCCATTGCCTTAGGAGCAGTATCAGTGAAGAAGTTCTTTTGGCATATGTCTGAGATTTTGCTGCCTGTGGATTCCTCTAGTATTTTTATGGTTTCCCATTTTATGTTTAAGTCCTAAATCCATTTTGAGTTGATTTTTGTGTATGGTGTAAGTTGGTGATCTAGTTTCATTTTTTTGCATATATCTGTCCAACTTTCCCAACACCATTTATTGAAGAGACTGTCTTTTTTTTTTTTTTTTCCAATTTTTTTATTAAGGTATTATATGTGTACATATCTTACCATTGCCCCCCCCACCCCACTCCCATATATGCCCTCACCCCCCAGAGTTTTGCGTCCATTGGTTATGCTTATATGCATGCATACAAGTCCTTTGATTGATCTCTTATCTTCCCCACCTCTCCCTAACCTTCCTGCTGTAATTTGACAGACTGTTTGATGCTTTACTGCCTCTGTATCTATCTTTTTGTTCAAGTTTTTAATGTTCTTTATTATCCATAAATGAGTGAGATCATGTGGTATTTTTCTTTCATTGACTTGCTTATTTCACTCAACATAATGTTCTCCAATTCCATCCAGGTTGCTGCAAATGGTAAGAATTCCTTCTTTTTTATGGCAGCATAATATTCCATTGTGTAGATGTACCATAGTTTTCTGATCCAGTCATCTGCTGATGGGCACCTAGGCTGTTTCCAGATCTTAGCTATTGTAAATTGTGCTGCTATGAACATAGGGGTGCATATTTCCTTTCTTATTGGTGTTCCCAGTTTCTTAGGATATATTCCCAGGAGTGGGATTACTGGGTCAAATGGGAGTTCCATTTTCAGTTTTTTGAGGAAACTCCATACTGTTCTCCACAGTGGCTGCACCAGTCTGCATTCCCACCAGCAGTGCACGAGGGTTCCTTTTTCTCCGCATCCTCGCCAACACTTGTCGTTTGTTGATTTGTTGATGATAGCCATTCTGACAGGAGTGAGATGATAGCGCATTGTTGTTTTGATTTGCATCTCTCGGATAATTAGTGACCTTGAGCATGTTTTCATGTGTCTCTTGGCCTTCCTTCTGTCTTCTTTGGAAAAGATTCTATTTAGGTCCGTTGCCCATTTTTTTATTGGATTGGATCATTTATCTTCCTTTTATTAAGTTGTATAAGCTGCCTGTAGATGTTGGAGATTAAACCTTTATCAGTGATGCCATTTGCAAATATGTTCTCCCATGCAGTGGGCTTTCTTGTTGTTTTGTTGATAGTTTCTTTTGCTGTAAAAAAGCTTTTTATTTTGATGTAGTCCCATTTGTTTATTTTCTCTTTAGCTTCCATTGCCCTAGGGGCAGTATCGGTGAAGAAGTTCTTTTGACATATGTCTGAGATTTTGCTGCCTGTGGATTCCTCTAGTATTTTTATGGTTTCCCGTCTTATGTTTAAGTCCTGTATCCATTTTGAGTTTATTTTTGTGTATGGTGTAAGTTGGTGATCTAGCTTCATTTTTTTGCATGTGTCTGTCCAATTTTCCCAACACCATTTATTGAAGAGACTGTCTTTATTCCATTGTATGTTCATGCCTCCTTTGTCAAATATTAATTGAGCATAGTGGTTTGGATCAATATCTGGATTCTCTATTCTGTTCCATTGATCTATATGTCTGTTCTTGTGCCAGTACCAGGCTGTTTTGAGAATAGTGGCTTTGTAATACAGCTTGAAATCTGGTATTGAGATCCCTCCTACTTTATTCTTCTTTCTCAGGATTGCTGTGGCTATTCGGGGTCTTTTTTTATTCCAGATGAATTTTTGGAGAGTTCTTTCAAGGTCTGTGAAATATGCCGTTGGTATTTTAATGGGGAGTGCATTGAATCTATAGATTGCTTTGGGTAGTATGGACATTTTAATGATGTTGATTCTACCAATCCATGAACATGGTATGTTCTTCCATCTGTTTATGTCTTCCTCTATCTCTTTTTTCAGTGTCCTGTAGTTTTCCATGTATAGGTCTTTTACCTCCTTAGTTAAGTTTATTCCTAGGTATCTTAATTTTTTTGGTGCGATGGTAAATGGGATTGCCTTTTTAGTCTCTCTGTCTGTAAGTTCACTATTGGTGTATAGAAAGGCCATAGATTTCTTGGCGTTAATTTTGTATCCTGCTACATTGCCGAATTCATTTATTAAGTCTATTAGTTTTTTGACGGAGTCTTTCGGATTTTTTATGTACAATATCATGTCGTCTGCAAATAAAGACAGCTTTACTTGTTCTTTTCCAATTTGGATGCCTTTTATTTCTTCTTCTTGTCTAATTGCATTAGCTAATACTTCCAGTACTATGTCAAACAGGAGTGGTGAGAGTGGGCATCCCTGTCTTGTTCCTGTTCTTAGGGGAAATGTTTTTAGCTTTTGTCCATTGAGTATGATGTTTGCTGTGGGTTTATCATATATAGCTTTTATTATGTTGAGGTATGAGCCTTCTATTCCCACCTTGTTGAGAGTTTTTATCAAGAAAGGGTGTTGGATTTTGTCAAATGCTTTTTCTGCATCAATTGATATGACTATGTGATTTTTATCTCTCAATTTGTTTATGTGATGTATCACGTTTATTGATTTGCGGATATTGTACCATCCTTGCATTCCTGGGATAAATCCTACTTGGTCATGGTGTATGATCTTTCTGATGTACTGCTGGAGCTGATTTGCTAGAATTTTGTTGAGGATTTTGGCATCTATGTTCATGAGGGATATTGGTCTGTAATTCTCTTTCATTGTGTTGTCTTTATCTGGTTTTGGTATTAGGGTGATGCTGGCTTCATAGAAGGAGCTTGGAAGTGTTCCTTCCTCTTGAATTTTTTGGAATAGTCTGAGGAGGATAGGTTTTAGTTCTTCCTTGAATGTTTGGTAGAACTCTCCTGTGAAGCCGTCAGGCCCCGGGCTTTTGTTTGCCGGAAGCTTTTTGATGACTTCTTCAATTTCATCCATAGTTATTGGCCTATTGAGCTGTTGAGATTCTTCTTGATTGATTTTTGGAAGGTTGTATTTTTCTAGGAATATGTCCATTTCCTCCAGGTTGCCAGTTTGTTGGAATAGAGCTGTTCGTAGTATTTTGTAACAATCCTTTGTATCTCAGCGGGGTCTGTTGTTATTTCACCTCTTTCATTTCTGATTTTGTTTATTTGGGTCCTCTCTCTTTGCTTCTTGGTGAGCCTGGCTAGAGGTCCATCAATCTTGTTTATCTTTTCAAAGAACCAGCTCTTGGTTTTGTTGATCTTTTGTATTGTTTCTTTGGTCTCTATGTCATTTATCTCCGCTCTGATCTTTGTTATTTCCTTCCTTCTGGTTACACTGGGCTTTTCTTGCTGCTCTTTTTCTAGCTCTTTGAGTTGTAGGGTTAGGTAATTTATTACCATTGTTTCTTATTTTTTGCAATAGGCTTGTAGAGCTATGAACTTCCCTCTCAAGGGAAGACTTCCCTCTGTGTCCCATAGATTTTGGATTGTTGTGTTTTCATTGTCATTTGTTGCCATGATGTTTTTTATTTCTTCCTTGATCTCTCTGGTGACCCAGTCCTTGTTTAATAGCATGCTGTTTAGTCTCCATGTGTTTGATTTCTTTGGATTGTATTTATTGTAGTTGATTTCCAGTTTTATGCCACTGTGATCTGAGAAGATGCTTGATATAATTTCTATCTTCTTGAATTTGAAGAGACTTTGCCTGTGACCCAGCATATGGTCTATCTTTGAAAATGACCCATGTGCACTTGAGAAGAATGTATATTCTGTGGCTTTGGGGTGAAATGTTCTGAAGATGTCAATTAATTCCATCTGGTCTAGTGAGTCATTTAGGATTGCTGTTTCTTTGCTGCTGATTTTTTGTTTAGAGGATTTGTCCAATGGTGATAGTGGGGTATTAAAGTCTCCTACTATGATTGTATTACTATTAATCTCTCCCTTGATATCTTCCATGAGTTTTTTTATGTATTTGGGTGCTCCTATATTGGGAGCGTATATGTTTACCAGAATTATTTCTTCTTGTTGGATTTCTCCCTTTAGTATTATGAAGTGGCCTTCCTTATCTCTTGTTATGGCATTTACTTTGAGGTCTAATTTGTCAGATATAAGTATTGCTACCCCAGCTTTTTTTTTTCATTTCCATTTGCCTGGAAGATATTTTTCCATCCCTTCACTTTCAATCTGTGTGAGTCTCTTGTTCTGAGGTGGGTCTCTTGTAGACAGCATATATATGGGTCATGCTTTTTTATCCATTCAGCCACTCGATGTCTTTTGATTGGAGCATTTAGTCCGTTTACATTTAAAGTTATTACTGAAAGGTATTTGTTTGTAGTCATATCTATTTTTGTGTCTGTATTCCTTCTTACCTGTTTTATTTCTTCTTTTTACAGTATTCCCTTTAGCAATTCTTGCATTGCTGGTTTGGTGGTGATAAACTCCCTGAGTCTTTTTTTTTGTCTGCGAAGCTCCTGATTTCCCCTTCAATTTTGATTGATAGTCTTGCTGGATATAGTATTCTTGGATTCAGTCCTTTGCTTTGCAACACTTTGTATACCTCCTTCCATTCACTTCTAGCTTGTTGTGTTTCCGTTGAGTAATCATTTGACAATCTGATGGGTGTTCCTTTGTAGGTAACTCTCTGTCTCTCTCTTGCTGCCTTTAAGATTCTCTCTTTATCATTTATATTTGCCATTGAGATTATGACATGTCTTGGTGTGGGTCTTTTGGGGTTGATCCTGCTTGGGACTCTCTGTACTTGCATGACTTTTATCTTTCCCATACCCGGGAAGTTTTCTGTCATTATTTCTTCAAATAGATTTTCTAATCCCTGCTGCTCTTCTTGTCCTTCTGGCAGCCCTATTATACGCATGTTACTTCGCTTCATGTTGTCCCGAAGCTCCCTTAGGCTTTCCTCCTGCTTTTTAATTTTTTTCTCCAATTGCTGTTCAGATTGAGCTTGTTTCTGTACCTGATCTTCTAACTCACTAATTCGGTCCTCTGCTTCTTGTAGTCTACTGTTGAAACTTTCCATGGTGTTTTTGATTGTAGCTATATCACTTTTCATTTCTTCCTGATTCTTGCATAAGTTGTTGATTTTCTCATCCATCCGATGTATAAATTCCACGACCATTGCTCTGAACTCCTTTTCGGTCATGTTGCAAGCTTCAGTTTCACTAATTTCCTTTCTTGGCGACTCCACATTTTCTTTCCTCTGTGAGTTATTTCGTTTCCCCATTCTGGCTATCACCAGAAAGCTCAAGCTTCCGTTTGTGTGAACCTCGGCCGTGTGCTGTGGGGACTTCGCTCCACCCGAGTTTCACTGAAGTGCTCTGACACTAGGACGTATGGCTGTTTGGTTGGTGGGAACCAGACTTGCCCAGGGTCAGTGTCCCCAGTGTTCCGTGTGGTCTCGTGTGCACACTTAGAATCAGGGGCCCTGTCAGCACCACACTGGTGGTATGTGCCGAAAATGAGATCCTTAGCATGTGCCAGGAGTCAGAGTTTCCCTGTATCTGCACCAAGAATCGAGTGTCAGAGTCTCTGTTGCCTTGTGCAGTTTCTCGTTGAGAATCAGGGTCCCTGTGTGTGCATGCACCAACAATTGGGGTCGTTGGCTCTTAGTGTGAATGCGCTGTGAGTCAGGGATCCCAGGCAGCTGTGTCCGGCGTGCCAAATTCCCTGAAGTGGAGCTGTGTCCTGTGTGTGCTCTCTCTACTGAGCCAAACTGGCTAGGGCGCACACTCTCAAATCCCTGAAGGTGAGCTGCCTTTGTGCACTCTCCCAGAATCCCCGAAGAGGGGCGGAGTCCGTCCTGCGCGCCAAATTCCCCAAAGGGAAGCCCCTTTGTGCACGCTCTAAGATTCCCCGAAGGGGAGCTGTGACCCGCAAGCCAAATTCCCCCCAATTCCCCAAAGGGGAGCCCTCTGTGCGCACTGACAGATTTCCCCGAAGGTGAGCTGCTTCTGTCCTGTGCGCCAAATTCCCTAAGGCGGAGCGCGCGTCCCTGCGCAAAGCTCTGCAGCTTGAGCGAGGGGCGTGTCTATTAGTTACTATGGTGCTATCCGCGTGCACCTGCGGGGAGGGGGATAGGCTCTTTGACTCACGGGAATCTGCCGGGAAGTCTGGATTCTTGTTGTTTCTTCTACTGCAGCTGTGATAGCAGTTCTCTGTCCCCAGTGGCTGCAGGGTCCTGGTTTGTGTCAGAAGCCAGGATCCGAGTCTCAGGCAGCTCTGTTTCTCAAGATGGCGTGGTCTCCGCGTCCGCACCAGCCGCCGAGAAGTGTCCGCTTTGTGCGCGGGGCTCCGCCGTCTAGGACTGCCCAGTTAGGCAGCCCCTTGGAAGCCCTGCAGAATCTATCTGACCCTAGCTCATACCCACACACACACCACACACGTCTACACGTCTACACTCTCCTCTATGGGTTCCTCACTCACACTCTCTCTCTCCCTACCTTCTTGCCGGTCGCCATCTTTCTCCTCCGGGTGTCCTATTTCTTCGAAGAGACTGTCTTGACTCCATTGTATGTTCGTGCCTCCTTTGTCAAATATTAATTGAGCATAGTCGTTTGGGTCGATATCTGGATTCTCTATTCTATTCCATTAGTCTATATGTCTGTTTTTGTGCCAGTACCAGGCTGTTTTTAGAACAGTGGCTTTGTAATACAGATTGAAATCTGGTATTGAGATCCCACCTACTTTATTCTTCTTTCTCAGGATTGCTGTGGATATTCAGGGTCTTTTTTTATTACAGATGAATTTTTGGAGAGTTCTTTCTAGGTCTGTGAAATATACCATTGGCATTTTAATGGGGAGTGCATTGAATTTATAGATTGCTTTGGGTAGTATGGACATTTTAATGATGTTGATTCTACCAATCCATGAACATGGTATGTTCTTCCATCTGTTTACGTCTTCCTCTATCTCTTTTTTCAGTGTCCTGTAGTTTTCCGCATATAGGTCTTTTACCTCATTAGTTAAGTTTATTCCTAGGTATCTTAATTTTTTTGGTATGATGGTAAATGGGATTGCTTTTTTAGTCTCTCTTTCTGTAAGTTCACTATTGGTGTATAGAAATGCCATAGATTTCTTGGCATTAATTTTGTATCCTGCCACATTGCCGAATTCATTTATTAAGTCTATTAGTTTTTCGATGGAGTCTTTTGGGTTATTTATGTACAATATCATGTCATCTGCAAATAAGGACAGCTTTACTTGTTCTTTTCCAATTTGGATGCCTTTTATTTCTTCTTCTTGTCTAATTGCAATGGCTAATACTTCCAGTACTATGTCAAACAGTAGTGGTGAGAGTGGGCATCCCTGTCTTGTTCCTGTTCTTAGGGGAAATGGTTTTAGTTTTTGCCCATTGAGTATGATGTTTGCTGTGGATTTATCATATATAGCTTTTATTATGTTGAGGTATGATCCTTCTATTCCCACCTTGTTGAGAGTTTTTATCAAGAAAGGGTGTTGGATTTTGTCAAATGCTTTTTCTGCATCAATTGATATGACTATGTGATTTTTATCTCTCAATTTGTTTATGTGATGTATCACGTTTATTGATTTGTGGATATTGTACCATCCTTGCATCCCTGGGATAAATCCTACTTGGTCATGGTGTATGATCTTTCTGATGTACTGCTGGATCCGATTTGCTAGAATTTTGTTGAGGATTTACGCATCTATGTTCATGAGGGATATTGGCCTGTAATTATCTTTCATTGTGTTGTCTTTATCTGGTTCCTGTATTAGGGTGATGCTGGCTTCATAGAAGGAGCCTGGAAGTGTTCCTTCCTCTTGAATTTTTTGGAATAGTCTGAGGAGGAGCGGTTTTAGTTCTTCCTGGAATGTTTGGTAAAACTCTCCTGTGAAGCCGTCTGGCCCTGGGCTTTTGTTTGCCGGAAGCTTTTTGATGACTGCTTCAATTTCTTCCATAGTTACTGGCTTATTGACCTGTTTAGATTCTTCCTGATTGAGTTTTGGAAGGTTACATTTTTCGAGGAATATGTCCATTTCCTCCAGGTTGCCAGTTTGTTGGAATAGAGATGTTCATAGTATTTTTTTTAACAATCCTTTGTATTTCGGTGGGGTCTGTTGTTATTTCACCTCTTTCATTTCTGATTTTGTTTATTTGGGTCCTCTCTCTTTGCTTCTTGGTGAGCCTGGCTAGAGGTTCATCAATCTTGTTTATCCTTTCAAAGAACCAGCTCTTGGTTTTGTTGATCTTTTGTATTGTTTCTTTGGTCTCTATGTCATCTATCTCCGCTCTGATCTTTATTGTTTCCCTCCTTCTGCTTACACTGGGCTTTTCTTGTTGCTCTTTTTCTAACTCTTTGAGTTGTAGGTTTAGGTAATTTATTACCATTGTTTCTTGTTTATTGCAGTAGGCTTGTAGAGCTATGAACTTCCCTCTCAAGACTGCTTTCTCTGTGTCCCATAGATTTTGGATTGCTGTGTTTTCATTGTCATTTGTTGCCATGATGTTTTTTATTTCTTCCTTGATCTCTCTGGTAACCCAGTCATTGTTTAATAGCATGCTGTTTAGTCTCCATGTGTTTTATTTCTTTGGATTGTTTTTATTGTAGTTGATTTCCAGTTTTATGCCACTATGGTCTGAGAAGATACTTGATATGATTTCTATCTTCTTGAATTTGTAGAGACTTTGTCTGTGACCCAATATATGGTCTATCTTTGAAAATGACCCATGTGCACTTGAAAGAATGTATATTCTGTGGCTTTGGGGTGAAATGTTTGGAAGATGTCAATTAATTCCATCTGGTCTAGTGAGTCATTTATTGTTTCTTTGCTGATTTTTTGTTTAGAGGATTTGTCCAATGGTGATAGTGGGGTATTAAAGTCTCCTGCTATGATTGTATTGCTGTTAATCTCGCCCTTGATATCCTCCAGGAGTTTTTTTTATGTATTTAGGTGCTCCTGTATTGGGTGCATATATATTTACCAGAGTTACTTCTTCTTGTTGGATTGCTCCCTTTAGTATTATGAAGTGGCCTTCCTTATCTCTTGTTATGTCCTTCACTTTGAGATCTAATTTGTCAGATATAAGTATTGCTACCCCAGCTTTTTTTTTTCATTTCCATTTGCCTGGAAAACCTTTTTTCCATTCCTTCACCCTCAGTCTGTGTGTGTCTTTTTTTTCTGAGGTGGGTTTCTTGTAGACAGCAGATATATGGGTCTTGTTTTCTTATCCAACCGTTACCCTATGTCTTTTGATTGGGGCATTTAATCCATTTACATTTAAAGTTATTATTGATAGGTACTTATTTTTCGCCATTTTTATTCTATACCCCTGTGTTCCTTCTTCGCTTTCTATTTCTTTTTTTACAGCAGACCCTTTAGCATTTCTTGCATTGCTGGTTTGGTGGTGATAAATTCCCTTAGTCCTTTTTTGTCTGTGAAGCTCCTGATTTCACCCTCAATTTTGATTGATAGCCTTGCTGGGTACAGTATTCTTGGATTCAAACCCTTCCTTTGCATGACTTTGTATATTTCATTCCATTCCCTTCTGGCCTGATGAGTTTCTGTTGAGAAATCAGTTGCTAGTCTGATGGGGGTTCCTTTGCATGTAACTTTCTGTTTCTCTCGGGCTGCTTTTAAGATTCTTACTTTGTCATTGGTGTTTGCCAATTTAATTATAATGTGCCTTGGCGTCGGTCTTTTGGGGTTCATTTTGCTTGGGACTCTGTGAGCTTCTTGGATTTGTGTGGGTTTTTTCTTCCCTATATCAGGGAAGTTTTCTGTCATTATTTCTTCAAAGAGGTTTTCTATTCCTTGCTCAGTTTCCTCTCCTTCTGGAATCCCTGTTATTCAGATGTTGTTTTGTTTCGTGTTGTCCCAAAGTTCCCTTAGGCTCTCCTCCTGCTTTTTAATTTTTTTTTTCTAGAAGCTCTAATTGGGTATTTTTCCCCACCTTGTCTTCTAGCTCACTGATGCGGTCCTCTGCTTCTTCTAGTCTCCTCTTGATGCTTTCTATTGAGTTCTTTACAGCAGCGATGTCATTTTTCATTTCTTCTTGGTTCTTCTTCATTTCCTCTTGGTTCTTACACATATTGTTGAATTTGTCTTCCATTCTTTTCAGCCACCTTATGACCATTTCTCTGAATTCTTTCTCTGATAGGTTGCTTGCCTCTATTTCATTTACTTCCTTTTCTGGTGATGCCTGCTTTTCTTTCATATGCGGGCTGTTTCTTTGTCTCCCCATGGCCTCTCTTCTCTGGATGTCCGGTTATGTAGTTCTCTCTCTCCTTATCCCAGGTAAAATCTGACCTTTCTGTGGTGGAGTGAAGGGCTCCTTTGAATCCATGTGTTTGCGCCAAGTGGGGTCCGGTGTTCTGGGGCTCACAGCTGTTCAGTGGCTGCCACAGTTGTGGATTTTCAGGCTTCCGATAAGATCCACTTTCCCCTTTAAGATGGCACAGTCTCCGTGTCCGAGCCTGTAGCTCCGGGAGGAGACCCAGCAGCAGTGGGGGCTGCCAGGTCAGGGGAACCCTGTCGAGCAGTCCCCCACCTTCTCCTGGAGTTTAGCTGTCCCTTAACTTGCCAACAAACACTCCCCGTGCGACCCTCAGCTGTTCTTTCTTTCGCTCCGGGACAAGGCTCGGAACACATCTGTCTATTCCGCCGCCATTTTCTCCTCTCTCCCAGAGCTTCTTTAATGAAGGGGGCCCTCCTGGCCAAGCCACGGGGGAGCAGCAGAGTGCTGGCTATGCGACTCCTAACCAAAGACAGTGCGAACCCAGGTTCCTGCTCTAGCCGAGGTTTACAACCCTGCAAGGGCCTCTCGGTGGGGTGGCTGTCTGGATACACAGGGCTCTTAAGCAACTGTGCATCAGCGTGTTGCAGCATCAGCACTATGGCCACCCAGCTCTTTCCCGTTTCTCTGAGAAAGGTTTGTTTTAGAAGGGGAGACTTAAATACCTTCTGGATCATATTTATCCAGACGGAAGACATCTCCATTTCCCTGAAAAGCACCATGCCCTTGGCTGCTAGGCCCCACCGCCCCTGACCCATGTCCTGCCTGCGGTGAGCTCTCCCAGCATGCCTGGGGTGGAAGTGTGGTCTGCAGCCTCCCTCGCCTGGGGCCTTTGCAACCTCTCCAGGCCATGGGCACCAGGAATGCGGGTTGCCCCTTCCCGTGGCCGAGGGAAGAGTCTGAGGTGTGGGTGGATGACCGTGGACTATCCTCTCCCAGCCGAGGGCCCCTGGCTGTCCCAAGACCGCATTGTGAGTGCGGCCACTGTGGATGCTGCCTGCAGTCTGTGCCACTGTCTCAGAGGCCTCAGGCCTACACACTGGCCTACTGGCTCCTAAGGACCCTCTGGTGACACTTCCGACCAGAGCTCCCTGCCCCTGCCCCACCGTGTGAATCCCAGACGGGGGGCAGGAGAGACTGACCAGGCAGCCAGGACCACGGGCCCGGGGCAGGGAGGGCACGCCTTGTGCTGGGCCACCATCCAAGGAGTACAGGGAGCTGGGGTGAAGGCAGATACACCCCTTCCTGGGAAAGGGAATCTGAGCCAAGGCTGGAAAGCACACAGAGGCGTCCAGTGCAGGGGCCAGGGCACCGGAGGGCAGTGAGGATGCCGAGGGGCCCCGGGGAGGTGGGGAGGGCCCCAGGGAAGGGGCTCACAGGGGTGGGGAGGACAGGGGTGGGCCTTAGCCCCCCCAAGATGCCTTTCCACCCCCATTGACACGCCCCACCCTGGCCAGGCTGCCCGCTGCCTGGAAGCAGGGACAGCACAGAGCTCTCGGGGCGTGGGGCCGCGCTCCCTCCCCTGGGCAGGGAGGGGCCTGGTAGTGGCTGTGGCATCTGCCAGGAAGCAGTCGGGAGCCTTCAGAGGCAGAAGCGAGCCCCGTTTCTGAAGGGTCCAGAAGCAAATACTTCCATGCTGGGTTCCCAGGCTCAGGCTCAGAGAGGGAACCTGACCTGCCGCAAAGCACACCGTGCAGGGCTGGGGCTGTGCCAGGGCCTCCAGCTCCGTCTTCAACTGCGGAGACGTTTCCTCTGAGCCCTGCCCAGAGAGAATAGCTGCCGGCTGGGCGCAGCACTCGCACTCCACGCTGCCCCACCCCAGCAGGAGTTCCAGGGCCAGTGCGCCCTGAGGGAGATGGAGAGAGAGCGAGAAACATCCATGATGAGAGAGAATCATTGATCAACTGCCTCCTATACTCCCCACACTGGGGATCAAGGCCACAACCCAGGCAGGTGCCCTGACCGGGAATCAAACCCTGACCTCCTGGTTCATAAATCGACATTTAACCATTGAGCCACGCCAGCCGGGCCAGGCTTGTTCTTTAAGGTGCGGGTTGTGCTGAGGACCTGAGCTCCCTGAGCTAATCCAGGAAAGGAGGACGGTCTCCGTGGACAGGTGTGACCTAGCCAGTGGGATCCTGGCTGGAGACAGAGACCTGCTCAGGTTTCCCCAGATGAGCACTCACCTCACCTGGGCCCTCAGGGCCTCAGCCTGCCCCGGCGCCCCTCCCCCAGCCCTGGCTGGCCTGCGGAGCCAGCGGGCAGCAGGGTCCAGCTCAGAGGGCTGTGCTCCTGAAGGAGAGAGCCTTCTGACCTCTGAGCCAGGGCAGCACCCCTTTCAGCATTCGCCTCATCCCTTGCATTTCTGAGGTTCTTTCGCATCCACATGCGTGTCAGCCTCTGTCCGCCTTGTGAGGTGGCCAGGGGTGGCAGGGCCAGAGCTGAGCCAGGGCCAGGCCTGCGTGGAGTCGATGGGTGCAGGGCGCAGAGCCCCCGGCCACTGGAGCCCTCTGTAGGACAACAAGGGCCACACTTCCACCCTCAGAGAGCACCCTGTCTGGACATCCTGATGCCAGAGGGGCTTGGGGCACAATTCTGCTCTTCTCCCCAGCATGGCCCAGGCTCCCCGGTGTGGGAAGGGCAGGCTCAGCCTGCGCAGACCTGACAAGGCAGCTCCCCGGGGCTGTCCAAGCCTCACCCTGCTCAGTCACCAACGCAACCCCTGCAGGAAGCTCTCCCCATGCGGCACCAGGCGGCTTTCCCGTGTGTCCTGCATCCCCCACCATTACTCTCCCTTCCTAGCTTTCCCGGGGCGTGCCGGGGCTGGGATCATCACTGCCGCTGTACAAGCGCGCCACGTGGGTCAGGCTCTGCCGCCCTGGAAACAGTCGCGGAGGGCAGCTCCCTCTCGGTCGCCGGGCCCTGCTCAGAACAAGCTGCAGGAGGCAGACCCAGCCATGCCTTCTCCAAAAAGGCGTGACCCTGCAGTGTGATTCGCTAGACGTGACCCTTGACTGTCGGTTACTTATAACACAAAGCTTTGTCACCAGGAGGAGAGAGCTGGGAGCTAGAGCCCTGCCCCGGGGCATCTCAGTGCCAGCCGCCAGGAGAAGGCCCCGCCCGGCCCGGCCAGAGGCCAGTGTGGCGGGTGGGGAGACCTGTACCGACGGGGACTGTCGAGTCCTCACTCCCACCCAGGAGAGAGGTACTTCGTTTCACACACGAATGCACAGAGAGATTGAGTGGCTTGCCCAAAGCCACACAGCTGAGAAGTAGGAAAGTCAGCCTGTTTCTAACCACTCAGTGCCGGGCCCACCTTCCTCAGGGCCGGGCCCACCCTCCTCCTCTCCCCTCCCCTCCCCTCTCCCCCCTCCCACTGGCTGATTGGCTGGGACAGACACAGGGCGCAGAGGGAATGCTCTCAAACATCCCCCCTCCAGCATCCTGCAGTGCCAGGACAGCAGCAAATGGCACCTGTCCCCAAGCCCTGGCCAGACCTGGGCCTAGGGCCCTTTCTCACCAGACTCGGACTTTCCCAGGTGACCCCAGGCAGAAGCACAGGCAGTCTGCGCCGCCACTGCAGCCCCAGGCTCCCACCAGGGATCTAGACCTGAGCTTTGGGGGAAGCAGAGGCCGATCCAGGCGACGGTGGACGCCCGCGCTTCCTCTAGAGTGCACTGTCTGGGCGAGGCCCTCGCCAACGTCACAGGGCACATCCCATTCCCAGAACACCCGGCATCCTCGACCCCCACAGAGAGCCACAGCGGGACCATCTGCCTGCGAGACCCCGTTCCTCGCCAGGACACACCCCTTTATTTATTTATTTTTTATTTTTATTTATTTTTTTAAAAATATATTTTATTGATTTTTTACAAAGAGGAAGGGAGAGGGATAGAGAGCTAGAAACATCGATGAGAGAGAATCATCGACCAGCTGCCTCCTGCACACCCCCCACCAGGGATGTGCCCGCAGCCAATGTACATGCCCTTGACCGGAATCGAACCTGGGACCTTTCAGTCCGCAGACCGACGCTCTATCCATTGAGCCAAACCGGTTTCGGCAGGACACCTTTAAAGCCCAACCTCTCTGGGGGAGGGGGCGGGTTGGCGGGACCCTCCGAGAGCCGTCCTGTGATGTCGCAATGCAGGCCACAGAGCTGCCATCTTTCTGTGGCGCTCTGAGGGGCTCACCCACAGCAGTGACCCCGAGAGGTCCAGCACACGCAGGCCACCACCCCCAAGCCTCACCTCACCCCGGTCTGCCCAGGCATCACCCCGAGAGGCACGGCCCCTCCCGCCCTCAGCACATTTGTTCCTCGCCTCGTTATACCATGCCTGCCACCTGGAGAAGCTGCCCGCCTTCCGTCTGCCGGCATCACCTGTGCTGCAGGCCGCCTGCGGACCCTCCTGTGGGCGCCCACCCCAGGGCCCGGCCCAGGCACGTCCATGGGCTGAAGAGCAGCCTCATTAGTCCTGCGTCCTAGGTCTTGGCCTCACCTCTCCGACCGCACCCCTGACAACAGGACACGGACCATCTGCCTGCCGTCCCTCCCAGGCTGCGCACCTCCGATGACTCATTTGCTCCATCTCAGAACAAGCCCTGCTCTCCTGCTTCCGAACTTTTGCTCAAAATGTTCCTCTTGTAACCATGAAGTTGTGCTGAGGCAGGAAGTGTCCTTAGTGCTAGAACTGCAACGTGAAGGGTTGAAGGGGTACATGTCATGGCATTTGTGACTCCAGCAAATATGGCAAGATGTTCCAGAACCTATTTGACAGTGTGGGGGTTCCTTTTCTGCTTTTCTGTATGCTTGAAATTTGTAAATTAAAACAAGTTCCTCTGCCTGAGAAACCCATTCCTCTCCGGCCAGTCTCCTGCTAAAGCCGGTCTCCTCCGGGGGTGCGTGCCTCAAGCCTCCTCTGCTCTGTCCCCTCTCTAAGCCCGGCCACCTTGCCCAGGCCATGCTCACAGCAAGGCAAGCTCTGTACCCACCGTCCTCCTCACGCAGCCTCTGACCTCCCGGGGCCCTGCACTCGGGCATGCTGGCTCAACCATCAGCATGCTAAGTGAGCATGCCCAGTGTCACTTCTGCATTAGCCGTGGCCCAGGCAAAGCCACGGGGAAGAAAGGAAATACAGCATCAGGGAGAATAGCATGTGCCACCGTGTAGGCCAGAGCCTGCTGGGCCCATGGCCGCCCTGCCTGGCCAACCTACACTGTGCCTGGTCCAGGGCCGGCCCAGCAGTCCTGAGACCACGAGGCACAGCCTGGGCTACCCCCAGGAAGCAGCTAGGCGTCGTGTCTGGGACACGGGCAGGAGCAGGCTGGGGGCCAGGTGGGGGGGGGGGCATGATGGGGTGTAAACAACCGGGAGCATTTCTGACATTTGCTAAATCTTCTAAGAGCACAGAAAGATGAGGAGAGTTGTCTGCAGGGCTGTGAGCAGCATAAGGAGGCCTCGTGCACGCCCCCGCCCCCCCCCCGCCCCCCGCCAGGCCTCTCCTTCCCAAGGGCAACACGGAGATGCTCCAGCCCCAGGAGGAGGAGCAGGAGGAGCAGGATCAGGAGGAGGAGGTGGAGGAGGAGCTGTGTCACAGTTGCAGAGGCCGAGTGAATGAGTGAATATTTACAAACATGCTCAAACTCAATGCAAACAAAGGCTAGCCTAGCTTCCGAGGCTGCAGGTCTGTCTCTGAGCAGCTATGGGGCATCTGCCGAATGCCGGGCACTGGACGCTGAGAACAGGCAAGACACAGCCTCTGCCTCAGGAGGCCGCCTGGATGGGACAGACATGCCAGAGATGTGATGGAAAGAACCAGAGCTTGGAGAAAGAATAACTTGGGGTGGGGTGTCAGGGAGGCCTCTCAAGGCCTGAGGGAAGAAGAGGGGACACCACAGCAACCACAGAAAGAAGGGTCCTCTGGCGGAACACCAGGGCCTGCCAAAGTCAGTCTCCTGCCAGCCCGGCCCGCTGCCCACGTGGCCCCCACCTGCTGGTGTGCCTGTGGGGGCGAGGCTCTACCTCTCATCAGATCCTGGGCAGCACGAGGGCTTGGGTCCCCGCGACCCCAATGCCAGGGGTTTGGAAAGGAAGGGGACTGAGCAGGCCTGAAGGTTATTTTTCATCCCAGACTCGGTGGTCAGAAGGGTAGGGTGCTCTCCCAGGATGGAAGCCAGAGGCACCAGGGACACGGAGAACCTAAACCACAGGGCAGGTGGCAGTGAGCTCTGAGGGGAATAATCCCAAACCCCATGACAAGGGAAACGGGAGATGGGGATGGAGAAGCGGAACCAGAGAGCTAAGAGCACTACAGAAATCTGAAACTCCCAGCTGTCAGATCAGAAGCACCAACCCGGGCCTAACCCGAGGAAGCCCCGTGGGAGCGGGCACACCGTCATGAGCCCGAGCTGGGCACCGACCGCCCCAGGGGAGGGAGCCACCCCCATCCTCAGAGACCCCTGAGGCAGCGGCTCAGGACCCGCGCTGCACACCAGACGCCTGAGGGTGCAGGCAGGAAGGCAGGAGCAGGGCGGAGGGGCGCCCACAGGCCGGGGCGGTGAGGAAGGGAGCTGAGGTCGAGCACTGAGCGGGACTGGGGATTGTCTCGCCGAGCCCTCAAGGGTCCCAGAGGGTCTACAGTCAGTGGTCAAATCTGCCGCACAGTCCAGGAGGCCTCCTTGGACACAGGCCGTGAAGGTGGGAGGCAGGCCCATCAGGCAGGGGTGCAGGGGTGGCACGGGCCATACACATGTCCAACTCAGTGGCATTTCTGGACAGACTCACTGAGTGACAAGCAGCCGTGGCCGTTTAAAAATAACCCTTGACTGTGGCATGCTTTTAGGGCTCCAGCAAAGCTACAAAGACAACACAGGAGTCCTCATGTGCCTCCGGCCACCTCCCTTGAGAGTGACGCCCCCGGACCTACAGTCCATTTGCTGCAAAAGCAGGTGAATGTTCGTCCAATCCTTGGGCAAAAGCAGTGCTTTTCTGCTGGTCTGAGGACTCGTCAGCTCCAGCCCAGCCGACGGAGGGAGGCATGTGCCCGCACAGCCACATGGTGCCCCACACGGTGCCCCACACGGTGCCCCACACAGTGCCCCACACGGTGCCCCACACGGCCACATGGTGCCCCACACGGTGCCCCACACAGTGCCCCACACAGTGCCCCACACGGTGCCCCACACAGTGCCCCACACGGTGCCCCACACGGTGCCCCACACAGTGCCCCACACGGTGCCCCACACGGTGCCCCACACAGTGCCCCACACGGTGCCCCACACAGCCACACGGTGCCCCACACGGTGCCCCACACAGTGCCCCACACGGTGCCCTACACGGCCACACGGTGCCCCACACGGTGCCCCATACAGTGCCCCACACAGCCACACGGTGCCCCACACGGTGCCCCACACGGTGTCCCACACGGTGCCCCACACGGTGCCCCACACGGCCACACGGTGCCCCACACGGCCACACGGTGCCCCACACGGTGCCCCACACGGCCACACGGTGCCCCACACGGTGCCCCACACGGCCACACGGTGCCCCACACGGTGCCCCACACAGTGCCCCACACAGCCACACGGTGCCCCACACGGTGCCCCACACGGTGTCCCACACGGTGCCCCACACGGTGCCCCACACGGCCACACGGTGCCCCACACGGTGCCCCACACGGCCACACGGTGCCCCACACGGTGCCCCACACGGTGTCCCACACGGCCACACGGTGCCCCACACGGTGCCCCACACAGTGCCCCACACAGCCACACGGTGCCCCACACGGTGCCCCACACGGTGTCCCACACGGCCACACGGTGCCCCACACACGGTGCCCCACACAGTGCCCCACACAGCCACACGGTGCCTCACACGGTGCCCCACACAGCCACACGGTGCCCCACACGGTGCCCCACACGGTGTCCCACACGGCCACACGGTGCCCCACACGGTGCCCCACACAGTGCCCCACACAGCCACACGGTGCCTCACACGGTGCCCCACACAGCCACACGGTGCCCCACACGGTGCCCCACACGGTGCCCCACACAGTGCCCCACACAGCCACACGGTGCCCCACACGGTGCCCCACACGGTGCCCCACACAGTGCCCCACACAGCCACACGGTGCCCCACACGGTGCCCCACACAGTGCCCCACACAGCCACACGGTGCCCCACACAGTGCCCCACACGGTGCCCCACACAGTGCCCCACACGGCCACACGGTGCCCCACACGGTGCCCCACACAGTGCCCCACACGGTGCCCCACACGGCCACACGGTGCCCCACACGGTGCCCCACACGGCCACACAGTGCCCCACACGGTGCCCCACACAGTGCCCCACACGGTGCCCCACACGGTGTCCCACACGGCCACACGGTGCCCCACACGGTGTCCCACACGGCCACACGGTGCCCCACACGGTGCCCCACACAGTGCCCCACACAGCCACACGGTGCCCCACACGGTGCCCCACACGGCCACACGGTGCCCCACACGGTGCCCCACACGGCCACACGGTGCCTGTGCAGAGCAGCAGGGCAGAGCCAGTGCGGGGAGGCAGGGACCTGCCCAGCAGCAGGAAGAGACAAGGCGGTGTCCTGGCTGAAGCCCAGCCCTTCACAGAGCAGTGCGACTGTCCTGAGGCTCCAACAGAGGAGACAGTGCCTGGCACGGGGGCTCTCCTCCCTGGGTACAGCCTGGGTTCAAACACTGTGCTCTGTGCCAATCCCCGCCGCCGGAACACCCTCATGGCCTCCAAGGACAGGGACACTTGCGGTCCTCTGGCCCCAGGAACAGACAAAGCAGAACAGCACAGCCCCTGCCTGCCACGGGGCTCCTGGGAGGAGCCTGACAGCCTCCCGGTCTCTCGCCGGGTCTGACAGGAGCCCCTGCTGGCTTTGCAGGCTGGGACAGGTTAGGGTTCCCTGTGGCACTCGGGGACCGAGTCTCATGCACAAGCCACACGGGCAGTTCCATTCAGGACGTGGGGTCTCGGGCCTACCTGCCCCCATCAGTCACACCCACTGGTTCTCTGACCGGGCAAACCCCAGTCCCGGGCAGGCCTCTGTGTATTTGCATGTGTGCACCTAAGCAGTACAGGGTGTTTACTGTAGCGCTGTTCACGGAGTAAAAGTCTGAAATAAACTAGACATGCATCCGTGGGAGGGCGGTGGGTTAGTGACAGGCCCACGGATGGGACGCAGCGGCTGAAGGAATGAGAGGGACCTCTGCCTGCGGAAGCAAAAGACCTCCCAGCCACTGGCACTACTGAGGGGTCAATTAGAACGGGGAAGTGTTCTCGCTCACAGCTCAGCAGGGCCGAGGCCAGGCTGCCGCCACTCCTCCCCTCTTGCTACTCACCCTGCTGCTGCTGGACACGGACACCCGAGCTCTGCAACAGGCCAGGTGGCACTGGGAGTGCGGGGGACACTGTGTGAAGTACATGATTGTCTAACACTATGCGGTGCACCTGAAACCAACACAAAATGATATTGAATGTCAACTGTAATTGAAAAAATTTCTGGAAAAAGGAAAACCTGCAATCCGTCCTTGGTACCTAAATCTATAAAAATAAAGAATAAATAAATAAATAAGATATATCTTTAAAAATAAAATTAGGCCACTGGATCTCACACCTGACTTTCCAAACTTCCAGGAGGATGTCTCAGCCCCGACCGTGGAAGGTGTCAAGTCCATGTCCAGGGAACAAGGGCTTCCGAACACACTGCTCCGGCCACTGGAGCACCTGTCCTGCCCGCGGGGCTGGGGGCACCAAGGCTCGCACCTGCAGGCGGGGCCCAGCCCCCCTCACCACTTCCAGAAACCACAGTCTTAGCCTGTTCTCACAGAAACCGGTGCAGGCTCTGCTCAGGTGTGAGGACACTTGGGGACTGAGGTTAGAAAGGCTGTGTTCTGGGGATCGAGCTCTCGGGGTCCCAGTAGCCACCTCCATGCAAGCCACAGGTCACACCAGGGCCAACAAGGGGTCAGGCTGCCAACAGCCCCCCGAGAAGCGCGCCCTGGAACTCCTTCTGCTCAGCCCCGGGCGTTGGTGGGGGACCCCCCTCGCTGTGGGAGCCAGAGCGCTGCCCAGGCTGAGCTCTGACCTCCCGATGTCTCCTCTAACTAACTGTCCTTGCTTCCAGGGAGGCTGCTGGGAGACCCCAGAGGGAGGGGAGGGCTCTCCCGCCTGCCGCCAGGCTCTGCTTCAGGCCCGCTGGAGCCCTGCTCCCGCCTTGGCCCCCCCAGCGCCCTTCCCAGCCAGCAGCCAGCACAGCCAGGCTCGAGGCGCCTTCCAGCTCTGCACCTCCACTCGGGAGTCCAGCAAAACCTAGAAACTTCTCGTATGGCTTCCTTTATTTTCTTTGCCTGTCTTGAGAGATGCCATATTCCAGCCACGGCAGGAGATGGGCTGCATTGGGGAGAGTTGATTCTTCCTCTCTCCAGAGGCCCAACAGGCCCTGCCAGGGATCGGCTGCTCCAGCCTGGGAGTCGGAGTCTCCTACGGGGCTGAGAGGCAGGCTGAGGCCCAGAGCAGCCGCAGGCACCTGCCCACCTCCTCCTGTCACTGCTCTTGCAAACACAGCTCGTGCAGACAGCACAGGAGACCTGCACCCTCCGCCTCCGCCAGCAGCCACGGTCACCGGCGCCTCTGCCCCCAGGGACTGGCGACGTGCCTGCGGCCAGTAAAGAGGCTGGAAGGTGCAAGCACCCCGCTCAGTCCCAGGGTGGGCTGGCCCTGGAGCTGGCTGCCACGCAGGCGCACGCCGGCTGGTGCGGCCTCTGCACAGGTGAGGGCGCTGGGCCCCAGCAAACGGCCCCTCCAGGGCAGCCGCTCATCAGCACCGTCAGGACCATTTCAGCCGATTTTTAAAGACGAGCTCGCAGCACAGAAGTGAAAGAAGGGGCATAATATCTACTCACTCATTTATTCAAACATTTGGCGTGTGCAAGCCCGTGCGTGGGGTGGGACTCAGGCGTGGCCACGGCAGCATGTGCACGCGTGCTGATGGGCACTGCACCAATCCCGTCCGGGGACCAAGCCGCAGAATCCTCACGAGGACCCGGTGCCCTCACAGGCCCTGCCAGCCCAGCAGCAGGTGCAAACTCCTCAGAAGACCCAAAGAGCACTCTCCCACTCCCCACCTCCGGGAACCACCCTGACTAACTGGCCACTCCTGGGCCAGGACTCCTGGGTCCAGGGACCCAGAGGCCAATGTGAAGGCCAGAACATGGGGGCACCCTCCCCCATCTCTTCCCTTTCTCTACAACCTTCCCTGCCCCTTCCTCCAACCACAAGGTCAAATCATATGATCAGCAGGGCCAGCAGGCAGCTTGGGCCCTGACCAGGCAGGACCAGGGAGAAAAGGCTCTCTGAGCAGGCTCAGCCGTGCGCATGCGCATTTCCTCATCACCCTCGCCACCCCCTGGGATGGACCCCACAGTATCTCACAGATGAGGGAATGAGGCATGGAGCTGAGGTGGAGCTTGATCAGTAGCTACCCACAATGTGGGCCCAGGCGGTCAGCCCCAAGCTGGGAGGCCAGGCCCTGCCCACACCCACAGGAAGGACTACAGCCACAGGACAGGTCCCAGCAGAAGCCGCAAGGCAGCCAGGCCTCAGGAGCTGCGGGCAGAAGCTGACAGTCCGCTGGGGAAGGCGGAGGGAGCGTGCCCACTGACCAGCTGGCTCCGGTGGCTCCACTCTGGCCCCATCCAACCTGCGCTCCGCAGGCCCGACTGCTGCACGGAGACTGCAGCTGAGAAAAGTGGCTCAGAAAAGTCACTGAACTCCCCCAGGGGCCTCGGCTGGGAGGCATCCTGGCAGGACCACTCGCAGGCTCAGGGCTGAGCAAGTTGGGCAGGGAGGATTGCGGGGCAGGGCAGCCCAACTACGCTGGGCTCCTGGGGCTGAAGAGGCCAAGGACAGGCCTGAGGACACCTGCACCTGCTCTGTCCCAGAAGAGGCATCCCTGCTTGTGGCAGCCCTGATGGCAGCCCCACGTGAGGCCCTGCCCACAGAAAGTCCAAGTGCAGTCATAATATTGACACAGGAGGGCAAACACAGCCAGGAAGTCAGGCTGTCAGAAGTCAGTGCCGGGCACACATGCGCACCCCTTGGGGCGGGGCCACAAGCCGGATCCCCAACAGGTGCTCCAAGGGCCTCTCCTGCCAGTAGGCCCTGCATCCTGGCCGGGCCATGCTGCCAGTTAGGGCTGTGTTTGCACCAGGCCAGCCCTCCAGGGGGCGGTGGGGAGGGTGGGTAATGCACAAGTGGGAGCCCCAGTGCCAGGCCCACCTGTGAGCTCCGAGCTGTGAACTGTGTCGAGCAGCCTCTCTGGTCCCCAGCTGCTACTTCTGAAAAATCTGGGGTTGACCCCGCAGGGCTTCCAGATTGAGTCCATCCAGTGGTGGTGACATCACGCTCACTCCACAGCAGGCTCTGCTCCTGCCAGGGCTCTCCTGGCCTTCCCTACGGGCTGAAACCCTCAGTGCCACCCTCAAAGGCTGGTGGGGAGGCAGGCTGAGAACAGAGCAATGCCTCCCCCCCCGGCCTGAGACCTGCTGGACCAGGGACAGAGTCTATAGACAGAACAGGGGAGTCTGCAGAGGGCAGCGCTCAGAGCAGCCTCTCTGAGCCCAGCGCAGAGGGAAGGAGGCCGCCACAGGCGGGTGCTGTGACACCCAGTGAGAGGACATCGGTCTGTCTCAGAGCCACAGGGGAGTGGGCGGGGCACGGAGGACAGGCCACAGTCAGCAGCGAGGCTGACCCAGCCCCACCGGCCGTTGCCCCACAGAGAGCGCACCCCTCTCCCTGCAGGTGGGCAGGTTTCAGAGGAGCAGGGGTGCACCTGGGGGAGAATTCAGGCCCAGCCCTCTGCAGGTGCCTTCCCCGGCAGCACCTCCCTGGGCCTGTGGAGCAGCCCTCACAAATCCGCCCTGAGACACCACCGAGGCCGGACCATGCCCCCAGCCTCAGGCAACCACCAGAATTCTGCAGGGGCCTCGGAGTGCAGATGGGTGGCCCGTCTCTGAGGGCGGGGGGGTGCAGGGGTGAGCAGGGACTCTCTGGACAGGAGGCTTGGGGCAGACACCGTAGCCCCGTGGGCGTTGCTGCTGGTATAGTCAGGCGGGCACCACCAGAACTGGATGAGAAAAAGTTCTGGAGGGCAAGGCACAGGGCACCCCTCAGGAAAAGGGAAAGTTTAGGCCCAAACAGAGGCCTGGCCCAAAAGGCATTAAAAGTTCATGAGCAAATAAAATTAAGAGTCATAGTATTTCCCAGTGTGTTTTTCCAACACCACCACGCAGTTAACATAATCCTGACACCATCTACCTAGCGATTGCACTGGGTCCCCCAGGTTAACGCTCAGTCCCTCAAAACTGCTCCCCCCACTCCCACCTCAGGTGCCAGTCAGTCCAGGCAGTCACCTTGTTCTAAGCCACAGGCATGCGCTGGAGGTGCCCCCACCCTCCGCAGGCTCAGTTAACTTGCTGGAGCGCCTCACAGCAGCCGAAGGAACGTGGCGCTCATGAGCTCTCTCTCGGTTATGAGAGGGTGTGACTCAGGAGCAGCCCCTGGAGGTGACGCGCAGGGCAGGGAGGGGGAGGCAGGCAGCCTCCACGCACCGCCTTCCAGCCCAGGCACCAGCCCAGGGGCTCTCCCCCTCCACCTCCTGGACGTCAGCGCGGCTTCCTTACAGCAGGTGACGGACTCCCTTTCCAGGGCCGCACAGCGCCAGCGCTCTGCCCGTGATGGGAGCCCCAGACGGGACGCAAGTCCAGCCGGCGCACCACACGGCTGGCTCCACTACAGACAGCCCACCCTGGCTTTCCAGGCATCCAGCCGCCTGGCTGACTTACCGAAGACACTGCCCCGCTCAGCACGTAGGAACGTGAAGGGTCTTTGGAGCCGCGCGCCAGGAGCGGAGGAAGACCGAACGCACCTTCATTATACACCACAGGCGGAGGGCTCTGGGACACTCAGTGAGCTCCATGCTCACAAGCCCCTTCGTGCCCATGTTCCTCTGCTGCCCGGGCAGCTCCACCTGCCATGCTGGCTGATGGACGGGCGAGGAGCTGATGCCACCCTGTGCCCGGAGCATGCCGCCCACTTCCCCTCTGTGCTCCTTTTCTCAGCCGGAGGGAGCCCTGAGGAAGGACAACCGTCCAGTCCTGGGCAGCGGTGCCAGGTCTCTCGTCCTTGCGGGCCACCCCACCCACACCTGCTGTTTGTGCCCCTCGCGGCTAGCCAGGGTCCGTCCCCGTGTCACGCTGCCCTCCTCCCTCCCCCACACCCCAAGGGGGCTGCCTCCCTGCTGCACGAGTGGGCCCACCTCAGAGGTTTTCGGGGCGGGGGAGGCGGGGACAAAGCAAGAAAGCGCACAGGCGAGTGAGTGGCAGGGGACAATGTGCACGGGCATAGCCTTGTCCGGGTGCAGGGTCCGGCCTCGAGGCGCCTGGCTAGTGAACTATGGCTGGGAACCTTGCAGGCTCGGCCTGTCGTCCTCACCCAATCCCCACTGTCCTTCAGGTACCCCATCACTCTGTGCCGGTCATCTTGGCTGGGCTGCTCAGCTCTGGGTCCAGTCCTCCTTCGTGGCCTCTGCTCCTACCCAATGCACACCTCAGCACCCCAGCTGAGCTCCCGGCCCCACCGGCACCCCCTCTTCTGTATGCACTCCTAGAATGGTAGTCTCAGGCCTGCACGGCACTAGCACCGAGCCAGCCCCGCGCTGGGACTCGGGACAGAGGTGGAAGGATGGGCTGCCTCTTGGGCGACCGGCAGACTGGAACTCCGAGGCCTGACTCCCCGGCACGCAGGCCGGGCTCCCAGCCATGTGCGGCCCAGCGCTGGCCAGCAGTGCACACAGCAGCCATCCCCTGAGACTCGTGGTCTCGCCCCAGCGAATCCCTACTCCTGGCTAAGGAAAGGGTCGCAGCTACAGAAATACTCTTCAAGGTGCGTTGCTATGGCCACAGACATCTCCTGTGTGAGATTCTGGGAGAAGTGAAAGCCCTGGGCCCAAAGCTGGGGCAGTCACTAGGGCAGAAGTTTCCACTGACACAAGCCCTGTCCGGTGCTGCTCCTTTGAGCCAGATAGGACACAGGGCACTCCACGCTCCAAGCCCTTTCGCACAGCCCCCCTTCTCTACCCGCCCCCACCCCTGCCCCCCACCCCACCCCACCCCCGTGGCCTGGCTTCTGGGCAGCAGACCTGAGATGGGGCAATAGAGGCCCAGGGGAGGTCACGGAGCAAGTTTGAAACCGAAACCCGAGCCTTGGAAATGGTCCACAGACTCTCCTGGACCCAAGACGTAAGCTGCCAGCTACCAGGGCCCCTTAACTCCTGGGACCCCGAGAACAGGTGAGGGAATGGGAATCTGCCCTGCCTCTCCATGGGGGAAGGATCCTGAGACCACCCACAGCACACCATGCCCCCAGGAGCCACCCCACTGCGCTCAACCACGTGGACCCCACCCCAGGGCAGCCGGGCCTCAGCGCTCTGGCAGGACCAGGGCTCAGCCCCTGCCGGAAGCTGTGCGCGGGCCCCACCCCACAGCACTGCCTTCCAAGGAAGCTCACATCCCGGCTCTAGAGCGTAAACCGGGCCCCTGCTCCCAGCTGGGTGACAGCAGGGGCGTGAGGGGGAGTGGCTGAGGCAGGGCTGCCTGGGCAGGGCGTGGATGGGAGAGCTTCCCTCCTTTTTGTCCACAACTGTGTCAGCCCAAGCTGATCCAGATGGAGGTGCCATGGGTACTGAGCACCACGCGCTTGGGCACCGAGACTCCGAGGTTAGTCCTGGCCAATGGCACAAGGCTCCCCGCCAGGCACTGCCAGCAGCCCCACAATGCCAAGCTGCTGTCGGTGGCTCTCCACTCAGAGGCGGACAGACTGACAGGGCAGCCAGGCTGCTTCCAGCTCAAACACTCATCTGCACCCTGGCTCAGAAAGAACACATGTACAGAGCCAACATCAAGGCCACGGTCCCTAATGACAAGCAGCAGACTGTCCCAGCCAGGAAGCCAAGGCCAGACACACCACTGGTTCTGTAGGAACCCAGCCCGAGCAGAGCTGGGGCCGGGAGACCCCGGGAGGCCAGTGTCCTGGGCAATAGCAGGGAAGGGACAAGTGCCGCCCGGTGGGAAGGGGCCTGTGTCTCAGGGCCAAGGCTCTGTCACTGCCCTGCTTCCAGGTTATACCGGCATCCAGCTAACGAAGCCTCGCCGACAGAGCAGCTCCTTCCTGACCCAGAAACCGCGGCCCAGGGCCCAGTGGTGTGTGGCCAGGCCCTGGGAGCCTGGCTTCGGAGCCAGATGGGAGCAAGGGCCTCAGACCGCCTGGTCCACACCCCCATCCAGTTCTCTGCCTGTCTGCATGGGACACACATGCACACTCACCGTACACGCCCACACACTCACACGCACTGGCACCCACACGTGCTGGCAAACTCTAGCAGAGTCAGGGATGCAGGCCAGCATTTGGGATCCTCCCTCAGGGGACCTGGGCCTGCTGTCCCCCTCCTGCGGTCTTCTGGACTCCTGCCCCACCTCCCACCCCTCCACCGCTCTGGAGAGCCCAGCAGTTCCCTCAGGACACCGTGCAGCCCCCAAGCTCGTGCCCCTCAATGCCTGTGCTCTGCACATGTCCTCTAATTGAGAGCCTTATTATTCATCAAGTCCCAACTTACAGCCTGCACTTCCCATAGCTCTCACCTGCTGGCCCGAGTGCCAGCACGGGGCACCCGAGTGGGACCTGGAGAGCGAGGGGGTCCCAGCGCTCCAGGGCGTGGCGGGACCTCAGCTGACGCCCTCACTCGTGGATGGAGTAACCCGGGCCAGAGGGCACGTGCTCCCAGGGGTTGGGGGGACCTCCCTCCCGGTACCTGACTGGTTCCCTCGCTTCAGCTTGAAGCATCTGCAGGGCCAGTCTCCCTGCACCTGTGGGGATCCCCCAGTACTCCCCTAAACGAGCCCACAGATTGCTGGCTGGGCACCTGAAAACAGAAACTGAGGCAGCACGGCCGTGCAGGTGTGGGCGGGGCAGGCTGGGCCCTGGGAGTGGAGGGGAAGGCCTCGCCTCGCCCACAGCGCCACCTACTGTCCTGCTGCCTGGCTCCTTGCAAAGCCTGCAGCCAGGAACTCAGACCACAGCCTGGGCCAAAAGTGTCTGCACGATCATGCTCACTCTGCCTCAGACCCCCTGCCCCTGGCCAGGCACTTCCTGGAGAGAAAGAGCCGCCTCCTCCCAATCTCACCCTCGTGGGGCCTCATCGCCCTGGTCATCCCCCAGGGGGACGAGCCAGGCCTGAGGGCCTCCGGGCTGCTGCAGGGCCTGCGAGGGCACTGGCCGAGGTTGGTTGGGGAGGCCCACTCATTAGCCACATGCCCTCGGGGAGCACACTGGGGGCTGCCCGAGCCCGGCTGTGGACCCCCCTCAGAGAGGGGCCTGAGGGTGGCTGCAGGGGGTCATGGGGCTGCACACTGCCCCTGGGTCTCAGGGAGAAGAGCGAGCAGAGGCATGGGCGCAAGCAAGCAGGCGCGCCAGGGGCGAGGACAGAGTCGGCCAGGCTGGGCCCAGAGAACAGCCTCAGAAGCACCCTCAACGCCAAGGAACCCACTGCCAGGCCTGTCCCCCGACTTACACTGTCCTGGGGGGTTGCTAGAACCTCTGCACTCTCCCCGGGTGCCATGTGGGAGAGTAACGATAGGGTCACGGTCCGTAAACCCCAAATGTAGCCGGCTCCAAACGTGCTGAACGCCGCAACCAGCCTGGATGCCATGACAAGCAATTTGCCTGCGATGATAGTTAAGACACCAAACACTGGGGCTGGCTCGCATGTGACAGAGGGAGCTTCAGGGCACCACCAGGGCGCGGGGTGGGGGCCGGGGGGGCGACCCAGGGCACGGGGCCGCCACTCATCTCTGCTGAAGGCGTGAGGAGCGCCGGGTGCTTCAGCCCACGGCCCCCTCCCTCTGCATCAGGTGTGAGAGCGACCGCTACAGGGGAGCCTCATAAACATTGCCCACAGGCCCGCCAGGTGCTGGGTGCGAGCCCACGGGAAGCAGGGCCTGGCCCTCCACGCACAGAGCTGCGCACGCGGCTGGGGTCGGAGGGCCAAGAGTGGAGGGCACACGGCTGCCTCACACACCACCAGGGCAACTGCGCCCTCAGGACCTGGTAATGTCTGGAGCCCAAAATGTCAACGCCAGCGTGGCAGCCCTGACCAGAGGTCGGGCTGGAGGGATGGGAGCCCGATGGCAGCCTGGAAGAAGCAGCGCAGGAGTTCGGGGAGCCCTGGGGGAGAGGGTGGGTCACCCAGGAGTGCCGCAGAGGGGCCTCTCAGGCAGGCCAGAGCGTACACTTCCCCTAGACAAGGCGGCCTCTGAGCGGCACCGGGCGGGGACGGATGCCGCCCGTGTTCACGATGTGTGCCTGGGCGAGAGGGTGACGGTGGTGGCCCAGGTGAAGCAGGCGGACCTGTGAGGGCCGATGTGGGGGGCGGACAAGGAGCAAACTGAGCCTGGAGCTCCCTGGGCCCCCGCACCCCTGCAGCCAGGGAGCAGGAAAGCAGGGGGTGCAGCGAGGGCAGGGCAGCGATGCTAACGTTTCCCCGGAGAACAAAAGGAGAAGGGAGAAAGCCTCCGTGGCCGAGCCACACAGGGCCGAGGCCTTGGGAACAGGGTGCTAACGTGGAGATGCTAACAGACTGGCTGCTGGGAGTGGGGGTGGGAGGAAGAGAGAGATGGGCTGGGTGCTGGCGGGCGGGGTGGCAACACGTGGGCAGACAGCCCAGCTACCATCCTGGGAACATCTCCAAGAGCTAAGTCCCAGGGAAGCAGACTGTGGCCCTGAGCAGCAGAGGTCAGGGTCCAAGGTCAGATTCAGCCCTGGGCAGGCTTCGACATCACTTCCAGCCGCACAGTCCCTGAGTCCCAGGCTCCCGTGGCCCCTCCACTGGAGTCTCCAGACGCGTGCCTCCTTCACAGCCCTCGCCTCTCACTGCCCCGCGCAGCCTACACCACGCCCTCTACACCCAGTTTTTTGTGGGGTTTTTTACCCTCGCCTGAGAATATGTTTATTGATTTGAGAGAGAGAGAGAGAGGTGAAAGAAAATCATTGATCGGTTGCCTCCTGTAATCTAGGAATGTACCCTGACCATGAATCAACACTGCAACCTTTTGGTGCACAGGACGGCGCTCCAATCAACTGAGCCACCCAGCCGGGGCTGCACCCACTCTTACCCCTCACCCTCGAGCAGTTCTGTGTCACCAGCTGGTATTCTATAGTTCAACTCAATCCTGACACCACCTACCCAGCTCACAGAACTCAGGAGACCAGATTATTCACTAGGTTGTCAGTTTATCACAAAGGATATTACAGAACATGAATCACAGCCAGATGGGAGACACACACAGGCCCAGGCCCAGGGAAGGGCCAGAGCTTCTGCACTCTCTAGGGCGCCCCTCCCCGCTCTGCTCGCTCTGGGCGTGCCCCGCCCCCCTCTGCGCTCTCTGGGTGTGCCCCCTCCCCCCTCTGCGCTCTCTGGGTGTGCCCTCTCCCCCCTCTGCGCTCTCTGGGTGCGCCCCCCACTCCCCGCTCACCTACCCAGACGCTCACCAAAGACAGTCCTTTTGGGTTTGATTGAACTCCACACTTAGGAGACCCCATGTATACTTCTTACTAATAAGTCACTCAGGTCCCCAAACCATGGTAAATCCAAGTGACTCTTCCTCAAATTGTGCCCAGAATCTAACTGCTTCTCCCAACTCCGCTGGTGCCACTCTGGTTCGCACCTCAGTTGCTGCAACAGCTCCCTGCTCCACCTGCCCCTCATCTGCTCTTCCAGAAGCTCCCACATAAGCCTTGAAGACCCGAGTCGGGCCAGCTGCTCATCCCGCGGCTGCCAGCTCAGACCCACGCCGCCCCTGGTCTGCTGCCGTAGTCCCCCCCGTTGTCCCCCTGTTGGGATAACGGGGCTGTTCAGGACTCTCCCACTTGCTGATTCCTCTTCCCCAGATACCCGAGGGCTCCCTCCCTCAGAGGTTCCTGCTCCAAGGTCACCCCTGCCAGTCCTCCCATCGCCCCCTTTGTTGCTGTGAACCAGGCCTTAGGCCCAGGCCATGCGCTCCTGAGCTCAGGACAATGCCTGAACGAGATGATGGAGGTCTCCGCGGCCTTTACGTGACACTTACCTGAAACACGACATGACACGCACTCAGCACAGGCACACCGTCCCGCCAGGTGCTGGGCTAGCCAGAGGACCGAGTCCCTGCCCACCTGGGGGTTCACAGTGCCCTCTCTGTGCTCAGGGTTGGGATTCTCGTGCCCCCACCCCCAGAGCTGGTCCGCCCACCCAGACCCATGCTTCCTGCCCGACCACCCAGACCAGTGCCTCCTGCCCGCCCACGCAGACCCGTGCCTCCTGCCCGTCCACGCAGACCTCTCGCACCGTGACACACGGCACTGCGTGGCTTCAGAATGACCTCCCAGCACGCGCTGTGGGAAGGGCCAGCAGGAAAGACCTGGAGGGGCCTGTGCGTGACGCCCCCTCAGGGCGCTGGGGACTGGTCAGGCCAAGCCCCGAGTGCTGGGAGAACCAGCATGACTACTGGTCAAAGCCAGACTTGCGGGAAAGGCCGGTGGCAGAAAGACCACGATGTCCACGCCCGGGAGCCACAGCCGTTTCGCACCCGGCTAGCTTCCTGTGCTGCTAACATACCCACAGGGGGGTGGCTCACGGCACAGGAATTCTCTCCCGGATCTGACGCCAGAGCCCGCAGTCGGCGGCCGGCCCAGGGAGAGCCCACCCCTTACCTCCCCCAGCGCTGAGGGCGCTGGCCGCACCCCTGCTCTTCAAGGCCAGCACTGCACTGCCCTGTCTCCGCTCACCGGCTACACCTCACTGCAGGTAGGACCACCCCAAAGTCCAGGACTCTGCCATCTCAAGAACCTCCACTCAGTCACACCCACAGAGCACCCCACCTTTCTGACACACAGAACCGTCACAGGGTCCCAGGTGAGGCTGGACAGCTGGGGGCCTCGGTCAGCGCACACCCCGCCCACCCTCCCTATCTGCTGCCACAGAGCTGGAGAGTGAGGTGGGGAGGCGAGGGAGCGCAGGGAGCAGAGGGAGGGGGCCTGGGGCGCAGCAGGCACTGCCCACTGGCGACAGCTCCTGTGGGGGAGCCCAGCAGGTCAGGGCCAGGGCAGGCCGATGGGGGAGGCGCCTCCGGGAGGCCTACAGCAAGCTCTGGCCCTCTGGCCCTCAGAGCTCCCTCCCCTCAACTGCCCTCCCCCTGGGGCAGCGACCCTCAGGCAGGCCCAGCGTGTGCAGGACAGAGGAACAGGGCATTCCCCACGCAGCCTCTTCAAGGTGAGCAGCCGCGCCCCACCCCAGTGTCCCCGATGGACAAAGGACTGACTCATAAACCAGATGAGGAACATGTCCTGCTCTGTCCCTGCGACCGGGTTGTCACCTGAAATGAAAACAGTCGGGAACAGGGTGTTGCTAACACTGAGCTACACTCGAGGGAGACACAGCGGCATGGGCTCTGCGTCAGCAAACCCAGACCCAGCCCTGGAACCCCGCAGCCCCGGGACCCCACAGCCCCGGGACGCCACAAGCCCAGGGACCCCACAGCCCCAGGACCCCGCAGCCCAGGGACCCCGCAGCCCAGGGACCCAGCATCCCAGGGACCCCGCAGCCCCGGGACCCCACAGCCCCGGGAGCCCGCAGCCCAGGGACCCCGCAGCCCAGGAAGCCCGCAGCCCTGGGAGCCCGCAGCCCCAGGACCCCAGCGCAGCTCCCAGCCCCAAACACTGCCCTTTTCCATCTTTCCGGGAATGGTGCCCTGGGAGAGCCTGACCCCCAGCTCCAAGCGCTGCCCCCACACCTTGGTCCAGGGAAAGGCTATGGCAGGAGGGCTTCCCTCCAAGGCTGGGGCCACCTTCCAGGCCACTGCCTAGCCCTCGCCCACCCTCCCCGTGTCCCTGCCCCTCACGAGTGGCGCCGTCTCCCTCCTCACTTCTCAGAGGCTCATTCTTGCTACCCGGCTACCTCCAGCCAGTGGTATGCGAACCACTTTGCAGGAGCCTCATTTAGGAAAGCTAACCATGTGTGCGGAGCGCGTGAGATGCGGAGAGGGAAGAAACCCTAAATCGAGTCGGTCCACTCCACCCACTGGAGGACCTTGTGACGCCACCAGGCAGAGTGGGCAGCGCCATGGGCAGCCTGCTGCCCAGCCTTTCCCAGCAGCCGCCTGGGGCCATCTGGCAATGCCAAGGCATGGTGGGATGCCCAAGGTGAGGGGCTTCCCTGGTGCACGTCCCCTAACTGGATGCCACCTCAATGGGAAGCAGGAAGACCGATTCCCATGGGCCCAGACCCAGGGCAGGCAGAGCGGCGCTTACCACATTCCAGAAGAGCGGGTTGAAAACGATGGCAAGGATGGCGGCCACAAAGCAGGGCTCCCAGGGGTCCACGTAGCCCAGCAGTCGGGTCATCACGCAGAGGTCTGCCTGCAGGGACAGAGCTGGCGTCAGCTGAGGCCCCCCGCCCGCCCTGCCCGCCCCGCCCGCCCCCACACAGGAGAAGCCACCCTCTGGGAACACACTGGGAGGCTTGGCACACCGCGTCCCACGGGCTGCTACAGGGCGAGCTCATAAAACTGGAGATAAAGAGCCGAAACCCAGTCAGCTGTGCCGGACGTCGGGCTCCGGAGAGCCACAGGGGAGCGTGTGCAGGGTGCTGGGCCGGGAGGGGAGTGACCCGCTGGGGCTGGGGCTGGGGCTGGGGCTGGGCCTGCAGAGGGGCCGCCATGGGAAGAGACAGATGCAGGGCCTCGCCGGCAAGCAGGTAAACACACTCCACAACCCGATGTGCCTCTTCTCAACAGACTGAGTGACAGACAGTCCTGCGTGTCGATGAGGCTGAGCTGCACAGGTGGGCTCCCACGTGACCACAGAGACACTCGCACGCGCGAGCCCAGTGCGTGAGCAAAGACCTTCCGGTCGCACACTTGCAGTGAAAATGTGTCCATCTACTGAAGAATGGGTAAGACAATGTGGCCCATTCCCAACACAGCTCAGCTATAGAATTTAGCATAAACTAGATAGACACGTGTGTCAACATGTGATATTCTGAAAAGCATGTCCGCTGGCCAAGGCGAGCTGCGCATTCCAGAGCAAACGCACCGCCTTCAGAGCGCCTCTGGGTGCTGCCTGCGGCCTGGCATGCCGCGGAGCCCAGTGGCGGCGGCACCTGCAGCGGGCAGCTCGGCCTCCACACGCCCTGCCGCTCGGTCACTCGGGGAGGGCCATCCCTGACAGTGGGTGTCAGCAGCACCCCTGGCCCCCACCCCTAAATGCAGGTAGCTCTCCCCAATGTGACAACCAAAAATGCCTCCAGACATGCCCAAATGTCGCCCAGGGACAGAACTGCCCACGGCTGAGATCCCCGTCTCTAGGCACAAGCTGGACATTTTCAACATGGGTGTTTTTTTAAAAAATATTTTTTATTGATTTAAGAGAGGAAGGAAGAGGGAGAGGAAGCCTCAGAAACACCAATGATGAGAGAGAATCACTGATCAGCTGCCTCCTGCACTGTGCCTACCGGGGATTGAGTCCGCAACCTGGGCATGATCCCTGACCAGGATCGAATTGTGATCTCCTGGTTCATGGGTCGAAGCTCAACCTCTGAGCCACACCTGTCAGGCAACATTGATTTCTTTCTAAAAAAGATGAGACACAAGTTTTGGGCCAAGATGGCGGCGGAGTTGAACGGCTGATCTGTTGCCTCGCATGGCAGTTTCGGAAATGCAACTAAAAGATGGACTGGTGAGCGCGGTGACTCCTGCTCGCGTCTCCCCAGGCCGGGCGGCTGCTCCTCTCAGTCAGCACCTCAGCTGGGGCCATGGGCTCGGCGGCGGCCGCGGCTGCTGCTGTGACGGCGGCCGTGGACTCGGCGCAGTGGCTCTCGGTGAAGGAAGAGACCATCTTTCTGCAGGACGGGCCCATCCGCGTCACCGACCTGGCCGAGCTGCCCAGTGAGATCCTCGGGGCCCCGGTGGCCGCCGACACCGACTTGGAGGATTTTTAGGATTTCCCGTCTTACATTCAAGTCCTTTAGCCATTTTGAGAGAGGAGAACTAAGAAGGCGGCAAAGTTAAACAAATGAACTGCGCCGCGCACAGCAATTTCAAAAATACAACTGGAGGACAGAGCGTCTGCCACCCAGAACCACAGGAGAGCTGGCTGAATGGTGGATTTACAACTAAGAGGGAAGAGGAAAGAGCAAACTCGGAGGGGATGAGGTGCGGAGGCGCGTGGGTCGGGCTGGTGGCGGGGGAAGGGACGTGCGGCTTTTTTTCCAACCCTAGGGGAGATTAGCTCCCCATCACCCTGAAATCCAGCTTCTGGGGACGCGCGGGAGACCCAGACGCCTGCGGGGAGAGGCTGGACTCTCGGCCTTCATGTCGGAGAGTGGGAGTAACTTCCTTACGGAGGTGCGCCCAGCAATCAGTGTTTGCTGCGCTGGAGTGCGGGACGAGGGGACTTGGAAACGTGGAAAGGCAGAAAAAGCAGACTTGCAGCCATTGCGGTTCGCCACGCCATGGCCTGGTGGCGCCCTGAGACCCGCCCCGCACGTTTTGCAGGCCCGCCCCGGCTCCAAGCAGCGGCTTTTGCATGTGGGTGGCCTGCCCTGTGGCAGCTTGACCAGATGAACTGCGGTTCCAGTCGGACTGCTCCAGGGCCGCTCAGGCAGGAGGAGGAAACTGTAGTTTTTGCTGTAATTCCTGCTGAGTGGCCGCAGGCAGTAGCTGACCTACACTCCATTGGAGACCCAGAAACGAGGGCATCTAGTGGTCGGTGTGAGACGACACCAGATTTCAACCACTCGCATAAGGGACACATTCAAGAGGCAGACTCAGTGAGCGCCAAAGCCTTGCTGCAACAAGTCCCGGCCCATAAACGTGTCTCCTGCACAGCAACTCTTCCTTTATAGACACAGCAGGTCCTCACGGCCAGTTGGCCTGGAAGACAATTCCTCCCAGTGACACCAACAACGATCAAGACAACTACACAAAGGAGGACCAAGATGGAGGCATAGGGCGGAAGCCTGATTGTTGCCTACCACAACAATTTTGAGATTATGACAGGAGAGCAGAGCAGACACCATCCAGAACCACTGGAGGGCTGGCTGAGCAGATGCTCTACAACTAGAATAAAAGAGAGGGGTACTCGGGATGATGCTGATGCCGGTGAGCCAAAGATCACACTTTAAGAACTATGGCTCAGGTGACACAATGGCAGCCTGGAACGTGCTCGGCGCAGTTCCCCCGGTGGTCTCCAGCTGAGGGGATGGCTCCACTCGCTGCCGAGCACGGACAGACGAGCCCCTGAGAGACATGGGGTGGGAGACCCCGCGCTTGCTGACCTCCGAGTCCTTCGAGAATCTCAGCGCCCCGGAAGCGGCCAGGTGCGCACGCTTGGCGACAGGCCACCACTGCAGACCCAAGTGCCGACACAGCGACCCCGGACCAGCCCGCCACCGCGCACCGGGCACACTGGAGCTTCGCCAAGCCCGCAGCCCAACGAGTTCTGCGGCAGCCGCCCCGGAGCTCTGAGAAAATGGCCGAAGGAATTGCTGAGAGGGAATTGACCAACAGGAATTGGGATCAAGAAGACGAAGCCCGGTGGGTCCCGGGTCCGGGTGAGGCCGCGCGCCCCTGGGTCCGGGTGAGGCTGGGACCTGGGTCAGGGTGAGGCTAGGTCCCGGGTCCGGGCGAGGCCGTGTGCCCCTGGGTCCAGGTGAGGCCATGCCCCTGGGTCCGGGAGAGGCCATGTGCCCCTGGGTCTGGGTGAGGCCACGCGCCCCTGGGTCCGGGTGAAGCCGGATCCCGGGTCTGGGTGAGGCCATGTGCCCCCGGATCCGGGTGAGGCTGGGTCCTGGGCCCGGGTGAGGCCGTGCGCCCCCAGGTCCGGGCGAGGCTGCGCGCCCCTGGGTCTGGGTGAAGCTGGATCCCGGGTCCGGGTGAGGCCATGCTCCCCTGGATCCGGGTGAGGCTATGCGCCCCTAGGTCTGGGTGAAGCTGGATCCTGGATCCGGGTGAGGCCACGCGCCCCTGGGTCCAGGTGAGGTCACGCGCCCCGGGTCCGGGTGAAGCCGGATCCCGGGTCTGGGTGAGGCCGTGTGCCCCTGGATCCGGGTGAGGCTGGGTCCCGGTGAGGCCACGCGCCCCTGGGTCTGGAAGAGGCCACGCGCCCCTGGGTCTGGGTGAGGCCATGCGCCCCTGTGTCCGGGTGAAGCTGAATCCTGGGTCCGGGTGAGGCCATGTGCCCCTGGATCCGGGTGAGGCTGGGTCCCGGGTCTGGGGGATGCCGCGCGCCCCTGGGTCCGGGTGAAGCTGGATCCTGGGTTCGGGTGAGGACGTGCGCCCCTGGATCCAGATGAGGCCGCGTGCCTCTGGGTCCGGGTGAGGCCGCTCCCCTGGGTCCGGGTGAAGCTGGATCCCGGGTCCAGGTGAGGCCGGGCACCGCTGGATCCGGGTGAGGCTGGGTCCCGGGTCCGGGTGAGGCCGCCCCCCTGGGTCCGGGGGAGGCCGTGCGCCCCTGGGTCCGGGTGAGGCTACGCGCCCCTGGGTCCAGGTGAAGCTAGATCCTGGGTCCGGGTGAGGCCGTGCGCCCCTGGATCCAGGTGAGGCCACGCGACCCTGGGTCTGGGAGAGGCCACACGCCCCTGGGTCCGGGTGAGGCCACGCGCCCCTGGGTCCGGGTGAAGCTGGATCCCGGGTCCGGGTGAGACCGCACGCACCTGGTTCCGGGTGAGGTCATGCGCCCCTGAGTCCGGGTGAAGCCGTGCCCCTGGGTCCGGCCGAGACCAAACCAGAGGGAGTCGGACCTGCATTACCACCATTTGTCCACCATCCAGAGCTGAAAAGTCAGTGCCGACATGTACACATAAGGAACTGGTGGACACTGAAATTGGGTCTCAAAAGAACTGTTGGTCCAGAAAGAAACTCACTACAGACTGATTCATTTGCCTGTCAGCATAACTATTATTGCTCGTCTCACATTCAGTTCTTATAAGTATATTTCTAGTGACACATGATCTCGCTCATCTAGGGGAAATGATGAACAACATAGACTGATGAATAAGAACAGAACCAGAACCAAGGAGGCATCGATCGGACTGTCGGGCCTCAGAGGGAGGGTAGGGGAGGGTGGGGGTAGGGGGGAGAGATCAACCAAAGGACTTGTGTGCATGCATACAAGCCTAACCAATGGTTAAGGTCAACAGGGGGTTGGGGCATCCGTGGGGAGGGGTGTGGGATGGGAATGGGGGATTGAGGACAAATATGTGACACCTTAATCAATAAAGAAATTTAAAAATAAATAAATAAATAAATAAATAAATAAATAAATAAATAAAAGATGAGACACTGCCCTAGCTGGTTTGGCTCAATGGATAGAGCGTCGGCCTGAGGACTGATGGATCCCAGGTTCGATTCCAGTCAAGAGCATGTACCTTGGTTGCGGGCACATCCCCAGTAGGGGGTGTGCAGGAGGCAGCTGATCGATGATTCTCTCTCATCACTGATGTTTCTCTCTCTCCCTCTCCCTTCCTCTCTGAAATCAATAAAAATATATTTTAAAAAAAGATGAGACACCGCCAACATTCCAAGTGGTGAGTGTTCACCGAGTCCCTGCGTCACTCGGTGCCTCCTTTTTCGTTTAGAAGGGGCGCTGGAGGCCCAGAGCCCTGCACGTTCTGTGACTCACCACATGCAA
This sequence comes from Ia io, assembly GCA_025583905.1. Lineage (NCBI taxonomy): Eukaryota > Metazoa > Chordata > Mammalia > Chiroptera > Vespertilionidae > Ia > Ia io. The sequence goes on along the minus strand of JAJQQW010000020.1, from coordinate 50,973,873 downwards.
TATGAAACAAAAATACGTCTAAACTGTAAAAGAAGTCGAAGTCCATCAGAGCGCTGATCTTTCCCCTAATGTCTATTTTCATGGTGTTTTTGTTTTGTTTTGTTGCTTGAGGATAGAGAACATTCTTTTAAGTATTTGTCTCCCGTGTCTGGGGCCGGGGAGGAGAGGATGCCCACAGGCCGACCTGAAGACAACAGACTCCGCCCTGATTTTGGTTTCTTAGTCCTCAGCCAGACTGCTTATTGCGTCTAGAGAGAGGGGAAGGGAGACAGAGAGGCTTGGGTGTGAGAGTGAAGCATCCATCGGTTGCTTTCCCCTACATGCCCCGAGCGGGAGTCGAACCCATAACCTAGGACCTCAGTGATGGGCAACCTTTTGAGCTTGGTGTGTCAAACTTCGCCAAAAAACTGAGCATAACTCGGGTAGTGTGTCACTTTGAGGAAAAAACTAACTCCAAGACTCTAGTCGCAAATGTTTCATCCTCAGGAGCAGCAGATGTTTCATCCTCGGCATGCGGCCGCGTGTCATCAGAAATGGCTACGCGTGTCAGTGCTGACACGCGTGTCATAGGTTCGCCATCACTGACCTAGGTAGATGCCTGACAGGAATTGAACCTGCGACCCGCTGTGTGCGGGCCTGAGGGGAGCCGGGCTGAGGGACGTATACTTGCTCTGGGATCCGAAGCACCACGCCCAGCCAGCCCGGTGTGCCCAGCTCTGTGCCCGGCCGAGGAGAGAGGCTCCAGGGCCAGCCGGTGTGCCCAGCTCTGTGCGCCCGGCCGAGGAGAGAGGCTCCAGGGCCAGCGGTGTGCCCAGCTCTGTGCCCGGACGAGGAGAGAGGCTCCAGGGCCAGCGGTGTGCCCAGCTCTGTGCCCGGACGAGGAGAGAGGCTCCAGGGCCAGGCAGCGGCCCTGCCCAGCTGGGAGAGTGCAGATGGAGGCGGCGGCTCCAGGCCAGCCAGGAGCCCAGCCCTGGGGACGGAAGCGGAAGGAGGGAGCTGGGCCAACAGTGCAGGGGTCTAAGGGGGCGCCTATTCCGAGGGCATAGGGGACGCCTGGGTGATGGAGCTGGTGGTGAGAGCGTCACGTGCCGCCTCACCGATGTGAACACACCACCGGGAAAGGAACGCAGCACTGGGAACTGGGAATGTCCCTATTTGCCGCCGGGGCCATTGGGGTAAATGTCCTCTCAAATGCTTGAGAAAGTTCTAAGAATTCAGTCCGTGTCGCTCACCAGACGCTAAGAAGGTCTGCTGGGGGGAGCGGGGTACCGAGACCAACAGCCCGAGGCTGAGGCCAGGCCCTGGAACCTCACAGGCCAGGCCCCAGGTCTGTGAGCACGCACGGCCACATCCCTCCCTGGGCGCCCGCAGCCCTCTCACCCAGAGAGGCACCATTGTGCCACCCGCTCTGCAGGCAAGGAAGCCAGAGGCCGGGAGAAGCCCCAGGTGCCGCCAGTGGAGAGCCTGCCTTCGCCAGCCAGCCCCAGCCCCCGACAGACATGGCTGCGTTAGGGGGGCTGCAGGGGCCGGTCTGGAAGGAAGAAGGAGCTGCTTTCATCGTCTGTGGAGCGGAGGGAGGGCAGCTGCGGCACTGAGGCTCCCCTGCGCTGGCTGAAGCGGAACAGCTGGCAGCCAGGCCTCCCGGGCAGGGATGGATTGCTCAAAGCCGACACTCGACCCCCTCTGCGTCCCTGTGCCCTGGGTCAGCCTGTCTCGGCGGGAGGAACGTGTCAGGTCCCGGCACCTTGGAGAGGGACAGGGGATTTGTGTTGCCTGGAGAAGGGCCTGCTCAGCGGGAAGGAATGAACAGCGGCTCCCAGTGGCCTTCCCAGCCGCAGAGGGGCACCCTGCGGGGTGCCCATTCCAGAATATCCCACCTGAGAGGACAGACCTCCCTACTCTGACTGGATGGACAGAAAGTAACCAAAAACAGGGTCAGACGTGAGCAGAGTAGAAGTCCGTCAGCTATGCCTGCACCCGCATGAGCTGCCTTGACTAAGGGAAGTGCCCCCCTCAGCCCTCCCAACCCAACCTTATCACAGCCACAGAAGCCCTGGCCTTCTAAGAAGGGACACCCTGCAGTCACGGGCTGCAGAGTTCACGAGGATGCAGTGACGCATGTAGGAGCACTACCTACCGCAGCCAGAATGCTCCCCTGGGCCAGCGAGCGGGCTCGGCTCCTGCACCCCCCGGGTCTAGCAAGGAAGGGCCCCCAGCCGGCCGGTGGCTCTGCCAAGGGGTTGAGAACACTGCAGGGAACGGCCCGCCACAGGCCACAGCAGGGTCACATTGTGACATCCGAACAAACAGCGGGGCCCAGAGAGTCAAAGTCACACGATCACAGTGAGATCCACGGCGACACAGCAAGGGCGGGCGGCACGGGTGGGTGGGGGCAGGGGACGGGCCCCAGCAGGGCCCTCCATCCCTGCAGAATGCATCCTTGGAGCCACAGCCGCTCCTGCCCCTCCAGGGGAACCCACATGCCCCTGGCATTCTCAGTGGATTCGGGCAACAGGTACTGGCCAACTTCTGGTGAGAAGCCCTCTGCCTGGCGCAGACTCAGAGCAGGTGTTTTACAGCCTTGCCCCTGGCAGGAGTTTTATACCAAGGCAGCAGCACGGCCTCACTCCCTGCTCTCTACCCGGCTCGGACGGTCTCTGGTCAGCCCACATACAGGCTAGAATCAGGGTGCTTCCACCCCCTCCCGGCCCCCGCCACACATACACACAGATAAAAAGCAGGGCTCCGAGACCAGTTTCAGCCTGGGGTTCTCTTTGGTGAAATGGTGATGAGACTGTCCCCCAAGGTCACAGTCTGCACAGAGGGGGAAGAGGTGTGGAAGTACAGGTTCGAGGGCGCTTCTAGGGCCCAGGCGCTCTGCCCGCCCTCTCTGCTTGATGCTAACACAGACCCCTCGCCTGTCTTTCCGGAGGGGCCCCGGGCACACCTGCAACCCCAGGGAAAGCAGCCGGGAGCCTGGCCGAGGAAGGGGCCCCGCCAGCTGGAGGCCAGGCAAGCCCTGGAGATCCTCCGAAGGCGGCGGCCCATTGAAATGTCACACTGGACAGTGGTCAGCTGTGGACAGTTTCTGGAAAAACACTGCTTTCAACTGTCCCTAAATCCCATGACAAAAGGAGGCGGCCAGCAGCTGCCCCAGTCCCCTGAATCCGTAACTCCTTCAGGACAGGGCAGGAGGTCTCCTCCTCCTTCTGCCTTCGACAGCTGTGTCTCGGGCTCTGGGCACCAGGCTCTGATGGCCCCCATGCTCCTGTCAGTTGGGCCGAAGGGAGCCCTTCCGGGGAGTGGAGTCTGTGGAGGGGCCTGTGTTTCGCACAATCCCCATCTCCTTCTCTGGGCTCCCTCTCCCTTCTCCCCACGTGACTGAACTGCTGACCCCTTGCCTTGACAGGCACCAAGGGCCCCAGCAGAGCCCATGAGGTCGGCGCTGCTGCGTGCACCTATTCAGATACACACTATGTGTTCAAGGCAATAACAACAACAAACCAGCTGACCTTCCGGCCAGTGACGGTGCCAGGCCATGCCAAAAGGCTTTAATGAGGCAGGGCAGAGAACGGACCTGAAGCCAGGCTTGCCCCAGACTGGCCGAGCTGGACACTCTCTGTAAGCTTAGGCATGCCTCATGCCCTCCGCAGACCCTGGCCCACGCGCTCCTCCTTCATGGGCCATCAGGAGGTGGTGCGAGGAAAGGCTCAGCAGCATCTGGCACTAGCGAAGCTTGGCAGGCGTTAGCTGTTATGAAGACGCCATTCAGTCCATGCAACAACCCTGGGAGGCACGCCCATTTTTCAGATTAAAAAACTGAGGCTAGCCCTAGTTGGTTTAGCTCAGTGGATAGAGCATCAGCCTGCGGACTGAAGGGTCCCAGGTTCGATTCCAGTCAAGGGCACATGCCCAAGTTGCGGGCTTGATCCCCAGTAGAGGGCGTGTAGGAGGCAGCCAATCAGTGATACTCTCTATCATTGGTGTTTCTATCTCTTTCTCCCTCTCCCTTCCTCTCTGAAATCAATAAAAATATATTTAAAAAAAACCTGAGGCTAACACATGAAGCACAAACTGACAGAAGTGAAAGGTGAAAGAGACAAATCCACATCACAGTTGGGAGACCTCACCTCTCCTCTCAGCAACAGAGCGAAGAGGCACACAGCGGGGTTGCCATGAGACCACCACCAGCACCTGGACCACGGGCGCCCACAGAACCCCCACGTGATAGGAGCAGCACATTCCCTCAGGGGCACACGAAACACATACCGAGCACACATTCTGGGCCATACAACAGATATTAAACTTAAAAGAATTAGAAAGCATAGAAGTATGTTATTAAACTATAACAGAATTACACTAGAAATCAATAACAGAAAGGTACTAGTTAAAGTATAATAATCCATGGGTTAAGGGGAAATTTAAAGTGTTTTGAACTGAACAAAAATACAACATATCAGAAATTGTGGGATACAGGGCTAAGATGGAAATTTATAACTTACTAGAGGCCCAGTGCACGAAATTTGTGCACTCGGAGGGGGGTCCCTTAGCCCAGCCTGCACCCTCTCGCAGTCTGGGAGCCCTCGGGAGATGTCCGACTGACAGCTTAGGCGGGAGCAAGCCTAAGCTGGCAGTCAGACATCCTTAGCGCTGCTGTGGAGTCGGGAGAGGCTCCCATCACCACCGCTGCGCTCACCAGCTGTGAGCCCAGCTCAGGGCTTCTGGCTGAGTGGTGCTCCCCCTGTGGGAGCACACTGACCACCAGGGGGCAGCTCCTGCATTGAGCATCTGCCCCCTGGTGGTCAGTGCGTGTCATAGCACTGGTCATTCGGCCATTCAGTCAATTTGCATATTAGCCTTTTATTATATAGGTTATTAATAAAAAAGTCCCAAGTCAGTAACATAAGCTTTATCCTTAAAAAGTTAGAGGTAGAGGAGTAAATTAAACTCAAAGGAAGCAGAAAGAAAAAGTAAAAGACCCAAAATCAATCAAATTGAAAACAGAAAAATAGAGGTGGAGGGAATCAAACCCAAAACTTGTTCTTTGGGAAAAATAAAATCAGTACACCTCTAGCCATACTGACCAAGGGAAAAGGCCCAAATGACCAACACCAGGAATGGAAGTGGAGCCTCCCACAGACCTCGAACATCGCAGGGTAACGGACACCGAGCACACGCTCACACCACAATCCAGCAACTCGGGTGAAACGGCCAATCCTGGCAGACACAGCCACCGACATCCACTGCAGAAGACATAGTCCCTCATCTATTAACCCTTTGCACTCGCTTGCTTTTTTCTCGATTCCTTTATTCTAATGCTAACCATGTCGAGTCACACTCGACATGCGAGTGCAAAAGGTTAAAGGAACTGAACTCAGTTTGAAACCTTCCAAAAAAGAAAGCTCCAGACCCTGAAGGTTTCATTGGACGAACCCTACCTAACACTTAATGAAGGAATAACACCACGTCCACAGACTCTCTCCCAGAATACAGAATGGAGCCACTGCCCACTTACATGAAGTCAGACAAAGACACTACAAGAAAACTACAAACCATATTCCTCATGAACATACCCACCGAAGTCCTCGACACCATGACGGTAAATCAAAGCCAGCAGTACACACACAGGACAGCGTGTCAGGACCACGTGGGAGTCACCCCGGGAATGCAGAGCTGGTCTGATCATCGAAACATCGATATAATTCACCATCTCAGCAGAAGAACAAGGAAAAGCCGGGTCGACTCCATAGAGGCAGAAGAAACAGGCCCCCTAATTGTAAGTGACTCCCCAAGATCAGGCCGAGGAGTCCCAGGCCGGCTGCTTTGACTCTGATCCAAAGAATACTTACGACACAAACGATGTCCTGAGAACCTCGCAAATTAAGTCTTCCAATAAAAGGCCTGGCATTTATTCTACTAGTAGAGTGATGGCACCAAAAGATTTTTAAAAACACTTTTGTATTGCCCTAGCTCAGTGGTCGGCAAACTCATTAGTCAACAGAGCCAAATATCAACAGTACAACGATTGAAATTTCTTTTGAGAGCCAAATTTTTTTTTTAAATGTATTTTATTGATTTTTTACAGAGAGGAAGGGAGAGGGATAGAGAGCTAGAAACATCGAAGAGAGAGAAACATTGACCAGCCGCCTCCTGCACACCCCCCACTGGGGATGTGCCCGCAACCAAGGTACATGCCCTTGACCGGAATCGAACCTGGGACCTTTCAGTCCGCAGGCTGACGCTCTATCCACTGAGCCAAACCGGTTTCGGCGAGAGCCAAATTTTTTAACTTAAACTATATAGGTAGGTACATTGTTATTAACTTAATTAGGGTACTCCTAAGCTGGCCTTTGCTAAAAACTCAAGGGGCCAAAGAGCCGCAGTTTGCCGACCACTGCCCTAGCTGATTTGGCTCAATGGATAGAGCGTCAGCCTGTAGACTGAAGGGTCCCGGGTTTGATTCTGGCCAAGGGCACATGCCTGGGTTTCGGGCTTGATCGCCAGTAGGGGGTGTGCAGGAGGCAGCCAATCCATGATTCTCTCTCATCATTGATGTTTCTATCTCTCTCTCCCTCTCCCTTCCTCTCTAAAATCAATAAAATATATTAAAAAACAAAACAAACAAAAAAACCACTTTTGTATCTGGCACCAAAAGACAATCAACATATTCCAAATCGGCCACAGCGCTTTCCTCGGCCTCCCAATCACAAGCAGCCTCAACGCTCCCTGAATCCAGGGGCTCTGCCTTCGGAAGACTGCCTGTGGGGGTGGGGGGGCACACTGTATAAAGCTCCTCTGCATCCTGATCCCACTTTGGTCCTTGCCACAGCCCCATTACTACCCCCATTTTATAGATCAAGAAACTGAAGGGCACCTCGGACACCTACACTGAGTGGCACCACCCATCTGCTCTCGGGGGCAGGGGAGCTCCCAGGGAAAAGGGACCTGATGTGCATAAAGGATTCCCCCGCCTGGGCCCTCCAAGAAGCCAGCAGCCCTAGACCCCACTGGAGCCATCTTCTGAGTCCTGGGGGTGCTCTACCCTAAGGACAGCAGGTTGGCAGTCCCTGTTCCCATCCACCCACCAGTCAGCTTGCTGCCAAGCGGAGGAGCAAGGCTCTGCAATCCCAGGGTGGGGAGGGAAAGGGAGCCTTGGTCCATGAAGCTACAGCAGGTACACGCCATGCCCCAGCAGGTGCCAAGACTGTGCACCCATTGGAACAAGCCCAGAGAGAGCGGGTTAAGGGAACTGTACCCAACAGCCGCGCTGTCCAGCCACTGGCCACATGTGGTTACTGAGCACTTAGTGCTACATGATAGTCATATTTTTTACATCCCGGGTCAAATAAAATGTAATCTCATCGAGAGAATCATTGATTGGCTGCCTCCTGCACACCCTTCATTGGGGATCGGGCCCACAAACCAGGCATGTGACCTGATTGGGAATCGAACTGTGACCTCCTGGTTCATAGGTCGATGCTCAACCACTGAGCCACACTGGCTAGGTGGATGTACCATATTTTTGTTTAATAATTCATGGAAGGACATTTTGGTTGTTCCCAGTTTGGGGCTATTATGAATAAAGCTGCTGTGATATTCATGTATTTTTTAAAAAGGAATCTCATCACTTTCTTTTTCCTTGTTAAAATGTGGCTACTGGAGAAGTTTAAATTAGAAATATGGCGCGTATTCCTTCTAGACAGCCCCGCCAGCCAGCGGCCCTGCGTGAGGAGGAGCTGTGACGCTCCCTCGGGCCAGGGGCCGGCCGCTTTAAAACCAGAGATTCTGACTTGAGGAGGGAGGAGAGCTACCACATAAAATACATGTTATGTGTTGTTGGTTTATTTTTTTGAAGGAAAATCTCTTGGCAACAGGAAGCTTAACTGTACCAACAAGGGAGTGAAAAAAACTGAACATTAGTCAACTAGGGTCACTGTGGCTGGTCCCAGTTCTGGCCAGCTGCACAGAGACAGGGCTCTGGGAAAAGGCCCACCCAGGGCTGATCCTCACTTCCTGCTCTTTTTTTAAAATGTACGTGTGTATGTATGTATTTTTTTAATCCTCACCGAAGGATATTTTTCCATTGATTTTTAGAGAGTGGGAGAGATGGAGGTGGAAGGGAGGCAGGAGTGGAGGAGAGACACATCAATTAGTTGCCTCCCACACGTACCCCAACCAGGCCGGGGATCCAACCTGCACCCCAGGTATACACCCTGGACTGGGAATTGAACTCATGACCCTTCGACATGCAGGGCGGTGCTCTACCCACTGAGCCCACATAGGGCCACCTCCTGCTTCTAAGTCTAGACTATAGGCCTTGCTCAGACACCTGAGGGCAGGCCCCTGGCCCTCCTGCGGGCCTCCCTGGGCCCACCCCCTGCATTCCGCCTGTGGCGTGAAGGCTTCCCCGCCTGCAGTGGGTGGTGAGCCACTCCTTCACACGGGCCACCCATCCCGGGCCAGGCACTGCTGAGGCCCCTCTCTGGCATTCCAAGCGCCCTTCCATCTGCGATGTGCTGTGCTAGGAAACATGGATCCCAGGCCCACCACTGACCATGTGTGTCTGGATTCGCTCAAAGGCCATGACAAAGCACGATTCTAAGAATTCCATCTGTGGGCTCATCCTCCGCGGCGGCTCCCTGGGCTGATGCCCTTGAACTGGGACAGTGCCTGAGCTGTACCCACATGCTCTGTCGTCCATCCAACTGCATGTTACTCCTTTCTTTAAAAATATATTTTATTGATTTCTGAGAGGAAGGGAGAGGGAGACAGAGATAAACATCAATGTTGAGAGAGAATCACTGACTGGCTGCCTCCTGCAGGCCCAACACTGAGAATCGAGCCCACAACCTGGGCATGTGCCCTGACCAGGAATCGAACTGTGACCTCCTCGAGCTGCATGTTATTCTTAAGGAAGAGTTTACTAAAGAGAAATAGGCATCACCCTCTCCTGCTCCCACCACCCACTGCAGAGCCCCGACTCCCACAGGCCAGCCCTGTCTCTGTGCCGGGCCCGCTCCCTCCACCAACAGCACCTGCCCGCGTTCGCAGGTCGGGCCGCCTGCTCACAGGCAGGACGCCAGCGACCTGGGGTTCCAACACTCCTCCCCTAAGGCACCGGCCCGTTTTATCTCCTTCAGAAAATTTTGTTTCCAGGTTTGCTGTCTCCCTCACTAGAACGGAAGCTCGGTGAGAGCAGGCGCTTAACTGTCCCCCAACACCAGGCTCTCATTAGATCTGCTGTGTCCATGCTGAGTGAAGGGCATGAATGAACCGGGTTAAAGGCCGCTGCAGGCGGAGATATGGCTGCGGCTCCACGGCGCCTGGTTGATTGAGATGAAAAGGGTAAGTGACACACCTCAGAGGCAGCTTTCATAGAAGGGAGGACGCAGGAGAGGAAAAGCCATTGGAACTGGGAGCCAGAGACGCCCGCCATGGAAGGCGCGCTCTCGCCCACGGCTGCACAGGACCCGCCCAGCGAGCAGTCAGACCCCGGCGCCGCCCCAGGGGCAAGCGCGGCCCCGCCCGCCAAGGGAGGGCCACGGCCGGCAGCCCCGCGCCGCCCGGGTGCCCGCATTCGCGGCCCCACCACCGCCCCACGCACAGGCCTCCTTCACGCCCACGCCCACGCCCACGCCGAGACTCAGCCTCGGAGGCTCCCAACCTCATCCCACATTTCAGACCCCGCCACCAGCCCCGAGGCTCACGAGCAGGCCCGCGCCGCCTCAGGAGCCCCTCCCCCCACACACGCACACGCTCTCGCCCAGCCACTCGCCACGCCACGCCACGCCACGCCCCCGTTGCCTGGTGACGGTGGGCCCGCCCACCAGGCGTTGGAGGCGGCGCCCGCGGGCCGTCTCGGTCCCTCTCCCGGTTCCCCGCTGGCCCACCGGACAGTACCTGCCTGAAGTCGATGTTGCCCAGGCCTCCGCAGCAGTCGGGCCCCGCCACCGACCTGCTCATAGGCTCTGCTCCCGGCCCCCGGTCCTCTCCCCTGGGGACCGCCTCTAGAGGGACCGCGCGGGGACCTCGCAACCACCTGCCCCAGGACCGGCCCCATTGCGCCCGGGAAGCGCCGCCTGCCGGGGCGCTTTCCCGGTGACCCCAACCTCTCCGGGGTTCCTGGGAAATGTAGTTTCTCGTCCCCGCGACGCACCACTTTCCTGGAGCTCGCGAGCCGGCCTCTCGGGGAACCGAGAACTACAAGTCCCAGGATTGTACGCTGCAGGGACCGCCGGTTCCGAGGCGGAATCGCGGCAGTGTCCGCTGGGGTTCGGTCTCCCGCCTTGCCCCTTTGGTCTACGGCTCCCGCTCCCGGCCCGCCAGCCTACCTGGGGTCCTGTCCTTGCTGGCGGCGGCGAGGCCAGAGGCCAGCGGCTGCGGGTCGCAGGTATAAGTAGCTTCCCGCGCAGCCCCCGCGGCCTTGGCCTTGGCCTTGGCCCAGGCTCGGCCCCCCGCCCCCTTCTGAGATCTGCGTTTGCTCAGAGGCGGTGCAGGCGGCGCACCCCCTGTAGCCTGGGGCCAAGGCTACTGCTCCGGCCCACGGGCCTTCGCCCCCGAGGCCTCCACGATCTTTGTCCCCGCCAGAGACCTCCTCCACTCCTTCGTTCCTTCACTCATTCTCTCATCCACTCACCAGGTATTGGCTGCAATACAGTAGCCAACAACGCAAGGTTCAGGCCCACGCTGACTCCTAACGGAAATATAAGACAAAACATGAACAAAGGATTATGACTTGGATAAGTACTAATGAAAAAACGGGGCTAAGAGTACCAAGGGCTAGATGCCAGGCATGCGAAGTGTGGTGTAGGGCAGACTAGCAAGAGGGGATTGGGGGGACTTCAGGAGTCCAGAAACGGCTGGTGGCTGCAGAAGAGGGACAGTGAGAGGGAAGAGTTGAGAAAAGTGGATTTTAGATGACTGGGTCCCAGGAGAGCCTCTTTTGTAGCCGGGCATTACATATGTATATGAGGAAAGAGACTCCCATATTTTGCCCAGTCACCCAGTCCCTCGGGGATTGGGACTTAAGGAACGCCAGGTGCTTCCTGATGGAGGCTGCTCCCCGCTCTCCCTGCTGACCCTAGGCACCTACCGGTCCTGAGCAAGTCACTCTCCCTGTGCTGACTGCTTTGCAGAAGGCCCACCTTCACCACACCGAGGCTGGCAGGCTTGAGAGCGTGCACTAACTAGCTCTGTGACTTTCAGTTTTTTCTAAAGTAAAAGGACAATACAGATGGTAAAATTCAACACAAGGCCTGAACTGACCACACAGCTATGTAACCACTGGCCTTAACAGGGCTGGGTCCGCAACAGGTGCTCCCGGGCTGGTTTGCCTACTGACCTTTGTTACAAGGGTCAGGAGCTGCCCCTAGGGTGGCCTGCTGGAACCAGAGCCAATTCTGAGGAGCCCACCAAGGAGGAGGGCTCTTATGGAGCTTGCCCCCCTCCCCCCATCTCCATGTCTACTTCACAGAAGCCCCAGTTTCCCCTGGCTGACCTGGCCACCCCTGTTGTTTTTTTAAGCCAGGAAATGAGTTTTTGTGTGTTTTGTTTATCTGAGAACAAGAAGGTAAACATCAGAGGTCAGACCAGAGCTGATGCAACTAGAGGAACCCACTCCACCTCAGCCAGTCCCCTGCCTCTGTCTGCGAAAAGGAAACACCCAGACATGTGGAAGCCAGACTACAGCTTCAAGCGTGATGGGTTGTTCAGATCAAAAGCCTCCTGCTGAAGAGAGTTCCGGGCAGAAGCCTTTGCCTGGCCTGCAAGTCCCCTGGTCTGAGAGCTTGTGGAGAAGCCATCCAGGCCAGCCCCTCACTAGACTGTTTTGTTCGGGGCATCCCTGGCAAACAGGGAAGTCACTTGTGCTCACACACCTCTAGTGGCGGAAGGCTCACCCCCTCTAAGGCGGCCTGCCCCACTGTTTATTCATGGCACAGACCCTGAGACTTAACAAGCAGGCTTCCTACCCTGTGGACGAAAGGGCCACATGCTGACCTGACCAGCTCAGGGAAGGCCTGCACGGCAGTCTTGCAAAAGATGTCCGAAATTAAACTTTAACTAAAAGCAGCTATAGTGGGTAGTCATGTCCTAGGCCTGTATCTCCCCTGACAAGGTCAACCTTTAGCTTAACTGAGCTTGTTGTCTTTTTGCATCTATGATAACATATCATTGAAATGTCAGGGTAACTTGTAATTTCCCTTCTTTCCAGACCCCTCAGGGCACAACCAAAGGCCCTGGGCGCCAGGACAGATATCAAAAATTCCTTCATTGTTAAAAAAAGTATGTGTCTATCATTTTACTTTTTATCCAACCTAGAGGTTTCCCTCCCTGCCCCCCACTCTCCCCTTTGCTTTCTCCCACCTCCCTAATCTGTCATCAATGGATTTCATGTGACCCACCCACATCTCCTCCTTGGCTTGTCCTGTGTAAGAGAAGGTGAGAAACCGCCATTCTCCAGGGCTCTATTTCAATACGTTGACATTCTGCTTCCCGGCAACTGTCGACAGTTTGGCTCAAACATAAAAATTCTTTACAGGTTTGAATTTTTTTTTTTTTTTTTACATTAACACCCTCAAAGTTATCTCTCTTTGCCCCTTGATAAATCTTCAGATATGGAAGGCCGTTTATCATAACTCAGTCAATCCAAGGCAGACCTCTGCAGATGGCTCTCTGGCCAGGAGTTTGACCTTGCTCTGAGGGGATCCAAGCCAACAGCCATTTCTTCATTGCTTTCCTCCCCCCTCCTTGGCACTGGATCTGGCTGCATGGCTCCCGCAATCACTAAAAGGGGCTTTTATTACTAAAACTAGAGGCCCGGTGCACAAAATTCATGCACTGGCGAGGGTGTCCCTCAGCCCAGCCTGCACCCTCTCCAATCTGGGACCCCTCGGGGCGATCCCAAGGATCGGGCCCAAACCTGAAGTCAGACATCCCTCTCACAATCCGGGACTACTGGCTTCTAACCGCTCACCTGCCTGCCTGTTTGCACCCTAACTGCTCCTCTGCCAGCCTGATTGCCCCCAACTACTCTCCCCTGCTGGCCTGATCACCCCCAAGGCTTTTATTAGTATAGATATGACCCTTCACAGAAAATTTTACTAACCCTGCTTTACAATAAGGGGTTGACAATTGAATCATTGGGACCAGACACCAAGATTTCCTTTCTTTGAATAGTGGAGGGAATAATTATCTTGTCTTTAAGTTGCCCTGAAATTAAAATGAGATAATGACTTAGAAAAGTATAAAAGCACTGTATAAAGACAACTATCTTTTTCATGTACTGAAAAGACAATAAAGTGGTAAAATGAAAAACACTATTTTTTTATTCTCCCCTTCCTTCCTTTACAGCCTTTATTTAAACTTTGAAATTTATAAAAATTTCACTCCAATTTTCATTTCTTTACATTCAATATTATTTTGTATTGGTTTCAGGTTTTATATTAGTTACAGAATAGTGGTTAGACAATCATATACTTTACAAAGTGTTCCCTGATATTTCCAGTACCCACCTGGCATCATACCATCATTACAACACTATTGACTATATTCCCTATTTAAGTGACAATGGGTTTACAGGTTCCTTCCAGTCTTGCTTTTGTGTTGTTCGCCTTTCCTTTTCTTTCTCACTTCTTCATCACTTTCCTTATATAGTATCTCAATTGGCCATCAAAGCTCAGTGAAGGCACTGGGACACGCTTAATCCATTTTACAGACCAGGACATTGAAGCCAATTCCAGTTGGCTGTGAAACTTGACTCATTGCACAGGGAACCCTCAGAGCCATGCTCTCTGCCCTTCCTAAGGGGCAGCCGCGGGGCAAACAGAACAAACCTTCCCGTCAGGCTTTCGAGCCTCTATCTCAAGCACCTCTTCATTGCAGACGCTCCACAGTCTTTTCTCTCCCCAGTCCTCTGCCCCATTCTTTACTGCCCACCCCCCGGGTCTCCGGAGCAGGAGGAAGGCTTTGCACTCACTGCCTAGGCATGCTCTGCCATGGGGCAGGGCACCGCAGGCTTGCTTTTGGGTCAAGGCGGGAGCAGGAGTCGCCGCCTCTGAAGTGCGAAGGCCGCCTGGGCGAGACCTAGGCAGGTTAGCACTGGGAGCTTCTCTGAATCAAGTCAGTCAGTCCATTACCCTGCAGTGCAGCACCCCTCCACTGAGGTGGCACCGCCCAACCCCTGCTTCAGAGCTGTGGGTCCTTGCCCCTCCCCCCAGGCTTCCTTCCATGCCCCTTGATCCCTGGCCTGGCCCACCCACGTCTTGGGGCCACTGCAGAACCTCTCTCTCTGCAGTGAGGCAGATCCTTGCCCTTGGTCTCCGCAAAGCTGTGAATCTGTGGCCAGAGGCCCAGTCTGGGTCTCAGCAACCCCGTGCCTCTGATGTTCCCAGGGCCCAGCCACGCCTCCCTGGGCAGCAATGTTCCTGGGGCCCCATGGGAGTGGCTAGGCCACCAGCCATGCCTCCCCTGGGCTGCGATGTTCCCAGGGCCCTGCAGGCATGGCTAGGCAGGCTGCTGCCCCTCCCGGGGCCTGCAATGGACCTGGACCCCTCGGGTGGCATCTGGTGCTGCCCACCCTACCCCTCCTCCCTGGCCTGATGGACTGGTACCTTTGGCGGTGTCTGGCACCAGCCTTCCTTGCCCAGATGGACCCGAACCCCCAGGAGCTGGCCATGGCGATGCCCACCCCCCCCCGTGTATGCAAATTAACCTCCATCTTTGTTGGGTTAATTTGCATACTCACTCTGATTGGCTGTGGGCGTAGCAAAGGTACGGTCAATTTACATGTTTCTCTATTATTAGGTAAGATTACCATTAGCTCATTGGGTGGCTTTGAGTAAAACCTAAGCCTTTCCTGACTCTGAATCTCTTTTCTGTTCATAAAATAGGTATAATAATATCTTGAGCACAGCCGTGGTGAGTAGAGGCAATAACATGTGCTTCTGTGCACTTGGAGTACACAGTGGGTTCTCCACATCTGTCTTCCTTCAGTGTAACTGCGTTTGCATGCATGACACTCCTGGACACACTGGGGTGTAGGATCAGCCCAGCAAGGGGCCCAGGAGAGCTGGGTGACAGTGACACTGTTGCAATTAGCTACTTATTAATAACAGGAAAGGAGCAAAGGGGGAAGGAGACAGGCATGTCATCTTGTGGCAGAATGCACAGGAGAATGCTCAGCCAGCTCTGAGGGAGGAAAGTGTAACCTTTATTTCGCAGATCTGCTAGTCAAGGGGATTCTGGATCCAAAGCCTGAACTGAACTCCTGGGGAGACTCTGACCTACATATCTCCTCCTGTGGCGGCCCCTGAGGGTCCCCGCAGCTCTGCCCAAGTCAGCTGTGGCGGGGCCCTGGGATTAGGCTCTGCAGCTCCGCCCAAGTCAGTCAGAGTGGGGAAGTGAGACTACAGTTTTAACCAGATACTGAGCTAGGTTGCAAGCGACCCCCGCCCCATTTTCCTTTTCATTCCCCCCTCTTGTTCCACAAGCTATTCTTTTTTTTTTTCTTTTTTATTTATTTATTTATTTATTTATTTTTAAATTTCTTTATTGATTAAGGTGTCACATATTTGTCCTCATCCCCCCATTCCCATCCCCCACCCCACCCCCCTGTTGTCCTTAACCATTGGTTAGGCTTGTATGCATGCACACAAGTCCTTTGGTTGATCTCTCCCCACTATCCCCACCTTCCCCTACCCTCCCTCTGAGGCCCGACAGTCCGATCGATGCCTCCTTGTTTCTGGGTGTGTTCTTGTTCATCAGTCTATGTTGTTCATCATTTCCCCTAGATGAGTGAGATCATGTGTCACTAGAAATATACTTATAAGAACCGAATGTGAGACGAGCAATAATAGTTATGCTGAGAGGCAAATGAATCAGTCTGTAGTAAGTTTCTTTCTGGACCAACAGTTCTTTTGAGACCCAATTTCAATGTCCACCAGTTCCTTATGTGTACATGTCGGCACTGACTTTTCAGCTCTGGGTGGTAGACAAATGGTGGTAATGCAGGTCCAACTCCCTCTGGTTTGGTCTCGGCCGGACCCAGGGGTGCGGCTTCACCCGGACCCAGGTGCACGCGGCCTCACCTGGTCCCGGGATCCAGCCTCACCCGGACCCAGGGGCATGTGGCCTCACCCGGACCCAGGGGTGCGTGGTCTCTCCCGGACCCAGGGGCGTGGCCTCACCCGGAACCGGGACCCAGCCTCACCCGGATCCAGGGGCACACGGCCTCACCCAGACCCAGGATCCAGCTTCACCCGGACCCAGGGGCGCGCGGCCTCTCCTGGACCCGGGACCCAGCCTCACCCGGATCCAGGGGCACACGGCCTCACCTGGACCCGGGATCCAGCCTCACCCGGACCCAGGGTCACGTGGCCTCGCCCGGACCCAGGGGCGTGCGGCCTCACCCGGACCCAGGACCCAGCGGGGCCTCATCTTCTCGATCCCAATTCCTGTCGGTCAATTCCCTCTCAGCAATTCCTTCAGCCATCCTCGCAAAGCTCCAGGGCGGCCGCCGCGGAACTCGCCAGGCGGCAGGCTCGGCAAAGCTCCAGTGCGCCCGGTGCACGGCGGCAGGCTGGTCCAAGGTCGCTGCGGTGGCACTTGGGCCTGCAGCGGCGACCAGTCGCCAGGCGAGCGCACCCGGATCCGGGACCCAGCGGGGCCCCGTCTTCCCAATCCCAACTCCCATCGATCAACCCCCTCCCAGCAACTCCTCGGGCCATTGTTCTGGATGGTGTCTGTTGCAGTCTCAAAATTGTTGTGGTAGGCAACAATCAGGCGTCTGCCCTATGCCGCCATCTCGGTCCTTCAGAAGATTCTTAAGTAACCTTATGAATGTGGTTCTGAACACCGTGTCATCCATTAGTTTACTTTCCTTCATCCCTTCTATTCGTGACCTGCTATGGTGTCTCCACCTTTTGGCTGCCTCCCTATGTTGATGGAGTGGCTTTGTGTGGTCAGTGACCTATAGGGGCCGGTAGCTCAGCTTCCCCAATCTCCCTAGGTGGTCGCTCTTGGTAACCCCCTTTGTGGGCTGAGTGCAAAGTCTTGGTGTTGCTAAGCCTTGATTGTTGTTGGTACACTGGGAGGATTTGCCCTCCAGTCCAATTGGCTGTGAGGATCAGCTGTGTCTACGCCAGGAGACAGCCTTATTCAACTAGACTTGCAAAATTGTAAAAGCCTCAGCTTGGATGGGGCGGAGTTTCAGGGTGGAGCCTACAGCCTTGGCTTCCCGTCAGCCCCGCCCTATGAGGTTCCTGGGTCTCATTGTCCCTCAGTGTCCCTCTGTACTCCCTGCAAGCACCTCTGAGAGAGAAATGTGCTGGAGCTTCGCCCGCCGCCAAACAGTCTAGTCTCTCCCCCAATGAATCTGGACTCCCAGATTCTCTCCCGGAACTGGGTTTCAGTGCAGTCGGAACTGGGGCTCAGCGCAGTCTGGCGCCTTTGTCTCCTTCCCACCAGGGCAATCCAGCGGCACAGTCAACAGACCATCCTCTGCGCGCATTCCCGTGCGCGCCTCCGGTGCTCTGCCCTTCGCCGCTCCCCTGCGTCTCCACCTCACAGCCCAGGTTCCCCCAGCATGAGCCTGGCTTCCCAGGGTCTTGCCCGGAGCCGGGGCCCAGCGCAGCCGGAACTGGGGTTCAGCAGGGTCTGGAGCCCCTGTCTCCTCCCCGCCAGGGCAATTCAACAGCACAGGCAACAGTCCGTCCTCTGCGCACATTCACGTGCTCGCCTCCAGTGCTCTGCCCTTCGCCGCTCTCCTGCGTCTCCACCTCACAGCCCAGGTTCCCCCAGCATGCGCCTGGCTTCCCAGGGTCTCGCCTGGAACTGGGGTTCAGTGCAGTCGGAGCTGGGGTTCAGCGCAATCTGGAGCCTCGATCTCCTTCCCGCTAGAGGACGCCGGCCAGGCCGTCCGCGGCCCCATCCTCTCCGGCTCCGTCCTCCCCTCACGCACGTGTGCTCGTGTCTCCGCCTGGGTCTCCATACCTCAGGCTCCTACGGCTCCTCTGATTTTCCCTGTGGTTTTCTCTTTCCTTCTAGTTGTGGGCGTTTCAGTCAGCCAGCTTTCCTGTGGTTCTGGATGATGTCTGTTTTGACCTTTAGTTGTATTCTTGAAATTGTTGTGCCAGGCTGTAGGTTAGGTGCTTAACCTATGCCGCCATCTTGGTTTCTCTCCCACAAGCTATTCTTAAGCCTTGGGGATTACAAAAGACTCAGGAATTAAGGATAAGGTCGATGACCACTCTAGCTACTTCCTGCTAAAGGGGGACGACAAAAAAGGGGGCTCAGTATCCTGAGTCTTCACCATCTTTCCCAAGGGGGTCGTCGGAGTAGCAAAGGCAGAGAAGTTCTTCTCCCGGTACCAATCTGGGGTTCTGGCGACACTTGTATGAAGACAGAATAAAATGGTTAGAAAAAAACAAAAACAATAATCTAGATAGGAGGGGGTAAGGAGATTCAGGCCGCTCAGCCGGATCCGCCGTCTTCTTGAAGATGATCCATGGCGGGGGGGGGGGGGGGGGGGGGGGGGGGGGGGGGGGGGGGGGAGGAGGGTAGTTCAGGTCAGAGGTCACCTTCCACTCTGGATGCTAATTGTCCAGCTGGTGAGCTGCTTTTACATGGGAGTGGTGGATCCAGGTGTTCAGTCCTGCAACTTTGAGAGCTGAGGGGGTGGTTAGTATGACTGGATAAGGTCCCTTGCAGGTTGGCTTATGGGGTTCTTTTTTCCAATCTTTGACCCATACCTGGTCCCCAGGCTAGTGAGGGTGCACAGCTGTTCCAGCCATATAAAATTTCAAATGAGAGATCCAAAGCCTGAACTGAACTCGTGGGGAGCCTCTGACCTATACATCTCCTCCTGTGGCAGCCCCTGAGAGTCGCTGCAGCTCTGCCCAAGTCCGTCTTAGCGGGGTCTTGGGGGCATGCTCTGCAGCTCCACCCAAATCAGTCAGAGTGGGAAAGACTACAGTTTTAACCAGATACTGAACTAGGTTGCAAACTCCCCCCCATCCCCTCAGCCACCACCACCATTTTCCTTTTCAATCTGGCCAGCTTCCTCAGAAAGCTGCCACTTCACACTCCTCAGGGAACCACGGGCCCATTCCCTGCAAATTGCTGGGGGAAGGAACCCACCAAAGGGGAGATGAGCACATGGGCAGTGAAGTTGGGGTGACTAGGGAAGGTGCCTGTCAGTCACACCTGGGAACAGAGGTCTTTGGCTAGAACAGGCGTAGCCACGGCAAGCCCACAAAATGTGGGAATGTGTAATCCCCTGAACAAGAGTTCCCTCTCTGTTGCTCTTGCTGCTCTTGGCTCTCTTGCATTTGCCTGTGTGGCCCATGGCCATGTGGACCCACACACAGTGGACTAATGGACTACAACTGGGCACGCGTCGGCCAAGTTAGCTGGACTGGACTCAGCTCCCATGTGGGACGGAAACTCTGGGCACTGGCTCTGGCGCCAGCTCTGCTGAAGGCCCAGCCACACTGCTTCCTTCCGAGGCTGAGGGAAATGAGACCTTGGGAACGGGTTTCATTCCACAGAAACAACGCTTCCTGCAGGACCTCGCCCTCCGTGGGAGTCAGAAGATTCCTCTTCCCGGGACGTCGCAAGTGCGGACAGAAGGGGCCACATGCTGACCTGACAGCCCAGGGGAGGCCTGCATGGTGGTCCTGCAGACTCAGACCTAAAGTCACCACAAAGGATGGTCTGAAATGAAACTTTAACTAAAAGCAGTGATGTTGGGCAGTCACCCCCTAAGCCAATATCTTCCCTGACAAGGTCAACCTTTTACCTTCACTGAGCCTGTCTGTCTTTTTGCATCTAAGATAACATACCCTTGAAGTGTCTGGGTAACTTGTAACCTCCCTTTTTCTGGACCCCTTGGGGCACAACTTAATGTGCTGGGCGCCAGGCCAGATACCACAAATTCCTTCATTGTTATGTTAATTGTTCCTGCACCCACCTAAGTATGTGTCCATCATTTTGCTTTTTGTCCATTCCTAGGGGTCCCTCCCCGCCCCGCTTTGCTTTCTCCCACCTCTCTAGTCTATCACCAATGGATTTCATGTAACCCACCTACGTCCCTTCCTTTGATTGCAATGTATAAATACAGATGTAACCCGCCAATCTCCGAAGCATTATCTCAATTCATTGAGGTTCTGTTTCCCAGCATATGTGGACAGTTTGGCTCAAATAAACTCACAAAAATTCTTTACAGGTTTCCATCGTTTTTTACGTTAACACAAGAAATCCACTCCCCCCACAGGTGTGGGTGAAGGCCCTCCCCAAGACATCTGTGACAGCACAAATGTCTTTGTAGGAGTTGAGATGTTAATCTTGGTAACAGAGAAAGGCAGGGAGCAGCAGCTCAGGGGTCCTGCCAAGTTCCAGAAGGACATGGGGTGAGGAGCCAGGATGGGGAGTCAGAGCTGCTCTCCAGACAGCCTCCCTGAGTCACCAGAAGCCACGTCATCAGGAGGGTCAGTAATCAGTGGTTCTCTCTCATTGATGTTTCTCTCTCTCCCTCTCCCTTCCTCTCTGAAATCAATAAAAATATATTGGACAAAAAGAATTAGAAGCAAAGTCTGGCTGGTGTGGCTCAGTGATTGAGCGTCAACCTATGAACCAGGAGGTGACAGTTTGATTCCTGGTCAGGGAGAATGCAGGAGGCAGCTGATCGATGACTCTCTCTCATCATTGATGTTTCCATTTCTCTCTCTCTCCCTTCCTCTCTCTGAAATCAATAAAAATCTATACTTTTAAAAAGAATCACCTTTCCATTGTGCTGAGATGCCGGATCCCCCTACACTCCATCCGCTGCCCCACTTGACTTCTCTCTACAGCCTTTGTTGCCAGCTAACAGATTTATTTAGCTCACTTACGAGCAGTGTCTGAATCCCGTAGAATGGAGCTTCATGAGGGCAGGGATTTTATCTGTTTATACACAACTCTCTCCCTGGCACCTGGATCGTGCCTGGCTGCCTGGTACAAAGCAGGTGCTCAAGAATGAATGAATGAATGAATGAATGAATGAATGAATAGTTCTATCATTCCCAAATTTGGGGATTTCATGGGCAAAACACTTCTCTGGCCTCAGTGACTCTGTCTATGAAATGGGGAGGATGATCGAATCTGTGGATAGGAAATCAAGCCAACCAGTGAGACTTAAAGTCTCCCCCCACTTCTTGGCTGTGTGGCCTAAGACAAGTGACTTACCCTCTCTGACTCTCATTAGAAGAGGAAACCCTAACCATAGAAATGAGAGCCAGGATGTGCGAGCTCTTACAAACCTGCAGCCTCAGCGCTCAGCGGTTCCCTTAGGCCTCCTACAGCCTGTGAGGGAAGGCCTGCTAGTCTGACTTCTCAGACAGGAGCCGACTCAGTGGCAGGGAGCGGCCCCCTGGAGTCCCACGGCTGCCAGCCCCCAGCCGAGCCGCCTTTCCCCACCACCCAGCCCTGCCTCCGAGGACTGAGGACATGGCCCCAGTGCAGGCCCAGCACTCACTCAGAGACCAGTTCTCAAAACCCGCCTTCTCCGCGGCCTTCTCTGCTTCTCCATCACATTCACCTTCAGAGTCCAGTGCACTTCATCCCTGGGCAGCCTGGTCCTCACCATAGCAAGCGGCCCGCTGTGGCTGCCTCTCCCGCCTGCCTCTGGGCCCCCGTCACGCAGTCTCTTCTCGGTGGGGCCCCCAGCCACAGGGCCTGCAGCTCCTGGCCCTGGCCCAGGCCCCTCCTCTCCCCGCGGGGAGCAAGGACCTCTCCTGCTCTGGCCACCGCCATCCCTCCTGCACTGTGCCCTCAGCACCGTCAGGCACTCCCAGCATATCTTCCCAAAGGAATACGTGGACCAATGCAGGCCAACTGGGCCTAGTCCCGTCCCGTGGAGTTATCCCTCAGAATCGGAGACAAAGTAAAGATATGTCCAGATGAAGGCTAAGAGAACCCCAGCCAAAGCCCACCACAGGGAGGACAAAGGGCGAGGAAACGGGTGAGTAAATGAATGTTAGATTCTGTGACAATCCAGATGCCTTGTAGGAGTTAAAATATCCACATGGGAACTGAGAGGAAGGCAGGAAGCCCCCTCAGGCTACCGATCTGAGCAGCACCCCAGCTCTTTCCGAGGTTGCACCGACTCACCAGATCGGATCGGGTGCTGAGGCGGGAAGCAGGTCTCAGCAGTTTTCAAGGGCCCGAGGCCCCCCGTTGTGCATGCTGGAGTGAAGCGAGGACACAGCCTGACAAGACAGTTCTGTTCACATCCCAGAGCCAAGCCCGGCTGTTTCCACCATGAACCAAGAAGGGTAGCTGAGGGCCTGGGTGTAGGCCTGCCGCAGTGGGTCAGGTGATCAATCCTAGTCAAGCAACAGTGGGGGGGGAGGGGCAAACGCTAGGAGAAGATGGCATTTCCCACTTAGCTGTTCAAGGAGAGGAGTGGGGCGGGGGGGGGGGGGGGGGGCGAGGACAGATGGAGCATTAAGAGCGCCTGAGAGCTGCAGGGGCTGACAGTGCAAAGGTGCAATAACACGCTGGCCTGCCCCGACAGCCACAGGTGCGGAGAGGATACGCACGTGGTGTGGAAAACGATGGGGAAGTGCCCAGCGGGTCATGCGCAGGACGGGCGGGAGGCAATCGTGATTAGAGTTAAGGGTTGGGTTGGGCCTCAGCAAAGACATTCCCTCTGTGGCAGATGGGTCAGCTTAGTGGTGGAACCCCACTGGGGCCATCTGCAGAGCTGATCTTCCAGCCCCGCCCTTTCCCAAAGCATCCTCTGTTCAGCAGCAGTGACACCCTTGCGCAGCACGGCCATGGCTCCCTACTGCCCAGACCGAAATCCAATGCTCAAGCATGGGAGACCACCATGAATCAGTCCCTTCACGTACGGATTCACCCATTCAGTTTTCTGAGTGCTTCTAGGTGACAGGGACTGGGATACAGGAGGACAAAAGGCAGGGATTTGAGGGGAAGCAAGCCATACAGGGTGCCCAGCGGTCCAATGGTCCAATAGGGGGGCAGAGAGGAAGGGACCAAACCCAGCCTGAGGGGGGCTCCTGGAAGAGGCTACGCGTTACCCACGCACACTGCAGCCACATCAAATGTCTCAGCAAACCCTCTGAAGACCCTCCCTCTTCCCTTCAGGCCCACTCTCCAGCCTCATGACCCGGTTGCAGGGTCTCCTCTGTGCGAAGCACCCCTCCCTTGTAGAGCTGACCCCTTGGTCCTGCCTTTGAGATACCCCCAGACCCACAGAAACCTCATTACAATGTTGAGCTCATCCAATTGTTACTTTAACTGTGATTTTCTGAGAAATGAATTGCCATCTTGTTTTCCTTTTCTTCTGCGATAGACACACCAGGACACCATGAGTGGCTCCCCGCCCCCCACCTCAGACCTCCACCAAGAAGGCAGCCTTTCCTACATAAAGTCCTGGCATCTGCTAATCCAGAGGGGATTTTGCCACAGGCAGGCCCTCCGGGAACCTTGGGCCATGTCTGTTAGCATGTTTGGTTGTCACAGCTGGAGGCAGAGGCCAGGGATGCTGCTCAACACCCTGCAGTGGCAGGATGCCCCACAACCAGGAATTACCCAGCCCCTCATGCAACAGTGCTGAGGCTGGAGGAGCTTGTCTAACTGCGGTGGAAATAGCGGGGGGGGGGGGGGGGGGGGGTGGTATTTCAGGGCAGGAGGGCACTGCCTGAGGGATGTGGGCTTCATGGATGTGACCCAAGTCCAGGTTTCTATGCTGTGAGGCCATTGGCTAGCTGGTCTATGAGGAGGGGCAGCTGCACATAGGGTCTTGAAGAGACAAGGAAGGGAGCCACTGTCAACATCTCTGAGGGCCAGCTGGTGTCCACAAAACCTGTGCTCCTTTTTCTCTCTGGGTACACAGCAAGACCCCTTGAAGTGAGGTGTGGCCATGTGAGAGGAAGTGATGTCACCACATTCAAGGCTGGCCCACAAGACCCTCCCTCCTCTTCCCCATCTCTCCACTGAATAAGAGGACCCTGAAGACCTGAAGTAAGGCAGAGCCACAAGATGGAAGGGGCCTAGGTCCTGAATGACTGCACAAAGCAGACCCCAGCTACTGGCCACCACAACCCACATCAGACTGTGACAGGAACAAGATATGAATTTTTGTTGGACTGGCCGGGCTCAGTGGTTGAGTGTTGACCTATGAACCAGGAAGTCACTGTTCAATTCCCAGTCAGGGCACATGCCCAGGTTGTGGGCCTGATCCCCAGTATGGGGCCTACAGGAGGCAGCTGATCAATGATTCTTTCTCATCATTGATGTTTCTCTCTCTCTCCCCCTCTCCCTTCCTCTCTGAAATTAATAATATATATATATACACACATATATATATATATATATATGTGTATGTATATGTGTTAAAAAGATAGCTACTACAATTTAAAAAAAAAGAAAGAATTGCCGAAACCGGTTTGGCTCAGTGGATAGAGCGTCGGTCTGCGAACTGAAGGGTCCCAGGTTCGATTCCGGTCAAGGGCATGTACGTTGGTTGCAGGCACATCCCCGGTGGGGGTGTGCAGGAGGCAGCTGGTCGATGTTTCTCTCTCATCGATATTTCTAGCTCTCTATCCCTCTCCCTTCCTCTCTGTAAAAAATCAATAAAATATATTTAAGAGCAGCTTTTTGGCTTCTTCGCGAATCTCTGTCAGGTTCAGCCTTCTCGCCTCCACTCCAGCCTCCACCATGTCCACAAGGGTGACCCAGAAGACCTACAAGGTGTCCACCTCTGGACCCCGGGCCTTCAGCAGCCGCTCGTACTCCAGGGCACCCGGCACTCGCATCAACTCCTCGTCCTTTTCCCGTGTGGGCAGCAGCTACCGAGGTGGCCTGGGCACCAGCATGAGTCTGGCTGGGGGTTACGGTGGGGCTGGGGGTATGGGGAGCATCACAGCTGTCCAAGTGAACCAGAGCCTGCTGAGCCCCCTGAAGCTGGAGGTGGACCCCAACATCCAGGCCGTGCGCAACCAGGAGAAGGAGCAGATTAAGACTCTCAACAACAAGTTTGCTTCCTTCATCGATAAGGTGCGGAGCCCGGAGCAGCAGAATAAGATTCTGGAGACCAAATGGAACCTCCTGCAGCAGCAGAAGACGACTCGCAGTAACATGGACAACATGTTCGAGAGCTACATCAACAACCTTCGGCGGCAGCTGGACACGCTGGGTCAGGAGAAACTGAGGCTGGAAGCAGAGTTTGGCAACATGCAGGGACTGGTGGAGGACTTGAAGAATAAGTACGAGGATGAGATCAACAAGCGCACAGAGATGGAGAATGAATTCGTCCTCATCAAGAAGGATGTGGATGAAGCTTACATGAACAAGGTAGAGCTGGAGTCCCGCCTGGAAGGGCTGACCGATGAGATCAACTTCTACAGGCAGCTGTATGAAGAGGAGATTCGTGAACTGCAGTCCCAGATCTCCGACACATCTGTGGTGCTGTCCATGGACAACAACCTCTCTCTGGATCTTGATGGCATCATCGCCGAGGTCAAGGCCCAGTATGAGGATATCGCCAACCGCAGCCGGGCTGAGGCTGAGACCATGTACCAGATCAAGTATGAGGAGCTGCAGACATTGGCTGGGAAGCACGGGGATGACCTGCGTCGCACGAAGACTGAGATTTCTGAGATGAACCGGAACATCAGCCGACTCCAGGCTGAGATTGAGGGTCTCAAAGGCCAGAGGGCTTCCCTGGAAGCTGCCATTGCTGATGCCGAGCAGCGTGGGGAGCTGGCCATCAAGGATGCTCAGTCCAAGGTGGCTGAGCTGGAAGCTGCTCTGAGAAACGCCAAGCAGGACATGGCCCAGCAGCTGCGGGAGTACCAGGAGCTCATGAATGTCAAGCTGGCCCTGGATGTGGAGATCGCCACCTACCGCAAGCTGCTGGAGGGCGAGGAGAACCGGCTGGAATCTGGGATGCAGAACATGAGTATCCACACCAAGACCACCAGCGGCTATTCAGGTGGGCTGATGACCCCATCTTATGGGAACCTCAACTATGGCCTGGGCTTCCAGGCCAGCTTGGGCTCTGGCGGGAGTTCTGGCTCCTTCAGCCGCACCAGCTCCTCCAAGACGGTGGTTGTGAAGAAGATTGAGACCCAAGATGGGAAGCTGGTGTCTGAATCATCTGATGTCCTCCCCAAGTGAATGATGACTGCGGGCGCTCCTGTCCTCCAAGCTGCAGGCACAGGAAGCCCCTCCTGAGGCTCAGCCTCAGTCCTTGGCTCACCCTTGGGGTGGGGGGAGTTTATTGCCTGGGGGACCACCTCTTTCCCTTGCCCCCAACTAAAAGCCAAATCAAGTGTTGTTGTTGTTTTGTTTTTTTTCCCAAAATAAAGTCTCAACTGGCTCTGCCAAAAAAATAAAATAAAATAAAATAAAAATAAAAATAAATAAAAAAAAAGAAGCCCAACTCTTCTTGATCATTCTAAATAAATAAATAAATAAATAAATAAATAAATAAATAAAATTTTAAAAAAGAAAGAATTTTCATTGTGTTGCACCCTGAGATTTTGGGGTTTACTCCTTATAGCAGTTAATCGTATTTAACTAAAACCAGACGGGGTCAGCAGAAATATCAAAGGTGGGAGATAAGGCCCCTTCTGTTTCTCAGACTGACCGAGCCCTGAGCCCCGCTGACCCTGGGCATCCCACCCCTGCCCGTCACACTCTTCTGTAGGTCTTGCCGACCTTGGTCAATGGGCCCTCGGGGTTTCATTTCTAAAAGCAGCGGGGTTTTTGCACCCTGAGATCTGTGCTACAGTTCTTACCGTTACACAATCCGTGTCCTCTTTTCTGAGGGACTGTGACCCCTGAGGGGCGGGCCTGGGCCTGACTAGCCGGGTGTTGCCGAGGTCCAGCAGAGGCCCCGGCGCACCGTGTCCTGAGGGACGTGCGTGGATGTCTCTGAGGGCGCAGCGTCCCTCCCGGATGGCCCAGCCACCCTCTGCCTCATGTCTCCTGTGAGAGACAAAATCCAACCGACAGAGCTTAGGCAGGTAGACAGGAGGCTCTGCTTTCACACAACACAACTCGGGGCAGGCAGCTGCTCACAGAGACCCCAAGGCCACCACCCCTGAAACAATTGACCTTTAGCCTCACACTGTGGCCTCATGCTCACAAGGTGGCTGCTGCAGCTCTAGTCATCACACTTGGATTCAAGAAAGGCCAAAAGTGAGGGAAAGGTCAAGGGCCACACTAGCGTCACATGTCTCAGGTCTCCTTTTATATATAACAGAGGCCTGGTGCACAAAATGTGTGCAAGGCGCTCGGCCCTTGAAGACCTGGCAGCTTGCCTCGGCCCTCACAGCCCCAGCTTCATCCAGAAGGTCATCCAGAAGGACATCCGGAAAGTCGTTCGGCTGTCCAGTCTAATTAGCATATTATGGTTTTATTATTATAGATATTTTTTATTGATTTCAGAGAGGAAGAAAGAGGGAGAGAGAGATGGGAGAGAGAATCACTGATCAGCTGCCTCCTATATGTCCCCTAGTGGGAATCAAGTCCGAAACCCAGGCATGTGCCCTGACCAGGAATTGAACCATGACCCCCTGGTTCATAGGTCAAGGCTCAACCGCTGAGCCACATGGGCCAGGCAGGTCTCTTTTCATCAGGAGAGTAAAAGCTTTCCCAGAAATGCCCCCAGCAGACTTCCACTTTAGCACTGATTGGTCAGAACTGGGTCACATAACAGGCATCAGAAGCTGCAAAATTTGGTAACAAAATGGTCATGACTGCCTTAGAACAAACACTTCAAACTCACAGCTCACAGGCCACAGGTGACCCACAATGAATATTTTTGTGGCCCAGCCAATATAACAGTATGTAAGAAACATTTTAATAAAAAATTCATAACTTAATTTGTACAATATCCTGTTATACATAATCTATATTAATAAAAGCCTAGGTGGTCCTCACACCCTCGTGTGTGACATCGCCACAAGATGGCCACCACAAAGATGGCCACGCGCACAGCAGAGACAGGGCCTGGCAGCCACTCCACACGGTGAGGCCTGGGGGTCTCATGGCTCCATGTGGCCCAGAGGAGGCAGCCCCCGGAAAGTGGTTAGGAGCCAGCAGTCCTGGATTGTGAGAGGGATGTCCAACTGCCGGTTTAGGTCCTATCCCTGCGGGGTCCCAGATTGGAGAAGGTGCAGGCTGGGCTGTGGGACACACCCCCCGTGTACGAATTTCGTGCACCGGGCCTCTAGTTATTAATAACAAACTACAACGTTCGCTAATGACTGATGGCTATAATCGTGTTGCATTCATTTCCCTTACACGCCTTATATGCAGGCGCACCATTTCTCTCCACTAATACTAGCAGCGAGTATTTTAGCAGCCAATGGCCACGTCATTAGTCTTGGACTGACTTGTTTGATGTGCAAAGCAGGAAATATTTTGCTTTCAGAGAACAAGAAAAATAGTGGGTTTTTTTTGCGTTACGCTTATTAATTTGTGCAGTTATCAGTGTCTGGTAAGTTCGGTAAGTTCATGTTCAAGAAAAATATTAATTTTAATTAAAATGTTCTATTATTTTATGTTAATGATTACTCATTTATTTCAGCCCTTTGTACTCAGCATGTCTCTATCGAAATATACGTTTCTATGAAAACTGAAGCTTTTGTTTTTTGCAGCCCACATAAACTTAAACCTTGTTTATTTGGCCCATGTTAGCCTTTGAGTCTGACATGCTTGCTTTAGAACATTGATTTGAAAACTAACCTATGTTTTTGTTAGCACAAAGCAAATAGGTATTAGGAAATAGGGCTATGGTGTCTGTCTCAACTTTCAGTCCTCATTTCTGGGGCTGTTGCCAGGAAGTTGGGTTCAAATCCCACCTGCACTGTGGGTTCAAATCCCAGCTGCACTTGGGTTCAAATCCCAGCTGCACTGTGGCTGGCTGTGGGAGCTTCGGCCAATCATGTCACCTCTCTGAGCCTGCAGAGTGAGACTAAGGGACTGACCTGGTGGAGCTGCTGGAGGGGACCGGGTGTTGGCAAGGCCTGCCTGGCTGGGTTGGGCTGTGACAGACTCTCAGGACCCTGCTCCCATCCTGGGGAGAGGAGAGAGGCGCTGCATCCACTCACACACTCACACACGCACACACACACGCGCACACACACACTCACGCACGCACGCACACGCGCATGCACACACACACGCACACACACACACTCACGCGCGCATACACACACACACGCCGACCTCGCTGGCTCCCAGCCCTCCTCTCAGCACCCACCCTAAGCCAGCAAGACTTGCCAAATCCTTTTGTTCTTCCTTGTAAGAAAAAGACCTCAAATACAGAGAAATGGAGAGAAGAGCGAACAGCGGTATTTCCATCACCAGGGGAGCCAGCTGTCGGGGCAGCCGTGGAGATGGAGGCGACACGCCTGCCCGCCCGCTGCTCTCTCCAGCTCCTGTGGGTGCCTCTGGCCCGAGGGAGGCTTCAGGGTCTGTGGGTGGCAGGAGGCGGAAGGAGGAGTGACCTCGGACAGAAGGATGGGAGCACAGGCTCCCAGGGGTGCCAAGGGGGGTGCCCTGAGTCCTCACACCACCACCACCCCCTTTCACCAAGTGCCCGCTGCTATGATTGGAAGGCTGCCCACCGACTGGCCCACAGGTGGCCTTGACCTGGGCCTGAACGCCCCCTGGAGTCCGGCATCTTCCCTGGGCCAGCGAGAAGCACGCCCGCTGCTGCCGGGCGTGGCAGCGCCTGGAGTCTGCACTCTCCTCTGGGCGTGGGGAGAGGCACGCGGGACCTAGCCAACAAGCTGTACTCCTGGGGGTGGGCTGTGGTGGGGGACTGGGGACCCGGGGACCCTGGAGCTGGGATATCTGTGGGTATCCTATATAATAAAAGCCTAATATGCAAATTGTCCCCTCAGGTGGTTGTTGGACTGGGAGTTCGACTGCTCACTATGATGTGAGCTGACCACCAGGGGGTGGCAGTGGAGGTGCTGCCTACCTGATGGGCCCTGAGGAGAGTGGGGCCATGGTGGGATGGTGGAGCAGGTGAGCGGGCAGCACCAGGTCAAGGTGGATGTGAGCGGTGGCCCGATTGCCCTGCTGATCGCCCCGCAGACAGCAATTAGCAGTGGCAGTGGGGGGTGGGAGAGCTGAGGGAGCTGGGCATGGGGCCCAGCCCCGACTGATCACCCTGGTGGAGCAGGTGAGGGGGTAGCGCCAGGCCAAGGTGGGGTGCCAGGTGGGGCTGCGGGGCTGCGAGATTGGGGGCGTGAGCTGAGGCCCGATCTCCGCAGGCCACCCCGAGGGACCCCACCCGTGCGTGAATTCGTGCACTGGGCCTCTAGTTTGGGTATAAAGGGCCAAATGAGACCATGGCATTGACCCTCACACCCTGGTTGCCCATCTGGGCCTTGGTCTCCCCATCTGTAAAATGGGCCAGTTGTTCCAGGCAGCCTCTGGGGAGTCTTCTCCGGCACCAACTACACAGGGTCTTTGTGGTTAGTCTGAGGTTTGGACCTGGGTTGGCATCAGGGAGCCAGGATGGTGAGGGAAGTTCTGGGGCCAGTGCCACTCAAGAGGACAGAATCCTACTGTTTCTGCTCCCCTCTGTTGGCAGGAAGAGCAAAGGGTGTGGGAACTGCCTACAGGGGGCCAGGACACCCCAGTGCTGGTCAATCTTTAAGAATCTGTAGCTCATTCAGCTGACAGAGTTGAAATGTTTGAGGTAGCAAGCTGATGTGGTTATTTCACAGTAAATTGGGAAGTCCCCTACCTCATAGGGCCCTATTTAAAAGTAATTACTCTCAATCACCATCTCGCCCTCATTTCTTTTGGTCAAAAAAAGGGGTTTCAAAAACTCTATGGAGTTAGAAGTATTTGTTTTATTTTTAGTAAAATATACACTGAATGGCCAGATTATTATGATCTCTGAACACATAATAATCTGGCCACTCAGTGTATATCCTATCTGATAAAAGAGTAATATGCAAATTGACCGTACCTCCACTACACCCACAAGCCACATGCACCAGCCAATCAGGAGGAAGTATGCAAATTAACCCAACCAAGGTGGCTGCGGCCACGGAGCAAACAGGAGGCTTGGGTTTCTCCGGGCAATGGAGGAAGCCAAGCTTCCCGCATACCCTGGCCGGCCCTGAACTCCACTCAAGGCTACAAAATTTCAATTATAGAAGATAAATAAATCCCAACAAAAATGGTGGCAGCCACAGAGCTGGAGAGAGCAGGAGGCTTGGGTTTCCCCGGCAATGGAGGAAGCCAAGCTTTCCACCCGCCCTGGCCTGCCCTGGCCTCTGATCAAGGCTACAAAGTTTCAGTTATAGAAGACAATAAATTCCAGATACCAGGGCCTCCGCTTGGGTCGCTGGGGGGCGTGGCCAGCCTGAAAACCACCACAGGCCCCTCGCCCAGGCCACCCCATGCCCCAAGGGAACCCCCACCCTGATCCGGGACACCCTTCAGGGCAAACCAGCTGGCCCCTACCCGTGCACCAGGGCTCTATCCTATCTAATAAAAGAGTAATATGCAAATTGACTATTACTCCAACACACAAGATCGCTGCCCCCATGTGGACACAAGATGGCCACCGCAAGATGACCAGCAGGGGAGGGCAGTTGGGAGGGACCAGGTCTGCAAGGGAGGGCAGTTGTGGGCGATCAGGCCAGCATGGGAGGACAGTTGGGAAGGACCAGGCCTGCAAGGGAGGGCAGTTGTGGACGATCAGGGGAGGGCAGTTAGGGGTGACCAGGCCAGCAGAGGAGGGAAGTTGGGGGTGACTGGGCCTGCAGGGGAGAGCAGTTGGGCAGGGGGGGACCAGACCTTCAGGGGAGGGCAGTTAGGGGCAATCAGGCTGGCAGGGGAGCAGTTAGGCATCAATCAGGCTGGCAGGGGAGTGGTTAAGGGGTGATCAGGCTGGCAGGCAGGTGAGCAGTTGGGAGCCAGCAGTCCTGGATTGTGAGAGGGATGTCCAACTGCCTATTTAGGCCCGATCTTATTGGGATTGGGCCTAAACGGGCAGTCAGACATCCCTCAAGGGGTCCCAGGTTGGAGAGGGTGCAGGCTGGGCTGAGGGACACACCCCCCATGCACAAATTTTGTGCACCGGGCCTCTAGTCCTATATAATAAAAGGCTAATATGCAAATTGTCCTCTTGACCAGGAGTTTGACCAGCAGGCAGGCCAGCCAACTGCCCATGTCCCCTCCCCCTGGCCAGGCTGGCCGGACCCCACCCATGCACGAATTCATGTACCGGGCCTCTAATCTACACTAATAAAAGAGAAACATGCAAATTGACCATCATTCTGCTATACCCACAGCCAATCAGGAGTGAGTACGCAAATTAGCCCAACAAAAATGGTGGCAGCCACGGAGCTGGAGCGAGCAGGAGGCTTGGGTTGCCCTTGGCAATGGGGGAAGCCAAGCTTCCCACCTGCCCTGGCGGGCCCTAGCCTCCGCTCAATGCTACAAAGTTTCAATTATAGAAGATAAATAAATCCCAGATACCTGCTTCCAGCCAGCCCTGGCCTCTGCTCAAGTAGGCGCTGAAAAAAAAGAAAAAAAGGAGGGGCTGGGAGCCTGGATCACCGGGGGGCGTGGCCAGCCTGAAAACAGCCCTCAGCTCCTCACCCAGGCTGGCCACACCCTCATGGGGTGAGGGTCCCCGCTGGGGGGCTTGGCCAGCCTGCAAACAGCCATCAGCCCTTCACTCAGGTTGGCCAGGCACCCCAGTGGGGACCCCCACCCTGAAGGGGGGTGTGGCCAACCTGAAAACAGCCCTCAGCCCTCACCCTGTCAGTGGGGGTCAGTTGGAGGTGATCAGGATGGCGGGGGGGGGGCAGTTTGGAGTGAGCAGGCCAGCAGGGGGGTAGTTGGGGGCGAGCAGGCCAGTGAGGAGGGAAGATGAGGGCGAGCAGGCCATCAGGGGGGGAAGTTGGGGGTGAGCAGGCCAGCAGGGGAGGCAGTTGGGGGCAAGCACCCTGGTACAGGGGGCAGTTGGGGGTGATCAGGCTGGCAGGGGGGGCATTTGGGGGAGAGCAGGCCGGCAGGCAGAGTGGTTAGGGGCAATCAGGCAGGCAGTTGAGCGGTTAGGAGCCAGCAGTCCCGGATTGCGAGAGGGATGTCTGACTGCCGGTTTAGTCCCGATCCCTGTAAACCGGCAGTAGGACATCCTTCAAGTGGTCCCAGATTGGAGAGGGTGCAGGCCGGGCTGAGGGACCCTCCCTCCATGCATGAATTTCATGCACTGGGCCTCTAGTTATATATATATATATATATATATATATATATATATATATATATATATATATATATATATATACACACACACACATACTGAGTGGCCAGATTATTATGCATTCAGAGATCATAATAATCTGGCCACTCAGTGTATCTTCAGTATGTAAATGTTAAAAAGCCACCAGAAATAGAAATGTGCTTTAACTTCAATTAAAATCCAAATTTTTCTTACATTCTGGTGATTGTAAAATAAAAGGATAAAAGTGTCATATATGATTAAACATATTATACTCGTTTATATGAAATACATATTAAAATTAGCACAATAGAAAATTTACTTTTAACTATATAACTTGATAAATATTTACATGGCAAGTTTTATGCACAATTTCATATATTGGAAAAACTCAAAACTGTTTTTTGGAATTTTTCTATCTGAAGTGGAGGACTGGGGCTGATGAGGCTGATGGAATAGAAAAGGTTTTGACCTGAACATTAAATTCATTGTTTTCTCATTTAGAGGCCTTAATATTTCATAAATAAATGGCAATTTTTGTTTTATTTTTTATCTACTCTATTGGTTTTGGGGCAAGTATCCCTTAATTTGATGGCACATTCATTCATATTGTTTTTATCCCAAGTTGAATTAACGAAAATAAGCTACAGAGTTGAGATTAAGCCTGAGTCAGTTCATTGAGGCAACTCTATTATAAAACATTACTTAAAAATAATTATTTTATAAACAAATAAGTTGAGTTAATTTATTCATAGTCTTTTCACTTGGATATAATTTGAAGGTCTTGGTGCATTTAAAGGCATTTACTTTGTTAAATAGCAACTTTCCCATCCCATACTTTTTTTAAAAAAAGTTTTATTGCACAGAGGAAGGGGGAGGGACGGAGAGATAGAAACATTAATGATGAGAAAAAATCATTGATTGGCTGCCTCCTGCACATCCCACACTGGGGGTCAGGAATCGAACTATGACCTTCTGGTTCATAGGTCAGTGCTCAACCACTGAGCCATGACATCGGGCTCCCATACTTCTTTAAAAGAAGAACCTTAAATTTATGTGAAAGGTATATACTGCATGGGAGTCTATTTTATCAATGAAGATGATGATTAAAACTTTTTTTTTTTTCAAGACAGTACCAGCTCCTGATTTATGAAGAGAGGAGGCTCGTAGGAGGCAGGGCAGAGACTGGCCTTTGGGTCGCTGAGACCTTCTCACGAGGCCACACTCACAGCGAAGCGCATGGCCGGTGTTCTGCGAGGATTTCCCCGACTCGGGTGACACGTCCCCTGCCATTTTGATTGTCACCAGTGCTTTATAAAAATGTGGAAAGGCTTTCAAATCTGCCCCAACACTGGGTGAACAGTGCCACCTGGTGTACGATACAGGCACTACCGGCAACAGCGGAAATGGTCCCAGGTGCCATGAGATTCCAGGCCAAAGGCAGAGCTGTTCTCTTGAAGCCATAACAAGGACAGGAGAAAAGGACCTGTGTCAGCACAGCTGAGTGTCAGACGGCTGGCCCCACCTGGTGCTTCTAACAGTGAACCCGACTTTGGGCGTTCAAGCATCCGTTCCAGTCCAGACAGACCTGTGGGCCCCGTGGTACCTCTGACCAGTCACTCTCATGGCAGCCTCTATGCCACCTCAGGACTGACGACCACAGTCACAGATGCCACCTACAGAGGCAGAAGCCAGGGTGCCCCGAGCAGCGACATTCCTGGTCTTTTCTGGGACAGCCCGGCTTATGCTCAATAGCTCGACCCCCTTGCCCTTCAGCGTGTCCATTCTATCAGAGGTCAGCATGCTGCTGCAAAGGGTCAGAGGGCAATCATTTCCAGCTCTGCAGGCCCCGCGGAGCCCACTATGCCTGCTGGGCCCACCACAAGGCATGAAGGCCACCAGAGCTGGCACATAACTGAATGGGTATAGCTGGTGCCAATACAACTGTGTGCAAAAACAGGTAGCAGGATGAACCAGGATACTGAACCCCAGTGTGAGGACCCCTGCATTCAACAGTCACCTGACTCAGCCCTCAGGGATGGGGAAGGAAACATTCTGCTCCCTTACAACTTTCCCAGGCCTGGGAAGCCAGGGTTCTGGATGGCTTCCTCAGTTTCCCCTAAATTTTCATAAGCTGGCAGGTGGTCCCTGCTCCCCTGGGTCCCTGACCCTGTTGTGTCCCCAACCCTTCCCCATGATGGTGACCACAGCCCCTCGCCCTGTTACACACTCAAAACCTGTGCAGCCTTATCTTCCCAGTGCCAGCCGGAGCCCAGGGAGGCATGACTTTCCATAGTCACACAGCCAGGTGGGAAATGCTGACAGGCGCTGAGAGGTAGAAGCCAGAGGAGGCAGAGGCTGGAGGCCTGGAGGTAGCCCTGCTCCCTTCCAGCTGGCCCCCTGCCACCAGCAGCAGGATGACCCAGCCTCACACGCAAACCCCACTCCATCGCCCAGGGTCCAAGACCCCTGGCCCTGTCAGGGCTCTGCCCCGAGGCTGACGGGACATTCTTGGGCTCTGATGAGCCCCATAACCTCCCCTGGGGTGTCCTTCACATCCTCTTCCCCTCCAGGCCACCCAGGTCTGTTCCAGAGTGCCCTCCCTCTATGCCAGTCTCTGGGCCAGTGTATTCACTTTCTGTGTTGCTGTAACAAACTACCACAGATTGTCTGGCTTCAAACAAACGACACGCACTCTCCCAGGATTCTGGAGGCCAGAATTCTGAAATGAAGACGCCGTAGGGCCCGCCCTGCCGAGGCTCCCGGTCAGGAGGCCCCGGCATCGCTTGGCCTGGGCACAATCAATCTCTTCACTGTGTTCCCTCTGACTTTGCACGGCCGTTTTCCATGTCTCTGTGTCCTCTCCTCTTCTCACAAAGACACCAGGCTCAGGGAGCTTTACCAAACCTTCAAAGAAGAACGGACACCCCTCCTCCTCAGACTATCCCAGCAACTCCAAGAGGAAGGAACACTTCCAAGCTCTTTCTATGAGGCCAGCATTACCCTAATTCCAAAACCAGATAAAGACACTACAAAGAAAGAGAATTACAGGCCAATCTCCCTGATGAACATAGATGCTAGAATCCTCAACAAAATATTAGCAAATCGCATCCAGCAACATATTAAAAAGATCATACACCATGACCAAGTGGGATTTACTCCAGGGATGCAAGGCAGGTACAATATTCACAAATCAACTCTCAGCAAAGTGGGAATAGAGGGAGCATATTTCCACATGATAAAAGCCATATATGTCAAACCTATAGCCAACATCATATTCAAGAGGCAAAAACTAAAACCATTTTCCCTAAGAACAAGAACAAGACAGGGATGTCCGCTTTCACCACTCTTATTCAACACTAGAGGCCCGGTGCACAAAATTCATACACAGGGGTAGGGGGGTGTTCCTCAGCTTGGCCTGTGCCCTCTCGCAATCCGGGACCCCTCGAGTAGGGTCCCTAGGCCTGGCCTATCATCAGAGCCTATCGGGCTTTCCTTTCCCTGGCTGCCGGCAGCTGGCCCCAACCCTGCCTCTACCACTGTTTGCCATCTGTGCTGTGCTGCCACCCCTCCCCTGCCACTGCTTGCCTCTCTCTGCAGGTGACAGGCTTGGGGTGCAATCGCTTGGCTGGCCTGGGCCTTCTTCTGTGAGGTGATTGATCACAGGGCTCCACGATTGATCACCCAGCAGAGGGAGGCCCCGCCCACCTGGCCAGGGCTCAGCAATCGATTGCCATGCAGAGGATGGCCTGGGCCTCCCTCTTTGGGGTGATTGTGGAGCCTCCTCTGCCCCCCATCAATCACCCCACCAGCTGGTGGCCAGGGCCTCCCTCTGCGAGGCTATCCTGGGGCGATGGCGCATCCCCCAACCAATTGCATCGCACCCACCTTAGCTGGCCTGGCGCCAGTACATGTCATAGCGTGGTCGTTCGGAAGGTCATCCTAACAGTCATTCTGCTGTTCGGTAGTTCAGTCGATTTGCATGTTATGCTTTTATTATTATAGATCAGTGGTTCTCAACCTTTCTAATGCTGCGACCCTTTAATACAGTTCCTCATGTTGTGGTGACCCCCAACCATAAAATTATTTTCGTTGCTACTTCATAACTGTAATTTTGCTACTGTTGTGAATCGTAATGTAAATACCTGTGTTTTCCGAGGGTCTTAGGCGACCCTGCTAGCGGTTCTCAACCTGTGGGTCGCGACCTACAGGTTGAGAACCGCTGCTGTAGAGCCTAAGACCATCGGAAAACACAGGTATTTACATTACGATTCATTAACAGTAACAAAATTACAGTTATGAAGTAGCAACGAAAGTAATTTTATGGTTGGGGGTCACCACAACATGTGGAACTGTATTAAAGGGTCGCGGCATTAGAAAGGTTGAGAACCACTATTATAGATAGTACTGGAAGTCCTAGCCATAGAGATCAGACAAGAAGAAGAAATAAAAGGCATCCAAATTGGAAAGGGGGAAGTAAAACTCTCATTATTCACAGATGACATGATATTGCACATAGAAACCCCTTAAGACTCCACCAAAAACTACTAGATTTAATACATGAATTCAGCAATGTAGCAGGATACAAAATCAACACCCAAAAATCAATGGCTCCTTTATACACCAATAATGAATTCTCAGAAAGAGAAACTAAAAAAATAATCCCACTTACCATTGCAACAAAAAAATTAAGATACTTAGGAATAAACTTAACCAAGGAGGCAAAAGATTTGTACTTGGAAAACTAAAGGACGTTAAAAAAAAAGAGAGAGAAAAAGACATAAACAAGTGGAAGAATATGCCATATTCATGGATTGGTAGAATCAACATCATTAAAATATCCATACTACCCAAAACAACCTACAGATTCAATGCAATCTCTATTAAGATACCAAGAGTATATTTCACAGATCTAGAACAAATACTCCGAATATTTATATGGAACCAAAAAAGACCCCGAATAGCTGCAGCAATCTTGAGAAAGAAGAACAGGGTTGGAAGAATCACAATACCAGGTATCAAGTTATACTACAAAGCCACCGTAATCAAAACAGCCTGGTACTGGCACAAGAACAGGCATATAGATCAATGGAACAGAACAGAGACCCCAGAAATCAACCCAAGTCATCACGCTCAATTAATATTTGACAAAGGAGGCAAGAGCATACAATGGAGTCAAGACAGTCTCTTCAATCAGTGGTGCTGGGAAAATTGAACAGACACGTGCAAAAAAATGAAACTAGACCACCAACTTACACCATACACAGGAATAAATTCAAAGTGGATGAAAGACTTAAATGTAAGTTGTGAAACCATAAAAATCTTAGAAGAAATCATAGGCAGCAAAATCTCAGACATCTCTTGTAGCAATATGTTTACAGATATACCTCCTAGGGCAAAGGAAATTAAGGAGAAAATAAATACATGGAAGTACATCAAAATAAAAACTTCTGCACAGCAAATGAAACCATCAATAAAACGAAAGGGAGCCCCCTGTATGGGAGAACATATTTGACAATGAACCTATATAATCAAAGCCTAATATGCTAAGTGTCCAACCATTCGACCGGTCGCTATGATGCACACTGACCACCAGGGGGCAGATGCTCTGACCGGTAGGTTAGGTTGCTGCTGGGGTCCTGCTGATGGGGACTGGGAGAGACAGGATGGACATGCCCTGGACAAATCTGTGCACCAGGCAGGTTTCAGCCTGATCTCCACAGTCCAGCCCAAGGGACCCCACCAGTGCATGAATCCAGGTCTCTAGCATAGTAAATAATCCTATATAATAAAAGGGTAATATGGGTAATATGCAAATTGTTCCCTCAACCGGGAGTTTGACCGGAGTTCGACCAGGGGGCGGGGCTGGCCAGCCAACATCCTGTGTCCCCTCCCCCCAGCCGGCCCAGCCCTATCAGGGCCGGCCGGCCGGACCCCACCCATGCACAAATTCATGTACCAGGCCTCTAGTACATCAGATAAAGGGTTAATATCCAAAATATATAAGAAATTCATGCAACTTAACAAAAGGAAGACAAACAATCCAATTAAAAAATGGACAAAGAACCTAAATAGACACTTGTCCAAAGTGGACATACAGATGGCCAAGGGCCATATGAAAAAATGCTCAAAGTCACTGATCATCAGATAGATGCAAATTAAGACGACAATGAGGTATCACCTCACACCTGTCAGAATGGCTACCATCAAAAAATCAACAAATGTCAAGTGCTGGTGAGGATGTGGAGAAAAGGGAACCCTAGTGCACTGCTGGTGGGAATGCAGACTGGTGCAGACAAATTGTAAAACAATGTGGAGTTTTGTCAAAAAATTAAATACTTCCATTTGACTAAGTGATCCCACCTCTAGAAATACTATATCCTAAGAAACCAAAACACAATCAGAAAGAATGTATGCACCCCTATGTTCATAGCAGCACAATTTACAGTAGCTAAGATCTGGAAACAGCTCAAGTGCCCATCAGTGGATAAGTGGATAAAAAAGCTGTGGTACATTTATAACATGGAATACTATGCAGCAGTAAAAAAGAAGGATCTCTTACCCTTTGAGACAGCACGGAGGGACCTGGAGAGTATCATGCTAAGTGAAATAAGCCAGTCAGAGTAAGACAAGTATCACATGATCTTACTCATATGTGGAATCTAATTAACAAAGTAAACTGATGAGTGGAGTGGATCCAGAGACATGGAAGCATGGAACAGAGTGCAAATCTCAAAGGGAAGGTGGGGAAGGGTGGGGGAGGGGAGGTGATCAACCAAAGACTTTATATGCATATATACATAACCCATTGACAGGGACAATAGGGTGGTGAAGGCCTGGGGCGAGGGGTGGGGGCAGGTTGGAAGGAGTCAGTGGGGGAGGGAGGGAGGGAGATATGTAATACTTTCAACAATAAAGATTTTTTTAAAAAGACATCAGGCATTGGAATTAGGACTCACCCTAAATCAAAAATGATTTCACCTTCAGATCCTTAACTAACTACATCTGCAAAGACCCTATTTCTAAATAAGGTCACTTTCTGAGGTGCCAGGTTGTGAGAATAAACAAATAATCTTTTCTGTCAAAGAACAGTTTAGACAGCCGCCATTTTGGGCTGCGTGGTTTGGCAGCCACCATGTTGGCCGCATGGCTTGCAGCTCCCCTGGGGGCCACCATCTTGAAACAGCAAAAGCCAACCCTTCCCTTTGAATTAGCCAGTTGTGAAAGACTGTGTGCCTGAGCTCCAATCAAGAGCAAGGGACAGGTCACATGCATCAGGGATTATAAACCCGAGCAGACCACCTGCTCCATGTGCACGTGCTTCCAGACTATGTGCACACCCTTCCACATAGAAGTAAAGATGTTTGCCTTGCTGCCTGGCTCCTGAGTATGTTTTGTGTTCTACCAGGACCCCTGAATTTGGGGGCTTGCCTTATTTCTAACAATTTGGGGGCTCATCCAGGATACCATCTGTCACCACAGGGAAATTGGACCCCTCTCCTGAGGAGGTGCACCCTGCTGCCAAGTTGCGGCGGCCTCAGTGAGGCGGGACAGCCATTACACCTGGGCCAACTATGAGCTTGGGATAGAGAGTCAGCCAGCAATGCAGGAAGGGCCCAAGCAAGACCCGCAGCAATCAGGTGGCCTCATGCATGAGCCAAGGTGGGAAATGGACTGAGTACTACTTTGGTGATTGGGTATTCTTGGAGGTCGGGCATATGTGACTGGGATGTGTCTTGGACATAAAGTGAGTGCGGAGTTCTGATCTGTGGTTCCATTCTCTTGAGAGGGAAGCAGCCAGAGAGGGATGAAGCAGATCTTGGGGAGAACAAGAAACCTCCAACATGGGGGGTTGAGTACATAGTCACAGGGACCTGCCAAGGATGGAAAGCAGAAATTCTAGGCCTAGGGAACACATTCCCCCAAAATAGTCCATTGGGAGAACGCTGAGGTTCTGGGGAGGCAAGTTCCCGAACCAGGGACAGAGACATTGCTCTTGGTGCA
Organism: Ia io; assembly: GCA_025583905.1. Lineage (NCBI taxonomy): Eukaryota > Metazoa > Chordata > Mammalia > Chiroptera > Vespertilionidae > Ia > Ia io. Next base: position 50,932,601 of record JAJQQW010000020.1, on the reverse strand, counting down.
AACTTTTAGTGCTGTGCGCACCTGTATGAGAGTGTGTGTTGATGTTTTATGTCTGTTTGTTTTTGTTTGTTTGTTTAATTTGTTTAAAGATGGGGCAAATCCCGCCTTGAGGGAAGCCCAGTTGTTTGTGGTAAGGCTGAACCTGTGACAAAGACTGCAGGAAAGTACCAGCAGCTGCCAAGAATCCTCATTCTTTTTTAAAAATATATATTTTATTGATTTTTTACAGAGAGGAAGCAGGAAGGATAGAGAATTAGAAACATCAATGAGAGAGAAACATAGATCAGCTGCCTCCTGCACACCCCCTACTGGGGATGTTCCGGCAACCAAGGTACATGCCCTTGGCCGGAATCGAACCTGGGACCCTTCAGTCCACAGGCCAATGCTCTATCTACTGAGCCAAACCAGTTAGGGCAAGAATCCTTATTCTTGGGGATTCATCCTGCTCTCCCTGCCCACCAGAAACTATTACCTAGTTAAGATTTCTGTCTTTATGACTATAAAGTAGAAACTTTAATTTGCTCTTCCCTGATTTATGATTTTCTGTGCTGGGTTAAAATTTTAAGATTCTAAGATTAATTTAAAAGTGTAAAATTTGTAAAGGTTGCAACCCAGGGAAGTTTAAAACAAAGGCCAACTAATTCCAAACCTAACAAACCATTATCTTCCCCACCTGAGGCAAAGCAGGAGGGGAAGGAAAAAAGCCCGAGGTTTCCAAGCAGCAGAATGGGAGGCGGTACTTGCCGATCTCAGCAGGGTGGAGAAATTTTCAAAACCTAACCCAGAATCATGTCCATTAAACATCCAGTTGTCAGCATTGGTATTAACCGGGATGGGACCAGAACGGGAATGAGACCAGACAGAAACGGGTGGCCCGCGCCTGCTTGTGACATCACAAGCCCATGCAGGCCAGCCGAGGCGGAACTAAGGCTGACTTTAGAGGCATGGCAGCAAGAGAATGGGCGGTTCTTGAATGAGGATGGACCTCATTCCAAGGGTGGTCCTGGAGGCATAGGACTCCCAGCCAGATTAGTGTGTCCTTTCTTTGAACAGAAAGGCAATCATAGTTAACAGCATAATTAAAATAAAATGGTACTTTCACATTGAGCTATCCCTGTTACAAAATTAGTCAAGAAAATGCTTTCAGTAATAATTGGCTTTAAAAATCTCAAAGTTGTTAAGATATAATAAATAGATGTAACTAAAATTAGGAATTTAGATAAAGCTTTTCAGTAATGATTATAAATATGTTAATAATGAAAGTCCAGTCACTCAAGAAGAGACTGGTTGTGCTCTCTGTTGGAAGAAGGGACCAGTCGTCCTTTTCCTCCTAAAGGCAGAGAAGCCTAAAAGAGAACAAGGGCAATGAGACCCTTGTCCTGCCCTCCCATCCCTATGCGACCCAGGGACGATCTGAGGGAACAACCAAGATGGCAATTTACATTCCCAGCCTCCCCCTCGGGAGAGCTATCTTGATAAGGCTCCAACCACCATGAGGCCACTGCGCCATCAGAAACCAGCTTTTCTAGACTGCAAAAGGAGTTGGAGCAGTAAAAAAAAAAAAAAAAAAAAAGTTAAAAACTCTGCTGGAAGACCCACTGACTATCTAGACTAAAAGCAGGGGGAGTGATTTGAAAGTTGGCCATGGCTATCCAGGAAAGGGAGCACCTGGCTGGCCCTGGGGTGCTTCCAGCAGATGTAAGATTTCCAAACCTGGAGCCCCAGTGGAACCTTACCAACAAGGCCCATGGGGGACACATGAGAGATCTCAGGGAACTAATCATTAAAGGGATTAGGGGAGCAGTTCCCTGGTCTCAGAACCTAAATAGAGCCTTCAATATTCAGCAGGGCAAAGAAAAAGAGCCTTCTGAATTTTACCAAAGACTAAAAGATCAAATGAGAAAGTACTCTGGGCCAGACTCTGAGGACCTGTTGGGCCAAGAAATATTAAAAATTACATTTTGTCACCAATAGTTGGCCTGACATCTCAAGAAAACTGCAAAGGTAGAGAACTGGAAGGACAGAAGTGCAGAAAAGCTGTTAAAAGAGGCTCAGAATGTCTATGTACATAAAAATAAGAAAAGCAAAAACAGAAAACTAACATAATGTTACACTTTTTAATTTCCCTGCTCTAAGTTTTTATCACAGAAGGTCTCTTGTACTTTGTTGAAGGTATATTTTCTTGATAGTAAAAGTGCACTTAAATTGTGTTCATAAATGTTAATCTAAGAAATGCTGACTCTTGAGGGAGGACCAAGATGGCGGCATAGGGCGGACGCCTGATTGTTGCCTACCACAACAATTTTGAACTACAACTAGAAAACAGAATGGACACCATCCAGAACCACCGGAGGGCTGGCTGAGCAGATGCTCTACAACTAGAGTAAAAGAGAGGGGGACGCGGGATGACGCTGATGCCGGTGAGCCAAAGATCTCACTTTAAAATCCACGGCTCTGGAAGATGGCGGCGGAGTTGAATGGCTGATCTGTTGCCTCGCATGGCAGTTTCGGAAATACAACTAAAAGATGGACTGGTGAGCGCGGCGACGCCTGCTCGCGTCTCCCCAGGCCGGGCGGCTGCTCCTCTCAGTCAGCACCTCAGCCGGGGCCATGAGCTCGTGGGCGGCCGCGGCTGCTGCTATGGCGGCGGCGGCGGCCGCGGACTCCGCGGACTCGGCGCAGTGGCTCTCGGTGAAGGAAGAGACCATCTTTCTGCAGGACGGGCCCATCCGCGTCACCCACCTGGCCGAGCTGCCCAGTGAGATCCTCGGGGCCCCGGAGGCCGCCGACACCGACTTGGAGGATTTTTAGGATTTCAAGTCCGTTAGCCATTTTGAGAGAGGAGAACCAAGAAGGCGGCAAAGTTAAACAATGAACTGCGCCGCGCACAGCAATTTCAAAAATACAACTGGAGGACAGAGCGTCTGCCACCCAGAACCACAGGAGAGCTGGCTGAAGGGTGGATTTACAGCTAAGAGGGAAGAGGACAGAGCGAACTCGGAAGGGATAAGGTGCGGAGGCGCGTGGGTCGGACTGGTGGCGGGGGAAGGGATGTGCGGCTTTCTTTCCAACCCTAGGGGAGATTAGCTCCCCATCACCCTGAAATCCAGCTTCTGGGGACTCGCGGGAGACCCAGACGCCTGCGGGGAGAGGCTGGACTCTCGGCCTTCGTGTCGGAGAGTGGAAGTAACTTCCTTGCGGAGGTGCGCCCAGCAATCAGTGTTTGCTGCGCTGGAGTGCGGAACGAGGGGCCTTAGAAACGTGGAGAGCAGAAAAAGCCGACGTGCAGCCATTGTGGTTTGCCACGCCATGGCCTGGTGGCCCCCTGAGACCCCGCCCCGCCCTGGGACCCGCCCCGCCCTGGGACCCGCCCCGCACATTTTGCAGACCCGCCCCGCACGTTTTGCAGGCCCACCTGGGCTCCAAGCAGCGGCTTTTGCATGTGGGTGGCCTGCCCTGTGGCAGCTTGACCAGAGGAACTGCGGTTCTAGTCGGACTGATCCAGGGCCGCTTAGACAGGAGGAGGAAACCAGTTTTTACTGTAACTCCTGCTGAGTGGCCTCAGACAGTAGCTGACCTGCACCCCACTGGAGACCCCAGAAACGAGGACATCTAGTGGTCGGTGTGAGATGACACCAGATTTCAACCACTCGCATAAGGGACACATTCAAGAGGCAGACTCAGTGAGCGCCAAAGCCTTGCTGCAACAAGATCCGGCCCATAAACGTGTCTCCTGCACAGCAACTCTTCCTTTATAGAAACAGAGGGTCCTCACGGACAATTGGCCAGGAGGACAATTCCTCCCAGTGACACCAACAACAATCAAGACTTAACTATACAAAGGAGGACCAAGATGGAGGCATAGGGCGGAAGCCTGATTGTTGCCTACCACAACAATTTTGAGACTACGACGGGAGAGGAGAGCTGACACCATCCAGAACCACCGGAGGGCTGGCTGAGCAGATGCTCTACAACTAGAATAAAAGAGAGGGGTACGCGGGATGATGTTGATGCTGGTGACCCAAAGATCACACTTTAAGAACTACGGCTCAGGCGACACAATGGCAGCCTGGAACGTGCTCGGCGCAGTTCCCCCGGCGGTCTCCGGCTGAGGGGATGGCTCCACTCGCTGCCGAGCACGGACAGACGAGCCCCTGAGAGACATGGGGTGGGAGACTCCGCGCTTGCTGACCTCCGAGTCCTTCAAGAATCTCAACGCCCCGGAAGCGGCCAGGTGCGCACGCTCGGCGACTGGCCACCGCTGCAGACCCAAGCGCCGACGCAGCGACCCCGGACCAGCCCGCCACCGCGCACCGGGCACACCGGAGCTTCGCCGAGCCCGCAGCCCAACGAGTTCTGCAGCAGCCGCCCTGGAGCTCTGAGAAAATGGCCGAAGGAGTTGCTGAGAGGGAATTGACCAACAGGAATTGGGATCAAGAAGATGAAACCCCGCTGGGTCCCGGGTCCGGGTGAGGCCGCACACCCTGGGTCCGGGAGAGGCCACGCGCCCCTGGGTCCGGGTGAAGCTGGATCCCGGGCCCGGGTGAGGCCGTGTGCCCCTGGATCCGGGAGAGGCTGGGTCCCAGGTCTGGGTGAGGCCTTGCACACCTGGGTCCGGGTGAGGCCATGCGCCCCTGGGTCTGGGAGAGGCCACACGCCCCTGGGTCCGGGTGAGGCCACGCGCCCCCCTGGGTCCGGGTGAGGCCACGCACCCCTGGGTCCAGGTGAGGCCACGCGCCCCTGGGTCCGGGTGAAGCTGGATCCCAGGTCCGGGTGAGGCCATACGCCCCTGGGTCCGGGAGAGGCTGGGTCCCGGGTCCGGGCAAGGCTGCGTACCCCTGGGCTCGGGTGTGGTCACACACCCCCTGGGTCTAGGTGAGGCCTCACACCCCTGGGGTCAGGGTGAGTCCGTGCGCCCCTGGATCCGGGTGAGGCCACGCGACCATGGGTCTGGGAGAGGCCACACACTCCTGGGTCCGGGTGAGGCCACGCGCCCCTGGGTCCGGGAGAGGACACACGCCCCTGGGTCTGGGTGAGGCCACACGCCCCTGGGTCCGGGTGAGGCCACGCACCCCTGGGTCCGGGTGAAGCTGGATCCCGGGTCCGGGTGAGGCCGTGCGCCCCTGGGTCCGGGTGAGGCCATGCGCCCCTGGGTCCGGGTGAAGCTGGATCCCGGGTCTGGGTGAGGCCGTGCGCCCTTGGGTCCGAGTGAAGCTGGATCCCGGGTCTGGATGAGGCCGTGCGCCCCTGGGTCCGGGTGAGGCCATGCGCCCCTGGGTCCGGGTGAAGCTGGATCCCAGGTCCGGGTGAGGCCATATGCCCCTGGGTCGGGGGGGGGGCTGGGCCCCGGGTCTGGGCGAGGCTGCGTACCTCTGGGCTCGGGTGTGGTCACACACCCCTGGGTCTAGGTGAGGCCTCACACCCCTGGGCCCGGGTGAGGCCGTGCGCCCCTGGGTCCGGGTGAGGCCGTGCGCCCCTGGGTCCGGGTGAGGCCACGCGCCCCTGGGTCCGGGTGAAGCTGGATCCCAGGTCCGGGTGAGGCCATATGCCCCTGGGTGGGGGGGGGCTGGGTCCCGGGTCTGGGCGAGGCTGCGTACCCCTGGGCTCGGGTGTGGTCACACACCCCTGGGTCTAGGTGAGGCCTCACACCCCTGGGCCCGGGTGAGGCCGTGCACCCCTGGATCTGGGTGAGGACACACGCCCCTGGGTCTCGGTGAGGCCATGCGCCCCTGGGTCCGGGTGAGGCCACGCGCCCCTGGGTCTGGGTGAAGCTGGATCCCAGGTCCGGGTGAGGCGGTGCGCCCCTGGGTCCGGGTGAAGCTGGATCCCGGGTCTGGGTGAGGCCATGCGCCCCTGGGTCTGGGTGAGGCCACGCGCTCCTGGGTCCGGGTGAAGCTGGATCCCGGGTCCGGGTGAGGCCATGCGCCCCTGGGTCCGGGTGAGGCCACGCGCCCCTGGGTCCGGGTGAAGCTGTATCCCGGGCCCGGGTGAGGCCGTGTGCCCCTGGATCCGGGAGAGGCTGGGTCCAGGGTCCGGGTGAGGCCTCGCGCACCTGGGTCCGGGTGAAGCTGGATCCTGGGTCCGGGTGAGGCCATGCGCCCCTGGGTCCGGGTGAAGCTGGATCCCGGGTCTGGGTGAGGCCGTGCGCCCCTGGGTCCGGGTGAGGCCATGCGCCCCTGGGTCCGGGTGTGAAGCTGGATCCCGGGTCTGGGTGAGGCCGTGTGCCCCTGGGTCCGGGTGAAGCTGGATCCTGGGTCCGGGTGAGGCCGTGCGCCCCTGGGTCTGGGTGAGGCCACGCGCCCCTGTGTCCGGGTGAAGCTGGAGCATCCTGGGTCCGGGTGAGGCCCGTGTGCCCCTGGATCCAGGCGAGGCTGGGTCCCGGGTCCGGGTGAGGCCGCGCGCACCTGGGTCCAGGTGAGGCCACACGCCCCCTGGGTCTGGGTGAGGCCACGTGCCCCTGGGTCCGGGTGAGGCCACGCACCCCTGGGTCCGGGTGAAGCTGGATCATCCCGGGTCCGGGTGAGGCCGTGAGCCCCTGGATCTGGGTGAGGCTGGGTCCTGGGTCCGGGTGAGGCCACATGCACCCGGGTCCAGGTGAGGCCATGCGCCCCCTGGGCCCGGGTGAGGCCACGTGCCCCTGAGCCCGGGTGAAGCCATGCCCCTGGGTCCGGCCAAGACCAAAACAGAGGGTGTCGGACCTGCCTTACCACCATTTGTCCACCATCCAGAGCTGAGGGGTCAGTACTGATATGTACACATAAGGAACTGGTGGACATTGATATGGGGTCTCAAAAGAGCTGTTGGTCCAGAAAGAAAATCACTACAGACTGATTCATTTGCCTGTCAGCATAAATATTATTGCTCATCTCACATTCAGTTCTTATAAGTATATCTCTAGTGACACATGATCTTGCTCATCTAGGGGAAATGATGAACAACATAGACTGATGAACAAGAACAGAACCAGAAACAGGGAGGCATCGATCGGACTATCGGGCCTCAGAGGGAAGATAGGGGAGGGTGGGGGGGAGGGGGGAGAGATCAACCAAGGGACTTGTGTGCATGCATATGAGCCTAACCAATGGTTAAGTTCAACAGGGGGTTGGGGCATCCGTGGGAAGGGGTGTGGGATGGGAATGGGGGGATGAGGACAAATATGTGACACCTTAAACAATAAAGAAATTAAAAAAATAAAAAATAAAAAAAAATAAAAAAAATAAAAAAAAAAAAAAAAAAAAAAAAAAAAAAAAAAAAAAAAAAAAAAAAAAAAAAAAAAATAAAAATAAAAAAAAAAAAAAAAAAAAGAAATGCTGACTCTTTACTTTTTGGTAATTATTGAAAAATTAAGATTTCTAAAAGTGAAGACTTCTAATACATTAAAAAAGAAAGAAATAAAGAAAAGGCCAGCCCTAGACAGTTTGGCTCAGTGGATAGAGTGACGGCCTGCGGACTCAAGGGTCCCAGTTTCTATTCCAGTCAAGGGCATGTACCTTGGTTGTGGGCACATACCTAGTAGGGAGTGCGCAGGAGGCAGCTGATCGATGTTTCTAACTTTCTATCCTCTCCCTTCCTCTCTGTAAAAAATCAATAAAATATATTATTTCTAAAAAAAAGAAAAGAAAAGGCCAGTACAAGTTGCTGAAGGTGTGACAGAAAGAAATAATATTAGAGTAGAAATACTTAATGGAAGGTCTGAGGCATGGTTATGCATTTTTGAAGGACATAGAAGGAAGGTTTGAAAGCTACTTTGGAAGTGTGAAATTTGTGAAGGTTGTGTATGTGATAAAAAGGAAAAGAGAAATGTTAAAAGGAAATTGATTAAATGATACAGGCCAGTAAGCCAGGACAAGCAGAACAAGGAAACTGAAATATTAAAACAGCAGTTTGCAACCATCTAGAAAACTCTGTCTTTCCTAAACCATGGACACTTAAAAGTCAATGATTTGTATTTTGCCTCCCTAAAAAAAAGAGGGTAAATAGTTTATGTCAAAGTACTCAGGGAGGCTGATGTGAGAAATCCAAGTAGTGTCATTTGCTGTCCACACTCAAGGACAAATGAAGTTAGAAAATAAGCCTTATTTTGGTCAGTTCTTTTCTAATAAAATAATTATGTTATACTGGTGGCCGGTTGCACAAAGATTTTTGTAATAGGCCTTCCTTCCCCTGGCTGCCGGCACTGGTTTTCCTCTGGCACCCGGGACCCAGGCCTTCGCTCTGGCTGCTGCCTTCAGTCTTCGCTCCAGCCAGAGCGCTGCTCCTGTAGCTCCCTACACCCCCCACCCTCCCCCTCATAGCAGGCGTCCTGCCCTGCCCAGCTGCTCTGCATCTGCATGCATGCTGCCCAAATGCCCGGAGTGGCTGGGGGGGCGGGGCTGCTTCCATCTTTGTCAGGTTAATTTGCATACTCACTCCTGATTGGCTGGTGGGTGTCACAAAGTGATGGTCAATTTGCATATTGCTCTTTTATTAGTGTTGATTAATCAGGTATTTAATTTAAAAAAATCTTTTAATCATAGGAACCGAACTTTGCTGGCCTATGTTCCTGTCTAATACACTTTAATATATAATCTTATTGGTAAAATCAAGTTTGACAACCTTCCTAGAGTTTGAATTTTAGGAAAAGTTTTTTTTTACCTAGAGTTGGCTGTAGGTGATTCCAATAGGCCCTGGAATGCCTCAAGATCTTCCTACAATGGAAACTAGGGACCAATTTCTTAAGAACTATGTACTGGGTATCTCTTCTACTTTAATCTCTCTCAGGTTAGAAGACCTCCTGACCCAAGGCTCTCTTGAGTTTCCAGTTTATTGCCATCGACCGGAAGACTACATTTGTTCTAATCAAGACTTGGAAGGGAAGCAAGTTGGAGCCCTCCTGGGAAGGACCTTACCTGTCTTGCTTACCACAGAGACTGCTGTTCAGACTGCAGAGCAAGGTTGGACCCATCACACACGGGTTAAGAGTGGACACACCTCAACTTGAACAGCCATACCAGGACATGTCCCCTTGAAATTGATGCTAAAAACTGTGAGCTGTCTTAATAACCATCATGTACTGGGCTCTATTTGTTTTAGGAATCTGGCAAATTGCAGGGGCTTACAATGTGGGCTGGGGAAATGTGTACAATCTGGATCATGCTTACCCAGTTAAGTTATCAGTTATAGATAACTTGAATGACTTGGATATTTCAGCCTTTAGGTCAAAAGATTAGCTAGGACTAGATTTAGGAGTAGATGTCACAGGACAAGATCCCCTAGGCCACTGCCACCACCATGCAAATAGAAGTAGGATGTAAGGGAATGAATGCCTGGGTGGAATGGATTAAATATTCTGTACACGCCCTGAATAAAAGCGACTGTTACGCTTGTGTGGCAGGAAGGCTAGAGGCCCAAGTGGTCCCATTCCCATTCAGTTGGACCTCAGACAGTAACAGGATGGAATGTGTGCTTGCCTTGTACCAGGATGAAACCACCTGGGGAAATGCTTCCTGTAAGACTCTTGCCCTGTTGTTCCCATCCAACAGAGGTAAAGAGCTAGGACCCCCCACCACCCCCAAAACGATCCAGCCTGTCCTCTGATGTAAACTATACCTCCTGCCTTTCAAGGGAGGGAACAGTGCTCAGAGTTTATGAGAAATTTATCTGGATGTGTAAATGGTTGAGTATCCTCAGAAGCCCATCGTGCTGCACTGTTGGTACCCCATGCTGATGTCTGGTGGTGTCATGGGGGACCCTGTGGCCTTGCCCAGAAAATGCAGTGGACCTTGCGCTCTGATACAATTGGCTATCCCTTTCAAGTTGGCACATCGTAAACCTTTTTCAATGGGCAGACAGACTAAGAAGAGGAGAGTCCGGGAGGCTCCTTTGGTCCCCATATACACACAGATCCCATTGGGGTTCCAGGAGGGGTACCAAGGAGTTTAAGGCTGGAAATCAGATTGCTGCAGGGTTTGAGTCTGTCCTGTGCTGGTGGCCACTGTGAACAAGAATGTGGTGGATTAGTTATATTTTCTAGAACCAGCAAAGCCTCATTAACTATGCTCGAGATGCAGCTAAAGGGATAGTGAACAGCTAGATGCCAGCAGCAGGGTGCCCTGGGAGAGTAGGTTGGCCTTGGATAGGATTCTGGCAGAAAAGGAGGAAGATGTGTAATGCCCTGACAACACAGCACATGGACCGTCACTGAGCCTAAGGCATCAGCAGCTTTAGTGATGCATGAGCTGGAGCGTGGGACCAAGGGTCCTTTCTTTAATGCACTAGAGCAATGGTGTCCACTTCACCCCTTTGAGTAGGAGCTACAGTGATGGGATGTCACATTGTCCCATGTCTTATCCAAGGGCTAACTGAAACCGCATTGACCAAACAGCAAATTAGTCTTCTAGACACTGCAGAGCAGGAAAGTCAAGGGGTATCAGACGAGTTTGAAGAAAAGAGTTTAAATAAAGAACAGCAGGGAATTGTGAGAATAAACAGTCGTCTTTTCTGTCAAAGAACAGTTTAGACAGCCACCATGTTGGACTGTGTGACTTGGCAGCTGCCATGTTGGCCGCATGGCTTGCAGCTCCCCTGGGGGCCGCCATCTTGAAACAGTAAAGGCCAACCCTTCCCTTTGAATTAGCCAATCGCAAAAGACTGCGCACCTGAGCTCCAATCAAGAGCAAGGGACAGGTCACGTCCGTCAGGGGTTATAAACCCGAGCAGATCCCCTGCTCCATGTGCGTGCGCTTCCAGACCATGTGTGCGCACCCTTCTATGTAGAAGTAAAGGTATTTGCCTGCTGCCTGGCTCCCGAGTATGTTTTGTGTTCTACCAGGACCCCTGAATTGGGTGGCTCACCTTATTTCTAACAAGGTGGAGATGCATTTTGAGAAACACTATTGAACCCACTATAGCAGGACCAAACTATAATCCATTTCCCTTCCTTCTCTCATCCCGTCCCCAGCTTTGCTCCCTCTCCAGTGCCAACATTTGCCCTGACTTTCCCCTCAGCATCATTTCCTTTGGCCTCTCTGCCGCTCTGAGCCTCCTCTTCCCCTTTGCTCATCTCTGCCAGCCTCATTCTCTGCCTCTTCTTGTTCTGCAGTCAGCCTTTCCTTCCCAACCCACTGCATTGGCCGTGGCCGAGCATCCTCAGCATCCACTCCCAACTCCTCCTCCCATGTCTCCCTGGATGGTGAGGCTGGAAAGCTGCAACCATTTCCCGGGTCCCTTGCAGGTAGGTTCTCAGTGGGAAACGGACTCTGGGCATTGGTTGCACTGACTAACGAGACCAGGAAGAAGGAAGTGAGGGAGGGGCTTCTCCACTGGGGGGGCCCTGGCTGCAGCCTCCACCCAAGCTCCAGAAACCTGTTTTGTGAATGTTGAGCTGTTGCTATGGTGGCAAAGGTATCCCGGTCCAGCTACCAGGAAGTTCCTGATCCTCACTGTCCTGATTGTGACAGAGTGAAAGCTTTTCAGACAGTCAGTCCTGAAGTCTGATTCTGCAGGCCAAGCAACATTTCTGTTGTTAATGGCTGCATTGGTCAGGACGGGCGAGGTTATGCTGTGGTAACAAGCAGCTCCCAAGTCTCAGTGGCTTTTAAGCCTTAAAAGAACAAAGGTTGATTAATCACTTTTTAGATACAGCACCAAAGGCACAACCCATCAAAGAAAGAATAGATAAGCTGGACTTCATTAAAACTCCTGCTCTACAAAAGATACTATCAAGAGAAGAGAAGACAAGCCGATTAGGAGAAAATGTTGGCAACAGAAATATCTGGAAAAAGACTATAATACAACAACTCTTAAAACTCAACAATAAGAAAATGACCCAATTTAAAAAAATGGACAAAAGAGCCCTAACCCGTTTGGCTCAGTAGATAGAGTGTCGGCCTGCCGACTGAAGGGTCCCAGGTTCAACTCTAGTCAAGGGCATGTACCTTGGTTGCGGGCACATGCCCAGTAGGGGGTGTGCAGGAGGCAGCTGATCGATGTTTCTCTCTCTTCGATGTTTCTAACTCTCTATCCCTCTCCCTTCCTCTCTGTAAAAAATCAATAAAATATATTTTAAAAAATGGACAAAAGATCTGAACAGACACCTCACCAAAGATTTACAGGTGGAAAATGAGCACATGGAAAGATGCTCGATCGTACACCATGAGGGGACTGCGGCGAGAGCCCACTACACACCCATTGGAATAGCTGAAACCAAGGCGCAGGAACAGCAAGTGATGGGAGAATGGGCACGGGACCTCACTCACTGCTGCTGGGAATGCAGAAGGACAGCCACACTGAAAGCAGTTTGGCAAAGTTGTGGATTGAATGCTCGTGTTCCCCTAAAATTCACATGTTGAAGCCTCAACCCCAATGCGACTCTACTAGTATTTGGAGATAGGGACTTTGTGGAGGGAATTAAGGCTAAACAAGGTCTTCAGGGTGGGGCCCTGATTGGATAGACTCATATTCTCATAAAACAAGACACCAGCGAACACACACTCTCTTTATCTCCTATTCCTGTCTCTACTTTTCCCCTCTGTCTCTCCTCTCTCTCCACCCCCGTGAAGCCACAGCGAGACGTGTGCTCCAGACTGTGAAGAAGGAACTGCTAATTCCAGCGCCCAACCTGGGGCGCTTTGTTTAAGGCAGCCACACCTACCTAAAGCAGGCAGCTTCTCACCAAGCTAAACGCAATCTTACCATACAACCCAGCAGCCACACTGCTTGGTATTTACCCAAATGAGTTGAAAACGTATGTCCACACAAAAACCTGCACAAGGATGTGCATAGCAGCTTTATTCATAATCGCCACAACATGGAAGCAGCCTGGCCGGCCTGGCTCAGTGGTCAAACATCGACCCATGAACCTGTTAACGTAAAAAAAACCCCGTTGAAACCTGTAAAGAATTTTTGTGAGTTAATTTGAGCCAAACTGTCGACATATGCCGGGAAGCAGAACCTCAACGAATTGAGATAATGCTTCGGAGAATGGCGGGTTACATTTGTATTTATACATTGCAATCAAAGGAGGGACATAGGTGGGTTACATGAAATTCATTGGTGATAGATTAAGGAGGTGGGATAAAGCAAAGCGGTAAGAAACCCCTGGGATTGGATAAAAAGTAAAATGATCGACACATACTTAGGTGGGTGCAGGAACGATTAACATGATAATGAAGGAATTTGTGGTCTCTGTCATGGCGCCCAGCACATTTGGTTGTGCCCCAAGGGGTCCAGATAAAGGGAAGTTACAAGTTACCCTCACATTTCAATGATATGTTATCTTAGATGCAAAAAGATAGACAGGCTCAGTTAAGATAAAGGTTGACCTTGTCAAGGAAGATACAGGCTTAGGAGGTGACTACTCACCATCACAGCTTTTAGTTAAAGTTTCATTTCAGACAATCCTTTATGGTGACTTTAGGTCTGAGTCTGCAGGACCGCCATGCAGGGCTCCCCTGAGCTTGTCAGGTTAGCATGTGGCCCCTTTTGTCCACAAACCAGGCAGCCACATTGGATTCCCATCAGGGCACATGCCCGGGTTGTGGGCTCGATCCCCAGTGTGGGGCATGCAGGAGGCAGCCAATCAATGATTCTCTCTCATCATTGATGTATTTATCTCTCCCTTTCCCTCTCCCTTCCTCTCTGAAACCAATAAAAATACATTAAAACAAAACAAACCATGGAAGCAATTAAGATGTCCTTCAGCAGGTAAATAGATAAATAAACTGGTACCTCCAGACAATGGAATGCTACTCAGCACTGCAAACCTGAAGAGGCAGGAGGGACCTTCGATGCAGATCCCTGAGGGAAGCAGCCAGTGAAAGGCTGCTCCCTGAGTGAGTCCAACCAGAGGCCGTGGTGGAGACGGCCAAGCTGTGGGAGTGAGGTCAGTGGCTGACCAATCAAAGGGACTCTATTTTGACCAACCAGGAGAGTGCCTTTTGGGCCAATCAAACTTTGAAGATTCAGAGCCCTTATTTGCATGAGGAGGGACCAATCAGGGGCCAGGGGCTGTCTTTATAAGCCAGCTCCCCTTGGGCTCTGGGAAGGTACTTTCCTTTTCCACCAGAGACTGAAGGTTGCATCTCCCTGGCTGAGGAGACACTGCAGAGAGAGCAGACCAGTTCAGTGCAGACCAGCAGGAGAGGCAGCGCTGAAGAGCCGGAGGGGCCTGGCCCAGGCTGCCTCATGGCCCTGAATTGGTGCCAACCACCATCAGTTGATATTCCCTATAAGTTACTGGCATGAAGGTAGGTAAGAAAGAGATTTAAAAAAAAAAAAAAAAAGACACCAGGCCCAGCTGGTGTGGCTCAGTGATTGAGTGTTGACCCATAGACCAAGAAGTTACCAGTGTCAGGGCACATGCCCAAATTATGGGCTCAGTCCCCTTGGGGTGGGGGTGGGGCATGCGGGAGGCAGCTGATCAATGATTCTCATCCTTGATGATTTTGTTTAATCTTCACCGGAAGATATTTTCCCATTGATTTTTAGGGAGAGTGGAAGAGAGGGGGAGAGACAGAGAAATAGCAATGAGAGAAACACATCGACTGGTTGCCTTCTGCACTGCCAGGACAAGGGCCCGGTATCCGGGGAGGAGCCTGCAACCGCGGTACATGCCCCTGACTGGAATCGAACCCAGGAACCTTCAGTCCACAGGCTGATACTCTGTCCACTCAGCCAAACCGGCTAGGGCCATCACTGATGTTTCTCTCTCTCTCCTTCTCCCTTCCTCTCTGAAATCAATAAAAACATTTTTTAAAAATAAGAAAATATAAGAATCAGGCTAATGGCTAACTCCACTTAGTGTCTTAATTATTCTCCATACTAATATCATCAGAAGGATCTCTAAGAAATAGGCAACAATGACCGCTACATCTAAAGCTTCAGTCTCAAGTTTCCTCTCACGTGGGTCTTTTCAGAGTAGAGAGAGGGTGCAGTATCTAATAACTTGTAGCATCCTTTGCGGCCTTTCTTCCCAAGCAGTTGCCAATGTCCACATTTCATGTCTCCTGTAGAGTATGCCTTGACCCAACCCCAGTCCGAGCCCCTGGAAGTTCTTTACTCTGTCCTGTGTTGGGGTGAACCCCTAGTAGTAGGGAAGGGAATTTGGCACTAGGGTTGAGAGTCAAGTTACCAACTGACTAGTACTTCTGAGACAATTTGAGAATCAGCTGAATCTTCTTTTTTTAAAAATCCTACCTCAAGGATATGTTTTTTATTTTTTTTTTTTTGGGGGGGGGTATGTTTTTTATTTACTTTATTTTTTTAATCCTCACCAAAGGAGTCAGGATATTTCCCCCCCATATCCCCTGATGTTCCACATGTGCCCCCTGGTGGTCAGCGCACGTCATAGTGACTGGTTGTTCAGTTCAGTCTATTTGCATATTAGGGTTTTATATAGATAGACTAGAGGCCCGGTGCATGAAATTCGTGCACGGGGGTGTGTGTCCCTCAGCCCAGCCTGCACCCTCTCCAATCTGGGACCCCTCAAGGGATGTCCGACTGCCCGTTTAGGCCCGATCCCAGCAGGATCGGGCCTAAACGGGCAGTCGGACATCCCTCTCACAATCCAGGACTGCTGGCTCCCAACTGCTTGCCTGCCTGCCTTCCTGATTGCCACTAACCACTTCTGCCTGCCAGCCTGATCACCCCCTAACCGCCTGATTGATGCCTAACTGCTCCCCTGCCAGCCTGTTTGTCCCTAACTACACTCCCCTGCAGGCCCTGCAGGCCTGGTCACCCCTAACTGCCCTCCCCTGAAGGTCTGGTCCCCTGCAACTGCTCTCCCCTGCAGGACTGGGTCCCCAGCAACTGCCCTTCCCTGCAGGCCTGGTCGCCCCCAACTTCCCTCCTCTGCCAGCCTGGACACCCCTAACTGCCCTCCCCTGCAGGCTTGATTGCCCCCAACTGCCCTCCCTTGCAGGCCTGGTCCCTCCCAAGTGCCCTCCCCTGCTGGCCTGATCACCCACAACTGCCCTCTCTTGAGGCCTGGTCCCTCCCAACTGCCCTCCCTTGCTGGCCATCTTGTGGTGGCCATCTTGTGTCCACATAGGGGCAGCCATCTTTGACCACATGGGGGCAGCCATGGTGTGTGTTGGAGTGATGGTCAATTTGCATATTACTCTTTTATTAGATAGGATAGAGGCTGGTGCACAGGTGGGGGCCAGCTGGTTTGCCCTGAAGAGTGTCCTGGATCAGGGTGGGGGTTCCCTTGGGGCATGGGGCAGCCTGGGTGAGGGGCCTGTGGTGGTTTTCAGGCCGGCCACGCCCCCAGCGACCCAAGCAGAGACCCTGGTATCTGGGATTTATTTATCTTCTATAATTGAAACTTTGTAACCTTGAGTGGAGGCCTGGGCTGGCCAGGGTGTGAGGAAAGCTTGGCTTCCTCCATCGCTGGGGACAACCCAAGCCTCCTGTTCATTCCGTGGCTGCAGCCATCTTGGTTGGTTTAATTTGCATACTCGCTCCTGATTGGCTGGTGGGCATGGCTTGTTCGGTGTAGCAAAGTGATAGTTAATTTGCATATTACTCTTTTATTAGATGGGATTGCCAGACTGTTTTCCAAAGTGCCGGTGCCATTTTCATCCTCACAGCAAAGCATGAGGGTGCCTGCTTTTCATTCTTCACAGTGCTTGGTGTACCCACTTTCTGCACTGTGGGGTGCAGTGGTATTCCATGATCTCCCAAGTGACTAATGATGTGGGCCTCTTCCACAGGCTTGCTGACCCTGTCCCCATTTTGATTGGGGCTTGGCTGCTTATCATCCAGTGGTAAGAGTCCTGGGTTTGTTTTACTATCACAGTGTGCAGGGGGCACAGAGCAGAATCACTCAGGACTCGAGGAGAGAGGCGCTGGCTGCCACCAACACCATTTGTCACCCACCTCTCAGGCCTCTGCACAGGCTTATTGGACCTTTTTAACATAAAAAGCTGTTCAGGCTTTCTCGGTCTTAAGTAACATCCAAAGCTTGGCAACTGTGCACAGCTCGTCTCTCTTCTCCCCTCCTTCTCCTCCCCCGCTGCGCGCCCCCCCCCCACCACCACCACCACAACCTGCTCACCGTGGTGGAGCCCACACTGCCGCAGCACAGCTGAACCTCGGCCCCACCTTGGGACCTTTGTGTATGCTGTTCCCTCTGCTCCCAATGCTCTTCCCATGACTGTGTCCCTCCTTCCCTCAGGCCTGCTGAAAGGCCCCTCCACCACCCCTGCCTCAGCCTGCTCTTCCTCCCAGCACACACCTGGCGTCGCTGTGATTGCCATTGCTCACCTGTGCGTTGTCCACCTCCCCCGGAAGGAATGTGCCTCAGGAGGGGCTAGCTCACGCTGTCTCCCCAGGGCCTGTGCACACCCAGCCCTCGTAGATGTGTGCTGAGTGGAGAGCTATGCTGCCATAGGCCTCACAGGAGGACATGAAGTGGCGAGTGGGGTTGCCTTTGTAGCCTGCTGTGTTTACAGAGAGGGAATGGAGGCTCAGAAAAGGCAGTGACCACCCCGGGCCACAGTCAGAGGGGTGGGCACCTGAGCACACCCTCCTCCCCAGGCACCTCCTCCACACCTGCCTGGGGCAGCGTCCACAGAGCCACCCACAACATGGGCACACCCAGCCTCATACATGCAAGAACTCTATTCCCACACCCACACACAGGCCACAGCCTTGCACGCTCAGGGATTCCACATGCACACGGGCGCATGGCCGTGCACATTCAGGAATTTCATGCTCAAACCACACACACGCCAGTGCATCCCCAGCAGCAGGCCTAGGTGACTGATGCTCCCAGGACCCCAATGGACTGTCGCCACGACAACAGACAGCTCCTCCATCTCGGGCCGTGCCCAGCAGCCAGGGGAAGGGTTTGAACTGGGGTGTATATCACAGCTGCGGAAGCTGCTTCCTGGCAGAGGGCCTGGGCCTCCTCACAGCCCCCCAGTGCCATCCCCTCATGGGCACAAGCAGACGTTTCTAGACATGAGGACATGCCCTGTCATCACCCACAGGGAGGTAGCTCCCACTCTTGCCAGGCACCGGCGTGCACCCAGCACAGGCGCACATGCTTTCTCCCCTGATCCTATGATGTCCTCACCAGATGAGGGCTGCCAGGGAACCCATTTTGCAGTTGGTGAAACTGAGGCTCAGAGAGAGTAAGTCTGTTGCTCGGGGTCACACAGCGAGTCACCAGCAGGAATGAAATGTGAACTCAGGTTTGCGGGACATGCAGGGTTTTCTTCCCACTGCCCTGCACAGCGTTGGGCAAGGAGGACTTCTTTAGGAACAGCCTGGCCACCCACTCACCTTGTCTTTCTGCCAACCCTCTCCAGACAGGAGCAATCAATTATCAGCTCTCGCTCATGCCCGTGTTGGTTCTGCCCTTGTGGAGTTCCTGTATGGGGTAGTGAGATTCCCCATCGTGAGTGGCATTCAAGCAGAGACTATCAGCTGCTGTGGAGAAAGCTCATAAGGGTGTTAGGGGGCAAGGGGTTGGATGAGATGGTCTCACATTAGTCTCTGAGTTGCAAATGACCAAAAAGTTATTGGTGAACATAACTGGGAAATAACCAGCTTTGGGAGCAGCCGGTTCAGCTCTTAGTACCATCCAGAACCTTCCTCAGGGCCTCCCTTTCCTCTGTGTTCACATTATTCTCAGATCAGCTTCACCTGACCTGGGGTCGCTCCCACAGCCCAGAGTAACTTAGAGAAATCATGCAGTAGCCTCTGAGGCTGTTACAATCTCCACCTCATGAGTGGGGAAACTGAGTCACAAAGAAGCGAGATGTCGGGTCCGAGGCAGGGGTGGAGTCCCACAGCCCCTGGACAAGCCGAGCTCGGGAGGCTTCGCCTCTTCTCCCAAAGCTGTTTCCCCTGAGGATGCTGACGAGGGCACAGGTGATCACTCAGCCACCACCACTGGCCAGTACCTGCTCTGCCTAGCAGCTCTGGGGTTACTATGGCAACTGAGCCAGACGCAGCCACTACCTTGTGGAATTCGAAGGTTGTGGCTGCCCCAAGTGGCCTTCAGCAAGTCACTCCCTGTGTCTGGTCCTAGCATTCCCATCTGTAAAATGGGCAGCTCCTCCATTCAGAAGTGTAGTACTCATGTAGCACTTCTGTGGTGGCCCACACATGGCTACTGAAAACTTGAAACGTGGTTATTGTGACTAAGGAACTACATAAAAACATTTTTATTTCATTCAATTTGAAATTCAAATAGCCACACGTGGCTAATGATACCTGTATTGAGCAGCGCAACTCTAGGGTCTAAATGAATACCAGAGATTCATTTGGGTTTTGTTCTATTTTTGACTCACCCCTGCTGCACACTCAAATTCCAGACAGGCCGACCCTGGCTTTTCCTTATGAAGGGAGTTCTCCTGGTATTTCCCTGAGATGGTCACCTGTTCTGACGTGCTGTCCGGCCAGAGGTGGTGGGTGGACAGTCTCAAATGGGCCCCAGGACCTTTGCATCACTTTGAACAGAAAAGGGGGGCCCCAGTAATGGCTGAGATCCAATGTCCAGCCAGCAAGATGGGGCTTAGAATAGAATTTCAGTGATTTAAAGAAGATAAGGAAGCATCCTGGGTTTTCAGCGGGTCTGTGCCAGGGGCATGCATACGTGCTCTTGCCAGAGTGGAAGGCCTGCACACCGGTGACCCCCCCATGTCCATGCACCAGCCCGCCCCACACAGGCACACGTGTGTGCGGACGCCCAGGCAGTTGGCTCCGCCCTAGGGACTCTCCTCCAAGCTGCCAGCATGCCTCAGCGGGCGGCGCCCTCTGTGCCCTCTGGCCTGAGGTCTGCAGCAAACCTGCGGCCTCCCGGGACGACCTCAGCTCCTCTGTGCCGCGTAGGGGCCCTGGGACACTGGGCAGAGCGGGGCCAGGGCAGTCCAGCCCCGTCGCCACTCCTGGTGCCCGGGAGCCCGGCCTGCGCAGAAGCTCCAGCGGCACCCAGACCCCCACTCCCGGACCCCACTTCCCCTCCCTGCCTCATCTCCCACATCCCTGGGCCCTGGCTGACAGCCCCAACCCCACCCACTGGGCGAACCGTGGGAGGGAGGCCCAGGGAGGGCCGAGGCTTGGCGGGGGGGGGGGGGGGGGGGGGGTGCGGGTAAGAGCCCCGCCCCTGCGGCCGCTGTAGCAGATGTGGGGGCTCGGAGCAGCAGACATGGCTCTGGCAGCTCTGGAGGAGAGCAGCCCCCAGTCAGCATCCAGGCGCAGGTCAGGCTCAGCGAGAGGCCCTGGGGGCCTGCCACCTCTTCCAGGTCCGGTGGCCCCCCCCCCCGCCCCCCGCTGCTGCCTCCCTCCGCCGCCTCTGGGTCACAGGGCCCCGTGAGGCCGGTCACTGAGGCGGGGAGGCCAGTCCCCGGCTCAGATCCCTCAGTCACCTGAAAGCCTCCTCTTTGCCTTCGAAGGGGCATCTGCAAGTTCCCGGGTTAGGACACATTGCCTGGGGCCAGGCCAGTGGCCCGGGAGTCACCTGGGTCTGACTGGAGTCCCCATCACTGCAGCCAGCACCGGAGCCAGCCTGCTCCCAAGGGGGTGCGCCGGGCGCTGTGCCACTTGCGGGCCTGGAACTGGTGAGCGCGCCTGGAAGGGAGGCTCTCAGAGAAGCGGGGGGCGGCGGGGGGGTGGGGAAGCACCGGGAGGAGCGGCTGGGTTCCAAGGGAGGAGCAAGGAGTGACCGTGGCGAGGTGCACGGCCGGCCGTGGGGCGCCTGGTTTCATCTTCCCGTAGCGCCCTGACAGGCTAGGAAACGGCTCACAGAGGTGACAGCTGGACAGCCGCAGAACAGGTGCTCCGGCTCCAGGACACGGAGGGCGGGGGTGGGCTCCGAGGGGATGCGACTTGCCCCAGACGGCACAGCAGCGAGGGCAGAAGCGGCCTCGGCTGACTCAGGTGCTCAGCTGCTGTCTCATCAGACTCCCCGGAGCCAGGTGTGGATGGGAGGGTTTGGGGAGCGGAGAAGCTGAGCTGAATGGACCAGTGGGGTTCTCTCTGACTTCCAGAAGGAGGTGACGTGGGGTGGGATGAGTGTCTGCTGCTGGGCAGGTCCCTCCTCTTGGGGCTCCAGGATATACCCCAACAACAGGCAGTCCCCAGGGAGGTGTTAGTTCTGAAGTGCTCACATTCACCCATCAAGTTTCCTGAGGGCCTGTCACAGCCCCCTTCTCCTGTTTCCTCAGGGGCAGCAGGGGTGGGACAAGCGGGGGTCTGCTGGGCTGAGGGTGCCCTCGTGCCTGGCACCAAGGACAGCAGGAGGGCACCAGGGAGGCCCCAGGAATACATGGCTGGGGTCCGGCCCTGGAGGGCAGGTAGGGCACCAGCCACCCTGCGGGCCTAGTGAACCTGCGGGCCTGGAACTGTCCTGGACCTCTGAGGGAACACACAGAGATGCACATGCCGCACCCATGTGTGCAGACCTGCATCCCTGCCCAGCAGTAGAGACACTGACCCGGAGCCTGCACTGGAGCCGCCCAGCAGCATGCAGACCCCGCAGAGAGCTGTGGCTCCTGGCTCAGGCAAGCATGTTGCCGGTCCCCCAGGCCAAAAGCTCTGGACTGTCCTGGGCTCCCCTCTTTCTCACCCCAGGCTGGCAAGTCCTGTCCATTCTACCTTCAGAATTTATTTGGGATTGGGAACTTTACATGCCCCATCTGGACGCATGCAGTGGTCGCCTCGCTGGCCTTCCTGTTCCTGCCCTGAGCTACGTTTGCTCTCTTCACAGCAGCCAGGGATGCTGGGAGGCCTTGGGGAGAGCCCCTCCTCATGCTCCCCCCTCAGAATCAAAGCCAGAGTCTAGCTATGGCCGCCAAGCCCCTCCTCCGCCAAAGGCCTCCTCCCGGCCCTGCACGCTGCTGCCTCAGGGCCTGTGCGCTGGCTGCCCCAGGCCACGCACCTCTGCTCCAGCTCTCCATAGCCCCCCCCCCCCCCCCCCCCCCCCCCCCCCCCCGCATGACTGAGCAGCACGTGCCCACGCCCCCGCCCTTCCTGACGCCCTGGCCCGCCCTTTCCGCAGCCGACACGTTTACTGGCTGTTTCTCTCTCCACCCCCACGTGCTGACCGGCAAGGATGTGGCTTGTGCTGCTTTGGTCGCCACCGCGGCGCCGGTGGCCAGCCCAGCACCTGGTGCACCGCAGGCCCTAACCCACCCCGTGGATGAAGGAAGCACATAGACACAGACGCAGGTGGACACTCATGGAGACCGCAGAGACCGGTGGCCTGTGCACGCCTGTACACACGGGACTGCAAGGCCTGCAGCCCACATGCACAGCTGCACATGGCACACAGGCACGCAGGTGGCCTTGAGCTGAAGCTGCCCTGGCCCAGTGAGGCCCTGGACAGTGGGCCGGGGCCTGCCTGCGTTGGCAGTCTCTGTCCCCACCCAAGACCACCAGGCCCTCCCTCAGCCAGGGCTGCCCAGGTCCCGGTGGGCTCCTGGCTAATCCCACCAGCTCCCTGGGAGAGAAAAGACAAGCTTTCTGCAGCTGACCCTCCCCTCCAGGTGCAGAGAAGAGCGTCCCACTCTCCCGCACCCCAGCTGGATCCCAGCCCCTCCCTTCCCCCTCCACCCCACGCAGCACAGCTCCAGAGGCGGGGGCAGCAGCTCAGGTGCACTGCCCACTGAGCAGAGGGTAGACTGAAGCAAAGCAGGCAGATATGGCCCACTGCCCAGCCCACCCCATCTGACCCTGCCTTGCTTGTGCACTCCCTCCGGCCACACCCCCAGCTTGTTTTGGCTGGAGGAGCTTATCACCAATGACTTTATCTTTTACCTCCCCCCACCCCGCCCCCCTCCCACAGCTCAACCTCAGAGCAGAGCAGGCTCCTGTTACTATGGCGACTGTCCTGGACCTCCCTGACTCCTTCTCCCTCCCTCCCTCCCTCCCTCCCTCCTGTACCCACACTGCCTCTCCCCCTCCCTCTGTCCCTTGCTCCCTATATCCCTTCCCTCCCCTTCTTTCCCCATCCCCCCATTACCCCCCTCCTCACTCCCCATCACCCATCCTGTCCCCGTACTCCCCCTCCCTGCAGCCCAGCACCAGCACCCCCACCCAGCCTCACCCCTTCCTGGTGCTGGACAGAGGCCTGTGCCTCCACCTCCACTTCAGACTGCAGGCCTGCAGACACAGGCCTGCCCAGGGCACGGCCCTCAGGTCCTGTGACTTCACTGTATATAAGTCGTTTCCCCTGGACAGAGATAACAGTACCTGCCTTACAGGGCTGGGAGCACCATGGGAGTGTGGGCGCGGAGTGAGGAGCACAGGCTGGGAGCACTCGGGAACCCCAGCACGAGATAAGCCTCTCTCTGCACCCACAGAGCGCACCTGTGAGCAGCTATGGATGGAGAGGCTAGAGGAGCGGGGCCAGCTTGGCCCACTGCCTGGCACATCCTAAACTGCATCTCCAGGAAGGACCATTGCCCAGGCCCTGACCCTGGGGTGGGGGTGGGGAGGAGTCGGAGGGACAGTGTGCCTGCCCCGTGGAGACTCCCTGGCCATTGCTGTGCACGGGCCATGGACAGAGGTGCCTCATTGGGGTCCAGGTAACCAGGGCCATCCCTCCCCCACAGAGCCCGTGGACTTTCCTCCCACGCCGCCTCTGCCTCCTGCCCACATGCCACCCCATTGCCCTTCCGCCTGGAGTGCGTTGCTCCCTGCAGTCCGCCAGTCAGCGACCTCCTGAGCAGGAGATTCCATGGACTGACATCGGGGCCAGACCTCCTGGGCTGGAGTCTCAGCTCTCCCACTCAGGGAAGCCGCAAAGATCCCCTTCCCAGCCCCAGAACCTGAGCATGTGACCTGAGCTGGCAAAGGGAGGTGCAGGTGTGACTGAGGTGAGGCTCTGGAGATGGGAGGTCGGCCTGGCTGAGCCGGGTAGGCCCTCCATGGAACACAAGTGTCCTCGTGAGAGAGGCAAAGGGAGAGTCGACACAGAAGGGAAGGAGAGGCACAGGTTCCCCCGGAGCCTCCTGAGGAGCCGGCCCTGCCCTGCCGGCACTGGGCTTAGCCTCACCCGGGAGACTGGTTCTGCACTCCTTCCTCCAGACCAGCGGTCAGCAACCGGTGGTCCGCGAACTACTGGTGGTCGGTGAGGTCTGAAAGATGGGCGACTGCGCTCCAGACTGTCAGAGAACCACCCTGTGCTGCTTCTAGCCTCCGGGTGAGGTAGTTTGCTAAGGCAGCCACAGGGGGCGTGGACACACTCCTAGTGCCTTGCCTCCTCATCTGTAAAATGGGCTGATTGAATACTTCCCTTCCTGGGCTCTGTGAGGGTTAAATGAGTTGGTAGGTGCAAAGAGCTTAGAAAAGCAAATTGTGCTGTTCTTAAAAATTGTGCAAAAACTATCTGCCAAGCTCTAAAGAAGACAGCACTCCTGGCCTCAGGAACTCACCTGCAGCAAGACAGACTCGCAGAGTGATGGCCCAGAAGGCGGCAGGCCGGCGGTGCCTGGGTGCACAGCTGGAAGGGCACTGGGACGGCATCCTGGGGGAGCCCCCTGGAGCTGAGCCTGGAGGGTGGAGGGAGCAGTCAGATAGAGCTTCCGGGGAAAGGGGCCTCAAGCAGAGGGAACAGCATGTGGGGATGCTCAGAGGGATGGGACCATTGAGGGGCCTGCAAGTCATTCCGCAGGGACGGAGCAGAGAAGGATGTGTGGGGCTGGGCCAGCCGTGGAGGTGTGGGGGCTAACCAGGGCGTGACCCTTTGGGAAGTGCATCACTGCGGGGGATGGGGACCTGAAGGCAAGGAGACCAGTCACCCAGGTGTGATCACAGAAGACCAAAGGTTAAAGCGGACCCATTTCATGGACGATGGGGTGAGCAGGGAGAGACCTGGAGTGGGGGCAGTTCCCCAAGGTAACAAGAATCATCACAGCCATGCAATAACAGAGCACTTGGTGCATGCCGCGCTCATGCGGCGCTCGGCCCTCGCTCTGACACCGCGGCTGTCCGCGCCACGCAGAGGGGGCCCAGCTCAGACGCTGCGCAGGGTGGCCAGAGCACTGGGGTGAGGGGATCACTTTCATATGAACTAAGTGGAAGCCTGTTTGGGGACCCCTCTTGTAACACTTTTCTATTATTAGAAATAAAGAAAGCACATGTTTTATGAGCAGCTGAGCCGTCTATCTTCACCACTGGTAACGAAGAACCTGTAGGTCTCCAAGGACGGAAATTCTAACCCTCAGTGTGAGAAGCACCGAGCTGCGTGTCCCGAGCGCAGTGACAGCGGCAAGGCCGGCGAGGGGGAGGGCAGGGGGAGGGCCTGGGTCAGGAGCCCCCCTGCATTGCTGAGGCTTTCTTTCTTGAGCTGACAACAGCGGGTTCAGGAGCAATCACTCAATTTATTGTCTTGTACCTTCCTAAATACCTTTAATAGTTTACAATTAAAAATTGGGAGTGACCTCGTCGGGGGTTCAGTTGGCTGGAGCGTCGTCTCATACACCAAAGGGTTTCAGGTTCCATATCTGGTCGGGCTGCATAGGAGAGGCAGTTAGTTAATCCATGTTTCTCTCTCTCTCACATCAAGGTTTCCCTCCCTCCCTGTAAACACACCCTCCGGTGAGAATTAAAAAGAAATTGGGAGTGACTGGTATGTCCCAGCTCTCCTCTGGAGCTGGTCTGAGGTACCAAGTCATATTCCTTCCGTGACAGGATTGCTGTCCCAGCCAGCCGCGGCCCCTCGCCACACCCTGCTCTGCCTGGGTGCCCGCAGAAGGGGAGGTTACTCTCAGAGTGGTGTATGGCCCTCCTTGAACAGTTCTCACTGTGGGAAAGTTCTTCCTCATGAAGAACCTCCCCAAAAGTAGTCAAAATCCTGCTCCAAGTCCTCCCCGCCCTGAACCACACAATCTGTCCGTCAGCACACAGGCTGGGAAGCCTCAGGTCTTTGAAGACGGTGGTCATATTCCTGCGCTCCCCACCCTACTTCTTCTCCAGGTAAAGCAACCTCAGTCCTCTCTGAGACAAGTGACAGAAAACCAACTCACACCGGCTGATGCCAATAGGTGGGTTTACTAATGTGTGTAACAGGAGTCCAGGGGTTCCTTAGCTTCAGGCATAGCTGGGTCCAGGTGCCCAGGTGGTGCCCTGCCCTGCCTTCCTCCCGTTGGCCTTCTTCTCAGGCACACACCCAGTCAGCTTACCACCCCTGGAGGCGCCAGCACACCTCAATGCTTCCAGCAGAACGCCCCGAAAGCTGGGGTCGTGTGTCATCCCCGGACGGGCCGCTGTGGCCAGGCAAACGGAGCACTTAGTTTGGCTAAGCCTGGGTCATATGACCATGTCTGCATGTCCGCGGTAAGGTCAGCCCCGGCTGACCCACACGGGCTGGCAGGGAGAAGGAAGGCTCCCGCACTCCTCGAGGAGTGGTCAGCACCAAAGGACGGAGCAACAGGCAGGGCGAGGCTCTGAGCAGCCCCGCAGCGGCAGGGGCCAGAGGGCGTGTTCTCCCTAATGTGGCTTCGAAAGCGGCCAGTCCCCGCTGACGGCCAGGCCTGATGGGGGCCTGGGCAGCCGAGCATTTGTTACCTCCTTGGAAGGAAAAGTGGTTAAAACTCAAGCATATCTGCTACTCTGTGGGCCGCTTACAAACAGTTCCAACTCCGACATCCCCTGCGTCTCTCGCCGCTGCCATCAGCATCCGTGCTGTCAGGCCGGTCATGCACGGTGATGGCGAAGGAAATCTCCACGTCCCGCCAAAGTTGTAGAATTTCACGAAGTTGATGCAAGTGATGTTGGAGCAACCCTGAGCTCTGGCACCGTGGCTGACGGGTGGAAACTACCTGGCTGGGTCAGCCCGTCTAAATACCACACCCCACATGAAGAACGTGACACAGTGCCCCCAGGAAAGGGGCTGTGATGCAGGGCCTCGTGGCTGCAGAGCCCGGGGTGGGGCTGTGAGCAGTCACTGCCTGGAAGGGTCTGGAGAACACCCGCAGGCAATTCTGTGGGAAAAGCCAGGCCTCCTCAAATGAACTGTTTTGCTTTCTAAGTATTAGCACATTAATCTAAGAATTAGCATATTAACCTATATTTTCTTGAGTGGATGATAAACTAAGAATTTTCATAGTTTTAATTTAACTTTTCCTTTTTTTGAGAGAGAGAGAGAGAGAGTGGAAGGGAGGGGAGGGGGAGAGAGAGAGACAGAGAGAAAGAAAGAGAGAGAGAGAGAGAGAGAGAGAGAGAGAGAGAGAGAGAGAGAGAGAGAAATAGAGAGAAAATTTGGTTGCCTGGACCCGGGCAGAGAATGAACCTGCAACCAAAGTACGTGCCCTTGACCAGGAATCAAACCCGAGACCCTTTGGTGCACAAGGCAACACTCTAACCATTGAGCAAACTGGTCAGGGCTAATTTTATTTTCTAAATATAATTCCAATTAAAGTTCTTTTCTCCAGTTACTAAAAGTGTTGGTTCCCAATTGCAAGAGGGTTTGTAATCACAGTGGCCTTTTCCTTGGGATAATGAGGCCTCGGGGTGGCCCCAGTGTCTGTGTGGCTCAGCAGGCCCATGGGTGCTGTGTGGGTGGGCCTGCGTCACCTTCTTCCTGAGATGCATCTAGAGCAGGGCTTAGCCCCGTTATGTGCATGAATGAGCCAGCGAGTGAGTGAGTGAGCGAGTGGAGTGAAAATCTGGCCTGCAGGTCTGGGAGCCTGGAACTGGAGCCCAGCAGGGCTGGCCCCTTCTCCGCTGGAAACCAGAGCCTTGCAGAAGGCCCAGGGGTCTCATGCTCCGCCCAGCGATCACCGGCCACTCTGAAATGAGCTGCGCATCCTTCTCCCTGCCCTGCCTTCCTGCGGCTGGGCGCCAAGCACTGGCAAGACCTTTGCCATTCGCCTTGGGGTAGGGGTGGTGGGGCCGGATGGGCCCAATTCACAGAGGCCCAGAGGGGAAGCAGCAGCCACCCAGCTCCCGGCACTGAGGGATTCACGCCTCGCAACCAGCCCCAGCGGTGGGCGACCTCCTGTCTTCCTGGAGAATGAGAGGCTCCGAGCGGGCACGGAGCTGCCCGAAGCCGTGCTGTTAGTACAGGGCAGAGCTGGGCGAGGGGTCCCCCTGCTTTTCCATCTCGCTCCCTTCCAAACGGGTCCTCCTGTCTCTGGGACCCTATTTTCCGCTCTGCAAAAGGGAGGTAAGAGACCCAGCGCACAGGGCCCAGCACACAGGAAATGTTCAGTAAGCACCGGCTGTGTGCTCACGGGGAGGCCTGCTGCCCCCTCTGTCTGGGCTGCGGAGGGCTGTGTGGGAGCCTGGGCCTCGCTGTCTTCACCCTCAGGCAGGCAGGACGGCCTAGGACACACCTGAGCCCTGCTCTGCGTTCCCCCCTCCAAGCCTTGGCCTCCCAGGCCCATCTCCCAGCCATGAGTAGGGTGATTGAAGTGGGATGTC
The DNA here is from genome assembly GCA_025583905.1 of Ia io. NCBI lineage: Eukaryota > Metazoa > Chordata > Mammalia > Chiroptera > Vespertilionidae > Ia > Ia io. The sequence continues at coordinate 50,904,245 of JAJQQW010000020.1, read as the reverse complement.
TACCTAAGGAAGCGCCCCCTTGCATTGTACTGAGTGAGCCAGTAATACATCTATTCCCTCCGGGACAGGACTCTATCCGAGATAGCCCTCCCCCCCTTTCCCTGGCTTCCAGTCCCAGGGGTCTCTCCCCCTTGGCAAGAGTCATTGTCTCCTTTTGGCCAAAGAGAAAATCTAGGGGGAGCTCAAGGCCAAGGCCATTCAGATGCAGAACTGGGCCATAACCCTGGGGAGAGGGGAGAACATCCCAAACTCAAATGCCTTAGATGGTCAGCTTGGTGATTTAAATGTGGGTAAAGAACAATGGGTCACAGCGGTAGGGCCCCAAGAATTTAGAGTCCTTAAAGGCATTTCCACTCCAAAATCTTCAAACACTTTGCTCTTTCCAACCCAGCAGCCTGGATTCCACCTCCAAGCGGCCCCTTTGAGGTCTTCGCACCAACGCTGTCGTTACGGGCACCTGTGCTGCGCCGTGAGCCCCTCCCTTCTCGCTCTCTTACACGCATGAGCTAAGGATGACGGGCAGTTTCAGCAGTCTCCTGGACGGGGCGATGGTGCTGGCAGGGACCCCGGCCAGTTTCCGGTTCTCCCTGAGAAACCCCATGCCCTCCCAGCAAGCACAATCTCAAGATGGTTAACCCCGTAAGTGGCTCTTGCTCACAAGCCTGCCTGTCTTAGGGGAAAACCACTCTTCAGATCTCTGCTCATGGGACAACCCCTCCTGGAGGCCTTCCCTGAATTCCTCAACAGGACCAGGTCATTCACGTCATGCCTGTGCTTCACAGCTTGCTTTTCATAGGTAACTTTTACATAGCAACCCAGAGCCTAACCTGACGTCTGACCCACTCTGTAAAAGGCATGGAATAGGTGAATAACTCACCTGCTGTGTGACCTTGGAGGGGTGACTTCACCTCTCGGAGCCTGAATTCTCTTCTCTGTAAAATGAGTTGTGATGAGAAAGTATTTATTTATTTTAAATAATTATTATTGATTTCAGAGAAGAATGGAGAGGGAGAGAGAAACATCAACGATAGAGAGTCATTGATCAGCTGCCTCCTGCATGCCCCCTACTGGGGATTGAGCCTGCAACCTGGGCATGTGCCCTTGACCGGAATCGAACCTGGGATCCTTCAGTACACAAGCTGACGCTCTATCCACTGAGCCAAACCAACTAGGGTGAGAAAGCATTTAGAGCAAGCATGTCAAACTCAAAGGCTAACACGGGCCAAATGAATAAGATGTAAGTTTTATGTGGCCACAAACAAACAAAAGCTTCAATTTTCATAGAAATAGGTTTATTTCGATAGAGACATGCTGAATACAAAGGGCTGAAATAAATGAGTCATCGTTAACATAAAATAATAGAACATTTTAATAAAAATTAATACTTTCTCTTAAACATGAACTTACCCGACACTGAATAACTGCACAAATTAATAAGCGTAATGCAAATAAACCTATTTTTTTTGTTCTCTGAAGGTGAAATAGTTCCTGCTGCACACACCAAACAAGTCAGTCCAAGACTAGTGACGTGGCCATTGGCTGCTAAAATACTCACTGCTGGTATTAGTGGAGAGAAATGGTGTGCCTCCACGTAAGGTACGTAAGGGAAATGAAGGCAACACGATTATAGTAATCAGTCATTAGCGAACGTTGTAGTTCATTATTAATAACTAGGTATAACAGGATATTGTAAAAATTGAGTTACGGCCCTAACCGGTTTGGCTCAGTGGATAGAGCAGATGGAAGGGTCCCAGGTTTGATTCTGGTCATGGGCGTGTACCTTGGTTGTGGGCACATCCTCAGTAGGGGGCGTGTAGGAGGCAGCTGAATGATGTTTCTCTCTCATCAATGTTTCTAACTCTCTCTCTCTACCCCTCTCACTTCCTCTCTGTAAAAAAATCAATAAAAAATATTTTAAAAAATTGAGTTACGAAAATTTTTTTTAAATATATTTTATTGATTTTTTACAGAGAGGAAGGGAGAGGGATAGAGAGCTAGAAACATCGATGAGAGAGAAACATCGACCAGCTGCCTCCTGCACACCCCGTACTGGGGATGTGTCCGCAACCAATGTACATGCCCTTGACCGGAATCGAACCTGGGACCTTTCAGTCCACAGACCGACGCTCTATCCACTGAGCCAAACCGGTTTCGGCCGAAATTTTTATTAAAACGTTTCTTACATACCATTATATTGGCTGGGCTGCAAAAATATTTGTTTTTGGGCCGCATGCGGCCCGTGGGCTGCGAGTTTGACATGCCTGTTTTAGAGAATATATGGCGAGTGAGGCTTAACAATGGCTCACAAAGATATCCAGGTCTGCTTGGCTGGCGTGGCTCAGTGCTTGAGCATCGACCTATGAACCAGGAGGTCATGGTTTGATTCCTGGTCAGGGCACATGCCCAGGTTGCAAGCTTGATCCCCAGTGTGGGGCATGCAGGAGGCAGCTGATCAATACTTCTCTCTCATCACTGGTGTCTCTATCTCTCTCTCCCTTGCTCTTTGAAATCAATAAAAATTTATTTTAAAAAAAGATATCCGGTCTTAATCCCTGGGGCCTATGAATAGTTTGTTATATGGCAAAGGGGGGGAGGTTCTTGCAGAGGTGACTGAATTACAGGTCTGAGATGGAGAGAGTATCCGGGATAACCCAGGAGGGCCCAATAGAATCACAAGGCCCTTATGAGGGGAGGCAAGATAGCCAAAGGAAGTAGGAGATGTGGCAACAGAAGCAATTATTTCCTTACCTTTTCCACCTTCTGGAGGCCAGCAAGGGCTCATGAGCCATGAAATGCAGGTGGCTTCCAGAAGCAAGCAAAGGCAAGGACAGATCCTCCCCTAGAGTCTCCAGGAGCTAGCCCTTCCACACCCTGACCTTAGCCCAGTGAAACTGATCTCAGACTTCTGGCTCCCAGCCTGGGAAGAAGAAATCTATGTTGTTTTAGAACATTAGACTTGTGGTCTGTTGTTACTGTGGCCCTAGGAGAATAACATACGCGGAAGGCATCTGGCACACAGTAGGTGCTCAGAAATGGCCCCAGGGTCCTCCTCTTCTTGCTGCTCACTGCTGTTCCCGCGTGGCCTTCCGCTGGGTTCTCGCAGCAGCAGGTTAAGGCAGGGAGGCAGGAGGCTGAGCCACGCTGGGGGCGAGGAGGCCTCAGGACGGGTGAAAGGGACCATCCCCACACATCTAGCATCTGACCTAAAATGCCAACAGCATTCACTGCATACCAGGCTCTGGCTACTGCTCCCCACATCCGACCTCATCAATCCTCTCAGCAACCCAGGGAGTGGGAACCACTACCATTCCCATTCATGTCACAGACAGGGAAACGGAGTCTCAGCAAGTTAAGTGGTTTGCCCAAAGATTTAGAAACCAAGTCTGTCTCACCCAGAACCTGTGCTTAAGCTACACTGAGACGACACAGTTCACCTTGACCCAGCTCCCGTCTCGCCTGCCCCAACCCCTGGGCTGGTGGGAAGGGCTCTGAGAGCCAGGACAGGGGACTTTAGCCCTCTGCACTTCAGTTTCCTCAGGAGCAAAACAGGATTAGTCTGCCTACAGAGGGGCGACAGGATCAAATGAGATGCATAGAAAGGGGTACAGTCATCTGGTCCCCCCCAAGATAAAAGGGCACTGTCCTTCCAACCCCACTGCCTTATTTTACAGATGAGGAAACAGAGGTTTGATACAGGAACTCACTAGTCCCCACAGCACCTGGGAGCTCTGACACGCTGACCACCTCCACAACACCAGTAGACCGCAGAGGCTGGCGGCGGGGGGCGGGGGCGTGCCTTCCTGAGCAGGGCTGCTGGCTTTCAGCCTGCGTTCCGGTGAGTGGAAGCCTTGGAGTGGCAACTGTCAGGGAGTCTCTAAGTTAACGGGTTCATGCACTCGTTCATTCAACATTAAGGTCGTCTGCCCATGGCTTCCTTCCCAGTGGCACTAGGATTGCACCTGCACTTCTCCCCAGACCCTCTATAGCCCCGGAGAGCCTGGTCCTCTGTGAGGCACTGCCTTCAGCATGCCACCAAGCTCTCTTCTGCCTCAGGGCCTTTGCACTTGCTCTGCCAGAGATGCTCTTCCTGTCGCTCTACCCTCCACAGTGCCTTCCTGCTATTCCGTTCCCTGCTCAGAGAGGCCTCCTACTCACACTCCCAGCTAGGTGGCCGCTCACTTCACCTGCCGTCAATTCACCCGCAGCTTTTCCCCCAGCAGTTATCTTTCCACACATAAGCACTGGTTTGCTGTGGTCTCTCTCCACCAGGACACCAGCTCTGTGACAGCAGGAACCACTTACTTCTGCTGATTCCTCAGCGCCCAGCAAGGTGCCCAGTAAGTGAAGACATTAACATCCAGCCCATTGCATTTAGGATTCGAAAATGTTTCCAGAGAAGATCACAGTGAGGGCTACTGGTGGGGCCAGGCAGGAGCCTGGCCTAGAGGACAGGCCAGAGGCTGGGAGCACCTGAGAGCAGGGTGTCGGTCCAAATCCCCTGCTCGAGGTTGCAGCGGTCACCCCAACTTCGTTCTGCGGCGTCCCCAAGCCTGAGACGGAGCATGAAAGTTTTGAGGGCTTTTTGAGGGCCCCACTGGGACCCCACCACCAAGCCTCCCTCCCCCAAAGCGCACGGGCGGGCGGGCGCGCGGGCGCAGTGGGCACGCGGGCCGCCAGGGGGTGCTGTCGGGGCGCGCACGGCCCTGCGGGCGCCGGGGCGCGGGCGAGCGCAGCCAGGCCGCCCGGGAACTTTTTCCTCCCGCTCCCCCTGCGGCCCCCACGCCGAGCCGCTCCCGCCTCTGTGCGCAGGGGAGAGCGTTTCCCGCGGTCACAGGCAGCCCGTCCGGGTGCGCGGCCAGGGCCGGGTCCCGGTGCCGCCCCGCCCGCGGCTGGGCCGGGAGAGGCGGACTGGAGCGCGGGCGGCGCGGCCGGGAGGCGAGCGGAGCAGGCCGCCCACTGCGGCCCGAGCGCCGGCGCGAGGAGGGGGCGCGCGGCCCGCCTCCTTCCTGCCCGCGCGCGGCGGGCGGCGGCCGACCCGGACCCCATGGCTTCCCGGGCCTCGGGGCCGCGAAGCCGCAGCGCCAGGCCCAGGGCCCCCGAGTGAGCGGCGCGAGGTGAGCACCGAGCGCGGGCGGCGGGGGCGGCGCGGGCGGCGGGGCGAGGCCGGGGAGAAGGGGAGGGGGCCCGCGCGCAGGAGCCCGGCCCCTGCTTTGTGTGGCGTGGGGGGCGCAGGTCACAGATGGCCGAGTGGGAGTGCAAGGTGGGGCGCCTGCGCCGCGGAGGGGGGCTCAGGGAATGCGCGCGGCCGGTGGGGTCGGGTCGGCCGTGGACCCTGGAAGCGCGGGTCGCGTGTGCGGCAGGAGGCCCTGCGCGCTCGGGAGCCGTGTGTGTGCGGGCGTGGGGTGGGGGCGCGGGGCATTCTGTGGGCCGGAGCGGACCTTTGTGCGCGCGCCCCGTGGGACTCGGGCCGGCGGGGGCCGCAGCTCGGGAGCCAGGGACGCGCGGGGCGGGCGGGCCCGCGTGGGCGACGGGGCTCCAGGGCTCAACGCCCCTCCACCCGGGCAGGGCGCCGGGCCTGCGCAGGCCGCGACCCGGAGAAGCTGCCCCGAGGCCGGGCGCCCCGACGCGGCCAGGCCAGGCTCGGGCCCTTCGGCGGTGGCGTTACGTCCGGGCTCCAGACACGCGAGCCCGTGTCCCCGGACAGCGGCGCGGCCAGGTCCACGGCCCCCGCGCAGGGGCAGCCGGCGGCCGCGGAGACCAGCGTCCCCCGAGCGCGGGGGGCGAGGGATGGCAGGACACGGGGTGACATTTGGGCGCGTCGGAGCCGCCAGGCCCGAGGCCGCTGGGCCCGTGGTCCTCCTTCCGTCCGGGCCGGGCCGGGCCTCCTCCGGGGAAGCCGGGCCGGGGGCGCCGGGGCCGCGGCTCAGAACGGACCGACGGGTAACAATGCGCGTCGGGGGCTGGGGGCAGGGCGACCGCGCTGAATGGCGGCCCTGCCGGAGCCTCCGCGCCGCGCTCTCCCCGCAACCCCTTCGCTGGTCGCTGCAGCTCTGATCCCAGGACCCACGCGGGACCGCGCGCCTCCCTCCACCCGGAGCGCACCCCCGCCCTGTTCTCTCCCAACGCAGCGCCGCGTGGAGGACTCAAGGGCGTTCCATCTGGTTGCAATCCCGTTCTCAAGCTTCGGCGGGGCTGCTCAGACCCCCGCTGACGTCAGAGCAGGAATGACTTCTTTCTATTTGGTCTTCTCAGATGTCTGCTGCCCTGGGAGGGGCGGGGGTTAGGCCAGCTCTGCTGTGGGGGCGCCCGGGCCCGGGGAGCCCGGGCGGGCGTGGGGGCGCGGGGCGGCTCTGCTCCTCTTCCCGCACCGCCCGCCTGAGGTCAGGCTCCCCCTGGGTGGGGACCGCCTTCGCCGCAGGCAGTGGGGCCTCTCCCGCTGGCCACACAGCCGCGTTTCCACGGCTTCCCTGGGACTGGCCCTCCTCATCTGGACGCTGGGAAAGAACCTTCTAGTTTCCCACCCGCCCCTTGACCACGAGGGCCCAGGAGCTTCCAGGAGGACACCCCTAAGTGCAAAGAGAAGGGCCATTTGTGTGACAGAGAGAGCAGAGACATTCTGGTCTGGAGGAGATTCAACCCCAAAATTCTGGCTAAGGCTCTCAAAAGCAAGGGCCTTGGAGGGAAAGAAAGTATTCCAAGGGGCGACCGGAAGCTGACTGGGGAGTGGGCCCAACGGGACAATTCCAATAGCCAGGCACCCCGGACTTCCTACTCAGCAGTCAGTCAACCTCCACACTCTCCCCCTGGACCAAGAGGCCCTTGCAGGCCGGACCCTCGTCTGATTCCTCTTTAGACTAACAAGCTGCGCCAGTGGCTTTCACGTTCTTGCCAGTGACCTGTGGTGAGAAATGCATGAGGCCGCACCTTTGTTCTCCCCCGGTATACAGCTGCAGTGAGGGTTAGGGAAATAACGCTTGCTTCTACTTCCTCTCTTGACCTGGTACTTTATATTCTAGTCTCTCTAATTTTTTTTTTTAATTGCTGGTGGCAACTCACTAACTTGATATTACAATCCACTAATGGGTCATACCCAGGGTTTGAAAATACTTATAAAATATTATTCTATTGGGGTGACAGATTATATAGATTTCAAGTTACATTTCTGTGATACATCATCTGTGTACTCATTGTGTATCCCCAGAGTCAAGTCACCTTCTGTTAACATATATTTGACCCCCTTTACCTTTTACTACCCTTAACTCCTCGAATTTTCTCCTTTTTAATTACTCACACAGCACATGGATTTTTCTTGTTGCAAAAAATGCAAAAAAAACCCAAAGTAGAGTAAACGTGCCCTCTGCACCCCTCACAGGTACCAGTTAACAGTTGGAGTACATCCTCCCAGACCCTGTGCTCCTCACGTGTGCATCTGTCATACACACAAACCCCTCGTCTTCTTTCCCCCAAAGGCGAGCAGCCTCAGGCCCCTGTTTTGCAGCGTCCCTTTTCCTTAACGTTTGTCCCTGTGAGGCCGCAGGGGGCGGTGCTTCAGGGCAAGGCTTCTGGTTGGCCGGGCCCCACTGCACACTGGATGAGCTATTGCCTCTCCGTGCCTCAGTGTCCCTGTCTGCACAAGGGGAGTAAGAACTGTCCTGGCCTCACAGGACTACAGTGAAGAGTTAATGAGTTCATTACTATCAACTGTGGAGCAGTACTTGTCCCTGTAAATGCCAGTTGCACCATCATCATTACTTTGTTTCCATGGCAGCTATTGCTTTTAGTCGCTGCCTGTGGCTGTGGCATGGCTGCTCCCTCCCCCCTCTGATGTGGGGCTCTGCAGGAGGAGGTGGGCGCTGTGTGCGCAGAGCGGTGCTCCTGTAGGCCAGGCACGGGGCTCGCTGGCCCCAAGGGAACAAACATTTTCCGGGGACCCACTGTGTTTGAAGGCCTTGGCTTACTGCAGCTGCCCCCAAGAGGTCACACAGCCCAACAGGTGGGTGAGACCTGGCTAATACCCGCCGGGCAGCACTGTCATGGGAGCCCACAGCAGGGCTTTGTGCAGGGAGCAGGCCCCTGTGACAGCGCCATGCAGGCAGTGATGGGGATGAGGAGGGACAGAGCGGAGGCAGCATCTTGGTAAGACTTGCCCAAGGGAAGAAGCGCAGAGGGAGATGGTGGATGATCCTGTCCCAGGTGGGCGGGACAGACAACCTGAGCTTCAGGATTCAGGAGCAAGTGTGCCCAGTCATGGCCAGAGTGGGGGCTTCGTGGAGGTGGGGGCTTCGTGGAAGAAAGGGCTGGGAGCAGGGCTTTAAGCACAGGTGGGTAAGAATGAGGGGTATTCCTGGCAGAGGGAACACACAGCATGTCTTTGGAGGCTGAAACGGACGTGACCTCTACCGTGGCCAAGAGGGGTGGAATGGTGCAGAGGGAATGGCGGCAGAAAAGGCTGGGCTGTTGCTGGGCCTCCTCGCTGGCCTCCCTGTCTCAAAACTGTCCCTTCCCAGTGTGGGCCATACCACCAGCCTGATCTTCCTCAGCCACAGCGATACTTCCAGTGGCTCATGCTGCCTCCTGGGTAAGTCCAGTCCAGAGTCTTCCCCCAGCCCCAGGGCCCTTTCTGGCATTCAGTCCCCTCCCTCCAGCCACAGCACAGCCCTCCTTCCCAGGTCGCCATGTGCACCTCCTGGCCTGCTTCTTCCACTGAGATGCCCTCCACCTTCCTCCCAAGACAAAACAGAAGTCTTGTCTCCCTCTTCTCTGATGGTTGAGGGAGAGGGAGAGAGACAGGCAGAGATATGGGGGTGTGGGGGGAGAGAGATGAGAAAGAGTGAGGGAGATGCTCTTGTTGCTGAATGGTATGCTTAGAATCAGGAAAGAATTATCCAGGAGAACTAGGAGTTCTCGTGACCCTGGACAGTCATTGGTTCACTCGTTTGTCTGACTGTCCCTCCATTCAGCAGACAGGCCCTCAGTGTTGCTCCCAGCCCTGTGTGCACACCTTCCCGCCCTCCAGCCTGTGGGCCAGGCGGACAGTGAACATAGTTTCTGCACAAAGTGACCGTGCTCAGGAGAGAAGGAGGGAGCAGATGAGCAGGGCCAGTGTGTGTGTGTGTGTTGCGGGGGGCACTGTTTAGGAGTTGTGGGTGGAAAGCCGGGATGGTGGGCATCTCCCCTCTCCTCTTGGGCCTGAGTGTTACCTGTAAATTGGGGAGGGTGGACTGTTGGGGCTGAGAAAGTAGGGGACTGGTGGGGAGGGCTGACGGGGCAGGGCAGGGGCTTGCTCAGGGTGTTGGACAGGCCCCAGCGTGGGTCTCCAGAGAAGACGTGCAGACTTGGCCGAGCTCCTTCCTTGGAGACTGCCTGTGCACAGTGCAGTTTGGTGGGGGAAGCACTAGATTTGGAATCAGGAAGAGGTTTAGTTCCAACTGCTGCTTCAAGCAAGTCACTTCCCTCTCTGAGCATCAGTTTCCTCTCGAGGCCCTGAGCTCGGGGTCTTAAACACAGACATGGGGGTTAGGCCAGCCTTGGTTCAAGTCCAGGCACCTGCTGTCTTCTCTGAAGCTCCATAAGCCACTTTAAAATGGGTGGAACCCCAGGCCCTCCTGGTTACACTCAGTATGCGTGGCTGTTACTCTCGTTGCTAAAGGACTCTGCATGAGGAAGAGACTGCTGTTCTTCCGTTCCCATTCATCCAGGTGGCATCTAAACCTGCAAGGTAACACTGGCCAAAACAGTTTCTTTTCCAGCCAGGTTGAGGCTGATCGATTGAGTGGCTTTTTGTTACACTTAGTAGGGCAGGTAAGAATTATAGTTTTCTGGTCAGAGTTTATTTCTAAAAAGGGGCTTTGCTCCAGCAATTCTTTACTTCCAGGCAGTAAATATGGCAGTATAACCACAAACTCGTCCGTTCGTTCGTTCGTTCGTTCATTCATTCATTCATTCGTTCATTCATTCATTCATTCATAAATCACATTGCATACCAGGGTGCTGGGAGGACAGCCATTAACATGAAGCATTTCTGATACAGCATAGTGGATAAGCACATGTATTTTGGAGTTCATCTGCCACGTACTTTGCCATGTACTAACTTGGGCAAGTTATTTTATTTGCTCAGTCTATAAAATGGGGAAATGGTAGCACCTACCTCAGTGGGTTGTTGGGAAAGTTAGTGAGTTAATGCAGATGTAATATTTAAAGCAGGGCAACGGCTTGAGGACGGGCCCTTCTCCATTGTTTGCATTCCTGCCCTGAAGAATCGCACAGACCAGCTTGGTGCTGAGGGAGGCCAGTCGCAGCCGGGACTTTCCTGAGAGGGTGATGCCTGGGAAGGGGGTGGTGGAGTGCCGAGCACCTGTCTGGGCAGGCCAACATCTTGCATCAGCACTCCTCAGCCCTCCTGGCCCTGTCAGACCTATGGGCACCTGGGAGCTCATGGGTGAGGGTGAGGGCTGCGGTGCGAGGGCCTAATTCTGCCTGGCACCAGGTGGGCTTCGGATCTAAAGAATTTCAGTATCAAATATCGAAGCTGAAAGTGTTTCCTGATTGACATCCTACATTGCCAGCGGCTGCCGGCCCATATCTGGGTGTCCTTAGACATCAGGTACCTCCATCTTTCTTAGCTCTACTTCCTCATTCACCAAATAGTAAGACTAATAGTACCTACTTCATAGTTTTGTTTTTAAAAGGATTCAGTGAGATGGTGCCTCTAATGTACTTAGCTGTACTTGACACATAGCAAAGTGCTTAATAAATATTGCCTATTAGTAATAACAGCCCTCAGAAAACAAAATTTGTAAATGAAAAAATGCCTGAAAGATTTCTTATTGGTGGCTACAGCTCCTTAGAGATGGGAAGTTGTAAAACTTGACTAGCCCTATAGGGCAAAGAATTACAACAATGACAGGAAATATACTGAGGCTCAGAGAAATTTAGCTACTGTAGCAAAGTCACACAGTAATCCAGGATGGGTTAGGGAAGGGGGAACCACACTGGATTTTAATACTGTGCTTTCTGATGCTTTGATAGTTATTCCTTCATCAAACAGTTATGGACAATCAGTATTGATATACAGCTGAGGTCATATGGGCCTGGCTTCTGAAAGTTTCTGGTCTGATGAGAAAATGAAATTTATACACTATTATAGTAAGAGGTAAAGAGGTAAAATAAAAATCACCTGTTCTAGAGGGGGAACCAAGATGGCAGCATAGGTAAACGCAGTACTCACATCCTCCCACAACCACATCAAAGTTACAACTAAAATACAGAACAACCATAATTCAGAACCACCTGAAATCTGACGGGATGGAAGTCCCGCAACTAGAGAAGGAAAGAAGAAAGCTCATGAGATTGGTAGGAGGGGCAGAGGCACAAAGGCAGGAATGGGCTGGTCCGACACCCATGTGTGGTATTTTTTTTATCAGAAGGGATATCTTGGTTGTGGAGGCCACCTGTGAGGAGCAAGGCATCCCATCCCCACCCCACCAGACCCCTCAGCCCAGGGTTCCAGTGCTGGGAAGAGAAATCCCTGTAACTTCGGACTGTAAAACCCAGCAGGGATTGTGACTGAGTAACACAGACGCTGCCGGAAACCCAGGCAGTACTCTTAAAGGGCTGGTGCACAGACTTGCTTGGACTTGCTCCCTCTGAGCTCCAGCACTGGGGCACCAGCTTGAAGGATCCAGGGAGATACAGGGAGGAACTAAATTGTCTGACATCAAGACAAGAACTTGGGGCAGCTTTCTCCCAGACAAAAGTGCTCCCTACCGCAGAGTGACTGGCAGGCGCCATATCTGAGTCTCCATCAACCTGGCCCACAACTTCACAGTGCTGGTGATTCCCTGAGACCCTGCCCCACCCAATTTGCAGCCCCACCCAAGCTGTTTGCAGCAGCTTTTCCATATGAATGGCCTGTCCGGGCTCAGGCTTCAGACTTGCCTAAAATCTCTCAAACAAGCAGTAGCTGGACTCAGTGTGCCCCATAACTCTCAATAAGTGTCCCTAGGCCCATCACTAGCAACAACCTGCCTTAGTTCACAGTTTGGCCTCTCACGGGCATCGCCAAGCTCAACACAAGTAGCAGCCATCTGCAGGTTGCTCTAGCTTGTGCTCGGTGGCTCCAGGTAGGGCACAGGCAGTGGCTGACTTTGTACCGCCTGGGTGGCCCCAGAGCCAGTGCACCCAGTGGACAGCTTCAGACCACGCCACATTAAAACTGTACACATCCATGATCAACACTCTCAAGGGGCAGACTTGGTGAGCAACAAAGCCCCACAGAAGCAAGTCCTCCATAGGAGTGTCTCCTGCACAGCAGCTCTCCCACTGTATTCACAGCTGGTCCTCACAGCCAGTTGGTTTGAATGTCAATTCTTCCCAGTTATGCCAACAGCAATCAAGACTCAACTACAACAGGACAGTACACACAGCCCATACAGAGGTGCACCTAGAGTACCCAGCCACTGGGCCTACAGGACACCTACTACACAAGGCCACTCTACCAATCCTAGGAGACACAGCAGCCCTACCTAATCATAGAAACAAATACAGGGAAGAAGCCAAAATACGGAGACGAAGGAACATGTCACAAATGAAAGAACAGAGGAAATCTCCAGGAAAAAAAATAAAGAACTAAATGAAATCCAAGCAAGCAAAAACTGCTAGATACAGAGTTCAAAACCATGGTTATAAGGAGGCTCAAGGAACTTAATGAGAGCTTCAAGGGACTTACTGAGACTTTCAAGGATCTTGGTGAGAACATCAAAGACATGAAAAAGGACCAGTCAGATGAAGGATACACTAACTGAAGAATAATTTACAGGGAATCAACAGTAGAGGATGCCGAAAATCAAATCAGCAATTTGGAATATGAGAAAGCGAGCAAACAAAGAACCCACCCAATCAGAAGAGCAAAAACGAAAAAAGAATCCAAAAATATGAAGATAGTGTAAGGAGCCTCTGGGACAACTTCAAGTGTACCAACATTTGCATTATGGGGGTGACAGAGGAGAAGAGAAAGAGCAAGATATTGAAAACCTATATGAAAAAATAATGACAGAAAACTTCCCCTACCTGGTGGAAAAAATAGACTTACAAGTCCAGGAAGTGCAGAGTCCCAAACAGGAGGAACCCAGAGGCCCACATCAAGACATCATAATTAAAATGCCAAGGGTTAAAGACAAAGAATCTTAAAAGCAGCAAGAGAGCCTGGCTGGCGTGGCTCAGTGGTTGAGCACTGACCTATGAACCAGGAGGTCACAGTTTGATTCCAGGTCAGGGCACATGCCTGAATTGTGGGCTCGATCCCTAGTGTGGGGTGTGCAGGAGGCAGCTGATCAATGATTCTCATCATTGATGTTTCTATTCCCCTCCCTTCCTCTTCCTGAAATCAATAACATTTTTAAAAAATAAAAATAAATAAATAAAAGCAGCAACAAAAAAAGCAGTTATCTACCAGGGAGCACCCTTACGACTGTCAGCTGATTTTTCAGTAGAAATTCTGCAGGCCAGAAGGAAGTGGCAAGAAATATTTAAAGTGATGAATAGCAAGTACCTACAATCAAGATTACCCAGCAAACTATCATTTAGAATTGAGGGTCAGATAGATTCACAGACAAGAAAAAGATAAAGGATTTCATCACACCAAACTAGTATTACATGAAATGTTGAAGGGTCTTAGGAGAACAAAGAAGGAGAAGGATAAAAAAAATATGAATAATAAAATAGCAATAGAAGATGGTGGTGTCATAAAACGCCTGTACTTGCTGCCTCCCATAACCACATCAAAATTACAACTAAAACACTAGTACAGAACAATCATTATGCAGAACCACCTGAAAGCTGGATGAATGGAAGTCCTACAACTATAGAAGTAAAGAAGAAAACACATTGAGACTGGTAGGAGGGGCAGGGGCACTGAATGGGCTGGTCCAACACCCTTCTGTGCTGTTTTTTAATTGGGAGGGAGTTCTCTGTGGAGACCACCCATGAGGAGCAAGGGGCCCCATCCCCACACTAGCCCCCCAGCCCAGGGTTCTAGAGCTGAGAAGAGAAGTCCCCATAACTATGGGCCGTAAAAACCAGTGGGGATTGTGGCTGAGTGACACAGAGACTATGTGAGACCCAGATGTTTTGTTTAAAGAGCTGGCCCACAAAATTATTTGGACTCCCAGCACCAGGTGGCTGTGGTGACCCAGACACATACGGGGAGGAATTGGATTGTCTGGTATCAGGGCAGGAACTTGGGGTGGCTTTCCCCCAGACGGGGGTGTTTGCAAGAGTCATTGTTCCTGTGCTGGGATCTCCCCTATTGTAAGGCTGACTGGCAGCCATACCTGAGTCTCCATCAGCCTGGAGCACACTGTTTGCTCAATTCGTATGATTCCCTGAGGCCCAGCCCTATCCAATTTGCAGGCCCACCCCAGCTGTTTGCATCAGTTTTTCCATATGAATGGCCTGAATTGGCTCAGGCTTCACACTTTGCTAAAATCTCTCAAACAATCTGCAGCTGGTGACGGTGTGCACCAAAGCAATCAATAAAAGGTCCAAAATCTGACCCTAGCACCAGCCTGCCTTGCTTCACAGCTGGGCCTCACCTGGGCACCTCCAAGCCCAATACAAATAGCAAATATCAGCTGTCTGCAGATCCCTCTGTAGCTCCTGCCAGGTGGCCCCAGGGAGTGACTGACTTTGCACCTCTGTGGAGGCCCCAGAGCCAGTGCACCTGGTGGACAGTTCAGACCATAACAAATCCACAACTCCACAAATCCACCAAAGTCCCACTGGTCCAAAGGGGTGTCTCCTGCACAGCAACTCTCCCACTGTAGTTGCAGCTACTCCTCCCAGCCAATTGGCCTGGAGGTCAACTCCTCCCACTGACACCAACAGCAATTAAGGCTCAACTACAAGACTATGCACACAGCCCACAAAGGGGCACACCTAGTGTGCCCAGCTCAGGTGACTCGGGAGGCTGAGCCACTGGGCCCTATAGGACACCTCCTACACAAGGCCACTCTACCAACTCAAGGACACATAGCAGCTCTACCCAGTACATAGAAACAAACACAGGGAAGCAGCCAATATTCGGAAACAAAGAAACGTCACAAATGAAAGAAATGGAAGGAAGCAAACTGCTGGACACAAGAGTTCAAAACCACGGTTATAAAGGTGTTAATGAGAGCTTCAAGAATCTAAGTGAGAATGTCAAAAACATGAAAAAGAACCTGCCAGAAATACAGCAATTGGAATATGAGGAATCAAAAAACACCCAATCAGAAGAGCAAAAAGAAAAAACAACAACACCCAAAATATGAAGATAGTGTAAGGCAAGCATGTCAAACTCACAGCTGGTGGGCCACATGCCTCGTTTGACATGTTAGTTGTAAGGAGCCTCTGGGACAACTTCAAGTGTACCAACATTCACATTATGGGGGTGCCAGAAGGAGAAGAGAGCAAGCAAGATACTGAAAACTTATTTGAAGAAATAACGACAGAAAACTCCCCCTACCTAGTGAAAGAAATGGACTTACAAGTCCAAGAAGCTCAGAGAGTCCCAAACTAGATGAACTCAGGGGCCCACATCAAGACACATCATAATTAAAATGCCAAGGGTTAAAGACAAATAAATTTTTTAAATTTATTTTTTGTATATTTAAAAAAATCTTTATTGAGAGTATTAGATGTCTCTCTTTTACTTCTCCATTGCCCCCCTCCACCCAGTTCCCACCCCACCCCAGGCCTTCACAATCCTATTGTCTGTGTCCATAGGTAATGCATATATGCATATAAAATCTTTAATTTCTTCCTGCCTCCCACCCCTGTTCCCTCTGAGAATCGTAGTCTGTTCCATTTCCATGCCTCTGATTCTATTTTATTCACCATTTTATTCTGTTTATTAGATTTCTTGTTTATTTTGATTTTTAGATTCAGTTAAGTATTTATTGCCTTTTTATTGTTCATATTTTTTATCTCTTTCTTTTTGTTTTTCCTCTTCTTAAAGAAGACCCTTCAACATTTCATGTAATACTGGTTTGGCGGTGATGAACTCCTTTAGCATTTTCTTGTCTGTGAAGTTCTTTATCTGACCTTTAATTCTAAATGATAGCTTTGCTGGGTAGAGTAATCTGGGATGTAAGTCCTTGCTATTCATCATTTTGAATATTTCTTGCCAATTCCCTTCTGGCCTGCATAGTTTCTGTTGAGAAATCAGCTGAGTTGTATGGGTGCTCCCTTGTAACTAACTGCTTTTCTCTTGCTGCTTTTAAGATTCTCCGTCATTAACTGTTGGCATTTTAAGTATTATGTGTCTTGGTGTGGGCTTCTTTGGGTTCCTCCTGTTTGGGACTGTCTGTGCTCCCTAGACTTGTAAGTCTATTTCTTTCACTGGGTAGGGGAAGTTTTCTGTCATTATTTTTTCAAATAGGTTTTTAATATCTTGCTCTCTCTCTTCTGCCACCACCATAATGCAAATGTTGGTAAGCTTGAAGTTGTCCCAGAGGCTCCTTACATTATGTTCATATTTTTTATTCTTTTTTTTTCTCTTGATTGGGTGTTTTTTTATTCCTAATATTCCAAATCAATTTGATTTTCAGAATCCTCTATTCTACAGTATATTATTTTTATTTCAGTCAGTGTATGCTTAATTTCTGACTGGCTCTTTTTTTTTTTCTTTTTCTTTTTTTTTTTTGGCATTCTTACTAAGATCCTTGAAAATCTCACAAAGCATAAAAAAAAAAAAAAATTATCACAAAGCCCCTTGGAGGTCTCAAGAAGATTCTTGAGTAACCTTATAACCGTGGTTTTGAACTCTATATCCAGTAGTTTGCTTTCTTCCATTTCTTTCATTTGTGACATGTTTATCTCCACATTTGGGCTGCTTCCACATTTGTTTCTATGTATTGGGTAGAGCTGTTATGTCTTTGAGTTGGTAGAGTGGCCTTGTGTAGTAGGTGTCCTGTAGGGCCCAGTGGCTCAGCCTCCCCAGTCACCTGATCTGGGCACTCTAGGTGCACCCTTGTATAGGCTGAGTGCACAGTCTTGTTGTAGTTGAGCCTTGATTGCTGTTGGTGTCACTGGGAGGAGTTGACCTCCGGGCCAATTGCCTGTGAGGACCAGCTGTGACTACAGTGAAGAGCTGCTGTGCTGGAGACACCCTTATGGGGCAGGACTTGTTCAGTGGGGCTTTGGTGCTCACTGAGTCTGCCCCTGAGTGTGTCGCTTGTGGGTGTGTAGGGTTGTATGGTGTGATCTGAGCTGTCCACCTGGTGCACTGGCTCTGGGGCCACCTGGCAGGAGCTACAGAGAGATCTGCAGATTCCTCCTATTTGTATTGGGCTTGGAGGTGCCCAGGTGAGGCCAAGCTGTGAATCAAGGCAGGCTGGTGCTAGTGCTGGGTCTTGGGCCTTTTGTTGATAGGTATTGGGCACCCTGACCAAGCTGCAGCTTATTTGAGAGATTTTAGCAAAGTGTGAAGCCTGACCCAGGACAGGCCATTCATAAGTAAAAGCCACTGCACACAGGGTGGGAGGGGCTGCAAATTGGTTGGAGTGGGATCTCAGGGAATCACCAGAGTGGAGCAAACAGAAATGGCTGCCAGTCAGCCCTGAGACCAGGAGGTCCCAGCATAGGAACAATGACCTTTGCAAGCACCTCCATCTGGGAGAAAGCTGCCCCAAGTTCCTGCCTCGATGCCAGACAATCCAGTTCCTCCTCATATGTGTCTGGGTCCCCCAGAGCTGCCACCTGGCGGTTGGCACTGGAGCTCAGAGGAAGTGAGTCCAAGTAAGTTCATGTGCTGGCCCTTTAAATAAAAAACCTGGGTCTCCAGCAGCCTCTGTGTCACTGAGCCAAAATCCCCACTGGTTTTTACAGCCCATAGTTGTGGGGACTTCTCTTCCCAGCTCTGGGACCCTGGGCTGGGGTCTGGGTGGGGCTGGGACCCCTTGCTCCTTCCTCATGGAGGCCTCTGCAGAGACGATCTCCCTCCTGACTAAAAAAAACAGCACACGTGGCTGCCGGACCATCCCGTTCCACGCCTCTGTCCCTCCTACTGGTCTCGGTGTGCTTTCTTCTTTCTCTAGTTGTAGGACTTCCACCAGCCCGCTTTCAGGAGGTTCTGGATGTTGGTTGTTCTGTATTTTAGTTGTAATTTTGATGTGGTTGTGGGAGGCAGTGAGTACAGGCATTTACCTATGCCACCATCTTGGTTCTCCCAAAGGGAGAATCTTAAAAGCAGCAAGAAAAAAGCAGTCAGTTACCTACAAGGGAGTACCCAGATGACTGTCAGCTGATTTCTCAACAGAAACTGCAGGCCAAAAGGGAGTGGCAAGAAATATTCAAAGTGATGAATAGCAAGGACCTACAACCATGATTATTCTACCCAGCAAAGCTCTCATTTAGAATTGAAGGTCAGATAAAGAGCTTCCCAGACAAGAAAAAGCTAAAGGAGTTCATCACCACCAAACCAATATTATATGAAATGCTGAAGAAGGGTATTTTTTAAGAGGAGGAGGAGGAAGAAGAGGAAAGGAGGAGGAAGAGGAAGGAGGAAGAAGAGATTAAAAATATGAAAATAAAATGGCAACAAATACATATATATCAACAATTGAATCTAAAAATAAATGAACAAGAAATATAATGAACAAAATGAACTGGTGAGCCTCTGGACACAGACAATAGGGTGGTGAAGGTCTGGGGCGGGCTGGGAGGCAGGTGGAGGGGGCAACAGGGGAAAAAGGGAGGACATCTGTAATACTCTCAATAAAGGTTTTTTGTTTTTAAAGGAAGAAACATCATCTGTTGTATTGGGTGGGGGAGGGGGAGAGTCATGCATTCGTTCACTGGGGGAGGGGAGCACTGGGCGGGGTTTGGAGCGTGGTTCTCACGGTGCACACTTTCTCTGACTGCAAGTCCCCAGGGGACATCCCTAGTAGAGAGAGGCTGGAGACGCTGCTGAGCACCCAGATGCACAGGACAGCCTTCACAACATGATCTGCCACAATGTCAGCAGCGCCCCTGGGCTATGGAACCTGGGAAACAGTAGTGACCACGTGGATTCCACTCCTGTGCTTTTGAAGCGTAGAGTCTGGTAGGTGAGCACACATTAAAGAAATAATTGCACTTCTGTAGATTTCATTGTGATTGTGTTGCAAGCTAAGAAGGTGAAGTGCAGAGTGAGGCAAGAAGCTTTCCGCTCTGTGGAGGGGATAACTTGCAGGAGGTCTTTCCAGGCAGGAGGCACAGCCCAAGCAAAGGCTCAGAGGCAGAAAGTCCAAAGGTGTCTGGTGGGAAGGGCGGGCATCTGGTGTGTCTGAGGAGACAGTAGAACATGACCCAGCTTAAAGGGTTTCCAGAGGTGGGGAGAAGATAAAGGCCAGAGGACCTCTCACCTTTGTCTAGTTTAAGAGAACTACAACTCCCAGCGTGCTGTGTTTTGGGGGACTGAGCCAGGGGGACTGCAGAGGCCCTGTGGGTAGGAGTGCTGCTTTCGGTGGGGGCCCAGCCCCTGCCCCTTTTCTCGTGTGCATCCCTCTGATAGGTGGGGAAGAGAAACAGGAAAAGAGAAGAGGAAGAACAATGTTTTCATTCCAAGCAGATAGGGGTGGGAGTTGGGAAGGAATAGGGTTTAGGATACCTTTGAGATAAGCACAGAAAATCACCACTGTGGCCTAAAATAGCACTAAAAGCAGACGTTTTGCCAAATCAGACTTAATTGAGTGGCTCTCTCTTCTTGAGTCCAGCAGGATGTGGATGGAGCTGGGGGTAACATTGTCCCCTGGGGCCCCCTCTGGCTAATTAAACATAGAGGCTCTGGTCTCCGGGACAGGACAGGAGCCTGGGAGCATTCCAGAGGCCAGGGATGGTGACTGAGGGGACGCCTGGAGGCAGGGCCAGGCGGGTGAAAGCAGTGTAAGGGGCCTGGTTCCCCTGATATTAAAGTGAATGAATGCCTGTGTCTTGGATGCTGGGGGATCCTGGAGAAAAGCCATCCTTGACCGAGTGCCTGCGGTGGTGCTCGGCATTGGTGGTTCTAAGCCATAACTGCCCTGTAGATTGTCCAGGAAGCTGAAGCTCAGAGAGGTTCAGTGACCTGCTTGAGGTCACATAGCAACCACATGGCAGAGCTCAGATTGGAGACTAGATGCGTTGGGCTCCAAAGCCAAGCTCTGCCTGTTGGTCACGTGTTCGCTTGGCAGATAGTCACTGACTACGCTTCTAGGGCTTGGAGTGCGACAGAAGGGAGCTTGGGTTCTGACTGAGGCAGTATTGGTTCTATGGCTTTTTCTTTCTTTTTTTTTAAATATATTTTATTGGTATTTTACAGAGAGGAAGAGAGAGGGATAGAGAGTTAGAAACATTGATGAGATAGAAACATCGATCAGCTGCCTCTTGCACGCCCCCTACTGGGGATGTGCCCGCAACCAAGGTACATGCCCTTGACCGGAATCGAACCTGGGACCCTTGAGTCCGAAGGCCGACGCTCTATCCACTGAGCCAAACCGGTTTCGGCTCTATGGCTTTTTCTTGGAGCACCCTGACCTCTGTCAAGTGAGCAGTCATTCCTTTACCCTAAAGTTCCTGTAAGGGTTAACCGCTGCAGGCAGGGAGGAGGGAGGGAGCGGTCCAGGCCCTGGCCACCCAGGTGGCAGGGGGCAGGAAACGCACCCTGGGTAGAGCCAGCCAGATGGAGGTATCTGGGCACTATCAGTGTTGGGTTTCTTCACTTGAAAGGAGAGAAAGGGAGAGGCGGTGGTGTGGAATGTGGGTGTTCATTTCCTTTGCCTGTGAAAGCCGCTTCACCTCTGATCGGGCTTCCTGGGACCTGCGGAGAGATCTGCTCAGCACAGGCACGGACAGGGCACCCACCCAGTGAGGCCCCAGTGGACCCTGTAAGCCCTCATCCGAGCCTGGGATCCCGAAGAACCCTAGAGAGAGTAAGGGGTGGGTGCGGGCCATGAAACCAGGGCGGCCCTCAGCGTCCTCCCATTTAGCCCTCCCGGTCCCATTTACTTCCTTATCTCCTGGCAGGCAGTGGGTTGCTGGGAAATCAGGGCAACCTTCCTGAGGGACAAACAAAACAAGGCTTGCTCACAAAAGGCGAGGGGAGTTGCCTGGGCCTCTCTGGCTCCCCTCCCGCTCCCCTAGCCCCTGGCTGAGGCATCGCTCCTGCTCACCCTCCATACTGGGAGGCAGGGAGGGGGCTGCCAAGCCGTTCAGTCAGGCCAACCTGGCTGGGTGCCCCTTGCACTAGGGGTGGGCTGGAGGAACGATGGCAGTATGGGGTGGCTGTGAGTCAGGGTTCACGGGAATGGCTGCCTCCTCCTGCCCGTCAGCTGGCTGGGAAGGCAGCTTGGAGAGGAAGCCAGGCCCACAGGTAGCAGAGAAAGACAGATCCAGGGGAACCGCCGAGAAAGCAAACAAACAGGGCTTTGTGTGGCTGCAGATTGGCGGCTCAGACGGCCAGCCAGGCCTGCGGGAGAGGGGAGGGTGGGGGAGGTGGCAGGCCGCTGCTCCGGCTCCAGCCTCCCGGGCCGGGCGGCGGGAATTGGGAGGCCACAGTGTGTGGACAGGCATCTGGAGCCCAGCCTGGCGGAGCCCCGGCCCTGCCACTTCACCCCTAACAGATGGCGGCTTGTTTGCCCACCGAACCTGGGTGGTCACCAGGGGAGAACCGGGAAGCTAGGCACCGGGCCCAGCAGTGTGGCTCCCACCCTACCCTTGTCCCCATTGTTGCTGGGAGGACACTGGGTAAGAGGGGACCGGCGTCTACCCCCGAGCTGCCAGCTCAGCTGGGCCTCCTGGGAGCGCAAGGATGGCCGCTCGGAGCTGTGGGCACGCAGAGGGGAACGGGTTTGTACTGGAGAGCCTGGCGGCCCCGGCCCCGGGAACCGGGTGTCCCCGCCATCGGGGCGGAGGCGCCCTGGGTCGGAGCGGTCCCGGAGCTGGGAGGGCAGGGCCTGCGGGGGCGGGGGCGGGCTCTGGGCCCGCCTCCGGGGCAGCGCGGCCCGGCGGGGAGGCGGCAGCTGTTACCGCCTCCGGGGCCATTTCCTCTCCGCTCCCGACCCGGAGGGCGCGGCCGGAGGCGAGCCCGAGCTTCCCGAGCTGCCGGTCCCGGCTCCTCGCCGGCCCCCGGGCCCCCGCCTCTCACCCCCCACCCTCCACGCCCAAGCTCCGCGCCCTCGTCCCCCGACTCCTCGCCCGCCATTCCCGGGTCCGGCGCCCCCGCCCCGCAACTCCCGGGCTCCCCGCCGCCCGCTCTGGCCGCGGCGCCCACCACCCTGGCCGCGGCCGGGCGCCTCCGCGGACGGACCAGCCCCGCTGGGAGGGGCGGAGCCTCCGGTCGCCAAGGCAGCGAGGGTCCCGGCGTGCTTCGCGGTACCGGGCCCGCCCCCTCGCTGAACTCGGGTCCCCAGCTGCTGGGTGCGCGCGGCGGTCCTCGGCCGTGCCGTCGGCGGGGGGCTGCGCGGCTGGCGTGCTCTGGGCGCCGCCGGCCCGGCCCCGCTCCTGGAGCCTGCAGCCCGCCCTCCGCTGCCCCCGGGCTCCCTGCGTTCACCCCGGGGCCCGTTTCCCAGGTCTCTGCAGAGGCACCCCCTCCGCTGGCAGCGCACTCACCTGGGCGAGGCGGCGGCTGAATGCGCTGCGGCCTGCGGTGTGCGGAGCCCAGTCCGCGGGGCAGCCGCGCCCGCCTTTCTCAGCCCCACCCCGCCCGCGGTCGGGGCTCACGCGCGCGGAGGAGAAGGAGCTTCAGTGGGGAGGGACTCAGGCTTGAAATAAAAAAGAATTTTCCAGTCCTAAGCATTTCATTTTTAATTAATTTATCAGGTTATTAACATGTTGATTTTAGAAAAACCTACAAATACAGGAAAACAAGTAAAAATTCTCTGATTCCACCCCTAGGACATAACTATTCTAAACATTGTTTTGTAAACATACAACAAACATAAATATAGTAAATATAAAATACACTTGGTTTTGTAAGGTAGTTGGTGGTTTTCATAGCTTTCCCCCTCACTATACATGGAGGACAGGCTTAGGATAGACTTGGAAAATAGACAAGTTAAAAACAATTCGCTCATGCTCCCAGTCTCCAAAGTCACCTTTGACTTCCTGCCTCCTGTCATGATGGTTTGGTTTGGTGCTTTCTGGCAGTGTGCCATCACTTCCCTTGTAAATACCATTTGGTTCCTGCTTTTCTCGCTTGCTGTTCTGTGTAATGCTCCTTTTCCTGATCTGTGAGGGTCTTGAGAGAAAAGGAACCGCGTTCTGGGAGAGCTTCCGAAAAGAGCCTCCGCTGCCGCCTGCAGCTCCAGGAGCCTTCCCTGAGGCCACTGACTCTGAGAAGCACCCTGGGCTGGGGCCACCCCGCCTGGACAGGGACAGTGAATGCTTGTGGGCCCGGCTGAGATTCAGATTCCAGCAGCAAGGGGCTCTAATCGCCCCAGATGGGCAAGGGTGCAGCAAGGCCACAGGCCTCAGCCTCATCTGGGTCCTCCTGTGCCCAGCTGTGTTCAGACTCAAAGACCCCTTGTTGGTCCTGTGACCCACCTGCTGCTCCCACTCTGTGTCCTCTCCCCAGGGGCCTCTCCCTGGGGGCACGTGGGCCTGGCACCCGGCAGCGCCTCTGCTCAGCTGCCCTTAACCCAGCATGTCCCTGCTGTCAGGCCCTCTCTTCTCCCTCATTCCTGAACAGTCCGATCACATCACATGCCACACTGTGTGAAACAGGCCTTGGAAAATCAGTTGCCAGGGATGGATTGGCATTTAAAAGGCATCCAAGGATAGGGGGAGGGGGAGGAGCCAAAGAGACAAGGGAATGCAGGGCCCTGTTCCTGAGCAGCAGCTGGATGTAATGGATGGAGAATCGCTGATGCCCCCGTCCCTGGGAGTAATATCCGTGGCACCAGACACCGTGCCCCACCGGCCATCACCAGCTACCACCACTGTGCGCTCTCCAGAATGAAAAGATGCAGAGCAATGTTGTGAGCCTGAAGCCAATGGCCCTGTAAATTATATTCTCTGAACAGGCTTATTCATTTATAAAATATTTAAGACACCTTTCGCTTTACCTGTAGCAAGGAGGCAGTCAGGTTGGAGCTGAGATTGATGTTCAGAACGCAATGTATTTATCTGGATTTGCTCTTCCGGACTGGGGGCCGCCTGTACTGTGGAATGTAACCGGGTGGCGTGTGTGTGGGTGTGCTCCACACTGTTTGTGCACGTTCTCGGCATCTGTTTTGAGGGATTCTGTACATGGGAGGGTGATGGTTCTTGCATGGTTGCATCCCGGCACATGATGAGTCTGTGTTGGATGGCTGAGGATGAGCTGAGTGTGACTGGTGTGTACAGTGGGGGTGTCTGTGTTTCCACTGGACGATGTGTGGTTGTGTGTGTCTAGGTAGTGGAGATGCGCTGAGGGGCTGTCTGTCTGAGTGTGTCTTTGGCGTTCACACGTGTGGTGGTGTCCGGAGTGCTGGGGGAGGCTGTGCTCCTCGGTGTGGTGCATGTATCTGTGCGCAGGGGGCCTGGTGTCTGCCTGTGTGTTGTCCTATGTCCTGTGGTGTGAGGCCTGTTCCTGGGTCCATGTGGAGTGTGGTGTAGGACTTTACACCCACTCCATCGCTGGTGGAGGTCGTGGCCACTGGCTGGGTTGCACCTGCTTTTCCCCGGCCCCAGGCACCGAGAGGAACTCAGTACCTGCAAACCTGAGTTCTGTGATCGGGCCTCAGGCTCCAGGAAGAACTGCTCTGGCGCTGCAGGAACACCGACAGCCTCTGACCCTCTTCCAGCAGAACTGGGCCTTCCCTGGCCTGCAGCTCATACCAGTGCGAACTCAGGGGGCAGGGGGGTTAGGGCCCGTTTCACAGATGGGGAAACAGGTCCAGAGGGCATACAGTCTGTTGGTGGCCGAATGCAGAGCAGGGCTCTCTAATACTCTGCTTGGGGGCAGTCCCGCCCTGGGCCTCAGTTTCCTCTTCTGTTACACAGTGCAGAGCATCGGGACTGGAATGGCCAAAGCACAGAGGAGTTGGGGGTTTGCCAAGGATCACTGAGTTGAATCCAGCCAGGAGGCAGGCAGCAAGAATGAGGAATGATGGGAAGATCCCTGCTCCAGGCCCTGAGTCCCAGGAGCGTCCCAGCTCTGGGGGTGAGCGTCCCAGCTCTGAGTCCCAGTAGCGTCCCAGCTCTGTCCCTTCCCCAGCTGCAGCCCCTGGCCCAGATGGGGCCCAGTGACCCGGAACGTGGGCGGAATGTGGTTTTCCTCAGCCCTGTGACAGCCCTTAGCTCCCCCCCTCACCTTAGCAGCTAATGCATCTGTCACTACTTTCCTAATGAGGCTGCTGAGGCCCCGCTGGGACGGATACCTCTGCAGGCCAGCCAGCAGCTAGGGGTGGGCCCGTCTCAGGGTCAGGTTGGAAAGAGGGGGACCAAGCCCCTCTCCTGCCCATAGTCCCCAGCCAACTCAGCTCTTGGGGTCATGGAGGCCCATCCAGGCCGCGGAGCCAGCTGTGTGAGGGCGGGGTGCCAGAATGGCCCTGGAGGCAGGATGCCCACACCAAGCACCATTATTCCCTGGCACCGTGACTGTTTGTAGTAATAGTACTTCATCTGGTCACAGAAGGTCTGCAGGCCCGCGGTGCAGGGCTGCAGTCAGCTGTGATCTGGGTGTTCATGCTCCCTGCCCTGGGGAGTGTGGCCCCGGGAAACACAGTAACCAGACAGTCAGGCTGTCGGTGTCATTACACATTCCTGTGTGGGATCGCGCGTGCGTTTATCACAAGCCAAGACAGGCATGCAGAATGCATGAGAGTGTCTCTGCTGGAGAGGGGAGGCCTGAGCCTCCGCTGGGGGTGCTCCGGCACTTGCAAGGCTCAGCTAGGACTTGAGTGAGTCAGGAGACCCAGATTCTTGCCCCAGGCCACTGACCACCTTCTCTGAGCTCCTCAGGGCCTACAAGTTTCCTTCCAGCCCCGTCACCTCTGAGTGGGACTCAGGCAGCCGATGCCTCCTTCAGTGCTCCCTGCCCTCCCTGCCAGGGCCCTTAAGACATCCGCCAGCAACAACGAGACTGTGGGATGCCCGAGGCACTGCCCCAGGGGATGCCGGGAGCACCGACAGCACAGCTGCTGCCTCAGGCTCCCCCTGACATTTTTGTCTTAGCCCCTGTGCTCTCACAGAGCCCTGGGCTGGGGGAGGAAGCCTGGGAGAGATGAGATGGGAAGGGCAGCCCCAGTTGTGGAGGGCGGCGTTTAGCATTTAGTCCCGCACTCATTCGCTCGCTGGCCGGTGCGTGTTTATTGAATAACTGTTCGTTGCCAGGCACTGTGCTGGTGAGACCTCCTGCCGCATCCCGCCCACAGACCCATTTTGGAGGCCCACCCAGTGTTTGGGGTTAAAATTCAAACGCAGTGAGCGTTCTTGGGACATTTCACCGTTTACAGCTCATCTTCCCTCAAGGCTGGATTGTGGCGCTGACTGGTCTGGTCCACTCAGAGGGCTCGGCCCCCGCCTGGCCGCAGCTCCTCCCCCTCCCAGCCAGGCCAGGAGGTGCGGCTAGGAGCAGCTTCGGGAGCCAGCTGCCCAGGTTCAAGTCCTCCCCTTGGCTTTATGGTGGCCAACAGGCGCGTTTAATTGCACCTGAGCAGGCCTGTCAGGCCGGCCGGCCGGAGGGATGGCGGGGCAGCAGGGTCTTGGCGGCTGAGTCTCCCTCATGGCCACCCCCAGCCCTCTCATCTTCTGATGGAAGTGCTGGGTGGGGAGCGGCTGGCAGGTCAGGGTCATTCATGTAATTTATCGCCAGCCCTTGGTGGAGTTCAGCAGCGCCGCTGGCCTCGGCACCAGGAGGGCTCTGCTTGGCATTCGAGGCCCTTCCGGACCGGCTGCTGCGCACGGCCCTGTGCCACCCCGCCCTGCGCCAGCAGTGGTCACGGTGGCCACTCAGTGTGCGCCAGGTGTCTCCGAGAGGTGCCCAGGTGCCTCTCGCTCCGCCTCCCCTCCCCTCCCCTGCCTTTCAGAAGCTCTTCCACTGCCTGGACCAGGGCCCCTCTCCCTTTCTCACCCTTGAAATCCCTTCCTGCCCCCTCCAAAGGAGCCTCTGTCCCCCGGGATCTGCCTGGTCCCTCTCTGGGGTGCAGCAGCCCAGGGTGAGGGTGTGCTGTCCCCTAGACCCACAGCTCCTGAGGACAGCGCCCAGACAGCCGCCTCTGCCTCCTCCAGGGAAGGCACAGGGTTTGGCTGCAGTGCTGGCCTGAGCCCCTGCACAGGCTGGGCCCGGGGGAGCGGGGAAGGGCAGGGGGTGCTGTGGGGAATGATGGGAGCGTGGAGGAAGCCTTGAGACAGGTGTTCTCTGTGGGACCTGCCTACGTTCCCCTCCCCCAGGTGCAGCCCTCTCTCTCCCTCTCCCTCTCCTCTCTCTGCAGCAGGAAGGTGGGAAGGGAAGAGGTGCACCTGTCATGGGCTTTCTCCAAGATGGCCCCTGCTCCTTGCCCTGCCCTCTCCTCTATCCTCCCCGTGCCGAGCCCTCCTTGCTGCCCTCTTCAGCCCCTCCTCCCCTCGGGTCTGCATCAACCACATCGTCATGGGCTCCTGAACATCCCTCTTGCCAGCTCAGGCAGGACTGGCCCGGCGGTCAGCGTGCTGGTGCAAGGGTCAGCGCCGGGCTCTGCCCTGCAGGGCTCCTGTCTGGCCGAGGTGGCCAGAAAGGACTTGAACTCTAATGTAAAAAGAACCTTTAGAGCAGTGGTTCTCAACCTTTCTAATGCCGCGACCCTTTAATACAGCTCCTCATGTTGTGGTGACCCCCAACCATAAAATTATTTTCGTTGCTATTTCATAACTGTAATTTTGCTACTGTTATGAATCGTAATGTAAATATCTGTGTTTTCCGATGGTCTTAGGCCCATGGTCGGCAAACTGCGGCTCCCGAGCCACACGCGGCTCTTTGGCCCCTTGAGTGTGGCTCTTCCACAAAATACCATGGCCTGGGCGAGTCTATTTTGAAGAAGTGGCATTAGAAGAAGTTTAAGTTTAAAAATTTTGGCTCTCAAAAGAAATTTCAATCGTTGTACTGTTGATATTTGGCTCTGTTGACTAATGAGTTTGCCGACCACTGTCTTAGACGACCCTGCCAGCGGTTCTCAACCTGTCATGACCCACAGGTTGAGAACCGCTGCTGTAGAGCCTAAGACCACCGGAAAACACAGATCTTTACATTACGATTCATTAACAGTAGCAAAATTACAGTTATGAAGTAGCAACGAAAATAATGTTATGGGTGGGGTCAGCACAGCATGAGGAGCTGGGTTA
Organism: Ia io; assembly: GCA_025583905.1. Taxonomy (NCBI): domain Eukaryota; kingdom Metazoa; phylum Chordata; class Mammalia; order Chiroptera; family Vespertilionidae; genus Ia; species Ia io. The sequence goes on along the minus strand of JAJQQW010000020.1, from coordinate 50,875,949 downwards.
AAGGGCCGCGGCACCAGGAAGGTTGAGAACCGCTGCCTTAGAGGAAGCAGAGCACGGTCTTTGAACCAATTGGGAAGACTGGCAGAGGCTTCTAAGCTTAGCTGAGAGAGAAACGTGAGCTGATGAGGAGCTGGGACCAGCAGTCCGGGTGGGGGCATGGCAGCCACGGCCTGGGGCACAGCGTTGCCTGGCAGGGTGGGCAGTGAGGGACAGCCAGAGAGCTTAGCTCACTAGAGGGCGGTGAGGCATGAAGCCGGAGAGGTGGGCAGAGGGCCCTTCGCCACTTACCCTTCAGTGGTTCCCCACTGCCAAAGGCCACATTCAGGCCTCTGATGGCAAGCAGGCTTACCCACCACCTCGCAGGCCAGCCTGGCTTCCCCTGGTTCCTCGCCACCAGCCCAGCCCTCAGGTGTTCGTGGTGGGCTGACCGTGTGCGCACAGTTGGGGGGCTCGCAATGCGCTGTGTGGGCTCAGTGTCACTGGGGCCTGCTGGGTGGGCCGTTCTGGTTTGCCAAGGTCCCAGCGTGTCTGCCCTTCAGCCAGAACTCGTCAAGCTCCATGAACAGAACAGAGGTGCAGGGCCGACGCCAGGTGGCATCACGGCCCTCCCTGGTTAACAAGCGGGTGGAAACCTGGAGGGGGCTCTCCCAGCTTGGCTGGGGGCTCTGCAACCCCGCCCCCCCGCAAGGTGAGAAACGAGGCTCGCTTGGGGTGAGCAGCTACCGTATGCCAGATCTGCGCGAAGCTCTTCGTACTTGGTAGCTTGTCACCACTTCTGAGGTGGACTCGGGCCGCTGAGGCTGGTGGGGTGATGCAGGAGGCCCAAAGTCACTCCGCGGGGCAGTGGCAGAACCTGGCCGTGCATGCAGGTTTGTGCAGCTTCAAAGCCCACGTTTATAACTGCCGCTGAGCTGCATCAGTAGCGCCTCTGATGTTTCTCTCAGGCTGTGGGCTTGCGGGGAGGGCGGTGGCCATGCCATTTCAGCGCTCTCTCCTGGTGGTAGGCATGATGCTTTGCAGGAGTAGGTGCTCAGTACATGTGTGTGGGCTGGGCGATTGGAGTGAGCTGTGCACAGAGTTCCCCACTTTGCCTCTCCGCCTCCACTCCCAGGAGCTGTGGGCAGGGATTAGGGGGAAGGAGACTTGGGAATTCCAGGCTCCCGGACAAAGTGGGTTCAGAGGAGGTGGGGAGGACAGCTGCCGTGGAGGCGGGGCTGCTGGGGCTGGCCACAGTCAGTCAGGGGTGCTGCCTGGGGCGTGGACGCTGAGGGGGCTTGGACGCAGCGTGGCAGCTCTTTCTGACGAGCTCCTGGGCGTGGAGCCTTTGGGAGGGCCGTGGAGGCCAGCAGAGCGGGTCCCTTCTGTGAGGCGCCCCTGTAGCGCTACGAGATGCTACATGGTCTGGTGCTCCGGTGGGTGGGAAGGGAGGGCTTGGTGGGCAAAAAACAACATCAGTAACAGCCAAAAGCCACAGTGCTTGTGGAGCACCTGCTATGTGTCAGGCATCAGGGATGTCATTTGTCCTCTTAAGGATAACAGATGAGAAAACAGGCTCAGAGAAGGTAAGGCCAACGAGCAGAGCTGGGGTCCACTCCAGGGGTCGGTTTTCAACTCTGGACCTCTTCTCTCTGGTCCCCAACGGTCCCCACAGACTCCACGTGGCTCTGAAGGCCCCGCAGCCTTGTTCTCATATATCCCACACGTGGATCCTTCGGGTAGAGATGTGTCTCCCCCCGGCCCTCTGGGGCTGTTCCTCGGGTATTGAGGTGCCAGGGGAGGGCCTCAGCCCGACTCCTCAGAGGGTGACCCCCAGCAGTCAGGACCACGGGTTTGCTGGGCCAGGCACTGGGGACATTTTCCACGAACCTGCCTGCCAGGAAGGTGGGGTGTGCATGACCACTGTCACTGCTGAGGGTCCCTGACTGAGGCTGAGTGTGCCCCAGGACCCCCAGTGCTGTCCAGGCAGTTGGGGACACTCAGGCCACAGGGAAGAAACTCGTGATCTCATCTCAGTCCCGCATAGCCCCGCCCTGCGCCCCTGAGTCTCAGCGTCTCTCTCCGTGACATTTGGGACTGCCCTCCACACCACCAGTGCTATTTGGGAGAAGCTGGAGTGGGCTGTGCAGTGTGAGGAGGCTCTTCTGGGGGGAGGGGCAGCCAGTGCGGCCTCACTGGGGATTCCTGTGCCCCACAGTCCTGGGCCTCAGCCAGCCTGAAGGAGGAAGAGGAAGCCTGTGCCAGGCAGGGCGCATGAGGCTGGGACTGCACAACTGGGGTTCCAGCCTTGGCCTTGCTTACAAGTATGTGACCTTGGCAAGTGCCTCCCCGTTTGGCCTTCAGTTGTCTCATCTGGAAAATGGGCATATTCCTAGCATTGGCCTTAGAATAATACCAAATAGTAAGTGAAACTGCACGTCCCGTCCGAGCACAGGAGCACCCGGGAGGTGGCCTCTTGCCTGTGGGGGTGCTGCTGTTAGAGGTGTCCCTAGAACTTTTGGCTAAAATGTCCCATTCCTTATCCTCCCAAGCCCACGGTAGGATGTAGGATGGTGCTTCCTGGACAGCTCCAGCTGGGACAGGTGAGGTCATGTGACCAGTTCTGGCCAATGAGACTCGCGTCCCCCAGGGGCCTGTCTCTGAGCAGCCTCCCTGCCAGCTCCCAGGAGGTGAGGTGTGAACGTGAAACAGACTTTTGTTGTCTTAAGCCCTTGAGATTTGAGGGTTTTGTTACAGCAACAAAGCCCCCTGCCTAATCCATCATGACTGTCAGGCGCCATCATCATTGTCCACGCGTGACCGTCAGGGCCCAGCAGGGGAGCCATGAGCTGAGAGGAGGCCCACGCCGGGGCTGCCTGCTGACGGGCTCCAGAGTGTTTCCCTCGGAACCTCACTCATCTCCTCAACTGCTCGCTGTTGGTTCTCAGCGCTCGCTCGTTCATTCATTCCTTTGGCAAGTGTCTCTTGAGCATGTGTTTCGAGGCCCCGGGAGCCCACAGGCTGTGGGGAGCTGGGGGTGCTCTGCAGAGTGGCCGGGCACGGGCTCCCCAGGGGCTCCAAGGCGGGGGCACTGAAAGGGTGGGGTGGGCGTCAGACTTGCAGAACCGGGGCCGAGGGAAGGAACAAAGGCCGAGAAGTGGCAGAGACCTGGGCAGTAGGGTCAGGCCAGCAGACACAGGGCCGGGGAGGGGCCAGGCGAGAGGGAGACTTTGGCCTTTGGCCCAGTGCTCCGGGCTGAAAGACGAGGATAAATCGTGGGTAAAAGGAAAGACCGGCAGTCGGAGGCAGGGAGACCAGATTGCAGCCGGACCAAGGGTCCGCGTGGCAGAAACCTGACAGGTCTGAAGAGGAAGCGCAGGCACGGGGCCAGGGGCGGGGGGGGGGGGGGGGGGGTGGGGGGGCTGGGACTGGGCGGCAGTGGCTGAGGGCAGCACCCGCCGCCTGGGGGAGCTGTGGGCTGGACAGGGACGCCCTGCACAGTGCCGGGGAGGCTGGGGAATCAAAGCGGAGCCTGTGCACGAGTGATGCCAGGGGAGATGTCCAGGATGCGGGTGTTAGTGGGCTGAACACTGAAGGGAAATGAGAACTACCTTCCCGCCCAAGAGCAAACCATTGGCTTGGGGGTGAGGCCTAAGCTGGGAGGGGGGCACATGTTTCTTTTAAAAAATACATATTTTTATTTATTTCAAAGAGGAGGGAGGGGGAGAGAGAGAGAGAGAGATGGAAACATCAGTGATGAGAGAGAATCATTGACTGGCTGCCTCCTGCACGCCCCCTTCTGGGGACTGAGCCGGCAACCTGGGCACGCGTCCTTGACTGGAAATCAAACCCTGACCTCCTGGTTCGTGGGTCACCACTCAACCAGAGCCACGCGGGCCGGGCCGTGTTTCTTCCGTGTGCCTCTCCCCAAAGAAGGGAATTCCCGCAGGGGACTTATTTCTTAAGATTTCACCATTCAAAGGGAGGCTTTCCTGTCTTGAATAACTGTGTTTTACTCATTTACACACATTTATTGAGCCCATACTCTGTGCCAGGCACCATTCTAAGTGCACATCAGTGAACAAAGCCGAGACCCCGCCCTCCTCCTAGGAGACAGCACTCAAAGAGTGTCGGAAGGTGCTAAATGTGATGAGAGAAAATACAGCAGGGAAGAGGCTCAGGAGTTGAGGAAGCTGCTCTTTTAAATGGGGGAATCAGGCTGGCCTCCTGAGCAGGTAACCTGGGAGCCAAAGCCCTGAGGGAGGGAGGTGGGCCTGTGGCTGTGGGCGGAGGGCGCTGCAGGCAGAGGGCGTGGCTCGGCTCTGCACAGCCCAGAGGTGGCACGTGCTGCAGGCCGCATGGTGGCCAGGGCCATGTGCCCAGCGAGCGGGAGGGGGCTCTTGAGAGGCCTCCAGCCGGCCAGGACAGTGCTTCCTTCCAGGTGAGGCGCAGGCCACAGAGGCATGCTCCCAGCTGGGTTTGGAGCCCAGGCGCAGAGGCCAGGAGCAGGTTCCCCGCGGCTGGCCAGGCCTCAGCGGCTGCAGCCATCTGGGCAAGCGAACCCCATCCCGCCGACCTCCTAGGCCTTGCCCCTGCCATCCTTGTCTCCCTCCTTCTTCCAGGTCCCGCGCTTCCCTGTGCCCTCCTTCCTCCGCCCGGCGCCTCCTCAGCCTGTGGTCCTCCCCACGTGCACATGTCCTGGAGGTGGCCGCAGGGTGGGAGCCGCCCTCCCCGTGAGCTCTGGGAAGCTTTGCAAGCCTCTTTTTTCTCTACCAATATAAGTACCCACCAGCGATCGGCTTTTATATCTTCCTATCCTCCACCTGGGCTTCTCTCAAAGGTGAGACTGGGGGGACTAGGTGAAAAGCCCCCCCAATATAGAATGGTGAAACCTGAGTGTCCCTGCGGCAGGACCTGGACCGGGTGGGTGAATGGCCACACCTCCTTGCACAGCTGCTGGGACGGCCCCAGGCAGCTTCTCGCTCAGCACAGTTGAGCCTCAGGGACTCCTCGAGTCCCCCATGCCCCCGTCCCTCACTGGTGACCGTCTCTTACCCATATTCCCCTTCTAATAACAAGGGATTCCAGACAGGTGAGGATGCAGAACAAGGGCCCAGAGTCTGGAGACCGGGTCCCTGCCCGGGCTGGGTGCCAGTTAACTGGCTGAAGCCCATTCTCTCTGCCCTCAAAGGGTTACGCCCATGTGGAAACACCCGGAACATGTCAGCTTTATGACTGCTGGCATGTGGAGTTGAACCCTACGCTGGGGGACCCCTGCTGTCTTCACTCCAGGTAGCAAGGGGGCGCTTTATCTTAGTGTTCTCTGTGGGCCCTTTCCTACCATCAGGTGCAGAGTGGGTCAGAGCACTCCATTGTACAGATGGGAAGACTGAGTCCTAGTGAGCGAAAGGGGCTTACATCCAAAGAGTAGCCGACAGCCTGGAACCGTCGCTGTAACAACAGTGCCACCGATGGAGGGCCTGCGGTGTCCGGCCCCCCGCTGTCCTGGGAAGAGGATGGGGTCCATGTCCCAGTGGAGGGGCAGCTGGGAGCTGACTGGGGCTTGCTGAGCCTGCGCTGCCCTGTAGCTGTGTCGTGGTCAGGGCAGGCTCCTCTGCTTTGGTCTCCCACACACTCAGGAACCCCCTGCCCTGCCCGGTGCCCCTGCCCTGACTTTCTTCTCATCATACCCCCCCAGGGGCCCCGCTCTCCTGGCCTTCAGCTCTGGTCACCACTGCTCCCTTTCGCCTGCAAGCTGACTCCCCACCCCCTGCGGCTGCCCAACATGCTGGCCCCCAGGGGGTGTTCCAGTCCTACCTGGAGCAGCTGCCGGGCACCCCTGGCTGCCCCCGAGGATGCCTTCCCGCACAGCTGAGTCTCCTCTCACCCCATACCCTTCCAGGCCCCCGGCCTCACTGTGGCCCTGATCTGCCTCCTCTGGGCCGGCTGTGGTCGCGAGACCTGATCTGGAACCTGTTGGGCCTTCAGATGTGTGTGAGGGCATTTGCATGGGAGCTTTGCTCCGAATCTTACGAGTACCGTGCCCAGGACATGCACACATGTGGGAGACGCTCCCGGCGTTGGGAAGCCTGCTTGTCATGGAGCCAGAGAGAATGAGAGAGCCCAGGGCGCAGGTCCCAGAGCTGGCGTTGCAGGAGGAAGTCCTCTGGTGTGTACACTCATTCCTAATGCCAGCCCACTGTGGCGTACAGAAACACACACACACACACACACACACTCACACTCACACTCACACACACACACACACACACACACTCACACCCTCTTCCTGCTGCTTGCAGTCACATTCACGGACATCTACACACCTTGCTCATGCTCTCCACTGCCAGCCAGCCCTCTGCCACACAATCATGGACACACGTGCTTCAGGGCTCTGAGGACACGAGCACATGCACACTCATGTGCACAGACACTCAGCTGTTGCATACACCACCAGTCAGAGGTGGTTGTCACAGGGACCATGACTCAGAAGCCAGCTTTTCTTGGAAAAATAGCCACCTGGGAACCTGTCCCATGATCACACGCGTACATGGACACACATGTGCACACAGCCACAGCAGAGGCTCCTCCCCACTGCTGGTGTGGGATTTCTCTTTTTCAGTGCTGTGTCATCCCCCACCCCTGGAGCTGGGGTCTACCCAGAGGCCCTGGTGCTCCCTGACCCCAGGAAATGCTTGCCCGCTGGCCTCCGTGTGGGTCTCGATGGCCTTGTGTCACTCTGGCAGCTGGCCTGGGCCCTGGGATTGGCATAAGGTGTTCTGCCTGTGCTCTGGCCCCCTGCCCAGCTGCACCTGGCAGATGAGCCCCTGTCCCCTGTGCCTACCAAGGGCTTGCCCTCTCCTCATTTCAGAAGTAGGGAAACTGAGACAAGGAAGTGGGCAGAGGCTGCTTCCAGGACCCCTCCCATTCCTTGCCTCATTGGAGACTGACAGCCCCTCAGAAGCTCGTGCATTCTGTAAGTGGGGACCTTCAGGGTTATTTTCTCCAGAGGCCCAGAGAGGGCAAGGGTCTTTCCCAAGGTCACACAGCAAGTCCATGGTACAGGCTGACCAGACGCTTAGTCTAGAATTCTCCTGGTAGGGGTGCTGAGGGAGAGCAGGCAGAAGGGAGGAGACAGGGCCAGGTTTGTATCCAGCCTCCCCTCTTCCCGCTCCTGTTCCCTCTTCTCCCTCCCCGGGTTTGTTTGCAGAATGACTCACAGGAATGCCATCCTGATGGATGGGAAGGCAGGGCCCGAGAAGTACAGGGAACCTCTCCGGGGTGGGGGGCGCCCGGCTCTGGGGATAGAGGCTGGTGATTGGGAAGCCTTGTGCGCAGGTGTGGAGACTGAGGCCCCAGGAAAACACTGCCCGCTGTGGAGCCTCCTTCACCAGTGTGAGCACGTGCACACGCACACGTACACGCACACGCACACACTCACAGGCTCAACGCAGCAGCACAGCCTCCAGCCTCCTGCCTTCTTTCTGGACCTGGATCTCCATGTGGGCCTTTCCCGGCTCGGCCGTGTGCACAGCGCACTGTAGGCGATAACAAGTGTGTGCGGGCACTGAGTGTAACTCAAGTTGGATCCTTCTAGATGCATGGGTTACCCCTTAATTCCTCCTGGCCCCCAGACGGGTGCTATTCATTCACCCTGTGGCCTGGGTGGGGTGTGGAGTTGGGGGGCCACAGCCCTGTCCTCCTGCAGCTGGCAAGGTGTCGGGGGCTGGAATGGGCCCGGGGCAATGGGCGGAGCCTCTTAGAAGCCTAGGGTGAGGCTGAGAGCAGGCACAGGACACAGTGGCTGCAGGGCTGGCAGGGAGCCTGGTGAGCCCAGGAGGGAAAGGCGGGGCGAGGAGGCTGGGGTCCTTCGGGAGCCTCCACAGGGAGGGCTCATATCTCTCCTTGAGGGAAGCTGCTTCCCCCGCATCCCCCCCAACAATGTCTGGGGCACCTCTGAGAAGCAGCAAGACATTCATCTCCTAGGTCCCTGCAGCCTCATGCCCGCTCAGGGTCCGCCTGGCCGCGCAGCCCTGGAGCCCAGTTCAGGGCCCCAGTGCCCCCAGGCCCGCCCCGCAGTGCCTGCTGGCGGCTGTCCTGCGGGGTACAGCCTTGCTTGGCCAGGTCCGTGTTCCAAGAGAAGCCGAATTGGGATTTTTATGCGTCCCTCCTGGTTCCGTTAACAACAGGCAGTGTGGTTCAGGCTGCATGTGTGGGGGCAGGGCCGCCAGCCCCTAACTGTCTGTCCCGGGCGCCGGGCTGCCCTTTGCCGCATGTCTTTGTCACTGGGCACAGTGCTGAGGCGTGGCTCTGTGCTGGCGCGGACGTGACATCAGCCGCCTTGGAGGGAAGGCCAGCGGACAGAGGATGCGTCAAGCCATCAGTGTCCTGAAGAAGGAGACCGTGGGGGGCCAGGCAGGCCCAGCAAGCAGTGTGTTCTAGGCGGAGGGTGGGCTGCGCCGAGGAGCCAGACGGGCTGCCGGCAGAGCGGGAGGAGAGGAGGCCCAGAGGCGGCGGGCCGGTGGCACAGGGATTGCAGGCCCTGGGATAGTTAGGTTTTAACTCGTGTGTGAGCCGGAGCTGGGGAGGGTTCTGAGAGAGGGATGTGCGCTCACGTGGGTCTCAGCAGCTCCCTCTGGCTGCCCTGAGGGCTGAGGGGGCGGGGCCGCCCCCGAAGCTGGAGAGGGCTGCACCGGTCCCCACAGGCCAGGCGCCCAGTGAGTGGTGACGGCTGTGGGCTGCGGTGCGAGGAGTGGGGAGCCGGGCTGAGCGTGGCACGGGGTCTGGGGCGTGGACGTGTTCTGAAGTTAGAGGTGGGAGCTGCACAGCTCCGAGGACACCGAGAACCTTGGAAAGAGTGGATTGCATCTCAATACCAAACCTTTAGACTCTAAAGTTCAGGACGTCTAACCAGGACGTCACACCAGGACGTCTAACCAGATCCATCTGCAGAGACGCCGGCAGGAAACTAACTCCTGGGTTCATTTTTCCTTTGTACGTTTATGTACTTTCCAACTTTAAAAATTAAATGTAGGCCTTTCTCTCTAAAAAGTAACTGCTCTGTGACGGGGGAGGATGGCTGGGGACTGATGGGGAGGGGCCACCTCCAGCCGCCAGGGCTGTCCGTCTGCTGGGCGTTTGGGCAGCAGTGCGCTCGGGCCCAGGGCCCACCTTCTGGAGTTCCACCCCTGCTCACAGGGCCTGGGCCCGGTCACAAAGCCAGAGGCCCTGGGGGTCCCATCTCTGTCTCGTGTCTGAGCTGTCTGCCTGACATCTCCCCCCAAAGATCACCTTTTCCTGCTCCCCCTTCCCCACGGGCCCTCAGCACCCCAGGCGGTGCGCTCACTCCATTTCTGGCAGCTGGGCCTGTTTTCAGGCTCTTCCTTATATGGAGGTGAAAGCTGCCTGCCTTTTGCTTTTGCCCCTCCTGAGCTCCTTCTCCGAGCCCCCGTTTCTGGGTCTGTGGCGTGGGGCACCCACACACCTCCCTGCCCCAACCCCCTCCCCGCTTTGGTCTTGGGAAGTTGTAAAGGACTCAGAAAATCTAGTAGCCCAGAACATGTGTGGTATCGGCAGTCCCTCGGCACCGGGGACACGGGGCGGGGTGGGGGGTGTGCCCCAGCAGTGCACCCAGGATTTCCACATGAAATATTCAGCCTGTGACTGTGAAGTTGGTGTTTGATACTTTCCCAGAGATTGAAAACAGACCTCTCCACAGGCCAGGAGGGTGACTGCCCACAGAGCCAGCAGTGTGACCAGCCGCCACTGTCACGCACTCCCCTCGGCACGCCCAGGCCTTGCTCTTCTCCCAGTTTACGTGTGAAAAAATGGAGACTCAGAAATCCGATGGGAAACGGGTATGACGCGCTTGTCACACAGTTCAGGAGGGGGTGGAGGCCACCGTCCCTCCACAGAATGCGTGGAAACAAGCTGGGAAGGACGTGCCGGCTGTGGTCGGTTGGACTTGGCTTTGGCACTGGCAGTTTGTCGAGTGAAGGGTCCTGTCTGTACTTACAGCTGCGTCTAGGGTGCTGGGTTGGGAGTGTTCTTCTGGTCTTAGACCGTGAGCTTTTTGCTAAGTCTGGGGAGAGAGCTATCACATGGCTTAGAAGTCTGTTTTCCAGCCCATATCATGCCCCTCCCCTCCTGCTGCCTGAGGTAAGCAGGAGCAGAAACATTGTCCCTCTTCTCACCTGTGGAAACTGGGCCCAGAGAGGGTGTGGAGCTGCCCAGGGACACACAGCCAGGAGGCCACAGAGCTATCCTTGCACTGGGGCTGACAGGGGCAGCGCCTGTCCTTGTTTAGGGTGAGTGGGGAGGGTGGGAACCGTGACTTCGCCCCCAGGAACTCCTGGAGAGCCAGTGAGCATCCAAAGCCAGGCCTGCTCTTTCCCTCTACACATATGCAGGGCTGGCCTGCCCTGAGCGGGTGGGCATCCAGGCGAACAGCTCCATGGAAAGCTCACCTGCGGACAGGGCCTCCACTGGACCGGAAGTCACGCAGGCCTGTGCCTCTCTGCTCTTTGAGCTTCAGGTTCCACATCTCTAAGACGGGCAAAGGCCACCTGCCGCGGGATTGCTAGCAGGATTCCGTGGGGCGTGCTTGGCAGAGTCAGCACCATCTGTATAAGCCACCCCTATGATCCATGGTACAGTCACCTGGGTTCCACCAGGAAATTTTGGGATAAAGCCAAACCAGGAAGACGAGTACAAGAACAAGAATGTCCTCCCCCGCTTCCCCCCTTTTTGCCCTCCTCCCCTCCTCCAGCTCCCCTCTCGCCTCCTCATACTCTGATGGTAAAAATTCACACAGCACACGAATGTCCCTCCCACACCAAGCCCCCTTTTTGTCAGCAGTTCCCTCCCCACGCTTCCAGAGGTGGCCCACAGACATAGGCTCCCTGAAGAAAGCCTCCCATTCGCATGTTCCTTGAGACGCAGGGTCTCCCTGCCCAGGAGAGGCAGCCCAGGTCTCTCTCAGGCCAGGCCCGGGCCTCCCTTAGCAGTGAGGGAGCTAGCCAACCAGCCCAGGTTCAGGCCAGAGCCACAGCTCTCAGGAGGCTCCAGGGCCCTCACCTTCCTAGGGCTGAGGGCTGGGGCCAGGAGAACCATGGACTAACCAGCATCCTGGGTACCACCAGGCCGAGGGAGGGCAGAGTTGCGGAGCTCTGAGCTGAGCTGGGACGGGGCGGGAGGGTCATTTGAAGAGTGGTGAGCCACCCAGAGATTCCCAGGAGCGCTCAGCCCTGTCCTGGGGAGCTGCCACCCCGGTGTGGGCAGGTGCGTGTGTACTCTCACACAGAGGAGCCTGTGCGTGCCCTTAAGTGTGCATCTGTGTCACATTTACATGTGTCCATGTCCCTGTTATGTCTCCTGTGTGCATATTAGCGCATGCGTGTGTTTAATTTTGTGAGTGTGTGACAGATGGTGTGCCACGCAGTTCCACCTAGGGGAGCATGTGTGTTCATGCCTGTGCTGATCACTCAGACCTACTGTGTGCCCGGGGCCCCTCTGGAAAGCTGGGGGTGCTGCAGCCCTGAGTCTGGGGGAGGGAGTAAAGCTGAAACTCTCATGAGGTTCCCTTCCAGGCAAGCAGAGGAAACCTGGAGCCGGGGAGGGCCTGGGGGCTCCCCCGCCTCAGGAGAGGAAGGGGAGGGGGCGTCAGCATTCCCCCCCTCAGGCACCTGGGGACACACTGGGCCTAGGTGGGGGCTGTGTGGCCCAGTGAGAAGGGCAGTGTGGGTGGTCTATGTGTGCTTGGGTGCATGTCTAGGTTGGTGTCTGCTTGGTGCACATGTGCTGGCACCTGAGCATGTCACCTAGTGTGTCTCTGCATGTATGTGTGTGTGTGAGGGTGTCGGGCTAGGCCTGTGGGTCTGACTGTAGGTGTAGGTCCGCCTGACTTGGGCGTGCTGGGTGTGCGTCTGGCCTGCTGTGCTGACCCAGGCTCTGGACTGTGCCCTGGGAAAGAGCCAGTGGCCTCGGGCCTCCTCAGTCACCACGGGCCCCTGAGGTCAGTGTGGACCGGGTGCCGGGCTGATGTGGTTTTATCTCAGGGGTGGGATGGCTCTGAGCTTCCCTCATGGTCCCTGTGGGAATATATCCATGGATGGTCACCACGGGGCACCTCTGTAGCATCAGGGTTCAGGCTCAGACTGGGGCTGGGGTCAGAGGTCAGTCTGTAGCAGGGGCCAGATGTTGGTGTGTGGCTAGGTACTATCGCTGGGGTCAGAAGTCCATTCATGGCAGAGGGCAGGGGTCAGTCAGTGGTTGGGGTCAGGGGTACTGGCACAGAGGACTGAATAGGCCTTAGCGACACCACTGCCCTCAGCCTCTTGGTGGCTTCCTGGCCGAGAGTGTGGATTCGAGCCCTGGGGGTACGTCAGAAAGCAGGCACAGGCCTACAAGTCACCTGGGGCCTGCTGGGCACCACGCAGGCACATGGCTCCTTGAACTGCTCTGTGGCTGTGACAGGATCCCAGCCAGGCCAATGTGCTGGGTGTGGGTGACCTTGGTCGTAACCCAGGGTCCAGGGGTGCCCTCTGGACCCAGGACTGAGCCAGCGGATGCAGAGCAGGGGCAGAACCTCCCACACTGGAGAGCCCTGGTGCCCTCCCCTCTACTCACCCATTTCTTCTTCCCCACGTGTTCCCTTCTCCTCCATTCTCCTCTCCTCTCTCCTCCTCCCTCCCCTCTGTGCTTCCTCCCCATTTCTTTCTTCCATTCCAGCTGCCCAGCCTTCTCTTTTTCCCATTCATTCCAGTGTCCCCTCCAGAGCCCTGCCTGCAGCCACAGCCCTGTGAATCCAGGGCCTTGCCTCCTCCATGCTCAGGGACGCCCCCGCACGCCCGCCTCTTGTAGCGTACTCAGATGCAGAGACACAGTGGAGGCCGGGGCCTGCAGGCGCCCTGGCATGGGAGAGGTGCAGGGCAAGGGTGAGAGGTTACAGAGAGGTCGAGGTTTCTCCTCTGGAGCCCAGCCCAGAGGAGAGGGAGCCTAGTGGGGGAGGCTGCCTGTGGAGTTCTGCAGGTGTATCATCTGGAGGCCTCCTGCAGTCCAGTCAAGAAGGGTGGACAGACAGGCGGCAGAGAAAGCCACAGAAAGCAGAGATCAAAGGTGGCGCAGCTCAAAAGCAGGCAGGGAGCGAACTGGTCTCTGTCACAGGTGGGCGGGCAGCAGCACACAACTCAGCCCTTACAGGGCACGGGCCAGGCCAGGCCAGACACTGTGCCTTGCCCCCCCGCCCCCACCACCCAGGGCTGGAGAGGTGAATGCCAAACAGCTTTTCTCCTGCCCAGACGTTGGCCAGAAACTAACCAGGGAGAGCCCAGATTTTTCCTCTCACCTCTCCTGCCAGCCCCTGGGTGGGGGAGTGAGGGACCAGGCACGCCAACTATTTGAAAATATTGTAAACCTTAAGGGAACTTGGATATTCATCATCCTGATCCCCTTCCCCAGCTAAAACACCAAGGTCTTTGGTTTCAAAGAAAACATTTTCTCCACTGTGAGCTCTCAGCCTCACATGGCGGCCGGCTCTCGGGAAGTCCTGGTCCTTAGATGGTTTTGCGGGGGAAGAACAGGAAGAGGCTGGGATTGCTCAGTGGTCGGCCAGCCCACCTGGGCAGGGGGTTGTCCGTTTTGTTCACTGTTGCCCTAGTGCCCAAAGGAGAGGTCTGTAGAGGGAGGTGTGTGGAGGGAGGTCTGTGGAGGGAGGTGTGTGGAGTGGAGGTGTGTGGAGTGGAGGTCTGTGGAGGGAGGTGTGTGGAGGGAGGTGTGTGGAGGGAGGTGTGTGGAGGGAGGTCTGTGGAGTGGAGGTGTGTGGAGGGAGGTCTGTGGAGTAGAGGTCTGTGGAGGGAGGTGTGTGGAGGGAGGTGTGTGGAGTGGAGGTGTGTGGAGGGAGGTCTGTGGAGTGGAGGTGTGTGGAGGGAGGTGTGTGGAGTAGAGGTCTGTGGAGGGAGGTGTGTGGAGGGAGGTGTGTGGAGTGGAGGTGTGTGGAGGGAGGTCTGTGGAGGGAGGTGTGTGGAGGGAGGTGTGTGGAATGGAGGTGTGTGGAGGGAGGTGTGTGGAGTGGAGGTCTGTGGAGTAGAGGTCTGTGGAGTGGAGGTCTGTGGAGGGAGGTCTGTGGAGTGGAGTCTGTGTGGAGGGAGGTGGTGTGGGAGGGAGGTGTGTGGAGTGGAGGTGTGTGGAGGGAGGTGTGTGGAGGGAGGTGTGTGGAGGGAGTGTGTGTGGGGAGGTGTGTGGAGGGAGGTGTGTGGAGGGAGGTGTGTGGAGGGGAGGTGTGTGGAGGGAGGTGTGTGGAGGGAGGTGTGTGGAGGGAGGTGTGTGGAGTAGAGGTCTGTGGAGGGAGGTCTGTGGAGGGAGGTGTGTGGAGGGAGGTGTGTGGAGGGAGGTCTGTGGAGGGAGGTCTGTGGAGGGAGGTCTGTGGAGGGAGGTGTGTGGAGGAGGTGTGTGGAGGTGTGTGGAGGGAGGTGTGTGGAGGGAGGTGTGTGTGGAGGGAGGTGTGTGGAGTGGAGGTGTGTGGAGTGGAGGTGTGTGGAGGGAGGTGTGTGGAGGGAGGTGTGTGGAGGGAGGTGTGTGGAGGGAGGTGTGTGGAGGAGGGAGTGTGTGGAGGGAGGTGTGTGGAGGGAGGTGTGTGGAGGGAGGTGTGTGGAGGGAGGTGTGTGGAGGGAGGTGTGTGGAGGGAGGTGTGTGGAGGGAGGTGTGTGGAGTGGAGGTGTGTGGAGGGAGGTGTGTGGAGGGAGGTGTGTGGAGGTGAGGTGTGTGGAGGGAGGTGTGTGGAGGAGGTGTGTGGAGTGTGTGTGGAGGGAGGTGTGTGGAGGGAGGTGTGTGTGGAGGGAGGTGTGTGGAGTGGAGGTGTGTGGAGTGGAGGTGTGTGGAGGGAGGTGTGTGGAGTGGAGGTGTGTGGAGTGGAGGTGTGTGGAGTGGAGGTGTGTGGAGGGAGGTGTGTGGAGGGAGGTGTGTGGAGGGAGGTGTGTGGAGTGGAGGTGTGTGGAGGGAGGTGTGTGGAGGGAGGTGTGTGGAGGGAGGTGTGTGGAATGGAGGTGTGTGGAGGGAGGTGTGTGGAGGGAGGTGTGTGGAGGGAGGTGTGTGGAGGGAGGTGTGTGTGGAGGGAGGTGTGTGGAGGGAGGTGTGTGGAGGGAGGTGTGTGGAGGGAGGTGTGTGGAGGGGAGGTGTGTGGAGGGAGGTGTGTGGAGGGAGGTGTGTGGAGGGGAGGTGTGTGGAGGGAGGTGTGTGGAGGGAGGTGTGTGGAGTGGAGGTGTGTGGAGGGAGGTGTGTGGAGGGAGGTGTGTGGAGGGAGGTGTGTGGAGGGAGGTGTGTGGAGGGAGGTGTGTGGAGTGGAGGTGTGTGGAGGGAGGTGTGTGGAGGGAGGGTGTGTGGAGTGGAGGTGTGTGGAGGGAGGTGTGTGGAGGGAGGTGTGTGGAGGGAGGTGTGTGGAGGGAGGTGTGTGGAGTGGAGGTGTGTGGAGGGAGGTGTGTGGAGTGGAGGTGTGTGGAGGGAGGTGTGTGGAGTGGAGGTGTGTGGAGTGGAGTGTGTGGTGGAGTGGAGGGAGTGGAGGTGTGGAGGGAGGTGTGTGGAGTGGAGGTGTGTGGAGTGGAGGTGTGTGGAGGGAGGTGTGTGGAGTGGAGGTGTGTGGAGGGAGGTGTGTGGAGGGAGGAGTGTGTGTGGAGGGAGGTGTGTGGAGGGAGGTGTGTGGAGGGAGGTGTGTGGAGTGGAGGTGTGTGGAGGGAGGTGTGTGGAGTGGAGGTGTGTGGAGTGGAGGTGTGTGGAGGGAGGTGTGTGGAGGGAGGTGTGTGGAGTGGAGGTGTGTGGAGGGAGGTGTGTGGGAGGGAGGTGTGTGGAGGGAGGTGTGTGGAGGGAGGTGTGTGTGGAGTGGAGGTGTGTGGAGTGGAGGTGTGTGGAGGGAGGTGTGTGGAGGGAGGTGTGTGGAGGTGTGTGGAGGTGTGGAGTGGAGGTGTGTGGAGGGAGGTGTGTGGAGGGAGGTGTGTGGAGGGAGGTGTGTGGAGGGAGGTGTGTGGAGGGAGGTGTGTGGAGGGGAGGTGTGTGGGAGTGGAGGTGTGTGGAGTGGAGTGTGTGGAGGGGAGGTGTGTGGGGAGGGAGGTGTGTGGAGGGAGGTGTGTGGAGGGAGGTGTGTGGAGGGAGGTGTGTGTGGAGGGAGGTGTGGAGTGGAGGGAGGTGTGTGGAGGGGAGGTGTGTGGAGTGGAGGTGTGTGGAGGGGAGGTGTGTGGAGGGAGTGTGTGGAGGGGGTGTGTGTGGAGGGAGGTGTGTGGAGGGAGGTGTGTGGAGGGAGGTGTGGTGGAGGGAGGTGTGTGGTGGAGGAGTGTGTGGAGGGAGGTGTGTGGAGTGAGGTGTGTGGAGGGAGGTGTGTGGAGGGAGGTGTGGAGGTGGAGTGTGTGTGTGGTGGAGGTGTGTGGAGGGAGGTGTGTGGAGGGAGGTGTGTGGAGGGAGGTGTGTGGAGGGAGGTGTGTGGAGGAGGAGGTGTGTGGAGGGAGTGTGTGGAGGGAGGTGTGTGGAGGGAGGTGTGTGGAGGGAGAGGTGTGTGTGTGGAGGGAGGGTGGAGGTGTGTGGAGTGTGTGGAGGTGGTGTGTGTGGGAGGTGTGTGGAGGGAGGTGTGGAGGGAGGTGTGTGGAGGGAGGTGTGTGTGGGAGGTGTGTGGGAGGGAGGTGTGTGGAGGGAGGTGTGTGTGGAGGTGTGTGGTGGGGGAGGTGTGTGGAGGGAGGTGTGTGAGTGGAGGTGTGTGGAGGGTGGTGTGGAGGGAGGTGTGTGGAGGAGAGGTGTGTGGAGGGGAGGTGTGTGGAGGGAGGTGTGTGGAGGGAGGTGTGTGGAGGGAGGTGTGTGGAGGGAGGTGTGTGGAGGGAGGTGTGTGGAGGGAGGTGTGTGGAGGGAGGTGTGTGGAGGGAGGTGTGGAGGGAGGTGTGTGGAGGGAGGTGTGTGGAGTGGAGGTGTGTGGAGGGAGGTGTGTGGAGTGGAGGTGTGTGTGGTGGAGGTGTGTGGAGTGAGGTGTGTGGAGTGGAGGTGTGTGTGGAGGGAGGTGTGTGGAGGGAGGTGTGTGGAGGGAGGTGTGTGGAGGGAGGTGTGTGGAGGGAGGTGTGTGGAGGAGGTGTGTGGAGGGAGTGTGTGGAGGGAGGTGTGTGGAGGGAGGTGTGTGGAGGGAGGTGTGTGGAGGGAGGTGTGTGGAGGGAGGTGTGTGGAGGGAGGTGTGTGGAGGGAGGTGTGTGGAGGGAGGTGTGTGGAGGGAGGTGTGTGGAGGGAGGTGTGTGGAGGGAGGTGTGTGGAGGGAGGTGTGTGGAGTGGAGGTGTGTGGAGGGAGGTGTGTGGAGGGAGGTGTGTGGAGTGGAGGTGTGTGGAGGGAGGTGTGTGAGGGAGGTGTGTGGAGGGAGGTGTGTGGAGGGAGGTGTGTGGAGGGAGGTGTGTGGAGGGAGGTGTGTGAGAGGAGGTGTGTGGAGGGAGGTGTGTGTGAGGGAGGTGTGTGGAGGGAGGTGTGTGGAGGGAGGTGTGTGGAGGGAGGTGTGTGGAGGGAGGTGTGTGGAGGGAGGTGTGTGGAGGGGAGGTGTGTGGAGGGAGGTGTGTGGAGGGGAGGTGTGTGGAGGGAGGTGTGTGGAGGGAGGTGTGTGGAGGGAGGTGTGTGGAGTGGAGGTGTGTGGAGGGAGGTGTGTGGAGGGAGGTGTGTGGAGGGAGGTGTGTGGAGGGAGGTGTGTGGAGGGAGGTGTGTGGAGTGGAGGTGTGTGTGGAGTGGAGGTGTGTGGAGGGAGGTGTGTGGAGGGAGGTGTGTGGAGGGAGGTGTGTGGAGGTGTGTGGAGGGAGGTGTGTGGAGGGAGGTGTGTGGAGGGAGGTGTGTGGAGGGAGGTGTGGTGTGTGGAGGTGTGTGTGGAGTGGAGGTGTGTGGAGTGGAGGTGTGTGGAGGGAGGTGTGTGGAGGGAGGTGTGTGGAGGGAGGTGTGTGGAGGGAGGTGTGTGGAGGTGTGTGGAGGGAGGTGTGTGGAGGGAGGTGTGTGGAGGGAGGTGTGTGGAGGGAGGTGTGTGGAGGGGAGGTGTGTGGAGGGAGGTGTGTGGAGGGAGGTGTGTGGAGGGGAGGTGTGTGGAGGGAGGTGTGTGTGGAGGGAGGTGTGTGGAGGGAGGTGTGGTGTGTGGAGGTGTGTGAGTGGAGGTGTGTGGAGGGAGGTGTGTGGAGGGAGGTGTGTGGAGGGGAGGTGTGTGGAGGGAGGTGTGTGGAGGGAGGTGTGTGGAGTGGAGGTGTGTGGAGGGGAGGTGTGTGGAGTGGAGGTGTGTGTGGAGGGAGGTGTGTGGAGGGGAGGTGTGTGGAGGGAGGTGTGTGGAGGGAGGTGTGTGGAGGGAGGTGTGTGGAGGGAGGTGTGTGGAGGGAGGTGTGTGGAGGGAGGTGTGTGGAGGGAGGTGTGTGGAGGGGAGGTGTGTGGAGGGAGGTGTGTGGAGGGAGGTGTGTGGAGGGAGGTGTGTGGAGGGAGGTGTGTGGGAGGTGAGGTGTGTGTGAGGGAGGTGTGTGGAGTGGAGGTGTGTGGAGGGAGAGTGTGTGAGGAGGGAGGTGTGTGGAGTGAGGTGTGTGGAGGGAGGTGTGTGGAGGGAGGTGTGTGGAGGGAGGTGTGGAGTGGAGGTGTGTGGAGGGAGGTGGAGTGGAGTGGAGGTGTGTGGAGGGAGGTGTGTGGAGTGGAGGTGTGTGGAGGGAGGTGTGTGGAGGGAGGTGTGTGGAGTGGAGGTGTGTGGAGGGAGGTGTGTGGAGGGAGGTGTGGTGGAGTGTGTGTGTGTGGGGAGGTGTGTGGAGGGAGGTGTGGAGGAGGTGTGGTGGAGGGAGGGAGGGAGTGTGGAGGGAGGGTGTGTGGAGTGGAGGTGTGTGGAGGGAGGTGTGTGGAGGGAGGTGTGTGGAGGGAGGTGTGTGGAGGGAGGTGTGTGGAGTGTGGTGTGGAATGGAGGTGTGTGGAGGGAGGTGTGTGGAGGGAGGTCTGTTGAGTGAGGTCTGTTGAGTGGAGGTGTGTGGAGGGAGGTGTGTGGAGTGGAGGTGTGTGGAGGGAGGTGTGTGGAGTGGAGGTGTGTGGAGTGGAGGTGTGTGGAGGGAGGTGTGTGGAGGGAGGTGTGTGGAATGGAGGTGTGTGGAGGGAGGTGTGTGGAGGGAGGTGTGTGGAGGGAGGTGTGGAGGAGGGAGGTGTGTGGAGGGAGGTGTGTGGAATGGAGGTGTGTGGAGGGAGGTGTGTGGAGGGAGGTCTGTGGAGTGGAGGTGTGTGGAGGGAGGTGTGTGGAGGGAGGTCTGTGGAGGGAGGTGTGTGGAGGTGTGTGGTGGGAGGTTGTGGAGTGGAGGTCTGTGGAGGGAGGTGTGTGTGAGTGGAGGTGTGTGGAGGGAGGTCTGTGGAGGGGGAGGTGTGTGGAGGGAGGTGTGTGGAGTGGAGGTCAGTGTGGAGGGAGGTCTGTGGAGGGAGGTCTGTGGAGGGAGGTGTGTGTGGAGTGGAGGTGTGTGGAGGGAGGTCTGTGGAGGGAGGTGTGGAGGGAGGTGTGTGGAGTGGAGGTGTGTGGGGAGGTGTGTGGAGGGAGGTGTGTGGAGGGAGGTGTGTGGAGGGGAGGTGTGTGGAGGGAGGTCTGTGGAGGGAGGTGTGTGGAGTGGAGGTGTGTGGAGGGAGGTGTGTGGAGTGGAGATGTGTGGAGTGGAGGTCTGTGGAGGGAGGTCTGTGGAGTGGAGGTCTGTGGAGGGAGGTGTGTGGAGTGGAGGTGTGTGGAGTGGAGGTCTGTGGAGGGAGGTGTGTGGAGTGGAGGTGTGTGGAGGGAGGTGTGTGGAGTGGAGGTGTGTGGAGTGGAGGTCTGTGGAGGGAGGTGTGTGGAGTGGAGGTCTGTGGAGGGAGGTGTGTGGAGTGGAGGTCTGTGGAGGGAGGTGTGTGGAGTGGAGGTCTGTGGAGGGAGGTGTGTGGAGTGGAGGTCTGTGGAGGGAGGTGTGTGGAGTGGAGGTCTGTGGAGGGAGGTGTGTGGAGGGAGGTGTGTGGAGGGAGGTGTGTGGAGTGGAGATGTGTGGAGTGGAGGTCTGTGGAGGGAGGTGTGTGGAGTGGAGGTCTGTGGAGGGAGGTGTGTGGAGTGGAGGTGTGTGGAGGGAGGTGTGTGGAGGGAGGTGTGTGGAGGGAGGTGTGTGGAGTGGAGATGTGTGGAGTGGAGGTCTGTGGAGGGAGGTGTGTGGAGGGAGGTCTGTGGAGGGAGGTGTGTGGAGTGGAGGTCTGTGGAGGGAGGTGTGTGGAGTGGAGGTCTGTGGAGGGAGGTGTGTGGAGTGGAGGTCTGTGGAGGGAGGTGTGTGGAGTGGAGATGTGTGGAGTGGAGGTCTGTGGAGGGAGGTGTGTGGAGTGGAGATCTATGGAGTGGAGATTTTTGGAGTGGAGGTGTGTGGAGCAGATTTACTCAGTTGGTCTGGGAGAGCAGGAGCCATGAGGGAGACATGGCAGACAGGGCCCTTGGCCTCTGACCTGGTCCAACAATTCGTGAGAAGGGGAAACTGAGGCTTGGAATGGGAAAGTACCTTGGCAGGTTGCCCGGTGCTGACCGGGCAGGACACTGCTCCGGTATGCCCACGAAAAATGAGGCCTCTTCAGTGGCCAGCAGGTTGGCCCAGAGGTCAGTGACCTGCCAGAGGCAGGTGTTCCTTCCTGGGATGCGCCTCCCACCAGCCCTGCCAACGGCCTAGACCACTCTCCACCGAGGACCCGCGGCCTGCTGCAGCTCCATCTTGTGCCGGGGCCGCCTCAGTGTTCTCCCGCTCCTGCCCTGTTCCGACACCTATACTCTCTCTCTCTCTTTCTCTGTCTTTTTTTTTTAAATTAATTCTCACCTGAGGATATTTTTTTCCCATTGATTTTTCAGAGAGAATGGAAGGAAGGAAGGGAGGGAGGGAGAGAGAAACATCTCCCGTACGCACCCCAACTGGGGCCGGGGATCGAACCCACAACCCAGGTACGTGCCCTTGGCCAAAACTGAACCCGAGAACCTTCAATGCACAGGCCAGTGATCTAACCATTTAGCTACAGGGGCCGGGGGACACTGTGAGGACCTCAGGGAACGTCCCTCCTGTGCTCAAAACTGCAGACTCCTCACCTCACTCCCTGTGAAAGCCAGAGTCCTTACAAAGATGTGGCTCCTTGTCACCTCTCTGTCCCATCTTTTCCCACTCACCCATTGCTCTCTCTGCTCCAACCACACCAGCCTGAATATTCCCACCCTGTTCCTGCTCGGGGCCTTTGCACGTGCTGTTCCCTCTATCTGCAGTTTCCCCTCAGAGAGAGAGCTGCATGCCTCACTACTTAGTCTTTCAAATCTCTTCTCAAATGATTTCCAGTGTGAGTTTCCTGAGCCCCAATATGAAAACAAAGCTTCCAGCCCGCTCCCTGGCTTCATGTTTTGGTAGCACTGCCCCACCTGATGTAACATGCTGCGCAGTTTGCTCAGTCACTCTGCTTCTTGTCTGCACCACAGCTGGAAAAGACCAGAAACGTTTTCTCATTCCTAACTCTGAATCTTTGACTCTTAGAACAGTGCCTGGAACACAGTAAGTGCTCAATAAACATTTGCCAACCAAATGGATGGATATTTCTGCTACACTCAAGTTGCGTGACCTTGAGCAAGTCAATTGTTTGGACCTCAGGGACCTGTCTCTGAAATAGGGAGGGTGATTCAGTGGAGGCAAAGACAGAGGTTAGAAATCATGGGCTGACTCCTCCATAAACATGTGTGGAGTGGATGTGAAACCTGCCTGGCCCACCTCAGACCCCAGGCCTTCATATTTGCACACAGCCCCCAGGCGAGGAGGGCCTGAGGGTCACCAGCCGAGGGCTGAACTTGAATACAACTTCTGGATCTCAGTGGCATGTGCCTGGTCTGATGGGTGGAGTCCAGAGCCCTCTTCTCTGCTTCTTGTGCCCACCGGGTGGCCCCTGGCTCACCCCTGCCCCCGGTAGCATATCAGTGAGCCCTGCTGACCCCTTTGCCTGCACCCTGCAAGCCC
Source organism: Ia io (assembly GCA_025583905.1). NCBI lineage: Eukaryota > Metazoa > Chordata > Mammalia > Chiroptera > Vespertilionidae > Ia > Ia io. The sequence continues at coordinate 50,853,995 of JAJQQW010000020.1, read as the reverse complement.
ATGCTGGGGTCTCACCCATGGCTCCTGCTATTATTTAGCCCTGGGGCAGCATTTAGACACAGACTTCACAGGAAAGCACCTATTCAGTGCTGGGCAAACCAATGGGCGCCGTCCAGGCCCAGGCTCTCTTGAACACTGCGACACCTCCCCAGGAAAGAGTGGGCCCTTTGAGACTGGGAGCATCCCACGCTTGCCCACAGAACTCTCCTACCAGTCAAGCAATGGGGTGGGTCCCCTCGCCCGACTTCGCCTGGATTAGGGCTCATTGGTGGGTAGTGGAGTCAGACCCCTGGACAGAACAGGGATCTTGCAAGCCAGGCAACCTCCCCTGCTGGTCATTCCCTCAGCATTTATGGAGTGCCTGCTGTGTATTGGGTGCTGCTGCCGTGATCCCATCTCTGAACCACAAAACCTGTTCCAATAGAGTGTGATAGGACAAGCCAGGGTTTGGGGGCCATGAAGACCTAAGTTTGAATCTTGACATTGTCGCTTTATTCATTCATTCATTTGCTAAATGCATGTTGAGCACCTGCTCTGTGCCAGGCAGAGGTGGCAAGATCTCTCTAGAAACGTATGGTCAAGCAGGGATCAGACTGTCTTGCTGTGTGTTGACAAACCTTCGACTGCTCTGAGGGATGGGCAGAACCCTGCAGGGCGCACAGGGCTGTTCTAAGGACATGACACTCCCTTTAACACTTAAAGAAAGGCCTTGGCCAGGCAGGGCCGTCCACCCCCTTTGGCAGATGTGAATCTGGACCTTCCACCCGAGGCCCCTGGAACAACAGAGGGCGCTGGACAGATGAAGGGCTCTGCTCTCCTTTAGAATAAGCCATGGTACCACCATCTCATTCCTCCAACCCCCAGGGCATGCGAGGGGGATCCAGAGCCCGTGAAGGGCAGCCCCGGAGCGCCCCTGCTGCCCTTGCACTGGTGTTCTCCATCCCCACCCCTCCCTGTTGTTCTCTTAAGGGGCTGCTGGCTCCCAGAAGAGAAAGCCCTGGGCCTGATCATGCTCACAGGAGGGGCTGGGGTCGGCCTCATGCAGTCCTTCACTTACCCATTGAACCATTCAACAGATACTGACTGTGTGCCAGGCACCATTCCAGATACGGAGGATACACAAACAAAAATAAATACACAGATAGGTAAATTACATGGTCCATTAGAAGCTAGGGAAGAGCATTCCAGGCAGAGGAACCAGCAAGGACAAAGGCCGTGAACTGAGAGTGGGCCTGCAAATTCAAGGGACAGTGAGGAGGGTGGGGATGCGATCAGAGGTGGTGGGCCTGACTGCGTGGGACCTCAACAGCTGTGAGGACTCTTCCTTTCTTGATCGCTCTAAAACCAGGGTGGGGTGGGAGCCTGCCTGCTCCAGGGGAAGAGGCAAGCACTGCCATTATAGTCTGGCCGGTCTTGACCTTTTGTGGGTGGCTGCATGGAGGAGGTGACTGAGTCAGGCTGTGACGGACAGGCTGAGGCGAGGGTCAGGTGGCACTGTGACAGGTCATGGATCGGTTTATGGCTGGGTTGGTGTCCCCAGCAGATATTTGTGTGTGTGTTTTGTCTAATGGTGCACACAGTGGGCCTCTCCTGGCTCACCCAGTGGCCTTAGGTCTGAGGGACCCTGGTTCCCAGGCCAGACCATAAAGGTAGAGACGAAGCAGTCTGCATTTTAAAGATGGGGGCCCAGGGAGGAGCTGGGCTGCCTGGGGTCTGCTGGCTGGGAGTAGCTGCTTGCAGTCAGCCCCTTCACAGGTGAGCCAGGGGTCAGTCGGCCCAGAGGGCTGTTTTGGGTCCATTTCTGGGAGAGGCCTGCTCTTTGTCCCCAGGTGGGCGCCACACTCCGGAGTCTGGATGCTCCGGGCCTGGCAGTAAGGTAGTTTCCTTGGCAGAGGGATCAGCATGAGCAAGAAAACAGCGAGGCTCTGGGCACTGGGATTGATTAGGTCCGGGCTGGAGCCCAGGATCTGTTTTTAGTTTCCCAGTTGACACTGGGATTGCCTGTTTACACCACTGAGAAATGAGTGGTCTCTGTGCCACCAGCCCCTGCACAGTCCTCAGCCAAGGACCTGGTGGCACAGCAATCCTGGCATGAAACCCTTTTTTGCTCTCCACACCCCCAACCCAGAGGGGGCTGGACTGACGGAGGCACTGGAGCAGTGAGGTGGAGATGCTGCCAGGGAGGGGTGTGGAGAAGCCCCTACCCTGGATGTATGGGGAGGTTGGTAGATGCGGGTGGGAGATGGGGAGAGGGGAGGTGGCCATCTCTGAACCACAAAACCTGTGCTCCTCCCCGCTTACCAGAACAGAGAGGGGTCTGAGTGGGAAGCTTGGTGAGGGTTGAAGAGAGTGAAACACTAGCGAGTGGAGACCAGAGGAGAGCGAAGAGAGCCAGGTCTGACAAGGCTGTGTGGTCTGTGGCTCAATAATCCATAATGATGATCGATAATAGAATAGACCGACCCCTATAGGTCGGACACATGTCTGGAAAGAAGGGTGGGTGGGTGGGTGGATGGAGAGGCGAATGGATGGATGAATGAATGAGTGAATGGCTGCGTGGGCGGTGAGACGCCCAGGAAGGCGGTGGCCAGCCCAGCGCTCAATCACAGTGCCTTGGCATCACGCCCTCCTGACCGCTCAGACCCCCCCCCCCCCCCCCCCCGCACTGCTCAAAACGTCCCCTCCCCCCCCCCCGCCCCCGCAGCCGCCTGGGGCATGTAATTCCAGGCTCGAGGCAGCTTGGGGACTGGGGAAGGAGGGGCCGCACCATTGAGCCAGCCTTTAGCGTCTTGGCAGGGCCACCCCTCTGCCGAGGGGTGGGGGTCAGGAGGGGAGGAAACCTGGAGGTGTGGTCCGCCTTGAAATACCCGCCCCCTCCCCGCCGGTCTTCTTTGTCTCCGGCTAGTTCTCCACTGTCTCCCGACCATGACCTGCTTCTTGAGGCATCCCTGGCCGCGCGGGCTTCCAGGCTGCTCCTGGATCCCAAGTGTCAGCTCCAGCTGCCCCCAGCCCTTAGGCAGCCTCCCCTGCGCAGCAGGGTTCTCCAACCCCAGTGTCTCCAGCACCTGGAGCGGGCAAGTGTCAGGATCTGTCTAAGCTGCGTCTCCAGTGCAGAGAGGGGGCGCAGGCTGAAGTCCCCGCCTCTCCGCCTTCCCTCTTCCTCCCTCCTCCGCCCCTGCTTGGCGCTTTGAGCCCTGTCCCCATCGCAGCCTGTTCGAGCCTCAGTGGTTCTTCTGCGGTTATGGGATCCCCGACACCACTCGGACCACCGCCACCTCCACCGCGCCCGCCAGGCCTCAGACCCACACGCAGAACACAGCCCCATGCAAGCTCGCCCTCAGACACACACCACCGCCTTTCGCGGACCCACGGCCCTGCACAAGTGCCCTCCTCCTCCATGCACAGCCCCAACAGCCACAATCTCACTCGCAAACAAGCCCACACGTAACACAACACCCCTCAGACACACTGGGGCCCACGCAGACACAATCCCCCCCCCAACCTCACACAGACACAGCTCTGCACAGGCGCAGTCACACCCACGCAGTCACACCCCCCCCCATAAACAATCGCATACAAACATGACCCACGCAGACACCGCATCACTCGGTTCCTCTGAGACCCAGAGACACATTCACAGCTTGCAGCCATTCACAGCTCGCAGCCAGACCCCTACACCCCGTGACATTCACACGTAGGACAGACCAGCAGTAGACAGCCTCATTGATACACACACGGACTTAAAACGCGCAGCCAAGAAGAGCTCACCCACCGGCTCGTAAGTCACTGGAAAAATATTAAAGCGTTCCCTCCCTCCCCTTTTATCTCTGGCTGGCGTGCGCGCGCGCGCGCGAGCGCACACACACACACACACACACACACACACACACACACACGCACGCGGAAACATTCACCCCCACCCCCAATCCCTAAGCGCCACCGAGCCTCCTAGCCTGTGACCCGGAGTCCCCGCAGTGAGCCGCTGGAGCGTCTCCCCCGCACCCCCTTCCTCCCTGCTCCCCCTTCATCTCCCCTCCCCCTCCTCTGGGGCGAGGGCTGCGCGCAGTCAAGCCCCCTCGTCGCGCGCCCCTCCCCGCGCGCGTGTGCGCGCCCCCCCCCCCGCGTCTGCATCGCGCTTTCCGAGTGGATGCGGCCACGGGGCGGTCTCTAATTACCTCCTGTCCCCTGGCGACCCGTGAATAATGGCTACTGAGGGCGCTCGCAGGGGCTGCTGAGAAGGAAACGCGGGGCGCGAGAGGCGCGGCGCGCGCGGGAGCGCGAGGGAGAAGGAGCGAGCCGGGCTGAGCGAGCGGCGGCGGAGAGAAAGGAATCGTGCGAGCGCTCACATTTTTTTCTCCCAAGGATCTCTGGCTGCCGAGTTCTGGAAGAAGCGAAGGGGAGCAGGCGTGCGCGGAGGAGGAGACTGCCTGGGGAAGGGAGACGGCGAGACGCGCAGCGCCGGCGCTGGGAGACCCGGGAGGAGCCCGCAGGTATTGTTGGCGGAAGCTTTGTGCCTTCGGGGAGCGGTTCTGGGGTGCGCGGGCTCCCGGATCCCCGACCACCGCGGCGCTCCTGACCCGGCACCCCTCCCGCACGCCGCAATCTTGGCTGGAGTTGCAGCTTTGCCTGTTCGGGGGTTGGTTTTCCGTGTCGGTTGAGGGAATTGGTCTCAGGAGAAGGAATTTCTTCCCCCTTTTTTTTTTTTTTTTTGCCGCAGTTTGGTTGTGCTGGAGATTCCTTCCTCCCCTTTCCTCCACGGTCTTGGCGACAGTCGTACTGGCGGAAGGCAAGGGGGTGAGATGGAGGGGCTGAGATGGAGGGGCTAGTGGCAGTGGATGGGGAGTGAGATACACCGGCGAAGGAAGCAGTTTTTTTGCTCAAGTTCCCAATCTGCGCCCCAGAGCTGGTCAGGCCGGCGAGGGCCGTTTGCGCACCCTGCCCTGCTCCCGGCAACCGGTGGGAAACTTCCCGAGAGCGCAGCCTCCTGGGGAACTTGGCGCCCCAGTCGCCTCCGGGTGCTTCCTCCGGCTGCCCGCGAGCGCTTAAGGTTGTGCTCACCCACCCCCGCCTTCCTCTACCCCCAGCGGCTTCCGGATCTGTACCGAGCCGAGCTGCAGCTTCAAACGCTTCCCTGGAGACCCCTCCCCACTCCTCGCGCCAGCGCCTGCTGGATCTTGTGCCGCGGCCGCGCTGACAATGAAATCTTGCGCTTCTGCTGTCGGGGTGGGGGTTAGTAGTAGCTTGGTCTCTCCTGGGGCTCCTGACCATGTGGAGGGGGAGGAGGGGGAAGGGAGACTTATTAGGAGGAGGGGCTTGTTGGGGTTAGAGACTTTGACGTAGGATGGCGCCTTGAGGGGTGGGGGCGGGGGCAGGTGAGCTGCCGGGAAGGCGGGAGGCCTGGGTTCTTGCCCCGGGCGGTGGATTCTTGGGCTTGCTGATTGGTGACTTTAGGATCGTCGTCGTAGTCGGGCCTCCCCAACCTCAGCCTCCTCCCTCCAACTGGGCCTCCTCCCCTCACGTACAATGCAGGCTTCAGAGGTGATCCTGAGGGTGTGTGTGTGTGTGTGTGTGTATTTCTTTCTTGCCATCCACAGCAGATGCTGCTCTGGTGACCGGTGATTCGAGCGCCTCATCCCCTCCCCCAGGGACGGGGGGTGGGAAAGAAGAGGGGGAGGGGAGTGATGGGAACTTCTTTTCCCACTGGGGCCTTGGGAAGGGAGTGGTAGCCCAGAGAATTTCTGGGGATTGCAATCCTGAGAGGGGTTCAACTCAGAGTGGGGGCCGTGAGGTCAGAGGTTTCTGGGCACTCAAAGCTCCCAGATCCGTTTGCTCCTTTTTTTGGGGGGGGGGGGGAGGCGCTAGTTGGAACGGGATTGGGGGAGGAGAGTCAGTGGGAACCTGCCGTACTGGGATTCCCAGGTGTGCAGCCCCAGGGCTAGCCAGGGTCCCAGGCGGGTGAAGGAAATTCTCCTGTTTAAAGAGGATTCCTGGGGGAGTGTGGAGGCACCTTGGTGGTGGGGTGGTGGGGGCGGTAGCAGACAGTTTCCAGGCCAGTCTGTGGCTTGGTCCAGGAATAGAAAGGGTTCCCCTGTTCTCTCAGCCCCCACATGGCAGGAATTGGGAGCAGGACCCTTTGACTTGCTAACAGGGAGGGAGCTAGCAGATGCCTGGCCCCTACGGCTGCCGCCACGGAGCAGGACCTGGAGGGTGGAGCCTGAAATAAGAGCCAGAGAGGGTGTTGCCGTCAGGGGCCCCCCGTGGCCCTGAGTCTTTGAAAAAGGGTTACTTGACTTGGCAGGCCCACAGGAACTGGAAGTGGAATCATAGGGACTGGGGGCGGGGAGGGGAGGGGGGGTCTTCTGCACATGCCTCCCCCCCTCACCAAGCACAGCTAGAGGCTCGGTGGTGAAGGGTGAGTTTCTGACCCTTAGGCTAGACTGTGAGGCCCTAGGTGCTGAGGGCAGAGCTGGGTGAGGTCATAGGGGGGCAGGGCTCAGTAGGGGGGCGGGATTAGTTTTTCCTCACTCCCAGGAGAAAGCACGCCCATTAGGCACAAGCCTGATGTGTAGGTATTTGAGGGGCTGTCTTCTCTCTTCCCCACCCACCCCGCATTTCCATCTCCGTTTCCTGCTGGTGAGAACCTGTCCTGGGGAGCTTAGAGCCCGGGGGCTTGGCACAGGATGGGCCCTGGGCTTGGCTAGACCAACGCAGGAGTGAACGGATCAGGAATGAATGAATGAATGAATGAGTGAATGAATGAGTGAGTGAAAGGGTAAGGTTTCTCAATTGGAGGAGTTTAGCCTTTTTTTTTTTTTTTTTTTTTTTTTAAGAAAAGGACCTTTTAAAATATGGTTCATAGAAAATCAGAAAAACGAAAAGAAACAAAGAGGTGCTGAGCCTCCGTGGCTGTGACAGCGGTGTGTTGATGCCGTCCGTCCTCTGCAGTCCCTGTGGCTGGCGGTCGGCTTGTTTTTAAAGGCTTCGTCGTCATTCTCTGTCCGCTGTGCATCCTGCTTTCTCCTTGGCACGCTAACAGCAGTCTTTTCCTGTTTTGCAACCAGCTCGTCATAAACACCATGTCTTCAGGCTTTTCCAAGCTGGTGGCTGTACCATCATTTACTTAATATTCCCCTTTTGCTCAGCATTCTGGATGCTCCTGATGAATGAGGTAGTGGATATATTTTTGTGTAGAAAGGTTTTTTTGATGTTTAAGATGATTTCCTAAAAACGATTCTGCTGATGCCAAAGGCTCCGACGTGCCTGCAGTAGAAGAAATGGGCCTCTCATTTTTCCCGGAGAAGGGGCACATGATTCTCTTTCCTTCCAGCACAATCTAGAACCTTCTATCAGACCCCAAAAGAGCCTTGGCAATGAATCACCTGTTTGACCCTCCTCCTTTGACAGAGGAGGGACGGAACCCAGGGAAGGGAGTGCGCTCCCAGGTCGCACCGCAGTTGCTGGGCCTTGCGGCAGCCAGGAACTGGCTAGCGGTCTGCCGTGTTGTTTTCTGCACCCTGAGAATCCCTGGGGCTCCTGTAGCTGGACCTCATCTACCTCACAGACGGGAACATTGAGACCCCCAGAGTGCAGAGAAGCACCCAGCATGCCTCCAACTGAGATGGGCTCCCAAGCCCTTCTGTGTCACACTCACTGGCTGTGGCCACAGGATCTGGGGTCCCCCAAGTTACCAGCCTGCCATTGGCCAGCCATGCGATCCCTGTTGTCATCCTCCTCCCCCCCCCTCCACATCTCGCCCTTCCTCTTTGCCATCCCATTTTCCAGAAGGAAAAGCCAGGAATAAAAGCAGGTGCAGCAGGAGGGGTGAGACTTGCAGAGGGCAGAGGACCGCAGCGGTGCTGCCCTCCCTTGTGCCTCAGTTTACTTGTCCAAAGAGCAAAATCGGGGTCGGTTGGGAGCTGGGGGCAGGTGTTGCGCAGGTACCCCCTGTGGGGGAGGGGAAGGACCAGCTACATCCTGAACTCTCCCTCTGACCTTAGATTGACCTCAGGAGGCCCCCTGGGGAGGGAGAGGGAGAGGGGAAGAGACAAAGGAGAGAAAAGAGAATGGAAGGGGATTAAACAATGGGAGAAAAAGGAAGGGGCTAGAAAAGGGAAAGGGGAGGTTATTTAAAATGAAGAAGGAAGAGAGAAAACCCCTCCCCCAGGCTCATTGGGCCCCCAGAGGAGAAGTTGGGGCTCAATGGGTATTGTATGGGTATTGGGGGGCCAGGGCTGGATGGCCAGGAAAGGTTAGATATCCAGGGGCTCTGCCAGGGCTGTTTGGGGGAGGGGGGTTTGGGGCTCAGAAAGATCCCAGGTGCACCCAGGGGACAGGGAGGCAAGACCTTGGTGATGTCTCTGTTCGTGGACTCCCCATTAGGATAGGTGGCAGGGCCCCTCGGTGTTGGGGGCTGGACCAGGCTGTTTGTAGGGGCAGGTCATTGTAGCTCTGACTTTCTGTCTGCCTCCTGCCCGCATGCCCACCAGCTGTGGAGTGTAGAGCAGCCCTCCCGTGAGGGTGGGTATTTGGGCATTTCTGTGACCTGCCTCTGTGCTTGGGTGTGTCCCTGTAGGTGCCCGCACGTCTGTGTGTGCCTGTGTGTGCCTGTGCCTGATCCTGTTGGTTTGTTCTCGGGGGTTGGTGTGCCTGCCAGCCTGGGCCTGTGTGTGCCACATGTGTGTCGGGTTCTGTTTGCATGTTTCTTGAGGGTCTCTGTCTTGCAGCTTTGGCATGTGCCCTGCCTGTGAGACTGTTCCCATTTGAGCATTTCTGGAAAGCATGCCCCAGGCTTGGGCACGCTCATGTGTGGCTGTGTGAGCACACACTCCTAATGGCCCCAGAGGATCCAGGCAGCAGGCTTTTCCAAGCTGCTTTCAAGGTTGTGCTGGGTGGGTGAAAGGGTGGGGGCAGCCTTCAATTTGGAGGGGTGGATACAGGAAGGCAAAAGAAAATCTAAAAGACTGTCTTCCCTCTGGTCTCCAAGGAGATCAGCCTGTGAAATGATCTGCACGTTAATTAAAAATGATTGTATCCTGATTGAGCCATTCCTGCTCCATCCCCTCCAAGGGAGAGGGGGAGGCTGAGACCAGAGGATGTGAAACCGGGCAGGTCCAATGCAGGGCACAGCCAGCAGCCCACAGGGGCGCAGGCCTTGGAGGGGGCTGAGTGGAGAGGTGTTAGGGGTATTCGTGGAGGCTGACTTGAGCTTCTCCTTTGAATGTAAAATACCCCCTCCTGTGGGTGGTGCTCTGAACTCAGGAGCTGGGGGGCAGCCACCAGGCCCCATGGGTCCTCCCTCATGTGCTGGGCACCAGCCTGATTGTTTACACAGATCCTGTGAGTCAGCATTTGTAGTTCTGGGTTTACAGAGAAATAACAAGCTTGAGGTCACAGAGCCAGAAGTTGGGGGCCCCAGGCTGGGCCCAGTCTTCTGACCCCAAGGCCCAGATCCCCTTCCTAGCTCTCAGCTGTCCCCAGACTCACAATGAGGCGTCCTCCCTCTGCATGACCCTTGAGGAGCTGAGGCTTCAAGGACGCGCCCTCTCATCCTCCACGAACCCCTGGGTGGTTTCTCTCTGAGGCCAGGCTCACGGGCTTAGGGCGACGATGGCCATTCACGTGGGGAGCCTGATGGCTTGCCGGCCGGGCAGCTCCTGTCTGACCCAGGTTCCCTTTGCCCGACTGGGATGGCCTTCTCCCACTCCTGCCCCCCATCCTCCAAGGTGGCTGATGATTCAGCCACAGACCAGCCACAGGTGGTCCTCACTGTACCTGGCATCGGTGTTGTGGTTCATAGCGTGTAGGTGCGTGGGTGAGCCGCTCACCGGGGCCTTCGTGGAGACCTAGCTTCGGGGCAGCCACATTCAAAAGCACCTGAGCGCCCTGGCCCCGTGTTGAGCCTCGCTTCCCCTTGGTGCAGGGGGAAGCGTAGCTTTTTCCTGGGGGCACTGCTGGGAAAGGAGGGGAACCGGCCACGTTTGTCCAGTGCCTGGCGCAGCCGGCACACGGGTCCTTCAGGGTCACGTGTGCATCTGCCCATTCAGGCACCTGTGTGGCCACTCCGGGCTTTGTGTTTGCAGGCTTCTGTGGAGGGAGACACGACATTGCTCCCTTGGTGCTTTCTAGGAGACATTCTGGGGCTGAGGTGACTGTCGCCTCAGTAGGAGCCTCCAGGGGGCTAAGAAGCTCCTGGGACCCCCTGTCCCAGAAGCTGCATTATCTGAGAATGGGAGAAGGGAGGGATGTTTCTCCTGGACCAGGTTCCTTAGGGGAAACTTGACCAAGGGTAGGGTTCTGCGTCCAGAAATCCTATCTAATAATAGACAAATATGCATATTGACCATACCTCCGACACACCCACAAGCCACGCCCACAAAGCCACGCCCACCATCCAATCAGAGCGAGTATGCAAATTAACCCAAACCAAGATGGCTACAGCCACAGAGAGCAAGGTTTCCCAGGTAACAGAGGAAGCCAAGCTTTCCGCCTGCCCTTGCCAGGCCTAAGCCTCCACTCAAGCTACAAAGTTTCAATTATAGAAGGTAAACAAATTCAAACAAATGGCGGCAGAACGGAGCTTGAGAGAGCAGGCCAGGGTTGCCGCCGGCAACAGGGGAAGCAAAGCTTTCCGCACACCCTGGCCAGGCCCACCCGCTTAAGGCTACAAAGTTTCAATTATAACCCCAACAGAAATGGCTGCCGGCCTCGGAGGGAGCCCCAGGCTTGGCTCCGCTCCAGGCTACAAAGTTTCAATTGTAGAAGGAAAATAAATTCCAGATACCAGGGCCTCTGCTTGGGTTGCCAGGGGGCGTGGCCGGCCTGCAAACCACCACAGGCCCCTCGCTCAGGCCGCCCCACACCCCAATGGAGCCCCCACCTGATCCGGGACGCCCTTCCACCTCTCCCAGGGCCTGAGACCTCCTCCCATCACTGCGGAGGGGGTGGGGGAGGCGGGGAGGCCCTGCCTAAAGGGGTGATCAGAGGATGCACTCATGCTTGCATAATGCAGGCCCACCCTCTGGAGGCCCTGCAGGCCCCGGGCAGTGCTGATGAGGGGCACCTGGCTCTCCTGAGGTCACAGCTCAGCTGTGCCAGGGTGGCCTATGGGGTGTCCATCATCTACCTTCTCGGGACCCGAAACCAGATGTTTACATGACATCTGGTCTGTGTATGTCGGATCTAACCCAGCAACCCACCCGTGGCCCCCAAAGTGCAGACTCCAGGGCTCACTAAGACTGCCCATATCTGGCTTTGAGCCTCAGTCTGCAGGCCTGAGAGCTGTCAATGGTGCCGGCCTCTTGCACATCCCACACCCACCCCGGCCCTTGTTAGCTGTCTTAGAGTTGAGGGTGTGGAAGCAGAGGGCTCACACAGGTGCCATTCCTCCTGATGGTGCCCGCATTCCTGCAGCTGTTCCCACTGACGGGCAGCTCAGGGGTGCGGGGGCATCTGACGGCGCCTGGTGTACAGGTCCAGCTCCATTTCCCATTCCCTTCCGTCTTGTTCAGCATTCAGCTTGCAGCCTCAGAGGCGCATGGAGGCCGGCTCCCCAGTCAGCCAGACAGCGTGGGTCTCTGGAGGAGAGTACTCGCCCCGAGGCTGGGAGGGAAACAGGTGACTGCAGGAGGCGGTGCATGCTGGGAGGCCAGGCAGTGTGAAGGGGCCTGGAGAGTTCTAGAGGGTCAGATGGTAGGTGGGAACAGGGAAGTCATAGACAAGAGTGGAGGCTGAGTTCCCTGGGGCCTTGACTGCTGTGCAGCGATGGATCTAAGGATGCAGGAAAAGAAGGGGGTCCCCGCCCTCCCCCTGCGAGGGCGTGGAGCTGGGAACATGTGGAGGCCCAAGGTGGCAGAGGCCTGGGTGTGGCTGCGTGCCCTCTGCCTGCCCCTTCTCCTTGCAGAGCCTCAGTTTCCTCCCTCAGAAATTCAGTTCCTGACTGCTGAGCCCCGAGCCTCCGTCCTAACTCACTGGGCCCAGACAGGACAGGGCTTCCTCCTTATGACCGCGCTCCTCACTGTTGGTGGACCTGGGGTGCTGCTCCAGAGGGAAGCGGGCCAGGCCCAGCCCTGCAGCTTGTCACCTAGCCCCGGGGGCGGGGCGATGGTTAAGTCCCCCTGAGAATAGGTGGTCTGTGGGAACAGTAATTACCCCAGCAGATTGCAGTTCCCCTTCCGGGAAGAAGGCTTCTCACAGAGAAGAGGAATGCACCTGAGCCCAGGGAGGGGCAGGAGGGAGCGGTGGGGTGGAGGCAGGAGGGAGAAGCCTAGTGGTCAAGGCCATTCTCTCAGCGGAGATATGCGATGGCCCTGCCGGTGCGCCTGCGCATTCCCCTGCTGCACCTGGAGCTGCGTGCATGCGTGACCTCAGTGTTGGGAGACGGGCTGAGGCCCCGGCTCAGTGTCCACATGCCCACTGCTGGCCGAGCTCGCAGGGGGCTGTATTTTCTGCTGTGTCTGCAGAGTCCCGCTCAGTGGAGTGTGCCCCCGCCCAGACCTGGGTTGTCTCTCCGGCACCCCGCTTTTACTGGTCTTTGGGGCTGATTCCACATGGGTGGTGCCGGGGTCGCCCACACACTCCCTAGACTCAGGGGGCCCGGGCGGGCACTGCCCCAGGCCAGGCAAGGGGCCGTGGAAGGGCTCAGTGCTGGCGGGCGCCCAGCTCCTCCCGGGAACAAGGCTACGACCTGCTGGGCAAGCCTGACCCCTGGCCCTGGCTAGCCTGCTGGTTCCACCCAGGATCCGTTTGCTCATATGTCCTCACACCGTCCGCGATAGGACACCATTGTAGGGGCTTTTATGTCGCTCTTCGTGGACAAGAAGCGTGGGAGGCAGAGTGGTGAGGCGTGCGGCTTGGGCCCCGGGGCCCCGGAGGGAGGGGTCTGGCCAGGAGCCCTCTCTTTGACTCCCGCTTCAGTGCTCATTCTGACGGAGCTGCTGTGAAAATCGGCTCTTCAGTGAGCTGCTTCCCTGTCATTAAAGCACTGCTTTCGTTGATGTGCGGGAGGGGTGCGGTGCTCTCTGACATAGCCTTTTGCTGAGGTGACAGCGGCGATGAAAGGCCCTGGTTTAGCGGTGGGTTTGGGGGTGAGGACAGAGAATGTCGATGCAGGCGGAGGCCTGGCCCCCAGCTCGCCCATCCCAACGCGTGTCCGTTTCCATTCATGTCTGACCATGTGGCTTTCCCCTCCCATTTTTGAGAGAGGGTCTTAGCTCCTAGAGGAGTGAGGTCTAGGAAGAGAATAAAAGGGCACCCAGGCCTGAGGCGGATGGAGAGTAGGGGTGAGTAAGGCAAGAGCTGGCCAGTGTGAGCGGCAGACAAAGGAACCCGGGCTGGGGGCAGACTCAAGGGCAAGCTCAAGGTCTGTTCGCATATGCCCTTGGCCCCGGAGGACCAGAAGAGGGGGCTGTGAGGTTCCAGTTAATTAAGGCTGATTCTAAATTGGGAAGATTAATAAATGGTAATTGTCCTCCCGCAGGAGTCGGCCAGAGCTCACCGATGCCTCTGGGAGCCCAGATGATGAATTCCAGGTCCCCCCTGCCCCCCGCCCCTTTCTAGAGTCTCTGGAATTCCCACCCACAAGTATCAGGGACAGACCTGGTGCAGACCAGGGCCACCTCCTTCCTGCCTGTGGGGTTCAGGGCATGGAGGTGTGTTACCTGCCTGTCCACGTGTCGGCACCTGAGGTCCTGGGACACATACGGCACATCTGTGTGTGTGTGTGTGTGCGTGTGTGGCTGGTACTCCCACCCTCTGTTCAGCTGCCTCCAGGCTTCCCTCCCGGAGAGCAGTGTCCCCCTTACGCCTCCCACCTGTCCAAGGACAAGGAGAGAGGACCTCCACGCGGCGCTCAGCAGGGCACGGCTTCGCACCTTCTGTGGAGAGCAGAGCCTGGCTGTTTGGACGGAGGTGACCCCAGGCTTCAGCTCCACCCAGAGCGGCCTCTAGAAGCTGCGGGCAGAGGGAATGGTCTGAGTGGGTGTGGGAGCAGGTGCCAGTATGCAGCCTCCTGTCTTTTCTGGTCCCTTTGAAGCCCAAGCCCTGGAGCCGGGAGTGTCCCAGTGGCGCCCCGGCCATCACTGGGGGTGCCCGTCCGGCTAGCCTGGACTGGTCGGAGAGACCCACAGGGCTCCTGCCCCCTGGTGTCCCCGGAGCTTGACCCAGAGAGACCTGGAGAATGAGGATGAGGGTGAGAGTGTGTCAGTGCGGGCGGGCCTGTGTGTGTGTCTGTGTTGTGTGTGTGCATGTGTGTGTGTTCTGTGCACTGGTGTGGATAGGGCTGCAGGTGTCATGTGGACTTCTATGTTGTGAGTGTGTGTGAGTGGCTCGGGGTTGGGCGTGGAGGGGGTGGGTGTTTCTGTGCATGTGCAGGTGTTGACCAGCTCGCGCATGTGCACTTGGCTGGGGGCGTGCTCTTGGTGAGGTATGTCGGGGGGCTGTGTGAGGCCCTGCAGCGTCCTTTCTGGCCTGTTTCTTCCCACCCCAGGTCCCTCAAACCACGCCTGCCTTCAGGTCAGGCCGGCTCCCAGCCGCCTCAAACCCTGACTATCTGTGCTCCCCGCTTCCAGGGATCAAAACACCTGCCAGCACAGCTCTTAACGTTACCCTTGTTCCTGCTAAAGATGGGCCCACAGGGACGGGGAGGAGGCGGAGGCCACCGGCTGCTCTGGCCTCGCCCTAGGAGAGCCTGAAGGAGCGGGTTTCTGAGCTTCTGCCGCATCTAGGCCACATGGGAGACCTTCCTGAGACGCCCGGGGCTTTTCCAGACACGAGCTGGCGCGTTTCCAGAGACAGAATGCTTTTAGAAACAAGGCCCGGTATTTCTGGAGTCTGATAAGCTCGTTTCCAGAGACAAGATGGAAAGCATTTCTGGAGGAGGGTCGTTTCTGAAGATGAAATAGGGCATTTTAGGAGATGAAATAGGAACATTGCTAGAGAGTGGAGAGGGCATTTTCTGGAGTAAAAACAAGGCCTTTCTGGATTCCGATTCCAAACATTATTAGAGATGAAACATTTCTGGAAATGGACAATTTCTAGAGATAAATTGTTGCACATCTGGAAATGGAATGTTTTTGAAGATGATACTGAAGTATTTTTGGAAATAAAATAGCGCACTTCTGGATTTGAGGTGTTTTTGGAGATGAAAAGGCACATCTTTAGAGAGGGGGGACATTTCCAAGAAGTGGAGCATTCTTGGGGTGCAGGCAGAGCCGCGATAGGGAGCACTGGCATTACTGGAGGTGGGTTATATTTGAAGATGAACGGGGGCTATTTCTGGAGATAAAATGGAACATTTCTGGAAATATAACATTTTGGAGCTGAGAATTTCTGGACATTTTTGGATGGAAGATGGGATGATTTTGGATGGAGATGGAATTTCTCAGAGATGGGGGGGACACAGACCTCTTGAATAGATGGGGGGTCTTGCAGGGCCCAGGAATGGCTCCCACCTGTGACGCTTGTTTTGCAGGAGATGGACCTGAGTCCTATAGGGGAGGCTCCCACCGCCAGGTCCCTGGAGTGGCAGAGGCCACCCCGCCCCCAGGCCTGTGCTGGATCCACCCTGAGGGAGGCCGGGCCCTCAGTCCGCTCTGGGAGCCCCTCAGGCTCCTGCAGGAACAGACAGTGCCTGGATAGATTCAATTTCTCTACATTTCCTTGAGCCATCTGAAGCTCCCTTCCCACTCTCTGCCAGGAGCCTCCACCTTCTCCCAAGCCCCCAGGGGGGGACCTCGGGCAGCTCTGAGGTTGGCCCCGTTTCAGCAGAATGATGGTGGGGTTACAAGGCTGAACGTGGGCAAAGGCCCTGATCCTGCTCAGGTCCATGCTGATCGGAGGGGTCTCGGGCCACCGCCCCTAAGCAGATATGGAGGCCTGTCACCCTTGAGCCTGGAGCCCTGGAGTCATTCTTTCTCTTTCTTAATTGAAATTTCAGCCTCAGTAATCCTGCCGCGGAGTGTGAGGCAGGGCGGAGTGTGAGGCAGGGCGAGACCTGTGCCTGGCCAGTCTGGGGGAGGATGGGGAGCCCCTCTCCCGTCCCCAGAAGGAGCCAGGCAGTGACAGCCACTATGCCCAGGGGCAGGGGACTGCCCAGCCAAACACTGGTGAGGGGCATAGTGTGGAGGCTGCAGAGGTTGGGCTTGGTTTTAGCCAGTGGCAAACTGCAGCTGAACGGTGGGCATGCCCCCCTGAGAATCTGGGGGAGGGTGGGGAGGAGCGGGGCTGGCCTGCAGCAGGCGTGGAATGGGGCAGCCTGTGTTGGGAGCTTCTGAGCCAGGGTAGCAAGAGGGTGTAGCCCACCAGAACCACTGCACCCTCCAGGCCCGGTGGGGATCAGAGTGGGGGCGCTGGGGGTAGTGGCGGCAGGCCCAGGTCCTGGCTCAGGGCTGGGTGAGCGGCTGGCCTGGGGGGGCAGGTGGGCGGGGGATGGGCAGCTGAGGAGCCTGTTTTCCCAGCTGCGGTCAGGCAGGCTGGGTGGTGCGCTGGGCTGGGCACTGGGTCACACGTCTGTCTGTCTGTCTGTCTGTCTGTCTGCCTGCCTGTCTATCTCTCTCTCTCCCTCTCTCTCCTCCTGGGTGGTCCCTGCCACCACTCGGGTCTGTCTGCTGGTGAGGGCAGAGGACTCCAGGGGCCAGTAGGAAACAGGGAGAAGCCATGGACTCCAGAGGAGCCCAGGGCCCCCCTTCCTGGAGCTGGGAGGCAACGCTGATGTATTGGGGCAAAATGTTGAGGCTGCCAGCTGCTACCCACATTTGTTCAGGGATTTGTTCAGGGATTAGTCAATCCCTGGCCCCTGGTGCTTGCAGGAAGCCAGAGGGTTTGCTCATGGGCCCCTGGGGTCTCAGTCTTCCCCATCTGGGAAATGGGATCTGTGCTCAACTCGGTAGGAGTTTTGGGAGCTAAAATATCTGCAAAGTGCTCAACTCTGCTGGTGCGGCTGTCCTTGTCACTGTCGTGAATACACATGCCCGGGCCCCAGCAGACCCAGCCCCACGCCCACAGGAGCTGGGGGAATGGCAGCAGCTGTCCGGAGTGTCGTTACTGAGGTGTTTTCCCAACACCCAGAAATGTGTGTGGGGGAAGCTCCCTGCCCAGGGCCTTCTCCGCCCCTGGGGGGGGGGGGGCAGGCTTTGTAACAAGGGAAACTGAGGCCTTTGGCATGAGGAAGAGGTGGGGTGGGGAGGCCTGCCTCCTCCAGGTGCACTAGCGCCCGCAGGACAGTCACACGCCCATCAGGTGTTCTCTGGAAAAACCATTACAACGCACTCCACGCCAGCAAGGCCTCAGCACTCCGAGGAGCGCCCAGCTGGGCTTCGGTGGGGGCAGGGAGGGCCACGAGGTGCCTGGATGAGAAGGGACAAGTTGGCCCCAGGAACTGGGGAAGCAAAGAGGGCAGAGCAATGAAAACGCTCCATCCCGGTGCTTGGAGGGGGAAGGGGAGGGATGGAATGCAGAGAAAATCTAGCTCCCAGGGGTCAGGGCCTGTGGCCATGGAGCCTGCGCGGGGCCTTCCAGCCTGCAGAGCTGCAGACACAGCCCCGCACCTGCGCCCTCCCTGACATCCCGCCTCCCGCTCCACTGCTGGACTATTCTGAGGCCTTAAGTTACACCTGTCCTGAGCTGGGCTTGGTCTGCCCCATAGAGGCCTCCTGGGATGGGTCCGAGGTGCCAGCCTGCCTAGCCCACTGCTGAGCTGACCTTACCACCTTGGGCCCAGGCAGAGGGCAGCCCGCCGCCGTGCAAGCAGCTGGACTCACCCCACTCCCCATTGTGAGGGGCAGGAGACACCTCCTGATGCTGCCACCCTCACCCCAGGAATCACAGACCAGGATGAACCCCTTCCAAAGGGAACAGCAGGGACCCAGACCTCAGCACCCCAGAGGAGACGGGACAGCTCACCTGCATGTGCCAGGCCTCTGCCTAGGCTCTGGGCTTGGTGTCCACCAGGAGCCCTTGGAGACCCTCAGGACCTCACATCTGGGGGAGAGGAGCGGCACAGACACACAGACTGCAGGCCTGGGAGGGCCAGGCCAGGCCCTGCCTGTCCCCAGCGGCTCCCGTGGCCTCCTTTTGGGGAGGACGCTGGCTAGGGGTCCCCAGCTCCTCCATTCAGAGGAACACTAGGTCCTCGGGGCTAATGACATGCGCTCTTCCCCTGAAACACCTCCCAGAGCTCTGGCCCTACCCAGCCACCCTTGGAGAACGGGGCCACAGTCCCCTGCTGTGCCTTCCCTCTGCCCTAATGGGAGAGTACTTCCCCTCTCAGCTCTGCAGATGGTCAGGTGGGGGAGCCCTGACTTTGTGCTTGGACTTCCTGCAGGTTGTGGGGTGTCTTGTGAGGCAGGCAAGCCAGGCCCAGAGAGTACAAGAAGCTGCCCTGCCACGCGGCCCTCTGGGACCGGAACTGGCCTCCTCAGACCGACCCTTTGGCTGCGCTGGCCTGGACCGTGGCCCCAGGCACGTCAGCGTTACTTTGGTCTTTCTACCCCGACCCCTGCAGGCCCCAGGACAGACCTCACCTTGGTTCTCCCCAAAACAAAGCTGCCCCTGCTGGTCAGGCCAAGGCAGAGGCTGGGCCGAGTCGGGGAAGGGGGACGCCTCTCGCCTTCTGTTACGCAGGGAGGGAGTGCAGAGGATGACCCTGCCCTTGACAGGGAGACATGGGGTGGGGGGGACTTTTGGGAAGAGGGCAGGAGCAGACACATCTGAGATGAGCATACCCTCCCATTGGAATGTCAAGAGCGGGGTCACCATTTTAGTATTCAGCACACACATGCCACTCCCTCTTCCCCACCCCCTTTCTGATCCCCTCTAAACCAGGAAGGTGGCATCTGACCAGCAGAGAAAAAAGGGGAGAAAAAGGGGAGATTAGTGGGAAGATGATCTGATTTTGGAGTTACCTTCGTTGCCAGCTCGCCCAGCCTTCCTGCGTGGGGGCCCCCCTCTGGGGCCTCTGTCACCCCAGCAGTGAGACACGGCCTTGTTCGGGAGCTCTGCCGCGGGAACGGGAGAACCAAGGCCTTCTCCATAAGAAAGGGCTCTCTGGTGGTTAAACAGCTGCTTCTGTATGTCGGAGGGATCTCCTCCTGTGCCCTTCCGGGCTCCCTGCAGCCTCCTGCCTGGGTCTCAGGTGACCAGGAGCTGGTTTCTGGGGAGGCCAGTCCCGTATTGTTCCCATCTTTCCCTCCTGACACCCTCAGCTTAGCCGCGGCCGCAGGAAGCGGCTCATGTCCTGTGCAGGGGAGCCACGGCCTGGCCCCTGCCTCCAGGGCTGTGCCTGCCGCCTTGGCCGAGCTCCAGGCCCGCCTGGCTTTGGTGCCGCTGGAGGGGTGCAAAAGGAGGAAAGGCTGGTGGGGGGATGGTGCTGGAGGGGGAGGGAGACAAGCAAGCCCATTTGATCAGAAGCTGCATATCTTAGGAGAGCGCGTTTCAGCTCTTTTGGCAAGCTGGTCCTGTCCTTTAATTTTCTAATAAAAAGGAATTATGTTTGCTGAAAAGGCAGTAATAGTAACCAGCTTGTAGCGACCATAATTTCGGTCTTGGGTGTCTGCCGGCTTGGAGCAGGGGGTGGTCTCCTGTGACCACAGGGGACACTGTGCTGGGGCCAAGGAACAGGAACACTGGGGCACTCCCTGGGCAGCAGGCTGCGGGCATTGCCACTGGCTCTGCTCTACTCACCTGTCCTGGGCTGTCCACCCCCAGCCCAGCCTCAAGCCATGGTTCCTAGCTCACTGCCCAGGCCCGAGACTCACAGCAGACACTTCATAAATGTCTCTGGCAGGCATGAGTGAGTGAAATCTTATAGCCTGGGTAGCCGGAGGCCGATTCTAGCTGGATCTTTGCTGAATGAATGAATGAATGCGTGAATGCATGTCTGCCTGCTCTCCAGAATCAGTCTGGAAGGGCTTGCCAACCTTGCATACCCTCCCCGCCAAGCCCCTGGCCCTGTATTAACTGAAAACTTTGCCAAAAATCCTATTATTAAAATAATAATAATAATAATAACGTGTTCATTGTTTTGAGAGAGAGAGCAGCAGTATGTTCAGTTGGAAGTTTCCATCCCACAGATCTAGGCTCGAGTCCTCAGAGTCCCATCCTTTAGCTCTTCCTCTCTCACCAGGAATTCTGCATGTTTCTCGTGAGATTGGAGTTTTACTCCGTGGGACACTTCCACACACACTGTTCTTTAACTCCACGGGCCTCCTCCATCACCCCCACGCCCCCACCCCAGGGCCAGGACGCACAGTGTGTTCTGTGTGTGGCCACTTTCCTGCTGTCGCCAATGCCTTTGTCCCAGTCCCAGCTGAAAGAAGCTCGGGTAGGCAGAACACTTACCACAGGTGGGCACTTAGTAGGTGGCAGTCCTTGTGACTTGGAAGGAATCTACGCAGTTCCATGCCCCAAACACTTTTAGTGCCCCTTCTGTGCACAGGCCCCGGGCACAGGCCCTCCATGGCTCTGGAGGGCGAGGAAGCGCGTCCTGGAGCCCATCGCTGCTGGCACCAGGTGCCATCAGACTAGTTTATGCCACTGCAGATGCTAGGGCTCGTGGGGCAGCAGAGCTTACCCACAGCATTCTCTCTGGAGCTGCCTCCTGCCCCCACCCCGCATCCCGCTCCCAGACTCTTCAGCCAGCAGACTAGGGAGCAGCCGGGGCTCGTCTGGCCAGGCACTTGGGAGGACAGCAGACTGGCCCAGCACACCGCTCCTGTCCTGGGCTCCTGAGCCCCAGTCCCAGGGGTGGCCCAGGAGTCAGAATGTAACAAGCCCCTTGGGTGCTGCTGTGCCTGCGAGGACCCAGGACCAGCCCGAGGCGTAGTGGGGGCAGGGACGTCTGTTAGGCGGCCTGGGGACTAGTCCTCTAGCCCTGGCTGGGCAGCGAGAGACCCATGTGCTGGAAGCGGGAGGGCTAGGGGCCCGCGGGAGGCGGTGTTCCTAAGATTCTGGTTTGGGCCGTGGGGCTGGCACCCTGTGTCGAGCTCTTGGCACATAGCAAATGCTTAAGCGACGCTGCTTACAGACATGGTTACCGTGTGATGGTTGCACAGGTGTATGTGCTGACTGTGGGCTACCTGAGGGATGGCCGGGGTCAGCCCCACAAAGCTTGGCGGCAGCTTGGAGTTCAGGTTCCAGTGCCCACCCATCTGCCCTGCGTGTGGCTGCTCGGCTAAGTGGCTCACACCATCCCAGCACAATGCATAGCGGGCTGTGAGGTCAGTGGCCGGGAGGCAAGGGCTTCGCTCCGAACGGGGTCCATCATAGGGAGTTGGCCCTGAACAGCTGGGGGTAGTTTTTATTCAAAATCATTTTTTAATTGCAAAAAAAGAGAGATGATGGTTATGAATAGAAAAGAAAAAAATGATGGAGGGACATAAAATAATAGGACAGCCAGCTGGTGTGGCTCAGTGGTTGAGCATTGACCAGGAGCTTGCCGGTCCGATTCCCGGTCAGGGCACACGCCCAGGTGTCAGGCTCCATCCCAGCCGGGGGCGTGCAGGAGGCAGCCCATTGGTGTTGATGTTTCTCTGTCATCGATGTTTCTTTCTCTTTCTCCCTCTCCTGTCCTCTCTGAAATCAATAAAAACAAACAGGTCACAGTGCTTCCCCAGGCTTCCCGGCGGTCCTGCTTCTACTCGCTTTCTGCGGGCCTTCGGGGTGTTTTCCGGTGCTTCTGGGCCCTGCCTTTAGGGGGTGCTCTCTGGCCCGCTGGGAGACTGATAGCTGATAAGTTACCCTTTGCTGGGAGCTGGCTGTCAGGTGCTGAGGTGAGGGTCCCTGAGGAGGGGTCTGGGTGGCGGGTTGGATGGGAAGTGAGAGCCCTGGCAGGGCTGTGCAGTCTGAGCTGGGCCTGCACCGGCGCCGGGAACTCGTTCCGTAGAGAAGAGGGGGAGCTTGGGAAGCGTTCAGGGAAAGGAGGTCTTGGAGCATGAGGACTTGGAACTCCAGGTCAGCCCCCAGCAAGGCTGCTGCAGGAGAGTGTGTGTCTGTGTTGGGGGCAAGCTGGGGGCCTGGGCCCCAGAGGCCTGGCCCTGAGATCCCCAGGCCCCCACCTCCCATCACCCCCCACCCCCATCAGGCCCCCACCTCCCATCACCCCCCACCTCCCATCACCCCCCACCCCCATCAGGCCCCCACCCCCCATCACCCCCCCCCCCCCATCACCCCCCACCTCCCATCACCCCCCACCCCCATCACCCCCACCCCCCCCCCCCCCTCACCCCCCACCTCCCATCACCCCCCACCTCCCATCACCCCCCAACCCCCATCAGGCCCCCACCTGCCATCACCCCCCACCTCCCCCATCACCCCCACCTCCCATCACCCCCTCAACCCTCACCTCCCATCACCCCCCACCTCCCATCACCCCTCACCTACCACCTCCCATCACCCCTCACCCCCCACCTCCCATCACCCCTCACCTCCCATCACCCCCACCTCCCATCACCCCTCACCCCCCCACCTCCCATCACCCCTCAACCCTCACCTCCCATCACACCCCACTACTCACCTCCTACCACCCCCCACCTCCCATCACCCCTCATCCCCCACCTCCCATCACCCCTCAACCCTCACCTCCCATCACCCCCCACCCCTCATCACCCCCCCACCTCCCATCACCCCTCACCTCCCATCACCCCCCACCCCCATCACCCCCCACCTCCCATCAGGCCCCCACTCCCATCACCCCCCACCCCCAATCAGGCCCCCACCTCCCATCACCCCCCACCTCCCATCACCCCCCACCCCCCCCCCATCACACCCCCCATCCCCCATCACCCCCCACCTCCCATCACCCCTCACCTCCCATCCCACCCCCCTATCCCCATCACCCCCCACCTCCCATCAGGCCCCCCACTCCCATCACCCCCCCCACCCCCAATCAGGCCCCCACCTCCCATCACCCCCCCCCCACCTCCCATCACCCCCCCCCCCCCATCACCCCCCCCCCCCCCATCACCCCCCACCTCCCATCACCCCTCACCTCCCATCACCCCCCCCCCCCCATCACCCCCCCCCCACCACCCCCCACCCCCAATCAGGCCCCCACCTCCCATCACCCCCCCCCCACCTCCCATCACCCCCCACCTCCCATCACCCCCCAACTCCCATCACCCCCCCCACCCCTCATCACCCTCCACCCCCATCACTCCCCATCCCCCCCCACCCCCCACCCTCCATCACCCCCCCACCTCCCATCACCCCCCACCCCCCCCATCACCCCCCACCTCCATCACCCCCCACCTCCCATCAGACCCCACCCCCCATTACCCCCCCCCCCTCCCATCACCCCCACCCCCATCCACCCCCCCACCACCCCCCCCCCCCTTCACCCCCCCCCTCCCATCACCCCCCACCCCCCCCCATCACCCCTCACCTCCCATCACCCCCCACCTCCCATCACCCCCCACCCCCCATCACCCCCCCCCCCACCGCCCATCACTCCCCCACCCCCCATCACCCCCCCCCTCCCATCACCCCCCACCCCCCACCCCCCCCCCACCTCCCATCACCCCCCCATCACCCCCCCCCCCCATCATCACCCCCCACCCCCATCACCCCCCACCTCCCATCACCCCCCACCCCTCATCACCCCCCCCCCCCCCCCCATCACCCCCCCCACCTCCCATCACCCCCCCCCCCCATCACCCCCACCCCCCACCCCCACACCCCCCCCCCCCCCATCGCCCCCCACCTCCCATCGCCCCCCACCCCCCATCGCCCCCCACCCCTATCACCCTCCACCCCCCATCACCCCCATCCCCCATCACCCCCCCATCACCCCCCACCCCGCATCACCCCCCACCCCGCATCACCCCCCACCCCTCCGGGACAGAACGCCCTCCACCCAGAACAGCAGTGCAGAAGCCTTGTTGCTTCCCAAGTCCTCCAGGGGCTCAGAGAGGCCCTGCTGGTGCCACTGCCACCCGCTGCCCTCTGACACTCAGCTGCTCCCCCAGGACAGATCTGGTCACAGAGGGAGGGAGGGAGAGGACACACTTCCAGGACGGAGCCCATCTGGGAGCCGGCATTCTTTTCCCGATCCAAGGAAACATCTGTTCACGCCTCTGCTGGAGGCACGCCCAGGCCCAGGGCAGGAGCTGCGGCGGGGAGACTAGCCTGCCCCTGGCCGCGCTGCTGTTCCTCTGGCCTCCGGTCAGTGCTCCTGCCACCCTGCCACCTCCTTAAGATCCTGGTGACTGTCACTGCCTGCCCCCACGTCCCGGGCTCAGGGGCAGAAACTGCAGCCTCCAGAGTGTCTCTAGAGGGGGCGCCCCCTTCATTATGTCAGGACACACACACACACACACACACACACACACACACACACAGGCCATGTGGTTGGAAGATAGGGCTACCCAACAAATTGCATTTATTATAAAATGATTAATTCATTACCCCATTTCTTATTAATCAGGGACATCCCTAACTGCTTATCTGAGATTTGGGAGAGGTGCACTAGCCAGGGCCCAGCTGACCGCCTGTAGCCAGAGCAGGACACTGCTGTGTGCGTGTCGGTGTGGTCTCATGCGCGGTAAATGCACGGTACCCCTGAGGTTTCTAGAAGAAACAGACAGCTCATGCACCTCACACACCACCTCCCCAAACCCCTCTCCCACCGGCCCTGAGCTCAGGCTGACCAGCAGCGTGGCAGAGGATGAAGAGATGGCATGGGCTTGTTCCCATCCCTGAAGCTGCCATCAGTGGCAGCCTGGGAGCCTGGCAGAGCTCAGGGCTGTCTGGGCAGAGCTAGAGGGCAACTGGCAGGACCCTCCTGGCAAGCTGGTCCTGAGGGCAGAGGCTGAGCATCAGGGTCCTGGGCATTTTGAGGCTCATCCTCCTGCCTCCCGCAGGCCTGTGGTCTTAGCCCTGGGACACATGAGGAGGCTGAGGTTGGGCCCGGCACCCACCCCTGCGTACCCATCCGACACTGACCGTGCGGCCTGGCATCCACCAGGAACGCCCTGCCCTCCGGTGCTGCACGCCAGTGGGGCAGGGGCAGACGCTCAAGCAGGGCTTGCCCAGGGAACTGGGGACCCGCAAGAAGGCACCTCACCCAAACGGGTGTGCCAGGGAAGGCTGCCTGGAGGAAGTGCTGTTACAAGAAGATTGGTGGATGGGGGGAGGGTTACTTTTTTAAAAAGTGCTTCATGCCACATGCCATTAGGTGCTGTTCACATAAGTCATCGTGTTTAATTTGCACCAACAACCTCGTGAGGGAGGAAATAGCTTCCACATGTTTTCAGTGAGTACGCTAAGGATCAGAAGGGAGGTGGCCTGGCCACCTTGTTCAGCCCGGATTAGAACTCCAGGTGATTCTTTAAAGATGACAGAGAAGGATATGGAGGTGCATTCGGCAAAGCAGTGCATGCAAAAGGGTGGCGGCGGCTGGGCCGGAGAGCCTCGGGTGCGTGGCAGGTACAGAAGCTGAGGGAGTGACGTGGTGCCCCTCCACGTCCCGGGGCTCCACTCTCCTGGGCAGACTCCCCTGCCCAGCACCCTCCGGCCTGCGCTTCCAGGTACCTGGGGGCAAGCACACCTCCCAGACCCGGTGCTTGTTTTCCTGTCCCACCTCCGGAGAGATGGCAGTCAGGCCGGCACCGCCCCTCCGACCTGCCCCAAGTCCTGCAGTGCCCAGGCCCACCTCCCTGTCCTGTCGGGAAAGAGGAGAATGGCAGCCAGCATCTGCTCCGCAGCAGTTCCAGTCCTTAGCACCAGCTCGCCCGCCTCCCCTGGGAGCCAGCACCGCTGCTGCGAAGAGCTGGCGACGGCCGGCATTTAGCCTGTGCGGCAGGGGCCTGAACATCAGGAGCCTTCTCTCCTGCTCCTGCCTCCTGAGCCCCAGAGAGGGCCCGGCTCACCTCCTGAGCAGACATTACTCCCCGCCCCCCGCGCCCGCCCCTGCCCGGCCCCGCCCTCACAGGCGTCAGACAGAGGCCTCCTGCCCGCCCTGCAGAGCAGGAGGACCCAGCGCCCCGAGCTCCTGGCGGGGCGTCCCCTGAGCTCCAGAGATGCTGTGAGAGTGTTGTTAGCATCGCCTCCATTTTAAAGAGGAGAAAACGGAGGCTTAGAAAGGGGACCTGGGAAAGGGGACCTGAGGAAAACAGACCACACGATCTCATCTTTCACTCTTCGTTCGGGGAAGTGGAGCCGTGGCCCTGCCCACCACAGACCTTCCCCCCTCTGACCCCTCTGACCCCTCTGACAGGGCTCCCGCTTCTCCCTTTGTTCTCTTTTAGATCCCATCTCAGGAGGCACTCCTGCCCAGGACTCCGCCCTCGGGGCTTACTAAGGATGGCCCTTCTCCCACACTGACCCCATGAGGGCAGAGCGCACCCCTGCTGTGTTCCTCGCACCATGTGGCGATAGAGTCCTAGGCCCGCAAGTGAGTGCCTGGGTCAGTGAATTCCTGTGCTACTGAGAATGAGGCTGGCTGCAGAACTACGATTTTAGGAGTTCATGCTTCACGTGGGGCAGTAGTGAGAGATTTCTGGTTGGTAGGCAGTTTCTCCCATGTGGTGCTGTGGCTCTGCTCTGCCTTCCCCTGTAGCCTCAGCAAAACCCTCACACCCGAAGGGGTGCGTCACGTCCACTCACACTCCTCCGATGGCTAGGACTCAGTCAAATGACCAGCCTCAATTGCAAGGGAGGCTGGGAAATGTAGTCCAGCTGTGGCTCCAAGGAGAAGACACTGGTTTTGTTGACTCCAAAGGCTCCGTATTGATCTCTCTACCCACCAGAGCCAACGTTGACCGAGTCCTTAACATAGTTCTAAACACTTTTCTCACGTTGGCCCATTTAGTTGTCACAACAGTTTCGCAAGATGGGTGTTATTAACTCTGTTTACAAATGAGCCTGAAGCTCAGGTGACCTTAAGGGGCAGAGCTGACGGAACGACCCGTGTTGTTGAATACTGGCCTGCCCTTCTTCCATAGAGCCTCTCTGTCCGAAGAACTTCTAGAACACCGCCCTGGTCCAGGAGAGATTCCTCCCCTGAGTCTGCGGCAGCCGTCACGGCCTGTGCCCAGGCAGGCCCACGCTCAGAGCAGAGGCCGCGCGGTGCTGAGCGCAGCTGCTGGCGTGTCTTTCCTGTTGGTCCGAAGGCTTTGCCTTTGCCCTGGGCAGCGGGTGCAGCTCTCTGGGGGCTCAGCACCCCATCCTTTCAGCCGTCGTGTTGGAGGGCTCTGCTTTTCTGCCTCCTGAGCTCTGGGCCTGTGCCGGGTACCTGGAGGTGATGGGCAAGGCAGGACTCACCCTCCCACCCAGGAGTGAGGTACACCTGGGGCCACTAACCAGTGGCCACTTACTCCACGTTTTGTCTTCCTGGCCCCTTATGATTGACAAGTGTCCTCCTACTGGCGTTTCTGCCATGTAGCAGCTCTCCCATCCTCTCCTCCGTGCCAGGAGAGGAATTACTCCTCGGGGAAAGCTGCTGGGTGCGGGTCAGTGGCGTGGCAGGGTCTGTATGGAGGAGTGGTGTCTCACTAAGCCAGGTAGCCCAGGCTTCTTGGAAAAGGCGACATTTGTTTGGCCCTTGAAGGCGAAGGCGGGAGTTAGTCAGATTAAGAGCTGGGAAGGGCACTCCAGGCAGAGGGAACAGCTTGTGCAAAGGCTGAGAGAGCCTCAGTCTTGGCTCCTGCCTCTCTGCAGCCCCTAGAGCCAGGCCGGTGATCCATGTCCTTCTGACGGACGCTGAAGACAGAATGTCTCCTAGTCTGCGGGGGAGGAGAGGAGGCATGGGAAGAGAAGAGGAAGGAGGAGAAGACAGCAGAAAGGAGGAAGGTGAGGAGGGGAAAGGAGCAGATACTGAGTGGGCCGAGTACCTGCTGAGGCCTCAGAGGGGCTTGGATCTTTTTGCCGTCACCTCTCAGGCCTCATCTCCTCTGCTCCCCGGTATCTCAGCTGTGGACAGTGGCCTCCCTCCCCTACCCCTCGCCTCAGGGCCTTTGCACGGCCCTTCCCTGATGCCAGTGCTCTTCCCACAGATAGCTGATCCCTCTCCCCATCAGTCTCCCTCAGACAGCACTTCCTTTTTTTGAAAGTTTTTAAATACATTTTTATTGATTTCAGAGAGGAAGGGAGAGGGAGAGAGAGATGAAATATCAATGATAACAGAGAATCATCAGTCACCTGCCTTCTGCACGCCCCACACTGGGGATCCAGTGGCAACCCAGGCATGTGCTCTGACTGGGAATCAAACCGTGACCTCCTGGTTCATAGGTAAACACTCAACCACTGAGCCACGCCAGCCGGGTTTTTTGGTCTACTTTGTTCAGTGGTGGATCTCTAGCCCCTGCACAGAGTAGTCACTCAGTAAAATTTAAAATTAATGAGCAAATTCAGCCCTAGGCGAAATGTGAACCCATTTCATAGAAGGAGGGGAGGCCTGGGTCTCGCAGCCATGTGGTGGGGACCGTGTAGTGCACCACCAGAGGGCTATCCACTGGTCTCCAGCCTCAAGCATCCGAGCATCCGACTGGGCACCCTGCCGGTTACATCCTGGGACTCTTTGTATTTCCTTCGCACAGGCCAGAACTGGGCTGCCATCATGCTGTGTAGGGTGGGCCCCCCAGGAGCCCCACCTGGCACAGCAAATGGGCGGTGCCAAACTGCGTGGGCGGGGCATCCAGAGCGAGTGTCCCTGCCCAGAGGGTTGGCTGGGGTTGTGAATTCCGCTCCTGTGTGTAGGCCTGAAAGCCGTGGGGGTTCAGAGACAGCTGCCACCTGAGCGTGTTGGGGGTGAGTGCGCACTGACTGCGGTTCCCAAACAAAGGAGGACGCCTCGTGCCCGGGCTCAGGCTCTGGCAGTGTTTTCTGGTCCCGGGGTCAGTTCCCCTAACCCAATGTCGGCTCCTGTGCCCTGCCAGTTCCCTTTCCCTGGCTGACCGCCCCCCCCCCCCCGACACCACAGGAGGCCCCTCCCATTGTACCTTTATGTGTGCGCCCTCTTTCCACAGCAGACTGAGTGCCGTCAGGGCGGGCCCTGCCTGTGGCCTGGCACACAGTAGGTGCTCAGTTTATATTGTTGAATGAGTCCATTCATCCAGCTGCCCTGTAGGCCTCTTTGGCAGGCCCAGTGCTGGACCCAGGACTGGGGAGAAGGGAGACAGATGCCCCTTCTCTCCCAGACACAGAAGAGCTTGTGTCCCAGGCCAGGCCATGGGGTGAGTGTCTGGCCCAGACCCCAGGCCAGAGGAGCCTCGTGTGGTGTGTGCCCTTGGTGAATGATCCACTGTGCTGTCCAGATGGGGACCCGGGGCTGGCCCTGCCTCGAGAGGCAGCAGAGACCCCAGGGAGGCCCCGCCATCTGACTCCCTACTGTGCCCTTCCCTGGCTTGGGGTGGGGGGCGGGGGGAGCAGGACCTTCACAGTGCCGACCCCTGTGGTACTTCTGCAACAAACAGGGAGCTAGTCACGAAATCAGCTACACAGTCCTACATGGGTATCCCTTTTGGGGTTTTGATGGGCTTTGGAGCATATATTGTTCCCCACCAAGACCAAAAAAAAATTGTACAGCAAAGCTGGTGACAGTATACTAATTCATAGCGTGGGCGCTTTGGCACATTTCACAAAACGCCCTGCATTTGTACAGGGGAAATTCTTGGACTCGGGCCACCCCCAAATCACAGATTTTAAGGGGTGTGGTCCGGAAATCTGCCCTTTTTCAAGCTTATGTGGTTTCAATGCTCAGAATCTTCAGTCCAACTTTTGAGGAATGGAATGACTAGTGACTGTGTCCCCAGACATTTGAACCCCTTCCCAGGCTCTCGCAGGGCCTCTCCCCACTCTCCATCCTGGACTCGGGGATCAGGGTCAGTCTAGGGTGCTGGGACCATGGACCCTTTGGGAACTGGAACAAAAGATCTGCATCCTCTTTAGAAAAAATGTGCTTGTACACACACCCGACTTTGCATTTGATTTCAGGAGTTCTCTGCCTGGGCTGAGTGATCGGAAAGTTAGGGAGACCTGTCTGGGGAGAGGCCCCCATGTGACACTCCCCTAAACCCAGGGCCAAAGTGTGTGGCTGTGTAGCTGTGCGCTGCACAGGGGCTCCTGGCGGGAACCCAACCTACATTCTGCTGCCGAGTGCTGCCTGGCACCGGGCACCTGTGCCTTTCGTACAGGCCCAGCGCAGGGCCCAGCCCGGCCTGTCCTTGCCCTCCTGCCTCCATGACAGCTCAGGTTGGCAGTACTAATGAAGTTACAGAAATCTACATGTTGTCACAGACGAGCTGACCCCCCATAGGCTCCATGATCACAGCCACGGCGCCGCCCTGGCGGCCTCACCCGCGGGTGCTGGTTCCTGGCACTCTGTGGCGGCTTTCATGGGGCAGTGGTTGGGGGCTGGGAGAGGAAAGTGGTCGAGGCAGCCTGGCCTGTCTCTCAGCAGAGAGTGGAAAACATTTGCATTTACTATGTAAATATGTATCCAACCAACCCGAGCCATTCATTGGGTCCATTTTGTAGATCAGGAAACGGGGGTGGGGGGGTGGGGGGGTGCTCTGGAGTGGGGGTGGGTCTATGTGTCCCAGCTCCCCTTGGGCCCAGAGCTCCAGGGTTGCCATCTGAGGGTACTCTGGAGCCTGGCATCGAGGGTCCCTGGGGATGCCTGAGCACAGCCGGAGAGGCTGCGTGGATGGATGAACGAGTGTTGGCTGGAGGGGGGGACAGGGAGACACCCCCCACTAAGTGCCGGCCCCGTGCCTGCAGGCGGCCCTATTCATGGGAGGCTGGATGCACAGCCACAGGCACAATTACTCATTTTTAAAAATTTACTTCACCTTTAACAAGCACCAATTGAGCACCTACTGTGTGCCAGGCTGTCCTAGGTGTTAGGGCACAGTGGTGACTCAGACAGACAAAATCCTTGTTTGTGACGCTTGAGTTGGGGGCACTGAGCAAAGCAGATCAGTCGTTGGCGATGAAGCTGGGGGTGGGGGCAGAGCAGGCCGCTCTGAGGGGCAGGAAGAGTGTGCCCGTCCTCCCTGGTGGTTGTGGTTAGCAGCAGGCACAGCCCTCCGAGGCAGTGGGCCTCCGGCCGCTCGAGGGGTGTTGGTGGGGCCGGTGGGTGCCTTGGTCACTGTCATCCTGCAGGCCTCATGGCTGCTTGGGGTCCACCCAGGCCTGTGCTGAGCGCTGGCGCTGAGGCCCTGTGAATGCTGCTCCTCATCCCTGAGGGGCGAGCAGAGGCGAGGGGGTGAGGGTCCTCCCCTGCCCGGAGCCAGGACACAGAGGCTCCTGATGTCCAGAGCCTGAGGGGTGAGGCAGGAGGACCCTGGGCCTGCCCCCATTTGTAAATGTGGCTTTGGGGGATCGCCGTTGAGGTGAAGGTGAAGACTGCCGTCTGGGCATTGGGGTGCCCAGCCCTGGGCCCAGTGTCTCGTGCCCCAGGGCTAGGGTTTCGGGGGTTCAGCAAGGAGAGGGCCTATCTGGCCGCAGGATCAGCTTTCCTGGTCGAGGCTGGGAGGCCGAGGGGCTGGGGCGGCTGAAGAGAACCCGGTGGGAGACCTGCCAGGGTGAAGGCTCGGAGGGGCAGAGGGTGGGAAGTCCAAGGGAAGGCCCCCCTGCCCAGGACAGATCAGCGTGGAGCCCCTCCGAGTGGGCGCAGGTGCCCGCTCAGGGTGTCCACGTGGTGGGTCCAGTCATGTTGGTGGGGGTGTAGCTGTGGTGGGGGCCTGGCCCAGGGTGGACGCTCTCCCGCTGGCGTCCCACACCTACGACAGCCCAGGGACCCCTGCCCACAGCCCTGCTTCCTGCCCAGCTGCGCGCCTGCTCCCCAAGGACTCCCCGGCAGTCACCACTGCGGCTCAGCGCTAGGACTTGAATTTTGCCTCTGCAGAGCCTGTAATCAGCCCCACAGAGCCGCCTCCCTGCCCCCCCAGGGCACCCTCAGCACCACTTCCGGAAACCGCTTGAGCTGCACCTGCTTGGCTCCGAGAAGCAGGAATCCATCGCAGCAGCCCTAGGCCTCTCCTCCCGTGGCCCCTGCAGGGCTGGGCAGCTGAAGCCCCCAAGGCCCTGGCCTTCTGGAGGCATGCGACCCCATGGCTTTCCCTCAGGCCTCCGTCTCCCCTCCGTCCAAGGTGGCAGGTGTGGAGCTCCCAGTCCATGCCTC
The DNA here is from genome assembly GCA_025583905.1 of Ia io. Taxonomy (NCBI): domain Eukaryota; kingdom Metazoa; phylum Chordata; class Mammalia; order Chiroptera; family Vespertilionidae; genus Ia; species Ia io. Next base: position 50,821,885 of record JAJQQW010000020.1, on the reverse strand, counting down.
TGAGCCGCCTCCCTCGCCCCCACCTCATCTCTCCCGTTCCAGAGACATTATAAATCAAACAGCTTAGAACGTAAGGCATCAAAAATTCTGAAACCTTCATCTATTATTAACGCTGACAGTAAACTCCCCCTCTGAGCGTTTTACATAGCAACTGTTACCAAGACTCGCTGGTGCTGCTGCCACTCCAGCCCGCCGTAGCCCACAGCTCTGGGCGGGACGCGGCCGTCACCGTGCCGCACTGGCTGGCCGCCACCTGGGCACCCACCGGGCTCTCCCTGAGGGTGGGTGGGAGAGAACCCTTGTTGGGGAACCGGTGGCTTCCTGCTGAAAGGGGGTCCCACCCGCTCTTGGTGAGCCTGCAGACCTCGGCTCCTGCCCAGGAGGAGAGAAGGGGGCTCCTGTGGGCAGGGATGGGGTCCTGGAGCTCCCCGCCTCGCTACCCTGGTGAGGAGCCGCGAGAGGGGGATGGAAGCTGGGAAGCGCTGTGCAGATGTTGTTTACTGACTCCCCACCTGCCAGTGAGACCTTCCCGAGTGCCTGCTTGTTTGCTGGCAGTATCGGCACCAGGGATTTAAAACAAAGACAAAGGCCCCGTCCCTGTCGCATCCGGTCTGGTAGGAGACAGACACGGCAGCTCCTAATTGCATTGAGTGCGAGGATCAATGCGTGCACAGAAGCAGGCTCAGGAAGGGGGAAGGCGATGAGAGGGGCCTGCGGGAGGGGAAGGGACGGGGAAGGGTTCTTCACGGAGGCAGGCGCCCGGGCAGGGTTTTGAAGGATGAACCTGGTGGGTCTGCCTGCTCTGGACCGAGGGCCTGGCATGTGTAAAGGCCCAGGGGCGTGAAGCAGGTGTTTTGGTGGGGAAGGGGACCTGGAAGAGGGATCAAGTGTCAGAGGATGTAAGACCTTGGATGCAAAGCTTGGGGGCGTTATTTGGGGAATTGGGGAGCCATGCGGGGTTTTAAACTGGAGAGAAATAAGGTCAAGTTTGGGTTTGTAGAAGAGTCATGCATGTTCCCTGTCTTTCCAGTGTTTAGGGACCGTGGGTGGCGGGAGGGGCTGACATCTGCAGGTGCTGTTAGGAGCATCCATTGGCCAGGAGAGGCGAGAGCACTGCCCAGGTGGGAGGCAGCGGAGGCAGTCCTCCCCGCAAGCTGTTATCCTTGCTGTGTCCCAGCCCCACGTGGGCCCTGCCCTGGGGAAGTCGCTGTTGCAGCTGGGGGCAGCCCCGTACAGACCCATGAGGGCACAGCAGCCTGGGCAGGGGGGTCTGGCTGATGACCTGGAGAAGCAGCAGGGCACCAGTGAGGAGGAGTCTCGCTCTCTCAGTGCCCCGCCAGGAAGGACACACACTGGGCACAGCGTGGGCCCGGCACAGTGCAAGCCGTGGTTGGCAGGCTCCCCTCCCCTGCCCCCCACGACTAATATCTGCTCATTGTGGAAAACTCAGCAAATAGACATAAGTCCCAAGAAAGCGAGGCTCCTGTGGGGTCTTGCCCCCACCAATGGCTGGATCGCTTTTTGGGCCCATTTGCTCTGAACCAGGCCTGGTTCTGGATTTTTAAAACAGAAGTAGCATCAGCCTTGCTGCATCCCGTCAGTGACTTGCTTTCTCACTTAATGCATTGGGAATGGCTCCCCGAGTCCTTACACATCCAGGGATGAGGTTTGCCAAGAGCTGAGCTTCCTGAGGGGACCTAGCTTCCTGTGCCAAGGCCAGCGCCCCTCGGTGCACAGTGAAGGGCTGTGGAAGAAGGAAGCACTCCGTCCCTCGAGTGAGTGGGCAGGAGCTGGGCGAAGCCCATGGGAATGCTGCCATTTGGAGCTGAGGCTAAATCTTTGGGTGAGAGCTGTGTGTCCGAAGGGTTCTGGGTGACTGGGGTAGAGAAGTGGGGTGTCCAAGAGGACTTCCTGGAGGAGCAGGTCCTGGGACATCATGGTCCAGTCACTCATCTGACAGATACCTGCTGAGGGTCCCCTCCTGGGCAGAGCCCTGTGTGGGCAGTGCTGCCAGGCTTGGGAGAGACAGAGTGAGTGCCCAAGACATGTAGGTGTATGTTCAGCCTGTGATGGTGGAAGGTAGACAGTGACGGCTCAGTGGCCCTGAAGAAGCCAGAGACCAGAGTGGACCTGGCAGCGGTCAGTCACCTGCACTCTGCCCAGAAGCTTGGCTCTGTCTGCCCTGGCCCTCGGGGAGCTCCTGCTGCCGGGAGTCGATGGCAGCTCAGTGGTGCCCTGTAGCCCGATACCTACTACCCAAGTCCCACACCAAGGTGGGCCCACACCCTCCGCCTCGAAGCCGCTCAGCCTCCCAGAGCCCAACCAGAGTTGGGACCCAGCTGTGTCGCCTGCTGTGCCCACCCTGCATGGCTCAGCCACCCCGAGCCGTGCTGAGAAAGTCTCCAGGGAGAAGCCCCACCTCCCAGCCAAAGCGTTCGGGGGTTGGCGGGCAGAGGAGCAGTTTGGCAGCAGGTGTGGCTGCAGATGGAGGTGGGCGGGCCTGGGAGATGTGCCACAGGCCCCTTGGCTGAGCCCGGGCCTCCGCACGCGCCCGGTGGCAGCAGCTGGCCACGTTGATGGGCAGGTGTTTTGGAGTCAGACACCTGGGTTCATTTCACTCGTTGGCTGTGTGATCCTGGGCTAGTTCCTGTCTTCTCTGTGCTCCCCGTCCTCAGCTCTGCGAGGGTAACAGCACCGTGTAGTCCTGGGGGTGGGGAAGGTGGCCGTAGTGAAGGCCTCAGCACAGGGCCTGGTGCCCGGAGGCCGTGACTGCCGCTGTCATCGCTCACCGGTGCCCAGGGACGGGTGGCTGCTTCCTCGTCTGCCTCTTACAGCTCTGGCTCGTATCCAGCCACCGGCTTCGCCTCTGGAATTGCATGGCGCCCGCTCCCTCTCCAGCCCACGTCGCTCACTTCCTCACACCTTATGGGGGCGCCGCGAGGGGCCAGAGCTGCAGGCTCGCTGGAGGCACAGCGGCAGCTCCTCACAGGCCCAGTGACGAGTGACGTGCGGGGGCTGGGGGGCGGGGGACAGGCACCTGTCAGAGTCAGGGCGAGTTGGGAGGCGGCCCTGAGCTGAAGGTAGGGCCTGTGAGCATTTTGCCAGGCGGACAGGAGGGAGGGTGCACCCAGGGTCGTGCCTGGTGTGTGCAAAGTTGGGGGCACAACAGGGCTGGTGGCAGTGCAGGCCATTCCTCGGGGTTCTGTGTCGCTGGGAGGTTGGCAGCGGTCACACCCGAGTGTCATGCTGGGAGGCAGAGAGTGTCTCCTGGGTGATGGGGCTAGGGTCGGCGGTCTGCGTGGGGGCAGGTTGGGTAAGAGAAATATGGTGGCTCCAGAGGGCAAGGGGGGGCAGGAGCGGTGGGGAGGGCTGAGGAGGCGGGCCAGCAAGTGCAGGGCGAGGAGAGCGAGGACCCGGCGCCTGAGCGCCTGCATTGAGCCGGGGCTCCTGGGTGGGAGGGTCACGGGGCTCCTGGGTGGGAGGGTGACCGGGGCTCCTGGGTGGGAGGGTCACGGGGCTCCTGGGTGGGAGGGTGACCGGGGCTCCTGGGTGGGAGGGTGACCGGGGCTCCTGGGTGGGAGGGTCACGGGGCTCCTGGGTGGGAGGGTGACCGGGGCTCCTGGGTGGGAGGGTCACGGGGCTCCTGGGTGGGAGGGTGACCGGGGCTCCTGGGTGGGAGGGTGACCGGGGCTCCTGGGTGGGAGGGTGACCGGGGCTCCTGGGTGGGAGGGTGACCGGGGACAGCCGCAGGCCTGCCCTCACCGGCCTGGTTCAGGACAGAGCGCCAGTACCCGGGACCCATTCAGTGGCGTGGGCCGGCCACGTGTCTTTTTTTTTTATTTCTGTTCTCATTTACTTGTTTCTCTTAGAAAATCTCGTTTTTGACTGGACTCAGGCCTATGGAGAGGACGGCCCCGCCTCGGGCCGCTGTCGGCCTGTTTCTCGGGCCGCCGTGCCCTCCGCAGCCTCTGCCTGGTGCTGCGTGCGGGGCGGGGGCCCGGGTTCCTTCCTTCCTGGCTGGGAGGCTTCCTCGCCACGCGTTAGATGTCACCTCCTCAGAGAGGCTGACAGGCTCGCGGGGCCCCGGGCGGGGGGGCAGGCGAGGGCACAGGGTATCAGTGAGACCAGGAGCGCCCCTGTTCCACGAGCACCAGGTGGGAGCACTGAGGGTGGCGGCACAGTGCCCCCCAGCAGGGTGCACCCTCTCCCTCCCTGCTCGGTGACAGGCGTGCCCGGGCACAGCGCCCTCTTCCTGGGGACACCCTTGTCATTCCCACCCTGATTCAAACCACATCCGCCTTCCACGCCTCACCTGGAGCGGCCGCAGCCGCTTCTGTGCCACACGCTTCCCATTAAAGGGACGAAGTTCATTGTCCACTTCAGTGAGTTCCTGGCAGCCACAGGCTGGGAAAGACCCTCAGCTTCTCCCTGAGGCAGCCGACCATCTCCGAGGCGCCACGGAAAAGAATGCCACGGTCTTGATAAGACAGGCAGGACTCTGCCTTCCTGGAGTTACCATCCATAGTGTGGACAGACAAAAGGCCAGCCAACAAATACACGAGGGAGGTGATTTCAGAGAGCGGCAAGAGCTGTGAGAGTGGGGGCTCCCCTAGGCAGGCAGTCATGGAGGGCCTCTGGGAGGAGGTGGCTTTTGGGGGCAATGAGAAGTTCCAGGGGGTGGTGGCCCAGGCAGAGAGAGCGGCGTGAGCAAAGGCCTGGCCTGTATGGGAGCCGGAGGGAGCCGGGTGGCTGGAGAACGTGCGGGAGGAGGGGAGACACGCCGCTGCAGACGGTGCCCCTCGCTTAGGGCAGGCAGGCAGCGCTCTGGTTCCTGACAAGCTCTCTGGCTTTGCAGAATAGAGGCTGGCAGCGAGGGAGCCCTCTGAGGCAGGGGAGCCAGCCTCCGTGCAGAGGAGGCGGGGACGTGCTCAGAAGAGGGGGCTGTGGGGAGGAGCAGGTGGAGCTGACTCAGTGGAACCAAGAGCCCCCTGGACGCGGGGCCCATGCCTTTCATGGCCAACTTACTCCTTGATCACCCCCAGCCCCTGCCCACACCACCCCATCCTCGCCCCCCAGGCTGGAAGCAGGTCCTGTCCAGGTGCCCCTGGGCGGCCTGGTGACTGGCCACTCAGAAGCCCTGCTGCTCATCAGGGTCGCTGGCAGCATTTGTAGCTGGGCATCCACGCCCAGTGCTGAGCTGGGCCATTTATCACACGACCTCAGACCGAAGCCTTTCTGGAAAAAGTGTTCTTTCCCTGGGGTTCCAGTCAGTATTGTTTAAAGCAGGTTAATCAGGACACCATTTCCCTTGAGTGCCCCAAGTCCTTTCTTGCACCTCCCAACCTTTCCCAGCCAGAAGGAGACTCTCAGGTGGGGTGATGGCCCTCAGAAACGTGAGGAGGAAGGAAGGTGTAAGCCAGGTGTGTTCTCTGAGCCTGCAGAGCTGCGGGAGGCAGTGCAGGAGGCGGGGACACTGCTGGAGGGTCCCAGAGACCAGCCTGCTGCCCACAGCCTCCAGGGCTGCACCTGGCTTTGTGGTCTAAGGAGGAGAAGCTGGAGGTCAGGCCCCCATCCTGACTGGTGCCTGCCCTCAAGGGGCTGCTGGCAGGCTGGGGCTGGGGAGCACGAGCTCTGCCTGAGGCTCAGGGGCAGCCTTCCCAGGAGGCAGGGCAGGGAGAGGAGTGTGCGGGGAGGCTCAGAGGCCCAGGACATGGACGAACAGGGTTCGTTGAAACAGCTGAGATCCCAGCATGCCTGCAGCATGGACTCCATGGGGCTCCCAGCCAGAGTGCCTGCTTCTATTTTGCAAAGCCAGAGAGCTTGTCAGGAACCAGATCCCAAAGAACCTTGAATGCCTTGGTGTCCTAGTCAGGCTGGGCTAGTTGTGCTGCATAACAAACATCCCCTAAAGATCAGCACCTTAAACAGGACCGATCCCTCACTGGTTCTGAGATGGATGCAGAGGGCAGCTCGCTGCTGTCACCCAGGGACCCAGGCAGCTGCACAGCAGCCTCTGGAAGACGCGCATGTCACAGAGGGAGAGACAGGCGCCCGGGCTGGGGTGGCCGCTTCCCTAACGCAGCAGTCTCCACTTTCACTCGGATTTCCCTGCGCAGAGCGGGCCTTGCAGCCACCTGACTGTGTGGGGGCAGGTGTGCGTGCTGCCCTTGGCAGCGGAGAGCGGTGGTGCTTCGTGTGGGTGCACGCTGGCTGCACAGGCTGCGGAGGCTCTGTGGTTCACCGGGAGCAGGGTGAAGAGCCTCAGGAGGCGCTGAGCAGGGCGAGCTGAGATCCTCGTTTTACTTTTTAACTTTTTATTGACTTACATACAGAGAAGGGCCTGGATCCTAAGTGAACAGCCACTGAATTGCTACAAACTGAACACGCTTGTGTGTAACCAGCACTAAATCAAGAGAAGGAGCATCACTGTCGGAGGCACCCTGTGCCCCACTAGGCACTGCCGGCCTGGGATCCGTTTGTCCGCTTTAAATACATATGTATGTATATAAATATGTATATAAATACACACACACACACACACACATGTATATATATTTCAGAGAGGAAGTGGGAGGGAGAGAGAGACAGAAACATCAATGATGAGAGAGAATCACTGATCGGTTGCCTCCTGCACGCCCCACACTTGGGATCAAGCCCGTAACCCAGGCATGTGCCCTGACCGGGAATCGAACTGTGACCTCCTGGTTCATGGGTCCACGTTCAACCCCTGAGCCACGCCGGCGGGCCGTTTGTCAGCTTTGAGTTTATCCACGTGCACCTGTGCTCGGCAGGCTGTTTCTGGGCTCACGGTGCTCTGTGTGGTGGTGGCTTGTTACCTTCCATTGCATATACTGTGGTCTGTCTATTCCTTCTCCTTTGATGAATGTCTAGGCAGTTTACAGTTGGAAGATCTTACGAATAAACCTGCCACAAACACCTGGAACACCTGGTTTGGTGCTGGTGCGCAGCATTCCCATTGGCCACGTGCCCACAGTGGAATCACCATGGTTTCATGTGCCTCAGAGGCTCCTCTGGGCAGGGAGACTAAGGCAGTGATCCAGGCCAGGGGGGGGCCAGGCCCTCCACCCTTCAGCCTCAGCCTCCAGAAACTTCCTTGGTACAGTCTTGTCTTCCTTGGGATTTGCAAGACGAAAATCACATGTAGTCAGTACCACCGATGCCCAAGAAGCAAGGCCCAGACACTAACTGTACCTGCAGGCCTTGCTGTGCCATCAGGCGGGGCACGGCCGGCGCCGTGGCAGGCGAGGCTGCACCGCACGCAGCTCGCGCAGACTCCCATCTGACACCCGGGAGATGGCCCGTCCAGGGCGGCGGCCTGCTTGAGCCCCACTCTGGCCCCTGCTCTGGCATGCAGCAGGAAGGGACTGGGGTCATTCCCTCAGGGCGTGGTGACACATGCCCTGTTATGTCTTGGGGTGGCATTTCTTAATAAAGGGGCCAAGAGAGGGTAAGTCTTTGCCTACACGAGGCCAGAACAGTGGGGCTTTAGGCTTTGGCCTTGGGCAGAAAGGCCTGTTTGGGAGCGTCACCTGGAGCGCGCCCAGGTCCCCGCAGGTCAGCCCCTCAGAGAACCAAGCAGAAAAGGCCTTGGGCCCTGCGGCCGAGGCCTGCGAGCGTGAGCCTCATTGTCAGGAAGGCCTGGCCTCCAGGCTGGTGGGCCGTGCTGGACAGGTGACCTGCTCCGTGGGGCCGCCTCCCAGGTGAACTCGGTGCACGTGAGCTGTGGGCCAGCCCGTCCTGCGAGGAGGCCAGGGCGAGGCCTGCTGAGGCGCTTAGGTCCCTGTGGTTGACACATGGCCCAGCCCCCAAGCCGTTAAGGGCCGGTCGGTTTGGGCTCTTGTTTAATAAGGGTCGCAGCATGGCTGTCTTTGACTGGCTTCTCCTGGCCCCTGAGACCAACCCCGCTCCGGGGAAGCAGGCCAGGCGCTCAGCCTGGGGAGATGCTGTGTGAGAAAATACAGCTTTGTCACAGACACGCGTGGGGCTCGTTATGAAAATTGTTTCAGTGTCTAACAGGAAGAGGAAAAATGAGGCTTTGATGCCAGCCCACTCTCCGCCGGGGGCGCAGTGTCACTCAGGCGAGGCTGTGGCCGGCTTTTACTGAAGAGCTGTCAGCTCTCCCCAGGCCAGACCAGGGGCTTGGGGACAGGGACGGCTTGGAGCCGTCTGCGGAGGCCCAGTATCAGCCTGGGGCGTGCTGGGGCCGCGACCCTGCCCCCCTCCAGGGCAGAGGGCTCTGTGAGGGCTCCGAGCACTGTGCTAGGCCTGGAGGACCCCTGGGTCCTGAGGCGCCTTTGAGCCTTCAGCCTGGGCGAAGAGCCTTCCCGACCAGCACGGCCGAGACCAGCGCGCTGTGCTGTGGCTCTCGGGGAGCGTGGAAATCCCCGTTTGGTATCTATGGCAACTCTCTGTTAACCAGAACTCGGTGCCACAAACTCCCGTTCCCCATTCATTCTAAAGCACTCAGAGCTGCTGGTCTTTTAAAACAATCTTATCTCCTGGAGAAAATGCGGACCGTACCAAAGCACAGGGAGGAGAGGAAGGCTCTGCCCCTCCCCGGGCGAGATTTCTTTGTTTCTGCCCCGTTTGGCAAAATTGGGATCATGCTGAAGCCCTGCTGTTCTGCCCATTGCCAGCACCTGCCTGAGGGCCGAGAGCTCTTTAGAAACGGCTGCTGGAGGCTGGGGCTTGGGGTCCTCTGTGCCGTGTGACCTCGCAGGAGCTGTCACTCTCTGAGCCTGGTGTCTGCCTCTGCAGGGAGGTTGGGGTGGTTCTCAGGCGCCATCGGGCCAGCAGCAGGGTCTCGGGTTTTCCCTCAGCAGTGGCCCTATTGTTCTGGCTTCTCTCCCAGGGAGGAGCCTGGTAATGGTGGTGGTGGGGTGGGCACAAAGCTGGCACAGCCTTCTGCGTGTGGCTCAGTTGGGAACCTGGGCTCACTCCGACCTCCAGCACATTCCCACTTCGTGATCTCAGGCCAGTTACATGGCCTTGGCGACCCCCCATCTCTAAGCCACAGAACTGACTCGCTGGGATCATTTGTTGACGTGGTGTGTCCACAGCACTTAGCACGCGGGGTCACCATTACCTGTGACCTTGCAGGCGTGGCTTGTGGGTTATGCTGGGCTCTTCCTTTGGCACCCAGCGGAGTGACTAGGACGTAGGGGGCACTGCGTGGGGTGGCAGCTGCTCTGGTGACCTGGCCTGGCTGGGCTCCGCAGTGCCCTGGGCTTGATCAAATGCCCTGTCACTGTGTTGAGAGGAATACGTTTGAGCAGGGGTCCTGCATGTTCACTTTGCAATGGGCCCCACAAATTTGGAAACTTACTTGCTCTTAACAGTAGGATTCCTGGCAGTAATTCATAGCACCCACGGGAGTCTGTGCTCAAGAACCGCTTGTGAGGTAAAGGTGGGTGCCGTGCCCGAGGCCCACATGGAGGCAGGTGCCAAGCAGCGTTCCGGCCGTCACTCCAGGAACTACCAGTGTAGTGGTGAAGCCTGCCAAGGGCAGGAATTGTCAGGGTGGAATGCCAGCCAGGCGCGTGGGGCAGAGTGGAGAGCCTGCGGAGCTATGGCCAGGCGCGTGGGGCAGGCACAGGACGACTCGGGCTGGAATCGATTGAAACTGAACTCCATGCTGGGCTGCTGAGCACGTGTGAAGTGGAGGAAGGGCAGCAGCATGGGCATCGAGTCTGCCCCTCCCTCTACCCTCAGAGGCGGCCTGGACGTGCCCAGCACCATCCATTGGGGAGAGAGGAGAGGAGCCGAGACCAGGCCACGTGGTGTCCAGACCTGTGACAGTGACTGGAGCAAAGGGCAGCAGTGGAGGCCAGAGCAGCATCTGGGACAGGTGGGACTTGGGCCACCTGCACGTGCAGGGAGGTGTAGGCAGGCCGTGGCAGGTGGGCAGCAGGCCGGGGCCTCTGACAAGGCGGCTCAGCAGCGAAGAGAGCACAGGCCCTCGGGGAAGAGGGGACCTGCTGGAGGGAGGCCAGCCTCCCTGCTGAGTCACCCCCACGGGGCGTTGCTGGGCCCCAGAATGGAGTGGTGGAGGGTGTCCCTGGGGAGAAAAAGGAGTTCCAGACGAGGCTGTTCCTTTAAACATTCCGTGCCAGCCTTTGTGGGGGATGCTGATGCAGGAAGCCAGGTGTCCCGTCAGAGAGCCGAGGGCCTCCACCAGCCGTAGGAGCCAGGGAGGGGGTTGTGTGGGTCCAGAAGAAAAGGAGGAATTGCTTCTCACTGAGGGCATCTGGAAAGGGCCTCAGAGGTCCTGCTGCCTTGGGTTTGGACCCGCAGAGACAGGGAAGGGCACCCCAGGAGGCAGGACTGGCCAGGAAATGGGGAGCCTGGTGGGGACACTCGGGTCTGATCTCAGAGCTCAGGGGCAGCAGGAAGTGTGGGCTGGGAGGCTGAGCACTGCACTGAGCTGGGAGCCTTTTCAGGCTTCAGAGCAAGAGAGGACCCTGAGCAGAGCTTGTGAGAGCCATGTGGGCCCAGCTAGGACCCCGCAAGCCCAGCTTGGAGGCGCCCCGCTTCCCTGCGGGAGGTGAAGAGGCCAGATGATGGGCTGTGGCTGTGAGGTGGCGGGGGGGGGGGGGGGGTGTCTGGTGAGGAGACTTGGCGGGTGGGGGTGGGGGGCCCTCCTTGGAGGCGGGCCACAGGAGGACAGCAGAGGGCAGGTTAGCGGAGCAGGACTCACCATGTGGAAGAGAGCGGGGCTTGCTGCAGGAGGTGGCCAGGGCTCTGGGAAGAGAAAGGCCAGCCAGGAAGGAAAGCCGAAGGGTGGGGCTGAGGCATCACCACATTGGGAGGGCCCGCCAGGGGCTTGCTGGGCCCTCAGACCTGCTGTGGCCCGGCGGGGTGAGATCTGTGCTAGGAGAACAGGGAGGCGGTGTCCGGAGGTCCTGGCCACCAGGAGTCCCACCTGCAGGCCTGTCCTTGGAGGCCTCCTGCTGCGACCTGTCCACCTGCCGGGGCCAGGGGTGGGGGTGGGCGTGGGCTCCTCTCCAAAGGGCAAGGGCTGCTGGGCCTCAAGGACAAAGGCAGGCGGGGGCAGGGGAAGGAGCGTGTGGCTGGGCTTAATGGCCCTTAAGAAAAAAAAAACATAAAATTGGAGAATTATGGGGAGACATAAACAGAGTTGTCAGGCATAAGCTGCAAGCCGGCCCAGCTGGGGAGATGCCGGGCTGAGCGGGTGCTGGTGCGTGTAAAAAGAGAAGTTATAAAGGGAGGAATCAGGAGGTCCTGCCTCCACGCGGGGGCTCCTGGCCTCCTTTTCTCATGCCCTGGCAGAGGCCCTGGCCACACATTGACGGGTGGGGGCTGGGGCAGGGGCAGGCCTGCCAGCTATGCAGAGACCCATGGGGGGAGGAGGGACTCAGAGCCCAGGCTGGTGCAAGTGCCGAGGAGCCAGGCCCAAGAACGAGAATTTATGGGTGCTCACACACCCTGCCATCATCATTTTCGCTGTCGCTGCTGATGCCATTAGTCAAGCACTAATGGGCTTAAATTTCACCTTAAACTCTCCCCACTGTCCTCAGCAGATGACAAATGCCGTGTGTCCTGCCGTGCGAGCTGCTGGGGGTCTGGCAGACACTGCCCCTCCTCTTCTGACAGCCTCTGGCCCCAGTGAGAGGCTCTCAGCCACCCCAGGCATGGGACACGCACAGGTCAGAGGAATTCCTGGAGTTCTCTGGGAGCCCCGGGGGGCAGGGCGCAGGAAAGGGGGCTTCTAGGGGTGCTTTGGAAGATGTGGAGTGATGTGGCATGGGGAGGTGGGCACCCAGGTCCAGTGCCACCTCCCATGTGGTATAAGCAGGCTTGCCCCTCCGGTCCCAGCCCAGGGCATGAGGGCGGTGGCAGAGCGGACCCCAAGGGCCAGCTGCACTTTTCTTAAAGGCCTTGGGAATCGCGTTTGCTCAGACCAACGAGAACAGCAGTGGCTCTCCTTGGGGATGGGATTCCATTCCCCCCGCCCACCAGCCACCCGGTCACTCATTCACGTGACACACCTGCCCACAAGCCCCTGGTTTGTCTTGTCCATCAAAGGCACAAGCGGCTGTCTGAGCCCCATCAGAGAAAACAAGTGGGTGATCTCTAAACTTAGTTTGTTCGGGAGACAGAACCCTTCCAGCGGTGGGCGGCTTGTGGGGTGGAAGGGCGTGACAGGCGCTCCGGGATCATGGGCGTGGTGTGGACTGCAGGCCCATCTGGTCCATGAGGGCTGTGTTTGCTGGGAAAGGAGGGCACGGGACAGGAATAAAGATGGAGCTGCAGCAGAAGAAATACAGGTCAAGCTGCGGGGTTTCCCTGCTGTTTGCTCACGTCCATGGTCACTGCCCACGGCCCTTGGTTCCTGTGGGGGCCAGTGGCCTGGGATCTCACGGGGCCTTATTTGCCATCAAAGCCGGCCGTGGGGGCTGGTGCTCAGAGCACCCTTTCCCATGGGAATCTCCCTCCCAGGCCTCCGGCACTGGCCTCTCACCACTTGAACTGTGTCCCCCACACCCAGACCGCAGTGCCCAGGAGGCTTCCGCGGGAGAGCCTGTCCCTGTCCCTGCAGTGAGAGGGAGGAGGCTGGCTTAGGCCTGTCCGGGGAGGCTCCAGCCACTGTGCTGTGTGGCTCAGACGTGCGATCTGCCCCCTCAGGGCGTTGACCCTGCGTTAGAACTGGAGGTTTGGGAGAGGCCGCCCTCCACACCGGTTGGGAACTTGAGCTCAGAGAAGCCTGAGGGTCTTCACCTTCGCCCACCAGTATCAGAACTGGCCGTCAGTCCTGAGGGGTTCTGCCTGACCTTCCCAGGCTCCCGCCTCTCTGCAGCTCTGCACCCGCTGCCTGGCTTCCTTAGCTGTTCTCTAGGAAACTCCCAGCGACTCCTCCCTGGCTCTTCCGGCCTCCATCCTCCATCGCTGAGCACCATCTGATGGTGCCGCTCATGCCCTTGCCTACCCTCGATGGCTTCCCATGCCCACAACAGAGTCCATGAACTTCACCGTGGCCTACAGAGCCTCGTACCATGTGGACCCTGCCCATTGGTTCTCTCTTGCCCCTCACATTCCCCTTGCAAACCACATTTCATTACCCTCCCTCTCCTCCTCTCCTGCCTCCCAGGGCCTCTCCCTTTTCCCTCACTAATTCCTCCCCCTCTCAGGTCTCTGGTGAAGACCTTGGGAAGCCCCCTTTCGAAGCTCTTTCTGAGCCTGTTCCCACTCAGGTGTGACTCGGGGACCTTCCCCACGCGCCCGGAGGCTCGGCCACAGCTACCTCGCTGTTCAGTCTTAGCACTTGTGTGGCACACGGGAGGCACTTAGTAACTGCGCCAGATGGATGGATGGATGGTGGGTGGGTGGGTGGGTGGGTGGATGGGTGGATGGATGGTGGATGGTGGATGGGTGGGTGGGTGGATGGGTGGGTGGATGGATGAGAGGGTGGATGGTGGGTGGGTGGATGGATGGATGGATGGGTAGATGGGTGGATGGATGGGTAGATGGTGGATGGATGGGTAGATGGTGGATGGATGGATGGGTGGTGGATGGATGGATGGGTGGGTGGTGGATGGATGGGTAGATGGTGGATGGATGGGTAGATGGTGGATGGATGGATGGGTGGTGGATGGATGGATGGGTGGGTGGTGGATGGATGGGTGGGTGGTGGATGGATGGGTGGGTGGATGGTGGATGGATGGGTGGGTGGTGGATGGATGGGTGGGTGGATGGTGGATGGATGGGTGGGTGGCTATGTGGGAGGGTGGGTGGCTATGTAGGAGGGTGGGTGGCTATGTGGGAGGGTGGGTGGTTATGTGGGAGGGGGGTGGCTATGTGGGAGGGCGGGTGGCTATGTGGGAGGGGGGGGGGGTGGCTATGTGGGAGGGGGGGTGGTTATGTGGGAGCGGGGTGGCTATGTGGGAGGGGGGGTGGTTTATGTGGGGAGGGGGGGTGGCTATGTGGGAGGGGGGTGAAGAAGCCATGTGATGTGTGAGAACCTGTAAGCACCAGGAAGTAGAGTTGGGAGCCTTAGGTAAGTCCATGCTTTTCAGTGAACCTCAACCTCCCTGTCTGTAAAATGGTCTGCCCAGTCCGGTGGCTAGTAAGGAGGCTCAGAGTGAGCTGAGTGAAGGCGGAGGCCGGGGTCAGGCGCTCCAAGGACAGAGTCTGGGACAGCACACATTTTCCCCGAGTTCCGCAGTCCCCAAAGCTCCCTATCTCCAGAGGAACACTGATGCCCACCGTTTTAAAAAAACTTCACCCGAGGATATGTTCTTATAGAATTTAAAGAGAGAGAGGAAGGGAAGGGGAGAGAGAGAGAGACATCAATGTGAGAGAAGCATTGATCAGTTGCATGCACCTCGAGCCTGCAACCTAGGCATGTGCTCTGACTGAGAATCGAACCCGCAACCTTTTGGTACACAGGACAATGCTCCACCCAGCTGAGCCCCGGCCGGGCTGATGCCCGGGACCCCGCCCAGGGAACAGACTTCAGTCCAGATGCCGCTGCTCACCAGGCCTGGACTGTGCCGCATGCACCACAGGGTGCGCACGTGTTCCTGCAGCTACTCGGGATTGAAATGATGAGACGGGGAAGGAGGCACTTCTGGATGCCCCGACTCAGGGCACCAGGAAAACGGCCTGCGAGTGACCGTGCCCTACACCTGCCATGAGGGTCCCCTCACCACCGCACAGTGCTCCCCTGGGCCTTCCTACTTTGGCCAAAGCTGCCTTCAGAACTGAGTGTGAAGCTTCCGAACCCTAGGCCGGCCCACAGCCGTGGGTCACAACAACAACAGGCCTCGCCTTCCGTTCCTGTCCCAGGGCTTCTCTGTAGACGGCGACGACGTGCAGCCTGCCCCCGGGGCGGGCTCTCACACAAGCTAGGGCGAGGCGTGGCTGTGAGCGTGATGACGACAGGGGGCGCTACGTCCATTTTCTCCCTGGTTCTTTGGTCACCCCTGTGAGGTGGATACTGACCACTCTCCCCGCTAAGAAAACGGAGGCCGGCGGGGTGGGGTGACTCACCTGAGGGCACACAGCACGTTGTGGCAGGGCCTCAGGCACTGGATGTTCTTTCCAAAGACCCATGAGGCTCTGGTCTGGAAAAGCCAGCATGACACAGGGCGGACACAGGTGCCTTTCCGAGCCTCTTTCCACGGGCCGGGGCTGCAGGGGCCTCCTGCCAGCTGGCCAAGTCTGTTCCCCCAGCGTGCCAGCTCGGGAACACAGGCGCTTGGGCCCTGCTCTGGCCGCTGCCCGCTGGGCCTCTGGGCCAGGATAGCATATCCTCCCAGTTGGGCGGGGCAGGAGGCCAGAGCCAGGTTCCTGCCACTCCAAGGAGCCCCGCCTTCCTGGCCCCCCTCCATGACCAGCTAGGACCAGGGCAGGGATTTTCCTGAACTTTCTCTGTGTTATAAAAAGGTATAGATTTACTTTTTAAGAACAGCAGCTCACTGACTGGTCTTCCTCTGCCAGGCATTGCTCGGACAACTCTGTCCATGGTCTCATCTAACCCTTACACCCCCCTCTGAGGGACAGATAAGGAACTGGGGCATGGATGCTGGGGTCACCTGCCCAGGCACCACAGATTGGGGGTGCCCAGCAAGGGTTTGGCCCCAGATATTCCTGCACTGTCTATCAGCCACGCCTTACAGCCCCAGCCCCAGGCCCCGGGAGGCCCAGGGTGGCCTCTGCTGTTAAATTGCATAAGGGTGGTGGTTGTCCCGATGACTAAAGGGAAGCACACTAATAAAGCGCACGGTGACATGTAAGACCAAAAGCAGGCCCTGCGCGCTCGCGCTGAGGCTGTGGTTGTCAGCAGCCCTGGTAGCAGCGCCTGCCCATACAGCTTAGGGCTCGAGCCAGTCCTGGCTTGTGTGTCCCCCAAGAGTGTGCACCAGGAGCGAGGCCACAGCCTATGTGGGGATTCAGGTTTGGTCCCTCCCTAATTTGGGGCCTCAGTTTCCTCACCTGTAAAATGGGGGATGGCTCCTGTCCTCTCCATTGTCCCATGCAGGATGAAGGTGGGTTGACGCCTCTTGGCAGCTGGGACTCCTCCCTTCTTACCTGTGAAGAAACAGGTCCCTCCTGACCTACAGCCAGACAGCTGTCTGGTGGCTGTGCAAGAGCGGAGCCTGAAACAGGCTCCTTCTCAACCATTTGTCCCTCAAAGTGTTAAAACCTTTACCAGGTGTCAGGTGGTCATGAGTAAAAAAAGATCAAGGTCCCCCGGTTTTATGCAGTGGGGCCCCTGCACACTCTCACTGCGTCCCTCACCCACCTCGAGGTGCACTCGGTGATGCCCGAAGCCCTGCCCCCTTCACCAGCACTTCACTGTGAGGGACCCCGAACGCACGTCCCTCCGCCTCTCAGTGGACGTAGGGGACACCTGGTCTGCTTCATCGCAGCCGCAGTTAATCGCCCTGTGCCGGCGTCTGCGTCTGGCTGGGAGCAAGCCTACTGGGTAGAGGCATCTGTAGTTTTTGGGGGTCCATGTGGCCAAAAACTCTTGGAAGAGATTTACCGGTGTACCCCCACATCCCCAACTGGACCAGCCTAGCCCGGTAGATGCAGGATGCGTATCCATACCCGCTCTGTGCCCAGAAAATCAAATGGGTCATTTCCCCAAAGGAAATCCTCCAAGGCTGCATGCTTAGGGGCCAGGCCAGGGAGCACCGGAGTCTGGCCCTCCGGCCCTGCACCCTGACCAGTGATGGGCTCGGCACGGGGCTTCAGGCCTCTTGTCATAAATCAAGGGCGCTCACGCTGCCGGCCCCACGGCTGTCATGAGGATGAGATTTGTAGATGCAAAGCGCTTACCAGGACAGTGCCTGGCACATCCGGCGAGTGCGAACTGGCTGCTACTCATTTAGTCTGGGTAAGCCTTGTACCCCCAGGACCGAAGCCTGGGTCAGAGGTGTTACACCTTCTAAAGGGGTCAGGGAAGGGAACCAGCAAGGAAAAGCATGGGATCATCGTATCCCAGCGTCCCCCTCTCCTGATGGGGACACAGAACCAGGAGGCCTGGACACGACCTGACCGCAAGCTTACCAGAGTGATGCTGCCGGAAGCTGTGCTGAATGCAGAGGCCCAGCCTCCACACAACCAGCTGTGAGGATGCTGAGCCCAGCCTCCAGGACGCAGGGACCAGAGGGCTGGATGGCTGAGGTCCTGCGGCCCGTAGTGACCCACAGGCCAGCAGTGGAGCGTTTTAGGCTGCAGAACCCCAGGCCTGACTCCGCAGCAGGGTCTGCACCGCACTAAGAGGTGCGCAACACTGACTCCAGTGGGAAGGCGACTCGCCCACCACGGGAGGGGGCCTCGGCCTTCAGTCCCAGCAGCCCTCCCAGCTCTGGAGTGTCACGTCCCTTCTAAAGCCCTTCCGGAAGACCTGCTCTGTCCCAGACACCCGCCGGCCCCTGGGAGTGAGAGAGTACAAGACTGGGTCCTCACCGCCACCCCCCACTGGGGCGCTGACAGCTACTGCCCTTCGCTGAGCCTCCACCAGGTGCCAAGCACAGGGTCTCGTTCGTCTCAGGAGACCCCTGTCAGCGTGGCGCTGCTCAGAGCAGGTTTTGGCTGAGGAACATGAAGCTCAGAGGGGTTAAGCAGTAGTGTGCAGAGCTGGGATTTGACCCCCCTGCCCCAGCTGTGTGGCTTTGCGGCCTTTGGCATTTACAGACGGTGCAGTGGGGGCAAATGATGCCTCCCTCGCCTTGAAGTCTCGCAACAACCAGCCACCTATCAGTCCTCACAACCGGCTGGCCTGGCTGTGGTGAATCTGACATCTCTCTAGAGCTCCCGGCCCCACAGGCCTGCCTCTCCATGCCAGCACCACAGACCAGTCAGGAGGGAACATCCTGCAACTCTTCAGAGCAAGTGAGCCCTGGGGCAGTCCGCCTGGGGGCCGGTCCGCCTGCAGCTGGAGAGGCTCCCCCAGGTGTGCAGTGACTGGAAGCGGGGGAACTTCGAGGGTTTGGTGCGGTTGGAGCCGGGCCTGGGAAGAGCGAACAGCCTTTGGCTAGGGGCAAACACCGCTGCACGGGATGCTAGCAGAAAGCCTCCTCGCCTGGGAAGGGAGCGCTGCGGGGTCAGACAGGTGGTCGCGGCTCAGGCAGCACGCCCGCCGGCCTGTGTTCTCACGCACCTCCACACTGGACTGCTCTGAGGAAAGCCGCCAGGAGGAGGCGGCGGCCGAAACCAAAGACTCCCCGGCTGCCTTTGAACAGCGGCTAGTGGTTAGCTTTCCCCAAAGGTTAGTGCTTCTGAGCACCAGGCTGCATGGGGCCGGGGGCGGGGGGCTGGCAGGGTCTACCCCCACCCAGGAGAGCCGGGGGGCAGAAGGCCTTCCCTGCAGCAGGTGGGCGAGGGAGCCAGGATGAGGTCCCAGCTGCTCAGAGACAAGGGTCCTCGCCCACTGAACGCAGCCTCGAGATGGAGAGCCCTTATCACAATCGTCGCTGTCTCAGTCTCTGTGGGGGGAGGAGGTATACACCCACCCCAAAGCTGCTCGCTTTAATGGACTTGTAATTTAGTCATCAGGATAGCTACACACATTTGAAAAGTGGGGGTGCATGGCTGGTGGGTTCCCATTTGGGCTGCAGATGACGAATGAGCCCTGTGTGGCTTCACACTGTAACTGCAGCCCAGGAGCCAGCCCCTCGCTGGGACGCTCAAGGGGGCAGATGTGCCTCAGGCAACTCGATCTGCAAGAGGAAGCAGGTGGGGGAGTTGTTGGCTGTGACTCCTCTCTCCAGCTCCCCACCACACCAAACCCCCTGCCCTCCAACCAGTTTTCTTAAATTTCTGAAGGAGCAAACCAGAACCTCACTGTCCTCTACCTGCTGCCCTCGCCCCAGGCACTTCCCTGATGCTCAGCTGTGGAAAGAGCAAACAAGCGTGAGGCCCTCCCCACAGGGCCCAGAGCGGCCCCTGCCCCACGGTGGCACTGTGCCAAGTCTGTGGGATGAGAGGTGACGTCGCCTCCTAGAGGGGCAGTTTGAGGATTAGAAATAAAATCTATCAAGGCACCTTGGCTGCAGGAGAGGACCAGACAGTATGCTGACGCTGCTGCTGTTCTACCCACTCCGACAGTCTGAGGGTTACTGAGAACTTTCTAGATCCAAGGGAGGCTCCAGGCTGGTGTCTGGGCTGGCTGGGGGTTGGAGCCCCCCGAGAGCCGACCAGCCCGCCTATGTGCTCAGGGGGCCTCTCTCCTGACCCACCTTGCCTTCAGAGCCTCTGCCCAGCAGGTGGCCCGAGGGTGTCATCAGGCAAGCCCAGTGCAGCCGCTGTTCTCACATCTGTATTCCACATGCCTCTCCTGCCCCAGCCCATCAGGCTTTTTGCCTCTGGCAATCCAGGCCAGAGGCCTTGGGGTGGAGGCCCCCCACCCTCCCCTCCCCTGCAGCTAAGCTGGGGAGAGAAATCTGACTCAGGTTCCCAAGAAGGTTGTGCTCTTTCCTGCCACTAAGCCAGGCAGCCCTTTGCGGCTGGAATGCCTTTTTCCTTCCTTCTCAGCCCACACTTCCTCCCGTTCCCCTGTTTCGCAGTGGGTGTCTCTTACCCGACCTCGTTCAGGAGGGAGGTGCTTAGGGCCAGGCTGTGGGTCGCCAGCACTGGGCACATAACAGAGTCTGGAAAATGTCAAGCGACTGATTCAGTCAAAACCTGCAGGGGCTCTGCTGGCCCTCCTTTGGGGAGGACGGGCTGGGGTTTGGGTGGGTGGCCTTTGGCGAGCAGGGTAATGGGAGTGGACATGAACTTCCTGCTGTCTCATTCCCCTGAGGAAGGGGGCGGAGCCTGAGCTTCTGGGCCTGAAGGGGAAGGGGCTGGGAGGGAGGGTCGAAGGTGGGCAAAGAAGGACGAAGCGGGGGCGAGGCCGCCCGGGCGCCCGGGCTCGGCGCGGGCGGTGTTGGCCTTCGGGCTGGTGTGCCAGCCGCTGCTGTTTAAAGGCTGTTTGTTTGGAGCAGCTTAGGGAGGAGGCTGGAGGTGGGGGAGGCAGCGCCCCACTTGGTGGCGCCGCCTGAGGGTCCTTGTGGCAGAAGCTCCAGCTCCGTTGATGACTGAAGGGTGGGCGTAGAGAAACGACCGGGAACCAGAGGGCTGCCCGGGGCCGGCGGCCGCCGTGTGCGCAGCTGAGCCAGAGCCGCCGCTCGCAGCCCTGCGAGCGGGAAGGGAGGCGAGGGGACCACATCGCTCTTCTCCCCGCCCCCACCCACTCGGTTCCAATATTTCGCAGAAAGGCACGCGGCTCCTAATCGGTCCTTTCCGGGCTGAGATTTAGCCGCGCGATGCCCGCGCAGGGGCGGGGGCCGCGGGCCGGGGGAGGTGCTCAGAGTCCGGAGCCACCGAGCGAGGTGAGGAGCCCGCGGCCGTGGCTGGTGGGGCGGGCGGGCGGGCGGGCGCACAAGCCGGAGAGGCAGCTATGGAAAGGGGGGCAGATTAAAAATAATCCTCTCGGGCTGGGGAGCTCGCGCGCGCTCTCGCCTCGTTCGGTGCCCGAGGACTCCAGGGGAGGTGGCGTTGGGGAGGGCAGAGCGATTCCCCCTCCTCCGCGGGGCGGGGTGCCCGCCTGCGCGCCGCGGCGGCACGTGTGCTGCGCCTCCCGCCCAAGCCCCCTGCACCCAGCGAGGGCGTCCCCTCCCCAGGACGGGGCGCAGCTGGCAGTGGCCCCCGCCTGCAGCCTCGCGCGGTTGGAGGGAAGCGTGTCATTATTTATTATTTACGAGCGTTAATAGGTTTGAGGCACTGAGGGTGGGGGGCCAGGGCGCTGCGGGGACCGAGGCTTTAGGGGAAGGGGGCGGAGAGGGAGGGGCTGCGGCGCCCGCCCGAGAACCAGAACTGCGCCCGGGCCCCGCATTCGGGGCGCAGCTCCGCCCGGCTCCTCGCGGCCGGGTGCTGGGGCCGCGCAGAGCGCCGGGAGGGAAGGGCTTCGGGCTTTAGGTTTTGTTTCTCGGCCTCTGTCCTGTGCGTCCTCGCCCTTCCCAGGGCGCGGAGAGGGGGCTGCGGGCTGTGCGCGCCCCTCGCGGCCGCCGCCGCGTCCCCGACGCAGCCCGGGCCTCATTTATCATCATCTTTGGTCAAGTGGAGTGTGCAAGGAACAGCTGCTTCACTCGGCTGGCTTCCGAGGGCCGCTACCGCGGGAATCGGGGAGAGGAATGACGGGGCGGGGGCGGGGTCACAGCGCCGGCTGGGGGCGGGGCGGGGCGGCCGGCGGCGCCTCTGCCGGGTGGCGAGTGCGGCTCCCCCTTCCTCTCCCGGCGCCTCCAATTACCTTGGATCGCGGACGGGGGGCGCCCCAGGAGGCAGTCGGGCGCGCTGCCGGCGGAGCCCGAGGTCGCCGTGACCTTGCTGGGGTCAGCGGGTTGGGCTGCGGAGGAGGCGGCGCGACGTCTTCGGTGGCGCTTTCGGGATTGGAGCGGAGGCTGGGAAACTGGAGGGGCGGGCGGGGCCGGACGGGGACGCAAATAGAAGGTGAAATTTTACCTGCCCCCGGGGGAGTCCTGCGGCTGCTCTCCGCGGCGGCGGGCGCTCTGCCTTTGTCTTACACGGCGGGGACATCTGTCGCGGGCGGGCGGCGAGGCCGCAAACAACCCCCACGCCCCGCGCGGGTTCCCCATCCCCGGCTTGGCCCTCGCCGGGCTCCCGGACTCGCGGCGCCGCGTTAACCCTGCTCGCGCCGGGGCGCGCCTGGGAGCCCCGCTGCAGCGCACGCCTGGGGTGGGGCTTCCTGTCCCCGGCCCCGGATTGGCCTTCGCGGGGGCGCCAGGTGGCCCGCGCCCACTTTCTAAGGAGCCCGTGGTATCGACCGGGGCGGGAGGGCGGCCGGGGGAGGGTTAATGGCCTCGTTGCAGACCCTAAATTATCTGGCCCGGGCCCGCTCCGTCTCGGTTACCCTGCGTAGAGATCGAATGCGCAATTAACGAAGTCAGCTTGCCAACTGGAAAGCGGGCCGGCTCCACACGGAGCAGAACCTCCCCAGCTGACTTGGACGAAGCCATTTCCTCCCCTCTCTCCCTTTCTCTCTCCCCACCTCCTCCCTTTTCTCTCTCCTTAATAATAAAATTATACCGAGCAGTTTGCGGTGTGGCAGGCGGCCAGAAACGCGTTTCTTTAAATGCCGCTGTCTCACAATTAGGCAGCAGGAGGATTTGACACTGGCGGCCTGACCGGCGGCTTCCTCCCCCGGGACTGGGGAGGGCGGCGACGCCAATTCCCCTGGCTCCTCCCCCAGTTGGAACGGAAGGGTCTGCGTGCTGTGCCTCTCGGGCTGTCAGGCTGCTGTGGGGGCGGGGGGGTGTCCTCCAGGAAGCACCCCCGCCCCGCCAGGCTGAGGGATGGGGAGGCTCTTCCCCACTCCTCTCGGAAGCAGGGTCCAGGGGGAGGACCTACCTCCCCACCACCCTTTCTGGCCTCCAGCTCAGCGCTTCCTGTCGGACAGAAGGGCACTGGGGAGGAGCTGGCGGGTCTCAGCCTGCTGGCCCCTGGCAGGTGCCCTCTCTAGGCCTTCATTCATTCCCTGCAAGTGAGGGGAGGTTTGGCTCAGAATAAGCTCTGCACACAGTGGCTTCTGGTGGGCCCTCTCCCTTCCTCAGATCAGTCAGTTCCCCTTCTCCCAGCTTCCTGTGACTACCTGCTCTCCCCACTCCCATAGCCTCCTGGTATCACACCTGGCAGTTGTCTGTGTGTCTGTCTGCCTCAGGAGGGCAGGGCCCATGTGCTTTTTTCCTCTGCGCCCTCAGCACCCAACTTGCTCCTCCCCAAACCCCCCAGCGGACTGTAAGCCGAGCAGAAGTGAACTTGACAGGTGAGTGGGCACAGGTGCAGGAGAGACTAGGACCCAGGGGCTGTAGAGGGCTGACCGTAAGTTGATTGGCTACAGTACATGTCCTGGCCTCCAGGCCTGGCATCATCAGCCCTCTCTCTGGGTGGCATCCTTTAGACCAGTGGTTCTCAACCTTTCTAATGCCGCAACCCTTTAATACAGTTCCTCATGTTGTGGTGACCCCCAACCATAAAATTATTTTCGTTGCTACTTCATAACTGCAATTTTGCTACTGTTATGAATCGTAATGTAAATATCTGTGTTTTCTGATGGTCACGACCCACAGGTTGAGAACCGCTAGCAGGGTCGCCTAAGACCATCGGAAAACACAGATATTTACATTACGATTCGTAGCAGTAGCAAAATTACAGTTATGAAATAGCAACGAAAATAATTTTATGGTTGGGGGTCACCACAACATGAGGAACTGTATTAAAGGATTGCGGCATTAGGAAGGTTGAGAACCACTGCTTTAGACTGTGATGAGGGTTAAGTAATGAACCCAGCCAGAAGTTGACCACGCATCCCGTCTGTCCGTCCATCCGGGAGTAGGAGGTATGAAATAGGCACCCACTCAGGCCAATTTCTGGCTTAGAGCTTGGGACCTAACAGATGAAGCCCCTGCCCTCCTCAGGCTGCATTCCGGTGAAGGAGGCAGGCACGTGGGCACCTGTCATACCATTCCTTATGCAGTTCCTGCTGGGACGTGTGCCCCCAGGGAGCCTGCAGGGCCCAGCAAGGTGGTGGGCACTAGGCCTCATCCAGGTGCCGCTCACTTCTCTGCCCCTCCTTTTCCCGGCTGCCCAGCTCCTCCCTCCCACTGGCCAGCTGCACAGCCAGCCCTGCCTCCCGGAGCCTGCAGCACGCACCTGCTGCTCCACCGAAGCTTACCCCGTCCGTCCGTGCTGGGCTCGGGGCTTCTCCCGGGCCAGGAGGGCCTGGGTCCCCTCCTGCTCTCGTGCCTTCTCATCGAGTGCCTGCCAAGGGCCTGCACACGAGATGTCCAGATTTCTGCCCACAAGGCCCTGCCTTTGACCATGGAAAGTTCTGTCAGTTCCATCAGCGGGTGACACCTGGGAGCTTGTGATCAGGTGCAGCACAGCCAGCTTTTCTTGAAATCCGGCGTGTTAATTTTTTTACTTGGTTGATAACATTTTTAAAAAATATTTATCTTTTTATAAAATTCAGATTTCTGGCGTTTTAAAGGAAAAAATGCAAGTTCTGGCAGCCTGGGCCTTCATTCCCATAAGGCTGCAATTCCTTGGAGGTGAGTGGGGCTTCCCCGCACTTTATTTGTGACCAGGACCCCTCACTGGCCTCCACTCGCCTGCCCACTTCACTCAGCACATGACCTGCCGGCCGGAGGGAGTGTTCTTTGTTGGATGCATGAGGGGCTGTGGCCCAGATCCCTGTCCCCACCCCGATGTGCTCTGTCCTGCCACCGGGCTGCTCGCTCCGACATTTCCATGGGGCCAGTACGACACTTTACACGTCATCTGACAAATATTTATTATCATGGCAAATGGAGGTATCGCTGTGACAAAACAAGCCAAAAAACGCTGCTCTCACAGAACCTTTGTTACAATGAGGAGAGACCAGTGCCGAGCCAGCCAGCTGGCCACGTGGCTTATTGCAAGGAGCTGAGCACTGGAGAGCAGGAGGAGCTGCAGGTGTGCGGTCCAGCACTGCCTGGGGAAGGCTGCCTGAGGCCGGTCAGCGCCGGCTCTGGGCGGAGCCTGTAGAGGTGTGAGAATGGTATCCACAGAGGAGGCAGCAGGTGCGAAGGCCCTGAGACCGGAGATGAAAATGCTTGCCCAAGGCCACGGCGTCGGCCAGCAGCCAGACCAGCCATGGCTTGGTGCCTTGATGTTCCACCTCCCAAGGGAAGTCCTGGTCTCTGGGCACATGGGCGATGAGGACAAGCCGGTGAGAGGCCTCTCCTAACCAACAGACAGGTCCTCGCTCAACCACGTTGTGCAGTAGCCTGCAAGGCCGGACCTGGGAGTGTGGGGGAGGGATCAGAAAAGGGCAGCCTGGGACCCCCTCCGTGGGTCCCCTCGGACCCCTAAATCAGCCTCTAGATCTTGCTGGCCTGGGGCCCGGAATGGGTGGGGTCCCAGAGCCCCCAGCCTTAGTGTCTGCATCCCAGCAGCTGGCCCCACCATCCTCTTAGTCTTTCCCTCATTTTGACAGGGAGAAGTGCTGATGTTCTTTGTTGAATAAAAATCTAAAAACAATTATGTCCACAAGAGCCTGACAACAGGTGAGTTCTCCCCGACACCCCTGCCCCCCGTCACCTGAGAGGTCTTGAATGCCAACACAGCTGCTTTTGGAATTTCTTCTTGCTCCCCCTCCAAGCCCCTCCCCCAGCACTTCACAGCAGGGAAGGCCATGTTGGCCAGCTGTCCCTCACCCAGACTGTGGACGCCTCTGGCTTAAGTGGCTCAAGTCTTGGGGCTTGTTGGCCCCGCACCCCAGAGAGTCACCATGGTGGGGGCTGGGACAGCCCTGCGCTGTGGGAGCCCTCCAGTCACTGACTCCTGGGAATGGGTGGTGGTTTCCTAACGGGACAGGATGCTTCCGAACTAGCGCAGCATCACCCGGCACGTGGCGCCCAGGGGAGCATCAAAGGACCAAGAGGGCGTCCTTGGTGGGTTGGACCTGAGGGAGGACCTCATTCAGGGGGCCCCGTAGGTGTCTGCTGCCTCCGCCTCTGGTCCTTGCAGGAGGTGCCATTGGCAGGCTCCCAGGAGGGCTTCCCAACATCTGTAGAGTCCAGAAGCCTCTACTCCGGTTCAGACACCCTCCAGAGGCCTGCCTCGCCTGGGCTCCCTAACCTGGGCATCTGGAGAGGGGGCTGGGTGGTCTGCCTGCTTCCCCTCCCACTCACTCCAGTGCTTGCCGCTCAGCGTCCAGGCCCTCGCACCCACCTCCCGTGCTGGGCTCCCTGTGCGGTCTCCCACGGGGGACCACGGCGCGTGAATGAGGAGAGGTGCGTGCCAAGTGTGTTGCTCGTGAGGGACGGTCTCGGGAGGCCATGCTTTGGGGTGGGGGCTGCCTTGTCCTCTGGGATTCCTCCCTCTGCCCCATGCAGGGCTCCCTAGCTGGCTCTGGTCCCCACCTTGTCACTAGCCCCTGGTCCATAGACCTACCTGTCCCAGAGGCCTGTGGGTACTGGGCTGTTTGTCTTGTGGGTCCTTGAAAGCGCCTCCCTTGCCCCAATTCAAGCCAGGCCTTTAGAATTCAAAATAGACCGCATAGGCCAGCAGTCAGCCTGGCGAATGCTTTGCCATTTTAATGGAGGTCTCCTATTCAGTGTTCATCACCGCCACTAGTGGTCCCACAGCTCCTCTTTGAGCACCCCACTCTTCACCCCTCGCTTCCTGACTCCGGGGACTTCCCCCTTCCTGTTCCCAGGCTTGAATGGGTTGGGTTTAAAAATATTTTTCATGCAGCTACAAATGAGAATGCAGGGGAGCAGAATGGTTCCCCCAGCCTTCTGCCTCCCTCTCTCTCCCTCCCTTTTGCCCTCCTTCTCCCACTCTCTGTCCTTCTCTCCCTCTTTCCTCTCTCTCTCGGTTTCTCTTTCTGTCTCTCCCTTTTCTGTCTCACACCATCCCTGTGTCTCAGGAAAACCTTCAGCCAGCCTCCTGGCTGCGCCCCACCTGGGGGCTCAGCAGCTGCGGGGTCTGGAGCAGCTGTGGGCCTAGTGACCTCTCTGAGGCTGCCATGGTGACAGCAGGCGGCCATAACCACTGTTGCTCATAAGTGGACCTCCCTAAGGTGGGTCTGGCTCCTTGAGGAAAAGCGGCCCCTGACCTGGCTGCCGGGCCTGGGTTGCAGAGGGGACCTGGGAATGTGAACACCCGATGCCGCTCCCTGCACACCCTCCTGCTGTCACGCTCCGAGGTGCCTCCTCTAAAATGGAATTTTTTTTTAATTTTTAAAAAATATTTTTATTGATTTCCAAGAGGGAAATGGAGATAGAAACATCAATGATGAGAGAGAATCATTGATTGGCTGCCTCCTGCATGCCCCACACTGGGGATCGAGCCCACAATCTCGGCGTGTGCTCTGACGAGAATCAAGGCCCACGCTCTATCCATTGGGTCAACCCGGCCAGGGCCAAAATGGGAATTCTTGTGGGGTCCAGGTGAGGGCGCCCACTCTTGCTCTGGGCAGGGCTTGGGCTGCAGGTCACAGAAGGACCTTGGGGGGTGCTCATACGCAGATCTCTCTTCATCTCACCCCTTTCTGTAAAATGGCAGAGCAGGCAGCATTCATTGAGGCACTCAGTCAGGGGAGCCCCTTCACTCTACAGCACCTTTGGGGGAGGGGAGGGGTTGGGGTCTTTGCCTGAAGGGACTGCTGAGGCCAGTAGCTGCCAAAGGCCCTTGAGGGCTGAGGACCACTGGCCTTGCCCCATGGTAGGGTCTGTTCATGTCCCAGCTTTCTCTCCCCCTGGTGATGGCTGTCAGCGGCTGGGGGAACCATGAGGGGACTCCTGTGGCCTTGTAGGCAAGGGCTCGACCCTGAGCCAGCTCCAGTGCACGCCCCCCAAGCGGGCCTGCTCCCCGCCGGTGGCCTGGGAAGACCTGTGTCCCAGAGTTGTTATAGGAGTGCTAATGTGCCTAGTGCATGGCTGACCTCCCCCTTCCTTCCTCCTTCGGAGACAAGGCCTGACCTAGTGTCTGGGAGAAGAGCCAGGTGGGGGAGCTGGGCTGGACTAGGAGACCTAGGAGGATGTGTTAGGGGGTGTGCTCCCCTGACCCCCACCCTGTCTCCCTCCAGCTGAACCCACAGAGGTCAAACCCCCAGTCTGCCCTGCTCTGCCCCCCTCCCAAGTTCAAAGGTCACCATTTTTCTGTCAAGGGGGCCTCTTTCTGCCCCCTACCGGGAAGCAGCCCCTTGTGCCTGCCTCTTTCCTTGTCTTTTCCTAGTGTTCTCGAAAAGTAATCCTAATCATAACGATTAATAACAGAGCCCGTGGCAGCTCTTAAAGATGCAGCACCCCGTCCTCTGCTGGCAGAGCGGGCTGTCTCTGAGCAGCGCCTTTGAGGCCATGCCTTTGTTCCTGCGTCCCCACCCCGCCCGGCATCTGGGGTTGGAGGTGGGTGTTGGGGTGAGCATTTTCGGCTGCGTTCTCCATCAGGCGCTGGGCTTTCGCATTTTAATTGAACTGTCTTTGCTCAGAGATAGATGCTCTCACCACATCCAGCTGCTGTGTGGATGGGGAACCCGCCTGCAGTACAGCTCGGCTAAATTAGAAGATGCAGCCGCTGGACTGATTAGAGCTGGGGGCGGGGGACACTGGTCAGAGCACTTTCTCCTGGTAAATAATGTTTCTGGGTAATGCATTTTGGAGAATGTGAAAAAAACAAAAGCTGCAGAAATGTTAATGATATCCACAGGACACAGCAGGAAACGAGAGCGCCCTGGGACTAATAAAGCTGAGATGGAGTCTGTGCAGATACACAGGGCGCAGCCTTCGGAGGGGCTCGGCTTTGCGCATCTGGGCTCGTAGCACGGCGTGGGGGCGGGGAGGGCAGCTGGGGCTGCAGGGTGGCTTCCACCTGCTGGCCCGCTGTTGGGGAGGCAGCCAGTGTGCTGCCCGGGATGGAGGGCCACCTGGGTGGGCATCCTACAGCAGTTGGGTCAGGAGGTCCAGGGCCACCCACTTGTCGGGAGCCTCCAGCCGGAACCGAACTCTGCCCTTGCTCCCCGGGGCCGGCCTGGGGTAGCAGGCACCGCCTGTGATTGATCCGCGCACCAGAGATGGGAGGGCAGTGGCAGGAGGGCAGGCGCGTCTCGCATTGCTGGGTGCCTGAGATAAATCGGGGAGGCCAGAAGGCGTCTGGCTTTGCCGGGCCTGGTGGGCAGGAGCTCGCCACAGGACACGGGTCCCCTCTGCAGCCGGGGTCTCCAGCGCTGAGCCAGCACCAGCTGCCGGCGAGGGCCTGGGAGGCGGGCTCCAGGGCTGTCTGGCTGCCCTGGGCTCGCCCTGGTCAGCCCCCAGCAGTGAGTGAGGACGGTGTCTAGGTTAGAGTCCTGGAGAAGAGGAGGGGTGAGTGGGGCCTCTTGGGGCAGCCCCTCCCGCTCACTCCACATCTTCCCCTCCTCCCACCTGCATGTCTCTTCCCTGTGCTTCTGTACTTCCTTCTGGCCTCTCCTGTAGCCCTGGAACCCTGTCGCCCACGCAGGCCACCCCTCTTTCAGTGGAGACCTAGGATGTGCAGGCCGAGCTGAGTCAGGTTCTTCCTGTCCCCTTCCCCCGCCTCCAAACCCCAGCCCTGAATCCTGAGCCCGCTGGGGCTCCCCAGCCTGGAGCGTTCCTTGCTCCTCCCTCTGTGGAGGGCCTTCTGGGGTGACCAGGCCCCCAGTCAGATGGGAGACCTGTAGCCTGGACGCTGAAGGCTGGTCTGTTTTGTGAATCCAGTTCCTCTGCCCAGGACCCTCACCCCAGGGTCATTTCCTGACCCGGAATCCTGCTTTGGGGTAGGCTAGACCCCGCCAGAGCCCCTGCCCCTAAAATCACAAACAGATGGGCTCTTGGCTTGGTGTGACCTGGCCCTGACCCTGTGGAGGCCAAAGGGGCCTGTCAGGAGGGCCTGGGCTGCTTCGCACGCGCGCGCGCGCACACACACACACACACACACACACACACACACGGAACTTCGGTTCTGTCCCCATTAGCATGCACTCCCTCACTCTGGGCCATGCAATCTGTTTCCCCACGTATCACATCAAAAACAGGAGGCAGTGCCCTGTCCTGCATTCCTGGGAGTCAGGGAAGGGGGTGTGTTACACCGACAGTGGCTCAGAGGCCCCTAATGGATGTCAGCTAGAAGGACAGCAGGTTCAGCATGGCGTGGCAGCGATGGGGCGGTGTGTGTGCACGCGTGTGTGGCAGCCGTGCGAGCAGCTTCTCGGGCAGGGCAGCCTTCCTGTTCCCGGCTCTGCTGGGTCTGCTGACCCGCAGGGCTGAGGCTGGACTCCAGGACCCCAGCGGCCCCAGGGCAGGGGCGCGGAGTTGCTGTGCGGAATGATTTTGAGCTCAGGAAAGAGCTGAAAGGGATGCGGGAAAGAATGGGGAGCCCCCTGGGGAGCATCTCCGAGGTGACCTGGGAAGTTGGGCAGCTGGGTTTGCACCTCCCTCCCTCTCCCCCTTGGAGGGCAGCCACTTGGCCTGGCTCAGCCGCAGGTGATGGGGTGGGAATGGCAGAGCCCCGCCCTGCACCGAGCCCCCTGTGTGTGCAGCTGGGGGCGGGAGGGGGGCAGGGCGCAGGCGAGAGGGCTTTCAGAGCTGGGAGAGAGGGCAGGCTGGCTGAGGGGGGCAGTCAGGTCTTCTGCGGTGAAAGGAAATGGCCCATCTGAATCGCTCTCTCCCCTCCCCCGCCCCTTCCATACCCGCCTTCCCTCCCCACCCCGTTCCCGGCCCCTTCTCTTTTCGCAGATAGCCAGCCCAAGTCATGCAGTCTTTCCGAGAAAGGTGCGGTTTCCATGGCAAACAGCAGAGCTACCAGCAGACCTCACAGGAGACACCACGCCTGGAGGACTACAGGCCGCCGAGCCAGGCCGGGCTGAGCTGTGACCGGCAGAGGCTGCTAGCCAAGGACTATTACAGCCCGCAGCCGTACCCGGGCTACGAGGGCGGAGCTGGCGCAGCTGCCAGCGCTGCCCGAGGAGGCAAGGGTCTGCCTGCGCAGCAGGTCCTGCAGGGGAGGCCTGCCCTCTCTGGCTACGGCATCCAGGACAGCAGCCCGTACCCGGGCCGCTATGCGGGCGAGGAAAGGCTGCAGGCCTGGGGGGGCCCCCAGCCGCCAGCCCCCCAGCCGCAGCCCCTGTCAGGGGGGGTGGGCAAATATGATGAGAACTTGATGAAAAAGACAGCGGTGCCCCCAGGCAGGCCGTACCCGGAGCAGGGTGCCCAGCTGCCCTTCCGGACTCAGGCCCTGCACGCACAGCCCCAGCCGCCCCTGGCCTACCCCAAGCTCCAGAGGCAGAAACTGCAGAACGACATCGCCTCGCCACTGCCCTTCCCCCCGGGCAGCCACTTCGTCCAGCAGTCGCCCTCCTTCCCCACCTCCTCCACCTACTCTCCCGCCGGCCAGGGCAGCGGGCAGGGGACCCACTCCTATAAGAGCTGTACAGTGCCGCCTGCCCAGCCCCACGATCGGCCGCTGGCTGCCAGCACCAGCCTGGCCCCGGGGCAGGGAGCCCAGAACCTGCACGCCTATCAGCCCGGCCGCCTCGGCTACAACCAGCAGAAGCCGCCGCCACAGCAAGCCCTTCAGAGCCGACACCACGCTCAGGAAACCCTCCATTACCAAAACCTTGCCAAGTACCAACACTATGGGCAGCAAGGTCCGGGCTACTGCCCGCCAGAGGCGGCCCTCAGGACCCCGGAGCAGTACTACCAGACCTTCAGCCCCAGCGCCAGCCACTCGCCCGCACGCTCCATGGGCCGCTCACCCTCCTACAGCTCCACCCCGTCACCGCTGATGCCAAACCTTGAGAACTTCCCCTACAGCCAGCAGCCGCTCAGCACCGGGGCCTTCCCCGCAGGTGTCGCCGACCACAGCCACTTCATGCCCCTGCTCAACCCCTCCCCGACGGACGCCACCAGCTCCGTGGACACACAGGCCAGCAACTGCAAGCCGCTGCAGAAGGACAAGCTCCCCGAGAGCCTGCTGTCGGACCTCAGCCTGCGGAGCCTCACAGCCCTGACCTCGCAGGTGGCCAGCATCTCCAGCACCGTCCAGCAGCTGCTGCTCTCCAGGGCCGCGCCGCACAGGAAGGCCGCCAAGAGCCTGGCGTCCCGGACGCCGGAGCAGCACCGGAGCCAGCACTGCAGCCCCGAAGGCAGCGGCTACTCGGCTGAGCAGGTGGGCACGCCGCTGTCGGAGCCACCGAGCAGCACGCCGCAGTCCAGCCACGCAGAGCCGCCCGAGGCCGACTACCTGAGCGGCTCTGAGGACCCGCTGGAGCGCGGCTTCCTGTACTGCGGCCAGGCCCGCGGCAGCCCCGCCAGGGTCAGCAGCAACGCCAAGGCCAAGCCCGAGTCCGTGTCCACCTGCTCCGTGACCTCACCTGACGACATGTCCACCAAGTCGGATGACTCCTTCCACAGCCTGCACGGCAGCTTGCCGCTCGACAGCTTCTCCAAGTTCGTGGCGGGCGAGCAGGACTGCCCGCGGCTGCTGCTCAGCGCCCTGGCGCAGGAGGACCTGGCCTCCGAGATCCTGGGGCTGCAGGAGGCCATCGGCGAGAAGGCCGACAAGGCGTGGGCCCCGCTGCCCGGCCTCGCCAAGGATGCCAGCAAGCCCTTCTCGCTGGAGAGCCACGGTGCCTGCCTGGACTCCATGGCCAAGAGCGCGTGGCCACGGCCAGGGGAGCCCGAGCCCGTGCCCGAGGCCTTACAGCTGGACAAGGGTGGCAACGCCAAGGACTTCAGCCCAGGGCTGTTTGATGACCCTTCTGTGGGTGTTGTCACCCCGGACCCCAAGAAGACAACGGGACCCCTCTCCTTTGGCCCCGGGCCCAGCCTCGGGGCTGCCACCTCAGACCCCGCAGCAGCTTTTGACTGCTTCCCTGATACAGCCGCCACCGGCTCAGCGGACAGTGCCAACCCCTTCTCCTGGCCCGAGGAGAACCTGGGGGATGCTTGTCCCCGGTGGGGGCTGCACCCCAGCGAGCTCCCCAAGGCTCTGGAGCAGGGTGGGAAGGCCTCGGATGGCGTCGGCAAGGAGAATGCCCACGAGGCCTCAGCCTGCCTGGGCTTCCGGGAGGAGGAGCCCGGAGAGAAGGCCGCGGTGCCCCAGGACGCCAAGCAAGAGGAGGCGGGCGGGGTGAAGGAGGAGGCGGGCGGGCTGCTGCAGTGCCCGGAGGTCGGCAAAGCCGACGCGTGGCTGGAGGACAGCCGGCACTGCTGCGCTGCCACCGACTTCGGGGACCTGCCGCTGCTGCCGGCCCCGGGCAGGAAGGAGGACCTGGAGGCTGAGGAGGAGTACTCGTCCCTGTGTGAGCTCCTGGGCAGCCCCGGGCAGAGGCCCAGCGTGCAGGACCCACTGTCGCCGAAGGCTCCGCTGATGTGCACCAAGGAGGAAGTGGAGGAGGTGCTGGACCCCAAGGCCGGCTGGGGCTCCCCATGCCACCTCTCCGGAGAGTCTGTCCTCTTGCTGGGTCCCACCGTGGGCGCCGAGTCGAAGGTCCAGAGCTGGTTTGAATCCTCCTTGTCCCACATGAAGCCCGGGGAAGAAGGGCCCAATGTGGCGTTGGCTCGGGGGGATCCTGCCGCTCTGGCCCCCGAGGCCTCCTTGGTCCAGAAGCCAAACAAGCCCGCTGTCCCCGAGGCGCCCATTGCTAAGAGAGAGCCCGTGCCACGGGGCAAAAGCTTGCGGAGCCGGCGGGTGCATCGGGGACTCCCCGAGGCCGAGGACTCCCCGTGCAGGGCGCCAGTTCTGCCCAAAGACTTCCTGCTTCCAGAATCCTGCACAGGCCCCCCCCAGGGACAGATGGAAGGGGCAGGGGCCCCAGGCCGGGGAGCCTCGGAAGGACTTCCCAGGATGTGCACCCGCTCCTTCACAGCCCTGAGTGAGCCCCGCACACCTGGACCCCCAGGACTGATCACCACCCCTGCCCCACCAGACAAACTGGGGGGCAAGCAGCGAGCTGCCTTCAAGTCTGGCAAGCGGGTAGGGAAGCCCTCCCCCAAGGCGGCGTCCAGCCCCAGCAACCCGGCGGCCCTGCCAGTCGCCTCCGACAGCAGCCCCCTGGGCTCCAAGACCAAGGAGACAGACTCTCCCAGCACGGCCGGCAGAGATCAGCGCTCCATGATCCTGCGGTCCCGCAGCAAGACCCAGGAGGTCTTCCCCTGCAAGCGGCGGCCCTCAGAGAGCCGGGTCCCCGGCTGCCGTGCCACCAAGAGGCTCCTTGCCAACAGCCACCTGTCTGCCGCATTCAAGGTCTCTGGCAACTCCCAGAAGGAGGGCCGGGCCAGCCAGCGGGCGAGGGCCCCCAAGCCCAGTGCAGGCGGCAAGCTCTCTGATAGGCCCCTCCACACGCTCAAAAGGAAGTCGGCCTTCATGGCGCCAGTCCCCACCAAGAGGCGGAACCTGGCCTTACGGAGCAGCAGCGGCGATGCCGGTGGCGGCCGGGGGGACATGAAGGAGGAACAGGCTGAGGGCTCCCCCACCCTCTTCAAAAGGATGTCTTCTCCCAAGAAAGCCAAGCCCGCCAAGGGCACTGGTGAGCTCACCCCAAAGCCCCCGCCTCCGGAGGCCCCTGACACCTGTCCGGAGCTGGCCTCGCGGGCGGCCTGCCAGGGGGCCGTGAAGACCAAGGTGCTGCCGCCCCGGAAGGGCCGGGGCCTGAAGCTGGAGGCCATCGTGCAGAAGATCACCTCGCCCAGCCTGAAAAGGTCGGCGTGCAGAGCGCCAGGGGCCGCCCCCAGCAGCCCCCTGAGCCCGCCCCTCCCTGAGAAGGACCCTGGGCTCAGGGGTGCCCGGGGCAGCCTGGGGGGGGCGGGAGGTCTCCTGGGTGTGGGCGCCGGGCAGAAGCTCCTGGCAGTTTCGGGGGCCGACCCGTTTTGCAGAAATCCAGCCAACAGATCCTTAAAAGGCAAACTCATAAATAGTAAGAAACTGTCCTCGACGGACTGTTTCAAAACCGAGGACTTCATGTCCCCAGAGGCCCTGCCCCTTAGGAGGACTGTCCTGGCGCCGAAGAAAAGAAGCAGGAAAGGCAGGGCTGGAGCCCTGGGACTCCCCAAAGGCCCCCCGGAGAAGCAGCCCCATGCAGGCCCTGCTCTGCTCTTGACTCCCCGAGACAGGGCCAGCAGCATGCAGGGTGGCAGTGAGGACAGCCCTGGTGGAGGAAGCAAGAAGCCAAAGGTGGAGGAGCTGGGCCTGGCCCCCCAGCCCCCTGAGAGCAGGTCCTGCCAGCCCCGGATGAGCGCGCAGAAGCAGCCGGGCCACGCTAACTGCAGCAACTATTCCAAGCGAAAGCGCCTCACTCGGGGCCGCACCAAGAATACCAGCTCCTCACCCTGTAAGGGGCGTGCCAAGCGGCGGCGGCAGCAGCAGCAGGTGCTGCCCCTGGATCCCGCAGAGCCTGAAATCCGCCTCAAGTACATTTCCGCATGCAAGCGGCTGCGGGCAGACAGCCGCACCCCGGCCTTCTCGCCTTTTGTGCGGGTTGAGAAGCGAGATGCGTTCACCACTGTATGCACTGTTGTCAACTCCCCTGGGGAGGAGCCTAAGCCCCACAGGAAACCTTCCTCCTCTGCCTCCTCGTCCTCGTCCTCGTCCTCCCTGGATGCAGCTGGGGCCTCCCTGGCCACGCTCCCGGGAGGCTCTGTCCCACAGCCCCGGCCCTCTCTGCCTCTCTCCTCCACCATGCGTCTGGGGCCTGTGGTCGCCAAGGCCCTGAGTACCTCTTGCCTTGTTTGCTGCCTCTGTCAAAACCCGGCCAACTTCAAGGACCTTGGGGACCTCTGTGGGCCCTACTACCCCGAACACTGCCTCCCCAAAAAGAAGCCAAAACTCAAGGAGAAGGTGCGGCCGGAGGGCACCTGTGCGGAGGCCTCCCTGCCCCTCGAGAGAACACTTAAGGGCCTCGAGTGTGCAGCCGCCGCCGCTGCCAGCAAAGCCCCCAGGCCCGACGGCTCTGCTGACCCGGCCAAGCAGGGTTCGCTGCGCACCAGTGCCCGGGGCCTGTCCCGGAGGCTGCAGAGCTGCTACTGCTGTGACGGGCGAGGGGATGGCAGTGAGGAGGTGGCCCCGGTTGCTGACAAGACCCGCAAGCATGAGTGCAGCAAGGAGGCCCCAGCAGAGCTTGGCGGGGACACCCAGGAGCACTGGGTGCACGAGGCCTGCGCTGTGTGGACGGGTGGGGTCTACCTGGTGGCCGGGAAGCTCTTTGGGCTGCAGGAGGCCATGAAGGTGGCCTTGGACATGGTAAGAGGCCAGCCCCGCTGGGGTGGGGGGCTCAGGTCCCACAGGACAGGCAGTCAGGGAGCCCCTGCCTCTCCAGCACAACGACTGGGGCCAAACAGCACATGACCAAGTATTCAGAGGAGCCGGGCAGTTGGAGCACTCAGGCTGAGGCCGAGCACTGCGCGCCTTGTCCCGGGCTCGCCACTGCAGTCCCTCGCTGCCTTCCCGCCCAGTGCCCTCTGCACACTCACCTGGCACCTCCCAGCTCTGGGCCCGGCTGGCCTCGCCTGCTCATGGAGTCAGCCGAGATGCTGAGGCCCAGAGGATGGGCGCCTCCCAGAATTGAATGTCAGGGTGCCCAGAGAGCAGGCTCCCCTGGCTCCAGCACCTCAGGCAGCGGGTGGGGACTTGGGGACAAGCCCCTCAGACAACATGAGATGGGGTGTGTCCCTCTGTGGGCCCCCCAGGCAGGTCCAGGGACCTCATAAACGGTGCTCAGAGCCCCTTGGCTGACATCTTGGTTCCGGTCCCATCACTACCCCTCGACCTTACCTGGCTGTGCCCAGCCTCTCCAGGGCGGGCGGGTGAAGTGAGTCAGTGGCGGTGAAGGTTATACAAGCCACGCCCGGCCTGTCAGAATGCCCTTGACGTTCCTGGGCTAGAACTAGGGGCAGCAGCGGGAGCCTTGTCCCCTCGGGGTGATGCCCACTCGGGGTGCCCGGGGCTGCAGAGGGCACGAGAGACCCGGCAGCGGTCAGCAGAAGGCACCTGGGCCAGGGCCCGGGGGGTCAGCATTCTCTCCCTGAGGCTGAGCTCCTGCTCCAGCCCTGGGCCCTCGCCTCACCTCTTCGGCCCACCTCCATGTGGCCTGCCCCACCGCCCGCTCACCTGCTCTTTGCTGCCCCTCTTGTGCCCACCACTGGCTGTGGGCCCGCGGCTGCCGCTGCCGCCATGCTTCCCGTGCCTGGGTGCCCCCTGCATGGGGACACAGGCGGCTGCGCGCCCAGAGGTCCTGCCACTGGCCTCCATCCTCACGGAGGACACCTGGCCCCCAGGACACCCGCCGCTCCCTTCTCGGCTGTGGACAGCGGCCAGCCCTGGCACCCCCTCCCCTCCTCATGCATTACTTCCTCCTCCTGCTGTCTGGGCCTCAGCTCCTCCCAGCGTCCTGCAGTAGGTCCAGGCCTCCTGGTATTGAAAAGAATACCAGCCTCAGGCCCCAGCCCTGCCCGCGCTCCCACCCTGCACCCCCCACCACACCTCCCTGCTCCTGGGAGCTGGACCTGGGCTGGCTGGGGAGGGCAGGCTGCACCCCAGGAGACCTGCAGAGACAGGCAGGGTCCAGGGCCCCCCTCAGCCCCCAGCCCAGGCCTCCTCCCAGCGGGGTGCCGGCGGTCCCAGCTCTGCGGAGGGTGCCTGCGACCCCAGGCACGTCACTGCTTTCTGAGAGCCTCGGGGCCCAGGCAGCCGGCAGGTGGGTCAGCGCTCTCCTCGCTTCTCTCTGGAGGAACAGAGCCGTGGGCCCCAGGGACACCCTTCATCTCTGTCCCCTCCCAGGAGACACATGAGCTCCTGCCCGAGCCCTGCCATGCCACCTCCCAGGACCTGCTCCCAGTTTGCATAGCCCGGCCTTGCTCAGAACTGCGGTCCGTCTCCTCTCCGAGGCCTGGCCGCGGTGCGGAGGGTGCGGTCCGCTGAGCCCGGCCGGGTGAGGAGGCGCTGGGCCCTCGGCCCTGCAGCCTGGGCTCCTGCGGAGGGCCACACCCTGCTTAGCGGGTCAGAGGCCGGCGCCTGTCCCTCCTTGCTCCGCATCTAATGCGTCTGCCCCAGGCCTGCTGGGTGGCCTGCTGAGGAGCCCCGGCATGACCCTTTGCCCATCCCAGCACCCGAGGGCTCCTTGTGGGCTGGACATAGGCCTAGTCTGGGGCCTCCACTCCTGCTTCCTCTCCCTTTTGGGGGGCAGCCCTGAGCAGAAG
Organism: Ia io; assembly: GCA_025583905.1. Taxonomy (NCBI): domain Eukaryota; kingdom Metazoa; phylum Chordata; class Mammalia; order Chiroptera; family Vespertilionidae; genus Ia; species Ia io. The sequence goes on along the minus strand of JAJQQW010000020.1, from coordinate 50,784,143 downwards.
GAAACCGCCTGGCAGAGGCCCGTGTGAAGCAGCCCAGCCTCCACCCTGCAGCCCCTGCTCCCACTTGGCACAGAGGGCACCTTCCCCGCTGGGTCTCCTCCCGTCTCCCAGCGGCTGGGCTGGGCCCCCCTCACCCACCCCAACATTACAGCCAGCCTTACGGGTGGTCTTTCTCAGCCCAGCTATTCATGAGCTGTGTACCCTCAGTCAAGTTGCTTAGTCTCTCTGAGCTCATTGGTAACCGGGGTGAGGTGGCTTCCGGGCATACTTGGCACGTCATAAGCTGTAGCTCTCTGTGTCAGCAGCTGAGCGGCTGGGCACGGGCCTCCACCCCTTGCCTCTCTCCTGAACACCCCTCCCCCACCCCTCCAGCCTGTGGTCTAGACAGTCTGCCCGGTTTGGGGCCTGACTTGTCCCTCCCCAGGCCCCAGATTTTGCTTCACTTCCAAGGGCCCTCCTGGCCTGGCCGCCCTGTCCCGGCCACATTTCCCCGGCAGCGTGGGCGTGGGCAGCCCAGCTCAGCAGCCCAGTTTTGAGACCCACCGTGGGCCGGCCCCTCAGGATTGGCTGTCTCCGCCCTGGTCCCAGGGAGGGCCAAGGCTCATCCTGGGTGGCCTGCCTCCCAGCCCAGCGCCGGTGGCTGCCAGCCGGGGGAAGCGGTGCGCAGGCCTCACCGCCCGAGGGCGTCGCTGTCGTTGCCACGTGTGGTCCGGGCGCCACCCGCCTCCCGCGCTGCTCCGTACGCAGGGGCCCCGCCCGCTGGCGGCATGGCCACACGGCCACTGGCACAGGAGCTCTTGCCATCTGCTGGGCGCACGGTCCCTCATGTAACAGTCATGACCGTCCCGTGAGGGAGGCACCGTCAGGCGCAGCGCAGGCTGAGCGGCTCGGCGAGGCCACGCAGTGCAGGTGTGTGATGCCCAGGCCACGTGTTCACCCACAAGTAGTCATTCCTTCCCGTCCCGGAAAGGTCCCCCACCGAGGCAGCAGCCAGGGCCGCCACGGAATCACCCCTGTGGGCATTCGCACCCCATTCTGAGCCTCCTCCCAGCTAATTTTCAGGGGCCATTTTGTGGGCAGGAGGCGGGAACCTTGTCTGTAAGGCCGCCTGCCCAGCCCCCGGGCACTCACATCTCCTCTCTCCTCACCAGACTTGTTCCAGCTGCCAAGAAGCCGGGGCCACCATCGGCTGCTGCCACAAAGGATGCGTGCACACCTACCACTACCCGTGTGCCAGCGATGCAGGTGAGCCCTCGGGCACCGGGCACAGCTCCTTGACCCCAGCCGCTCGGCTTCCCTGCGCTCCTGCCCCGCAGTCCTTTCTCTCTCCATCCCTTCCTTATCAGAACCTGTGCCGGGCAGCGCTAGGGACGTGGAGCTGAGCCGGTCCCAGCCACAGCCTGAGGAGTGCTCAGAGGTATAAAGTACAAGATGGAGAGCTTTCTGAAAAGCCACCATTGCCAAGGGGTGGGGTGGATGTCAGATCTTAGAGCAGAAGTTGCACTGGGGCTGGGGCTTTGAAGGCTGAATAGAAGCTCACTGGGCGGAGGAGAAGGGAAAGGACACACTTCAATAACAAAAACCGAATGGGATGGGGAACGAGGTTCAAAACAGCGTCCACAGAACAGCCGGAAAGGTCCTATCACGACCCTGAGACAGGCCTTCTTTCACGTGAGGAAGACCCTCTGTGGCGGAGTGTCGGTCCCGGAGGAGGCAATATTCTAAGGGGGCTTGGAGGCAGCGTCAGCCTGAATTCCAGCCCTGGTGGCGAGGCCACTGGCATCTCTGTACTTAGTTTCCCGTCTATAAACTGGAGGTTCGTGCAACCCTTCTTTCCTGAGCTGCTCGGAGCTGAGACAAGGAACCCTGCCCAGCAAGTGCAGCCTCACTCCTGTTTTGGAGCCAGCCCCCATGACCCCTGACCCCATCCCCCTGCTCCCCATAGCCTTCCTTCTCTGGCCTGGAAGGGGAAGGGGGTGAAGTTATCATGACCCCACCGTGGCGCACCCTCCCACCACCTGGGACCATTGCCCTGCCTCCCCCTGGATGCCTGCTGCTCCGGCTCTGCGCGAGGAGCCCCCCCCCCCCCGCCGGGGGGAGCACACACAGAGGGCTGTGGGCTGAGCACCCTCAGGGAGGGAGGGAGCTGGAGCGGGGATGTGGGCTTCTCGCTGGCTCTAACCTTCCACTCAGCACCGAGCCCGATTTCATGGTGGACTCTGCCGCTTCCCCAGCACACGGCCTCCTTCAGTCAGAGCTGCGCACGTTGCAGCCCTCTCTGAACCGGGAGCACCGCTGTGCCGGGCCGTCAGCCCTCACATCTCCACACGCTGCCTCGCGCGGCAGACAGACCTGGCGTGGCTCCCTGGGTCTCCGCGCCTCGTGCTTTCTCCTCCCAGCACGGTCCAGCCCCTCGCAGCTCACGTTTGAGAGGGACAGACGGGAAACCGCGGTCCTTGTCCAAAATTACGGAGACTAGACAGGAAGGAGAGAGTATATGCTGTGGGTGATCCATTCTTTCTGAGCCGGGGGGCGGGAATCCAGGAGGACTTCCAAGAGGAGGCAGCGTGTGAGCCTTGCTTGGAAAGGAGGTGGGCACAGCTGGTGAGTGTGGGATGTCTGTTCCAGGCTGCAGCAATAGAATTTGTTTCAACTGAAGTCTTCAAAGGAGCTCAGGAAAGGAGGGCTCTCTGTGCAGCACAAAGGTGCGACCGGAAGGGGCTGAGGCTGGGAAGACGAGACACTGGCAGGATAGAGAGCTGACGGGCACTCAGTCACCTGGGCACCTGGGCAAGGGAGGAGGGTTGCCGGGTCCAGTAGAACCTACGTCCCAGAGACTCGGCACAGAGCCCACACCTGGGTGTGGGGAGGGAGAGGCGGTGGGGCCCGATAGCCACCCTCCTGGGGCGGGCAGGGCTGAGGCGGGTGCCATAGGCACTGCTGCCAACGTCCTTGCTCAGACACCAGCCCTCCTCTTTCTCAGGAGGGCACAGGCCACTGGCAGGCTGTGCTGAGCTCACAGGGGCCACGGTCGGCACTGGGCCAGCTCAGGCAGGACGCCCTCGGGCCCCGCCGGGCGCTCCTCCCGCTCATGTGGCCTCTGCCCTCCTGCGGCCTCTGCCTGGGACCGCACCACTGCAGCCCGCAGCCAGAGCAGGCCACGTGCAGCCCGGCCCGGGGCGGGGTCACGCCTCTCCTCTCCGGGGCCGGGTGGCGGGGGGGCGGCTGCAGAGCCTCCCAGCACAAGCCGGGTATAGGCAGGGGCAGAGCCATCCCCACACGCAGGTGGCATTGGAGGGTCTGCAGACATGCACGGGGAGCTGCCAGGCTGGAGGGGGATGGGGCACAGAGGAGGAGGGGGAGCCCTGGGCACCCCAGGAACAGCAGCCAGAGCCAGCAGGTGAGGGCTTTGGGCACAGGGAGGTGGCCCTTGGGCCATGGCAGCTCGGGTGGCAAGGGGCTGGGAGGAGGGGACTGGCCAGGGAGCTGGGCAGCCTTTGTCAGCACCTGACACCTGCCCGACCCCGGGTCTGCCAAGCTCTCCAGGTATCTGAGTCAGGCTCAGACCACAGGCCACCAGGGCTGCCCGCTCACTGCCCTGCCCCATTGGGTCTCCTTAAGGACCACCACGTCGGGGCTAAGCCGTGACCCCAAGGACTGGCAGGGACAGGACCACCACGGCTGCCTTTCCACACTCAGGCCAGGGCCACCTTGCCAGCTAGGTTGCAGGTTCCCCCGGCGCAGACACTGAGTGGGCCCAGGGACGGGGCTCGGGCTCTGGAGGGCTGCTGAGCAAGCTGGTTGTGGAAGCGCAGCCTCCTCCCCTTGGCTTCTGGCGACTCAAGCTTGGACTGTAGGGCCTTCAGCAGGTGGTCTGTGGGGTCGGGGGGCCTTTGTGTGCTCTGGGTGAGTCTGGGGTTTAGCCCAAAGCCTTTCGGAAAGTGTGAGTTCAGCCCCAGCCCCGGTCTGGCTTGCCTGAGCTCGGGAGACACCGGATCCACTTCCAGTTGCTGGCCCTGCTGTGCAGAAACCCGTGGCGGTTTTCAGGAGAGGGGCCCCCCAGCTTCTGGCGGAGGGGAAGAAGAGGCAGCCTCAGAGAGGCCTGCAGACCTGCCCCACCGCCCCCTCTGCCTACGAGCCACCACGCTGCCATGGTGCCACTGCCCAGAGCCACTGCCCAGAGCCACAGCCCACAGCCACCACGCTGTCATGGTGCCACTGCCCAGAGCCACTGCCCAGAGCCACCACGCTGCCATGGTGCCACAGCCCAGAGCCACTGCCCAGAGCCACCACGCTGCCATGGTGCCACAGCCCAGAGCCACAGCCCAGAGCCACAGCCCAGAGCCACTGCCCAGAGCCACCACGCTGCCATGGTGCCACTGCCCAGAGCCACCACCGCTGGCCATGTCGGCAGGAGGACTCCCTGTGGCCAGCTTGGGCTGGCTGGCTGTGGGTTTAGGGTTTATTCTGAACAATGTCGGGTGGGGCAGGGGAGGGAGCCAGGACTAGGCTCACCAGGGTGTCGGTGGCGGGGAGGATCCAGGGAAAAACCAGGGTCTCCCCAGGCGGCAGCAGGGGAGGGTGAGGACAGTAGCACAGCCCTGGCCCGAGGGCACCAAGGACTGGCCATGCTCAGCCACCTCTCTGCTCCCCCAGGGTGGGCAGTGCCCCGGCATCAGATGCCTGCGGGCATGTGCTCAGCCCCACGCCAGGCCTGCCTCCACTCCGGGCCTCGCAGGAGCAAGTCCACACCCACACCTGGCGGCAGGGGCACAGCCTCCTCGTCACCACGTGGACACAGTGGGTGCCCTGGCGCCCTGTTAGTGCTTGGAGACCAAGGCCCAGAGGAGGAGCCAACGCTCGAATCCAGACCCGGGCCGGCACCACCCAGTCCCTTAACTTTCGTTCAGTGAGCATCACTGGGCTGAATGTCAGAGCCTCTTCTAGGGCGCGCCCCCCCGCCCCCCGCCCCAGGGAGAGGGCGAAGCCGGTGCTGAGACTGCCTTCCAGTGAGGCAGGTCCTGGTGCCGCGGGCGCGGGGAGAGCCAGGGTGGGGCCTGCTACATCTAGGGAGTCGGGAAGGCCTCCGGAACAAGCGGTGGCAGGTGAGGGGCCAGGTAAGAGGCGGCAAGACCAGCAGCCAGGCTGGAGGGCAGAGGGGCAGAGGCCCAGCAGCAGCGGCCTGTGGAGGTGCTTCAGATGGAGTCTGACTCCCGCCCTCTTTGCAAAGAACCCCTGTGCCTGGGGCTTGGGGGCGCCAGCCGCTGCCCTAACCACACACACTTCTCTTGGTCACAGGTTGCACGTTCATGGAAGATAACTTTTCTCTGAAATGCCCCAAGCATAAGGTAGGTGACACTGGCCTTCCCGGAGGGGCCTGGGCTGGGGAGGGCCCTCCCTCCCCTCCCTCCCCTCCCTCCCCTCCCTCCCCTCCCTTCCTTCTATGCCCTTCCACACCCTTCGGACCACCGATGGAGGGAGTTTCTGCCCCGCCTCCAGGTGCCAGCCCCACCTGCCCACTGCTGCCCCAGCCGCTGGCTGGCCAGGTGGGCACTTGCTGCCCATAAAGATGCTTTACAAAGCTTGCGGGTCCTGAGGGAGGGGCCACCCGGGCAGGAGACCAGGGAGGACAGGCAGGGGCACGGGACTGTGGACAGGGCAGGTGAGGGCTGGGAGGAAGAGCCTGGCATGGGGCTGGCTGCCTCCAGGAGAGACCCCAGCCCCCCTCAGGGAGCCTCTGGGGCCTCGGGTCTGGGGTGCGGGCTGCGCACAGGTCCGGCGTCAGTAACGGGCGGCGGGCGTGTACTCTTCTCCTGCAGAGGCTTCCATTGTAACCCACCCGGCGCCGGGAAAGCGGCGAGCCCGCCTCCGCGAAGGAGGGGCCCTCTGTACAGCCGCCCTGAGACCTCCCAGGGCAGTCCTGACCTGATGGGGCCTTGGATCTGGCTGCCTAGGGCTGAACCACCAGGTCCCTGGTTGGGAAGAAAACGTTGTGGAGCCGCCGCTCCCGGACGGACGACAGCATTCCTCCCCCGGCCCAGGCCAGGCTGGGAAGGGCCCGGTCCCAGCAGCGGTGGCGCTGCCTTTAGCCTGGGAGCGCGCCGCCCCACTGGGAGTTCAAGGCGGCACACCTCACACGTGGTGCTGCCGCACAGCTGCGCCCTGGAGCTGGGGCCGAGGGGCCTGGAGGTGACAGGGCGGCTCCTATGAGTGGGGGGTGGGGGCGGGGCTGGAGAGGGCTAGGCCTGCAGGGGGTGGGCCAGAGGCTTTGGAACAAACCATCCAGGATGTGCCCGAGTGCCCTTCCGACCCAGCATTTGCCAAAACCTTCCTGTAGTTTGAACAGAGCCAGGAGAGCCTGGGGCCATGCCCAAGGGATGCAGGTTCCTGGGTGTAAGCTGGGCTGGGGGGCACCCCTTTTGCTTCTGTTCTTCCCTTTCCAATCCTCCACCCCACCCCTGAGCCACCTGGGGCAGGGCAGGAGTCTCCCCAGAGCCCAGCTCCAGCGGATGGTGTGTCCCTCTGACGACCCGCCCACAGCAGAGCAGCCTGGACCTGTGTGCAAACCTGTGTACCCTCCCGCAATGTTGCGTAGAATGTACATATGTGGGGAACATGCTCGCTTCTCCGTGTGTCGCTGCCGTCGTCGCGCACGCCTCAGCACAGGCCCCGGGGCACCGCAAGGGCCTTTCCCACGCGGCCCCCGCCCAGGCCAGCCCCTTGCCCCCGCCCTCAGCTCTGTCCGTGCTTCATAGGCCTGAGGCAGCCCCAGACCGGGGCACCTAGCAACTTCCTGTACATAGACTGTAAAATGGTAAACGTGTGTATTATATCTGGCCTCGTTATATAGTGTATATATATGTATACATATACATATATATAATATATATGAAGACTGTAAAGGTTAAGACTAGTGTTCTTATTAGTATATTGCTTCACACTGAAGATTGTGTGTATCGAGCTGTTTCTAAAAGATGTTTATTTTCCTTAAGAGTAAAAAACAGTCATTGCATTCAGAAAAAAGTCAATAAAGATACGATTGTTTTGGAAGTGTGCAGCCCGTGGGTTCTGAGCAGATCCGCCGGGCCGGCCGGGCTGCAAGAGCGGGCGGACGTGGAGGGGAAGCTCAGGCACCAGCGGAGTCGGGCTTCTGGCTGTTCCTCAGGAACAGACTCAACGCCGCGCACAGCCCAGGGCAGAGGCTGCAGCCCCTCCGGTGCCTGGATGACGGGCGGGGAAAGGTGGATGCTCCCCAGACACTCAGGGGGACTGGCCTGTAGCTCTTGTCAGCAGATCCTAAGGACACGGAGCTGTCCTCCATGTCACCCTGGGAGCGGGCGGGTAGAGACAGCCGAGACCATAGGGCCCTGAGGGCCCAGGCCTTACGCCAGAAGGGAGACGAGTCCCAGGCAGAGGGGTGCAGGGAAGCCTCCGCCTGGCTTTGGGGGAAGACCCAGGACCCCTCTGGTCAGCACCAGCGGAAGCACACACCCTCCCCAAAGAAACAAAACCCAGATTATAAATAATTTCATTTTTTATTCTCTGTACAAAACTTCTCAACCTACGAAAATAGTTTATAAATGGCAAAGTAGCACTTGAGCCGCAGAGGCCAGGAGACTGGTGCGCCTGATGGACAAGATCTCTCCGGGAGGGAAGCAGGGCCCCCTTGCCGGCCAGGAAAGCCACTGGCCCCTCAGCTAGTGACGTGCAGAGCCGGGTGCCTGCAGGGCAGCGGCCACAGACCCGACCGGCTCCTGCAATTCCCCGACCGGCCACCAGAGGCCAGCACCATCCTGGCCTCGGCGCCTTGGGTTGGGGAGTGGGCAGGGGTGTTGGGTCCCGCTCCCTCGGGCCTCCCAGGTCAAGAGGCAAAAGCCCCCAAGGATCGCCCCTTCGTCCCCATCTCCTGCCGATGCAGTGCGGCCCCCGGGTGAATCGCAGGCGCTGGGGTCTCGGGCGCTGCCTTTGGCATGCGAGGCTGCAGCCGTGACCCAGCCAGAGGGCAACAAGGCCCCTGAACACCAGGGCGTGGGGCGGGCGCCAGGGGTCTAGCTGGAGGTGACGGTGGTCCCGCCGCCCAGGCGCATGAGCATCTGCTGGCAGTCGTGCAGCAGCCGGCGGTCCCCGAGCTTCTCGAGCATGCGCTCCGCCTCGGCCAGCATGCCCACGCGCTGCCCGGGCACGGCCAGCAGGCAGGGCGGCAGGCAGCAGGAGGCCAGCAGCAGGGCCTCGGCGTGCTCCCGCCTGGGGCGCAGCTCCACCTCCGCTGCGCCTGCACGTGCACACAGCGCAGAGCCCATCAGGGTGCCGCCTGCCCTCCCCTCCCCGGGCATCTTGGAGCCTCAGACCCCCTGGGTCGGGCGCAGAACAGACTCAGGGGCACATGGGCACAGTTGCACATCCCACATCGCCTCATTGGATTCCTCGGGTACACCACTCAAGTCACACCCTGTCCAGGCTGCTCCCACGCCTGGGTGGGGAGGATGAGGCTGGCCCAGCGTCCCCGCCCCCTAAAGGCCCCACCCCTAATGGCCTCGCCCCCTAAAGGCCCACACCCCCTAATGGCTCCGCCCCCTAATGGCCTCCGCCCCCTAATGGCCCCCACCCCCAAAACGGACCCCAGCCCCCTAATGGCCCCCACCTCCCTAAATGCCCCCGCCCCCATAAAGGCTGCCCCTCTCACCGCCTTTGCCGCAGGCGCCTGCCCTTTTCCTCAGACTGCGGTCCAGGAGCTGCTGTGTCCGCGTGGGGCTGGCCCCTGCCATCAGCCTGGCCGTGGCCTCATGCAGGAACACCTGGGCAGGAGGGGCCGGTGAATCAGGGTTCAGGCCAGGCCCCCTCTCCCACACCAGCTGCTTCCTGTGCTCGTGTGGGGCGCCCGGGGCACTCACCCTCCGCATGGCGGGCTGGAAGCTCTGCGCCAGGCGCCTCAGGCCGCTCAGGTCCCGCTGGAAGCCACGGAGCTCGAGGGCTGAGGCCTGGGTGCCGCTGCCCGGGCCCTGCACGGCCGGGGTTGGTGCCGACGGCTGCTGCCTCAGCCACAGGCTGGTGCGTGCCCCAAGGAGCAGGTCACACAGGAGCAACTGCATGGCCTGGGAGTGGCGGGCAGGGCAGGGTCATGGGGGCTCCAGCCCTGGGAGGGGGGGGCCTGCGGTGCCAGGGGCCGGCTCCGGGCTGCACTGCCGAGGCACTGCACCCACCTCACACGTGCAATGCAACAGCAATGCACCTCGGGGCCGCCCGCTCCAGGCCCCACGCCCACGCCTGCCGCACTGCACACCCCACCCCTCCTTGGGGGCAGGGAGCCCGAGGCCAAACACGGGTAACCACTGTCCCCTGGACCCAAGCCTTAGCCAGGCAGCCAAGCCAGCCAGGCCCCCAGTCCTGCTCCTGTGGGCTAACCCGTCTCCTGCAGCCCGGGAGGGAATGACCGAGGAGTGGAAAGGCCGTCACCCGCAGACCCGCCAGGGCCCTGGCCCCGCCCTCACCTTGTCAATGGAGCTGCCGGCTGTGGAGGTGGCCAGGCTGTCCTGCAGGTACTCACTGGCCTTCTCACAGGTGGCCAGGCTGGCCGGGCTGGAGTCGGCCTTCCTGCGGCCCAGCAGGGCCCGCGCAGCCTTGAAGGAGAGCAGAGCTGCCCTGGGCAAGGGTCTCCTGTGGGGGGCAGGGTGGAGAAGTGGGGTCAGAGCCCCCCCTGCCCTGGTTCCAGCTTCATGGCAAAGACAGTAGCAATCCCCTCCGCACAGAACAGGGGCCGGGGCCGGGGGCTGGCCCGCGCTCACTCCGACTCCTGCAGGGCACGGGGCAGGTGCTCCACCAGTGGGTACAGCCGCGCAGCGGCCTCCTCGTCCCGCCGCAGCCAGTGCGTCACCACAGCCGTCAGCGAGGCCCACCACTTGGCCACTGGGTCTGTGCCTGAGGGAGCAGGGGTGCAGATGGGAGCGCTGCTGAAACAGCCACCCTGCACCGGAGGCCGCCTTGCCGTGGAGCAGGGGCTGGGGGCAGTCACGGGGCAGGGCCAGGGCTCACCGGGGGTGGTGGCCATGCTGGAGCCCACGGAGAAGCTGCACACCGGGGCCCCGGCCGCATCAGAGCAGCTGTGCAGCAGCTGGAGGTACCCCAGGGCCTCCGAGAACTCCCTGTGGGGGAGACTGGTGTTAGGGCAGGCGGCCAGGCCCCGGGTGTCCGGGAGGGCACTGGCCCTTCACACCTCCCCCAGCACAGCCTGCCGTCCTGGCTCTGAGGGGCACTGTCACCGCCGGCCCGGCTGGTGGGAGACTCGCCCGGAGAGGAGCCGAGACCCCCAGGGGCCACCATGGCGAGTGGACGGTCTCCTGGCTCCGGTCACCTCCACAAGCCCCCAGACACAGCCATTCCCAGACCACACGGGGGCGGGCTCCTGCCTCCTGGGGCGTGAGGACGGGACACTCGCCTGTCCCCGTCAGCTGATGCAGGGCTGGGGCTGGGCTGGGCCACACAGTTCAGTGCTCGCTCTAAGAGGTGTTCTCGGAACAGCTGGGTCACCTGGGCCAGGGGGTCCACTGTGGGGAGGAGTGGGTGAGTGGGGAACTGCAGTCTCCACATGCCCAATCCTGGGCACACAGGGGGCTTGGCTCTGGGACTGATAAGTGGGTGAGTGAATACCCTGCCCCTGCCTTCAACAGCATGACCTACCTGGGCCAGTGGAGCCAGCTCCCTGGGCTCCCTCACCAGCTCCGCCCTCCTGCCTGGGGTCACCTCCCACGTCTGCCACCTGCCCCACACCCCCCTCCTTTCCTTCTGAAGAGGCCCAACTGAGAGACCAGGCCCAAAGCAACACAGACAGCCAGGGACACCCGAGATGCAGGGACAGGGACGCGCAGGAGTGTGGCTAAGAAATGCGAGTGGAGAACAAAGGCTGGGGAGGGCGGGGGCCGGGGGCTGGGGAGGGCGGGGAGAACACCTGGGTTCCCGGCCGAGCTGTACAGGCTCTCCCTCGGGGGGCTGCACACGGCCCAGTCCCCATCCACGAAGAAGCGGTGGCCCACAGGATGGCAGAGCCACTGCATGGCAACGGGCACTGAGCCGCTCTGTGCCAGGCAGGCCTGGCGGGCACTGCTCAGGAAGAAGCGCTGTGGGAAGGAGGTGGCTGTCACTCTGCCCCGGGCAGTGCCCGTGGGCCTCATCCTGTGCGGCCACCCCCCCCCCCCCCCCTGCGCCCAGCCCCCCCACTCACTGTCAGAAAGTGCAAGGCCCGCGGGAGGTGGGTCTTGACAGTCAGGGCAGCGGCCACGTAGATGTCAGCCAGCGTGGCCGCGGGCACGGCGTTCCCCGCACACTCCGCCAGGTTCAGGGCACTCAGCGCCAGATTGGCGGCAGTGAGGTGCCCGCCGGTGTACTTCCCTGGGAGACAACAGGGTGTGAGGCTGGATGTGGCACAAAGGCGGCAGGAACCCTCAGCCCAGCTCCTGGCCCACCGTACCCGTGGCGTGGAGCTGGTGCAGCCTGTGGTAGGCCAGTGCCGCGTCTCGGGCACTGGCGCGGGCATCGGCCTGCAGAGCACAGTCCCTTTGCAGACCCCCCGCCTGGCCTGCCAGCCAACGGCCCAGCCAGAGCCGCTGCAGCAGGTGGCGGAGGAGGTTCCAGAGCAGGCTGCAGGCCAGGTCCAGGGGGCAGGTGGGCAGGGGCCGGCCCAGGGCCCGGAGGGCCAGCTGCAGCTGCTGGGCGGCCTGGGCGCAGTCCCCCTGGGAACAAGGTTTCCCGGTGAAGCCAGGTCAGAGCGCCCCGAGCACGACATCCCTCCAGCTCTGATGGACCCTCCAGCTGGGGTCCCCGCTGAGCACGGCGCCCCTCCGCAGAGGGCAGGGAAGAGGGGGTGATGCCCACCCCGCCCCGCCCCGGGCAGCCCTTACCCTGGCCAGGTCCAGGTCCGCCTGCTTGCGGTGCCTCCAGAAGTGCACGGCGGGGCCAGAGTGGGGCCGCGTGACGGGCTCTCCATAGACAAAGAGGAGTGCCAGGGAGCCCAGCACCAGCAGCCCGTTAGTCAGCCAGACCAGTGGGGGCAGCAGCCACGGCGCCCAGCCAGGGCCCTCTGCGGGCAGACAGAGGCTGGGGACAGAGCTCCCAAGACATGCAGAGCCCAAGCCCACAGGCCTAGAATCTACATCCCAAGGGATCCCCCCACACCTCTCTGCCGAAGACACCCACGCCAGGCTGTCCTACCTCGGTCCTCAGTGCCTAGCATGCTGCGCCCAGAGCCCTGGTGGGTGCTGGTGGCATCCGAGGGGCCAGGGAGGGCCCAGCTGCCCAGCAAGGAGGCCAAAGGGTTGCAGGAGAGACAGAGGAAGACGAGAGTGCACAGGGCCAGGCGGGAGCGGTCCAGCAAGCCCCGGCTGTGGGCGGGCGGCAGTGGCTTGGTCTGTGGGGTGGAGGGTGAGGACTGCAGAGGGTCTGGGGAGTGTGGCTTGGGGCAGGAGGGACAGCGCTCTTCCCACCCTCACTAGGGGACCCCAAGCGACTCCGGTCTCAGGCTTGCTGTCTATAAAGGGGAGGTGGGATATGTTACGGCTTTTTCCTGACCCAGTCCCGGGGTCAGAGGGTATCGCTGGGAGCCAGGCAGGGGCCACCCCGCAGGCCCACCTGGCTGTCCTCGAAGACTGGGCTGTCAGGCTCCGAATCGCTGCCACCACCACCGCCCTTGCCGCTAAGGGACAGCGGGCTGCTCTGGGAGGGGGAGCCCGCGTCCGAAGGCGGCGGACTCAGCGTGTCCACCTCAGGCTTTATGCCCTCCATGGGCACGTCGGCGTCTCCTCTCCCGCCACAGGCTGACACCAGGTCCCTCAGAGGCTCTACAGGCAGGAGAGGAGTGGGCTGGGGGTTAAGGCAGAGACCCCGCCCCACCCACATCAATTTAGGGCCCTGGGGGAGGGGCCTAGCTTCTGAGGGCTAATTTAGGGGGAAAGAGAAGCTAAGGGCCTAGGGCCCTTGTAGGGTCAGAGCTTAAGGTGAGACGGGGTGGGGCAGGGCCCGAGCAAGGGCCTGGGAGGCCGGGACTCACTGCTTTTATGCGCAGCAGCACGCAGACTCAAGTTTTCCTGCTTGAGTTTCTGGTTGCTCTGTTGTAGGAAGCGAATGTAGTCAATGGCCTTGCGCAAGACGGCAGATTTATTCAGCTGCAGAGGCAGGAGGAGACGGCACAGGTGGCCAGTCAGGCCGGGCAGGTGGCACCTGGGCAGGGGGCGGGGCTGCTTCTGGGACAGCTGCCTCAGGGCCTTTGTACTCGCTGTTCCTGCTGCATGGACTGTCCCCCCCCCCGCCGGTGCATCCGTCCTCACAGGAGGGGCGTAAGGGTGAGTATGTGAAACGCCACAGCAGTGCCTCACTGACGGCTGGCAGCAGCATTACTGCCACCTGCATGGCTCACCCCTCACCCCACGTCCCTGCCTCACACCTGACACTCCGTGAGGTCTTTCCTGCCTGGTTCTCATTGGCACCTCAGTCCTCTCCCTGCATTCTGTCCTCCCGTGGAACTGCCGTCGGGCAGTCTGCCCGTTCCTCATCTCTCTCGTTTACTGTCGTCCCAACTAGAACATCAGCTCCCCGACAAGAGGGTTTTTGTCTGTCTGTCCTCGTCTTTATCCCTGGTGCTTAGAATAGCCCCCGGGGCACAGGGAGCCCCCCCGCAAGTGTAGCTGAATAAATAAAGTGGTCAGACAAGCAGACTGACCTCCCAGGCCACCTGTCAGGCCGTGCTCCTCCTCCCCCAGCAGCCTCCCTCCTGAGCGCCCTCTGCCTGTGCTCGCACCTTCGCCTCAGCGCCCACCACCAGGTCCTTGAGCTCGATGATCTTGTCATTGATGGAGGAGCGGTAGCGCTTCTCAATGGCATTGTGGGCTGTTCGCTTCTCACCGCGGCTCTGGGCCGCACCCAGGGCCTTCCCACTGGCCACCAGCCGACTGATGGGCAGCTTGTCGGCGTCCACGACCAGCGGCACTGTCGCCAGGATGGCTCCACCACTCACCAGGGTCTGCGGAGCCAGGCACGGGTCACCAGGCGGCCTGCGTGTGTGCAGACCCACCACCGCCTGCCCTGCCCATGCCACCCACCTGCAAGGGCCCGGTCTGCACCGCCGTGCCAGCGGCCAGGGAGCCAACGCCCGCCGCCTTCCCAGGGGCTCCCAGGTCTGCCTTCACGGCCGTCAGCAGCAGCGAGTCGGCCTTGATGAAGTGGGGCTGCAGCAGGACCTGGTGGCAGGAGGCATCCGCTCTGAACTGTGGCTGGGCCAGAAGTTGCCACCCCCCAACGCCTGGCCAAACCCCTTACCGGGACCTGCTGGATCTGTGAAGTCACAGTGGTTGTTCCAGGGGCCACTGTGGTGGGGGCTGTGGCTGTCAACAGTGGCTGGGGGGCTGCACTCTGAACCTGGGCGTGCAAGGAGACCGGCGGGCCACCTGGCGAGCCAGGCAGCAGCTGTGGGGTGCTCCCTGGAGGGGTCCCTGCAGAAATAAAGTCTGGGCTGTGGGGACGAGCTGCCCAAACCACTTTCAACCTTGCCTCAGGGCCTGTCACTGTGTGACCGTGGACGAGTCATGACCCCGTGGCCTCAGTTTCCTCCCCAGCGCCCCTGCCTGGGCTCTGAGGTGAATGCGCTCGCCTGCCAGGCAGGTGTGTCTGGAAGGCGGCGTTGATGTGACGCCCAGCAGAGGGGGAGGCAAAGCTTATTAACCCAACAGAACAGCAGTGCTCAGAGACCACCCATGTCTACCGACTGCCAATTCCTCTACTGGCACCACAGCGACCCTGCCCCCTGCCCTGTTCCCCTCCCTCCCCATGCCCTCACCTGTGGAAAAGCCTCCGGCGGGGCTGGGATAGCCCGGCACGGGCCCCGAGCTGAGCTGCAGTGGGGCTGAGGCCGGAGAGCTCTGGGGCGCGAGGGCCCCTGGCAGGGGCTGTGGGGTGGGGGGCTGCAGGATGGTCAGTGGCACCGGCTCCTCCTTGATCCCAGGCCCGGGGGAGAAGGCGGGCCCGGATGGGTACATCTTCAATGTGGTCGCAGGCTGGGGAGGGGACAACAGTGGGGGTATTGCCTTGGGCCCCCCCAGAAAGCCTTCGAGTGGGGAGCTCATAGTGGCATGCGGTGGAGACGAGCTGCCCGGGGAGCGGGCTTCGGGAAGCGCGGGGTCTGCGCCCGCCGCTCCGCCCCCAGCGTAGGGCGGGTCGAACAGGCCGGGAAAGTCGGCGTCCTGGTTGCTGAGGAGCTGAAGCATGTCTGGGGAGGAGAAAAGGCTGTGAGGACAGGAGCGGGCTGGCGCTGGAAGAGCGTCACACATGTGCATGCCCCCATCCACACAGCGGCACATGTGAAGGCAATGCACCCCTGTGGGCTGTGCTCCCAGACACACGGCCACTTCCCGGGTACCCGTGACGGAGCAATCGTGGTGCCTCCCCTTATCAGAAAGTCGCTGGCCAGGGCCCAAGGCCCCTTCGCTCAGCGCACACCTCGGCTGAGACAGCCGGGTCCTGGGCACAAGGCTGCAGCCTGCAGAGCTGCCCTCACCACCTTCCTCCACGGGACAGACAGCTCGGAGCAGAGGCAGCTGCTGGGCACGTGCGTGCCAGCAGTGTCTGCATGTTCTGCCCAAACTCTGCCGCACCAAGCACGCTGGGATCCTGTTCCGGGCTTGGTTTCCCTCCATAACAGCAACGGTGGCTGTCCTGAGGCCCTCCTCTTGCGTAGACTGGGACACCCTCTCCCCGACAGCCCAGCCTGGCCGCAGGCCCACCCCCAGCTGGGGAGCAGCGGGCTGGCTGGGTCAGCCCGGGGCCCTCTAACCCACTGCGGGCAGCTACCCACTGGGTCAAAGTTCCCTGCGGGACCATGAGCACAACCCTGGGCCCAAAAGGGACCCTCAGCCTGAGCTCTCGGCCGGCCACACGGCGGTGGGCTGGGGCCCGGCCTGTGGCCTCATCCCTGGCCACACGCGGTGGGGAGGGGAGGGGAGGGGGGGAGGGGGGAGGAAGGGGAGGGGGGGGGGGGGAGGGGAGGGGAGGGGAGGCCCTCTTGGCAGGATGCTGAGGCCTCGCAGGCGGGCAGCCGGCTCAGCGGCCCTCAGTGCTGCCTGGCTCCTTCCTCCCGCAGGTGCCCGGCCCAGGTTACTGCGGGGGCTCCTATGGCCTCCAAAAAAGCATAGGGGTGCCGGCTCGGCCTCCCTGGCCCCAAAGAGAAACACGTGGGCCCCGAGGTTGTGAGGCTCCTAACATACCTTCCCTTGCAGCCTCTCCCATCCCTCACCGTCCTCACTGAGCCTCGTCGATAGATGGGGAAACTGAGGCCCCAAAGAAAACGGATTGGGCCCAGGGCTGGGGTCAGGGTTACACACCCAGAACTCGCGCCGCCCGCGACAGAAAGACAGCTGGGTGGCGAGGGCCCAGGGCGCAGGAGGCCGCCTCTCCCCCACCGGCCGGGCCGCGGCAGGTGAGGGTGGTCCCGCCCTCCTGGGGGCCGGAAGGGCGCCCCGCCCCTCGGAGCGGCGCTTCCTATTCGAGTCTGACAGCCGCCACCCGCAGGGGTGCGCGGCCCGCAGGGGGGTGCAGGCTTGTAGCGAGGGGTCCTCCAAATACCTTCGAACGTGCAGTCCATGGCTCCGCGCCCGCCGCCCCAGGGGCGCCCAGGCAGCCGGCCGGCGCGTCCCCGACTTCACCTGTCACCTGCCCCGCTCGGCGCCCCGCAGCCGCCCGCCCTCCCTCCGCCGCCGGGCATGGGGTGAGCCGGCGCGGCCAATCAGCGGCCGCGCCTCGCCGCACTGGGGTCCCGCCCCGGCCCCGCCCCTCCCGACCGCGGCTCCGCTTCAGGTTTCGCCCCAGGACTCCAGGGGGCCGGGGTTACCCGCGGGCACTCGCCTTACGCCGCTTGGCGCCGGGGTTACCGGCGGTCACCGAGGACGGGCCCAGCCCCCAGCTCCCTCACCAACGCCGACAGCGGAGTGGGCACGCAGGGCGGGCACCGCGGGAAGAACCAGCACCCAGAGTTCTGGGTTGGAAACCACCGGCTCGCTGACAGCCCCGCAGGTCGCCACCCCTCGCAGCCTCAGTTTAACCCTCAGAGCATGGGACGACCACCTCCTGGGCAGGGAGGGGGGCAGGAGATGCGGTGCTGCGCTCAGGGCCGAGGAGCGCTTACTAAGGCCCAAGGGGACCTCCCCTTGCAGGGGCTCCACGAACCGGCCCAGAGCGAGGAAGGCACCCCCACCCCAACGCACACCCAGAGAATACCTGCGGCTCCTGATTCCCAGCACAGAGTCCCTTTCCAGAGGGACCTGCTGGGCCTCGGATGGGGTGTGTGTGTGGTCAGTGAAGTCTTCCTTGTCCCCAAAGGCTCCTAGCCCCTCAGCAGTCCAGGGAAGGCCTGATTCATGCCCTGGAGGGTCCCCCCACCCCACCCCAGACACAGGTGAGGAAGGCAGGGTGTCAGCCCCAGGGTGACAGGCTCTGGGGGTCCTTGAGGGGGTACCTAGGCCGATCTCTCTTGCTGTGTGAGGTCAGAGTTGAACAGATGAACAGAGCCTGGCCAGCAGTGCAGCCACCGCAAGGCCTGGTCAGCCTCCAACTGCAGCCCCGGCCCAGCCCTCCTGCTCCCGGGCTCCTGCCAGCTTGGAGGGGGGCCACTCCTGGGCAGGCAGCATGGCGACAGAGCAGGTGGTGCTGGGGCTGGAGCCTCTCCAGGAGCCTCCGTGAGGAAACTGGACCTCGCTTCTGCACAGCCCGCCCCCCCTGCCCCTCCGCCTCCGGGTGGCGTTCCCCAGGTCCTCGCCTGGCCCTGCCGGGGGCCAAGGCCAACAGAATGCTCCTCCCCTCCCCTCCCCTCCCCCCCTCCTCTGCCGGTGCTATGCTCTCCCTCACTCAAAGGCACACGCCCACAGCTGGGCAAGCGCCACCTTGCCGGTCCGGTCTGTCCTTACCGGGTCCGCGTGTCGAGCCCTCCCTCTCGTGCCCCATCCTCTTCACCTGTTTCTTGCCTCGTTTTGTTTTCCATTCCTCACACCTTGTGCTTGGCTCCGTGCCGCCCAGAGCGAGGCGGCATGGGGGACCGCACTCGGTGACCCTCCCAGAGGAGGGCTGGCCTGGGCAGAGGACTCGGGCGGGCTAAGCGAGGACTTGGGGAGACAGAGGGCATGTGGGGAGGCCGGCCATCCCTGCCCCCGTGCCTGCCCTGCCCCATCTCACTCTTCCCTGGAGCGAGACCTGCTGGCCAATCTCTGAGGAGCTGGGTGACCCAGCCCCATAGCCCCCACCCCGCCCCACCCCAGATATAGCCAAGGGC
Source organism: Ia io (assembly GCA_025583905.1). Taxonomy (NCBI): domain Eukaryota; kingdom Metazoa; phylum Chordata; class Mammalia; order Chiroptera; family Vespertilionidae; genus Ia; species Ia io. The sequence goes on along the minus strand of JAJQQW010000020.1, from coordinate 50,765,845 downwards.
AGCCTCACTTGCTGTGTGATCCTGGGCAGGTCGCCCCAACCCCTGGTCTCCAGAGGAGATTCTGAGAGCAGGTGTGGGGAGCATAGCCACCCACAAAGGCTGTTCCTCTGCAGCAGGGCGGCCGGGCCCTGGGGAGCAGGCGGCGAGCCGCCGGACAGGGAACGGTCGAGTTGGAAGCCCACATCCATCTGGTGGAGATGGTTTCCGGAGAGTTCAGGGTGAGGCAGGAGAGGCAGCTGGGCGTCCAGGTGAAGGAAGCTCCTCTCCTGCCTCACCGGGCCCCGCCTCTGGGAGCCAGGACAGTGTGCCCGGGAGGCTGCGGCTCCCAAACTGAGCCCTTGGAGCACAGGGCCTCCGCCTGAAGGCAGGCTCAAAGCACAGCGGCTCCTGTGAGCACCCCCTGAACTTAGGGAAGAGAAGGAGGTGCAGTCTCGGGGCCTCAGTGCCCCCCCGCCCCTCCATTTTTCACCTTCCCTGCCTCCTCCTCCAGCCTGAATCCCTCCTTTTTCCTCTCCTTCCTCCTCTTCTGCCCTGATTCTATCAGGACCCAACAGGAAACCTGAATCCCCCCCCCCCCCCCCCCCCCCGCCCGCACCCGCCCCCCCCCCCGCCCGCTCTGCCTTCAAGCCTCCCTCTGCAGGCAGATGTGGGTCAGCCTTTATTCTCTGGCCTGTTTATTCTGAGGCCACAACAGAAACCCTGGGAGGGCCTCAGACCATAAACTTGCAGGAGCCCAGCTATGACCATCACAGAAGCCGACAGCCCATCCAACCTGCATGAGGCCTCGAGCCCCAAACTCTGCTTACATGCCTCCCAGGACAGGAAGCTCACCACCTCTATGACATGGCCTGGTTCGTGAAGCCCAGATCTGTATCTCTGGTAACAACTACTCTCCTCCCGTGTCCGCTGTGTGTCAGGCCTGCGCCAGGCACTGAAGACACAGGGACACCGCACAAAGGCCTTCCCTCGTCAGGGGCGATGGGCAGTTTGCAGATGCATGCAGGAAGCGGTGCAGGGTGATGAGCACGGGAAGGAAGTGACGCAGGGTAGGGTGTGAAGGGCCACTGGGGATGCTGTGGTCAGGGCAGGCCTCTCTGAGGGAGTGGGCCACAGGGAGGGAGGGTGTCCTGGGCAGATGAAACAGCAAGTGCAAATGCCCTGTGGCGGGGGCAAGTGGTGTGCCGACAGGAGGCCAGTGTGGCTGCAGTGGGCATGAGGATGGAGGTCAGGGAGGCAGCGAGGAGCTGGGATTTCAATCTAAGTTGCCCGTCACCTGAGCGAGGTTGCCAATCCTCCAGGGCCGTGGTCGGCAAACTGCGGCTCACAAGCCACATGCGGCTCTTTGGCCCCTTGAGTGTGGCTCTTCCGCAAAATACCACGGCCTGGGCGAGTCTATTTTGAAGAAGTAGCGTTAGAAGAAGTTTAAGTTAAAAAATTTGGCTCTCAAAAGAAATTTCAATCGTTGTAGTGTTGATATTTGGCTCTGTTGACTAAGGAGTTTGCCAACCGATGCTGCAGGGCATGGGCAGGGAAGGCACCTGCAAACTGTCCTGTGCAGCCCAGATCGCAAGGCCACCGCCGTGAAGAGGCGGAACAGTATAAGCAGACTCCCACAAGGAGGCCCGAGGCAGCTCGTGGCCCAGGGTCACTTCTGCCTGCTGGACGGAGGGTGCAGGGCGGGATGGGCGCTTTGAGATACTCGGGGGCGGGGGGACTAAACACAGCTCTGGGCACTGAACAAAACCCCAAAAGTAGTCGCCCTGGCTGGTTTGGCCCAGGGGATAGACCAGCCCCACTTCGTCTCCCACTCAGAAACCCAGAATTCCCAAGGGGCGGATGCTCAGAGCTAGGAACCATAGCCCAGGACATCCTAGAAACCTTCAACCCAGGCTCCTTGGATAACCACTGCTGCCGTTCGTTTAGTGACCGTATTAGGTGCCAGGTCCTGGTTAAGTCCTCTGAATGACAACTGGGTGAGGGCCTACTATGTGCTGTGTACTGGCCACAACTCTAAGAAGCTGGTTTATCGTGACCCCCAGTGCACTAATGAGAACCTGAAGGTCAGATCTGTTCGGCTACTTCGCCATGGCCGCATGACTGAACTGCAAGTCCTCTGGACCCCAACCTTGCAGCAGCAGGAACAGGGGACCTCGGAGCCCTGAAGGGCAGACTTGAGGTGTGACTAGGAAGGGCAGGCTCACTGGAGAAAGCTGGGGTGTCAATGGGGGGGCGGCTGCAGCAGGGCTCCTGGGCAGAGTGGGTCTCTCCAAGCTACCAATTCTTCCAACCCTGTCCACATCCGACCACACCTCAAACCCAGGGTGGGGCTCACAAATCTGGAACCAAACCAAGACCCCCTTTCCCAGGAGCCCCCGTCAGTTCCCAGGGTCAGAGTGCGCGGCCACAGAACCTATGCCTGACAGAAGGAAGGCCAGAGACACTTCCTCCGGGCCGCACAGCCACTCCCAGCAGGGCTGCCGCTGCTGGTGGGGAAAGTCTAGGTCCCAGGCTTCTGGCCGGCAGTGACCCCTGCCTGGGGCTGACCAGGTCACTCAGGCTGTTTGTCCAGTGAGGTGACCCCTGAGCAGGGGTAACTCCCAGCCATTGTTTGCCTGTCTGCTGGACCCACTCCCAGCATGCTTCTCTCTGTGCCCCAGCCCTGTCCACTCAGAGGCATCAGGGCTCAGGGGCAGAACACCTTACAGCCGCTGCCTCCTGCTGCCCAGGGGAGGCTCCTGCAGCTCAGAGAGGCAGGCACGCTCCCGAGGAAGACAGCAAGGCGCTGCCTCGGTGGAGGGCGGGGCACCGCACAGAGGGCAGCGGGAGTGCCAGGTCGGCTCTGGATGGCAGGAGGGCACGAGCACGGGCCGTGCAGGCCATGTTGGCCCAGGAACTTTGTCTCAGGGGCACTGGGAGCCATGGGTGGTCTGGGAACCGGGGAGCTATGTGCCTGGAGCTGGGCTGTAGGCAGTCAATCTCAAGTGTTTTCTGGAAGGGGCTGTGCTGAGAGGCACCAGGGAGAGAAGTGGGCACAAGCTATGGTGGGTGGGGAGCCAGGTGGCAGTGTGGCCCCCGCTGTCCTCAGCATCAGGGCTGCCTGAACCCAGACAGGCAGACACACATGGGCTGGGCCTTGGCGGCAAGACTCCGGTGTTGGCTTAGGCCCCTTGGAGAGACCCAGGGCCGAGAACTCCAGAAAGCACTGCCCGGGGGGTGGCGGCGGATGGGCCAGAAAGGCACACTAGCTTGTCAGGCCGGGTGTGGCTCACAGAGGCACGCAGAGCGACCGCGGCGCACAAGCTGCGCCGCCAAAGGCTTTGGGCAAACCAGAGCCTCGGGGTGTCCTCAGCCGGGGCTGCCCGGGGCGGAGGCCTGACCAGCACTCATCTCCGTTTGCGTGGCCACAGCGTGTGAAGATCTGATCAATCAACTGGTCCACACACGTGTAGCAGGACTCAAGTCCCTCTGCCCACGGCGCTGGGCACCCCGAGGCAGAGCACAAACAGAGGCCGGGAGGAGCTCATGGCCGGTCGCCAGGGCAGAGCTGACCCACAGCACCCAGGCCTCTGCCGCTGGGCCAAGACCAAGTCACGTGGCAGAGGCGTGGCCGGCAGGGTGGGGCTCGAGGCCGTGGCTGGTGCCAGACCTCAGTCTCATGACTCTAAGGCCACTCTGGGCTGGGAGAGGGAGGTGGCCTTGCGGCCTCTGACCTCTCTGACCCAGGCCCCAGCACAACCCACATGGAGCAGCCTCTTGGGTTCCCTGCTCTATTGCCCACTCTCCACATCCCTAACCCCACTCTTAGGAGCCCACAGCCTGGGTCTGAGTCCCCGCTCTGCCATGATCTGGCTGTGTGAACTTAGGCAAGTCACTCAACGTCTCTGTGCCTCGGGCACCCATCTATAGGAAGATCCTAAGTCTATCCACTTGGGGTGGTCGGGAGGACTCAATGGTCAGCATAGTGCCTGGCACACAGTAGGTGCTCAGCTAAGTCCCTACTTGTGTTATGCCCTCTACCCAGCCACCAGGGGAAGCTTATGACAAGGAACTCAAGCCCCTTGCCAAGACGCCCCCTGCTTTCTCAGCCTGGTCCCCCCACGTCTTGGCCCTGAGGCCTGCATCCTGGCACTGCCTGGCCCACTTCTCAACCCTGTTCCTGTCAGGGGACCTGGAGACCCTGCCCTGCACACCCTCAAGTCACCTCTCCCTAGACCGGATCAAACCTGCCCAGCTCTGAGCGCAGGGTAAGCAGCGCCTCAGACCAGCAGCTCCTCCCCCGCCTCCCCGGAGGCGCAGCCTGTCTATGGAACTAAGCGAGGAAACCTCCCGGCCGGGACCAATGGTTGTCTGACTGTTGGCATAAAACAAAGCAGGTGACATCTGGCTCTACAGATTTCTAAAAATACAGGCGAGTGGTTGCCCGGGGCTGGCGGACGGGAGAGCTGTCAGGAGGCAGCGTGACCTCGTGACCTCGCTGGGGAGATGAAAATGTTCTTCAGCCAACTGCGGACGCTCACCCAACTTGGTAATTTACCGAAACTCACTGGACTGTGCACTGGAATGGGGAAATCTTATAACAGGTAATTATACCCATAAAAGGGGGACCAGGGGTCTGAAAAAACTTGTATAGGCACACGTGATTAACAGAGCTTCTCTGTGGCAGTAAGTTTAAGAAAGGTTGTATTTTTTCCCTTTTGCTCACCTGTGCTTTCTAATTTTTCTACGATGCAAAGAACTTAGCTGTGTAAACTGGGGGCGGGGGGAGCAGAAAAGGATGAATAACAAATAAGAAATGCTCTGCTGCAGTGGGCAACCCTTACGTCCAGTCCAATGAGAGTCCTCCTGCCGGCGTGGCCAGCGGTGGTGGCTCTGGGCAGTGGCACCATGACAGCATGGTGGCTCTGGGCAGTGGCACCATGACAGCGTGGTGGCTCTGGGCAGTGGCACCATGACAGCGTGGTGGCTCTGGGCAGTGGCACCATGACAGCGTGGTGGCTCTGGGCAGTGGCTCTGGGCTGTGGCTCTGGGCACTGGCACCATGGCAGCGTGGTGGCAGAGGGGGCGGTGGGGCAGGTCTGCAGGCCTCTCTGAGGCTGCCTCTTCTTCCCCCCCGCCAGAAGCTGGGGGGCCCCTCTCCTAAAAACTGCCACGGGTTTCTGCACAGCAGGGCCAGCAACTGGAAGTGGATCCGGTGTCTCCCGAGCTCAGGCAAGCCAGACCGGGGCTGGGGCTAAATTAACCCCAGCAAGAGGCCAGTTGTTCTTTTTTTCCTCAGATGAGAGTGGGGGCCTAGTCTGATCTCCAAATGCCCCCACCCCTAATGGCTGCCCAATCCTGGCCTTTGGGTCCAGGGGAGAATGTTTCTATAAATGAGTCAACAACAAAGGTCTGTGCCAGACGCACCTGCTCTGGTTTGAAGGGAGGCACGGGATGGACCCAGAGGGGGAGACTGAGGATCAGGGTGTCAGAGGGCTTGCGTCCAGTTTCAAGTCCTGACCCCAAAGCCCAGGTCTGCACCACTTGGTCAAAGCGCCTTCCAGGCTCCACCACTGACCCCGCCCTTGTGGGCTGTTAGTGGGTCCGGCTTGATCGCCCCAGGGCAGCGGTCAGGGCTCTCCTCTGGGCCCGTGGGGGGCAGCCTGGCCCGAGGGGGAGCAAGGCAGCAGAGGACGCGACTGCGCTGCGAATCCGGACGCAGTAGGGCTCTGAGGCGTCCATCCAGGTTGTGGGGAGTGTGAGTCCTGAGCTGCCGGCCTCAGTTTCCCTATCAACCAAGTGCAACTCGGCCAGAGCTGCTGACCCTGCGCACAACCATGGAGGGCAATTGGCTGGAGCTTCCGTTTGCCCGTCGGCGAAGCGAGGCAACAACCTCCGAGGCACCTGCTGCTCCGCGGTCCCCAAACCCCTTCTCCTCACAAGCAGCGCCGATGCTTGAAAAGATGCAAATAGCCAGCTGGCCCTCGGGCGCCTTCCCACCCACCGCGGGGCCGGGGCGGCTCCAGCTCCCGGTCAGGCCCGAGCCGGCGGCGCTGGGTGGGAAACACCCTTCCCGACGGGCCCAGCGGCCTCTGCCCAACAGTCCGCTCCGAAAGGTCTGACCCGGTCGCCGTCGCCGAGTAGCCCACCCTGCTCCACCCCAGGTGCAGCCAGACCTCAATGTCCCTTTTGTTCCCGGGGTTCCTGCGCCCCGAAGGGCGTAGCCCGCTGTTCGAGCCCCGCGTTGGGGACGGGACTGCAATCCACGGGGCTGCGAGCGCCCCCGCCCCACGGGATCCCGACCGCGCGCAGGGCGCCCTCTGGCCCCGGGGGGCTGACCGTGAGTAACCCCGCGCCGACGTCACGGGGACGGGCGGGGCCTCGCGAGGCCGGATCCCCAGCGCGGGGCTGAGGGCTCGCGGGTCGCGCGGCCTGGGGCCCGGGACGCCCAGAACGCACGTGTCCCGGCCGCGCGCCCCAAGGGCCCGATGGCGCAGCTCGAGACGCCGAGCCGCGCCAACCGGACACGCGGGACGCCCCGCCCGGGAAAGCCGGCTCCCGCGGCTCCGCGCCCCGACGCACCTTCGATGTCCGTCAGCAGCGCCGCGTCCAGCTCGCAGGGCTCGGCCAGCGCCCGCTCCAGGGCCGTGAAGGGCGCCTCATCCATGGCGCGTTCGCCGCGGGTCGGCCGGCGCGCACGGCTCTCGCCCGAGCGCTGCGTCCCCCTGGCCGGGCGCCCGGCCCCCGCGCAGCTCCTCGGACTCCGGCTCCCGGCGGCTCCCGGCGGCTCCCGGCGGCTCCCGGCGGCTCCCGGCGGCTCCCGGCGGCTCCCGGCGGCTCCCGGCGGCTCCCGGCGGCTCCCGGCGGCTCCCGGCGGCTCCCGGCGGCTCCCGGCGGCTCCCGGCGGCGGGCGGGCTGGCGCGTAGGCCCCGCCCCTGGCGGCCCCGCCCCACCTGGAGGCTCGGCGACCGGCTCCCCGCCTCCGCCAGGCCCCAGCAGAGCCCGCGTCCCTCCCGGGCCGGAGGAGCCGGGCGGCCGCAGCGCCTCTCTGGGCAGCGGTTCCCACGCGTCCAGCAAAGGCTGAGTGGCGGCCCGGACGCCCAGGGGGGTCCCGACGAACCTCCCCGCCTAGATGTGGGTCTTCAGGACCAGACAGACCGTCCGACGCGTAGCTCACTGCTGTGTGGCCTCGGGCCACGCACATCACCACTCCGTGCCTCAGTTTCCTCAGTGACAACCGGAACCTGGTGGTGCCTTTCACAGGCTGGCCCGGAGGCTGGTGATGATGCGAGGGGCTGGGGGCGAGGTCAGCCGGCTCCCTGCAGTCTCCCCAGGTCCCAAGCAGGCCTTGGAGGAGGCTGGCATTGTCGGGCCTGACTTACAATGCTCTCCTCCCTCATCCGCCCGTGGGGGAGGCAGAAGGGCTTGGGGCTAGCTGGCCCAGTCCAGCCCCTTAAGGTGGCCTGACCTCAGTACCAGGACAGGAAGACCAGAGGGTCCTAAGGATCCAACTTGCCCAGGACCACACGCTCCATAGGGACACGGCAGGGCCGGGCCCAGGCTGCTGGCTCCAGCCCTGGCGCTTATCCCAGGGAGCAGCCGGATGGGGGTCATGAGAAAGTGGCAGACGGTGTGTGAGCCCGAGCAGGTTGCTCTGGATGGACAGGCTGGGGCCGGGGAGGGGACTGGAGTTGCACCCTAGGCCCTGTGTTTTGGGACAGGCGGGGAGGGGTTCCAGTGAAGTGGATTGCAATAATGGGCACATTCAGATATCTGAACATGGAAAACACGAGCTCCCTGTCCCCGGAGGTATGCAAGCAGAGAAAGGCGCCCTTGGTGGAGGGCAGCCAGGGAGAAGCCTGGACCCCCAGCCCCTCGTGGCCCTGGCTTCAGTGAGTCATGCCATCCCGAATGCTGTCTTGCTCAGATTCTAGATTTAGCCTGTCTGGCCACATCTTCCGAAGAAGTAAAATTAGTGGCATACTGGACGCCCAGCTCTTTGCTCCCTTCCCGGAAGTGGCTGCTGTGGGAAATTACCCAGAATGGGTGGCCAGGAGCCACGGGGATCCAAACCGCACTCCCTTCCCGAAGCGGCCCTGCCCAGGAGCCCGCCAGGCCCGGCCTCCGGAGAAGAGGCTTTTGCCACCTGGTGACGTCCCTGAACATTCTAGCAGCGCTTCCCAGGGAGGGCTGCGGGGAGAGGGCTGCGGGGGAGAGGGCTGCGGGGGAGCCTCAACGCCCCTTCAGAGCCCAGAAGCTAGATTGGCTCTTCACTTACTGGCTGTGTGACCTGGAACCGCTTTCTTCGCCTTCCCGAGTCTCTGCTACGATGAGAATAGCCCTCCCCACCACCCCCGCAGCGGCCAGCCGGGCGACAGAGTCACTGTCACAGCAGACGTCCTCCCTTCTTTGAGTGAGTTTACCACGCGTGGCAGGAGCATGGCTCGGTGGACACGCGCCCTCCCTCAGAGTGAGGGAAGAGGGCAAGGCACAGTCCACAGGAGACCGAAGCCGGATCAGAAACACCCGCTGAAACGGAAGCTTCCTCACACGTGTGCGGGTGGGCAGGGAAAGTGTCCCAGTCGCCACCACAGATACAGAACTGACTAGTAGCTCCACAGCCTGAGGTGACCAGGTGAGGGGGAGCCAGGCTGCGAACTGCCGTTCAGGGGAACCTGCTTCTCCTTGAGGTGCCCCCTGCCCCCCTCTGTCCCCAGAGCCTGAGACCTCCAAACCCAGGCTCCTCTTGGCTGGGAAGCTGAACTCACACAGGTGCCGGGTGCCATCGTGGTGGGCCCCTGTCCTGTGTGCCTCGAAGGGCAGGGCCCAGTCTGGCCAACGGGCTGTCTGCGATGATACCGTGCTGCCCACACGAACCCGTCTAGCGGGAGGGCTGGGCTGTTGTTCCCAGTTGACAGATGTGGAGACCGAGGCGGGAGGTGAAGCGACCTGCCCAGGAGTTCACAGCCCTGTGGCCCATGTGCATGTCAGAGTCTGGCAACCTGAGGAGCTGGGCTGGCTTGTCACCCACTGGGCTGGGGCAGGGCAGCCACTGGAGACCCAGGGGGAGTTGGGGCACAGAGCCAGACAAGCCTCGCCCCGAAGCCCTGGCGCAGCCAATGGGCTCCCTGCCTGGAGTGGGGTGACATGGTGATGTCAGTGAGAAACTCCTAGGAGCCAGGCCCTGGGTCACATGCTTTTCCCCTGTGCGACCTGGGGGTGGGGAGAGCCGTGGTGCCCGCTGGCAGGGTCTGGGGCCAGTTGGGCCGCTTTCTTGGCAGGGCTTCCAGGTCCCCATGTGGCCCGGACTGCCGCCAGGTGTGTCTGGAGACCCGGGGAGGGCTGACCCAAGTGGCCCCGCCCTCCACCCCAAGGCCTCCAGCCCTTGGAACTGTGGTCTAAAAGCCCAGCCCTCCCAGTATGACCTTGGCTTTGCCAACTGTGAAATAGGGGCCCCTCTTCCCTTTTCCCAGAGCACCCCTGAGCGTCTCAGAGTGAGGGGCATCTTCTGCGGGCTCCACACCAGGCGGGGCAGGTGTCCAGCACAGGCAGGGCTTCTGCCAAGGTCACTCGTGCCGAGCCATGCCCACTGTGGGTGGAGGGGCAGGCAGTGCACAAGAAGGCAGGCTCGGCCACCCTGGCACTGCGTAGGCGGCTACTGAGATGCCTCTCCACCCCGAGGGCCCCCGCCACCCGCCGGCCCTGTCTGTACTTCGCTTCTGCAGGAGCTAAGCCAGACCCGCCTGGGATGTGGCCGCGGGGGCCAAGCAGCACAAGGACAGCTCGGAGCCCTGGCGCCCCCTCCCTCCCTTTTCCATCTGAACAGAATCGGCCGGTGGCTGCAGATGTGGCTGGTGCTGGTGCAGACGGCCTGTGTTCTCAGTCCAGACTGGCCTCTGCCATGCACCGGGCAGGTCACTTCCGGCCTCTCGGCCAGTGCCAGGGCCATCGGAACACAGTCAGTGGACCCTCCCGAAGAGCTGGTTGGACCCCAGTCTTGTGCATGGTGAGGAGTGAGGCTCACAGACATGACAAATGAGGGGAGACTGTCCCGTGGGCTGACTGGCTGCTTGGGGAGAGGCCAGGTGTAGGCTGAGGGATGTCACAGGATGGGGTGGGTCAGGTCGGTGGCAGGGAGAGGGAACGGGGCCCCGAAGGTCGAATGCGACCCTACCTGGGCCCTGTAGGTTTCACGGAAGTCTGGGTTCTGCTGTTCTTTAACAACGGGGCTGCTGAGCAAAGCTGGACTCCGCGACTGGTGCCCTTTGAGCCACCCAGGCTGGAGCGTCCCACAGGCCCTCACCCGGCAGTGCAGGCCCTGGGCTCCCCCGATCAGGGGCGTGAGGCCTGGGCTGTGACTTGCTCAGGGACCTACAGAGGCTGCACTCGGGGAGGGGCTCTTAGAGTGGGCAGGGGGTAAGGAGGAGACGGCCCCAGATGGAGGAGTTCCCCGAGCTTAGAAACATCTCGCTGACGCCCCAGTGCTGAGGGCCTGGGCTCGGAGGGCCCTCTGAGGCCACCTAGCAAGAGCTGGAAGAAACCAGAATTACTGGTGACTCATGCCTATGGAGGCCCTCTGGTTCCACCCCCATTCCCTCAGGACTCAGAGACCCACTTTTTGGAAAAGAGGTGGGCTGTAAAAAGACTCCTTCTGGGTGCTTCCATGGGGGACGAGCAGGCAGGGAGCCAGGAGCCGTGACAGGGCCTTGGGTCTCCCTGCTGCCTGCCCAGACCTTTGTGGGGAGGCCGTGGCGGGACAGCAGCCCTGGGAGCCCCGAGAGCTCCTGAAGGCAGACAGGTGGACAGGGGAGTCTCTGTCCTGGCTGTGCCCGCCCTCCACACTGCGCTGACCACTCCTGTCCCGCCTCCCCAGCTCTCACCCTCCCTGTGCAGCTGGTCCAGGGCGGTCAGGACTCCACGGAACTGCCCAGAGGAGCCCTCTCCCCGCTAGGAGGGCAGGCCCACCCGCTGGAAGCAGGGCCGAGCACAGGGGCAGGCTCCTGACCGTCCCTACGCGCCTTTGCCCAGCTGCACAGAAGCTAAAGCGCCCCAACTTTTCAGTTACATTTGCCAGTACATTCCTCCCAGCAAGTCACCTCTTGCTGCCACAACAAAGGAAGTTCAGTGGCCAAGTCTACGGGGAGTTTGGGCTTACACTCCTCTGCCCTAGAGAGGGGTCCTGACTGCTCAACTCTGCTCCAGCGTTCCTCCCCCAACCCCCCACAGGTCTCCCCTTCCTCCCCCTCCCCCCCACAGGCCTCTCCTTCCTCCCCCTCCCTCCCACAGGCCTCCCCTTCCTCCTCCAACCCCCCACAGGCCTCTCCTTCCTCCCCCAACCCCCCACAGGCCCCTCCTTCCTCCCCCAACCCCCCCACAGGCCCCTCCCCTTCCTCCCCCAACCCCCCACAGGCCCCCCCCTTCCTCCCCCAACCCCCCCCCACACACACACTCCCTTCCCCCCCCCCCCTCCCCCCCCCCACACACAGGCCCCTCCTTCCTCCCCCAACCCCCCACAGGCCCCCCCTTCCTCCCCCAACCCCCCACAGGCCCCCCCTTCCTCCCCCCCCACCCCCCCCCCCCCCCCCACACACAGCCCCCTTCCTCCTCCCCAACCCCCCCCCCCACACACATACACAGGCTTCTCCTTCCTTCCCCAAGCCCCCCCACAGGCCTCCCCTTCCTCCCCCAACCCCCCACAGGCCTCTCCTTCCTCCTCCAACCCCCCCCCCCCACACACACACAGGCTTCTCCTTCCTTCCCCAAACCCCCCACAGGCCTCTCCTTCCTTCCCCAAACCCCCCACAGGCCTCTCCTTCCTTCCCCAAACCCCCCACAGGCCTCTCCTTCCTCCTCCTCCAACCCCCCCCCCACACACACACAGGCTTCTCCTTCCTTCCCCAAGCCCCCCCACAGGCCTCTCCTTCCTTCCCCAAGCCCCCCCCACAGGCCTCTCCTTAAGGAGCAGCAGTTAATCTGCTGGGAAAACACACCTTGCCAGTCCCATCAGGGCTAGTGAGGGCCCCTGGAGCCTGGTCGGTTGGGTTTGAGTTGAGTGATTTCCCTCCCTAGCATGGCTGGCTGCTCCTGCCCCCCCACCCCCACCCCATCCTGCCCAGGGGCTCCAGGGCTTCCTGCCCCCCCCCCCGCTCCCCCCTCAGGAGGGGCTCCAGGGATGCCCTTGGTTCTGGGAAGGGAGCGGCTACAGACAGCAATGCCTGGCTCACTGCAGCTCCTGGGCGCGTGGCTGAAGGCACAGGTGGACCAGATGTCCTGGCAAAGACACAGGGGTGTCTCAGCCCCTCCCCCCAACCCGGGGACACCGCTCAGGCCTCTCTGGGAGCCCACAGTGCCTCACACAGGCCCGCACAGGGCGGGACGGCGGTCTCATTTCCCAGGCCACCCTGTCCCCATGGGGGGCCTCAGTCCTCCGTCTGGCTCGGCCTGGCCAGACACAGGCAGGGCCTCTGCAGCTCGCTCACGCCCAGGGAGGCCCTGGCTATGCTGGTGTGGCCATCACAGCCCCCTGCTCCTGCAGCAGGCAGGGCATCCCCTCCTGAGGCTCCCCCCCCCCCCCACAGCGTCCTGGGCCGGGAGATGGCGTCTTTCCGTCCACTCCTCAGGGCCCCGCCAGCCGGAGCCTGGCCAGGAGCGCTGGCTCTGCTGCTGACCCTGTGCGGCCCTGGCAAGTGCATGGCTGTCTCCAGGCCTCCTTTCTTTCTTAGTTCTCACCCGACGGAGGGTATGTTCCCACTGATTTTCAGTGTGGAAGGGAGGACAGGGGATGAGAGACAGCGACTTGTTGCCTCCTGCACTCGCCCCGACGGGGGGTGGGGTGGGAGAGAACCTGAAACCCAGGTACATGCCCTTGATCAGGAATTAAACCCGATGCTCCAACCACTGAGCCACCAGCCAGGGCCAGACCTCATTTCTCGACGTGCACACGAGAGGGCGAGCAGCCATCGCTGCGTTTACTCCAGGTTACCTGGCTGTTTGATGGGTCTTGCCCACTTGGAGCCCATCCGGGACCTCAGGGAGGCGAAGGGACTAGGCAAAGGTCCCGAGCCGCTCCAGAAGGGGCAGCACCATGGCTCCCAGCACCCCCTCACGGGCCCCCAGGCCTGCTCCCGGGGCGGCCCCTCCTGGCAGCAAGTGCCCAGGTGCCCTGCTCCCAGCACCGGAGGAGAGAAGCAGTTCACTTGAGGAGAGGGCAGGGCTCACTGGGGTGGGGGCGGGGGGAGGACGATGCTCCTGCGGACCGCGTGACGGTGTGCAGCTCTGAGAACAGACGAGAAAGCACCCAGCTGTCCACACTGAGTGAATGTCCACTGTGAACCCCGTCTCCATGACGCTGTTATAGGGCACCCAGCACCGCGCTGTGCAAGGCGTGAGGCCGGCCGGCTGGGGAGCACAGCAGAGGGTGCTGTGGCGGTTCAGGCCGGCTCGCTCAAGTTGGTGCTTCCGGTGGGCATGAGTGCTCCCCGACATGGGATGGGCGACAGGGCCACCGCCGGTCCAGAGCGCTCAGGCAGCTTGTGCAGGCGGTTCCAGCCGCCACCACCCCATCCCAGGCAGGGGGGGGCTCCAGCCAGAGGGGGGCTCCCCAGGCTGCTCCACCCTCGCCCTCGGGCTGTGGCAGCCCTGCCTAGGACCAGGCGGGCAGGCCCTGCCATCCCGAGTCACAGCGACTCCACAGCGATCACAGGAACACCTGTTTGTTTATTGGGACAGTTTACATGCAAGAACCCCTCCGACCAGCTCTGCTGGGCAACGCTGGGTGCTGGCCCACACCAGGCTCCTGGGACGATGGACAAAACACCACACACTCCTCTTCCCACGGTCCCCGCAATCCCGAGCCTCACACAGGAACCGCGGACTGTAGGCGTCAATGTCCATCCCTTCCTCTAGGACAGCCCTGAGGCCAGGGCAGCAGTGGGCTCGGGGGCCGCGGGGGCGCTACAGGGAGTCAGGCATGGGCCCGGGAGGCGGGCAGCACAAGCACCTGCCGGCTGGCCGTCTGGGTGGACGGGGAGGAGCGAGTCCTGATGGGAGGTGGAGGCTCACGGTGGGTGGCTCAAGGCCGCGAAGAGCACGGACCCCTCCGCGGCGCTTTTCCCTAGGGGCCCACAGCACCCTGGAACCTTCCGGAAGGCTGGGCTGGAGTGAGAAGCATTGTGTGTGTGGAGGCGAACCGGGGGGTGTCGGCAGGAAGGAAGAGGAGAAGCAGGAGTGTGGGCCGAGCCCTGCCCCGGCCTCCCAGCCGGGGACCTGAGTGACAGCACGCCCACCCAGGCCCCTTGCTGGGACCCCGGGTGAGGAAGGGCAGGGCAGCGAGCCCAGGCAGGCCTCGGACAGGCAGCCCCTCACGGACACCGAGGCTGCCGGGCGGGAGGCTGGCCCAGGCAGCAACAAGCCCTGTTCCGAAGCCCTGACCCGTCCCGGCATGCTGAGAGCTGGCATCTCTGCTCGGTGCGGACACCGGGCGGCCACGCTCTGGGCGGGGCCCTGGGTCACGTGGCACACGGCCTGCTGCCCATGCCCAGAGGCAGGCAGGAGCGCCGGCTAGTCTTCCCATCTCAGCACAACGAACACAGAAAAGGCTCACCCCCAGGGAAATATTGTGACAAAATAAATACTTTAACCTGTAACCAGGCAGGATTAGTGTGACAAGGACTCGCAGGCGTCACTCAGTGTAACTGAGCACATACAGTGTCTGACTCTGACCCCGTGGGGCTGGCGGCTGCAAGGGTCCCCACCCCTCTCTGGGGGCCCCCCTGCCCCAAGCAGGGGCTGAGGGCTGTGGTCCCCAGGAAGGGGTCCAGAAGCTGCGGGGGCACAGGAGAGCTGAGCAGCCCCTCGAAGCGCCCGGCCTGTTCCGCTTCTGGACATGCTGTGAGCGGGAGGGGTGGCTCCAGGCCAGGGCTGGTGACTGCTGTGCTGGGCCAGCGCCTTCCTGCCGCCCACAGGAGCCCACCACCTGCTGCCCGCTGCAGGGGCGCTCTGGCCCGCGGTGTGAGGGCTGCACCTCCCAAGGCAGGTGCGTGCTCCCGCTCCCCTCGTGGCCCGCACCCTCCTCTCCCTCAGCCCCTCAGCCTCTCAGCCCCTGGTCTTGTGGGGACTCCTGCATCCGCAAGATAGGAGGCTGGCTCTGCTCTGAGGATGCGGGTGGTGCTGTGGCTCCCGCAGGAGTGGCCCCGAGCCCCCGGCTCTCAGACAATCCTGCGGACTGTGCCCAGGGCACAGCTGCCACCAGCCAGCGGACTTCTGGCATGTGGCCTCCAGGCTGGCCTCGGAGCTCTCCCTCAGGACAAGGAGAGGTCGTGCCACCGGGTGCAGGGGTGAGGCATGGCCGTGCTGCCAGAGATGCAGCCTGGAAGCTGCAGCCAAGCTCCGTGCTTCCTCGGTGTCCTCTGAGGACTGGAGTGGGGCGTCCCCTGCTGCTCCTGCCAGAGGGCCCACGGCCTGGCCCCAAAGCCTTCTCTGGAGGCGGTAGCCGCCACACTGGGTATGGGTCCGGGGGGCACACCTTGCTTCTCACCAGGACGGTTCCTGTGACGTTCAGCGTGGCCCGGGCTGGTCCGAGCGGCAGCACTAGGTCCACTGCAGCCCAGGCGGGAAAGGCTGCGGCGCCCTGGGCTGGGGACACATAGCGCCTGGCCACGCCTGACCCGAGCACCTGGGCAGTGCATGCCGGACACTGACCTGCGCCCAGAGGCCACGGGGCGGTGCTGAGCTGCTGCGCCGAGTTCCGTGCTCGGCGTGGGTCAGGCTCTGCGTGCCTCACCCAGGGCCAGGAGACGCCCAGCGAGGACTCAGCCCCAGGCTGTTAGCTGCTTGTTGGCTGGGAGAGGATACAAATCCGTGGCCAGGGGTCTGGGGAGGGGGGTCAGGATGTCAGAACAGCCTGTGGAGAGGCTGGGGCTGTGCCCAGGAGCAGAGCAGGGGCCTCCGTGCTGCTCTGGCCCTGCAGGCCTCTGGGTCTGCAAGCCTGGCACAACTGTCTGGAGTGGGGGCCTGGAGGCAGGGCAGAGGCTGCCAAGGCCAGGCCAAAGCCCCAAGCATGGCATGCTCACATGCCCACAAGCTTGCCCAAGCTAGCAGAGCGACACCACCCGTGCCACCCCCCAGATGGGCACTGCGTGAGGGAAGCACACAGTGAGGCTGCAGCAGAGTGCAATTCCACAGGAGCTAACCAGGTGCCAGTGCCCACTGTCCAGTGGTCTGGCTGCCCTCCCACAGCCTTGGCTCTCCCCAGGCCAGCAGAGTGATGAAAGCAACTGGAGGAGAGACAGCCCCCGTGTCTACTCAGGAGCCAGTCCCAAGGGCACCGACCGGCCCGAGGCGGGCCCTGCCACCTGGCCCTCCGGCAGGAAAGTGGAGGGGAGCCTGTGGTGGGAGTGTGGGCGGGCAGTTAGGGGCCTCTGGCTGCAGCTGTCCCACCTCCCCAGAGAGCCTGTCCTGACTAGCGGGAGGCCTGGGAGCAAACACAGTGGCATTTCCATGGAGACAGCAGTGCAGGACTGAGGACTGAGTGGGCTGGGGACGGGAGGAGTGGCCGGTGCCTGGATCGGGGGAGACAGGTGACCTGCCATCTGGGAGCCAACCCACAGACCAGCTCACAGGGCGAAGAGGGCGTCCTCGGAGCGCGCGGGCTTCCTCCGGCTGGAGGGGTTGGCGGCTGGGCTGGGCGCCTCCGCTGGGGGCGAAGGCAGGTTGGGAACCATTTCAGCAGCTCTGGCCCTTTCTTCAAGGAATTTATCAAACTCTGCAAACAAAACCAGGGCAGGAGCCAGGATTGGTGGGGGCTCAAACAGCCATGCCTACCTGCACCACGGAGCCCACTCACTCGTGCCCCCGGGTCACTGCCAGGGTGGGAGCAGGAGTGACGGGCCCACAGCCAGAGCCAGGGGGCTGCGCTGCCTGGGAACCCAGCCTGGATTCCCCTGCAGGGGCGGGGGTGGGATGACGGTGACAGTTCAGATTCGTCCCTCCCAGCTGCCGCTTTTCCACTCTCCAGACCAGCCCTGGAGGCAGGGCAGGGAGCTGGGGGTGGTGAGCACCGCCCCCCCCCCCCCCCCCCCCCCCCCCCCGCAGGAGCAGGGGTCTAAGCCTGCAGAGGTCTGAGCAGGGGTCTGTGAGGGAGGGAGCAGCACAGGGAAAGGCTGATGGGCCCAAGGGGAGGTCCAGGAGGCAAGATGGAAGGGGAGGGGGGACAGGGAGAGGGGAGGGGACGTGCTGGGAACTTCCCCACAGGACCCGTGTTGCTGCCCCCAGGAGTGAGGCCATGGGGCACCAGGCACGCGTGCCCTGTGCTGCCTCTGTGGGTTGAGCACGTGGGGTGGGCACCATGCTGGCTGGGACGGCTGTGTGACCGTCCCCATCAGCAAGAGGTCTGGATGAAGAGGCAAGAAGCTCGGGTCCCAGAGGCCCGGCCTAGGCCCCGCACCAGAAAGTGCTCCAGAATGAAGGCTCCCAGGCGGTGGGGCGCAGGCCCTGTGCGCCCGGCCCCGGGGGTAAGCTGCCAAGGGGCTGGCCAGGCCGTACCTTCGCTCGTGACGCCCTCCTCCAGGTCGTCGCCCTTCTGCGGAGGAGCAGAGCAAGGTCAGCCCCAGCAGCCTCCGTCCCCCACCGCGCCAGCCCCCCGCCCCCACTGCCCCCGCTGTCCCAGCAACACTTCCTACTTCCTGTCCCCAGGGTTCTGTGACAGCCAAGTACTGCTCATCTTCTTGGAGAAACAGAAACTTTGTTTTTAAAAAGCAAAAACATGAACCGCTTGAGTAGGTTCTAGGTTTCCAAAAGAAAAATCCAGAAAAGGTGCAAGCTGGCTCTTGGGGCCGTGATGCGTGCAGGCCCAGGAAGGCCTCCGCCCCAGGCGCCGGGTCCCTCAGCAGCTCTCCACGCAGCTCAGGGCTCCGGGAAGGTGCTGTCCCTGCCCACAGTGGGGCCACATGAGGCGGGAAGTGGCGAGCCATGAAGCCACGGCGCAGGGCCAGCCTCCAGGCAGTGCTGGGCAAGGGCGCACTGAGGCGCTGTGACCTCTGACAGGGAGAGTGGGTCAGACTTGGTTCTGTCTGGAGAACGTGGTGCCACGTGGAACTCACTACGCAGACAGTGCGGAGGAGAGGAGAGCGGCGGGAGTGGATGGCGCGAGACGCCGCCTGGCTCTGCCTGCAGTCCTGCTGGAGAGCCGCCCCTCCACCCTTGGGTCTCCTTAGGAGCTGAGGGCTTCTGGGAGAGAAGCTATTTCTTTTCTGGGCGTTCCCTGAGGGTAGACATGATGAGGCATTTTCTTCCTCCGAGGCAAGGCACCTGGGCGGCCACGAGTGTCTTTGGGACACCTGGCCTCCAGGGAGGGGGCCCGGCGCATGGGAAGCCGTGTCTCGGGTCTCCATCCCCTGTGGGAGGGACACCAGTGGCCCACACCCAGCGGCGACCTGTGCTGAAAGAACATCTACACTCCAGGACCAAGGCCCCGACGAGGGGGTCACTAGGAGCAAGGGATGAGGTGTCTCCAGGTCTGGGAAAGGATCCAGCCAGCCCCAGCTCATGACCTTGGACAGCCACTTCCCTGCCACAGTGCATTTTTGCATCAGTCTTCCGCCAACACCCTCCACCCGCCTCCCAGAGGCTGCGGAGAGGAAAAGTGCTCTGTGAGGAAGGGGGCGGGCGGGCCGAGGCCCCCTTCCTCAGGACCGTCTGCACGGGCAGGTGCCACGGTCCTCATTGTCCTGCCCTGTCTCTGGGACAAAGACAATGGTCTCTGGGCAGGTGTTCTCTTGGATGCAAGATGCCAGAAGATACTAGAGAAGGAAGGCAACAGTGCATTTTCCTTTTTTTAAATCCTCACCTGAGGATCTGTTCTACTGATTTTAGAGAGAGGGGAAGGGGGAGAGAGAGAGAGAAAGAGAGAGAGAGAGAGAAACATTGAATGGTTGTCTCTCATATGCACCCCCTCTGGGGATTGAACCCGCAACCTAGGCATGTGCTCTGACTGGTAATTGAACCAGCAACCCTTCGGTGCACAGGAGGATGCTCCAACCAACTGAGCCCTACTGGCCAGGGTGACAGTGGATTTAAAATGGAAACAGCCCTGGCTTGTGTGTTCAGTGATTAGAGCATTGCCCTGTGCACTGATTCCTGGTCAAGGGCACGTACCTGGGTTGCAGGATCGATTGGCCCAGGATAGGGCTCATGCGGGAGGCGATTGATCAATGTGTCTCTCTCACATTGATGTTCTCTCTCTCTCTCTCTCCTCCCTCCCACTCTCTCTTTAAAAATCAATGGAATAAATATTCTCGGGTGAGGTTTAAAAAAACGACAACAAAAAACAAACAAAAAAACAACACCCCATTCATCTGTGTGTGTCACAATGAAATGAAAACCAAAAAACAAACCCTCAAAAACAGAAAACCCCACAAAACAAGCAGAAAATAAAAAAAGCAAAAGAACTCAAGCACACAAACCTGAATGAGAAGTATCTGGGGAGACAGCAGGGGTGTTCTGGAGCCAGCGAGGGCCAGCGGGGGCCAGCTCTGCCTCGGCTGGCGGCCTCCGCAGGCCACAGAGCAGAGGGCACGCCAGCTGTGAGGATCTGGTGGCTGCAGGAGCCACACCTGCCCCTCCTCCCTCCTCCTCCCCTGCCCCCGGGGAGCAGCCCTGGGGGTTGTCCCTGGGCCTGTCCTTGCCACACCCCACACTTGAAAGAGAAAAGTCGAGTCTCACCAGGTCCGTCCTGAGCCACACCTCAATGTCGTCCATGACAGAGGGCTGCGCAACGGGGATCTATGGAGGCGGCAAGCAGCGGGCCAGCAGCCGCACAGCCAGGCGAGGGGAGACAGAACACCAAAGTAAATCATCAACACACCCCCAAATGAAACCAAACACACAGCAAAGAAAACCCATCAGCACAGCAGGCGTGGGCAGCGAGGCAGCCGTGCAATGGCAGGCGGGGAAGTAGTGAGAAGCAGGTCTAAGAGCAGGGTCGGGGGGTGGGGGCAGTACGTATCCTTGACATGGAGAACTCTTTGACTGTAGTGCCAGGCCTCACGCCTCACGTCACGGCCTCTCGGCCCAGGCTCAAAGCACCCGCTAGTCTCAGGCGCACTGCCCTGCAGGCTGACTTTGAACACATCGGCGATGACAACTGAGGAGCACTGTCTGCTTGAGGAGCCACCATGGGCCCGATGCACTGGGAGACCAAGTGGCAGTCTGTCCAGAGCAGGGGCCCCGTGGCCAGGCAGCACTGCAGCCGCCCCGGACGCGGCCACTCACTGCCACGATGTGGCACATCCTAGTGGGAAGGAGCCCAGGGGCCGGGCGGCCTGTAGAAGGCAGGCACCTTTCACCACCAACAGAACAAGAGCAGAGGCTTTGAGGACCAAAGGGCCTGTGGGCTTGAGTCCCCTTTGTGTCTTCAGAGACCACACAGGCCTGAATGCAGAGCTTCCCTCGGCCCCACCCTTCCTCTAGCTTCCCATGGCTGGCCGCGCTCCCGCAGTCAGAGATGTCACTGAGATCTGGGGAGTGGTGGCGGGGGAACCCGGGCCCCGAGCAGACGGACGCACCTCCTGGGTGCCTGTGCAGTGTCCACTCAGGGCCACCAGCCCAAGGCCTTGGGGGCTGGGTTCTGAAAAGCACACTTGGCGACGACGATTTAAGTGGCTGTCAGCTATAACATCGTCAGTAAAGGTAGCCTTGCCCTTCTAGAGGTTGCGGTAAGGAAACGGGGGCGCCCAGCCTAGACTTCGGAGTTCGCGGACCCGCCTTCCCCACTAGTACCCCCCAGCGGCTCGCTCACAAGCCCACTACTTCTAGGAAAACTGCAGCACCGAGCCCACAGCTGGCTTCACCCCAAGGCCACAACCTAGGCTGAGATGAAGTTAAAATAAGCAGTCAGAGGGCTGTCTCAGCGCTTGCCGAATCTACACAATGACATGAACGCAACTAAGGAGAACAAAGCCCTATCACCAGCCCTGCTCCCATGTGACAGCCACTCCAAGGGCGGAAGCCCGCCACCGGCGGTCGGGGCAGTGGGTGAGGGTGCTGAAGCCGGCACGGAGCAGGGGTCTGACTTGGCCGCGTCCTGCACACACTCCTCAGCGCGCGGAGACCCTTGCTCTGCTGAACCACAGGCCCAGTGTGGGCAGTGCATGCACACTTTCATAAAGGCTCAAGCCAACCTTGATCAGACGAGTAAGACTCGCCATTTTCATTTTATTTCTTTGACTTACTAAGGACTTAAGAAAGTTGGAATGAAAAATTATCAAGTTCAAATCACCCTGAAATGACTCCTAGGGACAAAGGACATGTCCCTCGAGGGCCCTGTGTCCAAGGCCGCAGGGGCCACGCTGCAGGCACCCCGGTCCCCCAAAGCACAGGCATGAGCTGCTCAGCTGGCGGAGGGCTCCGCCCTGAAGCGTTTCCATGACAAAGCGACTTCGATCATCTTGGTGCTCCTCCGCTGGAAGGCCAGGCCTGGGGAGATGCCCCACCAGGTGCCCGGGACTAACACTTGAAAAGTCAGCCGCTTCTTCGCAAGGAACCCGGGCGCAGCTGCGGGGGTGAGGCTGGCTCCATGGACACGCTTTCCAACGTGGCACAGAAGCCTGAAAAGCCACTGAGGCGATCGGGGCCTTAAACCTTTAGGTTGTGCTTATAATTTTATAGTCGTTACTGTTCAAAACAAGCCCCTCGAGCTGGGCGTCACGCCCCAGGTTTTCTCCTTTGAGGATAGACCCCGAGAACGGGCATGCTCACAAAACACTGCCATGAGACACGCACCCCTGAAAGCCCTGGAGGCTGGGTCCCGGGAACACTCCTGCCCTCCCCCGACGCCTCCATTGCACGGTGTGCTATGGAGAGGCGGCCTCCAGGCGAGGCCCCGGGCTGAGGCGCCCTGGGCACGGGGAGGGGGGCGGGCGGCCCAGCTCACTGCTGCAGGCCCTCCACTTCCCTAAGGAGCCTGCGCTTGCATGGAGAGGCCGAGACCTGGACAGTTCTGGCCTCAGTTTCCTCCTCTGTAAAACAGGCTGAGCTCACGATTCCAAACCCTTAACTTCCAGGTTGGTGTGCTGGTTTTTGAATTCCAAAGCCCAGGGACGGCCTCTGAGGAGCCCGTCCAGAAGCCGCGCAGCTGCAGCCTTCAGAGGTACCGGCGGGACCCGGGACCAGAGGTGCCACCTCACCCGACTGGAATCACTCTGACCTGCGATGACTCACAGGTCACACCTCAACACCGCTCCACTCACTCTGGAGAAGGCATGTGCTGGCCCGACCGGAGGCACCAAGGAAGAGAAGCTCCAGGTGAAGGCCAGTGCGGACGCCCAGCAGCTCCGGGGTCGCTGAGGGGAAAGCTCCCTGGGGAGGTGCTAGGAGGTTCCCACGAGGACCCACAGGCGGCTCACCGACTTGCATGGCCTCCGAGACTGAGCAGATCGCTCCTGCCTGTCCTGAGCAGGAGTCAGGGCTGAAGTTATCACTACAGATGCATAAATCCATCTTCTCAATAAACTATCAGTTGTGAAAGAAAGAAAGAAACCCAGGGACATCAGAAATGACTGGCGTTGGCTCCTCACTATGAAGGCACTTGGCCTCCAGGCACGACTCACCGTGGCGCTGGGGCGGGGCCAGCAGCCCCTCGTCTAAAAGCAGGGGTTCACCCGCTCTGGTTGGCCAAAACACCTTAAATCAGCGCCTCGAGTATCACACAGTGACTTCCCTTCTAATACTGTGGGTGCTGCCTCCGACAGCCTGTGCCTGCTCTACACCAGGGCCTGCAGCTCAGGGAGGACGCAGAGTCCGCCAGGCTGATGGAAGGGCGGGAGAGGCCAGGGCTGGCCCAGCTTATCCCTGGGACTGGGGCTCTGTCCTGCTGTGGTTTGGCATCTTCTTGGGGAATTATCCAGTCAAAGGCTGGTCCAAGGGGTTGGAAGAAGAGTGAGTTGGAGGAGGGAGAAAGGGGAAAAGAGACATGAAGAGAGAAAGATAAAAGAAGCTACTTGGGCAGCACCATCCAATAAAGACCAGGGCTAGAACTAACCCGCCGGGCACAGGTGGCCAGGCTGGCTTGGCAGAAGCAATGGCCTGTCCTCAGAATCCAACAGAAACTGGCAGGCGGTGCCAGTGGCAGGTCCTGGCCGCAGAGGTGGTGGGCAGTCTGCTGTCAGCAGGCCCTCACCTGGCTGCAGGCAGGCAGCTCTGCTGAGGGAGCAGCAGGTGGCCTGTCCACAGGGAAGAGGCTGTCCTGGGCTCAGTGCTCTTCGGGACGTCGGGCATGCTGTGCCCGGGGTCCTCTGGGTCTGAGTAGGGAGCCCCCACTCCCACCCCAAACCTAGGCTTTGGCAGCAGCAGACCTTTCTACTAACCTACTTCTGTTCTTGTGACAGACTCATTCACATCCAGAGAGCTGCTGGCTGCCCAGCGTGTGGGGGACTCTCCCGGGTCACAGGCTGGGGGTCAGCACGCACACTGTCTCGGGCCAGCAGGCTGGCCGGTGCATTCTCAGGGATTCCTTCAACTGCTGATGAGCCTGGGGTTGCTGACTTTGGTGCTGAAGTCCCAGGAGCCAGGGTCTGTCCCTCATGGCCCCAGCCCACAGGGGAGCAACTGTCTGACTTCCCATGCAACAGGCTCAATTCTATAGCCCAGCTGTGCTATTTGCAGAGAAGCAAGACCTCCTCCCGAAGGGCTCCCCCGCACCCCACATGAGAAGTGGCCTACGAGCCTGTGGTCGCACTCAGCAGTACAAAAAGCTTCCAAGTAAAGAATCTGTACCTGGGAGGTGTGGACAGACTCAGGGCGCTACACGATGGGAAATAAGGCGAAGCAGTTAATGTGCGTCGTTTAAAAGGAAGAACACTGCAGTCAGGCGGTGAGGTCAGGCTAGCTGTTAGCGGGGCTTGCTTCTGGGAGCCGGAGACCGGAGCTCCGGGAGGAGGCAGGGCAGCTGCGACGGCCCCGTGGCAGAGGCAGGCACCACCACCAGCTGCCAAGGCCGCGCTCAGAGTCATTTTTGTGGGCAGTGTCCTTTTCCTTGCAGCTAAAAGGCACAAGGACACATGCTTGGATCCTTCCAATTTGGACAATGGAGTGGACATGGTCTTCAGGGGTCCTGCTCTACAGCCACCCACACGTGGGCCAGAGCCCCAGCCTGCCCCTGAAGAAGCAAATGAGGGGCCCAGGCAGCCCCTCTCTCTAAGATCGGCTGTGAGGTCTGCAGAAACAGAGCGAGGAGAGGGCTTGCTGCACGGCAGGTAGAGGGCTGAGCCCCACCTGAGCATGGCGTGCAGGGTCGCCTGCTCCAGCCAGGTGGCAGACAGACACCCTCGCATGCTGCCCTGCGAACACCCTCCCCTGGCCACAGCCTGGCATGGTCCGAGGTCAGTTACAGTCTCCCCTGTGTGCACCCGGTGCCGCACCTCCAGCTGCAGGGAGCGGCCCAGGATCCCCTGCCTGCCTCGCCTTGCCCTCTCGCACCCTCCCTGCTCGGCGTGAGGGTGCAGATCTTGTTGAGGGCTGTGGCTTCCCGAGGTGAATGGTCACTCCCAGCAGGGCAAGCAGCCGGACGAGGTCACCTTCTCCATGCACCAGGTGCAGGGCCACCCGGTCAGGAGAGGGAAGAGACCCACCTGGCCAGGTGAGGCCCGAGAGCCCCGCCCAGGTCCCGTGCAGAAAGGCTTTGCTTCCTGAGAACCAACTGCATGTGTGATGCTAACGTCGGCCGGCTTTGCTGCTTTTGTCCTGCTCGATGTGCGTGTCCGTCAGAGTCGCAGAGCCTCTGGAGGCTCAGTGGGCACAACCCCGACCCTACGGAGTACAGCGGAGCCAGCGCCTAGCGCTGCCCCACAGGCTGGGGCTTTCCCGGCTGGTCAGAGGCTTGGAGTCTGTTCTCTTAGAAGCAAAGGCCACAGTGACCGCTCACCCTGGAGAGGGAATACCGCTGAGCGCCCCAGAGACAGTAAAAGGAGGGAAGGGCCCTCCCCTCCTGGAGACGCTCCAGACCCCAAAGGCCCGGGCCTGGGTCTCAGCAGAAACCAGAGGCGGCTGGGTCTGTGGCTTAAGGAGACTGTACGGACAGGAGACGCTTTGGCACCCAGCCGGAAGGGGAGAGTGGCCTGTGCTGTCTGACTCACAGGGCTCAGCGGGGACACAGGTAAGCGCTGGGGGACACGGTGCTCTGCTCAGCTAGTGGCCGCTCACCATTCCTTGGGTCATGAGCCAGCTGTCTATGGGCTCCAGGTCAGCGTCCCCACCTTTAACTCTCTCCTGGACGGAGGACAGGAAAGTCCCAGAAAGAAAAGTCACAGCGAGACCCATTATCAAGAAGCAACAGCACATCCCACGGGACAGAGGCCGCTCGGAGTGATCACGTGTCATGTCAGGCCCTGGCCCAGGTGCCTCCCCACCACGCCCCCTACCTACCTGTGAAGAGGTTAGTAAGCAAGCCCTCCCAGGACAGTGCCCTGTGCAGCCTTTCCCAGGCACCGGGCGGCCTCCACGAGCCACAGACCGCCCGGGGCTTCTGCTCCCAGGGACAGCTCCCAGGCAGCAAGGGGCGGCTTACCGAAGAAGCAGCTTTACAAATCATTCCTACTTTTTTCTGACTTATTTTTGCTTTTCCTTCCCTTTTCCCTCCTTCTCAGTTACCTGTGTGTTCATTTTCCAAACCTTAGTTTAAACTCTAAATTTGGGTATGTTACCTTTTTTAAATGATAAAAGTAAGAACTGATTTGGTTGCACTGTGGAGGCGTGGCTATACATCTTCCCCTCCCTACTGTATTCTTTCTCCCTTGACCCAGTTTTCCTTTCCAGGCCAGTGTGGGTTAGTGTATGAACATGACATGAAGCCCTGGCCTACAGATGCACGCGAGCCAGTGTGTGAGGACACAGATACAAAGACACACACACACAGGCATGAAAACACACAGAGACACACACACACACACACACACACACACACACACACACAGGTATGCAGACACACACACACAGATATACAGATACTCACAGAGATAAAGACAGACACACACACAGATATATAGAAACACAGACACACAGACACAGAGATAGACACAGACACACACACACACACAAATACATGCAGAGCTAACAGGAACCCTGCTCCCCGCATCGCCCACCGAGCAGTCAGCATAAAGAGAGAGCAGCCTGCCACCAGGACGTGAAGACATGCTGGACTCAGCAAGACCTTTGAAAGCTGAGGCTGGCCAAGCCACACACCCAAAGGGTGAAGGGTGGGAAGCTGGCCACATGTCCTAAGCTCAGACCCAGGCGTGGGCATGATAATGGTGAAGGTGTGGTAGGGTACAGGTTGGCATGGACAGGGCAGGCCCTGGAGACAGAGTGGGAAGCAAACCAGGTCAGCCTGGTTGAGGGACAGGGTTGCAGGCCAGGCCAGGGAGGGCCGGGAGGAGGGGCACCCTCACATGGCAGGGCCTCAGCCCAGCTCCTAAACGCCCTGCCGGAGCCAGGAGGGAGGACATTCTAAATAATGGGTAAACGGAGCCGTGGCTGCTGCACACATTCTGGGAGTGTGGTCTCAGGTGTGGGTACCACTGCCCACCCTTCTGTGGCAAGGCCGGGGGCTGAGACGGAGGCAGCCGGGCTGGCTCCTCTGTGCCTCCTGGTGGCCAGTGCAGAGGGACGCAGTTGGCCAACCAGGAGGAAGGAGGAGGCCCTTCCCCAAGGCGAGGTGCAGGAGGCCCAACACTGGCATTTGGGAAGCAACTCCCATGCGGGGGACAGAGGGCAATGGGCATGCCCTTTCCCAGCCCAGCTGGGGGAACTTGGAAGGAGGCCCAGCCCGCCCCTTCCCTGCCCCTGCAAACAAACATTCACCCACACACCGCTTAGGCAGAGGGAACAATCTCACGAGAAACATGAAGACACAACTCCTTAACCCTGCGATGATCTGACACTTACAGAAACCGGAGTGCATTGGGGCCAGACGAGCACCATCCTCCACTTCTGCCTTATCTCTGGTCCTTCCCGCCCTCCACCAAGCCAGCGTCTGCTTCATCACCTCGCCAGGTCTACTAAACTGTCCAGGCAGAAAAGCAGGGCTAGACCTACCACTTCGGAGATCTGTTTCCGACTGTTTAGGGCAGAAGTGAGTCCTCCGGCAGCCTGGGGGTCCTCACAGGTTACCCTGGAGACGAAGCAGCACAAGCAGAGTCAGTGCCCCAGGGTCACGGGGGTGGGGGTGGACTGCAGGCACTTCCTACCCATGGCACCTTCCTCAAAGGCACTTAGAACGTCCCGGCAGCCTTGGCATGGGCAGAGGCTAGGGCTCAGCTGTTGGTCTGCCTGCCCGAGGCTGGGAGGTGTTGCCTTCCAGCACTAGCTCGGCTGCCCCTCCCCCGGGCTCGGCACTGCTCCGTCACCCTCTGGAGTAACAGCACGGGGCACCTCTAAACCTCTAAGGCGCGAGGACAGGGTGTGGGAAGCACCCGAGGCTGTGGAGGGAGGTCTCAGCAGCAGCTCAGTGCACCCACGAGCGGGGGCCTGGGCTGGCTGTCCTTGGGCCTCCCTATGACACAGGGGATTGTCTATTTTGGAATGAACTCCCCCAGTTCCCTCTGGCTCCTCCTGGCCAGAGCTGCTACCAGGGAAGCCCCACGCACACTCGTGGGCGGGAAGCCTCTCTGTCCAGCAGGTGTCCTGCCGCTGCCCTCCTGGCTGCCTCCCCTACAGCCCAGGCAGCATCCGCACCAGAAGCAGAGAGCAGCAGGGCTCTCTCGGACTGACGGGGCCTCCAACTACAGCCGCCCAGGCCAGCGGGGCTGGCGCTCACTCATTCAACATCTGTGTCTACTGCCAAGTCCTCTCAGCCATATTTCAAAGCTCCTGGCCGTCCTGGGTGGTAAATAAAAGGCCTCTTTGTGTTGGCCCGTGACCAGGCCTGGATCAATCTCCCCAAATAGCTCCCAGGAGCCACTGGAATGATCCCCACGTACGACTTGTGCTGCTCGGCTGAGGCGCTCCCTGTGGTCTGGGCGCACGTGCCCGCGCTGTCCGGAGGGGCGCACTGCTGCAGTGCACTCAGGGTGCCGCTGACGCTCTCTGCCCCCAGGTCTGCGGCAACAGGAGAAATGAGGGAGATGAGAACAAAATGGGTCATGGACTTCACTGGGGTCCCAAAGTTAAGACGCCAGGTGACCAGGTGAAAGTTCTGGGGGGAGGGCAAGGGGTACACCCAGGTCTCCCTGTGCAGGAGGGGCCACGGGTGGGGTCCAGATGGAGAAGTCATTCTGAATGGCAGGGAGAGCACTGGCAGTGGGAAGGTGGCGCCCGGGGCCAGGGCCCTTTCAGGTTTCCCATGATGCCTCTGTGTCGGGGGCTCTTCGTTACCTCAATCACAATGTCTAAGGACCTGGACAATTAGTTATTTGACAAATATTTTGCAGATACCCACCATGTTCAGAACTAGGTCCTGAGTGAACCAAACTGAATCTGATGTGGACCTTGGTCTCAAGGAGTCACAGAGCAGGTGAGAGACAGACAGACAGCAGTAATACTTGAGACAGTGGACTCTGTGTGGGGGAGGGGAGACACAGGCAGGTGCAGGCTGGCAGTAGGGCACGTGCAGTGAGCAATGCCCTGGAAGCTAACGGAGGACAAGGCTGGCAAGGCAGGTGGGGACGGTTGGGAAAAGCCTTGAATGCCAAGAAAGGAGTGGGTGAAAAACATGAGACCTTTTTAAAGAAGGGAGGCAGCATAATTCAATTTGAATTTTGGGAGAATCCAGTGGCCATATGCTGGATGGACTGAAGGAGAGGAACCTGTTCTGAAAGAGAAACAGGGGCTACAAATATGAGATACTGAAAAGCCAAAAATAAAAGCTCAATTTAATTGAAATAAAATGAAGTTATAAAGATAAATATTAAGAAACTAGAGGCCCAGTGCACGAGATTCGTGCACTGGAGTGGGGGGGGTGTCCCTCAGCCCGGCCTGTGCTCTCTCGCAGTCCGGGACCCCTTGGGGGATGTCTGTCTGCCGGCTTAGGCCCGATCCCTAGGAGGATGGGCCTAAGCCAGCAGACAGACATCCCTCTCGCAGTCCAGGACCCCTCACTCCTTACCGCCTGCCTGCTGCGGAGGTAGGAGAGGCTCCTGCCACTACCGCTGAGCTTGCCAGACTTGAGCCCAGCTTCTGGCTGAGCGGCGCTCCCCCTGTGCGAGCACACTGACCACCAGGGGGCAACTCCTGCATTGAGCGTCTGCCCCCTGGTGGTCAGTGCACGTCATAGTGACCGGTCATTCTGCCTTTTGGTCGATTTGCATATTAGGCTTTTATCATATAGGATAAGAAAACAGAACAGCAGGGTGGGAGAAAGAATTTTGAGCCTGGCCAGTGTTGCTCAGTTGGTTAGGCATCGTCCAGTGAACCAAGAGGTGCCGGTTCGATTCCTGGTCAGGGCACGTGCCCAGGTTGCAGGCTTGATCCCTAGTGGGGGATGTGCAGGAGGCAGCCCATCAATGTTTCTCTCTCTCTCCCTCTCCCTTCCTCTCTCTCTCAAATCAAATTTAATAAAAGAATTTTGAGAGGGCCATGCTTATTATTTCAATACTATCCTAGCTAATAATAGACAAATATGCAAATTGACCATACCTCTGACACACCCACAAGCCACTCCCACCACCCAATCAGAGCGAGTATGCAAATTAACACAACCAAGATGGCTACAGCCAGAGAGCAAGGTTTCCTAGGTAACAGAGGAAGCCAAGCTTTCCATCTGCCCTTGCCAGGCCTAAACCTCCACTCAAGCTACAAAGTTTCAATTACAGAAGGTAAACAAATTCAAACAAATGGTAGCAGAACGGAGCTTGAGAGAGTAGGCCAGGGTTGTCCCCGGCAACAGGGGAAGCAAAGCTTTCTGCACACCCTGGCCGGGCTCACCCGCTTAAGGCTACAAAGGTTCAATTATAACCCCAACAGAAATGGCTGCCGGCCTTGGAGGGAGCCCCAGGCTTGGCTCCGCTCCAGGCTACAAAGTTTCAATTGTAGAAGGAAAATAAATTCCAGCTACCAGGGCCTCCGCTTGGGTCACCAGGGGGCGTGGCTGGCCTGCAAACCACCACAGACCCCTCGCTCAGGCCACCCCATGCCCCAAGGGAACCCCACCCTGATCAGGGACACCCTTCAGGGCAAACCAGCTGGCCCCCATCCCTGTACCAGGCCTCTATCCTATCTAATAAAAGAGTAATATGCAGATTGATCATCACTGCAACACACAATATAGCTGCCCCCATGTGGTCAAAGATCCTGCCCCCATGTGGACACAAGATGGCCACCACAAGATGGCTAGCAGGAGAGGGCAGTTGGGAGGCACCTGGCCTGCAAGGGAGGGCAGTTGAGAAGGACCAGGCCTGCAAGGGAGGGCAGTTGGAGGTGATCAACCCTGCAGGAGAGGGCAGTTAGGGGTGACCAGGCCGGCAGAGGGAAGTTGGGGGCAAACAGGCTGGCAGCAGAGTGGTTAGGGGGTGATTAGGCTGGCAGGCAGAAGCGGTTAGGGGCAATCAGGAAGGCAGGCAGGCAAGCAGTTGGGAGCCAGCAGTCCTGGATTGTGAGAGGGATGTCCGACTGCCCGTTCAGGGATCCGACTGCCCACCGGGATCAGGACTAAATGGGCAGTTGGACATCCCTCGATGGGTCCCAGATTGGAGAGGGTACAGGCTGGGCTGAGGGACAACCCCCCTCCGTGCACGAATTTCATGCACCGGGCCTCTAGTGATATAATAAATTGGCATCATACTGTGTATTTGCAGCACTATAGTCATATTTAAATCAAATGAACTGTGGAAAAGTAGTGTTTCTTGTTTCAGATTTCAGTCAACAGAATACGTTAGCTGATGTTACTTCAACAAGAGCAAGTATGTCAGTGCCGTCCCTTCTTATTTCCAAGCCAGTGGCAGACATTACCGATCAATCCCAGACTCATCTTCCGAGCCCTGAAGTGGCGACAGCACCCGCCTTAGACCTGTGTTCCAAACTGCCTGTGAGCTGAAACCTGTCTGCCATCCTCGGCCTGCCTAGTCGATATTGAGAAGGAAAGCGCTTCGACCACAAGGAATATTCCAGATAAAACACATCAGCCATCTTTCTTTAAAAAGCAAACTACTTCCTGTTCCTTGGAACACCCCCAACCCCTGCTTTCCAATGTAGGTTACAACTTTAAGTGAGGGAAAGAAGTTATGCACTGAAGGTGGTGCAATTGGTCAGGATTCAGGAATACACTTCTCCATGGGCTCCCCAAAAGGCTCTTGGGCCTTCCAACAGAAAGAGAGCCTCTGCCCCGACTCAGCCAGGAAGGGGCCTGCGAAGGAGGTCCTTCACCCCCATGAGATACTCACCCAAGCCAGCAAGCTGGGATGAGAGGGAAGGTGGGGGTGCCGTGCTCCCCACCATGGGGCTCACCACGGCAGGAGACCCCGGCCCCAGGTCTATTAAGTTGTCCTCGGTCACTTCGCTCAGTACCTGTGGGAGCAGGAGGTGCAGTGAGCCCGTGAGCCCTGGGGCCCTGGCTGAGGTTAAGCCCGCAGGCACAGTGTGCTCTCAACTCCCGCCAATACAGGAGCCAGGGGCCCTCTGTGGACCCTGGCACTGGGGAGCCCTGCCCACTGCCCCTCAGGATGTGCCTGCTGGCTCTTCCTCAGCAGCTTGTCAACAGCGTGAGCTGCTCAGTTCACCAGATATTTACATCCCAGGTCAAGGAACAGGTGAGACCACCCGAGGCGGCCCTTCCAGCCTCAGAGTCGCACGGATGCTGAGGGCGTACTTACCCCGTTACTGGCGTTTTGGACTAAGCGGCCGGACCGGAATCGCTCGAACCTATCGGGAAGGAGAGCCCCGTGAGGGAGGGTGTGGCACTGTGATACCCAGGTCCTGTGAAGAGCTTCTGGGGACCGAGGTTCCAGGAAAGGAGACCAACCAGGCCCACGTTAGGGCTGGGAGAGCAGCCCACACACGCACGTCACACGCCTTCCCCTGTGTGGGCTTCACCCATGGGCCCTGAGGTGAGGAGCAGGGTGGTGGCTGGTACATCGGGCCATTGTAAGCACCCCAGCCATCCCTTCAGACCTTGGGCTAGGTGCTCCTCCTGTCACTGGAGGGGGAGGTTGGGCCAACCATTTTATGGGGCTGCGAGGCTAAAGCTCTTTGTCACAGGGGGCAGGCCCTGGAGGACAGGCACGCCTCTGCCATGATAGGGTCCCTGGGGGCTGCGACCAGGCCACGCCCAGCCCGCTGGCTGCAGACCAGCCCAGGATGGGACTTGGCTCAGAGCAGCCACAGAAGCCTCCTCTCTTACCCGGATGGGAAACAAGAGCGATTGTGAGGGGCGTGCGGCTGCCATGACATTTAAAAGCTCCCAAATGCCACGGGCAGGGGTAGCTCAGACTCTTTTGAGCTGGACCCGGAAAAGCAGACTTCACTGGGTCCCGGCTGCTGGGGCCAGCACCTGTGAGCAGGGATCCCCACGAGGGGCACTGGTGACGACATGGTGCTGATTAGGTGTAGGAAAGACCTGTTTTCCAAGCCCTGGTCTCTCAGGAGGAGTGGAGTCCCTCGGAGTCTCCAGCCCGGAGCCTCTCCCCCGACCTGGCCAGGTCTGTGGTTGGCCGGGAGTGGCAGGCTAGTGAAAGTGCCCACACAGCTCCTGCCACCTGTTCTAGAAGGGGCTGGAAGGAGCCTGACAAGTTAAAAGTCAGGCCCATTTAAAACGGGGACCACAAGGCAAGACCAAGGGTCAAGGCACTCAGGTTGGCTCCTGTCCCCAATTGTCCCTGCTGGCCCAATGCCCTCTGCGGAAACCGTCTCACCTGTCAGCTGACAGGGCCACCTTCCTTGCTGCCTCAGCTGAAGCTGAGACAAAGCCCAGGGTTGTGACAACTACAGCAAAATCACCCTCTCAGATCCCAAATGGAAATATCTGTCACATTGACCTTAACGGGTGCCAGACCGTCATGCC
The DNA here is from genome assembly GCA_025583905.1 of Ia io. Lineage (NCBI taxonomy): Eukaryota > Metazoa > Chordata > Mammalia > Chiroptera > Vespertilionidae > Ia > Ia io. The sequence continues at coordinate 50,732,889 of JAJQQW010000020.1, read as the reverse complement.
ATGAGTCAGTGAGGGGCCAGGACCCCAAGTCTCCAGGGGATTGGGGCTTAAACTTAGAATAAGGCAGGCCTGGTTGAGGGGCCTGCAGGCGGGCGCGCCTGGGAGAGCCTGAGCCACGGGGGGAGCTGCTGGCATCATGTCTCCTGCAGCTGCGGAAGGGCTGCGCTTTCCGGAGGCTTTGGAAAGGGAGAAGAACCTGCAAGGTCGTTACCTCAAACCCGATGGTGACCCGGCTGCAGGAAGAACTAGAGGAACATGTGCTCCCTACGCAGCACCCGGCGCTCCTGCCCCTGCTGGACACTCCGACTCCCTGACATTTGCAAAGGAAAGGAAAAATCTCCTTTGTTTTAAAGATGGAAAAGAGAAAAGTCTTTTTCCTTAGTGAATATTTTTCCTTTTAATCCTTTCCAAATTCTAAGGATCTTTAAAGAGGCAGGTGCAGCAGCTCCAAGCCCGGGTGCCGGTCCTTCCCCTCCTGGGGCGGGTGGTGAGGAAGGCAGAGCAGCCGGAGGCTTGCAAAGGGCAGAGACTCATCTGCCAGCCTTCCCGCTGCTGGGCTCCCAGAACAAGAGCCATTTCCCTGTCACCTGGAGCAAATTAGCATCTCTGATGAGTAGTTTCCAAATCTAATCTGTCTCCCTTCTGTTCATGAAAGAAACCCATTCTGGCCACCAGCTTTCCGAGGGGAAGGAAGGAGCCACGCCCACCTCTCGTATCTGAGGAAGACGTTGTTGAGGTCATCGTTGACGTGCAGCAGCTCCTCGGTGACCTCCTCGTTGCTCACGTGCGAGATGAGCTCCACCACGCGCTGCTGCATGGCCCGGCAGGTCCTGTTCAGCTCCTGGGGACACACACCCGGCTAGCCTGGCTGGGCCTTCGCCACATCTATTTCCTCTGGGAAAACGTGTCCTGCTCCTTACGCCAGACAGGGAGGACATTCTTGTTCATAAAGCCAGGGGTGTGTAGGATGCCAAGTGGAAGCCCTCCCTTATTGCCCCCTTATTCCCAAGGAAACCCACGCTTGTTCCCTAGACTGACAAATGTCCAGGCCTGCAGACTGTGGGCGGGCACAGCCACACGCTGTATAAACCAGTTTTAAAATAGAGGAGAGCGTTCTTTGCAGCTGGCTTTTTCTCTTCAACAGAATGTTCCAGACAACTTTCCCGCTACTTCAGGCTCATCCCTGTGTGTGTATAAGACGTACCGCACCATTCTCCTATTTGGGACACTCAGGTGTGGCCTCTTTTGGCCAGCGCAGTGGGTGCAGCAGTGAACACTGTACATGTCTGCTATGCACCTGCACAGGACCATGTCCCACAGGTGGAGCTGCTGGCCGAACGGGGTGGCCATGTGGAAAGCTGGCTGGTCACAGGAAACGATGCTGCTAAACGATGAGATCTGTGTGTCTGCACTCGCAGCAGTGGCAGGAGTGTGTTTTACGACACCATTAGCTACTCACTGTGGAAGGGGACGAGTGCCCAGGCCTGACCATGCAGCGAAGAGCAGGGGTGGGACCGCGACAAGCCAGCTCACCACAGAGCAAGCAGACCGCGGTGAAGGAGGGCTGCTGGCACATCCGGGCCGTTCTATGCTGGCACTCTCCCAGGCGGCTCAGCCTGGGGGCTCCTTCCCTGAGAGCAGGGGCAGTTGAGGAAAGAAGCCTGGCCCATGGGGGGCAGCCCAGAAGCACCGTAGCGCAGCTGTATTTTTCAAGACAGAAGTACCTATATTGGGCAGCTGTGTATAAAAGGCAGCTTCCTGTGGAGATGCTCTGACTTGTGGGGTCCTGGGCCCTGTCCAGCTGGCTACGGACACATGGCCTCTGTCTTGGTTCTGCCCTGCTGCCAGCCCTCTGCACAGCCAGGATGCTGCTCTCAGTCTTTCTTGGTCAATAGGGACAGAAGCAAGTCCAGTGTCTGGACGTTCTGGGTTTTTCTCTGAACAGATTCTCATTCTTGGTTCTCCTAAGACTACCATTCTAGGTTTGGGAGAAGGAAGGACCATTCCTGGAAAGAGGAGGACTTTAAGCAAATCACTGGATTCTCATAACCCCTTTCTCCCTACCCCCAACCTGTACCAGCTGCACCCGGGCCAAACCAGCCCAGGTAGGTAGTGCCATCCCACCAGCAGCACCAGGCTGGGCTAGAGGCAGGAGGAGGACCTAGATCTCAAATGCTCTGAACCCGCGTCAGCCTGCACACTGAAGGGTCCCGGGTTCAATTCCAGTCAAGGGCACATGCCCAGGTTTCGGGCTCCATCCCCAGTAGCGGGCCTACAGGAGGCAGTTGATCAATGCTTCTCTCTCATCATTGATGTTTCTACCTCTCTCTCTTCCTTTCTCTCTGAAATCAATCTATATATATATAAAAGCCAAGCGACCTGAACGGTGGAACAACCAGTCGCTATGACACACACACTGGCAGCCAACAGGCCCGGTGGAGGCCCCAATTGCCCCCCTCAACCTCCCACATCCCTACCCCTCTGCCGGCCCGACCCCAATCAGCCCCCATCAGGGCGAGTGGCCAGACCCCACCTGTGCACGAATCTGTGCACCAGGCCTCTAGTAGAAATATGTAAAAATAAATTAATTAAATGCTCTGAACCCTGGATCTGCCCAGACCACCAGCTCCCATCACTGTCCTCACCGGCACCTACATTAGCGCCCCAGGCCTCCAGCACTCTCGGGCCTCTGTCCCCTGGGGAAGACAAGGGGCTGCAGAAATGGTGACCCTCTGAGAGCCTCACAGCAGGGGTTTGGGGTAACCCACCCCATGGCAGCCAGGGCAGCTCTGCTTTGATCTGTTTTAAACACTCTGGTTCTCTGGAGGACTTTATTTGTGGAGAAGAGTTCCAATCCTTGACAGAAATGTTTGGGAAGAGGCATATGGTTTCTGAGGCCTCTGCTAGCTCTCACCCTGGACACGGGAGGCAGGGATGCCATGGCTGTAAGCAACAGAAACACCTGCTTTGGCCTTGCACTTGCTGCCTTGCCCCCTCCACCGCCAGGGGGTGATGGGGAAGCAGCCCTGACCCCCTCAGGAGAGCCTCCCCTCCCCGACCCCAGAGGAGCACCCAGGGAGTCCGGCCTGGGGTCTGAGTCAGAGAGAAAGCTTTACATGTCCATGCTTTCACCTTGTAAGTTACTGTCTTAAAACAAAATTCAACAGGAAAAGACAAAGAGCTAGATGGTGAGAGGAGGACTAGAATGTTAAGATTTCTGCCACCACAGCACCAGCCAACACTGCATGGTCTCCACGGGGTCACCCACAGCCAGGCTGCGCCGGTGCCGTGGGAGACCTTGCTCTGCCTCCCCTGCCTCCAGACCTCCAGACAGAGCAGCTCCGTCCTCACACAGGGAGCCCGCCCGCCCGCTCACTCGCTCACTCGGGCAGCAACAGCTGGGACGAAGTTCTTAAAGGGGACAATCTGGGCTTTGGCCTCCTTCTGGGTCTGGTTCTCAACAGAGGGAGGACAGCTGTTACTGTTCTTTGTGCAAAGCCCTCACCTGTCAGAGCATCTTATTAAAACATCCGCTTTTCTGTCTAATTGCTCTCAATGACTTGATCCTTTCTTCAAGGGCATGCACGTCCCCACCTCACAAAACAACTCCTAGGTCCTCGCTCTGGGTGTCCTCCGAACCTCCTCCTGGACCCGGGGAGCATAGAACACCTGCTCCTAGAGCTGCGGTGGGGGGGGGGGGGGGGTGGAGGGGGGTGTGAGAAGAAGTTCTTTGTTGAAGAGAAAGGGGAATAATGAAGCTAAACGTGTAGAATAAACTAGATTTCTCCAGAGAAAACGGTCCTGGCCACCCAGTCTTTTGTTGAAATGAGATGCAGGAAGAGGGGAGCGAGAGGGCGATGCCTACACCTCCTCTTTGCGGACAGCGTGCAGGTAGGTTTTCCACCATCGGTGGCTGGCCGTAGGAATGCCCTTGTTAGCATCACTGAATTAATTTAAAGTTATTAACTGGAGACAAAGTTCAGAAAGCTAATGTGAAAGAGACAGAAGGCACCAAACGACAGCACCAGGCTCACTAGAGTCCAGAGCAGGGACTCCAGGCCGCAGCGAAGGGCAGACCTCAGCAGCGTGGGTGCAGCCCGCGCCAGGCCCCACACAGTGCCTGTGCGTGGGGGTGGGGGTGGGGGCAGAGATGGCCAACAGCACGGGAGAAAGAGACGAGGGTTCTCAAGGGATGGAGCTCTCAACTTCTAACGTCCGTCCCCTGCTGAGAACTGCCTGGCCATCCTCAAGGTGGGCTGCTCACAGCCTCACCTGTACCCCGAGACTGGGTCACGGCAGTCTCAAGCATTTAGGGTTCTGCCGTGTGAACGTGGGATGTGTTTCTGCTGGTGTTAGGGACGGACAGGGCAGCAGATACAGAGAGACAGGATGGAGCTTGATGTGCCGACAAGAACCACAGAAGCTCCTGTGGCCGCCGTGCCTGCGCCCGGCACTGGGCAGCACTGCAAACAGGATCCCCATCCTTCCCTGGTGATGGTGATCCCTCCACGCTCCATGGGCTGGGGCCTGTGAGCATCACCAGCTCTTCAGACCGAGGTTGAACAGTGGCGCCTCGGCCCTCGCCCTTCCTGCCCTGCTGTGCTGCTCCCCATGGGCTGATTGACAGCTGCCGTTGATAAGAACAGTGAGGCGGGAGGGACTCAGCGTAGGTGTGGAGCTGGCTGCTGCCTGGAGGTCTCCAGCCCAGAGCAGAGGGCCCCACACACTGAGGAGCTGCTGGGTCCCTCTGAGGCTTACTTTCCCGGGAGCTCCCGAGAGGCTGACAGGGCAGGCGAGTGGAGTGGCCTCAGCCTCCTTCAACCACAGGAACCACCGAAGTCCTCAGGCCCAGAGCTCCCGGGCGGCTCTGCCCTCTGCAGGGTTGCGGCGAGGCTGCACCAGAACGGCTCTGTGACTCCCAGGAAGCGATCGGGACGAAACCCACCCATCATCATGGTCTGTTACCCAGTGTGTCCAGGGCTGACACCTCCAATTTCCTCTCTTCCCATTTCCTCCGCCTCCTACCCAGCAGCTTACACTCGAGATCGAGTGGCTTTTGTTGGCGTGAACATTTGGGTTGGTGACAAAAGCGTTTACTTCCATGGCCCTGGCCAGTACTGTGAGCTGACAGCTTCTACTCAGCCATCTGGCTGCCCTCCACTTCCACTAAGGAGTCCTGGGCACGGCCTGATCCTGTCACTTTCCAAGCAGCCTGTGCCGTTTTCCCACATGGAATGCTCACCGTTTGGTCTGACCTCGGCCCTTGGGAGACCCTGCCTGGCTGGCTTCTGATAGATGGGGAGGAAGAGGAGGAGAGATGTCAGGGATAACTGAAGAGTTGGCCGGCAGCCGGGGCCATGTCTGTGCACACAGAGCGCCCGACTCCCGAAGCCTCCCGCTGTACCAGAGCCGCTCTTTCCGTTTGATTTAAAGGCAGCAGCGAGGCTGGGAGGCTCAGAGTTGGAACAAAACAGAGGGAAGGAAAACGTCATAGGAAGCAACCTATTTTTGAAGACTGTGAGCTGACACCAGGAGATTAGGTTCTGTGTGTCTTGGCTCCTGGGCTTGTTTTAGAACACACGCACACACGCACTGGCACACAGAACATCCCTGCTGTCTGGGTCTGCTCGGCTGTCTGGAAGCAGGCTGGCTTTGTTCAGCCCCCACCCCCGCTGCCAGGAGCTCAGCTCTGTCCACTGCAAACCCCTTGTCAGCAGGAATTCTGATGCTGACACAGCGCAGAGCTCCTTCAAGCAGCCCCCTCAGCTTCCGTCGCTTCCGGACTAATCGCAGATCCCAGTGCCTCCGGGAATGCCTGGAAGAACCCACCACCCAGGCGGGAGTGGAGGCCAATACGCAGTAATGGGTGCTGGGTCCCCTGGAGTGTGGCATGTGGACAGCTGGACCTGCTCAATGAGGCAAGCCCGGTCTGCTGCAGGTCTCTGAGGTCGCCTTGCTCGGCTGGCAGAGGGTACTCATCTTGGCTTCAAGAGCAGCCTGATGCTACAGTTTCGTGGAGATGAGCCGTGTCTCCAGCGCTCAGCGGCCAGCTCCTCAGAGCAGGTCTCGGCACAGCATCTCGGTGCCTCTTGGGCTTTGCTCTGTGTTAGGCCCTGAACAGGCTCCCACCCCTGCTCACCCCGCAGGAGCTGATGGCTTCGAAGGATGAAGGGGGCACGGCAAGAGATGGCTGTGTGCATTCCTGAGGACCGGCCATCAGACCGAGCCTCCACAGGCTGCAAGTGTGTGCCAACAGCAGGTAGGATGTGTGGCACTTAGGGGGCCAAGACTGACAGCCTGAGGCCAGACGAGAATAGCAACACGAGGCCTGCTTGTGCACTCACGCCAGTTCGCTAGGCCAGTCTGGCTCCTGATTTGTTGACTCAAGCATCTTGCCTCCCACTGAAAAGATCTGGCACCTGGGAGTCTACCGCACCCTCTTTCCACCCCTTCAGAGCGGCACTGCTTCTAAGGCGGTGCCAGAGCCTGAGACGGGAGTGGCGGGCCGGGAAACAGGCCCGAGGCAGGGTCTCTGGCTCTCACACAAGGGCCCCCCGCAGGCCAGCCCTGCACCCAGACCCCTTTCATGCACACTGCCAGGTCCACAAGCGGCCAGAGGAGGAGAGGCCAGTTAGTGACAGAGCCTCAGGACCACGGTGTGAGCAACCTCCGCCTGGGGATGGGTGCTCAGTGTCCAAGAGAAGAAAAGGGGCTTCAGCTGCCCATGGCCTGGGGGTCCGGGGAAGGCGTGACGAGGAGGGGAGGCTGATGATGTTAGGGGTGCAAAGCAACACACAAAAATCTTACACATAATAACATCTCAACCACATTTGAAATAAACATCAAAGCACTGACGATGGCTATTTGTGGATGCAGCATCAGAGAAAATTACTCTTTTCTCCTTTGAACTTCCTTTTTCTTTAGATGAGCATGGATTCTGCAATTGGCATTTTATAATCAGGAAAAAATGTTACTAAGGAAAATAAAAAAGAGAGAGCCTGGTACTGGCCTCTGTCATTTCTAGGAAGTGTGAGGCTGGGTCTGGGCCTACATGGACTCGGCCACTCTCTCACTACTGTGCCCCTGGGCCCAGAGCCCCGAGATGAGGCCCCCTCACCTGTAGCAACTCCAGATCAGATGAATCTTCCTGCCCAGGGACCATTTCCGTTAACATCTCAGACATGACTTTTGTGTTTCCTCGAACAATGTCCAGTTCGCTCCGCAGCCTGGCGATCTGCTGGCCCAGAGGAGGGAAGCGGGAGGGAGAGGTCAGTCACTGTGCCTGGCAGGGACGTCACCCTCAGGCCGCGCTTCTGAAGGAGTGCAGCAGCAGCAGCAGCCTCTTGTCTCCCTCTGGGCCAGAGAGCACTGACGGGGGAGGGAGGCCACCCAGAGAGCCCGGTCACCCGTTGGCCCCTGACTCTGCCCAGGACTAGGAGGCAGCACTGGGCAAGGAGAGTGCTCTGGGCCCACAGAACCAAGCTGGTCTGCAGCCCCTGCTTCCCTGCCCTGGGGCAGGGACTCACCCTCAGGCCTCTGCCTCTGCTCTTTCAAGGGAAAGGTGGGGGTGTGTGGTCCCCAGTCCCTTCAGCTCTGGGAGCCCTGCTGAGGAACCCAATAGTTATAGACTCTGGCTCCCAGCAGCTTATCCTCGAAATACTATGTTCTTCTGAGAGGTTGGCCAGTGTTACTCACACTTGCCTGATGTGGCAAGAGTGAGGGAGAGGCACGGAGAGAAAACCACAGGGAAGGCCACTCCCTACCAAAGGGTAACGACCCCTTGAAAGCTACCCAACCTGCCCACCCAACAGGGTCCCCAAAGCCTTCATCTCTCCTGCAGCAGCAGCACCAAAGGATGGACCTTAATCTCCGAGCCTCAGTTTCCCCACCTGTGAGAGGGAACTAGGAACTCCCAAGTTGTGCAGGGTTGCTGCGGGTAGCTGATGTGAAAATGCCCCCTCACCCGTGTCGGCATACGTATACCCAACACTGCTGGGATGTGCAGAGAGCTGGACCACAGACACTCTGACCTGCACTTGACACTGTGCTCAGAGGCCTCCCCTGAGCCTCCCCACCTCTTCCTACAGGCCCGCCCCGCGCCCCCCACCCCCGCCGCCCCAGTCTGTGCCCAGCGCCTGGGACAGGGCCTCAGCTGCACTGAGGCCTGTGCCCTCGGCACAGGGACAGGGACAGGAGGCTCAAAGCATGTTTACTGGCTGGACAGATGGGAGGGATGGCCCACCAGGGGGGCAGGCCAGGTCCTGGCAGGCTTCTTTCTGCTTCGGGCTCTGCCTGATGGGTGGACGACCCAGATCTTGGCTGAGAAGAGGCTTCTGACCAGGAGGCCCAGGACTGCACGGTTAGAAGCCACATGGGCTCTGAAGCCCTGGGTCCTCCAGGCCCGGCTGGTCTCCTGCTGCCTCTGCTTTCGTTCCCCGGGGGCCACACTCATGCCCGTCATGCATTCCAAACCCTCTCTCCACTGTTCTGGCTGCTGAGGGCTCCCCTCACCCCGCGCTCCCACACAGACTGCGGAGGGCCTCGGGCCATCCAACTTCAAACATGGCTGCCTCCCCTCTGAGCAGAAGGGGCACAGTTCTGCCCATGGGGGCAGGTCCTGGTCATGGTAGGTGATGAAAAAGGGCACAGTTCAGTGAAGTGAGGCCCACAATCAACGTAAACGTGTTTCAGCTATTGGCTTCAACAGTCTCTCCTCAGCAGAGCACACAGAACTTGGGTGCGTATACCCTTCAACTGCCCTCAGGCCCATGACTGCCCCGCAGGGAAAGAGGGAAGGGTTACGGGCCCATTCTACAGACAGGAGGCACCCTGAGGGCTAAAGGATGGCGAAGCCCAGCGCCTCCTAGTTGGCCTCTCCCTCCTCCTGCCCACTCCCTCCTGGGGCCCTGGCACAGCACGCCCACAAACCAGGCAGAATCATCTGCCCTCTGTTTAAATGAGGCCCCAGAATGATGACATTGTCACAGATACTATGTGAGGAGTTTTAAAATATAAACATTGGATGGATTTTTTTCAAGTCTGACTAATTCTCAAATTTTAAATAATGGAAATGCTAGAGATTCACCTAAAGATCAGTCTCTACATTTCACCAAGAAACCCAGGTTGGGGTTAAGGGCTTTGCTTCCCGGGAGGTCACTCAGGGAGGCAGGCAGTGTTGGGGTGAAGCAGGAAGAGGCTTCCTAAAGGCTCCCTGCCCGGCCTCTGCCTCACAAGAGAAGTCCACCCTCTCTGCACGCACATAGGCTGTTCACAGCTCTGTCCATCCCTGTGCTCTGCCTCACCCCTGCCCCGGCTTCTTCCCCACTCCCACCCTGCACTAGCCCAACCTCCAGCCGTCGCCTGCTGTGCACTCTTTCCTCTGGCCTGCACCAACCCCACCCACCCACCCCACACAGTGCCCCTGGCCCCCACCGAGCCCCCCATCCCTTACCCCCTCTGCCCCCGCCCCACGCCCACCAACCCTGCCCTGCACGGTGCCTGGCAAGGCCCCTCTCCAGCTTCAAGACCTTCAGCAGCAGCAGCCCCCACGCCCCCCAGGCTGCCTTCCAGGCACTGCTCAACTCTGGGCTCAGCACCTGGACACTGCTCCCACATCAGCATGACCACAGCCCTGACTGTCTTTGCACCTGTCCCCCCCTGGACTGCGAGTCCTCAGGAGAGGGACGGGCCCTTTCCTCTGTGTGTCACTGACACCTCCCATGTCTCTGGGAGGGCGAATGAGGGCAGAACTGGCTTGCCTGTGCCTAGTGTATGCAAGTACCTGTTCTGCATTGGCTGTGATGGGGCCGGTCACACTCAGAGCCGGGGCCTGCGCAGCGGAGAAGGGAGGAGGAGGCGAGGAAAAGGAGCTGGCACTTGTCCTCTGCTGCGCCTGGGACCTGGGCATGGTGGCAGCTGGATCCACTTCAGGGACACTCTGGCATGGCAACGACAGAGTCCTCTGTTCACTGGGGCTGCCTGCGCAGTGGGACCTGGCACCTGCCCCACCCAGGGCAGCACTAGCTGCAGCACCTGTGAAGAGGGGGCCCTCTGCTCCCAGTATTTCCCTCTGAGCCCTCCCAATGGCCCCTCCCTCTGCTTCCCCACAGCCAACCCCAGACCCCTCAAAAGGTGGCAGGGAGAGCCTTAGCGCTCTGTACCCCATTACTAGGGCCGCCTAGGGATCCTTAGTTGGTACCAGAAGATTACATTTTGGCTTTTACAAGTAGACTAATATAAATAGTAATTATGCAACTTACTGAACGTTCTTTGTAATTACAGGAACAACAACATAGTTCTGTATCATCTATCTATATAAAAGGCTAATATCCTAAGTGCCCTTCCCTCCATCCGGGTAATGACATCACGTAGCAATGCCCGGCTTCCTCTCCCTAGCAACGACTAGCCTCCTTGCAGTTTCTTTAGCTCAGGAACATGACTTGCTTTATAGCCAGGTGGAAACATTTTACACTTTAACCAAATGTCTGTGAAGCATTTTCCCGTTCCTCATCTCATTTGATCCTCACAGAAGTCCTGGAGTAGGTAGATAGGAAACTCAGGGGAATCCTATTTTCTTTTCATTAGCTGGAAAACGGAGATTTAGAAAGCTTAGAAACTTGACCTGACTGAAAAGAAGTAAGAAATGGTGGACCTTGAAAATGACTTCAGGTTTTTTCACTGTGCAGAATATAGTCAAACACTGCTGCAAATTAAATATTTTACCCTTTGTTCTCCCTGCATGATCTACAATAATAATCTGCTTCGTGTTGATATTTACTGCTCTGTTGCTGACCATTACCTGAAAGAGAAGTTGGGGTGCTTCACTGGGCTGGAAAAAGTGTAGCTACATCAGAAAGCAGGTCTAATTAAGCAAGTTTATTCCATGTATATAAAATGCTAAGTTGACTCATGCATGTGCGATACATATAAAGCTCTCGCTGGCACCAATCGCACGAATGCGTTTCAATCTGTCATTGTCGATCGTGAAGTTGGTTGACACTTCTATTATAGAGAAAGGGTGAATAGCAACATTAAAATATTTCTTCTAATTAATTTCCTTTCAATGTGCATGAATCTGTGCACTGGGGCACTAGTTATTAGAAGAATAAAACAGGTTATGTTTATTCCACAAGGCACAGTGTTTGGAAGGTCATTCTGAAAACACTGCTCTGGAAAATACCATTCCTCGTGCTTCCCTTTGGGCATCTCTGATAACCTCCTGAGCATGAACGGTGCTCACACGACAAGACCTGCACCAGCTGATGCCCTCCTCGCCCCATTTCAGAGATGGGGTGATAGGGGCCAGCAAGGCAGTGTCCTGAGCCCTGGCTCCCCAAGGCAGAACGGATCCCAGCCCACAGGGTACACACTAGCTCCCGGGAAGGGTGGCCAGCCTCTCCTGCAGGCTTTTAATTCTGCAGCACAGGGCCGCGTTGAGGGCTTCCGTGGCAGGCCTCTACATGGCCTTCCATGGGCTTTGAATCCCAAGGTGTCTGGGCTGATGCCAAACGCTCCCAGCTCTCAGTAAATTTTAGAGCCATTTGATAATGGATCCATTTAGAGCATCTGCTAGCTTGTACAGCTGGGAGACCCCAAGCTGCTCTCTGCCCAGCTCAGTAGCACACTCTTCTCTGCACTGCCAACACCGCTGTGCTCCTATTGTCCAGGGGATGCTGGCCCCACCCATTCCTGGGGTCTCTGAAGAGCAGGTGCTAATGACCCTCAGAGAATGGCTTTCCCCAGCAGCCATTTCCATGAGAATGTCTGAAATGATCCCTCTATTATGCTCTTCCACAGGCAGGATGAAAACTGGGGGAGACACTGCAGCCACTTAATCACTATTAGCCAGCTGTCTCACTCCTGCACTCCCCTTGTTATTAAAGAGAAATGCCCTCGAGCTTCAAGACAGCGTGATGACAAGCTGAATAATTCAAATGGAGCAGCAGAGGGGCGGTGGCCATGGCTGCCTGTTCTGCAATAGGCCTTTCTAGAAAATGCCAGCTGGGAGCTTACCCGTTGCGGTGTGTGTATGGGAGACAGAGCGTCCAAATCTGCATTAGGAAACTCAACCCCTTTCCTCTTCAGCTCCTCGTATATATGCACAACACCCGTGAGGTCAGGACTGCTTCGAAAGGCATCGGCCCACGCCTGGAAGGATAAAGGAGGCCTGTTAGGAAGCGTATCTTGAGGGCTGTCACGGTGCCTGAACACCCACCTCAGCCCAGCTGCTCTCTCAGAGGCCAGTGTTCCCCTGGACCCCAAAGCGAACTGCCCTGGCTAACTATCCTGTCCCTCTCCCCCTGCCAGCGCTGCGACAAGACAGGTGGCAAAATCTTGGTTTTTCAATGGTGCTGTTGAGCATGAACAAAAACATAAAACTTAATTTAGCATCTGTATTTCTTGGAGAAGAGACAGAGAAATAACACGCAAGCTCTGCAGTGCATCCTAACATGCAGGCATTTTGCAAGGAAATCAATTCCTGGTGAGTTTAGTTGAGCAGAGGCCGCCACCACGCCGCAAGCTTGCTCACCGTTCCCCACACTGCTGTGTGGGGTTCTCGTCAGTGAAGGCAGGAACCACAGGTAAATCGACAGGAAGGAGACAGTGGCGTGTAGCTGGGAAAGGCCCCTCTAGGTCTCCTCAGCAGATGCGAGGACCCTACAGCTGAGCCGGCCTCGCCCGGAAGAGGTGTCTGGGGCTCGGGGGGGCGGGGGGGAGCCCATGCTGCCCACAATGTCAACACACACGTGCCCACACAGAAACACACAGGAAAGCATGAGCACTAGTTTCCTTTACATGAAAACAGCACAGAGAGGAAAGAACACAGATTTAAATGGATTGCCTCTTACCACTGATTCATGAAACGCTTTAAAAATTAAGAAAAATCTGTTCTTTGGAAGTTACAGAATACATTTTATTTTTTAAAGTATATTTTTATTGATCTCAGAGCGGAAGGGAGAGGGAGAGAGAGATAGAAACATCAATGATGAGAGAGAAGCATTGATCGGCTGCCTCCTGCATGCCTCCTATTGGGGATGGAGCCCGCAACCCAGGGATGTGCCCTTGACCGGAATCGAACACGGGACCCTTCAGTCTGCAGGCTGACGCTCTATCCACTGAGCCAAACCAGCTAGGGTCAGAATACATTTTTAAAAAGTATAGCCAAACAGCTCTCCCAAAATGGGACTCGGCTCTTCAGAGTCACCCATCACCTTACAAACTCCCAGGGGAAGGCGGAGCCTCAGGGGCCAGGGGCCTGTGCTAATTCTGTTGCTGTCTCCAGCATTCAACTGCCTCCCGGCTCCAGCAATGTTCCAACCAATCCTGAGGCAGCCAGGGCAGCGCTATCGCTGACCAGCAGACCCACTTGAAGTGAAAAGGTCAGCTTCCAAAATGCCTTGTTAATTACAAGTGATGCATCTCACTTAATAGAAACATACTGTCAGTCTGGCTTCCTTGATCCGCTTATTTAATTTGCACTCAGGGGTTTAACCCTGCATCAGGACAGCCCCTGTTGGGTTGGCTGACACTTCCCTCAGGATTCTGAGTTGGGCAGAGGTGCCTGCTGAGGCCTGCCTGGAATCCCAGCTGGGGAGCAGTCACAAAAGGCCTGCCCCCTGGGAAGTGCCCCCGAGCTCCATCTCCCACCAGCTGCTTTGGCCTCAGCCACCTGATTCACTCCAGCTGAGGCCTGTGACCTAGCTTCCCATGCACTGGCAGTTGAGTTTGGGCCTAACCGCCAGCGCCCATGCCTTGCTTCACAGCTGCTGAGGGAGCGGGAGAAGCAGCATGGCAGCTCCTCCTGGGGCTGCGCTAGGCCTGTTTCTATGGGAGGGCAAACAGCTCAGGGAACCCCTTGTCATTCATGTTGCTTTCCATCCAGCTAACTACGAGACGAGAAGAATGAAGATTAAAAAACCATCACTCTTCTCTCCAGTCAGCTGAGAACTCTTGGGGCATCTGCCCAAACAGCGTGTCAACAGACCCCCTTCCATGGCTCCAGGCAGGGAGGGGAAAGACACACCCCACATTGGCCCATCAGCTTCTCCCCTCCCAGGAGTCTGGCCTGGGCCTGGGGCCTGTGGTTGAGACCGTCCGTGGATGTGGCCCTGGGAGTCAGTCCTGTGCCAGCCCCAACCTGTGTACAGAGAAGGTGCAGGTGTGCCTAGAGGTGAGACATGCAGGAGATTTGGAGGGTTTTCTGATCACTTCTGTCCATTCCCCCGGCCCCACACACCCCAGGGTTGTAGGTAGCCCTGCCTCTTCATGACAAACTTTCCTCTTTGCCTAGACAAGCTGGAGTTGGCATTTGTTATTTGCAACCAAGCAGCCTTGGCTAACCCACCCCTTCCCACCTGCTGCTATTTCACCCCTGTGGGGCCCCTGAGCAGGTTAGGTGCATTCTCTACTGAGCAAGATTCTGGTGCCAAAGGGAATGGGCATGGGGCGGGGCACCTGTAAAGGAACAGCCCTATGGGGAAACACAGAAGAGGGGGACATCCAGAGATGCTCTGTGCCTCTAGTATCTTGCTGGGTCAACGACCAAATACCTGTGTTCCTGTCTCCTTCCCACCAGGTCACACCTCTGAAGGCATACACTGAATCCCGCCCCTGCTCAGGGAGAGCAGCCAGCACTGAATCCTGTCCTCGTGGTTACTAAGCACCTTAGTGTCCTACTTCAGAGAACAGAGGAAGGTGGCCACTTCGGCTAGCAACAGACTGTGATGACACGATAAAGCAGGGGCCCCTCTGACCCAGGACTTGGAGAACCTGTTTCAGGGGAGGTGGAAACCGCCAGGGGCAGAGGCGGTGGAAAGCCACCGGGGAGCAGTGACCGGCAGTGTTGGCCCTCTGACGGGCCCTGGCTGGTTAGTGACTCAGTGGCCACCTCCCTGCTCTTCACGTAGTTCTTCCTTTTCCCACCTGTGCGCCTACAGTGTCAGGAGTTGAAAGACCCAGAGGAAGGTCTATTAAGGGGGAAAAAAGAAAGTTATGCTTTTATTTCCTTTGTTCCTTTGGATTGTACGCCGAAGTCCAGACTAAAACCTTATAAAACATGAACCATATCCTATTCATTTCTGTATCCCTCAAGTTTTGACAGTTTTAAATCATCAAATTTCAGATAAATAAACGATTACTGATTTAAACTATGGGTTCTATTCTCTGGACAAAAGAAAGCTTCTGTCATCTTCTGCTTCTGCCCCTGAACCAAACTTCCTGTTCCCAGTGGCAGGGTCTGGAGAGCTGCCATCCACACAGATTCGGCCATCAGTTCTCTGACACCTTCTAAGAACACAACAGCCTCCCTGCCCCAGCCCAGCCCCATCAGCTCACTTTCATCAATGGAAAGAGAGTACAGTCAAACCTCAGTTTTTGACCAAGTTGTTCACGGAAACATTATCTTGGTTGTTGAACAAAACTTCGATTTTTGATCCAATAACCTGTATGGTTAGTCACATGTTTCCCAGGCAACAAACAAAGGAGAGAATGCACGAGTATGAGTCAGCTGACTGCTTAACCTTGTGTTGTTAACATCTCAGGAAATTGTGCTGTGAATATCTTCGTGTTTTTTTGTTTTGTGGCTGCTTATTATTAAACACCTACAGTAAATTATCCTGGGTGCTAAGAATGTGAGTGATAGCAGCAAAGTAAAAAGGAAAGTTGTGAGGCCCGGCTGGCATCAACCCAGGAGTCAAGAGGTCATTAGTTTGATTCTGAGTCAGGGCACATGGTTATGGGCTCGATCCCCCACAGGTAGGAGGCAGCCGATCGATGTGTCTCTCTCATCGATGTTTCTATCTCTCTATCCCTCTCCCTTTCTCTCTCTAAAAGTAATTTAAAAATATGTTTTTAAAAGTTGTGAGAACAACGATAGAGCTTAAAAAAGAAATAATTGCGAAGTATGATAGAGGTGTTCATGTGTCTGACCTGGTTACCGAGTATAGCAAGGCAAATAGCACAATTTTAAAACATGAAGAGGCCATCAAGAGTGCTGATGTTGCTAAGGGTGTGAAAGTGCTCACAAAACAATTGTAGGCAACTAAAGAGTTAGAAAAATTGTTGTTGGTTTGGATAAACAAAAAGCAGTTAGCCAGTGATAACATTTCAAAGGCAAGATCTGTGAAAAAGCGAAGCCGCTGCACACTGACCTCCCGAAAGACCCTGGAGCCAGGGCTGAGGCTGAGGCAGGCTGCAGGGCTGCCGGGAAAGTTAGGGGAGAAGGGGCACTCGTGGTGGAGGGAGCGTGGGGAGGCTGCCAGCTCTAACAAAGCAGCTGCTCATGATTTCCTGACAGGACTTTCAGAATACGTGGAGGCCGAGGGGTTTGCTCCCAACAAGTGTCCCACTGTGACGAGACAGGCCTCTCCCGGGAGAAAATGCCCGCGGACCCACCACGCAGGAGAAGTCATCGCCGGGACACAGCCAGAGAAGGACCGGCTGACGGTACTGTTGTGGGAACTGAAGCCTCTGCTCGCCCACCATTCCGAAAACCCCCGAGTTTTCAAGAAAAATAATGCCATGAAAAACAAGTGGAATGTGGAGGGCTAGCAGCAAAGCATGGGTTACCAGGCAGTTTTTATTGAGTGGATTCATGAAGTGTTGGCCCCAAGTGTGAAGAAATACCTCCAGGAAACACAACTGCCACTCAGGGCACTTCTTGTCATGGACGAGGCTCCTGCCCACCTCCAGGCTTGGAGCCAAGCTGCTGGAGGAGCACAGCCTCATCCCTGCTGGGTCCTCACCACCCACAGCCTCGCCCCTACTGGGTCCTTACAGCCTCACCCCTGCTGGGTCCTCACCACCCACAGCCTCACCCTTGCTGGGTCCTCACCACCCACAGCCTCGCCCCTGCTGGGTCCTCACCACCCACAGCCTCGCCCCTGCTGGGTCCTCACCACCCACAGCCTCATCCCTGCTGGGTCCTCACCACCTACAGCCTCACCCCTGCTGGGTCCTCACAGCCTCACCCCTGCTGGGTCCTCACCATCCACAGCCTCGCCCCTGCTGGGTCCTCACCACCTACAGACTCACCCCTGCTGGGTCCTCACTACCCACAGCCTCGCCCCTGCTGGGTCCTCACCACCCACAGCCAGCGCCCCCCCTGCTGGGTCCTCACCATCCCACAGCCTCGTCCCTGCTGGGTCCTCACCCTCACCCCTGCTGGGCCTCACCACCCACAGCCTGCTGGGGTCCTCACAGCCTCACCCCTGCTGGGTCCTCACCACCCACAGCCTCGCCCCTGCTGGGTCCTCACCACCCACAGCCTCATCTCACCACCCACAGCCTGGGCCCCTCACCACCCACAGCCTCACCCCTGCTGGGTCCTCACCACCCACAGCCTCACCCCTGCTGGGTCCCCACCACCTAACAACTCCTCCAATCCAGCCCACAGACTAGCAGGTCATTTCTAACTTAAGGAACTCTACACAAAGGCCCTGTTCCAGAGGTGTTTTGAGGTGACCTCTGACACTGATTTAACCCTCAGGAGGTTCTGAAAGGAACACTTGAATATCCTCACTCGCTTGAGGATCACAGACAGAGCATGGGGGAGTGTGTTCCAGAACCACACAATCAGTCAGGAAGAACCTGTGCCGAAAGAGCCTGTGAGGGCTGTGAGGGGGAGCCTGTCTGTTGTGGAGGACACTGTGTCTTTGGGCAAGTCCATGGCTTGAAGCGGATGGTGATGGGGAGGAGTTGGTGAGGACACAGCACTGAGCTGACCACTCTGCGACCTTCAGAGGAGCAGCCACGGCAGCTGAGGAGTCTCTTCAGAGGAGGGGGTGGGGAAAGGGAGGCTATTCCTACTCCACGCATCAAGGGAATGCTGGGAAATGGGGAGAAATGCAGTTTTATTGAGAAATACAATCTGACAAAGAAGTAGCAAACTGTGCGATGAACTTGTTCAGTGACAGTGCAGTGTTTCACTTCAGGCAAGTGTAAAAACACAGGCAACACAATCATTGGATGGTTTTTAGTGGGACAGAGGCCCAGTGAGCCTGAAGCAAGTTCTAGTGGAGCAAAGAGGCGAAAGAGAAAGAACCCCAGAATAGCCACCTGGCGTTTTTTATGGAAGGAGCTCCCCTTCCAAACAATGACATCCCGCCTCCCCTTCACCCCTCCACCCCCCATCGTTCCACCCTCCAGCTCGCCACCCCTCCTCCATATCCAGTCATCAATAGCGGCAACATTAAAGGCAGTTCTAGTGTGTATGTAAAGTTTCATTTTTTACTGTAAATTTCATTTCCTTTTTGTTAAATTTTAATGTCCTTTTTGCTTATAAAGTATTTATAGATTAAACAGTACTGTATATAAGCATGTACTGTATATAAGAAAGGTTAAAACAGGGAATCATATGGCGGACTGAGCTGGATTAATTCAGTTTACATTATTTCTAATGGCAAAAATGATTCAGTTTTCAAACAAATTGCTTCTCGAACAGCCTTCTGGAACAAGTTAAGTTAGAACCGAGGTCCCACTGTGCTGTCAGACCCTTGCTGCGGCAACAGGGCGGGGCGGGGCGGGGCGGGGCGGAGAAGCAGCAGAGGCATGCCCTCAGCGAGGCTTCGCTAGCAGGATGATCACTGCTGTTTCTGCAAACAGCACCGGGGGAAGGCTGAGGGATGGCATGAAATGGAAAAAACGCAGCCACAAGAAGGCCAGCCATGGATCATGAGGAGGGAAAAGCTGCAGTGGCAGGAAGTTCAAAGGCAGGAGTGACGGAGCTGGCAAGCTGCTCGGGAGGCCACTCTGCTCTCAGCATCCTTCCTCCCAGGCGACCAGGGAGACGGGCTCCCTCCTGAAAGGCAAAGCCCACCGCCCCACAGCGGGGATGGGCCCACTGAGCATTCACACGGGGACTGGCCAGCCCACTTCCCAGCAGCTGGGCGCTGAGAGCAGAAAGCAATGTCAGCTGGCCACAGCTCCGCACCCACACTCAATCTAGCTGCATTGACATGAGGGCCTGCTGCACACCCAAGCTGGCCAGAGAGCCAGTGGTCTGGCACCCCCAGCCCCTCCTTGTCTCTCGGTGGGAGCAGCACTTGCTCTCCCAGGGGGAATTACCAGACTCTCTGGGAGGCTTTATTTACATTTAATAAGCAAATAAAATCACCTTCTTTTCAAAGGGTTAAAAATGATTGACAGCCTCTGCATACTCATCAGATGCGCTGTGATGAAGAAGGTGCCGCCCACTGGTGAGGGCGTGAAGAGGTTATAGCACTATGATCCGGTGCGTGGGCACTCCCTACCACCAGCAATTGCACGCCTAGCTGTGAGGCTGAACTCTCTGAAGTTGCTAATATTCTACCATTCTGACCAACAAAGATGGCAGTTTCACCTATTCGACCAACAGATACCCAACAAAGTGATACATATGTCACCCAAGGACACGTGCTAGAGGCTCCCAGCAGCATCTTTCGTACCAGCCCCTGAACAGCAAATGCCCCCCGCAGCGGGAGGATGATGAACCACGGCCCGCCCACAGGCCCAGCGCAGCAAGGTGTGCAGTGGGAAAGGAGGCCATGGCCAGTCCCCGTGTGAATGCTCAGTGGCACGGTGAGGCCCTCAAAGGCAGCACGGCCAGACACACAGACACAACAGCGCTGGCACAGAGACTGCCAGGTGAAGTTCCATGGAAGAGCCCATCTAGGCCCTATGCTGTGAAGCGGAATATGATGCACACCCACAAAGCCCCCACACCCTGGGACAGCCCCCACCTGACTCCCCACGGCTGGTTACATGGGTATGTTCAGTTTATAAAATTTATCAAGCCATATATGCTTTTTAAATATGTGATTTCCCGTATGTATCAATCAATAAAAAGTAAAAGAAAAGGCTGATCTTTTTATCCCTTTGTCTACCCCAGGACAAGCCCAGCCACCCACCACTCTGAATGCTGCTTGCGTCTCTCCGGTTAGTAAGCCATGAGCGACGGAAGCTCTCAGGAAGCTTCAGAACCTGTGCAGGAGAACTCTGCCCGTTAGGTTACTAAGCCCACTGGATGTATCCTGATCTAAAGCCCCTTGCTTTTTCTCAGCTGGACCCTCGAGGTCCCATCCCATGCAGTCCCTGGCGGCCGGAGCACTTGCTGCTGCCAGGCCAGCAGGGGGCATCCTCGGAGCATGTGTGTGGGCCATGGGGCTGCTCCGGACCATCTCCCAGAGCAGGGCTGGGAGTACACAGGCAGGAATGCAGGCCCCCATTTTACACACAGGAGGTAGAGGTTTGCCAGTGGGAAGAAGCAGTGCTGGGAAAGGCGGTGAGTCTGACGGGAAAGCCTTGCAGTGCAGGGGTGGGGGTGCCGGGCTGGTGTCCCCTGGGAGAGCAGGGGCCACAGACAGTGCAGCTTTGCTCTCATCAGGGCCCCCACAGTCAGCAGAGGAAGTGGGGATCATGACCTCACCATGCTGTGCTTGCCAGGGGCAGCTGACAACCACTGGGCCTAGCCCCAGGAAGGACTCCAGGTCGGACTCCAGAGAGACCTCACCTGTGGTCACTGGGGGCTTGCACAGCTTAGGTTGGGATGTCCTATCTTTTGTAATAAAAAGTCCCTATTCATTTTCCTGATATCAAATACTGGGGGTGTTGAGGCAAGGGAGTGAGCTGGGGCATCCCAGAATGAGGGTTTGGGGGCATAGGTGGGGGTGAGGAGGTTAGAGGGTGAAATGATTTGTGTCTCTGTGTGTGTGTGAGAGAGAGGGGGGTCTGGTGGCAGATGAAGGGATAGGGATAACCTAAGAACACATGTGATGGGGCTCTGCTGTCACCCCCACTCCTCCCTTCCTTAGAGCTTCAGCAAACTACATTCATCCATTCATTAAGAAAACAATATCCTTGGCCGGTGGTGTTCAGCGGTTAGAGTGTCAACCCACGCACCAAAGGGTCGGGGGTTTGATTCCCTGTCAAGGGCACGTATTCAATCCCTGGCCCCAGTCTGAGTGTGTGCGGGAAGCAATCAATCTATGTGTCTCTCTTACATTGATGTTTCTCTCTTCTCTCCCCCCTCCCTCCCTTCCACTCTCTAAAAATCAATGGAAAAAATATTCTCAGGTGAGGATTAACCAAGAAGGGAGGGAGGGAGGGAGGGAGGGAGGGAGGGAGGGAGGGAGGGAGGAAGGAAGGAAGGAAGGAAGGAAGGAAGGAAGGAAGGAAGGAAGGAAGGAAGGAAGGGAGGGAGGGAGGGAGGGAGGGAGGGAGGGAGGGAGGAAGACAGACAGACAACAATGTGTTGAATACCTGCTCAACACGGTCAAGTGCTCGAGACCCTGGGAATGAAGTGGCCTGGCTCTCGGGGAGCTCAGAGGGAGAGGTGGTGGGAAAGCTGGCACAGAGGAACTTGAAGAGCATAAGAGAGTGATGGGAGAGGGTGATGTGTCCTGCAAACCAGACGGTGGGAGGCCTCTGAGGACTGAGTGATGGAAGTCACCTGCTCCAAGTGCTGGGAGGAAGCTCAGGCACAGGCGCGGCAGAAGGACAGAGCCAGCACTCCTTGCTCAGGCTCCTCTCTCCTCTCAGCTGCCACCACTGCCTCCAAAACCCGGCCCTAATCACCCTGCCCCCGGCCTTCCTAGCCCTCCTTCCAGCTGCTCTTCCCTCTCCTCATGGCATTTGCAGGTTACCTTTCCTCTACTACAGCACCAATCGCCCGGCACTGGATGTGCTTTTTGACGCACGTACATACCTTTCACCGTCACCATGGTGTCGGTCTAAAACCAGATCTGACTCTGTACAGCCTGCTCAGAAACATTCAAGGGCTCCCCACTGCCTAGAGGATAAGGCACAAGCTCCTCAGTATTATGTGGCCCATAAGCCCTGACTATCTCTCTGGTCCTATCTTCTGGCCCCACACATTCTTCCTTACACTCTACGTGGGGTGGTCTGGAACCACTCTTCTCTTTAAGAGGAACAGCTAACTTCCCCGACTCCTGAGGCTGGACCTGATGACTCCCTTCTAACAAATAGACTGGCCACAGAGGTGGAGTGTGACTTCTGAGACACAGCCCAGCAGGCACTCAGCCTCCTCACTCTTTCTGGGTCACCTGCTCTGGGGAAAACCAGCTGCCATGTCACGAGGACACTCAGGAGGTCCACATGGGAGAAACTCAGGCCTCCTCCCAACGGTCAGCAAGGGCCTGAGCTCCTGCCCCGCCCTATGGTGAACCCCGTGGCCGGGCTCCTATAGCTCCCACTGAGCTGGACCAGGCAGTCCTGGCAGCACCTTCGCTGCAGCCTCCCGAGGGCCCCGAGCCAGAGGCGCCAGAGAGCTTTCCCTGCATTCCTGACCCACAGAAACAGGAGACAATAACCATCCATTGTTAAACGGCTACACCTCGGGATAGTTTGTTACAGAGCAAATAATAACAATACACCCCAAATGTGTCACCTGCCCTCGCTGATGCATCTGGGCCTTTGTATTTGCTATTGTCTTTGCCTGCGATGCTTCTCCCACTCTGACCTTTCCACCAAGTTCCTCACCATCCTGCAGGGTCCAAAGGAGACCTCTTCTCCTCTGCGAGTCACTCCTAACACCATTGGCCCCTCCTCCCTGCAGCCCCAGAGCTGCCCCCTGGAACGCAGCAACCTGCACGCTCGTCTGACATGGCCCTGCCTACTCCACACTGTCCCTGAGGGACAGAGTCCTGCCAAGGCCCTACCTGCCCCTGTGGGCCGCAGCGGGCGAGGCACCCAGTCCGTGAAGCTGTCAACTGGCTGGAGAGCCGCCACTTAAGGTTTCATTCCAGTGGGATGAGTGTAGAAAGGAAGCATTGTGCAACGAACATCGAAACCCAGAAACCTCCATTCTTTCTTCCAAATGATGGCCAAGCATGAGGACTCACCGAGGGGCCCCACAAACAGCCAAGAAGAGCTGACCTACCTGGATCAAGGCCAGCACCTTGTCCTGCACGATGGTAGGCGGGTTGTTCTTGGGAGAGAGGATTTTGACCAGAACGCTGTCGATGAAATCTCGGTTGGCCACGAGGATGTGGAAGCGGTGGCCGCAGTTCTTCACACAGGTCTCCAGCACCTGATGTGGAGGGAGGAGAGGTGACCACACATGGCCTGCGGAGGACGGCGGCTCAGTTTCCACCCCTTTTCCTTCTTCCCGAACATCTTCCCAACAATCTCCTTTAGAACCAAGCCTAACTGGCACCGGCATCTCACCCTGTAATCCAGTCGTACCTCAGGGGTGAGGCTGTCCCCTGCTGACTGCCCCGCACAGAAATCAGGTCATTAGTTGTTAATTTAGGCATCACTTTCACTGGAGAAGGGAAAGTGGGAATGAAATGACTGAGCGGTCTCTGAAAATCAGCACTTTGTCCTCCCTCTGGGCCTCTGGATGTGTGGCGTTAGCCAACGGGACACATGCTCTGTCACAGGGAAGGCTGCCGTGACAGTAACAATTGCCCAGGGAGTTGTTGGCCCTAGTTATATGAGGAAGCACACACACACACACACACACACACACACACACACACACACACACACACACACCACTCCTCTACTTCTGCAACTAAAACCGAAAATGACTTTCCGCCTTTGATAACTGCTCTGCGGGCCTCTGCTGCCCTTAGGCTTTAAGGTCCATGTACCCTTCACACCCTGCCCACTCCTCCCCGGTCTGGGACAATCGATTACACAGGCCTGAGCCTATCGGAAAAGCACAGATGCGTGGGGGTTCTGGCTAGATGGCCAGTGTGGGCTTGAATCTCAGCTCCACCACTTTCTCTCGGAGTGGTCCAGGACAAGTCTGTCTGAGCCTCTGCCCCCATCTGTAAAGTGGGCACATGAGCACTCCCTTCCAGAACTGTAGTAAGGCTGCCACGGAAGCACCTAGCACAGTGCCCTGCATAGGGGAGGAGCCAGTAAATGAGAACTTAGATGCTCGGATGCCATTCCACAGGCTGCAGTACATACTCAAGTGATGGGACAGTTCAGTCCCTGCAGGACCAGGGCGAGGCCCTGGAGCCCAGAGGTGTCAACTGCAGGGCCCCTCCCGCCTGGAGCACAGCTTTCTGAATTCCTTAGCTCTCTGGAAACCAACCCTGACCCTTCCCACGTCAGCGTCCCCCAAAGCCACGGGCGACTAGCAAGGACATCACCAGCAACAGGCATTTCTGACCACCTCATTTGCCCAAACTAACCTGACCACTGGGTACCTCATGCCGTCATTCCAGAGCCCGGTTCACACACTGGGGCAGCACCCCGGCAAAGCATGGCCATGCAGAAAGGCCCACAAGCTAACGTGCCCCAATGCAGGCAGACGCCAGGCACTGCGAAGGATTCTTTCCCATTATACAGAATTGCACTCTATTCTCACAGCTAATTCTCTGTACGTGGATGTTGTTATCCCACTTTTTTACCCTTAGGAGGCTTAGAAAGGTGAAGAGACTGGTCTAGGGAAAGTCGCTGGTCAGTGCCAGGCTCAGGATGGGAACTCCAACCAGCCTTCTCTGAAGTCCTCATCCCCACACCCAGGAGACCACAGGCAGCATGTGCCAGCTTTCCTGCTCCCTCATGTGGTCCCTGAAATAGCCCTGTAAGGGGGACCACCCGCTGCAGAGATGAGAGCCGTGGTGTGGCGATGCTAGTCATTCCCAGAGGAGGCCAGAGCTGGCAGGTGGACTGAGCCCCACTGGAGGCACTGGGCTCCGCTTGGGCACCTGAGGGAGACCCCGAAGCTCAGTGTCCCTGGCTGCTAAGGTTTTCTTCAGTCAAGAGGGTGCTCTCTTTCTTAGCCTCTGCTCATGCTGGACTCCAGGTAGCTATGAGGTGCAGCATTCTCTCCCACAGGGACCTGTGCAGGCTGCAAGATGAGCCACAGGCTCTTCCTGCCTTTAGGAGCTTCCAGTCGCCCTTCCTTCTAGGATCTTCAGAAAACCTCCTTCCAACTTTACTGCACAGGCAGTAGCTGCGGGCTGTGGTAGGCGGCAGGAAGGATGGTTTATGTGATGAGGAGCAGGCCGGGGAAGAGCAGGTGAGGTGGAAAGGTCATGGGAAGAGAGGAGCAGGGAGGCTGAGGGGGCAGGGCAGCAGCCAGAACACACTTCGTCTTCAGGGAGCACATCCTTACATTTCCCTGGAGCAGACTTTTTTTTTTTAAATAAATCTTTATTGTTCAGATTATTACAGTTGTTCCTCTTTTTTCCCCCAATAGCTCCCCTCCACTGGGTTCCCACTCCATCCTCTGCTCTTACCCCCCACTGTCTTCGTCTATAAGTGTATGATTTTTGTCCAGTCTTTTCCCGCACCCCAACACCGCTTTCCCCCCGAGAATTGTCAGTCCACTCGCTTTCTATGCCCCTGATTCTATTATATTCACCAGTTTATTCTGTTCTTCAGATTTTTTATTCACTTGATTTTTTAGAATCACTTGTTGATAGATATGTATTTGTTCTTCATAATTTTTATCTTCACCTTTTTCTTCTTTTTCCTCTTCTTAAAGAATACCTTTCAGCATTTCATATAATCCTGGTTTGGTGGTGATGAACTCCTTTAGCTTTTTCTTATCTGTGAAGCTCTTTATCTGACCTTCAATTCTGAATGATAGCTTTGCTGGGTAGAGTAATCTTGGTTGTAGGTTCTTGCTAGTCATCACTTTGAATATTTCTTGCCATTCCCGTCTGGCCTGCATAGTTTCTGTTGAGAAATCAGCTGACAGTCGTATGGGTACTCCCTTGTAGGTAACTAACTGCTTTTCTCTTGCTGCTTTTAATATTCTCTCTTTGTCTTTTGCTCTTGGCATTTTAATTATGATGTGTCTTGGTGTGGTCCTCTTTGGATTCCTTTTGTTTGGGGTTCTCTGCACTTCCTGGACTTGTAAGTCTATTTCTTTCACCAGGTAGGGGAAGTTTTCTGTCATTATTTCTTCAAATAGGTTTTCAATATCTTGCTCACTCTCTTCTTCTGGCACCCCCATAATTCGGATGTTGGTACGCTTGAAGTTGTCCCAGAGGCTCCTTACACTATCTTCATATTTTTGGATTCTTTTTCTTTTTGCTTTTCCCATTGGGTGTTTTTTGCTTCTTCGTATTTCAAATCTTTGACTTGATTCTTGCGATCCTCTAATCTGCTGTTGGATCTCTGTATAATATTTTTTATTTCAGTCAGTGTATGCTTAATTTCTAGTTGGTCCTTTTTCATATCCTCGAGTGTCTCACTAAATTTATTGGCGGTTTCTAGAAAATTCTTGAAAAACTTTATAACTGTGGTTTTGAACTCTATATCCAGTAGTTTGCTTTCCTCCATTTCTGTCATTTGTGACCTGTTTCTTTGTCTCTGCATTTTGACTGCTTCTCTGAGTTGATAGAGTGGCTTTGCGTGCTAGGTGTCCTATAGGGCCGAGTGGCTCAGCTTGCCCAGTTACCTGAGGTGGACACTCTTGGTGCACCCCTTTGTGGGCTGTATGCATAGTCTTGTTGTAGTTAAGCCTTGATTGTTGTTGGCATCACTGGGAGGAATTGACCTCCAGGCCAATTGGCTGTGAGGATCAGCTGTGTCTACAATGGGAGAACTTCTGTGCTGGAGACACCCTTATGGGGCAGGACTTGCTTCAGTGGGGCTTTGGTGCTCACTGAGTCTGCCCCCTGAGTGTGTCTCTTATGGATGTGAGGAGTTGTAATCTGGATGGTCCCACTCTGACCACTGGGTACACTGGCTCTTGGATCTCCAAGGAGGTGCTAATTTACCCTCTGCCTGAGGCCACCCAGCAGAAGCTACAGAGAGATCTGCAGGTTCCTCTTCTTTGTTTGGGGTTTGGAGGTGCCCAGATGAGGCCCAGCTGTGAAGCAATGCAAGCTGCTGTGGGGCCTTGGGCCTTCTTTTGGATGTTCTGGGGCTCTCTGACGCAGCTGCAGTTTGTTAGGTAAGTTTAGATTTCAAAGGGCCAGGCCATTCATATGCAAAAGCCTCTGTACACACCTTGGGTGGGTGGGGTCTCAGGGAATCAACAGGGCAGAGCGAACAGCTTTGGCTGATCCTCAGCCCTGCCCTAAGAGGCCCCTGGGTCTCAGTGTCCCACGGTAATTGCTGCAAGCACCTCTGAGAGAAAGCCACCCTTGAGTTCCGCCCGATGCCAGACAGTCCAGTTTCTCCCGTATGAGTCTGGGTCCCCTGAGTCTTGCCCGGAACTGGAGTTCAGAGCAGTCAGGAGCTTGTGTCTCCCTCCCGATTGAAAAAGACAACTGTGTCCTCAGTTGCCAGCCCTTTCCACGCGCACGTGCCTCCGTACTTTACTCCTGCACCTCCTCTGAGTCTCAGTGTGCTTTTCTCTTCCCTTCTAGTTGTAGAATTTCCACTCAGCCAGCCTTCCTGTGGTTCTGGATGATGTCCGTTTTGTCTTTTAGTTGTAGTTTTGAAGTGGTTGTGTGAGGCAGCAATTTCAGGTGTTTACCTATGCCGCCATCTCGGTTTCTCCTTCCCTGGAGCAGACTTTAAAATCAGATACTCCGGGGCTCAGCTACATAGGCTTGGCAATGCCCTGGGCAGAAGTGGCATGTGCTACAGAGCAGCCCACAGCCTAGCAGAGCAGGAGATGTGGGAGGTCTTCCCTGGCTGGCAAGGACCCACTTCAAACCACTCTGCCAAAAAGGCCCCTAGAAAACTGTCTCTGTGGGTTGTAGGGCATGAAATACACAGCAGCAATTTTCTAGAATGGAGCCAAAGCCCAGGAGTAAGCAGAAGGTGCCTCTAAGCAATCAGAAACAGATGTTTCCAGTTCATACACTAAGGCCCAAGCAGAGAGCCCCCTCAGGACCTCTGCCTAAATCCTACTTGGGGTAACTATGAACAGTGTTTGAGTGTACAGCTATGAAGTGAGGAAAGGCCCACAGGAGCAGAACTGAGATGACTGACAGGGTAAGATAAGACAAAGAGCGAAGCCATGGAAGTAGACATGGGGCCTGCTTGTGCACCAGACAAGGGCCTTGTGCAGGGGCAGGGCAGGGACTTGCACATTCAATCAGTCCCCCAAGGCATCGCTGGGTTGGCAGCAAAGACCTGATCACTAAAATTAAAATATTAAAAATTTAAAAATACTTAGAAATAAATGTAATTAAGGAAGTAAAAGATCTGTACCCTGAAAATTATAACATATCGATGGAGAGAAACTGAAGACACACATAAATGGAAAGATATCCTGTGTTCATGGACTGGAAGAATTAATATTGTTAAATGTTCATACTACCCAAAGCCATCTACATATTTCACAGAAATAGAAAAAGCAATCCTAAAATTCATACAGATCTATAAAAGGCTTTCAATAGGCAAAGCAATGCTGAAAAAGAAGAAAGCTGACAGTATCACACTGCCTGATGTAAAACTATATTGCAAAGTTACAGTCATCAAAGCAGTCTGGTACTGGCATAAAAATAAACACAAACCAATGGAACGGAATCAAGAGCTGAGAAATAAACTCATACATACACAGTCAACTAATATTTGACAAGGGAGCCAAGAGGACTCAATGGGAGGAAGGACAGTATGCTATAAACTGTGCTGGGAAAACTGGATATCCACATGCAGAAGAATGAAACGAACTTCTAACTCACACCGCTCACAAAAACTAACTCAAAATGGACTAAACACTTACATGTAATACCCCAAACCATAAAACTTCTAAAAGAAAAATAGGGGGGAAGCTCCTTGACATTGATTTTGAAAAAGATTTTTTGGATATGACACCAAAAGCAAAGGCAACAAAACCAAAAATAAACAAGTGGTAGGTACTACATCAAACTAAAACATTTCTTCATAACAGAAGAAACAATCAGGAAAATAAAAAGGCAACCAAAAGAATGGGAGAACATATTTACAAACTATCAGATAAGGGGTTAATGTAAAAAATACATAAGGGCATGGCTGGCATGACTCAGTGACTGAGCATCGACCTATGAACCAGGAGGTCATAGTTTGATTCCGGGTCAGGGCATGCCTTGGTTGCAGGCTTGATCCCCAGAGTGGGGCATGCAGGAGGCAGCCGATCGATGATTCTCTCCCATCATTGATGTTTCTATCTCTCTCTTCCTCTCCCTTCCTCTCTGAAATGAATAAAAATATACTTTTTAAAAAGTATACACACACACATATATATATATATATATATATATATATATATATATATATATATATATATATCTTATACAAAATAACCCATAGCAAAAAAAAAAACACACAAAACATTGACAGTGAGGAAATGGAAACAACCATCAAAAACATTCCCCCCAAAAAAGTCCAGGACCAGATGGCTTCACCAGTGAATTCTACCAAATGTTCAAAGAAGGTTTAAAACCTATCCTCAAACTCTTCCAAAAACTGAAGAAGAGGCAATATTTCCTAACACATTCTATGAGGCCAATATAACCCTGATACCAAAACCTGGCAAAGATGATAAAAAAAGAAAACTACAGACCAATGTCTCTGATGAACACAGATGCAAAAATCCTAAATAAAATACTAGCAAATCTAATACAACAGTACATCCAAAAAGTAATACATCACGATCAAGTGGGGTTCATTCCAGGGGCACCAGGATGGTTCAACATACACAAATCAATTAACGGAATACACCACATTAAAACCTTTTGCACTCGGATGTTGAGTGTGACTCGACACGGTTAGCATTAGAATAAAGGAATCGAGAAAAAAGCAAGTGAGTGCAAAGGGTTAACCAAAGAATGGATAAAATTCATGTGATCTCATCAAGAGATGCAGGAAAAACATCTGATTAGATACAATACCCATTTATGATTAAAATACTCAATAAAATAGGAATAGAAGGAAAGTACCTCAACTTAATAAAGGCCTGGGCCCTGGTCATGGCTCATGCAGGAGGCAACCGGCCAATATATTTCTTTTACATTGATATTTCTCTCTGTCTTTCCCTCTCTCTTCCACTCTTTCTACAAATCAATGGAAAAATATCCTTAGGTGAGGATTAAAAAAAAAGTTTAAGATGTGGTATATACACACAATGGAATACTACTCAGCCATGAGAAAGTATGAAATAACACCATTCACAACAACATGAATGGACCTTGAGAACATTATGTTGAGTGAAATAAGTCAGTCAGAAAAAGCTAAGAACCATATGATCTCACTCATATGTGGGATATAAAACCGAAACTCATGAACACAAACAGCAGTATGGTGGTTGCCAGAGGGAAGGGGGTGGGAGGAGGAGATCCTAATACATGGTGACAGGAGAAGATTTGACTGTGGGTGGTGGGCACACGGAGCAATATATAGATCTTGTAACATAGAAACCCACACCTGACACCTATGTTCATGTTGACCAATGTCACCCCAATCAATTTAATAAATAAATATTAAAAATAAAATATATATGCACCCCCATGTTCACTGCAGTATTATTCACAATAGCCAAGACACGGAAACAATCTAAGTGTTCACTGGTGAATGAATGCATAAAGAAAATGTTGGAGGCCTAGCCGGTTTGGCTCAGTGGATAGGGTGTTGGTCTGCAGACAAAAGGGTCCTGTGTTCAATTCCAGTCAAGGGCATGTACCTCAGTTGCAGGCTCCTCCCTGGCCCAGGCCCTGGTCAGGGTGCGTGCAGGAGGCAACCAATCAATGTGTTTCTCTCACATCGATATTTCTTTCTGTCTTTCCCTCTCTCTTCCACTCTCTCTAAAAATCAATGGGAAAAATAAAACATCCTTGGGTGAGGATTAAAAAAAATAGAAAGAAAAAAGAAATTGTTGGATGTACTATATACTACAATAAAATATTATTCAGCCATAAAAAGGAAAAAATTCTACCTTTTGTGACATGGATGGGTCTGGAGGTCATTCTGCTAAGTGAAATAAATAAGTCAGACAGAGAAAGACAAATACTGTATGTTCTCACTTATATACAGATATAAAAAAGCTGAACTTGTAGAAAGAGAGAGTAGAACAATGGTTGCCAGAGGCTGGGGGGAAAGCAGAGATGTTCATGGAAGGTTACAAACTTCCGGTTATAACTGAGTCAGTTCTGGGACTCCAAAGTATAGCATCCTACCTAATAAAATAGCAATATGCAAATTGACCGCACCTTTGCTACGCCCAAGCCACGCCCACCATCCAATCAGGGTGAGTATGCAAATTACCCAACAAAGATGGCAGTTAATTTGCATATGATGAGGGAGGGAGGAGTGAAGACTGAAGACAACTTAGAAGGAAGAGGGAGGAAAAGCGGAAAGCAAGGTAGCTGCCAGAGGGAAAGCCCGGGCAGGGCGGAGCGGTGCAGGCGGCAGCGGCGCGCGAGTGCAGGCGTGGCAGCCGCAACGGTGGCGGCAGCGGCAGCGCACGCGGCTGCAGCAGCCGCTTGCAGGATTCTTCCTCCAAATGGGCTACTAGTGGTGACTATAATTACCAATACTGTAGTATATATTTGAAAATTGTCAAGACAATAGATCTTAGATGCTATCATCACACACAAACACACAAACAGTAATGATGTGAGGGAATGGAGGTATTAACTAACACTGTGGGTAATCACTTTGCAATATATATGTATATCAAATCATCACAACATACACCTTAAACTTGCATGTGTTATATGTGAATAACATTTCAATAAAGCTGGGGGAAAATACTAATTCTAAATGAGACCTGACCATCAGGAAAGGTTAAACAACGCTCAGCCTGTTCTGCTGCAGGAAGGAAATAAAGGCAGAGGCCACTTTAGAAAGATTTCCACTCAGTGTGGTTCCCATTAAGTTGGGCACATAAAGGATAGGAACTGTCCTGGCATGTTAGAGTGACTACCTGGCGATTAGTTACTGAAAACAGCTCACTTTAGGCAAGCTCTGGATTTAATGAATGACAAGGCTCAACTTCTGAGAAAAAACCCAGAACTTTCAACTTCCTATTTCTCAATGGTCTTTTTCTCCTTTATCATTCAAATCCCAATTCCCTGGAAGAAAGAACACTCCTAAAGTCTTGGGTTTTCACTTGGGCAAAAAATCTAAACAGTTTCTCTGTTTTAGAAGGAAACATGTGACAGCAGTTCTGGACAAATAACAAACTGTTCAAGCCTACAGAGAAGCCCAGTGCTGCCCTAGCTGGTTTGGCTCAGTGGATAGAGCGTCCGCCTGCGGACTGAAGGGTCCCAGGTTTGATTCTAGTCAAGGGCACATTGGCCAGGTTGCGGGCTCGATCCCCAGTGGGGGGAGTGCAAGAGACAGCCAATCAATGATTCTCTCTCATCCTTGATGTTTCTCTCTCTCTCTCTCTCTCTCTCTCCTCTCTCTCTCTCTCCCCCCCCCCCCCTTCCTCTCTGAAATCAATAAAAAATATATTCAAAAAAGAGAAGCCCAGTGCTGACTACTGGCTATTGTGAATAATCCTGCTACAGTTATATGATAAGAATCCCCTTAGTCAGTGGTTCTCAACCTTTCTAATGCCGCGACCCTTTAATACAGTTCCTCATGTTGTGGTGACCCCCAACCATAAAATTATTTTCGTTGCTACTTCATAACTGTAATTTTGCCACTGTTATGAATCGTAATGTAAATATCTGTGTTTTCCGATGGTCTTAGGCGACCCTGCTAGCGGTTCTCAACCTGTGGGTCGTGACCATCGGAAAACACAGATATTTACATTACGATTCATTAACAGTGGCAAAATTACAGTTATGAAGTAGCAACAAAAATAATTTTATGGTTGGGGGTCACCACAACATGAGGAACTGTATTAAAGGGTCGCGGCATTAGAAAGGTTGAGAACCACTGCCTTAGATGGTCTCCAGTCAAGATAGCGTGTAGGTAAATGGGGTACCGGGAACCTCCACAACCACATCAAAATTACAACTAAAGAACAACCATCATTCAGAATGCCTTAAACCCAACTGAACACAAGTTCTATAACTAAGGATATAAAGAAGCCACATCAAGATTTGAGGGGGAGTGGAGATGCAGACTGGGCAGGTCCCACACCCAGTTTCAGTCTCCCCTTAGGAGCCAGGTGTCCCAGCCCCACACCAGGCCCCGCAGCCCAGGGTCTAGTGCCGGGAAGAGAAGCCCCTATAACTTTTCACTATCAAAACCATCAGGGATTGTGGATGAGTCACATGGAGGCTGCTGGAATCCCAGATGTTCCTCTTAAAGGGCCCAAACAGACTTACTCAGACTCACTCACTTTGAGCTCCAGCGTAGGGGCAGCAGTTCAAAAGGTGCCAGGGACGCATAGGGAGGAACTGAATTATTGGCATCAGGGCAAGGGCTGAAGGGGCATCGTTCTCCCAGACAAGTGCTGACAGAGACAACTGTTCCTTTGCTGAGCGCCCCACCCACTCCCCAGAGCCAGCAGACGGGTTCCATATCAGAGTTTCCATCAACTTAGCTAACTGTTCACCCCATCCTGGTGATTTCCTCAGACCCCATCCCACCCAACTTTTGGGTCCCCCCAAGCCTTTCCAGTGGATTTTCCATACCAAGAGACTATCTTGGCTCATGTTGCTGACCTTCTTAAAATCTCATAAACAAGTAGCATCTGGTCTCATGCTATGTGGCCCCAGGCCCAGCACTAGCAGCAGCCAGCCTTGGTTCACAACTTAGCCTCTCTTGGGTACCTCCAAGCCATCTGAAGATAGCTTTGTAGCTCATGCCAAGTGGCCTCAGGCAGGTCACAGGTGGTGGCTGACCTTGGCCTGCACCTTCCTAAAGGCCCAAGAGCCACTGCATGTGGTGGACAGCTTCAGATCACATGGAAGCACTACCTCTACTAGTGACACATTCAAGGGGTGGACTCAGTGGGTATCTGAGCCCCGCTGAAGTGAGTTCTGCTCCATGGGGTTGGCCTCTGCACTGTTGATTCTCTTCTGTGGACACAGCTGGTCCTCACAACCAAAGGACCTATGGATCAATCTCTCTCACTGACATTCCAACAGCAATCAAGGCTTAACTACAACAGGAGGGTGAACCCAGCTCAGGTGAGGGGGGAGGCTGTGCCACCGGGCCCTACAGGACACCTACTACATAGGCCACTCAACAATTCCGGAGATGTAGCAATTCTACCTAATACATAGAAACAAACTCAGGGAGGCAGTCAAAATGAGGAGACAAAGAAGCATGTCCCAAATGAAAGAACAGGGACACTACTCCAGAAAAGAAACTAAATAAATGGAGACAAGCAATCTACCAGATGCAGAGTTCAAAACACTTGTTATAAGGATGCTCAATGAACTTAGGGAAAAAGTAGAGGAACTTAGTGGGAACTTCAACAAAGAAATAGGAAACATAAATATGGATGTAGAAAACATAAAAAAGGACCAATCAGAATTGAAAAATTACATAAATGAAATGAAGAATACATTAGGAGGAATCAACAGTTTAGTAGATAAAGCAGAGGAAAGAATCAGCGATTTGGAACATAAGGTAGCAGAAAACATCCAATCAGAAAAACAAAAAGAAAAAAGAATTTTAAAAAATGAGGATAGCTTAAGGGGCCTCTTGGACAACATCAAAAGTACCAACAGTCACATAATGGGGGTGCCAGAGGAGACGCGAGCAAGAAAATGAAAACCTGTTTAAAAAAATAATGACAAAAAATTTCCCTAACTTGGTGAAGGAAAAAGATATACAGTTTAGGAAGCACAGAGAGTCCCAAATAAGATGAACCCAAGGAGACCCACACCAAGACACATCATAATTAAAATGCCAAAGGTTAAAGACAAAGAGAGAATCTTAAAAGAAGAGAAAAGCAGTTAGTAACCTACAAGGGAGCGCCCATAAGACTCTGAACTTATTTCTCAACAGAAACTCTGCAGGCCAGAAGGAATTGGCAGGAAATATTCAAAGGGATGAAAAGCAAGGACCTACAACCAAAGTTACTCTACCCAGCAAAGCTATCATTCAGATTGAAGGTCAGATAAAGAGCTTCACAGACAAGAAAAAGCTAAAGGAGTTCATCACCACCAAACCAGGATTACATGAAATGTTAAAGGGTCTTCTGAAAGGAAGAAAGGAAGGAAGAAAGAAAGGAAAGAAGAAAAGAAAGAAAGAAAAGAAAGGAAGGAAGGAAGGAAGGAAGGAAGGAAGGAAGGAAGGAAGGAAGGAAGAAAAGAAAAGAAAGAAAGAAAGAAAGAAAGAAAGAAAGAAAGAAAGAAAGAAAGAAAGAAAGAAAGAAAGAAAGAAAGAAAGGGGAAAAAATATAAATCATAAAATGGCAATAAATACATATCTATCAATAATTACTTTAAAAGCTCCAATAAAAAAAATAAGGTGACTGAATGGATAACAAAACAAGACCCTTGCATATGCTGTCTACAAGAGACTCACTTCACATTAAAAGATACACACACAAACTGGAAGTAAAGGGATGGAAAGAGATATTTCATGAAAATGGAAACAAATAAACAAAAAGCTGAGGTAGCAATACTTATACCAGACAAAATAGACTTTAAAACAAAAGCTATAAGAGACAAAGAAGGATCCAGCAATTCCACTTCTGGGTATTTATAAGAAGAAATATAAAACATTAAATCGAAAAAGACATATGCATCCATATGTCTATTGCAGTATTATTTACAACTAGAGGCCTAGTGCACAAAATTCGTGCACTCGTGGGGTGGGGGTCCCTCAGCCCGGCCTGCACCCTCTCGCAGTCTGGGAGCCCTCGGGGGATGTCCAACTGACAGCTTAGGCCCGCTCCCCGGTAGTCAGACATCCTTAGCACTGCCGCAGAGGCAGGAGAGGCTCCCGCCACTGCCCTGTGCTCACCAGCTGTGAGCCCGGCTTCTGGCTGAGTGCACTGACCACCAGGGGGCAGCTCCAGCACTGAGCATCTGCCCCCTGGTGGTCAGTGCGTATCATAGTGATCAGGCATTCTACCATTTTGTCAATTTGCATATTAGCCTTTTATTATATAGGACAGCCAAAAAATGGAAGCAACCTAAGTGTCCATCAATAAATGAACAGATAAAGAAAAAGTGGTGCATATATATAACGGAATATGACTTAGCCATGAAAAAGAATGAAATCTTGCCATTTGTATCAACATGGATGGACCTAGAGGGTTTTGTGCTGAATAAAGTCAGACAGAGAAAGACAAATTCCATATGTTTTCACTTATATGTGGAATCTCAAAAACAAAAACAAACAAGCAGAACAAAAACAGATTCATAGATACAAAAACATTCTCATAGATGCCAGATTGGAGGCAGCAGGGGTGTTGGGGAAATGGGTGAAAAAGGTGTACCGTATTTTCCGGCGTATAAGACGACTTTTTAACCCAGGAAAATCTTCTATACGCCCAGTCGTCTTATACACCGGAAAATACGGTAGTTATAAAATAGGCATGGGGATGTAAAGTGCAGCATAGGGAATATAGGCAATAATATTATAGTAACTATATATGGTATCAGTTGGGTACTAGATTTATCCAGGTGATAAATTTGTAAGTTATATAAATGTCTAATCACGGGTTGTACACCTGAAACTAAAATAATACTGTATGTCAACTATAATTTAAAAATAAAAAATACTTTTTTAAAAAGAATTTATTCACTGTGGCCCAGATTTTTTCAGCTTCTAAGACAGAAGTAACACTGGAAGTTGTCCCTTTTAATTTTCTGACATATTAAGGAAGGGCAGAAATCTGTCTGTTTCTTCCTGACAGGAGTCGCTTGGCTGACTTTTTCAAGAACCTCCCAGTGATGATCACTTTTTACTCCAGAATCCACAGCTGGGTACCTCACTAGCTGTGAAGTCTGGTAAACCCCTAGACCTCTCTGAGCCTCGTTGTTTTCATCCCAGTGAGGGAGATGATGAAACCTATTTGGGAAGGTTATTGTAAACATTTGCATTAACATCTGAAAAGCTCAGCAGCAGGGCAAGTACTGGGGTGGAAGTCAGCAGTTTATACAGGAAACTGGCACCCAAGGGTGCTATGGGAAAGCTCCACTAGACCCTGGTGGCACACACACCATGCCATCAATGGCACACATTGGAGACTGTGCTGAGTGGACAGAGGGAAAGCCCTGAGAGTGAGGCAAGGTCGGGAGCATGGATTTTCCAAGATGCTTTCCCATCCACTGGAGGACAGTACTCACTGTTAATGCCAGCATCACTTCTCTGTAGTTCCGGTTCCCGTTTAGCCGCTTCTTCAGGGCTCGAATGGCATCCTTTGGCCTGGAGAAAAGGACATATTAAGATCCTTAAAAATTACATTTTGGGACAATGTCCTACAGATTCACTGCCATTTTTGTGAACTAGCATATCTACAAAGTTATTTGCTGTAGCATGTTTGTAATTGTAAAAGGTTGGAAACAAACTAAACACCCATCAACATGAAACAGGGTAAATTAAAGCTTGTTTATCCATATAATGGAATACTATGCAGCTGCACAAAAGAATACACTCCTTGTGCATCACCATGGAGCAAACAGTGTGAATAGTCATCTGCAGAGCCGTGCATAAGATGTGCTCCTGTTTGAGTTACCCAAAGACAACAGACACAGACACAGGGCACACCGGCCAGGGGAGAGAATATCTGGAAAGAGCCACAGAAGCTGGTAACTTCGGCTGCCCCTTCCGAGGGAACTGGGTGACAGAGGGGACAGGGAGGTTTTCCACTTTGTCTATTTGCAGCCCTTTTGACTTCTGTATCACAGGCAAGTATTTGTCCAAAACAAAAACCAGCCCACTGCGCGTAGGTGCACTGAGGAGACCACAGAGAGAGAATGGCCAGGTCCTTGCATAGGCCTGGGGTTCAGCTCCTCCCCAGTTCCATGGAACCCCTTTTTCCCTGAGAAAACTTTAGTCTCCTCAAAACCCAAGGAATTGTGTGCTTTTAGGTAAGGGATCTGCTGTGGATTCCCAGAGAGAATCTCACAGAATTATAGGCAGTCCCCTGTTTGCAAGTGGGCCTGTTCAAAAGCTCACTTATCAGTTGATTATTGGGAACCTGAAACACATTCTTCCTTAAGTCACTGTTGGAACTGGGAGTTAGAGTTCCCAGCAGCCCCCTAACAAGTACAGTCCTTATGTCTGGCATGTTATAATTTACTCTATGTCAGGATTAAACAAAGGTGTGGACCTAGGAGGCA
Source organism: Ia io (assembly GCA_025583905.1). Lineage (NCBI taxonomy): Eukaryota > Metazoa > Chordata > Mammalia > Chiroptera > Vespertilionidae > Ia > Ia io. The sequence goes on along the minus strand of JAJQQW010000020.1, from coordinate 50,694,847 downwards.
CTTTTGGCATGGAGCCCCTGCTGGCTGGCCCGGGGAAGCCCCATCACCTGAGCTCTGGGAGTCCCAGTCCAGCTGTAGGCTTGCCTTTTGCTCTCACAAGTGGTGCCAGCCTTCTAGAGATTCACGTGTCAATACATCTGATCTTTCCAAAGTTAAAGGTTGGTAAGTCAGAAACCTTCTATTCCTCCTGAAATATTTATGATCCACTTACCAAATGAAAAAGTCCTTTAATATGTATATGAGGAAGGGGGGCGGGGGGAGGTGGAAGCTCGGCTAATCAGCCCAATTTAAACAGAAACACAGCAAGGCAAGGCTTCAAGAAGAAATGTAAAGCCCTGGCTGGTGTGGCTCAGAGATTAGAGTGTCAGCCCATGGACCGAAGGGTCACGGGTTCAATTCCCGGTCAAGGGCACATACCTGGGTTGCAGGTTTGATCCCCCTGCCCCTGTCAGGGTGCATGTGCGGAAGGCAACTAATCGATGTATCTCTCTCACATAGATGTTCCTCTCCCTCTCTCCTTCCCTTCTAATCTCTCTAAAATAAATCAATGGGAAAAGAATGAAGAAATTTAAAAGTACCTGAGACCTATTTCCCCCTCCCAATTTGAAAAATGGCTGCCTGCAGGAAGCCTTGGCTCTGAGTCCAAGGGCTGATGGGACAAGGCTCTCTGGGGAATGTGTCCTTGCAAGTGTTTGCAGTATGGCTGTTTCCACACAGGAATGCTGATTTCTGCAAATGTGGGACTTGACAAGCTCTCAGCTTCGAGGGCTGTTTGTGGACTTGAGCTGGTGAAGGTCCACAGCTACTGGCCAGCAGCATGGAGTGGCTTCCTCTCTCCAGGGCTCTGCCCAGCCCGGTCAGCCCCGGCCCATGGCAGCCAACCCCTCTCAGTCCAGTCTCACTCCTCTTCTCTTGAACTTCCATGGAGCAGAAGAATGGGAACAAGCTCCAGGGCTGCGCTCCCTGAGCTCAGGAGCAGAGCACCCCAGAGCTCCCAGTGGGGGAATGCTGGGGGAAGCAGCCAGCAGGCTCCCTCCCTGGAGCCACAATGAAAACTCACCCTCAGAAGGACTACCTGGGAGTGACTGGGTGAGCACAAATGCAAGCATTTCCCTCCCCGGGGAAGGCTTCAGAGGTGAGTATCAAGTGTCAGAAGAACTGCCAAGTTTTAAGCAGCAGCTGCAGGTTGGACAGCAAGGAGCTAGGAACAGGGAGATGGGAGAGGGAAGAATCAAGAGCCAAGGAGTAGAAAGAATCAGGAGACAGCGACAGGTGTGAGATGTCCCAACACCCTGGCAGCTTTGGCAGGAAAAGCCAAGCCCTCAGGGCTGCCCCAGGGCCTCAGGTCAGGCCTATGGACCCCGAAGTGAAGTAAGAGACCTTTCCAGTCACCGTGAACTCATCCTGTCTGCACTTCTGAAGTGCTTTCTCCTTATTCCTGGATGGAGGACATGGCTGCCCCATGACTCACCTCGAACACCTCCTCTCCCTCCTTCCCCAACCCCACTCCGCTATGGGCTTGCTCTACGGCACTGACCCGGCAGTTGCTCCTCTGCACCCCTCCTGCTTAGAGGCTGGGAAACAGACAAAGCTTCAGTGAGCTGGGAAGATCCAGAAATTCATGAACATGACCCAGGTCAGTGGGTGCTCATCAGAGCTGCACATCAGAAGCAGAGAGCACTTACCAAATCCACGTGCCTATGCCCTCATTAGGTAGGACGGGGTGAGGCCTGGCAAACAGGCTGTGTACCCTCCCTGGGGAGGCTACTCAGCCAGGCATTCCTGGCTAATGACCAAGAATTCAGGACACAAGGGGCTGTCACACAAGGCCTCAGGCTGGAGGTGACCTCAACTCTGGAAATTGGGGAAAGCTCAGGGAGGGGCCTGTGGGGCACCCATCGGGACCCCAGCCTCCCAGAGGTAGAGCTGTGAGTACATAAAAGAAGTGCAGGCAAGGTGTTGGTGGCTGGAGCCAGGTCTTCTGGGGCTTACACCCTGCCCTTCATAGCTGTGGTGTGAGACCTTTGGCAATGACCAAACCACCCTGGGCCTCAGTTTCCTCAACATTAACACAAACTGTCCCTACCACATAGGGCTGTTGGGGGTGGTGCTGCATGAGCTGGTGCAATCCAGGGCACGGCATGGGGGTCCGGGGGTCCGGCACGTGGCAAGTGCTCAGAGAATGGCCGAGGTAAGGGCAGTGAACCCATGAGACAGGTACTACTGGCACCCACATTTGTTAATGAGGAAACAGACACAGAGATTAAGTAACTCACCCAGGGTCACATGACAAGTGAGTGGAGGACCGAGGACTCGGGCCCAGGCTGGTGGCTCCAGACTCCATGCCCCTAACCCCACTGCACTCCTTTCCTATGTTGCATACAATGCCCTCCAGCCAGGGGGGTCTACTTCCTTCCCCTGCCATCCACCCTCACTTGGCTGACCCAGGACTCCACTTGGATGTCACCTCCTCTCAGAACCCTTTGCTGCTGACGCCCCACGGCTGGTGAGCTGCCCCTGCTCTAGTATCTCTCCTTAACTCTGTGAGCGTCTTTCTAGAGCACTGTCACGTGGATACGGTTATATTGTTCACCTAGTTAACAAATGTTTGTCAGAACCAATTGTGTGCACACTACGCTAGGTGCTAGGGATGAAATGGTGGCAAAACAGAGTTTCTGGTCCTGGCTGGTGTGGGTCAGTGATTAGAGCGTCAGCCATCACACCAAAAGGTCTGGGGTTCAATTCCCGGTCAAGGGTTGCAGGTTCGATCCCCGGCCCCTGGTTGGGGGCATGTGCAGGAGGCAACCAATCACTGTGTCTCTCATCCATTTCTCTTTACCCCCCAGCTCTCTCTCCTACCCCCTTTCCCTCCCTCCCTTCCATTCTCTCTAAAAATCAATGAAAAAAATATCCTTGGGTGGATTAACAACAACAAAGTGGAGTGCGCAGTCTAGGGGGAAGTGGGGATGAGACAGCCCTCGGACAGAGGTCCCGCAGATGTGGAAGTGTAAACTGTGATGAGAGTGCGTACAGAACAGGGCACTGTGAAATCACATAATGAGGACTCGTCCCAATCAGAAGGGAGGGGTGTCAGGGCAATGAGACAAGTGAATGAAAGAGTCAGTGAGAGGGAGAGGTGTGGGGAGGGAAGAGAAGGACACTAGGCCTGGAGCCCCGAAGCAGGAAGAAGGGTCAGGGTACCATTAGCCAGGCTTGCGGGGAGAGATCTTGGCAGTGACCTCATAGCACAGGCAAGGAGAGGACACCCCCAGGAAGCACTGGGGGCTCTCTGGAAGTAGAGGAACAGGAGTGCAGGTCACTTTAGGAAGAAAGTGCTTTGAGGACAAGCCTGCAGCCGCTGGAAGGAGGCCTGTCTCTTTGGAAGGAGAGGCCCCATTCTGAAACACTGGCATGTATGCCCCTCCCATTTGTGGAGAATTGCAAACGGATCTGGAAAGTTCAAGGGGCCGAAAGATCGAGGGGCTGAAGGGTGAGGACAAGAGGGCAGGACCCCAAATGGAGTGGCCGGAGGGCCAGGTTATCCCACAGGGTCTGTGAAGGATTTCCGAAGAGACGGCTTGTTAGCAAGGGAGTAACTTCATGAGTTCTGCATTTCCAATAGCCCCTCTGCCTGCAGCATGGAGAACAAAGGGGAAGAGGCCAAGGTAGAGGGACTACCCATGGGGACAGCCCAACCTAGAGGATGACACAGGAAGACAGCTCTTTCCAGCCCGACTGGGTCCACCTCTCTAGCCTCTGTTCCAGAAAATCCCCTCCCCACTTCTTCCCTGCACACCCAGACCTCACCTGTACACTCCCCCCGCCCCTCCTCATGCTGCCCTTGCCATGCACCCTTAGCTACATAGCACGCTTCTCCTCTTCCTGCCATTCTTGGGGCTCAGTCCACAGCCTGCCCCTCCAGGAGGCACCCACTGTCTCTGAGTGTCAGCAATGGGCACACTTCTCTGCCACAGCCCAGCTGGTCCTGCTTGTGAGTGCCCCAAGAGCAGCCGTGGCACACTCACCGTGGCATCTGGGCCTCCACCTGTGGAGCCAACCAATGTGGCTGAGCAGCTAGATAAACAAGTAAATGAGTGGCGTCTGAGGTGGACGTAAAGAAGAAAGGAGCCCAAGTAGGGCTGCAGAAGAGCCCAGTGACTATGGCATTAGACATGTGGAGGCCCAAGTTTGTGATTTCGTCTGTGAGCCAGACACCGAGCTGATCAGCCATTGAGACTGCAGAAATAGGTCAACTTTCACCAACGACTCCCAAACACACATCTCCAGCCCAGGCCGCCGCCCCCACCTCCAGACCCCTCTGTGCCATGGCCCTGTCAGCATCGCCACTACACCCAGTCGGCTCCATCCCTGCTACCTTGACTCCTCCCTTCTCTCACTCCCATGGGCAAAAGTCACCGGTTCCCCCTGTATCAGACCCTTTCCCATTTCCTCCTTGAACCCAAGGAGGATTCCTGTCAGAGCCAGCCCTTGGTCTCTTCCCAGCCAGGCCATTCTGAACACGGTAGACAGTGATCTCTTCAAAATAAAAGTCAAACCATGCCCTGCCTCTGCTCAAATCCTCCAAGGGATTTCCGGCCACCCGCCACCTCAAATGAAGCCTGAGGCCCTGCGGTGCCCGTGCCACCTGGATCCTGGACATCTCTGACCTGACACCCTATTCCTCGCTCACTCTGTTCCAGCCCCACTAGCCTCCTTGCTATTCTTTTTAATTTTTTTTGTTAATCCTAACCTGAGGATATGTTTTCCATTGATTTTTAGAGAGAGAAGAGTGGAACGAGGGGGGGGGGGGGAGAGAGAGAATACCAATGTGAGAGAGACAAATTGATTGGTTGCTGCCACATGTACCCCAAGAGGGCTGGGACAGAATCTGCAACCAAGGTACATACTCTTTTTTTCTTTTCTTTTTTTTAATTTTAGTCACTATTTTTTTTTAAATATATTTCTTTATTGATTTCAGAGAGGAAGGGAAAGGGAGAGAGAGAGAGAAACATCAATGATGAGAGAGAAATCATTGACCGGCAGCCTCCTGCACATCCCCCACTGGGGATTGAGCCTGCAACCCAGGCATGTGCCCTTGGCTGGAATCGAACCCAGGACCCTTCAGACAGCAGGCTGATGCTCTATCCACTGAGCCAAACCAGCTAGGGCGGTACATACTCTTTTTAAAAAATTTTTAAATCTTTATTGTTGAGAGTATTACAGATGGCCCTCTATTTTCCCCCCATTGCCCCTCCCCCCATTCCTGCTTTGCCCCAGGCCTTCACCATCCTATTGTCTGTGTCCATAGGTAATGCATATATGCATTATAAGACCTTTGGTTAATCTCTTCCCACCTCCTCTCCCCCTTCCCTATGAGATTTGTCAGTTTGTTCCATGCTTCCATGCCTCTGATTCTATTTTTTAGATTCTATTGTTGATAGATATGTATTTATTGCCATTTTATTGTTTGTATTTTTATCTCTTCGTCTTTCTTCCTTCTTTTTCTTTCTTTCTTCTTCCTCCTTTCTTCCTTCTTTCCTTCCTTCCTTCTCCTCCTCCATCCTCCCCTCCCGCCCCCTCCTCCTTCTCTTTCTTTTTCTTCTTCTTCTTAGAGAATATCCTCCAACATTTCATGCAATACTGGTTTGGTGGTGATGAACTCCTTTAGCATTATCTGGTCTGGGAAGCTCTTTATCTGGCCTTCAATTCTAAATGAGAGCTTTGCTGGGTAATCTTGGTTGTAAGTCCTTGCTATTCATCACTTTGAATATTTCTTGCCACTTCCTTCTGGCCTGCAAAGTTTCTGTTGAGGAATCAGCTGACAGTCATATGAGCACTCCCTTAGGTAACTAACTATTTCTCTCTTGCTGCTTTTAAGATTCTCTCTTTGTCTTTAACCCTTGGAATTTTAATTATGATGTGTCTTGGTGTGGGCCTCTTTGGGTTACTCTTGTTTGGGACTCTCTGCACTTCCTGGACTTGTAAGTCTATTTCTTTCATCAGGTAGGGGAAGTTTTCTATCATTATTTCTTCAAAGAGATTTTCATTATCTTCTCTCTCTTCTCCTTCTGGCACACCCATAATGCAAATGTTGGTATGCTTGAAGTTGTCCCAGAGACTCCTTACACTATGTTCATATTTTTGGATTCTTTTTTCTTTTTGCTCTTCTGATTGGGTGTTTTTTGCTTCCTCATATTCCAAATCATGGATTTGATTCTTGGAATCCTCTACTCTATTGTTGAATCCCTGTATATTATTCTTTACTAGAGGCCCGATGCATGAAATTCATGCAAGAGTAGGCCTTCCTTCCCCTGGCTGCTGGCACTAGCGTCCCTCTGGCACCCGGAACCCGGGCTTCCCTCCAGCTGCCGGCAGGCACCTGGGACCCGGGCTTCCCTCACAGCCACGGCTTCATCTGGAAGGTTGTCCGGAAGACATCCAGTCTAATTAGTATATTATGCTTTTATTATTATAGATTTCAGTCAGTGCATGCTTAATTTCTGAAGGTATGTACCCTTGATTGGGAATTGAACCTGTGACCCTTTGGTGCACAGGCTGACACTCTATCCACTGAGCCACACTGGCCTGGCTCCTTGCTATTCTTGAAACACACCAGATACCCTCTGTCCCAGGACTTCTGTGCTTTCTATTCCCTCTGTTGGAAAGTTCTTCCCTGGTATAATCCTCACACCTCACCCCCTGGTTTACCTCAATTCTTTGTTCAATGTAACTTATGTAAGGCTTTCCTTGATTATTCCATTTAAAACTGCTAATTACCAGCCTTCTCCATCCCCAGCTTCATTTCTCTCGATAGTCTTATCACCAGCTGACCATGTTGTGTGTTCTAGTCATTGTGTTGATGGCCTACCGCCCCACCCTGGCCTGTCTGCTCATCAAGGCGAGGGAATCTGTCTGCCCTACTCACTGGTGTGTCCTCAGAACTCACACGCGGCCCAGCACAAGGTCATCACTTAGTGCCTATTTGTTGAATGAAAGCAGACCAACCTTAAGCCTTGTAATGTATAAGTTGGCCCCCAACTTATACATTACAAGGCTGTAAGTGACAGTGTTACTGTGCAAGCTTGGGCTGCCTGAGTCCAGGCTATTCTCCTACCACTTTGGAGACAGTTCAAAGCAATAATAAATTCCATTTTTATGATGTGGCAGAGGGCCAAATATAGACTACTTTGGAAGAAGTGTAACTAGAATGCAGCTATGAAGTAGAAGAGGCTGTATCATGCATAGCAATAAGCACAGACTCAGTAGCTCAGGGATGCCCACTGCGGAAACACCAGGCTGCTCTGTGGGCACTCTCTCTGACTCCTGGGGCCCCAGCCCAGCAAAGCATGGCAGAGACAGCCTCACATCTGTGAAGGGAAGGCAGAGGTTAAGAAGGAACGGGGGCAGGGGTGATAATCTGGCTATGGAGACCAACAACTACTGGGAACCAAGTAACCAAGCAACTTCATTTTCACTTACGAGTAAAGGCAGGTTATTAACCCTTTGCACTCGCTTGCTTTTTTCTCGATTCCTTTATTCTAATGCTAACCGTGTCGAGTCACACTCGACATCCGAGTGCAAAAGGTTAAAAGAGGTTGCCAGGGCTCTGACTCAGCACTGCCATCGGGGAAGTGGGGGCAAAGTGGATAGGAAGAGGAAAGATAATTAAAGAGTGTCAGCATATTGCCTGGGCCAGTGTGGCTCAGTTGGTTGGAGTGTTGTTCCATGCCCCAGAAGGTCACAGGTTCGATTCCAGGTTAGGGCACATACTCAGGTTGCAATTTGATCCCCGGGTGGAGCATGTACAGGAGACAATGGATCAATGTATCTCTCTCATATCAATGTTTCCCTCCTCCTCCCCTTCTCATTTTTTTTAAAAAGGTCAGCATATTAAATGCCAAGGTAAACAGACGGAAAACAAAACAAAAAGTAAAACACCCAACATCCTTAAGCCCTGCCAGGCTTTGAGTGACACCCCGGAACTGACAAGCATCACAGGAGGGTGAGGGGAGCACACCTACCCTTCCTCTGTCTCATTGATGATGTCGCAGATCTCCATGTTCAATGTCCAGTCCTCGCTTTGCAGGGAGCCATCTGTTGCCTTTTCTGTAAAGTCAGAGAGAAAGCAGGTTTACATTTCTCCTGAACGAGGGGCTCTGGCAGGAACCAGAACCACCACATTCTCCCAGATGGTCTGAGTCAACAGAGCAGTTCTAGGGTTCTGTTTTCACAAGAGAACACCCAGCGAGAGAGAGAGAGATCTGGGCCCAGAGGCTAATGTCATAACACTGTCCTTCTTTCACCAAACTCAGTCTGAAAAGCTCTTGAAGGCCTAAGCTATTAAAAATCACCCAAAACTCTCAACTCCTCCCATTCAACAGACAGCCGCATCTTCCTGCGCAGTGCCAGGTCAAAGCAGCCACAACCTGAGCCACGATGGTGAAGGTCGGAGTAAACAGATTTGGCCACATTGGGCGCCTGCTCACCAGCTCCGCTTTTAACTCTGGCAAAGTAGATAGCTGCCATGAATGACCCCTTCATTGACCTCAACTATGTGATCTACAGCAAGCATGTCAAACTCGCAGCCTGCAGCCCGCATGCAGCCCACAACGAATATTTTTGTGGCCCAGCCAATATAACCTATGTAAGAAACATTTTAATAAAAATTTCATAACTTAATTTTTACACTATCCTGTTATACATAATTATTAATAACAAACTACAACGTTCGCTAATGACTGATGACTATAATCGTGTTGCATTCATTTCCCTTATGCGCCTTACATGCAGGCGCACCATTTCTCTACACTAATACCAGCAGCAAATATTTTAGCAGCCGAATGCCACATCATTAGTCCTGGACTGACTTGTTTGGTGTGCCCAACAGGAAATATTTCACTTTTGGAGAACAAGAATAGGTTTATTTGCGTTACGCTTATTAATTTGTGCAGTTATTCAGTGTCTGGTAAGTTCATGTTCAAGAAAAATATTAATTTTTATTAAAATGTTCTATTATTTCATGTTAACGATTATTCATTTATTTCAGCCCTTTGTATTCAGCATGTCTCTATCGAAATAAACCTAGGTTTCTATGAAAATTGAAGCTTTTATTTTTTTTGTGGCCCACATAAACTTAAACCTTGTTTATTTGGCCCGTATTAGCCTTTGAGTTTGACACGCTTGATCTACATGTTCCAGCATGATTCTACCAATGGCAAGTTCAAAGGCACAGTCAAGGTTGAGAAGAGGAAGTTTGTCATCAGTGGAAAACCCATCCCCATCTTTCAGGCGTGAGAGCCCACCAACATCAAATGGGGTGATGCTGGTGATGAATATGTTGGAGTCCACTGGTGACTTCATTGCCATGGAGAAGGCCAGGGCTCACTTGAAGGGGCAGCCAAGAGGGTCATCATCTCTGCCCCTTCTGCGGATGCCCCCATGTTTGTGATGGGTGTGAACCATGACAAGTATGACAACTCCCTCAAGATTGTCAGCAATGCCTCCTGCACCTCCAACTGCTTGGTGTCCCTGGCCAAGGTCATCCATGACAACTTTGGCATCGTGGAGGGACTCATGATCATGGTCCATGCCATCACTGTCACCTGGAAGACCGTGGATGGCCCCTCTGGGAAGCTGTGGTGTGATGGCTGAAGGGCTGTCCAGAACATCATCCCTGCTTCTACTGGTGCTGCAAGACTGTGGGCAAGGTCATCCCTGAGCTGCATAGGAAGTTCATTGACATTGCCTCCCCCATTCCCAATGTGTTGGTGATGGATATGACCTGCTGCCTAGAGAAAGTGGCCAAATACTATGACACCTAGAAGGTGATGAGGGTTGCAGGCTCGATCCCTAGTAGGGGGCATGCAGGAGGCAGCCAATCAGTGATTCTCTCTCATCATTGATGTTTCTATCTCTCTCTCCCTCTCCCTTCCTCGCTCTGAAATAAAATTAAAAAAAAAAAGAAGGCGGTGAAACAAGTATTAGAGGGATCTTCAAGGATGTCCTGGGCGCCCTGACCAGTTTGGCTCAGTGGATAGAGCGTTGGCCTGCACACTGAAGGGTCCCAGGCTCGATTTCAGTCAAGGGCATGTACCTCGGTTGCGGGCACATCCCCAGTGGGGAGTGTGCAGGAGGCAGCTGATCGATGTTTCTCGCTCATGGATGTTTCTAACTCTCTATCTCTCTCCCTTCCTCTCTGTAAAAAAATCAATAAAATTTATTAAAAAAAAAAAAAAAAAAAAAGGATATCTTGGGCTATACTGAGGACCAGGCTGTCTCCTGTGACTTTAACAGTGACACCCACTCTTCCACCTTCAATGCTGGGGCTGGCATTGCCCTGATGGCCACTTTGACAGCTCATTTCCTGTTCTGACAATGAATCTGGTGGACTTTATGGTCCCCTGGCCTCCAAGGAGTAAGAGCCCCTGGACCACCAGCCCAGCGAGAAGAAGAGGGCCCCCAGCTGCTGGGGAGTCCTTGCCCCAGATCGGTCCCCCGACACACTGAGAATCTCCCGAGCCCACTGTTTCCTCTCAGACCCCTGAAGAAGGGAAGGGGCTACGAGAGCACTAGTTGTTATGCACCCAGCCGAAAGAAAAACAAACCAACAAACCGGGAGATGTTAAGTTTACTAGCCCACAAATTCTGGAGCCAAACTACCCGGGTTTGAATACAGGCTCCACCACTTACTAGATATGTGAGGTAGGCAAGTTACTTAACTTCTAAGTGTCCAACTCCCTCATTGTACACTAGTGAAAACAACAGCACCTACCCCATAGAGTTGTTAGGACAATTCAGTGAGTTAATACATGTAAAGCCCAGGGAACAGAACCTCACACAGAGTCAGTACTATTAGGCAGTTGCTATCATAATTATTAAAAACCTACTCCAGTTGTTAAAAACTACATCTCAAATAAAGGGGCAATAGAGGGGCCATCACTTTTTTAAGACACAGCTAGGCATGTCATCAGGTGCTTCGTGTATAGTACTTTATTTCATCCAAGAAATGAATTCTTGACCACTCAGTGGGGAAGGACAGTCTTTTCAGCAAATGGTGCTGGGAAAACTATATACCCATATACAAAAGAATGAAATTAGACCCTCATCTTATACCACACACAAAAACTGATTGAAAATGGATAGAAGATGTAAACCTAAGCTAAAGCTCTTAGAAGAAAACATAAAAGAAAGCTTTGTAACATGGGATTTAATAATAATTTCATGAATATGACACCAAAAGAACTGATAAGTGGTTAATATCCAGAATATTTAAAGAATTTTTACAACTCAACAATAAAAAACACACCCAAAAGAACAACAATAACAAAAGCACAAGTTGAAAAATGGGAAAAGAACCAGAACAGACATTTCTCCAACTTTTGTACACTATTGGTGGGAATATGAAGTGCAGTAGCTGCTATGGAAAGTAATATTGCAGTTCCTCAAAAAATTTAAAAAGAAACACCATATGATCTAGCAACTCCATTTCTGAGTATATACCCAAAAGAATTGAAGACAGGGTCTCAAAGTAGATTTGTACACCCAGATTCATAGCAGCATCACTCACAATAGCCAAAAGGTGGAAGTAACCCAAGTGTCCATCAATGGACAGAGATATAAACAAAATTTGGTACTACATACAATGGAATTTTTTTGGCCTTAAAAAGGAAAGAAATTCTGACACATGCTACAGCATGAATGAATCCGTGAGGACATAATGCTAAGTTAAATTAACCAAACAGAAAGAGAATAGTATATGATTCCACTTATACGAGGTACCTAGAATAGTCAAATTCATGAGACAGAAAGTAGAATGGCGGCTGCCACAGACGGGGGAGAAGGCAATGGGGAGTTGTTAAATAGGTACAGAGTTTCAGCTTTGCAAGATGAAAAAGTTCTGGAGATTGGAACACTTAAAAAAGGTTAAGATGGCCATAGCCGGTTTGGCTCAGTGAATAGAGCATCAGCTTGCAGACTGAAGGGTCCCAGTTTCTATTCCGGTCAAGGGCACGTGCCTTGGTTGCAGGTTCAATCCCTGGTAGTGGTCTGGGCATGTGTGGGAGGCAACCAATTGATGTTTCTCTCTCTGTCTCTTCCATTCCCTTCCACTCTCTCTAAAAAAAAAAAATCAATGGACAAATATCCCCGGGAAAGGATTAACAACAACAAAAAAAGGTTAAGATGACAGATTTTATGTGTATTTTAAGACAAAAAAAGACCTTCTAGGGTAGCATTATTTCCTCCCACATTTACTCAACTGATGGACTGATGAAAGAGAGAGAGAGAGAGAGAGAGAGAGAGAGAGAGAGAGAGAGAGAGAGAGAGAGAGAGAGAGAGAGAGAGAGAGAGAGAGAGAGAGAGAGAGAGAGAGAGAGAGAGAGAACACTTGTTGTTCTACTTGCTTATGCATTCACTGGTTGTTTCTTGCATGTGCCCTGATTGGGGATCTAGCCACAACCTTGGTGTATAGGAACGATGCTCTAACTGAGCTATTGGGCCAGGGTGGTCCCTCCCACATTTAATAAGAAGGAAATGAGGTTCAGAAAGGCTGGGTTCTTGACCAATCACATAACTGAATTGACAACTCAGAATCCCAGAAACTGAGTAGAATGTGTGGACCCTGAGGATAAGCTGTGGTAAGATATTTCATCTCAGGTCTGTCTATCTCTGGAGCGTAGGAATTTGCCTGTACTGCCCCACCGGATATGAAGCTGATATCTTAGCTAAGCCAGCCGCATCCTAACTGTACTATTCATGAGGGATATCACCACCACCATTTTAACCAAAGCTTCATGCAACCCACACTGATGCTCAGTAAAACAGATGGCCGCTGCACATGCTGGGAGTGTCCTCATTTTCTAGATGTGGCTATGGAGAGGTGCCACTTGTCTTTTTACATAACGTGCCAGAACTCACACATGCAAACAAAGGCTGTACTTACAAGCAGCAACAACACACTTCAAAAGTATTGCCATTGCTCTAAACATCTGTGCAATAGCTTTCATTCTGCATTAAAAGGCCTCATTGTTTAATTTTTGTTGTTGTTAATACTCATCTGAGGATATTTTTTCCATTGATTTTTATAGAAAGTAGAAGGGAGGGAGGGAGAGAGAGACTTGGATGGGAGAGAGACACATTGTTTGGTTGCCTCCCACAGGAGCCCTGACTGGGACCAGGGATGGAACCTGCAACCCAGGTATGTGCCCTTGACCAGGATTTTAACCCTTGATTCTTTGGCACACAGGCTGACACTTTAATAGTTGAGCAATACTGGCTAGGGATCATTGTTTCAGTTTTTACCAAGAAAGATGTATTTGCAACTCTTTCACTCTCTTTACTCATTGCCATTGGCACCCAAAGACTCTTTACTCCCTGAAGAAGCAAACCCATCCACAAATAGTGAGATCTGCCTTGGACAAATGCCATGCAGGCAGTGGACTGTGCAGGGCGCTCAGAAGCTTCCAAGATTTTCGGAACCCTTAACCAGAGTCCACAGATGGTGCCAGTCTGGCAGGGACAGAGGCAGTATGATGTCTGGCTGCAAGAAGAAAGTGTGCGTGCGGAGAGGGAGAGAAAGGAGCCCACATCAGAGACTGCTCAGAGCCAGACAGGCCCCAGAGATGCTGCTCACCTCCCCGCTACTGCGTGCATGTGGAAGAGAGGCCGCACCCACAGCCAGTGCGTGGCACCCTGGACCTGCAGGGAAATTAGAGTCAGAGGTGGGGGCAGCCAGGGTGGAAAGGAGAAAGGAAGAATGGCGCAAAGCACCAGGCTAGTCTAGAGGAAAAAGACTGCGGGCAGAGGCTACAGGAGCAGAGGGGCAGCAGCATGCTGCCAACCCGAGTGCTTTGCCCAGAGGCAGGAGGCCCGGCTTCTAGAGGCTACGGCAGGGCTCCCGAGCAGGCTGTGTGTGGATGAACTGATCTGTGCCTCCAGCCCCTCTGCTCTTCCTGCTGCACTGGCTCTGAGCAGCCCTCTCCTTCAGGTGTCCACTCCCTGGAGATGTGACCCACTCCCACAGCCACACGCAGCAGAGTGCCCACAGGTCCACATCTAGCATCCTCCTCAGAAGGTCCATCCGAATGGAGCAGCTCCGCCTGCGGGCGGGCCGGAGTGGCTGCTCCCAGCCAGCGAGGGGAGGCCCACTGGCTAAAGGGCCATTCTGCACTTGTCACCTGTCCCTGTCACAGTAAGGGCTGCAGCACAGACTCACGGCACTTTGGTAGGGCCACAAGGGACACTGTCTTGGGAGGTTAATAGAGGAAATATTAAATCAATGAAATCTCATTTCCAAGTTCAGTTTAGCAGCAGAATCCATTAACCTTATATTCACCCTCTGTCTTCCTCTAAGAACGCTGGGAAGAGGCTCACAGGCAGGATAACTCATCCTCAGGGTCAGTGCGTTCTGTGCAGTTACTGAGACTCTGAGTCTTCAAGCTAAAAGATATATACTTATTTTGATTATGAGGAACCAACCCCCAAAGAATGCTTCTTTCTTTTCCTTTTGCTTCAAATGCCACACAAACATAACTGTGGATATTTGGCTCTGCTAAACAGATGAGGGAAGTAAGGCTGACAAGGAGCTCAAATCATTTCTTATTTTACTCTCCTCATAAAAACCGTCCCAGCAATGGCAGCAAAGCTGTGTCTACTGCCCCTGAAACTGCAGCCACTCTGTGGGCTTCCTCAGTCTGCCCTGCCCAGGCCAGAGGAAGCAAAGTTCAAGCTCATCTCTCTGGCCAGGTGAACCATCAAACCTGAAATAAATCCTGCGCCACAGAAGCAAAGGCTCTGGGAAGCAACAAGGCAAGTCTCCTACCAGCCACCCAAGGGTGGATAAAGACCCAAACACCAGTGGTCCTGGTTGCAAAGGGCTGACCTCTCAGAGGTCTTGGTGATATGCTGATGGCCAGGGACAGGACAGGGCTGAGCAGGGCAAGGCTGGGCAGGACAGGGCTGGGCAGGGCTGAGCTGAGCAGGACAGGGCTGAGCAGGGCTGAGCTGAGCAAGACAGGGCAGGGCTGAGCAGGACAGAGCTGGGCAGGGCTGAGCTGAGCAGGACAGGGCAGGACAGGGCAGGGCTGGGCAGGGCAGGGCTGGGCAGGACAGGGCTGAGCAGGACAGGGCAGAGCTGGGCAGGACAGGGCAGGGCAGGGCTGGGCAGGGCTGAGCTGAGCAGGACAGGGCTGAGCTGAGCAGGACAGGGCTGAGCTGAGCAAGACAGGGCAGGGCTGAGCAGGACAGAGCTGGGCAGGGCTGAGCTGAGCAGGACAGGGCTGAGCAGGGCAGGGCTGAGCTGAGCAAGACAGGGCAGGGCTGGGCAGGACAGAGCTGGGCAGGGCTGAGCTGAGCAGGACAGGGCTGAGCAGGGCAGGGCTGAGCTGAGCAGGACAGGGCAGGACAGGACAGGGCAGGGCAGGGCTGAGCAGGGCAGGGCTGAGCAGGGCAGGGCTGAGCTGAGCAGGGCAGGGCAGGACTAGACAGAACTGTACACAGCAGGACAGGACTAGATAGGGCTGAGCAGGACTGGGCAGGGTAGGGTTGGGCAGGGCTGGACAGGGTAGAGCAAGGCTGGGCAGGGAGAGACACAAGTCCCATTAAACACTCAGTGCAAAAGAATGTGTCATCCTCATGCTGTTGCCATGACGTTTTCTCTACCCAGAAAAGGCTGCCTGCTGCCTGGTGCGGGCTGAGGGCCAGGATGCCCTGAAGCCTGGCCCTGACAGCAATGATAGCACTTTCTCAGACACGGTTTCTCTGCCTCTCGCCCCTACCCCTCCCATGCAGTTTGAGATCCAAGGCAGGCCTGGTGCGAGAAGCCTCGCGATCCAGTGGCTGGGTGTCTTGTCTGCTGCTTTCTATACTTTGATGTTAAATTCAGTGACTTCAGAAGCAGCCAGCACCAGAAGGCAAAGGAGTGATGGTTTTAGCATTTTACACTTAACAACATCCTTTTGGTGAAAATGGAGAAAAATCAGCCAAATTATCTACCTCTCCAGCTATCAGGCATGTCGGTAGGAGCCCAGAGATGCCAGCATAAAGAAATGGCACCCGGGCCCTAACCAGTTTGGCTCAGTGGATAGAGTGTCGGCCTGCGGACTCAAGGGTCCCAGGTTCGATTCCGGTCAAGGGCATGTACCTTGGTTGCGGGCACATCCCCAGTAGGGGGTGTGTAGGAGGCAGCTAATCGATGTTACTCTCTCATCGATGTTCCTGACTCTCTATTCCTCTCCCTTCCTCTCTGTAAAAAAATCAATGAAATATATTTTTTTTAAAAAGAAAAAAAGAAATGGCACCTGGGATAGCTTTGTACCACGTGTGGATGGACAGAAAGCTCATCTGATATCACGCACCAATAATATAAGACAAACCCCTAGATTACTATATGCTAGTGAGGCAGGTTGGCACCTACCAGTCAGGTAGAAAGAAAAATCAACCCCGACATGCTACAAAAAAAAACCATTACTGGAGGACAAAATGGCAGCGGAATTAGATGGACATGTCCCGAGCCTTGTCCTGAAGCAGATAGAATGAGCAGCTGAAAAGAATAACATCCACCCCGAATTAGTGAAGGAGACTCAGCTGGTGAGACAATTTGCAGCCTGGAAGGGCAGAGGACCCCTGGAGAAAGATAAAATCAAGGATCTGGGCAGGAGAGATCTGCCAGACCCCGAGCCCAGAGGGTCACAGGGAAACTGCATGGCACCAAGCCGTGTCCCTTGGGACAGGCACAGTGTCTGACTGTGGAAAGGAGATCCGCAGGACTGCTGGTGGCAGGGGATTCTAGATCTGGGTCCACAGTCACAAAAGACTGAACCCAGAGGGGGCAGCCTGAAGGGCTGACCAGACCGCGCAGTGCAGGCAGGAGAGGAGCTCGCAGAGGCGCAGTCTTTCCCCTCGCTGTGGCCTGTGCTTTTCTTCACTGAACCTAGTTCATAGGACCTTTTGGATATGGACACTCACCCATGGCTGAGGTGCAGGAGAAGGTGCGGACTTGTGGAGGCTGGGGGGAGGCTGGGGAGAGGAGAGGGTCCAAGAGAAGTGGCAGCGAGTCTGGAGCTGAGTCATACCTGTGCCCAGGACCTGGGCAGCCATTTTCTCCTGAAGAGATAGCCCCGCCCTCCAGTCTCCAGGCAACCAATACAGCCAAACCCAGAATACACCCTGAATGGTACAAAGGATTAAAAAAAAAATCTGAATAGTCCCTGAGAGTCCACAGGGACTGACCTAAAGAGAGGCCCTCAGTCCCAGCAACAGGAAACTGAGAAATTGCAGACAATCAGAAGACTGGGATCTTAAGCCAGCCAAAGGAACAACACGTCACTTACCATTTTTATTTTTATTTTATTATTATTTTGTTATCTCTTTTTTCTTTATTTTCCTTTTTTCGTTTGTTGCTTTATTTTCTATTTCTTTTCACATTGTTTTTCCATCATTCTATTTTATTTTATTTGCTATTTTTTATACCATTTAAAAATCAATTTTTTGTAAGTTTATTATTATTATTATTATTTTCTTCTCATTCTCGTCTTATCCACTCATCCCCTTTCTATTTCCTCTATACTGAACTGAGGTCCTCCCCATATTCATCTAATTCTTAACCTTATATAAGCTCAGCCTCTACAGATTCGGCCCCCACCCGCTTTGCTGGGTGTTTGGTGTTTGCATTTTTTTTTTTTGGTTTATCTGTTTGTTCTGTGGTGTTTTCTCCACATACATATTTTTTTCCTCCTTTTTCTTTTCCCTCTTATCTTTTTTTTTCTCTTCGATATCATTTGTGCTCTCTTTTCTCTCCCCGAATTCTCTTTTCTCAGGTGGTCACTTATATTGGGGTTATCGGTGTCATGAGTACATTCGTGTTTTGTTCCCTTTGTGTCATGTCTTGTCAAGGTAAATTTTATCCTGTCCAGCCAATGTGCTAGAGAGTGAGCCACATAACCAGACACCTGGAGAGGAAACACAATCCACAAACGGGTCAATAACACCCCATACCCAACTACAGAGGCAGGAAGAAGGCAGCAGTGAGGGAGAGAGCATGAGTGAGTGAGGGAGCAAAAGAGGAGTGTGTGGTCGTGGGGTGTGTGTGTGTGTGTGTGTGTGTGTGTGTGTGTGTGTGTGAGGCACAGTTAGATCCTGCAGGACCTTCGCAGGCAGGCTAACCGGCCTTGCCTAACTAGGCAGCCTCTGCTACCAATACAAACAGTACAGGGAGGCCAGCTCTTCCTCAGAGGCCTTGCCTTTTTGAAGGGGAGAGCTGCTGTGACTGGGAACCCAGCCTCATCTTCACCCAGGGTGCCCTCAGATAACACCTGGGACTCTACAGCCACCCTGGGCGCAGGCTCCTGTGAGTTCTGAAGCACGCTCCCCTCTGACCAGCCCAACGCTTTAGCCCAGGGCACTGCGACCACGCAAGCAGCAGACACGTGAGCAGCCTGCTCCTTACCAAGGAGCAGCAGCCCTGCGAGCAGCCCGCCCCAGGCCTAAGAGCAGCAGCCTCACATGGCCTGCCCCTGTCCAAGGAGTAGCAGCTGTGTGAGTGGCCCACTCCCCTGTCCAAGGCAGCAACCACGTGAGCAGCCTGCCCCCATGCACCCGTCCAAGGAGCAGCAGCCACATGAGCAACCTGCCCCCATCCGAGGAGCGGCAGCTGTGTGAGCAGCCCACCCCTGTCTGAGGAGCAGCAGCCGTGCGCAGCCCACCCCCATCTAAGGAGCAGCAGCTGTGCGAGCAGCGTCCCAATGCTAGCCAGAGGAGCCACCACTGCTGCAAACAGCACCCACGAGAGGAGCCGCTGCCACCCAAGGAGCAGCCCCTGCATGACTCGACATCTAGATCCGACGGTGAGATAAAAAATGGGTAGACAAAGAAACCCTAAAGGAAAGAAAAGGAGTCTCCAGTAAAGCAGCTAAGTGAAACAGAGGCATGCAATATGTCAAAAAATAATTCAGAATAAGGGTCATACACTTCATAAACCGGATGGAGGAAAAAATCAACAACTTATGTAAGAATCAAGAAGAAATGAAGAGTGATATTGCTGCAATAAAAAACACCATGGAAGCTTTCAACAGTAGACTAGAAGAAGCGGAGGACCAAATTAACAAATTAGAAAACAGGGAAGCAAAACACACGCAAACTGAACTGCAATTGGAGAAAAAAAAATTAAAAGACAGGAGGAGAGCCTAAGGGAGCTATGGGACAACATGAAACGAAGCAACATGTGAATAATAGGGGTGCCAGAACAACAGGAAGAGGAACAAGGGTTAGAAAACTTATTTGAAGAAATAATGTCAGAAAACTTCCCTGATGTGGGGAAGAAAAAAGTCACACAAGCACAGAGCATCCAAAACAAGATGAACCCGAAAAGACCCACACCAAGACACATCATAATTACAATGGTAAATGTTCAGGACAAAGAGAGAATCTTAAAGGCTGCAAGAGAGAGGCAGAAACTTACATACAAGGGATTTTCCATTAGATTATCAAATGATTTCTCAACAGAAACACATCAGGCCAAAAAAGAATGGAAGGAAATTTACAAAGTAACGCAAAGCAAGGGACTGAATCCAAGAATACTCTATCCAGCAAGGCTATCATTCAAAATTGAAGGGGAAATAAGGAGCTTCATAGACAAAAAAAAAAAAAAAAAAAAAAGGCTAAGGGAGTTTATCACTACCAAGCCAGCAATGCAAGAAATGCTAAAGGGACTGGTGTAAAAAGAAGAAATACAAAAGTAAGAAGGAACACAGGCACAAAAAGTAAAAATGGCTACAAACAAGTACCTATCAATAATAACTTGAAATACTAAAGGGATTGATACAACAAGAGGCTATAACCCTGATAAACATATATGCACCCAACGTAGGAGCACCCAAATACATAAAAAAAAACTCCTGGAAGATATCAAGGGAGAGATCGACAAAAATACAATCATAGTAGGAGACTTTAATATACCACTGACATCACTGGATAAATCCTCTAGACAAAAAATCAGCAAAGAAACAGCAGTCCTAAATGACTCACTAGAGCAGATGGACTTAATTGACATCTTCAGAGCATCTCACCCCAAAGCCACGGAATATACATTCTTCTCAAGTGCACATGGGACATTTTCAAAAATAGACCACATACTAGGTCACAGGCAAAGTCTCCCTAAATTCAAGAAGATTGAAATCATATCAAACATCTTCTCAGACCTCAATGGCATAATATTAGAAATAAACTACAATAAAAACAATCCAAAAAATTCAAACACTTGGAAGCTGAATAGCGTGCTATTAAACAATGATTGGGTTACCAAAGAGATCAAAGAAGAAATTAAGATACCTAGGAATAAACTTAACTAAGGAGGTAAAAGACCTGTACTCAGAAAACTACAGGACACTGAAAAAAGAGATACAGGAAGACATAAACAGATGGAAGAAGATACCATGATCATGGATTGGTAGAAACAACATCATTAAAATGTCCATACTACCCAAAGCAATCTATAGATTCAATGCAATCCCCATTAAAAGACCAATAGCATATTTCACAGACCTAGAACGAACTTTCCAAAAATTCATCTGGAATAAAAAAAAGACCCCACATAGCTGCAGCAATCCTGAGAAAGAAGAACGAAATAGGTGGGATCTCAATACCAGATATTAAGCTATATTACAAAGCCACTGTTCTCAAAACAGTCTAGTACTGGCACAAGAACAGACATATAGATCAATGGAATAGAATACAGAACCCAGAAATAGACCCAAACCACTATGCTCAATTAATATTTGACAAAGGAGACATGAACATACAATGGAGTCAAGACAGTCTCTTCAATAAATGGTGTTGGGAAAATTGGACAGATAAATGCAAAAAAAATGAAACTAGACCACCAACTTACACCATACACAAAAATAAACTCAAAATGGATAAAGGACTTAAACATATGATGGGAAACCATAAAAATACTAGAGGAATCCACAGGCAGCAAAATCTTAGACATAGGCCGAAGCAATGTCTTCACCGATACCGCTCCTAGGGCAATGGAAACTAAAGAGAAAATAAACAAATGGGACTACATCAAAATAAAAAGCTTTTGCACAGCAAAGGAAACCATCAACAAAACAAGAAAGCCCATTGCATGGGAGAATATATTTGCCAATGTTATCACCGATAAGGGTTTGATCTCCAACATTTACAGGGAAGTCATACAACTTAACAAAAGGAAGATAAACAACCCAATCAAAAAATGGGCAACGGACCTAAATAGAATCTTTTCGAAAGAAGACAGAAGGAAGGCCAAGAGACATATGAAAACATGCTCAAAGTCACTAATCATCTGAGAGATGCAAATCAAAACGACAATGCGGTACCATCTCACACTTGTCAGAATGGCTATTATCAACAAGTCAACAAATGACAAGTGCTGGCGAGGATGTGGAGAAAAAGGAACCCTCGTGCACTGCTGGTGGGAATGCAGACTGGTGCAGCCACTGTGAAGAACAGTATGGAGTTTCCTCAAAAAACTAAAAATGGAACTCCCATTTGACCCAGTGATCCCAATTCTA
Organism: Ia io; assembly: GCA_025583905.1. Lineage (NCBI taxonomy): Eukaryota > Metazoa > Chordata > Mammalia > Chiroptera > Vespertilionidae > Ia > Ia io. The sequence continues at coordinate 50,673,299 of JAJQQW010000020.1, read as the reverse complement.
GGAATATATCCCAAGAAAATAGAAACACCAATCAGAAAGGATATATGTACCCCTATGTTCATAGTGGCACAATTCACCATAGCTAAGATTTGGAAACAGCCTAAGTGCCCATCAGCAGATGAGTGGATTATAAAACTGTGGTACATCTACACAGTGGAATACTACGCTGTGGTAAAAAAGAAGGAGTTCTTACCATTTGCAACAGCATGGATGGACCTGGAGAGCATTATGCTAAGTGAAATAAGCCAGGCAGAGAAAGATAAATATCACATTATCTCACTCATTTATGGAAAATAATGAACAACATAAACTGATGAACAAAAACAGATCCAGAGACAGAGAAGCATCGATCAGACCGTCAAACCTCAGAGGGAAGGTAGGGGAGGGTGGGGGTAAGGGGGAGAGATCAACCAAAGGACTTGTATGCATGCATATAAGCCTAACCAATGGACACAGACAACCGAGGGGTGAGGGCATGAGTGTGTGGGGGGACAATCGGGGGATAAGGACACATATGTAATACCTTAATCAATAAAGAAATTTTTAAAAAAACACACAAAAAAACCATTACTGCCTATTGCTTCAGATTCCTGACATGCTTCACGAATGTCAACTGCAGCTGCTGCCCTTCCACTGGGAGACAAGAGAATGAATTCCCAAAACGCACCCTACTTTATAGGATGTCCTTTGCTATGACAGCTGTCCCGACTCCTCCCTCACCCCTCTTAAAATGAAGAAAACTGGGACAGAAGGAAGTACACAAGTTACCATCTGACCAGTCTACAGACAACTGGTAGGCAGTTTTCTCTGTAACTTTAAGGCAAAATAAAACCCATGGTCCCATGTCATTTGCTCCAGATTGGCAGGGCCTGCGATGTGCCGTGTGCTGTCCCTGCAGCTAAGGAGAGGGAGAGGTTAAGACTCTGCCTTCAGAGTTCAATATAATGGCCAGGGCAGCTGGGCAGGCAGCCCTGCAGCAGTGCAACCTGGGACAGAGGACACAGGGCACTCTGAGTGGCTCTGATACCTGGGCCCTGGTGCCAAGGAGCTGGGAGGAAGTTAATGGCAACTCCGCCACACGCATTGTGACATGCCTCTTTAAACAGAGCACAAGGGACAAGAGAAGCCAGAATGAACCAGCCAGAGACTGTGTGATGTTCCAAAGGAGTCCCCTAAACCTCTGTCCCTCATTCCCAGCTAGAGAGAGCAGTGGGGGAAGGCATGACACTGAGCAGTGGCTCCCAAACTCGGCTGTGGGCTAGAATCACCAGAAAGACTTTAAAAAATATTCTTGCCTGTCCAGCCAGGTGGCTAAATTGGTGGGAGTCATCCTATACACCAAAAAGGTTTTGAGTTCAATTCCTGGTCAGGGCACATACCTGGGTTGCAAGTTTGATCCCCAGCTGGGCGTGTACGGGAGACAACCGATTGATGTTTCTCCCCCACCCCCTTCCTCTCTCTCTCAAAATCAATAAATATGTCCTCGGGAGAGGACTTATGGTAAGAAGAAACTTCTTGCCTGCGTCCACGCCATGCCTTCCAGTCAGAGCCTCTGAGGCCCAGGTGTTGATGTGCTCTCCCAGCTCCCCAGGTGGCTCAATGTGCTGCCGGGGCTGAGAACCTTAACTTAGGGGGAAGGGCTGCCAACACAGCCATTCAGCTGACACACACAGACTACACAGCTACCAAGTGCTGAATGCTGGGGACACAGCGAAAGACGAGGCAGACCTGGTTCCAGCCCTCACAGAGTACACTGCACAGAGAGGGACAGGGGACCCAGTGACCCGGTTGTTCCGGTCCTGGCTTTGCTACTGATGATCCTGAGCTCCTGGACTATTTATTCCCTTTTCTTCACTGGGCCTTAGGTTTCCTGTCGGGGGTGACAGCCTGAATGATCTCCAATCCCCACCTGTCCCCTCCAGCTCCCCCATTACACTCTGATAGGACGATGGCCTATGTAAACTTTTTCGTGATTTTGTGGTAAAATCTATGTAACAAAACATTTACCATTTTAAGGTAAGTGTCCAACTTCACTCTTTTGCAGCACCATTCTGCTGAAAAGACTGTCCTTTCCCCGGAATGGTTTTGGCACCCTTTGGAAAATCAATTATGTATGGGAGGGTTTATTTCTAGGCTCTAGTCTATTCCATTGATTTCTATGTCTGTCCTTAGGCCAGGACCACACTGTTTTGATTACTGTAAGGCTGGAAATCAGGAAGTATGATCCTTTAACTTTGTCCTTCTTTTTCAAGGTTGATTTGGTTATTTGGAGTCTCTTGAGTTTCCATAGGAATTTTAGGATGGCTTTCCTGATTTCTGCAAAAAATGTTGGGATTTTGATTGGGACCACACTGAATCTACACTTTGGGTAGCAGTGTCATCTTAAAAATATGAAGTCTTCTAATCCACAAATATGGGCTGTCTTTTCATTTATTTACGTCTTCTTTACTTTCTTTCAGCAATGCTTTATAGTTTTCCCATGTAAAAGGCTTTGCCTCCTTGATTAATTCCTAGGGATTTTATTCTTTTAGATCAGTGGTTCTCAACCTTTCTAATGCTGCGACCCTTTAATACAGTTCCTCATGTTGTGGTGACCTCCAACCATAAAATTATTTTTGTTGCTACCTCATAACTGTAATTTTGCTACTTTGTGAATCGTAATGTAAATATCTGTGTTTTCCGATGGTCTTAGGCTCTACAGCAGCGGTTCTCAATCTTGGGTCAAGACCCACAGGTTGAGAACCGCTAGCAGGGTCGCCTAAGACCATCGGAAAACACAGATATTTACATTATGATTCATTAACAGTAGCAAAATTATAGTTATGAAGTAGCAACGAAAATAATTTTATAGTTGGGGGTCACCACAACATGAGGAACTGTATTAAAGGGTCGCGGCATTAGAAAGGTTGAGAACAACTGTTTTAGATGCTTTTATAAATAAAATTTTTTTCTTTTTAAAAATTTTAAATCTTTATTGTTGAGAGTATTACAAATGCCCCCCATTTATTCCTCCCATTGCCTCCCTCCTCCTGGTTCCTGCCCTGCCACAGACCTTCACCACCCTATTATCTGTGTCCATAGGTAATACATATATGCATAAAATGCCCCCCTTCCCTCTGAGATTCATCAGTCTGTTCCATGTTTCCATGCCTCTGGTTCTATTTTATTCACCAGTTTATTTTGTTCATTAGATTCCTTGTTTGTTTATTTTCATTTTTAGATTCAATTGTTGATAGATATGTATTTATTGCCATTTTATCGTTCATATTTTTTTATCTTTTTCTCCTCCTCCTTCTTCCTCTCTTTTTATTTTTTTAAATATGGAACACATCATGAATTTGCGTGTCATCCTTGCACACAGGGGCCATGCTAATCTTCTCTGTATTGTTCCCATTTTAGTATATGTGCTGCCGAAGTGAGACGCTCCTCTTCTTAAAGAATACCCTTCAACATGTTATGCAATACTGGTTTGGTGTTGATGAACTCCTTTAGCCTTTTCTTGTCTGTAAAGCTCTTTTCTGACCTTCAGTTTTAAATGATAGCTTTGCTAGGTAGAATAATCTTGGTTGTAGGTTCTTGCTTTTCATCACTTTGAATATTTCTTGCCACTTCCTACTGGCCTGCAAAGTTTCTGTTGAGAAATCAGCTGATAGTCGTATGGGCGCTCCCTTGTAGGTAACTACTTTTCTCTTGCTGCTTTTAAGATTCTCTCTTTGTCTTTAACCCTTGGCATTTTATTATTTATTTATTTATTTATTTAAATATATTTTATTGATTTTTTACAGAGAGGAAGGGAGAGGGACAGAGAGCCAGAAACATCGATGAGAGAGAAACATCGACCAGCTGCCTCCTGCACACCCCCTACTGGGGATGTGCCCACAACCAAGGTACATGCCCTTGACCAGAATCGAACCTGGGACCCTTCAGTCCTCAGGCCAACGCTCTAGCCACTGAGCCAAACCGGTTTTGGCTAACCCTTGGCATTTTAATTATGATGTCTTGGTGTGGGCTTCTTTGGGTTCCTCTTGTTTAGGACTCTCTGCGCTTCCTGGACATGTAAATCTATTTCTTTCACCATGTAGGGGAAGTTTTCTGTCATTATTTCTTCAAAGAGGTTTTCAATATCGTTCTCTCTCTCTTCTCCTTCTGGCGCGCCCATAATGTGTATGTTGGTATGCCTGAAGTTGTCCCAGAAGCTCCTTACACTATCTTCATAGTTTAATTTTAATTTTTTTGTTTTGTTTTTCTTTTTGCTCTTCTAATTGGGTGTTTTTTGCTTCCTCATATTCCAAATTGTTGATTTGATTATCAGAATTCTCTACTTTACTGTTGAATCCCTGTAAATTATTCTTTATTTCAGTTAGTGTATGCTTAATTTCTGACTGGTCCTTTTTCATGTCTTTGAAATTCTCACTAAGATCCTTCTAACCATTGTTCTGAACTCTGTGTCTAGTAGTTGGCTTCCATTTCATTTAGGCTTTTTTTCTGGAGATTTTTCTGTTCTTTCATTTGTTACACATTTCTTTGTCTCTACATTTTGGCTGCTTCCCTGTGCTTATCTCTATCCATTAGATAGAGCTGGTATGTCTTTTGGAATCAGTAGAGTGGCCTTGTATAGTAGGTGTCCTGTAGGGCCCAGTGGCTCAGCCTCCCCAGTTACCTGAGCTGGGCACTCTAGGTGCACCCCTGTGTGGGCTGTGTGCACAGTCTTGTGGTTGAGCCTTGATTGCTGTTGGCATCACTGCGAGGAATTGACCTCCGGGCCAATGGGCTATGAGGACCAGCTGCGACTATAGAGGAAGAGCTGCTATGCAGGGGACACCCTTATGGGGCAGGACTTGTTCAGTGGGGCTTTGGTGCTCACTGAGTCTGCCCCCTGAGTGTGTCGCTTGTGGGTGTGTAGGGTTGTCATCTGGCGTGGTCTGAAGCTGTCCCCTGGGTGCACTGGCTCTGGGACCTCCTGGGAGGTGCAAAGTCAGTCACCGCCTGGGGCCACCCGGCAGGAACTACAGTGATTTGCAGATGGCTGCAACTTGTATTGGGCTTAGAAGTGCCAGGCAAGGCCAAGTTGTGAAGCAAGGCAGGCTGGTACTAGTGTCAGATCTTGGGCCTCTTATTGATAAGTTTGGGTTAGGCTGACCACTTGCTTCTTGTTTAGGAGATTTTAGGAAAGTCTGAAGTCTGAGCCAAGATAGGCCATTCATATAGAAAAGCTACTGCAAACAGCTTGGGTGGGGCTGCAAACTGAATGGGGAGGAGTCTCAGGGAATCACCAGGACAGAGCGAACAGTGTGAGCCAGGCTGATGGAAACTCAGATATGCCTGCCAGTCAGCTCTGCCACAGGGGAGGTCTCAGCATAGGAACAATGACCCCTGTGAGCTCCCCTATCTTGGAGAAAGCCACCCCCCGCCCCCGGTGTTCTTGCTCCAATGCCAGATAATCCAGTTCCTCCCCATATGTTACTGGATCCCCCAATGCTGCTGTCCCAGCACTGGAACTCAGAGGGAGTGGGACAGTGTAAGTTTGTGTGGTGTCCTTTTAAGAGGAACTGCCTGGATCTCCAACAGCCTCTGTGTCACTTAGCCACAATCCCTACTGGTTTTTACAGCCCTAAGTTATGAGGTCTTCTCTTCCCAGCTCCTGGACCCTGGATTTGGGGTCTGGGACCCCCTTGCTGTTTACAGGAGGATTCCGCAGCTGAGATATCCCTCCCAATTAAATACACTCCACACATTCCATTCTGTGCCTCTGCCCCTTCTACCGGTCTTGATGTGCTTTCTTCTTTACTTCTCTAGTTATAGGACTTCCATTCAGCCAGATTTCAGGTTCTGAATGATGGTTGTTCTGTATTTTAAGTTGTAATTATGATGTGGTTGTGGGAGGCGGTGAGTACCATTCTCAGTTTTGTTTTTCTTAATTTCCTTTTTGAATTGTTCACTGTTAGTGTATAGAAACAGCTGATTTTCAGTTTTGAAAGAATACAAATTCTTTCAACTTTGCTGAATTTATTAGGTCTAACAGATTTTTTTTCGTGCATTGTTTAGGGTTTTCTACATATAAGATCATGTCACCTACAAACAGGTAATTGTACTTCTTCCTTTCCCATTTGGATACCTTTTTCTTCTTTTTCCTCATTAATTGCTCTGGCTAGAACTTCCCATACTATGTTAAATAGAACATATGAAAGTGGGCATCCTTGGGATTATGCATGCTTTTACAAAACCTCATCATCCAAAAGCACACAAAGTTGAAGACCCATTTGAGTACTCATTCCACAGAAAAGTAGGCTATCTGCTGGAGGGTGAAATCATTGCCTAGAAGATTCTGTAAGCTCAGGGCCTTCTCTGGTTGGAAAGCCTTCACTCCAGCCTATCTGCCTATGCTGAGTTCCAGTCCTATCTCTTCTCCAGAGTCTCCTCAATACCTCCCCAAGTGATGCCTTCTGAGAAGCTCAGCACCTGGAAATATAGTCCACGCAGAGACTGAGCTTTCAAGACCCTGCTAATGCTATTCTGAGAGGTTCTTCCAGTCTTGTTGGCTTAATGAGCCATGAGTATATTCCATATTTAAATCTGAAGCTGCATGAAGGCAGGACATCATTTCCTCATGTGCGCCCGGCCTTATGGTGACAAGAATCCTATATAATAACGAGGTAATATGCAAATTGACCCTCACGCCCTCACGTCACAAGATAGCCCCCCACGTCATCACAAGATGGCCGCCCCCACGTCATCACAGATGGCCGCTACAAGATGGTTGCCCCCATGTCATCACAAGATGGCTGCCCCCACATTGTCACAAGATGGCCGGCGGGGGAGGGCAGTTGGGGGTGATTGGGCTGGCAGGGGAGGGCAGTCTGGGGGGACCAGGCCTGCAGGGGAGGGCAGTTGGGGGTGACCAGGCCTGCAGGGGAGGGCATTTGGGGGTGATTGGGCTGGCAGGGGAGCAGTTAGATGTCAATCAGGCCAGCAGGGGAGCAGTTAGCGGGCTATTAGGCTGGCAGGCAGAGTGGTTAGGGGCAATCAGGCAGCCAGGCAGGCTAGTGGTTAGGAGCCAGCAGTCTCGGATTGTGAGAGGGATGTCCAACTGCCAGTTTAGGCCTGATCCCACAGGGCAGTCGGACATCCCCCGAGGGGTCCCAGATTGGAGAGGGTGCAGGCTGGGCTGAGGGACACCCCCCACCCCAAGTGCATGAATTTCGTGCACCAGGCCTCTAGTCCTTTATAAATGAAATGATGAGTCTAAGTCCTTCTGAGGCCCTGGGATGACAGGCACTGGGTATCTGGTGAGATCAGAACCAGGCTCCTAGCTGTCCCTCATTCTCCCTTTGGACTCAGAAGCAAAAGAAATGAGTATCATAATGCAAAGTATGAGCAGGAAGTTTGAACTCAGACTTTGGTAAGTCCTAATTCTACCACTTATTGTGTGACCCCAGGGCAATAACTTGACCTCTCTAAGCCTTTCTGTCATCTGTAAAATGTGCTAATAATAGCACTTTTCTTACATAGTTGTTGTGAAGAGTAAATTAAATAACACATATAAAGCATTTGACAAAGCCTCTAACAGAGTAACGTTCCTCCGAGGCGGTGGGCATCACTGTAAGTTTTATTGTGACTATCGCTCTTCTCAAAGGATTCTGCCAGCACTCCCCTCAGTGCCTATGCCTTCAGCATGCCTGTGTCACCGCTGCCACCTACAGGTAAACAGCCATCCACAAACTATGCCCAATGGATTCAATGCCCTTGGATCTTGCAAATGTCTCCAGCCTTTCTGATTTTTGGGTTTCTGGGCCAGGAAAGCTTCAAGCCCCGAGGAAGCACAAGGGCTCCCATTCCAGAAGGAAGCCCCCAAACCCCTTGGTCCACCCACAAGGTGAAGGAACAGCCACGGCGCAACTTCCTGAAATCCAAATGTTAAAACTCTAAGAAGTCTCCGAGACCATCTAGTAAAGACAATTCCCCATGAGTTACTCAATACAGATGTCACATTTCCTAGATCTCTGGAAATGGGTATGTGGGGGGAGAGGGGCAAAGTGTGGCTGCTGGCTCCCCACAGCAGCTTCTTGACCACTGAACCACTGACCTCAAGTCTGCAAGGAGACCGCACTCATTTCTTTCACACAAAAATGGAGAAGCAGAGGAAAAATGAAAATCACTGTTGGCCAACCATCACATTCTATCTGGGCTGAGCTCTTCACATACATTATCTTTTTTTTTTTTTAAATATATTTTATTGATTTTTTACAGAGAGGAAAGGAGAGGGACAGAGATCTAGAAACATCGATGAGAGAGAAACATCGACCAGCTGCCTCCTGCACACCCCCTACCGGGGATGTGCCCGCAACCAATGTACATGCCCTTGACCGGAATCGAACCTGGGACCCTTCAGTCCGCAGACAGACGCTCTATCCACTGAGCCAAACCGGTTTTGGCCACATACATTATCTTATTTAATCCTCTCTTCTCCCTGCAGGCAGATCACATTCCTCCTAATAGGTGAAAACAAATGAAGCCCAGATTGCTGACCAGCAGTGCACAGCTGGCAGGTAGCAGCACTGCCAACCACATGACCCAGGTTTTCCTGGTAGACCTGGCCTTACACCCCAAAGTGCAAAGGAGACCCTGCCTCAGAGCAGACTGGCCCAGGGTTCCAGATGCATTCTACCTCCTGATCTGGCAGGTGAAGGCTACAAACTCTGAGTAGGAAGTGTAAAGGAGGGTGCCGATGAAGGGTCAAGTTAAATTAGCTGCTCAATCAGCCTTTTCACCTGTTCTTCATTTTTATCAATAAACTTTTGTTGTTGCTGTTAATCCTCACCTGAAGATATTTTTCCATTGATTTTTTAGAGAGAGTGGAAGGGAGGGGGAGAGACAGAGAGAGAAACATCAATGTGAGAGAGACACATCGAATGGTTGCCTCCCGCACACACCCTGACCAGGGCCAGGGATGGAGCCTGCAACTGAGGTACATGCCCTTGACTGGAATTGAACCTGGGACCCTTCAGTCCACGCTCTATCCATTGAGCCAAACTGACTAGGGCATCAATAAACTTTTAATATTTGAATAATTTTAGATTTATTGAAAGTTGCAAAGATTATATAAAGGGTCCCCATAGGCTCTTCTCCTAGTTCCTATTAATGTCAATGTCTTACATAACCACTGTTCACTTGTCAAAACTAAAAAAATGAACATTGGCACAGCACTATTAACTAAACTCCAGACTTTATTCGGAATTTTCCAGTTTTTCTTCTAATGCCCCTTTTATCCAGAATACTACACTGCATTTAGTTTTCCCCTCTTTTTATTTTATTTAAAAAATATATTTTTATTAATTTCAGAGAAGACGGGGAAGAGAGAGAGAGGAGAGAAGAGAGAGAGAGAGAGAGAGAGAGAGAGAGAGAGAGAGAGAGAGAGAGAGAGAGAGAGAGAGAGAGAGAGAGAGAAAACATCAATGATGAGAGAGAATCAATCGATCAGCTGCCCCCTGCATAACACCTACTGGGGATCCAGCCTATGCCTGAGCATATGCTCTGACCAGGAATAGAACTGTGTCCTCCTGGCTCATAGGTCTACACTCAACCACTGAGCCAGCGCGGCCTGTCTTCACCCTCTTTTTAATCTCCTATTTTCTTTAAAGACCAACAAACTCACAAGATCACTACTAAGTTATTCTCCTGTCTAGAGCACTCAGTTCCAAAGGGCAGAGCTGTATGCGCCACAGCTCCACACCAGGCCTAATTAGGACACCACATCCTCCCACTCCCCAAACAAAGGAGCCTTTCAGGCCAGCCAAACAACAGAGAAAATGTAAGCCTGTTGGCCACACAGGCTGAGGCTGCTGATCTAAGCTCTTTTTTAATTGGAATTCCCCTGAGGAGGATCCACAGATTTAAAATGCATTTGGGGTGTGCTCTCTACAAGCAGAGCCACTGGTTTGATATATTCCCACCTTTGTACTTAATGGAATATCCTACCTGTGGAGTAAATTAGAGTGAGAGAGGAGTTGGGGGTAGAGCTGGGATGACAATGGGCAACTGGGGGTGTGGGGAGACGGCCCCTGCAGGAGCCAGGTCCCGGCCAGGAGAATAGTGCCAGCGGGTTATCCCAGCCTAGCGGCTGCTCTCTAACAGCCCGGCAGGTGGGCCAGTTGACTGGGAAGATAAAAGGTCCCCTGGGAGAGCTAGTGCTCAGGTTAGAGCTGCATTAAAGCACAGCAGATACGCTGCCAATTTCGCCTTTCCCAGAGTGCCTCTTGGGGGCTGTTCAGCTTGCTCTTGTGCACTCTGAGAGCAGAGATGAGGTGTGCCTGCAAATGCCCTGGGCACTGCCTCGCACCAGCCTGCCCCAGCTGCACCTGATTACAGAGACACATACTCAAAGGAGACTTGAATGCCAGTCCTTGGCAAGGGGAATAGGCAAGGTCATCCAAAAGCTTCCCAGTTCAGTTTACACTTTAACGGAGAGGCCTCTCCCTACCAGGCACTGTGCTAGGTTGGGACAGAAAAATAAGCAAGATGGATCACCTACCCATAAAGAGGTCAGCAGGCAGGAGGCCTGCAGACAAGCAGCCAGCACACCACGTGGTGAGTGCCGTAACAGGCGTGTAGAGAAAAAAGACTCTCGGGCCAACAGATGGCAGAGGAACAGTTAATCATGCTGAAGGGGAGGAAGGGTCATGAAAACTAAGCAAAGGACCTGGTAAAGTGGGAGAGCAGGAATTTGGAGGAGGAGGGGAGTCTCCCGGGCAGTAGGAACTGGCTGAGCGGAGATGGAGGGCCTGCTCAGGGCTAGGATGGAAAGGCTGGGCTGTGGTGAGGGGGGCAGCGGGAGGCGACCAGCTGGGGAACTCCTTTCATTTTCCATAAGGAGCCCGAGCTTTCTGCAGGAGCCAGTGGAAGGGGCTTTCCAACAGAAATGGAGATCCCGCCCGCCCCGCTGGTACCAGCATGGGGGCTGCACTGGAGTGCAGTGCCTGCAGGCAGGAAGCAGGGGCAGGTTTATCCCAACTGCTCAGAGAAAGGGAGACAGCACAGCACTTGGTCAAAGGCCTGGTTTTGAATCTGATGCACTAGGGGTCAGTCTTGGGTCATTTGACCCTGGGCAAATTTCTTAATCTCTCTGGACTTTAGTATAGTCATCTATAAAATGGGCAAAACAGTTGTACCAATGAATTAGGAGATGAAACTCAATATGGGAACCTGGCACTCGGTGAGTGTGCAATAATGTGACCTACAGTTCTAACACATGCATCGTGGGGACTGTCCCTCAGGAAAGACTGACTTCCCCTCAGGAAAGACTGACTTCCCGTGGGCAAGGAGGAAGGGAAGGTGGCTGCCTCCGCGGCTTTCAGAGCAGCCTCCAGGCAGAGGCCCTCCTGGAGCCTGGGCAGACTGGACACGACAGGCTGGATTCTGACCAGCACCCATCACCCACCGGATCAGCCAGGGACAGCAGGCATCAGCAGGAGCCAGTCTAAAAAGGAAGGTCTTTCTGCTTCAAAGCATGATTACAAAATTCCAAGCCTGGAGAAAACCTCCCCAAGTTCCCCGGGCTCACCCCTGCTGCACTCAGCAAAGCCACAGCGCTTTGGCTAACTCTGGCCAAGAGCTGCCGCCGAGAACCAGGGAAAGAGAAACCCTCCTGCTACCACCCGGCCTCTGCAGTGTTCAAAGGCGTCTGTAGGATGTGCGTGTATAGAAAAAGCAACCCATCAGAGTAAGGCTCAAATTTTGTGGTTTTCCCATCTAGAAGCCTGGTCTTAGGAAGAATAGCAACTAATAATAAAAAATACCCAGGTTAGAACAACTAAGTTAAATTCTTATTTTTATTTATTTATTCCTTTTTTACTTTTCCATCAGAGCTGTATTTTAGATCCTTTCTTTGGTCACAAAGTAGCTGTGTAACATGTCTAACACATGGCTTCATCAGCCAAGGGACTTTTACAACAGAGCAAGAGTCACTTGCCAGGACAGACAGGTGCTTTGTCAGTCTGATGTCCCCTTCCTGGTAACTGAGGCCTTCCCTGTGTGGTCACCCTCAGGCAATCAACCATTCAGGGCCTGCTCTCAGCCCTCCCACATCATCCCCTGATGCTACTGAAGCATTCTCTGAGTGTGATAATAACAAAGAGAGTGGAAAACGTGTAAGGGAGCGCAAACACTAACGAGTTCTCTTAAAACATATTTCTTTGTATATTCTTACTTTTAAATTAACACATTTAAAAGGATAATACCCCCTTTGGGAAGGTTACAGTGAAACTGTTAAGACAGGGCAAGGGTCTCAAGGTCTCCCTGGTTCTTACTGAGTGCTATTCCTGCTAAATGTTCAAAAGTAGAACAGTATTTTGCAGATGCAGCTGTAACTGAATGAGCTTGACCAGAACCTAACCTGACAAGAAGAAATCAACATGTAATTGACCAAATCGTGTATATAAGCAATGGCTAAGCCTCCTTTATGGAGACAGAGCTCAGTGCATCAGCAGCAGCTCGTCAGGAGATTACTGGCCTGTGTCTCCATGGGACGGAGAGTGTGTTCTGTAGGGAACTCCTATTTGGTGATAAACTAACTATACATATACTTAGAATAGGTTATGTATTTTTGGTAAAGAAGGTATGGGAAATAGAGATACACTTTTGTTGAAGGTAAAAAATAAAATGTGTGTTTAGATAAAAAAGGATATAAAGGACATGTGCTTTATTAGTAAAGAACGAAAAAGGAATATAATTGTGTCATAAAATAAAATGGTTGTTTCAAAATAAGGAGAGAAAAGATAGCACAAAAATGTAAAGATATATATAAGTTACAGAAGGTCTGTGCATATTGCAAAAGGTGTGTATACACTGCAGAAGGTTCCTAGAGGGAGGATTTTAAGATGCATGTATATGAACTCTAACCGCTTTTAACCCTTTTATCATTTACGGACAATTATTGTTCTACTGATGCTCTTACAAAAATGTTTCTACAAAGATGTTTCATCTTCAGAGAGGTGATGGAAAAGACTCTGACACTCTAAGATACAAAATCCATGTGCAACTAAATTTAAAGGTAGTAATGCTTAGATGTTTAATGCCTGGTGACGTCAGTCCCAATAAAGGTCCCAGATTTAGAAGAATACTGTTCCTTGTACAGGTATTATAATGACCACCATAGCAATATTAGACAACAGAAGTGCTCTTGAAAACATTCTACCTAAGCAAGGTGGGGCTTGCTCTGTTGTTAATATCTCTTGTTGTACTTGGATAAAACACCTGATAAAGTAAAGTTAGAACTAAATATAATCCAGGCACAAGCCAAATGATTAAACACCCCAAATTTCCATCAACCGATGAATAAAAAAATATGACATATCCACACAATGGAATAGTATTTGGCAATAAAAAAGAATGAAATTCTTGTGTGCGTTACAATCTGGTGTGTGTTACAATATGGATGAACTTTGAAAACATTATGTTGCCTGGCCAGTGTTGCTCAGTGGTTGAGTGTCAACACCCTGGTACCATTCCTGGTCAGGGCACATGCCCAGGTTTCGGGCTCAATCCCAGTGTGTGTGTGTGTGTGTGTGTGTGTGTGTGTGTGTGTGTGTGTGTGTGTGTGTGTGTGTACGCGCGGCAGATCTGATGTTTCTATCTCTCTCTCCCTTTTCCTTCTTCTCTCTCTAAAACCAATAAAAACATCTTTTTAAAAAGAAAGAAAACATTATGTCAAGTGAAAAAAGCCAAACACAAAAAGATAAATACTTTATGATTGTACTTATATTAGATATATAGAATAGTCAAATTCATAGTGGCAGTAAGCAGACTGGTGTTGCCGGAGGCTGGGAGAGGGTGGGAGTTAGTTGAATGGGTGTGGAGTTTCAGTTAGAGGAGATGAGAAGGTTCTGGAGGTGGGTAATGGTGGTTGGCTGCACAACATTTGAATATACTTAATACCATTGAACTATACACTTAAAATGGCTAAAATGGTAAATTTTGTTATATATATTTTATCACAACATATTTTTTTAATTTTACAATATTTTAAGTGGGAGAAAAAGACCACGGGTTGTATGATTCCATTTACAGGAAATGTCCAGAATAGGCAAATCTATAGGACAAAGTTGATTAGTGGCTGCCTGGGGTCAGGAGAAATGGGAAGTGGTTGCTAATGGGTATAAGAAGATAAAAATGTTCTAATATTGATTGTGGCGATGGTTGCACAACTCTGTGAATACACTGAAAATCATTAAATTATACAATTTAATTGGGTGAATTGCATGGTATGTGAATTATCCTATATAATAAAAAAGTAATATGCAAATTGACCAGCACTCCAACACCCATGTGGATACAAGATGGCCACCCCCATGTGGACACAAGATGGCCACCACAAGATGGCCAGCAGGGGAGGGCAGTTGGGAGGGACCAGGCCTGCAGGGGAGTGTAATTGGGGGGGACCAGGCCAGCAGAGGAGGGCAGTTGAGGGGGACCGGGCGGGCAGAGGAGGGCCGTTAGGGGCAATCGGGCTGGCAGGGGAGCAGTTAGGCATCGATCAGGCTGGCAGGGGAGTGGTTAGGGGGTGACCAGGCTGGCAGGCAGAAGCAGTTAGGGGCAATCAGGCAGGCAGGCAGGCAAGCAGTTGGGAACCAGCAGTCCTGGATTGTGAGAGGGATCCCAGATTGGAGAGGGTGCAGGCTGGGCTGAGGGACACCCCCCCGCCCGCCCCATGCATGAATTTCGTGCACCAGGCCTCTAGTATCTCAATAAAGCTGCTAAAAAACGGGGGAAAGCCACACACATGTTCAATATAGTATCAATTAAAATTCTTAAAACTTCCCAAATATATTTGAAACATTTTGTAATGATGTAAAGAAAACAAGATACAAAATTGTTCTTAAAAAAAAAGGATGCAGCCAGGCTGGAGTGGCTCAGTTGGCTGAGCATCATCCTGTGCAACAAAAGGTTATGGGTTCGATCCCCAATCGGGGCATGTACAGAAGGCAACTGATCCATGTTTCTCACATAAATGTTTCTCTCTCCCTTCACACCCCTTCCTCATTCCCTCCCTTCCTCTCTCTAAGCACGCCCTCAGGTGAGGATTAAGAAATAATAATAAGCCGAAACCGGTTTGGCTCAGTGGATAGAGCATCGGCCTGCGGACTCAAGGGTCCCGGGTTCAATTCCGGTCAAGGGCATGTACCTTGGTTGCGGGCACATCCCCAGTAGGGGGTGTGCAGGAGGCAGCTGATCGATGTTTCTCTCTCATCGATGTTTCTGACTCTCTATCCCTCTCTCTTCCTCTCTGTAAAAAATCAATAAAATATATAAAAAGAAAAAAAAAAAAGAAATAATAATAAGCCCTAACTGGTTTGGCTCAGTAGATAGAGCGTCGGCCTGTGGACTGAAGGGTTCAATTCCAGTCAAGGGCATGTATCTTGTTGCAGGCACATGCACATCCCCAGTAGGGAGTGTGCAGGAGGAGGCAGCTGATCGATGTTTCTCTCTCATCGATGTTTCTAACTCTCTCTCCCTCTCCCTTCCTCTCTGTAAGAAATCAATAAAATATATGAAAAAAAAGAAATAATAATAAAATAATTTTAAAAGGACACATATGGATAATGCCTGTTAAAAAAAGTGAATATAATCAATGTGTTGAAGTATTTGGTTTAGAGACAAATCTTCAAAAAAATTTTTCTGTTATTATTGTTTTATAAAGATAGAAAGGGGATATTTTGTATCACAAAAGACTAAGACTAAAATGGCAAACTCATAACCAACACTAAAATCCAGTTATTTAATTCTTCCATGCTTTGGGTTACCATGCTTTGTTTTTTCACCACCTGGGAGGTTACCCAAGCTAGTCAAGAAGGACCAAACTGAAAGCCAGTCTGGGCTGGCACAGGGGGAGATGCAGACATAATCTACACATGTGATTTGCATTCCAAAGATGGATACAACAGGTTCTGAATCACCTGGGAAACTGCTCCTATCCCAACAGAAAAATCAGGAATATCAACAGCGAGAACAAACAGGGAGATTACATTTAAATTCAACCATATTTAAATAATAAGAAGAGACCCAACACAAGCATGTATTCCTATTTATACAATACTCAGAACTCATAGCCATATCACACACAGGTTATATAACTTATTCATGACAATGTGACTTTAAACAGTATTCTAGCTGGGTCACCTTGAATGATAGCAAACAAAGCTTGCCAAGGGGAACATGCAAATAAGATGATCAAAATCCAGTGGGAATAGGCATTTTTCTAGCATCCTGGAATTTTTATTGCAGAAAAAGAAACACAGTATCTATCTAGCTTCTTCAGCACCAAAGAAACTGCATCATATTTCATTCTTCAATGGGGTGGAGTCTGGAGGGAGGAGCCTGATGTTTTCCACAGATTGCACCAAGTTCAGCCAGTATCTATATCCTACCTAATAATAGAGTAATATGCAAATTGACCATACCTTCGCTACACCCACCAGCCACGCCCCCAGCCACGCCCACCAGGAAACCGTCGCAGGGACGCTGGGGTGCTGCCGAGCCCAAGGCCGGGAAAGCCTCGGGCGGAGGCTTTCCTGGCCTTGGGCACCAGCGGAGAGCCTGCACGGATCGCAGGCAACCACCGGGGGTCGGCTCCTGCGATCCGTAGCAGGGAGGCTGGGGTGCGGCCGAGCCCAAGGCTGCCGCCCCGGG
Source organism: Ia io (assembly GCA_025583905.1). Classification (NCBI taxonomy): domain Eukaryota; kingdom Metazoa; phylum Chordata; class Mammalia; order Chiroptera; family Vespertilionidae; genus Ia; species Ia io. The sequence continues at coordinate 50,656,619 of JAJQQW010000020.1, read as the reverse complement.
CCAAGCCCCGACCCTGAAAGAAGGCAGAAGGCGGTGGCCACAGCCAAGGCCTGGGTCCCCAATGCCGGCAGAAAACTGGTGCAGACAGCCAGGTGAATGAAGGTCTATTGCACGAATCTTTGTGCAAACGGGCTGCTAGTATATATATAAAAGTCTAAGCGACTGGTCGACCGTTCATTATGACACACACTGACCACCAGGGGGCAGACGCTCAATGCACAGGCATGGAAACATGGAACAGACTGATAAATCTCAGAGGAAAGCGGGGAGGGGGGAGGACGGGAATAGATTAACCAAAGATCTTATATGCATACTAGAGGCCCAGTGCACAGATTCGTGCACCGGTTGAGTACCTCAGCCTGGCCTGCGGGGATTGGGCCAAAACCAGCAGTCCAACGTCTCCTGAGGGGTCCCGGATTGTGAGAGGGCACAGGCCAGACTGAGGGACCCCACCAGTGCAAGAATCTGTGCACCGGGCCTCTAGTGTGGATACAGTGACACAGCCAGGTTTACCAGAAAGAATCTGAGTAATGGGTGCAAAGTATCCCCATGCAGCACAGACCACAGGGGGCAAGTAGCAGAGGCCCCAAAGGCGCCCTCTCTGAGGCCAGGACATATAGGTAGCACCCTTTGCAGTTAAGAATTCCTAACCTAGGGATGATGCATCAAGTGAAACCCTCCCTAGAGAACTGCTGGTGCAAACAACCAGCCTCCTGAGAGTGGCCACAGAAAACATTGGGAATTTTTTTTTTAAATATATTGATTTCAGAGAAAAAGAGAGAGGGAGAGAAAGATAGAAACATCAAAGATGAGTGAGAATCATCGATTGGTGGCCTCCTGCACAATCCCTGCTGGGGATCAAGCCCGCAATTTAGGCATGTGCCCTTGACTGGAATTGAATGCAGGACCCTTCAGTCTGTAGGCCGATGCTCTATCCACTGAGCCAAACCAGCTAGGGCAAACACTGGGAAATCTTAAACTTTCCATTAGATGACTATGTTGTCATATTAAGAATGACAGTTAATATTTTTAGATATGATAATGAAACTGTGATTATATTTTTAAAAAGATTCCTTATCCTTGTAAATCCAGAAAAGGACACCTACTCAGAAGGACTCCTGGTGGCTAACTGGGCTCAATTTTTTTAAGAACAGAGCTTAGCAGCCATTTCTTCACAGGGGCCTCTCATGCAAACTGCACTTCGGGGAGAGGCCTGCTCTGAACTGCCTGCCTCTGCACTGAACTCCTGCCTGCCTGTGCTCCTGCCATCTGAGCCAGCCTTATAGAGGAGTTCCTGGACTCCTATTGCAACCAATAGGACTGAGCTTTCCTCTTCCAATCAGAGCTGTGCAGCTCCAACCAACCAGAGCGGCTCTTTTCTGACCAATCAGGAGAATGCCTCTTGAACCAATCAAACTGCAAAGCTTTGGAGTCCTCATTTGTATGAGGATAGAACAATTAGGGACCAGGAGCAGGGACTTTGGTTCATATGAGCCAGCTCCCCTCTGGCTAAGGGAGTACACTTTCCCTTTCCACCAAACACTGTGTTTCCCCTCCAAGAACTGAAACACTGAAGATGTCTTACCAGAGCAGAGTGGACTGACACAGAATAGAGCTGACCAAGCACAGTGGAGCCAACTGTGAAGCACAAAGCAAACTGTCAAGGCGGAGAGCAAACCACTGAGGAGCAGAGCAAAGTGGAACTGTCTAGCCGACAGGGGCTGGCCCCGGGGCTGCCTCACAGCCCACTTGCTATATCACAGTGGAGCTGTTCTGCACTGAATAAAGTTTCCCCCTTCACCCCACCCCAAACTGAACTGGCACCAAGGACCACCAGTTGACATCCTTTAAAAATACACACATGAGTAGTTATAGATGAAATTACATGATATCTGGGGTTTATTGGAAAACTAGGGGCCCAGTGCACGAATTCGTGCACCTTGAAAGGTACTGTGGTACAGGGGCGGGACTCGGCCCATCCTCCACACCCCTGCCAGGCCCCTCCTGCCGTGGCCCCCGTCCCCTGCCTGCCGGCAGCCCTGCTCCTGCTGCTGCTGTCTGCCAGCAGCCCTGCTCCTGCTGCCGCTGTTCCCATGTGCTGACAGTGCAGAGTGATTGGGGCTGGCGCCATCAGCAGTGTGAGCCATGGCTGCTGCCTTGATCGCCCCTTAGGGGTGATCGGGGCTGGCAGCCGCCACTCACACCCGCTGATAGGGCTGAGCGATCGGGACTGGCACCGGGCACCAGCAGCAGGTGCGAGCGCTGGGCGGGAATGCAGAGCACGGAAGCAAAGAATTTTCAGTAATCACCAGAGGCTCGCCCCGATGACAGTGACCGGTGCCCCACCTTGGTCTGGTACCTCCGCTCACCTGCTCCAACATCCCACCGAGGCCAACACCCACCATGTTCCGCGCTCTGCTGCCTGCAGCCAACACCCACCATGTTCCACACGCGCCCCCTGGTGGTCAGCGCACGTCATAGCGACCAGTTGTCCAGTTGTTCCACCATTCAGTCTATTTGCATGTTAGCTTTTTATTATACAGGATAATCCAGGATAGAAGTGTGTGGGATCATAGACTAATTAAAACTACCTGAATTGATAATTGTTGAAACTTGCTCATAAATACATGAGAATTCACCATAATAGTCTTTATCTTTTTTGTATATGTTTGAAATTTCCAATAACAAATAAAAATCCGTAGGCATAAAACCATTCATAACTTTGACCCAGCAATATATTCCTAAGGAAATAAGTCGGGAGGAGGGAGAGAGCTGATTCTACAAAGATGCCTAATTGAGAAAAACTCTGTTGCTCCCAACAAATGAGAGATGTCCAAGCAGCAAGGGCACATCAATAGGGGAAGAAATGCTACGTACCTTTTAAAAATGATAAATACCTTGGCCAAGTTGCTAGGTGGAAATCGGTACAGGAATGCTAAGTGAAGAAACAGGCAGCATGAAATATGTGCTTACCAATCACAAGGTAAAAATGCGTACTCACATAATGCAAGGATCAAAGAGAACACAGGAGGCCACGTCCTTCAGCTTCACTGCCTCTTTGCAGCGAGGCCGGGCCCACCCCGCGTGTGCAAGCACACACCAGCTGAATTAATTGTGCTCTCAGAAGCCATTCGGGAAGGACATTCATCAGTGATTACCAGGGAACATGCTTCTATTTCTGATTCATCAAGTGCTTCTGCGACCGTGGCCTTGCAAAGAAAGCAAGCAAGGCAAAATACAATCAAGTGACTCCCAGTCCAGACCACAGAGAAAATCTCATTTCGTTTTACAAGCTGGTCCTAAATCTCATTGCTATGGTTCCTAATACCAAGTATGAAGGCATTCCCCAAGGGCAGCTTGGAGAATGGGCCTTTCCTCCGCCACTTGAAAGGGGAACGCTAGCCCTAGCCGGTTTGGCTCAATGGATAGAGTGTTGGCCTGCGAACTGAAAGGTCTCAGGTTCGATTCAGGACAAGGGCACATGCCCAGGTTGTGGGCTCGATCCCCAGTGGGGGTCTTGCAGGAGGCAGTCGATCCATGATTCTCTCTCATCATGAATGTTTCTATCTCTCTCTCCCTCTTCCTTCCTCTCTGAAATAAATAAAAATATATTTAAAAAAAGAAAGGTGAATGCTGAGTGGCTGCTTTCAGTGGCTGGCACAGAGGTGAAGGGCAAGAAAGAGCAAGAGCCCAGTATGGAAGCTTAAGAGCCTCGGCCACTCAGCAGCTCCACGCTGGAGGCAAGAACTGCCCCTCCAGCCCGGAGACTGCACTTAGGTAGAAAGGCTTCTGCCGCTCTCCGCCCATGCTGCTGCCCAGCCTGGAGCCCGCCGGCTCTGCGTTCCTTCTGCTTGAGCTGCTCTGAGCAGCAGGCTTTGGGGACGTGGTTTGAGATGGATATTCAAGAATGTCCAGAAAAAAGCCATAGAAAGTCGTTTTTTCAGGGTGTCTGGTAAGTCCCTTCCAGGAAAGTACGACACACAATTGTGCGCACACTTTCTTTTTTTTAAATATATTTTATTGATTTTTTACAGAGAGGAAGAGAGAGGGATAGAGAGTCAGAAACATCGATCAGCCGCCTCTTGCACACCCCCCACTGGGGATGTGCCCGCAACCAAGGTACATGCCCCTGACTGGAATCGAACCCGGGACCCCTCAGTCCGCAGGCCGATGCTCTATCCACTGAGCCAAACCGGTTTCAGCTGTGCGCACACTTTCAATAGGTTCTTCATGAACCCCTGACCCCAGTGAGATACCGCTCTTGCCCTAGAGCTGTGGTCGGCAAACTGCGGCTCGCGAGCCACATGCGGCTCTTTGGCCCTTGAGTGTGGCTCTTCCACAAAATACCACGGCCTGGGCGAGTCTATTTTGAAGAAGTGGCGTTAGAAGAAGTTTAAGTTTAAAAAATTTGGCTCTCAAAAGAAATTTCAATCGTTGTGCTGTTGATATTTGGCTCTGTTGACTAATGAGTTTGCCGACCACTGTCCTAGAGCATTTCAGGTGCTTCAACTGCGCTGTTAATAAGGACACTTAAAAAAAAAAAAAAAAGAACACTTTAAAAAGCTAAACACAACATGAATTGTCACAGCACAAGCTGGTGGCGATGTGTAAGCTGCCTCCATGAAGCGCTGTGCAGCAGCCTCTGGGGAGGGCCCTGTGCCTTCATGAAGAACCAGCAGACAGCCCAGGCTCAGCACGCAGGGAGCCAAGAGCGCTCTCGCTAAGACATGCCACTCTGATCCTCAGAAGTGAGACCCCAAGCCTGGCGGCCTCAGGCTACCAGACCATGAGACAGCCTCTTCCTTTGGTCTGGGATGCTCACACCACTCATCACACAGACCCATTTTCCTGAGGGTTTCCTTAAATGCTCCAGGAAAATGGGTATAGAGAATTGCCGACACACAAACTGTAGTCCATTCTCATGGTAAGAGTCCAAAACGGGTGGTCCTAGAAAATGACCAAATCAGAGGCACTGTGAGAATGAAAGGGAAGGTGGTCTGGGCATGCGGAGGGCAGGACTTCAAACTTGCAGGGCCAGGAGGGCTGCGGAGAGCCTCCTGGCAGACACGCCTGGCAGGCCCCTCCAGGTACACTGCAGCTCAGGGGTTCCCAGAGACTAATTCTATCCTTTCTCCAAGAGATAAAATGCTCCTCCTGCAGCCTCTTGCAAGCAGTTCATCAATATTCAAGAAAGCTTTGATCACATCACTGGCCTGTTCCAGTCCCTTTCTGTCTCTCCCTATGATAGTGCAAGAGAGTTCGTCTAAGTTTCTTCTTGCCGAGCATTCAAACATACTTAAAATATACGCTATCTACTTCCCAAAGGAATTTGTGAAAGTTTTAAATAATTTGTATCCAAGGCAAATAAAATAAAAGGAAGACTAGAAACCACATGAAATAAAAGGTGAAATTATTTTACTAAGAACGAGGAAGATAAGACAGTACAACTAGACATTACATCAGCCTGTGCTTCCTGGCAGCCTCAGCAAAAAGGGAAAGACAATGAGTTCCACAGTCCTCACTTTCTGATTAAAAGTAGAATAAAAAACATTACACTAGAAGAAGAATTTTTTCTTGACCCTAAGTGTTCAGATGAATTTATTGCAGTCATTCTCATATTAAGGAATAATGAACAGCGTAATATATAACATATTCAAACCAGTTTTACAAAAATACGAAATGTTCTTCCTATAACTTAGCCCAGCATTGAGAACACTTCACAATTTGTCTCAGTAACTTTCCCAGCTTCATTTCCTTTTTCCTGTCTCTCCCCGTCCCCACAAGAAAATATACATTTTAATCAAACCAGATTCCTTATTCCCAGAAAATATCCCAACTTTCTCAAACTTAGCATTAATCACTCTAAACTTTAAATCCTGCCTCTTCTACAAAGATTCCTCAGTTCTCCCAGTCAAAAGAGGTCTCTTCCCAGCACACTTGCCCACCCCAGGGCGGAGCACCTTAGCTTTAATCACCCTAAACGCTTGGGGGCTTTTTGCATGTATGTATGTATGTATGTATGTATGTATTTATTTATTTATTTATTTATTTTTATCTTTACTAGTGACCCAGTGCACGAAATTCATGCACATTAAAAGGGATTAGAGGAAATATTTTAATATTGCTATTTGCCCTTTCTCTATAATAGAAGTGTCAGAGATGAAAGAAAATTAGTAAAATGTATATGAAAATCTTCCTCCTGTCAGAGTCGGGGGTGTGCCACAGGAGCCAGAGTCAAGTCCCTGCCCACCCACATGTGCCTCGAAATCATGTGAGACCCATACCCAGCCAGCCCCACCCCCATTGGGCTAGATACAGACCTGGCCAGCCTCACTCCCGTCAAGCTCCACCAGGTGGGGGGCGTGACCTGAGGTCCCCCGTCAAGCCTTGTCAGGCGGGGGGGACACAGCCTCAGGTCCCCCAGGCCTGGGCCGGGGCAGGGGGCACGCCTTGAGGTCCCTGTCAAGCCCCGCCAGGCGGGGGGTGCAGCCTCAGGTCCCCCGGCCCAGCACCAGGGCGGGGGGCGTGCCTTGAGGTCCCCCATCAAGCCCCGGGGGTGGGAGGTGTGGCCTGAGGTTCCCCATCAAGCCCCGCATGGCAGGGGGTGCGGACCCAGGTCCCCTGGCCTGGCACCAGGGCAGGGAGTGCAGCCCCAGGTCCTCTGGCCCAGCACCAGGGCAGGGGGTGCGGCCTGAGGACCCCGTCAAGCCCCACCAGGCAGGGGGCCCTGCCTCTGGTCCCCTGCCCCGGCCCAGCACCACGCAGCCTCAGGTCTCTGCTGATTGCTCATTAAGGCTCATTATGGGAACTCAGCCTCCGCTGTGGGCGCAGCCATCTTGTGTTATGGGATCCCCACCTCTGCTGTGGGCACAGCCATCTTGTGTTACGGAATCCCTGCCTCCGCAGTGGGCGCAGCCATCTTTGTTATGGGGTGATGGTCAATTTGCATATTCCCTCTTTATTAGATAGGACTGTTGAGAGTATAACAGATGTTCCCCTTTCTTCCCCAACCATTGCCCCCCTCCACCCAGTTCCCGCCCCGCCTCAGACCTTCACCACCTATTGTCTGTGTCTATTGGTAATGCATATGTGCATACAAAGTCTTTGGTTAATCTCTTCCCACCTTCCCACCCCTCTTCCCTCTGAGATTCCTCACTTTGTCCCCTGTTTCTATACCTCTGATTCTATTTTATTCAACCAGATTATTTCGTTCATTAGATTCCCTGGTTCATTTATTTTTAGATTCAACTGTTAAAATATATGTACTTATTGCCATTTTATTGTTCATATTTTTTATCTTTTTCCTCATCTTCCTCTTCTTAAAGAATACCCTTCAACATTTCATGTAATACAGGTTTGGTGGTGATGATCTCCTTTAGCATTGATTGTCTTGTCTGGAAGCTCTTTATCTGACCTTCAATCTAAATGAGAGCTTTGCTGGGTAGAGTAATCTTGGTTGTAGGTCCTTGCTATTCATCACTTTGAATATTTACCACTTCCTTCTGGCCTGCAAAGTTTCTGTTGAGAAATCAGCTGACAGTCATATGGGCACTCCCTTAGGTAACTAACTGCTTTTCTCTTGCTGCTTTTAAGATTCTCTCTTTAACCCTTGGCATTTTAATTATGATGTGTCTTGGTGTGGGCCTCTTTGGGTTACTCTTGTTTGGGACTCTCTGCCCTTCCTGGACTTGTAGGTCTATTTCTTTCACCAGGTAGGGGAAGTTTTCTGTCATTATTTCTTCAAAGAGATTTTCATTATCTTCTCTCTCTTCTCCTTCTGGCATGCCCATAATGTTAATGTTGGTATGCTTGAAGTTGTCCCAGAGGCTCCTTACACTATCTTCATATTTTTTTATTCGTTTTGCTCTTCCAGTTGGGTGTTTTTTGCTTCCTCACATTCCAAATCATTGATTTGATTCTTGGAATCCTCTACTCTACTGTTGAATCCCTGTAAATTATTCTTTATTTCAGTCAGTGTATGCTTAATTTCTGACGGGTCCTTTTTCATGTCTTTGACATTCTCACTGAGATCCTCAAAAGTCTCACTAAGTCCCTTGAAGCTCTCATGAAGATCCCTGAGTGACCATGGTTTTGAACTCTGTATCAGTAGTTTGCTTGCTTCCATTTTTTTCATTTGTGACATGTTTCTTTGTCTCTACATTTTGGCTGCTTCCCTGTGTTTGTTTCTAGGTATTAGGTAGAGCTGCTGTGTCTCCTGGAATTGGCACTGTGGCCTTTGTAGTAGGTGTCCTGTAGGGCCCAGTGGCTCAGCCTCCCCAGTCACCTGAGCTGGGCACTCTAGGTGCACCCCTGTGTGGGCTGTGTGCACAGTCTTGTAGTTGAGCCTTGATTGCTGTTGGTGTCACTGGGAGGAACTGACCTCCAGGCCAATTGGCTGTGAGGACCAGCTGTGACTACAGTGAAGAGCTGCTGTGCAGGAGACACCCCTGTGGAGAGGACTTGTTCAGGGGGGCTTTGGTGCTCACCCCTTGAATGTGTTGCTTGTGGGTGTGTAGAGTTGTATGGTCTGAAACTATCCACTGGGTGCACTGGCTCTGGAGCCTACCGGGTAGTACAATGTCAGCTACTGCCTGGGGCCACCTGGCAGGAGCTACAGCGATATCTGCAGATGGCTGCTACTTGTACTGGGCTTGGGGTGCCCAGGAGAGGCCCAGCTGTGAAGCAAGGCAGGCTGGTGCTAGTGCCAAGTCTTGGGCCTTTTATCAATAGGTTTGGAACATGCTGATGTCAGCTGCTACTTTGAAAGATTTTAGGAAAGTCTGAAGCCTGAGCCAGGACAGGTCGTTCATATGGAAAAGCTGCTGCAAACAGCTTGGGTGGGGCTGCAAATTAGACAGGGCAGGGCCTCAGGGACTCATTAGGGTGAAGCAAACAGTGTGAGCCAGGCTGATGGAGACTCAGATATGACTGTCAGTCAGCCATGGGGGAAATCCCAACACAGGAACAATTACCCATGTGAGCACCCCTGTCTGGGAGAAAGTTGCCTCCAAGTTCCTGCCCTAATGCCAGATAATCCAGTTCCTCTCTATATGTCTCAAAGCTGCTTGGCACTGGAGATCAGAGGGATCGAGTCAAGTAAGTTCATGCACTGGCCCTTTAAGAGGAACACCTAGGTCTCCAGCAGCCTTCATGTCACTCAGCAACAATCCCTGCTGGTTTTTACAGCCTCAAGTTATGGGAACTTCTCTTCCCAGTTCTGGAACCCTGGACTGGGGGTCTGGTGTGGGGCTTGGACCCTTTGCTCCTCACAGGGGGCCTCTGCAGTCAAGATATCCTTCCTGATTGAAAAAACGGCACACATGGGTGTTGGACTAGCCAGTTCCGTGCCTCTGCCTCTCCTACCAGTCTTAACCCTTTGCACTCGGATGTCGAGTGTGACTCGACACGGTTAGCATTAGAATAAAGGAATCGAGAAAAAAGCAAGCGAGTGCAAAGGGTTAAAGTGCTTTCTTCTTCTCTAGTTGTAGGATTTCTATTCAGCCAGCTTTCAGACGGTTCTGAATGATGGTTGTTCTGTACTTTAGCTGTAATTTTGATGTGGTTGTGGGAAGCAGCAAGTACCAATGTTTACCTACACCACCATCTTTGTTCTCTACCCGAAACTCTTTAAATCCTGCCTCTTCTACAAAGATTCCCCAATTCTCCCAGTCAAAAGGGGTCTCCTCCCAGCACTTCCCATGCTCCTCCACACAAGGGCAGAGCACCCCCAAGGCAAAACCCTGAGAGGCACAGGATATCTGGAGTCAGCTGACCTGACCTCTAATTCGATTCTGTTGTTATTGGCTATGTGACCCCAGGCAAATAATAAAATTTCTCTGAGCTTCAGCTTCTACATCTATAGCACAGGAATCACAAAGCTTTTGTAAGAATTAAATGAGCATTTATAAAGGCCTGGCACAGGACCTGGCATCTAACAGCTTTCACAAGTAGGGGTGGTAATAGGTGCTATTGTAGAGACTTGGATATCTGTTTTCTCTCACCCACCTGAAAAGAAGCCCCTTGAAGGCAACATAGTAAAGTATCTCCCAGAATGCTTGATACTTAGGGCACGTCAATAACAGAGTGGTGTCTGAAAGGCTGTTTGGAATTACGTAAGAGATCCTGACATGCAGTGGCTTTATGCCACACCCAGGTCTGGAACACCAAGTTCCTAAATCCCAGGCCATACTTGATCCACACAATGCTGCCGACCCCTGAGGGTCTCAAGTACACTGACTTCCTGTCTCACACAGCAAAGATCCTCTTCCCCATCAGAAAATCATTCTTATCATACAGCTCTCCAAATACCCAGCGAATCACATCACTACAACCTGTTCTTACCTAAAGAGCCTATTCCAGGCGAGCCGGTGTGTATTTAATTGTTCCGAATGCACAGCGCGACCAGTGCCTTGATGAACTCCAGATGCCATCCATCAGCCCTTGATGGCTCATTTGGTATAACATGAATACTGTGGGCTCTAACTACTCTAGCACTTACGAGCTACCAGTATATGTCTTTCCCACTAATGAAACAACCAAATTACCTTTTAGGAGTGAGATGTTCTAGTAATTCTTAAGTGACTTAACCCTAGAAAGTCTATGGAAAAAACTAATTTCAAGGAATTTTTGTTTCAAAAGCAGAAGGCAAAACCAATAACTTATGAGGCAACTTTTTAACAAACATGCCAGAAACCATACATCTCTTCACTTCCTAGGGATACAGCATTGCGGTAATGCTGTCCTGGACAGCAGTGTAAAACCCGGTCAAAAACAGTTTTGAGCACTAGCCAGTTGCTCCGTGGTTAGAGTGTCGGCCCATGGACTGAAGGTTTGCAAGTTGGTGAAGGGCACATACCTCGGTTGTAGGTTCAATCCTGAGCTCCCATCAGGCTGTGAGCAGGAGGCAACTAATTGATGTGTCTCTCTCACATCCATGTTTCTCTCTCTCTCTCCCCTTTACCCCTCCCTTCCGCTCTCTCTAAAAATCAATGGGAAAAGATACCCTCACTCCTTGGGAGAGGGTTAAAACAAAACAGCTTTGAATCTTCCATTTTGGAGTTCCCTTCAGAAGTGCGTGGCTGTGTTGTGGGAGAAAGCCAGCCCTCCCTGAGGGAGGAAGTCAAGGAGCACACTTTGGAACCAGACAGTACTGGATGCAAATCTCACTTCAAAATATTGGTAAAGTTGTTTAACCTCCTTGGGCCTCATTGTTCTCATATACACAGTGGAGATGTAGTACTAATGCATATAGAAATGACTCTCATTTGGAGAGTTTGTTAAAAATACGGGAGGGAGAGGCATGGAAGGGGGAAGGGAGGCCAGAGTCTGGACCAGCAGGTCCCAGGATTAATTTATTCAAAAAGGAAATAATAGAAAAATACTCAACATGCAAAGGTCTTGTGAAGAAAGTGAAGGAAAACCACAGAACATACCAAAGGCCGAGGAAGACCACCCTTCAGAAGATGTGCCACGGGCGGCAGAAGGAAATCCTCCGCCTTCCCAAGAAGGTGTAAGCCAGGAAGCAGAAGGAAACCTGGGAAGCGGGCTGACTCAACCTGCCCAGGCACTTAAAGAGGACACTCCCGTTAGGCATTTGGACCCTGAAGAAATGCTAAGAGGAGTAGATGAGATGGAAAGGCTCAGGGAAGAAATCAGAAGAGTAAGAAACAAGTTTGTGATGATGCATTGGAAGCAAAGACATTCACGCAGACGACCTTATCCTGTGTGCTTTAGGCCTTGAATTCTTTTTTTTTTTTTTTTTTTTACCTGATAGTAAAATCTGGCTCCTGCTTTCTATTAGCATATTCTGATGTATCTTTTACCTTGGTTTTACTTTTAATCACCTGGTAGAATTTTGTTTTAGACAGTTTCCTTGTTAACCAGCATCTTACTGGATTTTATATTTTGACCTATTCTCCAGATCTATTTTTCAATTGGGAGGTTTCACACAAATGCATGAAAATATGTTCATTTCATACTGTAAAATAACATAAGTGGCAAAGCATATTTAGTGTCAGCTCACATATGTACATTAAAAATCCCAAATTGTGTGTGCGTGCATGTGTGTATACATACATACATACATACATCAAAAAATTAACTGCTTATTTCTGTGTGGTATGAGTTTTCTTTTTGCTTATATGTATTTTTAATGAATTTGTGTCACAGGCAATTAAATTTTTTTAATAAGAATGAAATAATTTGCAATCAGCTTATAAAGGCAATGGGGTCACCTATTGTTAACAAATATGCCAGAAACCATACATCTCTTCACTTCCTAGGGATACAGCATTGCAGTGATGCTTGAAATAACTATTAAAATGTAAACCTCAAATCACCTCTGGATCTCTTAGCCAGAGGAATAAAATTGGCCATTATTACAGACAAAAAAAATACAGGGAGACATGAGTCTCATCCCCAAAGATTATTTCAGGGAGTCTGTTGTGGGGCACAGAAATCTGTGGGGATTTAAGTTGTTTTTCATTTTTAATTACAAAACATGCAAAAATATTTCCCCCTTGTAAACTATTAAAACATTACCTTGTCAGTTATGAATGCACTCAGCTATAAGCAATTTAGAAAAACTAACAGTCACTTAAACTGGGGGTGGTATTTTTCTCATGAACAAGAAGAAATCTAGAAGCAGGAAGTTTGGAGCTCGAGCAGCCACTCACGGATTGCATGAAGGACCAAGGACCTGGGTATCCTTGTTGCTCTGCCATCACTGGCCTGTGGCCGCCACCCCTCTAACTGTAAGGCGGCGCTCCAGCAGGTAGGATCTGTAAAACAGGCAGGCAGAGGGCACAGGGGGCAAAGGGTTTTACCATTCTATTTATAAAGGGGTGCTCTCCCTAGGGGCTAATGCCTCTATCTCATAGGCCAGAACTGTGTCCTATGGTCATTCCTAGCTGCAAGAGAGACTGCATAAGAGAAATTTTTAACTGGGCACATAGCCACGCCAAACAAAACCCAGGAGGAAGGAGGCACAGGCATTGAATAGGAAATGAGCAGCGTCTACTACAGTTACAGATAAGCTTCGTGTCCCCTTGGCCCTCTCCTCCTGTGCCCGTTCATTCAGGCCTCGTGGGCATTTTTACTAAGCTCCTCAGCAGATTCTGATGCGCCCTGCCCCAAGGTTTGAGGACCACCTCCACACTTACTGTGCTCATCAGAGATTAGCTCTGGCTTTTAAGTGTTCAGCCTAGTGGAGCCATCATAGTTGTCCAATCAATATTCACTCTCATCCTCTTTCCTCCCCCTGCAAGTCACCCAGAAAAACCTAATCTCATTTGCTATAGTCACATCTCAAGTTTGGCCTTGCCCAGCATACAACACTGGGTAGTGGAAAATAACTGGCCTGTTTAACAAATCAAAGCCGCCCTTCACAATATGACAATCTGCCACCTCTGACATTTCAAGAATGTAAAATATTGGCTCCAACCTGAAGCCATGCTGCCTTGCCTGAGATGACAGTGTCACCCCCAGGCGACCTGCTGCCTGGAATAAGGTTTGCTTGTGCTCTGCAGAACATTCACTACTGTGTTTAGGGGGAAATGCGATGGTGGGCAAGTGTTCATCACCATTAAGTGGGAAAAAATCAACAGAAAAACAGCACACATAGTTTTCTATTAGAAAGTGTAGACCTGTGCAAAAAAGAAAAGCAGGAAAGCTAATCCCAATGTGGCAGCACCAGTAAACATCTTTGTGGTGAGAGTAATTATGTTTATTCTATTTTGGTTTTGTTGGGAAGGGAAGGAAACTTTCCAAAATTTTCTACAAAAAAATATGTATTACTTTTAGAACTAGTTTGTGAGTTTTTAAAAATCTGTCAACGTATACTGACATGAGGAATCATGATAATTTTTGGAAGGCCTCTGATGGGTCAGCTCATCCAACTCTATGCCATATTTTATCTGCTTATCTGGTCTTTGCATAAAATTAAATGCCAACTGAGGAGGACTTCAGCCAAAGCAAGGGTGTGACCGTATGGGTAGGGCACCATGACAAGGCTGCCAGCTACAACCGTAGCATTTTAACAACCTGGAGTCATTCAGATTTAACGGGAAAACAAAGTCCCTGTGATTTCCTAATTAAGAAGCTGCAAAAAGAAATGCAGGTTCATTACTCAGCAACCATGCTGCACTCAGCAATGCTGCACCCAGCTACCCTGCACCCAGCTACCCTGCACTCAGCAACTGGGGTGGAACGCGGGGCACCACGTGTGCTACACACAAGGCCAGCCGCCCTCTGGGAGGAACCAAATGCCAAGACCCTACAGCATAGCAGGCAGCCAACTACTAAGAAAACTTTTTCCAACCAGGGTACATTTTTGGCAAACCCCTGCCTACACTCTCCTCAGGAAGCCTCTGTGGCTATCAAACAAGCAAGCTAACAAATACATTAAAAGGCAAGATCTACAAATTGGATGCTGTTAACTTTAGGGCCGCAGCTGAACTGTGAGTCAGGTTGGAGAAGTAACTTCATATCTTGTCCTCTCCAGCAAATGCTATGGCCTGCTGGAATAAACAGCCTGGCTTCTCCTAAAACAAAGCTGCCCCAGGTCAAGATGGCAGAGTAGGTAAATGCTATGCTCACCTCCTCCCATGACCACATCAAAACTGCAACTAAATTATAGAACCTCCTGAAGGCCAGCGGAACAGAACCCCTCTAACTAAGGAGGTACAGAAGTTACATCAAGACTGGTAGGAGGGGTGAAGACTCACAATGTGGCAATTAACAATCGAGAGGGATATTTCGGATTTGGAGTCCTTTCTGAGGAGTGAGAGGCCCGGAGCACCAGTGCCAAGGAGTGCCCACAACACTGGCTGTGCAAATCAGCGGGGAGACAGTCCAGGGGGTCTGCGAGCTGCTGTAAACCAGGCATCCTCTTAAACAGCCCGAGCACAGACTCACTCTCCCACATACACGTGCCCTAAGCTCCAGAGAAGGGGCAGCAGCTTGAAAAGCACCAGGGAGGAACTGCATTAGAGGCCAGAGGGGCAGCTCTTTCCTGGACTAAAGTGCCAGCAGCGCCTCTTTTCCTTTGCTGACTCTACCCCCACACAGCCTGACACCAAAGCTTAGTCTCCATCAACCTGGCTAGCACCACTCTCACCCCACCCTGGTGATTCTCTGAGACCCCACCCCACAAAATGTACACATCTGGCCTGAATTTCTTTCAGAGTCTCAGCCATACAAGCGGCTGGCTTGGGCCTAGCCTGTGGACTTTCCTAAAATCCTCAAAGGTCCCAAACCCCAAACAAGAATGGGCTGGCTTCAGTGTGCCCTGCACCTCTTGCTAAGTGCCCCCAAGCCCAGGACCAGTGCCAGCTGGTTTCAGTCACAGCATAACCATCTCAGGACTGGATACAGGCAATGGCTGACCTTGGTCTGCACAAGGGGCCCAAACACCTGTGCTTACAGACCACACAAAGCACACCCAATTAGCACCACAAGTAACACACCAAAGAGTGGACTTGGCACAGACCAGAGTCCCACTAAAGCGAGTCCCACTTTGTAGGGTCGGCCCCTGCACAGCAACTTCTCTGCTGTAATCACAACCAGTCCTCACAGCCCATCAGCCTGACTGTCAATCCCACCCACCGAAGTGTCAACAGCAATTAGTCTCAAATACAACAGGAGAGCAAACACCACCCACACAACGGACACCCCTAGAGCACCTAGCTTAAGTGAACAGGGAGACTGCACCACTGGCCCCACAGGACGCCAACTGCATAATGCCACCCTACCCAGACTGGGAGATGTAGCAGCTCTACCTCATACATAGAAACAAACACAGGGAGACAGCCAAAATGAGGAGACAAAAAACATGTCCCAAGTGAAAGAACAAAACTCCAGATAAAGAACTAAACATAATGGAGGCAAACAATCTACCAGACGCAGAGTTCAAAACATTGATTATAAGGATGCTCAGCTTAAGGGAAATATAGGTGATCTCAGTGAGAACTTCAACAGAGAGATAGGAAACATCAGATGATGCAGAAGATCAAATCAGTGATTTGAAAGACAAGGTAGCAGAAAATGCCCAACTGGAACAGCAAAAAGAAAAAAATCTCAAAAAATGAGGATAGTTTAGTCCTGGCCAGTGTGGTTAAGTGGTTACAGTGTTGGTCTGCACAGGTTCAATTCCTGGTCAAGGGCATGTACCTGGGTGGCAGGTTTGATCTCCAGACCCAGTCAAGGCATGTGCAGTAGGCAACCAATTGATGTCACCTTGAATTCTCAAGGTGTCTCTTTTACAGTGATGTTCCTCTCTCTCTCTCTCTCTCTTTCCCACTCCCTCCCTTCTTTCCACTCTCTCTAAAAATCAATGGGAAAAAACATCCTTGGGTGAGGATTAACAACAACAACAAAAATTAGGATAGTTTAAAGAACCTCTGGGACAACATCTAGCATAACATTTGCATCTTAGGGGTACCAGAAGGAGAAGAGAGAGAACAAGGGACTGAGAACCTACTTAAAGAAACAATGACTAAAAACTTCACTAACCTGAAGAAGGAAAAGATACACAAGTCCAGTAAACACAGAGATCCCAAACAAGATGAACCCAAAGAAGCCCACACCAAGACACATCATAATTAAAATGCTAAAGGTTAAAGACAAAGAGACAATCTTAAAAGCAACAAGAGAAAAGTAGTTAGTTACCTATAAGGGAGCTCTCATAAGACTGTCAGATGATTTCTCAACAGGAATTTTGCAGGCCAGAAGAAATTGGCACAAAATATTTAGTGATGAAAAGCATATAATTCAGATTACTCTACCCATCAAAGCTATCATTTAGAATCAAAGGAAAAATAAAGAGCTTTTCAGACAAGAAAAAGCTGAAGGCGTTCATCACCACCAAACCAGTATTACAAGAAATGTTAAGAAAAATTGGGAAAATTGGACAGATACATGCAAAAAAATGAAACTAGACCACCAACTTACACCATACACAAAAATAAACTCAAAATGGATCAAGGACTTAAACACAAGATGGGAAACCATAAAATACTAGAGGAATCTATAAGCAGAAAAATCTCTGACATATGCCAAAGCAATTTCTTCACTGATACTGCTCCTAGGGCAATGGAAACTAAAGAGAAAATAAACAAATGGGACTACATCAAAATAAAAAGCTTTTGCACAGCAAAGGAAACCATCAATAAAACAACAAGAAAGCCCACTGCATGGGAGAACATATTTGCCAATGATATCAACGATAAGGGTTTAATCTCCAACATTTACAGGGAACTCATGCAGCTTAACAAAAAGAAGATAAACAACCCAATCAAAAAATGGGCAACTGAACTAAATAGACACTTTTCGAAAGAAGACAGAAGGAAAGCCAAGAGACATATGAAAACATGCTCAAAGTCACTAATCATCAGAGAGATGCAAATCAAAACAACAATGCGGTACCATCTCACACCTGTCAGAATGGCTATTATCAACAAGTCAACAAATGACAAGTGCTGGCGAGGATGTGGAGAAAAAGGAACCCTCGTGCACTGCTGGTGGGAATGCAGACTGGTGCAGCCACTGTGGAGAACAGTATGGAGTTTCCTCAAAAAACTAAAAATGGAACTCCCATTTGACCCAGTGATCCCACTTCTAGGAATATATCCCAAGAAACTAGAAACATCAATCAGAAAGGATATATGCACTCCTATGTTCATAGCAGCACAATTCACCATAGCTAAGATTTGGAAACAGCCTAAGTGCCCATCAACAGATGAGTGGATTAAAAAACTGTGGTACATCTACACAATGGAATACTACGCTGCGGTAAAAAAGAAGGAGTTCTTACCATTTGCAACAACATGGATGGAGAACATTATGCTAAATGAAACAAGCCAGGCAGAGAAAGATAAATTTAAAAAAAAAAAGGCTTCTTTAAAAAGAAAAAACTAATAAAAAACTATGAATAGGAAAATATCACAAAGAAAAAACTCTCATTGACAAAGGCAAACACGTAATAAAAGCAGTGGGTCAACCAACTATAAAGCTAATGCAAAGGTTAAAAGGCAAATGTAGGAAGATCATCTATAATCTACACTAATAAAAGAGAAACACGCAAATAGACCGTACCTCTGCTACGCCCACAAGCCAATCAGGAGCGAGTATGCAAATTAACCCAACCAAGATGGCAGTTAATTTGCATATCCAGGCACAGAGTGAAGACTGAAGACAGCGTAGAAGGAAGCCAAGAGCTGCAGAAGGGAGCGAAGCTGCGGAGAAGCAAGTGGGGCGGCTGAGAAGGGAGGGAAGCAGGGGGCATGGTGGAGATGGGAGAGAAGCAGGCGGGGCGGCGAAGGAGGGAGGGAAGCAGGCGGGGTGGCGGAGAAGGGAGGGAAGCAGGCGGGGTGGCGGAGATGGGAGGGAAGCAGGCGGGGTGGCGGAGATGGGAGGGAAGCAGGCGGGGCGGCGGAGACGCCCACAGGAAGCCCTATTCTTGCAGGAATTTCCTGCAACGGGCCTCTAGTCCTATCTAATAAAAGAGTAATATGCAAATTGACTGTACCTCCGCTACACCCACAAGCCACGCCCAACAGCCAATCAGGAGCGAGCATGCAAATTAACTCAACCAAGATGGCTGCAGCCACGGAGTAAGCAGGAGGCTTGGGTTTCCCCGACAATGGAGGAAACCAAGCTTTCCGCCCGCCCTGGCCTGCCTTGACCTCCGTTCAAGGCTACAAAGTTTCAATTATAAAAGATAAATAAATCCCAACAAAAATGGCTGCGGCCACGGAGCGAGCAGGAGGCTTGGGTTTCCCTGGCAATGGAGGAAGCCAAGCTTTCTGCCCGCCCTGGCCAGCTGGCCTTCGCTCAAGGCTACAAAGTTTCAATTATAGAAGATAAATAAATCACAGATACCAGGGCCTCCGCTTGGGTCGCCGGGGGACGTGGCCGGCCTGCAAACCACCACAGGCCCCTCGCCCAGGCCACCCCACGCCCCAAGGGAACCCCCACCCTGATCCGGGACACCCTTCAGGGAAAACCAGCCTGCCCCCACCTGTGCACCAGGCCTCTATCCTATCTAATAAAAGATTAATATGCAAATTGACAGTCACTTCAACACACACAACATGGCTGCCCCCATGTGGACACAAAATGGCTGCTCCCAAGTGGACACAAGATGGCCACCACAAGATGGCCAGCAGGGGAGGGCAGCTGGGAGGGACCAGGTCTGCAAGGGAGAGCAGTTGGGGGCGATCAAGCCTGCAGGGGAGGGCAGTTAGAAGTGACCATGCCGGCAGAGGAGGGAAGTTGGGGGCAACCGGGCCTGCAGGGAAGGGCAGTTGGGGGGGGGGGACCCAGGCCTGCAGGGGAGAGCAGTTGGGGGGGACCAGGCCTGCAGGGGAGGGCAGTTAGGGGTGACCAGGCCTGAAGGGGAGGGCAGTTAGGGACAATCAGGCTGGCAGGGGAGCAGTTAGGCATCAATCAGGCTGGCAGGAGAGTGGTTAGGGGGTGATCAGGCTGGCAGGCAGAAGCAGTTAGGGGCAATCAGGAAGGCAGGCAGGCGAGCAGTTGGGAGCCAGCAGTCCTGGATTGTGAGAGGGGTCCCAGATTGGAGAGGGTGCAGGCTGGGCTAAGGAACACACACCCCCGTGCACAAATTTTGTGCACCGGGCCTCTAGTTACAATAGTAAATTAAGGGATACACACAAAAGTAAAAAATAAAAGTGGAAAGGGTAAGTAAAAATGGTAGTAATTTTAGAATGTGTTCAAGCTTAGTGACCATCAACTTAAAATACACTGCTATAAACATAGCTTGGTATATATGAAGCACATGTTAACAAAACCTAAAATCTAAAGAGATATACAAGAAATAAAGAGCTTTTTTTTTTTTTTTTTTTTTCCTGCCTCCACGGCCACCATGGCTCCCATGAAAAAAACTTGTGGCGAAGGGGGGGAAAAAAAAGAAGCAGGTTCTGAAGTTTACCCTTGACTGCACCCGTCCTGTAGAAGGTGAAATCATGGATACTGCCAATTTTGAGTAGTTTCTTCAGGAGAGAGTCAAATGGAAAAGCTGGGAATCTCAGTAGAGGGGTTAAAACCATTGAAAAAAGCAAGAGTAAGATCACTGTAACGTCTGAGGTGCCTCTTTCCAAAAGGCATTTGAAATATCTCACAAAAAGTATCTGAAGAAGAATCTACGTGACTGGTTGCTCACAGTTACTAACAGCAAAGAGAGTTACGAATTGCGTTACTTCCAGATAAACCAGGATGAAAGAGGAGGGAGAACTCAATTTTGTGTGAGTTCTTGAAAAAAACTTGGGAACCAAAAAAAAAAAATAAAATAAAATAAAATAAAATAAAGAAGTAAAGAGAAGGAATCCAAAAACAATCAGTGACCAAGAATGTTGAAGAGAGGCAAGAATTCATCAACTAGTACTAACTCTCACTTAAGTCTTTTTTGTGCCCAGCACTGATAAAGGCATCATGAGGAACGAGCCCTCAAGGTAGTTAAAATCCAGTTTGGAAACCGTTTTTGCAATTCCTGAAGAATCAATGGAATAAGCACTAGTCATTAATGACTCCAAACATCACGAAGAGAAAGAGAAAGGACATCATGTCCCTCTGAGAGAAATACATCACCTCTACAGTAGTCTTGTCCAGAAATTAAAGCTGAACGTGACCAGACCACAAATCTAACTTCTACTTCACATGAAATATGGGAAAAAAGAACATGTGAACATGTTAAATGATACCACAGGAATATGATCAGCAAAATCCAGACTACGGGAAACTCTATAGAACAAACGACCTGGTTTCTTCAACAAATAAATTGCAATGAAATAAATATGGAGGAAGAGACTTTAGATTAAAAGAGACATAAGAGATATACCAACTGATTTGTAATGCCAGATCTTATTAGTTTCTATTCAAACAAACAAACTTAAAAAATATATAACATTATGAGACAACTAGAAATTTGAATACTAACTGAATATGCATTAGAGACTTGTTGATAATTTTTAAATTATAATAATGGTATTATGGTTGTTGCTTTTTTTTAAAAAAGAGTTCATTTTCATTTAGAGGTATACACTGAAATATATGGCTGAAATAATATGATTTGGGGAATTTACTTCAAAATAATGTAAGCCAGGAAAGGCAGTGGGTAGACATACTAAGTATAATAGGTCATTAGTTTATAATTACTGAAGTTATATAAAGGGTAAGTGGAAGTTCTCTTTATTTTTGCAAACACAGGGAGACAGCCAAAATGAGGAGACAAAAAACATGTCCCAAGTTAAAGAAGTTGCAAAAGAAGTTCTCTTTATTTAAAAAAAAAAAAAATTATCTTTATTTTTGATATGTTTAAAATTTTCCATAACACAAAGTTTAAAAAATAAACCTAGATTTAAAGATTGATACATTCAATATTCTCAGAGAAAAGTTAAAGTAAAAACTATAGGGCATAGATTATAAATGTAACAGATGTTTAGGTGAGGGAAGTATTCAGATTCAATACACATTTATTGAGTGCCTACTCTGTAGTAATCTCTACAGCTCGAGTTCCTCATCCATAAAATGGGACGTTAAAAAGTCTGCTTCATCCGGTTGTTACTAAGAGGAGGTAAGTTATTATACATACCAAGCATTCAGAATAGTATCTGGCCCTAGCCGGTGTGGCTCATTGGTTAAAACACCGGCCTGTGCACTAAAGGGTCACAGGTTTGATTTCTGATCAAGGGCAAGTACCCGGGTTTCAGGTTCATCCCCAGCCCACTGTCAGGGTGCATGTGGGAAGCAACCAACGATATGTCTCTCTCATCTCTCTCTCATCTCTCTCTCTCTCTCTCTCTCTCTCTCTCTCTCTCTCTCTCTCTCTCTCTCTCTCTCTCTCTCTTTCTTCCTCCCTCTCTCTTTCTCTCTCCCTTTCTCCCTCTCCCTCTTCCCTCCCTCCCTGCTAGTGTCTGGGCTGAAGCAAAGGTACTCAATAAATGGTAGCTTTAAATAACTATGCAATAAATACTGAGACTCATTTTATTGTTGAGAAAACTGAAGCTCAGAAAAGTAAGTCCAAAACGTCACTACCAGCAGAGGTGGAGCCTGAGTTTCAGAAGCAGTCTGCCTCCCTTCAGGCTGGGTCCCCTGGGCTTGCCGCAGGCAGAGGAGCCCTGTGACCACAAGAGCAGGAAGAATGAAGGTGTTAGGGGAGAAAAGCTATGACGCTTTGAACAAATAAAGGGATAAGGTAAAGGCTGAAGGAGTAAGGAAGAATACCGCCTTGGCCGGTGTGGCTCAGTTGGTTGGGCATCGTCCCATGCCATGCACAGAAAGGTTGCCAGTTTGATTCCCAGACAGGGCACATGCCCAGGTTGCAGGCTCAATCCCCTGTAGGAAGCATGCAGGAGGCAGCCAGTTAATGTTTCACTCTCACATTGATGTTTCTCTCGCTCTCTCCCTTCTTCTCTCTCTAAAAATCAATAAAAAATCTTAAAAAACAAACAACAAAAAAGGAAAAATAACGTTCAAGACCCTCAGAAATGCCATTCCAATAAAGTTCAGGGCAAATT
Organism: Ia io; assembly: GCA_025583905.1. NCBI lineage: Eukaryota > Metazoa > Chordata > Mammalia > Chiroptera > Vespertilionidae > Ia > Ia io. The sequence goes on along the minus strand of JAJQQW010000020.1, from coordinate 50,634,090 downwards.
CTTCTAATTAAAAACTGATTCCACAGCTGTCCTTGGGGTGACCTCACTGATTCAAATAAGTAGCCACAGGGTTTCAGAGGGAACTATTTTAACTCTGCTTTCCATAATAAGGATTCTGGGTGAAAGCTTCAGTTAGTTAAGTTTGTGGGTCAGTCTCATAAATTATTTTCTTGGCTGGATCCCAAGAAAGCCGGGCCATCATTCCAGCAATGAGGTGATCAGTTTTGCATTCCTACCCAAATGGGAGGCTTCTTCACAGAGCTTGCAAGTCATACCTGTAAGATCTATAACCTGGGATGCTCAACCTTCCCCTAAAATCTGGTCTAGTGATTTAGGGAAACTACAGTGTTGAAGATGGCTGTCCACACGACATCCAGAACACGCTTGCACCTACAGAGGAGACCATATCTCCAGTAAACAGGTAGACAAAGGTCATCTCTAAATTTGCTGCCACTTCTACCATCAGAGCTTGGGGTGGGGGTGCTATGAGAGCCCCTGAAATTCCTATTCTGACCTGGCAGTTCTGTTCACATGATGGAGGGGCACCACCGACGAGCAGGTTCCAGAGGCCTTTTGTGATGGTGCAAAAAGAGGACTGGTCATGGCCTGAATTGCCATTCAAGTCCAGGCCCTTTGAAGGCCACAGACAATCACTTATCTACTTGGCTTCCTTGTTTATGAAGAAGGGTAACAGAGAACCTCACTGCACCATGAAAATGAAACATGTGAAAAGCTAGACAAAAGGTCGACTACTTACATGATTATTTGAGTCCCATTAAGGCAGAACTAGATCAGCTCCCGCAGAACAGGGATTTTGAGGGTCTCTAACCTGTTTGCCCCCAGAGGCAGAATGCAACAAGGTGACTGGCCTGTGCGTTGGTCACGCCTGGGTTTGATTTTCGACTCTGCCAGATTATCTTCAATTTTCCATAGTTCTAGCAAAATAAGCCTTGGGGGCAATCAGATCTGGGCTCAAACCCCTGGCTCTGCAATTTATTCACCCCAAGACCTCAGGCCAGTTACTTTATCTTGGATTTAAGCCTTCATCATCTCATTAGTAAAATGGGGATATTAACTAACACTATGGACTGCTAGGAGAATCAGAAAGGGTATCTACCTAATAAAAGAGTAACATGCTAATTGAACGCACCTTCGCGACACCCACCAGTCAACAAAGATGGTGGGTTAATTTGCATACATAGGTGCCGAGTGGCCTGGGTCGGGGAAGGGCGGGACGCTTGCATCATCACCATGGCGATGATGCAGGCATTTCACACCACCCCAGCCAATCCGGGCCTCTGGGCAGCGTGGGAAGGCAGAAAGGTGGCTCTGGGCCAGAGTGGAAAGGCGGCTCCAGGCCAGAGTGGAAAGGCGGCTCCAGCCAGAGTGAAGGCACTGCCGGCAGCCAGGGGAAGGAAGGCCCATTCTTGCACGAATCTTTGTGCATCGGGGCCCCAAGTAAATAAATATATTTATTTTTTCTTTTTAAAAATCTTTATTGTTGAGAGTATTACATATGTCCCCCTCTTTTACCCCCATTGCCGCCGTCCACCCAGTTCCTGCCCCACCCCAGGCTTTCACCATCCTATTGTCTGTGTTCACAGGTAATATATGTATGCATGAAAGTCCTTCAGTTAATGTCTTCCCCCACTTCCCTCTGAGATTCCTCAGTCTGTTCCATGCCTCTGGTTTTATTTTATTCATCCGTTTACTTTGTTCATTAGATTTCTTGTTCGTTAACTTTTATTTTTAGATTCAACTGTTGAAATATATGTATTTATTGCCATTTTATTGTTCATATTTTTATTCTTCTCCTCCCCCTTCCTCTTCTTCTTCCTTCCTCTCTCCGTTTTACCCGCTCTCCCTCCTCCTTCGTCTTCTTAAAGAAGACTCTTCAACATTTCATGCAATACTGGTTTGGTGCTGATGATCTCCTGTAACAGTTTGTCTGGAAGCTCTTTATCTGACCTTCAATCTAAATGAGAGCTTTGCTGGGTAGAGTAATCTTGGTTGTAGGTCCTTGCTATTCATCACGTTGAATATTTCTTACCACTTCCTTCTGGCCTGCAAAGTTTCTGTTGAGAAATCAGCTGACAGTCATATGAGCACTCCCTTAGGTAACTAACTGCTTTTCTCTTGCTGCTTTTAAGATTCTCTCTTTGTCTTTAAACCTTGGCATTTTAATTATGATGTGTATTGGTGTGGGCCTCTTTGGGACTCTGTGCTTCCTGGACTTGTAAGTCTATTTCTTTCACCAGGTAGGGGAAGTTTTCTATCAGTATTTCTTCAAACAGGTTTTCAATGTCTTATTCTTTCTCTTCTCCTTCTGGCACCTCCATAATGTGAATGTTGGTACACCTGAAGTTGTCCCAGAGGCTCATTACACTATCTTCATTTTTATTTCTTTTTTCTTTTTGCTCTTCTGATTAGGTGTTTATTGCTTCCTCATATTCCAAATTCTTAATTTGATTCTTGGAATCCTCTACTCTACTGTTGAATCCCTGTAAATTATTCTTTATTTCAGTTAGTGTATGCTTAATTTCTGACGGGTCCTTTTTCATGTCTTTGAAATTCTCACTAAGTCCCTTGAAGCTCTCATTAAGATCCTTGAGAACTTTATAACCGTTATTTTGGACTCTGTATCCAGTTTGCTTGCATTCCTTTCATTTGTGATATGTTTCTTTTTCTCCACATTTTGGCTGCTTCCCTGTGTTTGTTTCTATGTATTAGGTAGAGCTGCTATGTCTCCTGGAATTGGCAAAGTGGCCTTGTATAGTAGGTGTCCTGTAGGGCCCAGTGGCTCAGCCTCCCCAGTCACCTGAGCTGGGCACTCTAGGTGCACCCTTGTATAGGCTGAGTGCACAGTCTTGTGGTTGAGCCTTGATTGCTGTTGGCATCACTGCGAGGAATTGACCTCCAGGCCAACTAGATGTGAGGACCAGCTGTGACTACAGTGAAGAGCTGCTGTGCAGGGGACACCCTTATGGGGCAGGACTTGTTCAGTGGGGCTTTGGTGCTCACTGAGTCTGCCCCTGAGTGTGTCGCTTGTGGGTGTGTAGGGTTGTCATCTATTATGGTATGAAGCTGTCCCCTGGGTGTACTGGCCCTGGGGCCTCCCGAGTTGTACAAAGTCAGCCACTGCCTAGGGCTTCCTGGTTGGAGCTACAGAGCAAACTGCAGATGGCTACTACTTGTATTGGGCTTTGAAGTACCCATGGAAGGGCCATCTGTGAAGCAAGGCAGGCTGGTGCTAGTGCCAGGTCTTAGGCCTCTTATTGATAGGTTTGGGGCATGCTGACATCAGCTGCTGCTTGTTTGAGAGGTTTTAGAAAAGTCTGAAGCCTGAGCCAGGCAGGCCATTCATATGAGAAAGCCACTACAAACAGCTTGAGTGGGGCTGCAGATTGGATGGGGCAGGGTCTCAGGGAATCACTAGGGAAGAGTGAACAGTGTGGGCCAGGCTGATGGAAACTCAGATATGGCTGCCATTCAGCTCTGCCACAGGAGAGGTTCCAGCACAGGATCAATGACCCCTGTGCGCACCCTGTCTGGAAGAAAGCTGCCCCCGAGTTCCTGCCCCAATGCCAGATAATCCAGTTTCTGCCTGTATGTCCCTGGATCCCAACACCCCTACCCCTGCGCTGGAGCTCAGAGGAAGCGGAACAGTGTAAGTTTGTGTGCCAGCCCTTTAAGAGGGACTGCCTGAGTCTTTAGCAGCCTCCATGTCACTCAACTACAATTCCCACTAGTTTTTACAGCCCAAAGTTATGAGGACTTCTCTTCCCAGCTCTGGAACCCTGGATTGGAGGTCTAGAACTTTGGGACCCCTTGCTTCACATGGTAGGACTCTGCAGGAAAGATATCCTTCGCGATTTAAAAAAAAACACCACACGTGGGTGTCGGACCAGACTATTCAGTGCCTTTGCTCCTCTTGATGTACTTTCTTCTTTACTTCTCTAGTTGTTGGACTTCCATTCAGCCAGATTTCAGGCAGTTCTGAATTATGGCATTTACCTATGCCACCATCCTGGTTCCAAGGATATATTTTAAGAATGTTTATAATAAGAGCTGCTGTTGACACATACACTGTCTCATTTAAACCTTAAAACCACCCTGTGAGGGAGCTATTACTGCCCCCATTTTTAAAGATGAAGACACTGAGGTTCAGACTGAGTATTATGTCCCCCAAACACAGGTGGTGAGTGCTAGGCCTGAGAATGAGATCTGGGCTTGTCTGCCCCCGAAGCTGTGTTCTTGATGCCATTACAGAGCTTGGCGCACAGCAGGTTGTAAAGAAAAGCCAGCTATTGGGACTCCGGCAAAGGCCCTCCTGAGCCTAACTCAGCAGCTCTGGGATGAAGCATCATCATGCCCATTTTACTGGTGAGGAGGCGGAGGCCCAGCTAGTTTAGACTCCTAGAGTTCAATAAAAAGCCCATTTTCCAGAGGCATATACTTCAGTATATTTATGGATAAAGTTATATGCAGTCTGGAATCTGCTTCAAAATAATGCAGAGCCAGGGAGGATGGTGTGGTAACGAGATGAAACAGATGTTGGATTGGCCAGATGTTGAGAACTGTTGAATCTAAGTCATGGGTACATAGAAGTTCACTATACTGTGTTCCTTATTCTTGTTTGTTAGAAACTTTGCATAATAAAAAGCAAGAGCAAAAAATATCACCTCATCTCCAGGAAAATGTATAAGGCAGAGGTGGGTCTCAAATTGAGGTATGTTCTGTCCCCAAATTCCAAGTTCTCTCTGCTCCACTGTAATAAAGCATTCCTCCTTCTTTCCACCCTCACTATGTGGTCCAGCGCGCTAGGGACTGGCATCATTCTAGAGCCCAAAGTTCGGGTAATCTAAGTTGGGAACCACAGGCAATCTCCGCTGAGCATCAGATGGCGGCAGCCCACACTGGGCTGGGTGCCGGGGGAGGGTGCCGGGAAGGGTGCCGGGAAGGGTGCCGGGGGAAAGGGTGCCGGGGGAGGGTGCCGGGAAGGGTGCCGGGGGAGGGTGCCAGGGCTGGGTGCCGGGGGAGGGTGCCGGGGCTGGGTGCCGGGGAAGGGTGCCGGGGGAGGGTGCCAGGGAAGGGTGCCGGGGGAGGGTGCCGGGGGAGGGTGCCGGGGAAGGGTGCCGGGGAAGGGTGCAGGGGAAGGGTGCCGGGGAAGGGTGCCGGGGAAGGGTGCCGGGGAAGGGTGCCGGGGAAGGGTGCAGGGGAAGGGTGCAGGGGAAGGGTGCCGGGGAAGGGTGCAGGGGAAGGGTGCCGGGGAAGGGTGCAGGGGAAGGGTGACCCTGCTGCCTGGAGAGTCTAGCAAGGTCTTAGAAAGGAAGCAGGACTTTGGTGAGAAAAGGACGTGAATGATGTGAAGGAGAATGAAGGAATAAGAAAGAGAGGAGAGAGAGGAGGAGCAGCACATGTAGGTGCAGCGGCTGCGCAGGCTGAGCTCTGCTTCCTCGGCTCCCTTTGGGTGCTACTGCAGCCCCCACTGGTGTCCCTTCCACCTGTCTCCCCGCCTTAAACTACCCTCTACACTGTCCCAGGATGATCTTCCCAAACAGAAATCTGATCACATCTTCCCTCTGTGCATTAAAAACATCCCTGAGCTCCCCAATTAACTCCAACAATGTCTACACTTCTCAACCTGGCGCTCAGAGTGACTGTCACTAACCAGCACTCACTGCCCCCTTGCCAGGTCCCCACACGGATACCCAAAGCCTGGGATCTGCTGCCTCACACCTGAGTACCTTTTCTCTAATGTTCTCTCTTCCCAACATGCCCCGCCTCCTGATAACTCCTGTAGGACCAGCTCAGATGTCACCGCCTCACTCTGCCCCAGCAAAGCACACACCCACTGTTATCAGGACACCCTCAACCTACACTTGTTTGTACTTATTGCTCCCCATCAACACAACGGGTGACCAATACCAGGTGTCTATTATCACTATTGGCGACTTTAAAAATGCAGCCCCTGAGCAGACAGGCAGGGGGCCTGGCACGGAGCAGCTACTGGGAGAGGCTGCCCCATAAGGGCGACAGGATGCTGAGCAGAGGGCTCAGTCCTGACCTTAGCTGAGGCCACCTTACTGCTGTGCTCTGCAGGTGTCTGAAAAGCCCAAGGCTGCAGGAGGCTTATTTAGTGCCTTAAAATGCTGTAATAGTTTCCTGGAAAATGATAGCGACAGCTTTTTGCTCCCCTCACCTCCATGGCTACAAAGCTAAAGACTATGATCCATGGGATCAGGGATTTGGTGTCTCAGAAGCAAAGACAGGTCAGAAGATGAACTGGTCCAGACCATCTGCTCTTGGATGGGGAAACAACCCCATATTGTTATTCTCCTTGATGCACCAGGCACCTGCTTCTCTTGTGGAAATCTGGAGCCAACACACGATTTTTATTTAACTTAGAATAAAACCGATGTCTCCTACAAGAAGGGGCGAAAAGCTTACCACAAGCATGCCAACTTGCCAGGAGCTGAGGAGCCTTCTGGCAGGGTTACGAGAGATGGACCCACAGCCTCTCGGGAAAGGGGCACCTGTGCTCTCCATATTAAATTCTTAGCAACAGGGGTTAACAGAGGAAAACAAAAGCTCCCAGAGATTTTGCATCATTGCAAACAGAGAAAACCTCGACAGACCTAGCACTAGAGGAGCTTCCTCCTCCTACATTTTTCATGGGCCTGCTGCTCCTGCAACGCCCAGCACCAGGCTCGGCCATTTCCACAGAGCTGCACTGCTCCACTGCCCCACCACACTACCCCTTCATCCTCGGGAGCCAATGAGAACATAGGATTTTCCATTCATCATGGCCGTGGACACCAAAATAGCTCATCTGACCTTTGCAAATATCAAACAGTGAATTTAAAGCAGAAACTGGCAAAAGGTAACGCGGAAGTCTTTAGCTTTCCTTTCAAGGATGATTTTGTCATTAGCCATGAAACAGACTGCCTTTTTTGCAACTAACTTTAATATTCATTCTGTATTTCTAAACAAAAAAAGTTGTCTTTTTAATTATTCATCCAATATTGAGAGTTGAGAGATTAGGGGATTTGGTTTATAATTTTTGGTTGTTTTTGGTTCTTACTAGTGTGTTAAGCAGAAATGCTACAATGAAAAGTACTATATTTGCTAGATTCTAGACAAGATGTTGTATGTAAAGAGAATTTTTTTGTCTTTATATTTAAAAAGGCTACCCAATTTAAGCAGATTGTAACTTATGTTGAAGATAATTTGATACATAATAAAAGATTGTTACAATTTTAAAAGTCATGAAGGTAGTCCCCAGGAGTGAATGGAAAGAGCGATATCTAGAAGCCCAGGCCCCAGCCTCGGTGTGCAGAGAAGGGAAGGAAGAGAAACAGCAGTGTTTTCTTACGGGGGCTCATCTTCACCTCCAGGGGGAGGATCTCTGGGGTGGCATCTCAGGGTTCTTTTGGAACCAATCTCTGAGCAGGTGCAGTGGCTTTAATGTGGGGGAAACCTGGGGTCAAGTCTTGGCTCTGCCATTTACTCCCTGGCATGTCACTAACTCAGCCCCACTATAAATCAGAGAAAATCCTACTACTCCCCGGGTGGCTGCACGGGGAGTGAGCAGAAGCCCTCCATAAACGGCAGTTCCCTCCGCACTTACTCCCTTTCCAGCTCTGCCAGAGAACTGCCTCTAAAATCCAGTCTCTGAGCATGTTCATCAGATCATTCTGACACTAATTAAAGGATGTACAAGACTCCTGATTTCTGTTTATTTCACTGACTGGGTTAGAGACCAGGAAGGAGACGCTGTGGATTCTCAAGGCTAAGTCAGCCAGTAACATGCAGGGAATGTGAATATGAGATCAAAGTGTACTACCCTGGAGCAGCAATAGAGAGATGTGGTTCCCTCCCAGCTGGCAGGCAGACGGGGAAAAGAAATGAGGCACTGATACCAGGTGTACTGGTTAATAATGAGGATTTTTTTCAATAGATGGAGTTACACATATGTTGATATACATGCGATTTGATATGTATGCTATTTTGTTGTATTGACAGCAAGCTTCAAAACTTCATATGTCAAATTTTCTGAAGGTGTTAACATCATCGAATTTCATGCCAAAAAAAAGAGCATTTGCGTGAAGTTTTAATTCATTACTTTATTTTGAAGAAAAGTGATGCTGAAAGTTATCCATATACTTCGGGAAGCTTATGGTGAACATGCTCCATCTCAAGATACTTGTGAACGCTGGTTTAAACACTTCAAAAGTGATGATTTCTATGTGAAAGACAAATAACGTCCAGGTCAACCGAAAAAGTTTAAAGGCCAACAATTACAAGCATTATTGGATGAAGATGTGTGTCAAACTCAAAAACAATTTGCAGAAAGATTAAACGTTGCTCAGCAAACAATTTCCAATCGTTTACAAGCAATGGGAAAGATTTTAAAGGAAGGAAAATGGGTGCCACATCAACTGAACAAAAGACAAATGGAAAACCGAAAAGTTTTCCATTTGCCTTTTGGAAATGTTGCTTCAAAGGCACGAAAGAAAGTCTTTTTTGCATCGAATTGTGACTGGCGATGAAAAGTGGCTTTATTCTGAGAATCCCAAACGCACAAAATCATGGGTTGATCTAGGTCAACCATCAACATCAACTGCAAGGCCAAATCGCTTCGGAAAGAAGACAATGCTCTGCATTTTGGTGGGATCAGGAAGGTGTGGTGTATTATGAGCTTCTCAAACCAGGCCGAGGGACCCCCCACCTGCCGGAGGGACCCTGCTCACTCTGCAGACACCTTTGAGCGCTGGCACCGCCCCAGGTGCGGCTGGCCAGGGAGGGATCCAGGAGGTTGGCTCCAGGGCGTGTCCAGCCCATCTCGTCCAATCCCACCCTGCCAGCCACCTTCTAATTAATTTCCTTTCAGTGAGCACGAATCTGTGCACCAGGCCTCTAGTTGTTTATAAAACAGACAAAACAAACAAACAAACAAAACACACACACACAACACTGCCTCCCAGCAAGGGAAAGGCTGTATAATTGTATATGCGCTCTATGGAATGTGAGGTGGGCTGAAATATGCTGCCATGGAAGACAGCTATAATACACAATGGCATGACAAAGCGAGTTGTAAAGTAAAACCCACAGTAGGATCCCAGTACACCAAAGGAACTTCATGGAACCAGGAAGCACACACTAAGCAGCTGCTGGGGATACCTATGGGGAGCCCAACAGGGGTGGAAAGTGGGAACTGACGCTTTATACAAAATACTAGAGGCCCAGTGCACGAGATTTGTGCACTCAGGGGGGTCCCTCGCCTGGCCTGCGCCCTCTCACAGTCCGGGAGCCCTCAGGGGATGTCCGACTGACTGCTTAGGGGAGCAGGCTAAGCCAGCAGTCAAACATCCTTAGCGCTGCCACAGAGGTGAGAGAGGCCCCCGCCACTGCTGTTGTGCTCGCCTGCCTTGAGCCTGGCTTCTGGGCTTCTGGCTGAGCAGTGCTCCCCCTGTGGGAGCTCACTGACCACCGGGGGCAGTTCCAGCATTGAGCATCTGCCCCCTGGTGGTCAGTGTGCATCATAGCGACCAGTTGTTCTGCCGTTCGGTCGATTTTGCATATTACCCTTTTATTATATAGGCTACTTTTGTATTGTCTGTTTAAAACAATGTGTACATTAGTTACTTTCGCTTTACGTACTTTTTCTCGTCTAATTTTAAAATAAAAACGGGTATACCCATGAGGGTTGGACTGCAATCCTCTATGGGAAGACCCCTCAGCCACCCCAAAGGGCTGCTCCCCTCTCTGCTCTGCTTACCTATAAGAGGGGCAGGAGGGTGTGTGAACCTTTCTCAGAGGCAGCCTTCTGACCACAATGGGGCTTTTGGGACACCATACTCAAAAACTGGGTACCCTCACATTTACCCGCCCCATCCTGTCCCTTAGTGGAGCTCTGAACTACCTATCATTTCATACCTTTCTCTCTAAGTCTATCAAGTTTTGAAACTGAAGTCCTCTTGGGACAGTGTCTCAAACGGGAGTATGAATTTGCTGAAGTTCAATGACAAGCTGAAAGGCTTGTTCCCTCTCTTCTTCTCTCTCTTTCTGACCAACTCCTACTCATCCTTCAAAATCAGGTCCTCCCACAGTGAACCCACAGGACTCACCCTGGGCACTGAAGTTATGTGTTTATCCCTCTCAGTGGAAACTCCCTGAGGGTGGTGACTGGCCCTCACACATCCCCAGCACCAACAGGGAAGGTACTCAGAAACCCTGGGGGCTGTCCTGCCTCCACCCCCCCACCCCCACCACATAGCACTGCCTGACAGTACCCAGGGTGCTGAGCTGCCCCCAAGAAAGGAGGTGTCTCCTCCTGAGGGACATCTATTCACTATAGGCCAAGATCATGCTACTAGCCCACATGAGGGCTCTCATTCTGCTCTGTCACTTAGCCACAGGTGACCACTCAAGTCTGCGCGTTCCATCACTGCCTCTAAATCCGTAAGGCTAGGTGGCCACTCTCCCTCCCAACAAAGAAGTTTTATGTAAAAACAACCATATAGTATCCTCTAGTAAATACAAAATGCTGAAAAATAAACATATTCCCCATGATACTGATGCTCTGCCTTCCTCCAGATACACATCCTTCACTTAGGTTCTGAACAATCCTGAATCTAGATGGTTGCTTAATAACATGCTCCTAAAAAGCATGCAACCACCTCATATCCATTAGCATGGCCACAATGAATAAAGCAGGGTCGGCGACACTGTGGAAAAACTGGGACCTTATGAACTGTTAGTGGGCAGGTAAAGTGGTGCAGCCACTATGGAAAAGAGTCTGGAACAAGAGGAAAGTAGTGCCCTGCAGGGGGAACAGGATGAGCACAGGCAAGGAGAGAGCAGGAATGGAAGAGGGTGTGCAGAGCTCTGTTAGAGTAGACCGGAAATGGTGGAGCGTGTGCAGAGCTCTGTTAGGATAGACAGGAAATGGAAGAGCGTGTGCAGAGCTCCGTTAGGGTAGACAGGAAATGGAAGAGCGTGTGCAGAGCTCTGTTAGGATAGACAGGAAACAGAAGAGCGTGTGCAGAGCTCTGTTAGGGTAGACAGGAAATGGAAGAGAGTGTGCAATGCTCTTTTAAGGGATAGACAGGAAATGGAAGAGCGTGTGCAGAACTCTGTTAGGGTAGACAGGAAATGGAAGAGCATGTGCAGAGCTCTGTTAGAGTAGATAGGAAGAAGCACACTCAGTGAGGCCTTAAAAACCAGGTGACATAACTCGTTTGAAGGAGATGGACAGTGCCAGGAGAGTTCTGGGATAGTTGTCTGAAATCTTGAGTGGCACAGTGTAGAAAAGGAGGGAGAACGGAAGGAAAGAGACCAACTGAATGGCACCTTCAATGGCCCAGGCAAGACTAGGGATAAACTAAGTTAGAGGAGGTGAAAACCCCAAAGAGGAACAAAGGTTAAAGACATTATGAAGAAAAGCAAGCAAAACTCCTCCCACTGACACTAAGCTCCACAGCCATGAGAGGCCACAAAACCTCTGTGCACAGTCTGGCTCCTCCACCCCCCTGCTCAGCCCCTTCCAGACCTCCCTTCCTTTTGCTGTTGCTCCCTGGAGCAATCTGCCTTTATGCTCAAAAGTATTTATGAAATTGAAATGAGTGTATCTCCTGGGCACCTTACCAGAAATGTGCCATTTCATGTGATATTTTTGGTGTCAGACTTCTCTTTCATCTGCTGGTGGATTCCATTTACCCAGCTGACAAATGAGAAGACTGTGACATCAATCATTACAGAAACAAGCCCAACCTTGATTTCCTAGTCTCTGGAAATCAAACTGTACTGTCCATCACACTCAGCAGACAGTGTGGTGGCCCTGGCAGAGGCCTCACCTCTCAAAGCACAGCAGCTCAGGGAACCAGCAGGGCCCAACCACATGACCTTTCAAGATGGCAGGCGGTGAAAATAATGTACATGATTTCTCAGGATTAGAGGAAGAAAGCAGAAAACTCTTCAAAGCACTAGCGGGACTCAACACAGAAGAACGCATGCATGACTCCACTGAGAACTTATAAAACAGGCGAAACTAATCGCTGGTAGAGTTAGTCAGTGGTTCCCTCTGCAAGATTGATTGGGAGGGGGCATGAGGGAACTTTCTCAGGTGATAGTGAAAATCTACACCTTGATAGGGTGTAGGTTACAATTGTGGATGCATTTGTCAAAACTATAACAATTAAGATTTACACATTTCATTAATTATAATTCAAAAGTAAATTATACCTCGATGAAAAACATTAGACTATATGAATAAATATATGTGTATATATATATGTACATATACACTGAATGCCTAGATTATGATGATCTCTGAACGCATGATAATCTGGCCACTCAGTATATATATATATATATTTGAGGCCCAGTGCATGAATTCGTGCATGGGTGGGGTCCGGCCAGCCTGGCCAGTGGGAGGGGACATGGGCAGTTGGCCAGCCTGCCTGCTGGTCGAACTCCTGGTCGAGGGAACAATTTGCATATTACCCTTTTATTATATAGGATATACACTGAGTGGCCAGATTATTATGTGTTCAGAGATCATAATAATCTGGCCACTCAGTGTATATACACACATACACAAACTGGATTCAAAAGAAAGATTATCTCCTGTGGAAGCTAAAGGCCTTGAGAAAAAGTAAAAGCCACTTGGATCCAGGACTTGAGCTTAGGTGTGGAAATGAATCTGGAGACCCTGTTGTTCAATTCATGTTCTTGAAATGAGTAAACAGGTAGAAGGTGACCTACCCAAAGTCATAGAGCAAATTAACAGCAGAGCGGTGACCAATCCCAGACCTCCCAAGTCCTAGCCTGGGATTAGTTTCCCTATCCTGGATCAGTGCCAGAAAAAGCAGATAAAACAGAAGACCGATTATTCTGTGAACGAATTTCATCTCAAACCTAGAGCTAAATAATCACCTCCACCAAGCCAGGTCTAAAACAGGAGATTAACTTTCAAGCAATAAAAAAGTATTTACCTTCATGAGCCTGAGTCATGAATGGCAGACTTACTACTACTTTGCTTAGTCTCCCTGTCCGTATACAAATACTGTATCCAAATTACTGGCAAGGGCCCGGAGGAAAGTAGAAAAAGGTGGGAGTCATAAACAGTTCTTTCCCCAGTTTTACCACTGACTCACTGTGGGACGTTGGCCAGTCACCTACTGTGACATAATAAGAAATAAAGGGAGCATGTGAGATCGTGCTCCCCAGCATATGTTGCAGTTTGACTCAAATAAACACTTTTTGAATGAATGAATAAATAAATATTTGATCTTTGTCCTGGAATTCTGGCACACAGCTCTTGTTAGGGTAAAAACAGCACAAACCTATACCCTCTCTGGGCCTCAGTTTTCTCACCTGTAAAACCAGGGGGTCGAACAAAATGCTGGTCAGGCCCTTTCAACTAGAATTTGGTGATTCTTTGAATTGCCAGTTTTTAAATTTCCACCAGAGTTAATATGAGGGACTCTCGCTCTCTGGAAGCCACTAGCAAATTCCACTTTCAAACACCAAGCAACGTCATTTCTCAGGCCCGTTGCCTATTTTGACTAATGACATACCAGAACTTTGTGTGCTTTCTCCTTTGAGGAGTGGCAAGAAACTCCACAGTGTCCAATTACAGGCCCTGTCCTTGTCCCCAGCTCTCAACGACTTGCAGCCGGATTCTCTGAGATGAAAGAATCAGTCTCTCTCCATTACACTCCATTTTAAACCAAAACCCCAAACAGAATTTTTGACGTGCCTCCCAGACTAAAAAGCTTGTGCTTTGAGCTGGTAGGTAATGTCTTAAAAGCAAGGTGGTCAGCCAGACAACTTAGTATCTGTTAAATCCCCTCTTTTTCTCCCTCCAACACTATAGTTCCAAAGCAAATCCAAAGGAAAAGTCTAAGACACCGTCTTCCATTACCAAAAGAGCTTCTAGGAGTTGCAGAAAATCAAAGCCGTTAACCAAACTCGGAAAACTTGCTGAGATGATGGGGACTCCTGTACCCTGAATTACATTAGGAGGACTGTCACTGGGTGAATACTTTTTTCAAATGTGCTTTTATTGGTTTTTTTAGAGAGAGGAAGGGAGAAGCAGAGCTAGAAACATCGATGAGAGAGAAACATCATCAATCGGTTGCCTCCTGCACGCCCCCTACTGGGGATTAAGCCCACAACCCGGGCAAGTGCCCTGACTGGAATAGAACCAGTGACTTCTTGGTTCATAGGTTGATGCTCAACCACTGAGCCACACTGGCCAGGCTGGGAGAATAATTTTTAATACTAAAGCAGATCTTAATTTGAGACAACTATTACCAGATTTTTTAGCCACAACGTTCATTCAAATATTCATCTGCTCAATTCTACAAGTAATTACTGAGCTATCCAGTGTAGTGGTTAAGAGTACTAGCTCTGGAGTTCAAGTCCCTACTTTGCTACTTATTATCCTCAGAACTTGGGGAAGGTACATGCTAAACTTCTAAGCCTCAGTTTCCTACTCTATAAATTTGAGTGACAGTACCTGCCCCACATGGCTGTTATGGGAACTACAGGAAATGATGCATGTAAGATACTTGACCTAGTACCTGGTGGGAAGTAATGCTGACTAGTACTATTAGCATCATTATTCATGTATTAGACTCCACTTAAAAATAAGGGCATAATATTAAAGGTACAGGAAACTAGGCAAACTGGACTTCATCAAATGAAAAACATCAGAGGACCCAATCAACAGTGTAAAAAGGCAATGCACAGAATGGGAGAAAATATTTGCAAATCACATCCTATATAATAAAAGGGTAATATGCAAATAGACCAAATGGCAGAACAACCGAACAACCAATCAAAGCATAATATGCTAATGATATGCTACGGCAGCTCAACCGCTCACTATGACATGCACTGACCACCAGGGGGCAGATGCTCCGACCAGGAGGTTAGCTTGCTGCTGGGGTGGGACTGAGCGAGATGGGCTGGACATGCCCTGGAGACCTCCCGCGGTCCCTCCCCGATTGTGCACCGGTGGGGTCCCTCAGCCTGACCTGTGCCCTCTGGCAATCCAGGACACCTCGGGGGATGTCGGAGAGCTGGTTTCAGCCTGATCCCGCAGGTCACTCCCCTTGGGAGGGCACCAGATGCAAGGCTGGCTCATGGCTGGCAAGCTCTGCTGTGGCAGCGCAAGCCTCTCCCAATCGGGACTGATTAGGCGCGAGCCCACAGCAGGCACAGAGGGGCCAGGATGAGTGGGAGCAGCAGGTAGGAGCTGCAGGTGGCATTGGACTGCGGGTTTCAGCCCAATCCCCACAGGCCACCCAGAGGGACCCCAACCTGTGCACGAATTCGTGCACCGGGCCTCTAGTATCTAATAAGGGATTAATATCCAAAATATAGAAAAAACTCCTAAAACTCAACAATAAAAACAGCCTGATTTAAAAATGGGCAAGAAAGCAACAAAACAAAACAAAAAAAGCAAAAACAACAAAACCAAAACAAGGAAAAAAATGTACAAAGGACTGGAATAGACATTTCTCCAAAGATGTACAAATGGCCAATAAGCACATGAAAAGATACTCAGTATCACTAATGATTAGGGAAATGGAGAGGATGTGGAGAAAGTGGGACCCTATGCACTTACTGCTGGTGCGAATGTAAAATCGTACAGCTACTGTGGAAAATAGTATGGCAGTTCTTCCTCGAATATTATGAACAGAATTACCATCTATCTGATCCAGTAATTCCACCTCTGGGTCACAAACAGATATTTGTGCACCATGTTCATAGAAGCATTATTCACAATAGCCAAAAAGTGAAAGCAAACCAAGTGTCCAAAGATGAATGAATGAATAAACAAAATGTGGCATATGCATACAATGGAATATTATTCAGGCTTAAACAGGAAATTCTGACACAAACGCCAACATGGGTGAATCTCGTAGACATTACGCCAAGTAAATTAAGCCAGCGACAAAAGGACAAATACTATATGAGGCACTTGGAGTAGTAAATTCATAGACAGAAAATAGAATGGTGGTTGCAAGGGGCTGGGGCAGGGGAACAAGGAGCTGTTGTTTAATGGGTACAGAGTTTCAGTTTTACAAGATGAGAAAAGTTCTGGTAATGGTCACATAATAATGTGAATGTAGTCAATGTCATGGAACTTAAAAATGATCAGAACGGAAAATTTTGTGTTATGTATATTTTACCACAATTATTTAAAAGTAAATAAATAAATACAAATACAAACAGGTGTGCCCTAGCCGCTTTGGCTCAGTGGCTAGAGTGTTGGCCAGCAGACTGAAAGGTCCCAGGTTCGATTTCAGTCAAGGGCACATGCCTGGGTTGCGGGCTCAATCCCCAGTAGGGGGTGTGCAGGAGGCAGCCGATCAATGATTCTCTCTCATCACTGATGTTTCTATCTCTCTCTCCGTCTCCCTTCCTCTCTGAAATCAATAAAGATATATATTTTTTTAAAAACAGGTGCCCTCATGGAACATTTAGTCTAAATGATGTGGTGGAAAGAATATAACATAGTAACATATTTTGCTTTTACATCAGTGAGATCACTGATCATCTTAAGGACCCTATAAGATGTGATAAAACAAGCATTCTTGCACACACATACCTCATCCCTGTTTACAGATCAGGAAACTGAGCATTAGAACAGTTAGTGGACTCACAAAAGGCAGTCACACACAAAGCAGAGGCAGAACTGACTCAAATCCAAAACAAAAAGTGCCAAATTGGAAGAGAACAAAGGGAGAGCAGTGGGCATCTACACTACTCTAGAATTCATTGACGGAACTATGCTATCTTCATGAAATTCCCATGTGGAATCAGTTAAGGTCTTCTTGTCTAAATGGCTGCCATCTGAAAGGCAATATAAACAGAAGTTCTGAAACGAGACTCCCTCGGTGTGGAACACGGCTCAGCCTACATGAGTCACCTTGGGCAATTCCTCTACTCCTCTAAGCCTCCATTTCTTCTTCTGTAAAATGGAGATAATACCACTGACTTAATGGAGTTTTCAGAGAAAAAAATTTTAATAAAATAATGTGTGTAAAGCACTTACAGGGTGCGTGGCACATGGTGAAGGATCAGTAAACAATGACTAATACGTTTAGCTTTGGAAGATGCTAAAGAAAAAGAGTGATAGAAAGGAGCCTTTGGAATGAATAACCACCAGGAGGGCCACAAAGAAATAGAAAGCACTAATCCTGCCCTGCAGAGCCTCCAGCCTTAACCTGAAGACACGAGATAAATGTCACCAGGAAACGGCACAGGCAGGAGAGAAGGAATCAGCAAGTCTGAGCATATTAGTTCCGGGCAGGACACTGTGCTAGGGACTTTACACACGTTCTCTCATTGATTTGTACAAAAACCTGGAGGGTGAGTAATATTCTATTTTATTTTTTTCTTTGTTGTTATAATATTCTATTTTATAAGTGAGAGGGAAGCCAAAGGAATGATACGGAACAAACACTGAGTTCAGAGAAGAAATTCAGCAACATAACAGGGTGGTCTAAGAGCGCGGACCCTGGGAGGCAGCAAGTGGGCAGACACCAGGCTGACGGAGAGGAGTGAAGGCCTTCCTGCAGGGAGGAGGGCTGCAGGGAACACAAAACAGGCACCAACTCCGAGTCAGGTTCTCAAAAGGCCTCTCTTCTAACCACAACAAGCTGGATCAGCAAAAAGCCAGCCTGTTATTTATATCTTTTCAGACCACTAGGTTAGCCTCAAAAATCTGCTAAGTCAAGAGCAACATTCCTTAATTCATGTATTTATACCCCATTCTTCACCTTATATCTCCCCTTATCATGCCCCCAGGCCTCCCCCCCAAAAAAAACACAGGTAGAATATATATAGGATGTCCAAAAAAATGTATACACACACTTTGAATAATTATAAAGTCAATGTTTATTAAAATACATTTCATTTTCAAAATTGAGCTATCAGTTGTTAAAGCATGTATACTTTTGTAGAAATGTGCTAAAAATGCTTATAGAATGCTGCATCTGCAAAGCATGAGAAAATGAAAAACGAAATACATAAGTATTCTACTTGGTATATGCAATGAGAAGAATCTCAGTGAGTGTATTGAAAAAGCACATCATGATTTTTTTTTCTCCACTGCATTTTGGTACATTTTTCAAGTTTGCTGCTTGGGTACACATTGCTTTCTAAAGAGCACAATTCTGTGAGGCTGTTAACATCCCAAAGTGCCCGCTCTCAGCAACGGCGCCCTTCAGTGAAGCCTTGGTCTCAGCTCCTGTTCTTGCACATGGAAAGCAGGGCAGGTGAGGAGCAGGTACCCCAGCACGCGGCTTTCGGTGTCCAGTGCTTCATAAGCTGTCCAGCTCTCAGAGTGCCAGACCTCGCCCCAAGCTCCATCACCTGTCATCTCTGATGCACCGCTGGTATACCTCCTCATCTCTGAGGGGGCTCACAGGAAGGCTCCAGGCCTCAGAGGAGCTGGCACTGCCCATACTGACTTCCTTGCAGGCCCCATTCTGCACAGATGAGGGCTCTGATAGTAAGAAAGAGTGACCTTTTGGTGACTGTCAAGGAGAAACCTCCCTGCCTCTGTAATGGCATTCGTACCACTCCCCTCCCTAGAAATCTTTCATGGCTCCCCAGTACCACCAATGTAAGAGTCCACACTATTTGTACTTGCCCACCATTTGAAGCCCTCCACAATCAGGTTTTATCCTACCTTTCCAGTCTCATCTTCCACAGCACTCCCCTTGCTAGGCAAATAGAACCAATTCCAACCTCCACCCACCCCTAATACCCAGCCTTCAATCAAGCTGCTGTCTTGGACTCCAATCCTACCCATCTGTCAAAGCCCTGCTCAGCACCACCACCTCTGCGTCCTTCAGAGTCCCTCCTTCCACCTTTCTGTGCTCTCCCTCCCCTCCCACAGGTAACAGAACACCAGCTCTGGAGCAGAATGCTGGGTTCCACTCCACCCCCTCCCTGTGAGCTGTGTGACCTCGCTGCTGCAGTGTCCCCATCTGCAAACGGAAACAGTAACAGTGCCTTACTCATAGTATGACTGTGAAGTTTAAAGGACTGCAGATATATACACTGAGTGGTCAGATTATTATGATCTCTGAACACATAATAATCCTGCCACTCAGTGTGTGTGTGTGTGTGTGTGTGTGTGTGTGTGTGTGTGTGTGTGTGTGTGTATATATATATATATATATATATATATATATATATATATATATATATATATATATATATATATATATATATATACTAGAGAGGCCCGGTGCATGAAAATTCAGTCCCTCCGCCTGGCCTGCCCCCTTTACAGTCCGGGAGGCAACCTGGCAATCAGGGGAAGGCGACGCCCCCATCACACCTCTGCAGGCAAGCCTCAGCCGGCCCTGGTTACCTGAGCCTCGGGAGGCCCTGGGCAGCTGGGCAGCTGCCATCCGAGGCTTGCCTGCGCCTCAGGCTGGCCCTGAGCGGCTGGGGGGCTGAAGAGACTGGGGGACTCGAGAGGCAGGCACACGGAGCAGCTGGACCCACCTGGGGCCGGGCCTGGCCGTGCCATGCGCCTGCTGCCCCAGCGGGGCGGAGGGGACTGGGCGCCGCCATCTCTGAGGGTGTGACAATTAGCATATTCCCGCCTTATTGGCTGTGGGCACTGCCATCTTTGTGATGGTGTGACAGTCAATTAGCATATTCCCTCTTTATTAGATAGGAGATATATATGTATGTATGTATGTATGTATGTATGTATGTATGTATGAGGCCAGGTGCATGAATTCGTGCATAGGTGGGGTCCGGCCAGCCTAGCCAGGGGGTGGGGATATGGGCAGTTGGCCAGCCTGCCTGCTAGTCAAACTCCTGGTCGAGGGGGAAATTTGCATATTAGCCTTTTATTACATAGGATATACACTGAGTGGCCAGATTATTATGCATTCAGAGATCACAATAATCTGACCACTCAGTGTAAAGTGCCTACCTCAGTCTCTGGCACATATTAATACAACACTGAACTTTTAAAAAAGCAAAAGCCTTTATTATTATCACTGCTGAAGGTAACACCTTCCCTCTTCCATTCCCTTACTTCATTTATCTGTCCAATCTTGTGCCACTATTTTCTATCTTATCTGACTTAGGTACCTATATTAGCTCCCTTACTACGCTGAACATCCTGGCAAATGCTTAGTTTGCTACCTACAGTCAGTGACTATAAGGCCACTGAATGAATGAATGAATTCTAAATGGTCATACTTATCCTCCTATATAATAAAAGCCTAATATGCAAATTGTCCCCAGGACTAGGAGTTCGACCAGGAGTTTGACCGGGGGTGGCAGTGGCAGGCGGCCAGGGGAAGGGAGGCCCCCCCAGCATGCCGCGGCAGGGGCGGCAGGCGACCAGGGGAAAGGAGGCGCCCTGGCCAGCAGCCAGCAGCTGCTAAGGACCCTACCCGTGCACAAATTTCATGCACTGAGTCTCTAGTCTTCCGTAAGATCAACATTTAATGTTTAAGGAAAGATTAAAAAAAGATATTAAAGAAGTAGAACTTTTCACCTAGAACAATCTTCTCAAAGTGTGCTGCCTGGACCACCAGCAGCAGCAGCAGCACCTGGGAACTTGTTAGAATGCTACGACCCAGCTACTGAATCAGAAACTCTGAAAGTGGTGTCCAGCAACTGTTTGAACAAGCCCTCCAGGTGATTCTGATGAGCCTGAATCCGGGATCTGTAGAGCCGAAAGCAACATGGAATCACAGGATGAGCACTAGATCAGGAGTGGATTCTGGGCTTACCTGTCATTGACCTTGCACAAGTAATTAACCTCACAACTTCCTTATAATCACTCAAATACTTAAATCAGTGGTTCTCGACCTTTCTAATGCCGCGACCCTTTAATCCAGTTCCTCATGTTGTGGTGACCCCCAACCATAAAATTATTTTCGTTGCTACTTCATAACTGTAATTTTGCTACTGTTATGAATCGTAATGTAAATACCTGTGTTTTCCGAGGGTCTTAGGCGACCCTGCTAGCGGTTCTCAACCTGTGGGTCGCGACCCAAGGTTGAGAACCGCTGCTGTAGAGCCTAAGACCATCGGAAAACACAGATGTTTACATTACGATTCACAAAGTAGCAAAATTACAGTTATGAAGTAGCAACGAAAATAATTTTATGGTTGGGGGTCACCACAACATGAGGAACTGTATTAAAAGGTCGCGGCATTAGAAAGGTTGAGAACCACTGACTTAAATGTTGTGAGGATTAAATGAGATCCCGTGAGCAGAGTTTGCATATAGTAGGTGCTTAATAATTATAAGTTCCTTTCAGTTTTCTTTCTGTGTCTCTCACAGGGTTGTGAAGACTAAAAAAAAAATTACTACAGTAAAATAGTTTTGCATACTGCCAACGGCCATAGCAACCTGAGCAAGGACTAGTCATTCTTGGTAAAAACAGCCATGCTAGCATCAAACGCCTAGCGTTCATGGGGCACTAGGAAGCGGTTTCTGTCCAACCCCACCCAATTTACAAACACAAACCCTGCAGCAGAGTATCTCCTTACAGGCTCATCAAAGCAGAACTACTGAGACAATAGATGGTCCTTCTCCCACCCCCACCCCCCAATATTCTGGTCAGAATTAACTAACTGTTCACTGTTCTTTTAATGCAAATGAATCCAAGTCTTGGAAAAGGATTATCTAAAAACGTTTTCCAGCCACAAGAAAAACTGCCAACACTTGCAGAGCACAAGGACCTGACTTAGGGAACTCCCGACCTATCACATCCAACTCCGGGTGGTTGGTCGTGGAGGGTTGAGATTAAGACGGTCACCACTTTGAAGCTTGTTTCAGAAGAGAAAAGGTGGAAATAAAAGGAAGTAATTTTTCTTTCTCCATACTTAGTCTCTTACACCACTGCTGGCTCTCTCTCTGAAGCGCACATCCTACTCGGGAACCACCTTCCAGAATGAAGAGCAGGATGGATGCAAGAAATGCACAGACTGCGTGTCAGACTGTGGGCTTAGCTGCTGCTCGAGTTGGGCAGACTATGTGTCACCAAATAGCACCAGGTTAGAATGTCCGTGTGAGGCCCAGGCATGAGGCAGAGTACTCCTTGCTCTGCTGACTCTCCCACTACGAGCCTAATGCTCTGCAGCTCCAGAACACCTTTGGCGGGCACATTACCGCTACTGAAGGGTTCCCGCGAGCAGCTTTTTAGTATTTCTGTCCCAGGGCCTGGCACCAACAGGCACTCAGGAAGCCTGCTGAACTGGACCGATGAACTGTAGGTGTAAGCCCCAGGGAGTGGCCGAGAGGTAGTCTTTTATGAGCGAGGAGAACGGTCCGAGACTAAAAGTGGAAGTTAGCTAAAGAATGTAGTCTTTGATGTCACCCACCCAGAACCGGGCTTCTTACTGGCCCAAACCCTACTTGCCTCTATTCCCCACAGCCACCTCTGTTCTACTCAGACTGGTGCTCACAGATGTGCCCACACCTTACCCCTACCCCCCCCCCCCACACCCCATTTACCTGTGTCCAGGCACAGGGTATCCTCTTCTTTGCCTCTGGAATCCTCACCCATTCTCATGAACAGCCCTCAGGCCCAAGGAAACCAGTCCCATCACCCCGGCTCTTCTGAATTCTTTTGGACTCCTAAGAGCACCGACAAGCCCCTGAGCACTCAGCCACGGAGTGGCCTTCTTTCAGTCATCATTGTCCCATGCATCTCTGTCCTCTCTCCCGATACCATAAATCCCCGGAGGACCAGGCAGCTGCGAAATCCCAGCTCCCCCTCTTGCCTGCCAATCAGTCACTTCACTCCTCTGAGCCTCAGTGTCCTCTCTCTGATGTGGAAAGACAACACAGCATCTTCACAAAGCAGCTGTGAGGAGCAAATAATGGCTGGAGAATTGCTTTGTGTAAGCCATAGCTGCTGCTTTTAATCATTAGCTTTGTTTTTGTTTTATTTCCACATTCCCCTCCCTCCCAACCCCCTGGGGCATACTTTTAAAAGAATACTAACAATACTAAACGTCATGAAAATCACTTTTACAATTTGTCACCACAGTACAGAATATACATTAGAACTGAACTGAACTGTGAAATTCCACAGGTATTGCCAGTGACTGACTAGCAAGGAGGAGGCTTCACTCTTGGCGGTCAGGTATGGTTTTTTTAAGTGATGGGGCCTGCAAGGATATTTCTCACAGGTCACAGGTGGGCCAGCTGTCCCACATATCCTCTCAACCTAACTTAATCATTCTGTTATTAACAGTGAGAGCTACAGTTTATTGAACCTCTACTATGTTCCAGGCACTATGTTCCCTCCCTCCCTCTTTCTCTCTCTCAGCACACTGAGAAGGGTTACACAATTTTCTGGGGTCCCACAGCCAACAAATGGGCAAGGCAAAATTCAAAAGCCCTGTCTTCCTGACACAGCACCATGTCCTTTCCATTGGATCTGTATCCCTACATCCCTTATATTTGCATATTTTAAAATCCCCTTTAATTTCTAACTCCCAACTGCCTTGGCATTTCAAAGGTGTACAGCTTCCTATTGTAAAGGAAATAGAAAAGAAATGCCCCTCCCCCAAGCTTACGGGCTCCCTCCCTGGAATTCAACACCCAACTGAGAAAAAGAGTTTGGAACCCGACTGCCGTGCAGGAGCACCTGAGGAAAGGAAGAGGCGTGAAGAGGGTGAGAATCTGGGGACACGGCAGTGTGTAAAGGTGAGAAAAGCCTTCCCAACACCCGGCGTCCATCACCCCTTATCCGAGATGTTACAACACAAAGAGAAGAAAGGTTCCCAAATGCCAGCTAGCCAACGGGGGAGGCCTCAGTAAAGACTGAAAAGTAAGCTGGAAGCTCTCCATTAGAGCAAGAAATAAACACACCCTACTGCCCAAACCAGCCAGGTCCCTAGGGATTCCAAAGGTAAAGAGACCTTTTACCAGCCCTTCCACCGACCAGGACGAACCCAGTTTTAAAAGAAACTAACCAACATTCTTGACTGAGCACTTGGCAGAAGCTCCTGCCTTGGATGAAAAGGCAAAATTGCTTTTTAGTGAGGAAATCCCAGACGGTGGCCACTCTGGTATTCCTTCGCCAGCCCCGGGCTCTCCTTACCCAGGGCAACGGGGCCCTCTGGCGCCCCCTTCCCCTCTGGCGCCCGGCAGCCTCTCCAGGATGAGCAGGCACTGCCGAGGACCCCTCTCTCCACAGGGCCACCCGAAGATTTCAGCTTCGGCAAGTTCAATATTGCAGGGAAGCAGCAGGCAATGCGCAGAGACTGCCCCAAGGAGTATCGAAAACTTTAGCGTTTGAAAGAACCTACATCTCACCTCCAACACCTCACTTGACAGACAGGGCAAACGTCAAACCAGAAAGGGCAGCGACTGGCACAAGGTCATAGGGAGCGTCCAGGCTCTTATCATTAAACGGCACGGCCGCCCTTCCTTCCGAGGCAGCAGGCCCGCCGCCGGCCCCTGCCCAGATACGGGAACCCCTTCCCCCACCCCAGCCCTCCCGCAGCTGGCGGAGCCGCAGTCCTAATTAGCAAGCCTTGGAGCAGGCCACGTTCTCCGGGAGGGTGCCCAGTGGGAGGGCTGCTGGGACTGACGGCAGGGGCAGGGATGAAGAAGGGTGTGGAGGAAGCGGGTCCTGACGGCGGCTGCGAGCCCGGCGGGGGCGCACGCAGTGGCATCTCCCAGGAGCCGCCCAACCGCTGGCACCACCTCTAAGGTACCAGGAAGGGCCGGACCCCGACGGGGAGGGACGCGCAGGGGTCCTCCAAGTCCAAGTGGGGCCTCCGGGCGCCGCCTGGCAGAATGGCGCTGGCTTCGTGAGCAGGCCCTGCCAGCGGGTCCTCAGAGGCCCGATGACAAGGATGCCCGGCCCGCCCGAGGGGTGGCACCAGTGACCCGCAGAGGCCGCGGCCCCCGCCAGCGCCGCCGTCGCCCACCCGGACGCCCGTCCTCCGCGCGGCCTTACCGAGGCACTGCCCCACCGGGGTGCTGAACGGGTTCCCCAGCAGGAACTCCATCTTGGGCGGACAGCACGGCAGCGGCCGGCGCCCTGTCAGACGTCGGGGTCTCCGCAGTCCCCGTCGCGCTCCCGACCTGACTGACACCTGCCCCCGCCCCACCCTCGGAACGCTCCGCTCCCTCCGCTCCGGCGGCACTCCTATTGGGCAACGCCTGCCCGGCGTTCCTCCGATTGGTCCTCACACGAAGACCCACCTGCCCCCGGCGTCCGATTGGGCGAAGGAGCAAGCGAAGTCGCAGGGATCGCCGGCTAGTGTAGCGGCACCTCCCCTGGCCCGCCTCCGAACGAGTCTGTGTGTTTTGATTCATCTATATATTGGTCAATCTAGAATCCCTACTATTATTGGAGAACAGACAAGTCAATCACTCAAGTACGGGACAGGAAAGAGACG
Source organism: Ia io (assembly GCA_025583905.1). NCBI lineage: Eukaryota > Metazoa > Chordata > Mammalia > Chiroptera > Vespertilionidae > Ia > Ia io. Next base: position 50,608,659 of record JAJQQW010000020.1, on the reverse strand, counting down.
AGGCTAGAAAGATCCCCGCCCATGAGAAGTGCTGATTGGAGGAACATTTGTTTTCTCTAAAGCTGGTTGGTGATAGGAGTATTTCCCCACCCAGGAATGTTGTTACGCGACTTATCAACTTTCACCCAGGATGTTTACTTCCTAACTTCCCCTTAGCAACGGAGTGGCGTCTTCCGGTTCTCCTAGCAACTGAGCGAAGCGACTTCTGCGCGAACCAGCCGGGTAGCCTGCGCTTGAGAAGGTCAGACTCGGGAGCTGAAGCTCTGGGAGGACTGGCAGAGCCAAGAGCGCCCCAATAACTCTTTTCTCTGACTTTTTCTCCGAGGTTCCTGGCCCGGCCCTTCTCATCTGTAAAGTGAGCACAGAGGTTCTCTGCCAGCCGCTCTGAGACAGGCAAAACTCTAGTCCTGGTCTTTCAAGCCTCTGGATTAGAAAGAAATACTAAGGAAGCATTTCCTCAGGGGGCAGGGCCCGAAGAGATTTTTTAAAAAATATTTTTTATTGATTTCAGAGAGAAAGAGAGAGGGAGAGAGAAACATCATTGATGAGAGAGAATCATTGATCGGTTGCCTCCCGCTCACCCGCTCCTGGGGATGGAGCCTGCAACCCAGGCATGTGCCCTGACGGAAATCCAACTGTGACCTTCTGGGTCATTGGTTTGATACTCAACCATTGAGCCACCCTGGCCGGCCCAAAGAGATTTTTAAGGGGTTTGATACCCTAGGCTTCTGGCCTGATCCCTTTCATAGAGAGAAAGGAACTTGAAAGAAAAATCCACTGATAACTTCTTCAAGAATTTAACTCTTATATCCCACTTCATAACTGTCATTAAATTATTTCTCTTATTTTTATTCTTCATCTTGGTGCTATTTAAAGTCCTTTGGCTGGGCAAATGGATACCCGAGTTCCATGTCTGTTCCTTGTCAGTAGCTACTTGTATGACTAGACAATTTCCTTTCCCTGATGAGTCTTAGTTTTCCTATCTGGGAAATTAGGGCGTTAGGAATCTTCTCTAATGGCCTCCAGAGCTGACATAATTAAGTAACACTTGTGCACTTGGTACACAGTAAGCACTCAGTAAAGTAAACTTTATTTTTCAGATCCAGTTGATCTCAGCTGGTTGTTTCCTAGGACAGTTCTGGACCTGTTTCTTCCTGAGGAGGCGACTCCATTGAGGTGCATTCTCCACCTCCTACCTGTGGTCTTCACCAACAAAACTATCAACAGGCAAGACAACAGGAGCCCAGGCTGGGTGGTAAATTATAATAAAAACCTCTAGGGAGGACTGTTTGGGTCTTGACCCTGATGCAGAACAGCTGTGAAAAACATTATGGGCAGTGATAATGATGGTCTACAGTGCCCTGGGCACAGCTGATTCATGATTAAGAAATGGCTCTGGAGTCATGTTCTCCAGCTCTCTATATACTAGATGTATAAACTTGGATATGTTACTTAACCTAACAGCTTCCATTTTCTTATCTGAAAGCTGCAAATGACTAGTCCTACATATAAAATAAATTCCTAGAGATCTTTCAAATCCATGTCTCACCACCTTCTTGGTCATCTCTCACTTCATGACTCTTGCCATTCTCAGTAGTACAACCAGAGTGAGCATCTTAAGATTAAAATCTTACCATGTCACTGCCCCTGTTAAGCCCCAGAAGCTTCCCAGGTCCCCTAGGATAATGACAGAGCTCCTGTAGGCCTCTCCAAGCTTGTATCACTTCAGCCAAAGTGAAACATGTCCTCTTCCCACACCAGGGCCTCACTGTGCAGTTCCCTCTCCTCCTTTCCTACTCCTCCTTCAGATCTCAGCCCCAGCTCCCTGGCCAGGCCAGGTGCCCCTAATGCATGCTATCATAGTTCCCTACACTTACAAATTTGTCATAGTTTCTAATTAAACATTTGTATGACTATATGATTCATTCTGAAACAGAGATAAGGAGATCTGTCTGTTGTAGTCATAACATGTAGATATTCATTACATGTGTGTAGACTAAATAAATGATCTTAAGCAAATGTAGGAGGGAGGAATTATTCATCTAGTATAGATGGGAAGTTGAAGGCTTAGCCAGGTGAGGTGAGTTGCCAAAAGATGCAAAGTCAGGGTCTAAGTCCTGTCCTTGTGGGCTAGGCAGCTGCCCCACATTGCGATTGTTGGGCTGGACCGAAAGCAAGCTTGATCTGACACAGGTGCCAGGTCTTGATGTGGGAGGGATGATAAGTCAGTTGAAGTTTTGAAATCAGAATTAAGAATAATTTTCCCAAGTACAGCACCTTTCTTTGAAAAAGCACAAACACCTTGCAGGTAATATCTGCCAAATACAGCACATTAAAATTTCCCCAAAGGCAACTTGGTGTCAAGTTATGGGAAATTTTAGAAAAATTTGTTTCAGAAGAGTAGGGAGATAGAGAAAGGCAGAGGACTGGAAACATCTTTTGGGGACAAGAGATGTAGCCAGTGTTGACAAATGGGAGGAATGGGAAGATGGAAGATGCAGGTGGAGACTGGGCATGGGGGAGGGTGGGAGGGATGGGGTTGGGGTTAGGTGAGGCTGTGCCTCCTCTGGGGTAGAAGGAAAGGCTGCATGAGAGCTAAAAGCACTGGGACATCTGGTCATGCAAAATCCAGAAATGGAAGATGCATATTTACGTAGGCTGCCTTCAATGGATGGTGGGGAAGGAGGGGAGGGCAGCTGGGCAGTGGCAGTCTAAGGCCAAGTGGCAGGATTGCCAGGCCCATCCGGGTTTGTGGTGCACACCATACCACCAGCACTCTCTCCAAACAGAACCCAGTGGACAAAGGGCAGAGGACAGGGGCTTGTCCAATGTCAAGGACTAGCAGAGCAGACAGGAGGTTCAGGGAGGCCCCGATGTTGGGGACACATGCAGACAAAGATAGCAGGTGAAGTCAGCAGCGAGGTGAGAAGCAGGGTGGAAAGTAGGAGGGAGAACTGAGTTTCCAGAGGTTCAGGAGGCGGGATCTGGGAATTTCCAGTAGACTGACGGGAGAGTGTGCCTTCCTGCGGTCCGGTCTTCGGGATGTTCTCACTCAGAGAGCTGGTGATAAGAAGGAGGTCAGATGCCAGGAATGGCAGCTCGGTCAGCCTCACAGTGTGACTGACCGAGTCCCCAGCTCCCCACTTTGCCTGCAGCATCTCAGCCCAATTCCTTTGGACCCTTAACAACAGAACCTCCTGGGTTAGTTTAAGTGAAGGAGGATTTAATGCCAGAAGCAGGAAACTCTCAGGGCCTAAAATCAGGGACATTAGGAGCTGGAAAGCCAGCAAGAAGGCAGCCTCTGTCTGTGCCAGTCTGTCTGTCCTTTTGTCTCTTCCACCCCGAGTCCCCCACATTCCCATCTCTGCTTCTCTCTGTTCATCTGCCCCCAGTTTCTCCTCAGCTCAAGCAACCAGCTCTGCTGGGCACTCTCATCCTGAGGCCCACGCTCACATTTCTCAGGGGGAACATGAATGACCAGTTTGGGTGGGTATCCACCTACACACGGGCCAACTTGATGCGGGGGAGTGGGGGAAGCGACATAGACATGGCTGTCTGGCTGGCTGAGGCTCTCAGGAAAGGCGGCTGCCGGCTCGTGTGCCTGGCGGGGCTGCTGAGGGGAGTGCAGTGGTTGGCGCCGAGAAACCTGTACTAGGTGGCACAGAAGCCCACGGCCCTAGGTGACCACGGCCGGAGGGAAGCTGCGCCCCAGAGGCTAGGAGACCCGTGTGGCCCCATCCACTTGTCCCAGTAGGGTCTCAGCTGTGGTTGGGGGCCAAGGAAGGGCACCAGGCAGAAGGGGCACACGTGGTTGCCCGGGGAAGTCCTGGAGCAGCCTTAGTGCAAATGTCCTAACCCCTCAGTGCAGGGGGCCAAGCAATGGGAGGAGGGCAGCGTTTGTGTGTCCTTACCCGCCACAGTGCTCCCCAGCACTTTAAAAGGATGCCCACCAGCCCCTGTCCTCAGACAGAGAGAATAGATTATGGAACACAAACGTCATGTTTTTTAGGGAAGATGAACCGGCTGTGCAACTCCCTGGAGCCCAGAGTGATGAACGACGACATGCTGAAGCTGGCTGTCGGGGAGCAGGGCCCACAGGAGGAGGCTGGGCAGCTGGCCAAACAGGAGGGCATCCTCTTCAAGGACGTCCTCTCCCTACAGCTGGACTTCCAGAGTGCGTACCCCGGGCGGGCATGGCACCAGGCCGGCCCCTGACTTTCTCCAATCCACATCCCAGCCCCAGAATTCCATGCAAAGTCCGTATAAAAAGATAAAATTCTCCCACTCTAAATCTAGGTGAACCACAGAGGCCTTAGTGTCTCGGGGTGGAGGAACCCTGGAGGGTGGTCCCAAGCAGTCAGCACAGCTGGGGGGGGGGGGGGGGAGAGGAGGATGTGCAAAGCTTTGGAGGAGGAGCAGAAGACAGGAGTGGCACAGGGCCGTGGGCAGGGAGCTGGGCAAGAGTAGCCGAGTAGCCTACTGGGAAGATATGGCTGGGGACCAGGTAGAACCTCAGTGCCTCAGCATCCCCATCTGTGAAACGGGATCATTGTAGTCCCTGGCCAAGGGCTGGTTGGGAGGACACGTAAGACAACATGTGCACAGTTTGGGTTCATTAAAAAAGGCCGGTGAGAGCTGTGAGAGGAAGCAAGAGAGATGGGCATAGAGCCTGCAGCCGGGCATTGTGCATTTTAGAAGAAGGCCAGCCCCCAAACCAGGGGTCCTGGTAGAACACAAATGATACTTGGGAGCCAACAGCAAGGCAGTATCTTTACTCCAGCAGGGGGGCGTGCAGCCAACACAGGGTTTTATCCCTGACGCGCCATCTGTCCCTCACTCTTGATCGGTCAGAGTTTAGGCTCACGTTCTTGTGCTAATTTAAAGGAAAAAGGGAGGGATTGACCTTTGTGGTTTCAAAATGGCAATTGCCTAAACTCCCTTCTTTGACAGAAAAGATTACTTGTTTATTCTCACAATTCTCACATGCAGGCTGGCCACAGCGGAGCGACTGGTCAGGTTCATAGTCCTGCTCTGTCCTGGGTTCCCAGCCGGACTGCTGAGCCATCTGCTCAACAAGAAGGAATTGCTTTTCTCTTCTTTCCTTTTCTTTCCTTTTCTTTCCTTTTCTTTTCTTTTCTTTTCTTTTCTTTTTTTCTTTTCCTTTCCTTTTTTCTTTTCTTTTCTTTCCTTTCCTTTCCTTTCCTTTTCTTTTCTTTTCTTTTCTTTTCCTTTCCTTTTCTTTCCTTTCCTTTCCTTTCCTTTTCCTTTCCTTTCCTTTCCTTTCCTTTCCTTTCCTTTCCTTTCCTTTCCTTTCCTTCCCTTTCCTTTCCTTTCCTTTCCTTTCCTTTCCTTTTCTTTTCTTTCTTTTGACTGGTTTTGGTGGGGGTTTCTTCTATTTTTAAAAAAATTAACTTGATTGAAGTAGCGTTGGTTAATAACACTATAAATTTCAGGTGTACAACTTTATCATCAGCATTTGTACACTCTAGCATGTGCGCACCACCCGAAGTCTCGTCTCCTTCTGTCACCATATATTTGATTTCTTTTACCCTCTTGGTCTTCCCTGAGGCCCTGCCTCAGCTGGTCTGGGCCAGACCATGGGGACCCAGCAGTGGGCAAGGCCCTGACCCCAGCCTACAGAGCGCACAGGCCTCATCAGAGCCAGGCCTCCAGGGTGACCCCAGCTCTGCAGGAGCTGGCCATCCAGAGCAGTGAGGGCCCTGGCCTCGGTGGGGAAAGGGCTAAGGAGTTGCAGAATGGCTGTCACCAGAGGGAGCTTTTGCACTGCCCCCTTCCTGTTGCTTCCCCTCCCAGCCTGGGTTCCTTCAGCCAAAATTGGTCAAGTGCCTGTTATATGCCAGGTGCGTTTCTAGGTACCAGGGATTCAACTGTGAACAAAAAGGACAAAAAAAAAAAAAAAAAGCCTGTCCTCATGGAGCTTGACATTCAAGTGAGGGACACACATAAACCAAAACGGAGGGAAATGACAGTGTCCACTGAAGGGGCATGTGCTGTGGAGAGAAAGCACGCCAGGAGAGGAGGAAGGGGAGCTGGGGGTGGGACGCAGTGTTTTATCGGTTGGTGAGAGGCCTCACCAGGAAGGTGACAATTGAGCAAAGACTAGAGGGGGGGAAGGGAAGGGGCCACGGGGAGATGCAGAAAGGTGCTGGTGTCAGAGGGAACAGCCAGCACCGAAGTCCCACCGGGCAGACCCGGGTGGAGACAGGGCAGAGAGTCAGGGTCAGCTGGAGAGGGAGTGTGGTCCATATAGCGGGGGCTGGAGAGGGAGTGTGGTCTGTATAGGGGGGGCTGGAGAGGGAGTGTGGTCTGTATCGGGGGGCTGGAGAGGGAGTGTGGTCTGTATCGGGGGGCTGGAGAGGGAGTGTGGTCTGTATAGCGGGGGCTGGAGAGGGAGTGTGGTCTGTATAGTGAGCGAGGTGGGAGCCTCGGGAGAGTCCTGAGCAGAGGAGGGACAGGGATTTAGGTTTTCACAGGATCCCACTGGCTACAGGAGGATAGACTGTGGGGCCTGGGGAAGAGGGAGTCTAGGGGGCACTGGTGATGGGCCGAGACTGAGGCGGTGGCAGTGAGGAGGGCTCTGTGTCCATGTTGAAGATAATGGGCGTTGGAGGCAGTCCTATCCTACTGGCAGCTCGTTCAGAGCTAACTGCCAAGTAGATCCTGATTTTGTTGCGCTGTTTGGCTTTTCCAGACGAACTGCTGATGTGTAGGGAAAGCCCGCATGCGGGGTGCCCAGCGAGCACCCAGGAGTGTGCGAGCCACCCTGAGGAGTGGTGTCTGCAGGTCAGCTGCACCCAAGGCGCAGCCTCAGGCCAGGCTCAGAGAAGGTGCCTGGGACACCCAGACCAGGATGGGAGTGGCTGGCTCTGGTGGCACTGGGCCGCCCCAGAAGCACAAGTAGGGTGGTAGCTGGGAAATCTGACCACAGAGCTGAAGAACAGACCCCAGTGCTACCTGGCCCTGGGGCCCAAGAGAGGCGGGACGCTGGGTCAGAGAGATGCTGTCTCCTCCCCCCTCCCCCACCCAGGGAGACGTGGCTGGAAGAGGGCAGTGGACTGAGCTGGGGACACGTTTAGCCTCTAGAATTGTACACACACAGAAATACTTACTTAGACTTCAGGGTTTTCAGAACCCTCTGGCTGCAGCCCTGGAAGCCACGGCGCCTTGTGTGTGCGGCGAGGGAGCGAGTTGGCCCGGTGACTGGGAAGGGGCCTTCAGGGACCACAGCATGGGCGCTTCTGTGACTCATGGAGCCTGCCTGTCACTGCATGACAGCACCCCCGTATATGGCATTTGGGGCCCCCTATCTTTCTGCCCATCATGTTCCTAGAGGCATTTCTTTGTGCACATACACAAGTGTGTCTCTGCAGACAGATTCCAAGTAGAGAAACTGCACGGTCAGAGGGCACAGACATTAAATATTTCAGTAAATGATGCTGAATTGCCCTCCAAAGCGTCTGAACTAGTCGACTGACCCACCAGCAGTGCACGACTGACCCTCCACCCCGCAGCCTGGATTCTGTTGTTACCAGCAGAGGGAAGGCAGGTGGACCCCTGCCTGTGCCTAGTGCCCCAAGTTGTTTGGCTCCTGGGCAGCCCTCAGCCTGGCCCCAGAGGCGGCGTGAGAGTCCTGTGCCCCGAGCTCCTGGTGCCCAGCCCACATCAGGGCGCCCACACACTGCAGGCAGGAGCAGGGTGCGGAGCCTGGTCTCAGGCCCCCAGGACACTGGTCTAGACTCTGACTTTAAGCCGAGGCTGGAGCGGCAGCGGGCCTCCTCTCACCGTTTCAGACATCCTCCGCATTGACAACCTCTGGCAGTTTGAGAACTTGAGAAAGCTGCAGCTGGACAATAACATCATTGAGAGGATCGAGGGCCTGGAGAACCTCACACACCTGGTCTGGCTAGGTAAGGCCCCTTTGAGTGGGTGACCGCCCTAACTCAAGGTGACCCCTGCCAAGATCACCCTCGCCAAGGCATTCGTCTCCCCGGGCCGTGCCCTGCAGGGAGCAAGAAAGCTGTTCTTTTTATTTTTATTGTTCTTTTTTTGTTAATCCTCACCCAAGGATATTTTTCCATTTGATTTTCAGAGAGAGTGGAAAGGAGGGAGGGAGGGGGAGAGAGATAGAGAAACATGGGAACATCCATGTGAGAGAGACACATCGATTGGTTGCCTGAACCTGCAACCTTGACTGGGAAACCGGAAGCGAACCCACAACCCTTCCCAGCATGGGCCGGTGCTCTAACCAGCAAGCCACACTGCCCAGGGCTGAAGCTGTTCTTTTTAAAAGCCCAGGCCCTGTGCTGGGTAAACATGGCAAAAATGGGCTTGGATCCACCAGGACAGAGTATCCTGTTCCCAGCTGCAGCCTCCCAGTGTGGGAGTCGGGTGGTTGGAGGTGAAGCCCTGGGTTCCTTCTAGTCACTGCACTCAGGTTGACAGCTAAGTGTGGGTCCCACCACTCATGGGGGCTCTGATCAGACCCAAAAGAATCACAGTTGCCAGTTGCACTGAGCACTTACTGCCTGCTAAGCATGGGCCTCCATGTGAGCTGTTTTAATCCACACAGCACTCCATTGTAGAGATGAGCAAACTGAGGCCACAGCGAGTGGTGGGGGCATCAGGCACCCAGCCCAGCTCTGACTCTAGAGCTCTGGCCCTCACTGCTAAAACTGCAGGGTCCTGATGACCCGTGTCCGTCTGCTGAGCTAGGAGGCAGCCCTCTGCTGCGGGGCAGGTGGGCGCCTGCAGGGAGAGGAGCTGGCTGGGGAGCCCTGTATCGCTGCCTTGTTTAGCTCTTACAGCAAAGACCTGTTACAGTCCCAATCCGTCGATGAGGAGGGGCTCCGAGAGGCCCAGGCACTTGCCCAAAGCTCCACGGCCAGAGCAGCTGGGGTGCGAACCAGGCCTGTCTGACCTGAAGTTGGGTTCCTTCACCCTGTTAGGCTGTGTCCCCGTAGCAGGAGCCTGGCACAGCGGGGAACCTCCAGGTTTGCCAAACAGCTGGGCTGAGTGTGCTGCCAGCACCGGCCCTCAGCAGCCCCACAGCAGACTCATGCTGCAGTTTCACAGACGCAGGGCTGAGAGGCTTGATGAGCCGCACGCTGCAGGCAGCAGAGGCGACCCCAGCTAGGGCCCCTGTCTGCTGGGCCCCGCTGCCCCAGGCCCCCACCTCCATCACTCATTCCTGCTGAGTGGCCCAGCTGCCTCGCTACCAGTCCTCTGGCTCTGCACGGGTGGGGAACGTCCGGCCCGCAGGCCGTGAAAGGCCTGAGAGGTCGTTTGGTCTGGCCCTGCCAAGGCATTAGGGGTGAGTTAATTAAATGTCTGACCAAGCACAGCAGGCTACTTTTTAAGCTGATATTATGTATGGTCCGCGAATGATGTTCAGCTATCCAAAGGGCCCTGGTGGAAGAAAGGGCCTCCACCCTGCCCTAGGAATGGAGGAGGAGAAGAGGGTGCTGCCAGGCACCAGCTGTGAATGCTGGACTTTTAGGCAAGAGCTACCGCCCAGCCATCCCTCAGATATAAAATAAGTGCCACAGGTTCCTGGGAGGTGCTCCTGTGACGCCCAGGACTCCATGGTACGGGGTGAGAAAGCAGAAGGGGAAATTTCTGGCAAAAGGTCGGCCTGCACCCCTCAGAGAGTCGGAAACCAGCCTTTGCCCAGCCACAGCACTAGTAGTCCAGGGACCCAACCACGGCCAGGAAGAGCTGGTCCCTGGGATGGTTCAGCAAGCCCCTGCCTACATACACCCCACTGCTGGCCCCCCGCAGTCAGCTCCAGGCTCTGGAGAGCTGATTTGCACATCTCATCCATGTTTGCATTCAGGCTGCCTTGTTGGTGCCTGACATTGGCCATGGTGGGAGTGCTATTCCACAGCTCCCGGCAGCACAGCAAAGCAGAGCGCCCCTCGCTGGCCCCATGTTAAATATCTACCTGCAGCACTGGTTCCAGGGGCATGGCCAGGCCTCTGAAGAGCAGACCTGGCTGCCTGCTGGAAAGGGAAGTGGGCAGGCGTGGTGTTTAGCAGGCCCCAGTTTGTATCCCAGCTCAGCCAAGTGCTAACCAATTTTGCACAAGCTGTTTCTGCCCTCTGACCCTCAGCTTCTCTGTGTGCTCTGTGATCTTAGGCATATTACCACTAGGCCCTTTGAGTCTGGGTTTCCTCATCCAAAAAATTAGGTGGTGATACCTCTGCTGTGAGGATTCAATGAGGTAATGCACTCATGGGCCTAGCGTAGGGAAAGGGACACTAAATTGTCCTCGATCTCAGCCATCAGCAGGTAAGCATCCCCGACATACCAACGAGACTAAGTGAAGACGTGGACACACTTACTTTCCACAGCACCTCTTTAATGTGCTAGCTTGCAGCTACCATGACTGTATTTACAAGCTCATGAAAAATTCCCAGGTTGGGCCTCTGGGCCATTGCTATTCTAGGACAGAGTTGCAGCCCAGGCCCAACCAAAAACCTGTCCATTTTAGTTCCGAAGATGTGAAGCTTGGGCTAGAGAGGACCAGGACACCTCAGCTGGGGTGCCTGGGCTTGGGGGAAGCTTGAGTTGGCCGCGCTGTACCTGGAAGGCCTGGCCTGCAGCATGTCCAGGGGGACCCCTCGCTGCCCTGTGGCACCACCGTAGTTAGCTGTATGGTTTTGGGCAAATCACCGAGCCTTTCCGAGTTTAGCTTCCCACTTGAGCAAATGGGGAGAGAAGTTCCAGACTGCCATCAGAGCTGTGGTCTGGGTGTACACACAAGCAGTTGGTCAACTGCTGACAGATGCCGGGCATCACTACCAAAATGCCTGTAGGTGGGCACCTGGCTCCCACTCCAGACCTGCCAGTCAGCATGTCGAGCTCAGAACAGCAAGAGAGCCCGGACATGAGCGTTTGCCCACATGACCCGAGCCAGGAGGGTGAGGGGCAGAACTGGAGAGGGGAGGACAGTTTGACTCCGTGCTCAGCTCTGTCAGACAACTTGGTGCTGGTGCAGAGAGCGTAGGTAGCTCAGACAGGTTTGGTTCAGGATGGTCCACCCCTAACTCATCACTCAACCCTCTGGCCCCCTTCCTCCCAGACCTGTCCTTCAACAACATCGAGGCCATCGAGGGGCTGGACACACTGGTGAACCTGGAGGACCTGAGCTTGTTCAACAACCGCATCTCCAAGATTGACTCTCTGGACGCCCTGGTCAAGCTGCAGGTGCTGTCTCTGGGCAACAACCAGATCGGCAACATGATGAATGTGAGTGAGCTCAGGCCCAGGGCGGGGTCTGTGCCAAAGGGAAACACAGGGTCACTCTTTCACATCTTCCCCTTTCCTAGAAAAGCCAGAGACACAGCTTATTTCACAAGAGATTTGGTAATGTTTAAACAACATGCTTAACCATGAAAGGCCATCTGTGGGTGCCGGTCTGTGCCCTGCCTTGGTGGGGCCTCTTTCTCTCCCTGAGCCCCAGCCTCACTTAACAAGCCTTTGCTGAGGCAAGGACCTGCTTGGTGGGGGCATTTGGCCTATGCTCAGTGGGTACAGAGATCCACAGGTACAGTCCCTCAGGGATGCCCAGCACACATCTACAGAATCAAGACACACAGTATGACAAGAAGCTGGTGTCCACCCCGGGGGGCCAGGGGTGTGTACGTGTGAGGGGGCAGAGGTCATTGGTCATTTGGAGGAAGGTTGACTGCCCCCCCTGTCCATTCCCAATATCTCAGTGGCTGGGGATGGGGCAGGGACAGGCCCACAGCTGGGAGCTGCTTCTCCAGCCAGCCAGTCAGTCCTGGGAGCTGTCCAATACCCTTTCAAGATTCCTCTTCTGCTTCCATCAATTAGATGGCCTGGGTCCAAACCCCAGCTGCATGCCCTAAGGCTTGAGCCCTCTATGCCTCAGTTTCCTCATCTATAAAATGGAGATAATGGCCGTACCCCTCCTGCCAGGAATCGAGTGAGGTGATGGACATGAGTCACCTCATTCAGTGTCAGGCTGGAGTGAGTTCTTTTTTTTTTTTTCTTAATTGTCACCCGAGGATATTTTTCCATTGATTTTTAGAGAGAGAGTGGAAGAGAGGATAAGGCAGAGAGAAACATTGATGTGAAAGAAACTTGTCGACTGGTTGCCTCCTGCACCGAGCCCTGACCAGGGAGGAGCCTGCAACCAAGGTACACACCCTAGTCCAGAATTGTACCTGGGACCCTTCGGTCTACAAGTCGATGCTCTATCCACTGAGCTGAACTGGCTAGGGCTGTTCCTTTTTATATATAAACTAGAGGCCCATGCACAAAATTCGTGCACGGGGGTGGGGGTGTCCCTCAGCCCAGCCTGCACCCTCTCCATCTGGGACCCCTCGAGGGATGTCCGACTCTCACAATCCAGGACTGCTGGCTCCCAACTGCTCGCCTGCCTGCCTTCCTGATTGCCCCTAAATCGCTTCTGTCTGCCAGCCTGATCACCCCCTAACCACTCCCAGGCCAGCCTGATTGATGTCTAACTGCTCCCCTGCCAGCCTGTTCGCCCCCAACTTCCCTCCTCTGCCAGCCTGGTCACCCCTAACTGCCCTCCCCTGCAGGGTTGATCGCCTCCAACTGCCCTCCCTTGCAGGCCTGGTGCCTCCCAACTGCCCTCCCCTGCTGGCCATCTTGTGGTGGCCATCTTGTGTCCACATGGGGGCAGGATCTTTGACCACATAGGGAAAGCTATCTTGATCTTGTGTTGGAGTGATGATCAATCTGCATATTACTCTTTTATTAGATAGGATAGAGGCCTGGTGCATGGATGGGGACCAGTTGGTTTGCCCTGAAGGTTGTCCTGGATCAGGGTGGGGTTCCCTTGGGGTGTGGAGAGGACTGGGCGAGGGGCCTATGGTGGTTTGCAGGCCAGCCACACCCCTGGTGACCCAAACAGAGGCCCTGGTATCTGGAATTTATTTACCTTCTACGACTGAAACTTTGTAGCCTGGAGCGGAGCCAAGCCTCCTGCTAACCCATGGCTGCCGCCATTTCTATAATTGAAACTTTGTATTCTTGAGTGGAGGCCTGGGCCCGCCAGAGTGTGTGGAAAGCTTGGCTTCTTCTGTTGCCGGGGAAACCCAATGGTAGCCATCATGGCTGGGGTTAATTTGCATACTTGCCCTGATTGGCTGGTGGGTGTGGCTTGGCTGATGGGGCGTGGCTTGCGTAGCAGAGTGATGGTTAATTTGCATATTACCTTTTTATTAGAGAGGACTAGAGGCCCAGTGCATGAAATTCATACACGGGTAGGGTCCCTAGCGGCTGCCGGCTGCCAGCCGCCAGCTGCCAGTCAGGGCCTCCCTTCCCCCGGCTGCCTGCCACCGTTGCCAGCCAGGGCAGGGCCAGCTAGTGGGAGGGGCCATGGGCAGTTGGCTGGCCAGCCCCTCCCCTTGGTCAAACTCCCAGTCAAGGGGACAATTTGCATATTATATAGGATATATTTTTATTGATTTCAGAGAGGAAGGGAGAAGGAGAGAGAAGCATCAATGATGAGAGAGAATCATTGATCAGCTGCCTCCTGCACACCCCCCACTGGGGAATCAAGCCCACAACCCAGGCATGTGCCCTGATCGGGGATTGAGCCATGACCTCCTGGTTCGTAGGTTGATGCTCAACCACTGAGCCACACCGGCTGGGCTGGAGTACATTCTTAACAAAGGGAGGACTGTCTCAGCTGAGATCCTCCCTGAGAAAGAGTTGGAGAACGGAGGTGTCTTTTGAATCAGATGCATTAAACGATTATTGGAATTTTGCCCTTGAGCAGAAGGGAAAGGCTTCCTGGGAGGAGGCACAGCATGAACAAAGGCCAGGAGGGGCCCCTTCAAGGAGCCCAAGGTCAAGGGCTGTGGTGCAGGGCAACAGAGGGAGCTGTGGAGGCTTTTGTGCTACTGTGTGTCCAGGGCAAGTCTGTGTTTGGAAGGAAACCCTGCCACCGGGAGGATGGCCTTGAGGTGGATCGTGTCGGGGGTGAAGCAAGGAGAGCGCGGTCAGAGAGGCGGCACCTGCACACAGGTGGGCTGAAAGCACCGCTGAGCCAAGCCCTTGGGCGAGGGGGTTGGGGGCGGTATTGGACAGCCCTCAGGAAGCTGCATGAGCTGGAGGGCAGGAAGAGCCGATGTGCAGGGGTGTCACTGCATTGCTGCTGTAGGTGATGCGGTCCATCCTGCTGGGCCCTTGACAGTGTCCAAAATGCCTTCCGGAAGCAAACCCCAAAGGACCAGAGCCTAAGACATTTATGCCCCGTCCTGTCCCCCAGTGGCTGAGGGACACCCCGGGAATGAACTCCCTCCTGTCCTCCTCCTGGCTGGGCCTCAAAGAGCTGAGGCAGAGAGCAGGAATGAGATGGCACCACAGCAGGAGGCTACCACAGACGCATGAAGCCACAGGTATGCCAAGTGCCCACCACACACAATGGGAACCATGATTACTGGTGCTTCGAGGAAGGGCAGGCCTAGCACCAGGGCTTCAAGGACACACGCTCCTTCTGCCTCCCAGCTCTGCTGTCTTCAGTCCCTCCCTGGGCTGGTTCTCTTCATGGTTGTAGTCAACAGTCTAGGCCACAGGCTTCTTCGTCTGCAGGTAGCAGGACAGAGCGCAAAGGATCTCTCCCTCCGCCCACGGTGACCCTTGAGTCTGATCAGGGCCCCCACCCTCACCCAATATCAGAGCTGGGGGTGCCAGGCTGGGTGGCTTAGACGGATGACCTGGAGTGAGTCAGACACCTGCATTCAAGTCTGTCTGGGGGGGACAAACTCCAAAGGCTGTGTAATCTAGGGAGTTTGCCCTGTGCACCAGACAGGAGAGTGTGAATCCAACCAGTGCTCTTTTCAGGGTTCAAGTTCTGAGTACTCAGCCTGCCCTCTGCTTTGTGGGGGCGGGGCAACCAGGGACTCACCAGACAGATAGCTACCCCTGGAGGGTCCACGCACCTGCGTGGAGAGTGGAGCTTTCATCGGCTACAGGCTGTGGGACCAAGCATTCAGACTCCCACTTCCCATCTGGAAGATGAGGATAACAAGTCTCCATAGGTTATTGAAGGGCTGAATCAGAGAGTACTAAGTGGCCAGTATAGGACCTGGCACATAGTAGGTACATGGAAAGGGATGGTTATTCAGGAACTTTCAGGAATTTGTTAAGTGCTGTCCACAAACAGCTCTAAATCTTGCTGTTTGAAAACCTTTCTGAACGTGAAGCAGCGGTTCCCATCCAGTCCTCCAGGCTTACAGGTAAATTATCTCCGCTGTTATCCCTGGGACATCGGAGACGTCAGTGGCCCCAAGGACCTGTCCCTTCACAAAGGTCAAGGCCTAGGCCTCCCTCTCTCTCCCCTGGCCTTGGGCGTTCTCCCACCCCCTGCAGGGCCTGGGCAGGAAGAAACCCCATCCCCCTCTCCCGGTGTGCTGGGGGCCAGGTGGCCCCTCGTGAGTACAGGAGAGAAGCAGGTAAAGCTGGTCCCCAGAGAGAGGGGGAAGAAGAGGGAATCCTGAGATGTCTGGGCCTGGATCTCATTGCTCTGGAGGCCCAGCCACATCCTGGAGTCTTGGGGTCCCTCATCCTCTTTACCTAGTAAGGTGCCCACCCTTTGGCAACTCGACTCAAGGAGTCCTGACTTCTAGCCTGCAGACCCCGAGCATCTGTGATTTTAGCCCTTATCTGCACGGTTCTTGTTATGTATTTATTTACTAATGTTAACCCCTGCTTATTGCATTAGAACAAGCAGATGTTTCAGCAGGATTCAGGGCACACAGGAAAGAACCCTTCTCCCTCCTGCCCTTGCTTCCCCTTCCAGAGGCCACAGCTACTTCCAGGCATCTTTTTTTTTATTGTTGTTAATCCTCACACAAGGATATATTTTCAATTGCCTGTTTAGAGAAAGTGGAAGGGCAGGGGAAAGACAGAGAGAGAAACATTGATGTGAGCCGGGGCCGGGAATCGAGTCTGCAACAGTGGCACACGCCTTTGAACAGAATCGAACCCATGACCATTCAGTCCGCAAGCCGATGCTCTAACCACTTAGCAAACCAGCTAGGGCCCAGGCATCTTGTTTAAACATTTCCCATGATTCTCACATCTCCAGGCATCTCTGCCTTCAGTCATCTCCGCTTCTTTGAGTCATCAGCCGTCCCTCTGCTGGACCATTCCATTGCTTAGATGCAGCGTGGTATATTTTTCCAGTCCCCATGTGGACACTGAGGTGTTTCTAACCTTGTGCCATTACATTCAGGCTGTAATGGATGTCCTTGAACAGGGTGTACTTTGCACCTGGATGAGTCCATGTGAAAGATACATTCCTAGAGGTGGAATTGCTGAGTCTAAGGGCATGTGCATTTTTATGTTGATGGATCTTGCCAAATTGTTATCTAGAGCAATGAAACTATTTACAAACCCTCCAGCAATTATGAGAAGGCCTGTTTCTGCTCACCCCCACAACAAACCATTCTCTCTTTAACCATCTAAAAGATGAAAAATGGAATTTCACTGGGAGAACTCTTAAAAATTAAATCACATCCTGTTTCCCCACCCATATACACTTAAAACTTCAAAGTCTTCCATTGTTCTTAGAACAAAATCCAAACTTGTGACTGCAAACTTGACCCAAGTTTTACATGAATCAGCCCTGACCTTGTTTCCAATCTTGCTTCAAGTCCTACCCCAGTCCTAACCCAATGGAGCTACAGGCTCCCTGGCCCTGTCTAGTTCCTGGTACAAACCAAGTCCCCTCCTGCCTTGTCTTTGCCTGTGCTGTTTTTGCTGCCAGAAATGCACTCTCCTCTGTTTTTGAGTGACCAGCTTCCTCAGGTCTCAGAGACCTCTCAGTTCCCTAACTGAAAAAGGGCTCCCATAATTTCCTTCATGATCCATCTGTATGTTTTTACTAGAGACCTGGTGCACAAATTTGTGCTCAGGTGGGATCTGGCAGGCCCTCCCCAATCAGGCTGATCAGGCTGGGCAGGGGAAGAGGCCCCAGGCGGTTGGTGGGCGGGCAGGGCCCGCACCCTGGTGGAACTCCGGGTTGAACTCCCAGTCGAACTCCTGGTCGAGGGGACAATTTGCATACTAGCCTTTTATTATATAGGATAGTACTTAGCCAAAAATGTAATTATTTTATTTACTTTAAAAAACACTCTTGCCCCCTGCCCCTAGACTGTAAGCTCCTGCTACAAAGGCAGGGACCATGTGGTCTTTGCTCCCCCTCACTCCCCAACACCTGGCATGTGCATTTCTTGAATGAACACATAAATGGCTGTAATAAATTTCTTCAGAAAAACATCCTAGATTTCTTTTCTATCTTTTGCATAGTACAGTGCGTAGGTATTCATAAGATGCTATCAAATAAAATACAGGCACACCTTGAAGATACTGTGGGTTCAGTTCCAGACCACCTCAATAAAGCCAGTATCACAATAAGTGAGTTATGTGAATTTTAGTTTTCTCAGCGCACATAAAAGTTATGTTCACGTTAAGTAGTCTTAAGAGTCTATTAAGTGTGCTTAATAGCATTATGTCTAAAATAGTGTACATACCTTAGTTAAAAAATACTTTATTGTGGAGGATTCCAAGATGGTGGCAGATTAAGTGGACGCTACACTGACACTCTCCCAGGATCAAAATGGAATTACAACTATAATATAGAAAAACCATCCTGAATAATTAACTGAAGACTAGCTGGAGAGACCCTGATAACCAAGGGCGTAAAGCAGAGATCGCATGGAGATTGGTAGGAAGATGCAAGAGTGCTGACCGGGTTCCCAAGGACAGCCGCTGAAGTTCTGGAGAGAGATATCAGCTGTGGGGGGTTCCCACTGAGAAATATGGGGTCTAAATACCAAGCGGGGCTCCCAGCCCAGAGCACAGAACTGAGAAAGGTGTCCACATAACATCTGGCTGTGAACAGCAGCAGGGTTTCTATCTGCCAGGAAGAGATGGCTGGAAATGCAGGCACTCTCTTAAAGGGCCAACACACAAAATTTCATTATGCAGCCACTCACCTTGGGCTCTGGCAGAGGGAAGGCCGGACTAGAACTGTGTAAGGAGAATCTAGGTTTGGGGGCTCTGTGGAGAGAGCTCAGAGAGCAGTTAACTGGATTCCTGTGCTGAGTCATTCCCCCATACTGCAGAGGACATCTTGCTCAGGCATACTTTTGCCACCCAGGAAGCTTTTGCCTGGAGAGGGGAGTAACTACCCCCACATTGGAAAACCTCTCTCCCCATCCTGTGGAGTTTATGCCTTGCTGTAGTCGAGCCTGAGGCTCATTAAGAGTCGGAGAATAGCAATCAGCCTTCAGACAGAGGCGAGTCTCTGGGTGTTTTGAGTCTTTGCCAATCTTCTTCTGGGCACAGGGCTAGGAAAAGCAGACCTTGGTGTGCATCTTGGTCCTCTCCAAATGCACCCAGCCCCAGCAGAGGGAGCCACAAGCTGTGGATTGCTGATAGCTCCAAACAGGATACTCAGGGCCACTCACAAACAGTGTCTGACATTGTCCTGCACCAGAGACGCTCCAAAAAGACTTGAGTCATAGCAGATCTATCTAATACATAAAAATAAACCCCAACAGGCAGCCAAAATGGAGAAGCAAAAACAAGGCCGAAATAAAAGAACAAGAGAATTCTCCAGAAGAAAAATTAAATGAAATGGAAATAAGTAATTTATCAGATATAGAGTTCAGAATAATAATTATAAGAATGTTCAACATCATGCGAAAAGATGTAGAAACTGAAAAATGACAAGTTGGAAATGAAGAATGGCATAGCAATAATAAAGAATACATTGGAGCCCTAGCCAGCTTGGCTCAGTGGATAGAGCGTCAGCTTTTGGACTGAAGTGTCTCAGGTTCGATTTGGCCAAGGGCACATGCCTGGGTTGTGGATTCGATCCCCAGTAGGGGGTGTGCAGGAGGCAGCCGATCAATGATTCTCTCTCATCATTGATGCTTCTATCTCTCCTTCTCCCTTCCTCTCTGAAATCAATAAAGAAATATATTTATTTTAAAAAAAGAATACATTGGAAAGAATAAACAGCAGTTTAGAGGAATCCGAGGATCATATCAGTGAATTAGAAAAAATCAGAGAACCAACAAGAAAAAACAATTAAAGCCCTAGCTGGTTTTGCTCAGTGGATAGAGCCATTGCCCTGCTGAACAAAGGGTCCTGGGTTCAATTCCAGTCAAGGGCACATACCTCGGTTGCAGGCTCCTCCCCAGCCCGAGCCCTGGTTGGGGCGGATGCAGGAGGCAACAAATCTATGTGTTTCTCTCACATAGATATTTCTCTCTGTCTTTCCCTCTCTCTTCCACTCTCCCTAAAAATCAATGGAAAAAATATCCTTGGGTGAGGATTTTAAAAAATAAAAAACAAAAAACAGGACAGCCTAAGGGAGCTGTGGAACAACATGAAACATAACAATATCTGCCTCAAAGGAGTACCAGAAGGTGAAGAAACTGAGCAAGGGATAGAGGACCTGTTTGAAGAAATAATGGCAGAAAACTTCCCTAACCTGGTAAAGGAAAAAGTCACACAAGTTTGGGAGGTATAGAAAGTCCCAAGCAAGAAGAACCCAAAGAGTACCATGCCCAGACACATCATTATTAAAATGCCAAAAATTAAAGACAAAGAATCTTAAAGGCAGCAAGAGAAAAAAAAGCAAACTGTTACCTACAAAGGAGCTCCCATAAGGCTGTCAGCTGATTTCTCATAGAAACTCTACAGGCCAGAAGGGAATGGCATGAAGTATTCAAGGTAATGAAAAGCAAGTATCTGAAACCAAGACTATTCTATCCGGCAAGGCTATCATTCAAAATAGACCATGAAATAAAGAACTTCCCAGACCATAAAAGGCTAAAGTATTTATCACCACCAAACTAGCACTGCAAGAAATGCTAAAGGGACTGCTGTAATAATAAGAAAATATATATATATATATGGAGAGAGAGAGAGAGAGAGAGAGAACATAGACATAAAGAATTAAAATGGCAATAAATAAGTACCTATCGATAATAACCTTAAATGTAAATGGATTAAATGTTCCAATCAAGAGATCTAAGGTAGTTGAATGGATAAGAAAACAAGACCCATATATTTGCGTCTACAAGAAACCCACCTCAGAACAAAGGACTCACACAGACTTATAGTAAAGGGATGGGAAAAAATTTTTCAGGCAAATGGAAATGGAAAATAAATTAAAAAGCTGGGGTAGCAATACTTATATCTGACAAAAGAACTCAAAGTGAAGGCCATAATACTAAAGGGAGCAATTCAAAAAGAGGATATAACTCTGGTAAACATATATGCACCCAATACAGGAGCACCCAAACACATAAAAAAATAACCTCTGGAAGACATCAAGGGGGAGATTGACAGCAATACAATCATAGTAGGGGACCTTAATACCCCATTGACAACACTGGATAAATCCTCTAAACAAAACATCAGCAAAGAAACAGCAATCCTAAATGACTCACTAGATCAGATGGAATTAATTGACATCTTCAGAATATTTCACACCGAAATCTACAGAATATACATTCTTCTCAAGTGCACACTGGACATTTTCCAAGCTAGGTCACATATTGGGACATAGGCAAAGTCTCTTCAAATTCAAGAAGATAGAAATCATATCAAGCATCTTCTCAGATCCCAATGGCATAAAATTAGAAATCAACTACAATAAAAATAGTGAAAAAAGATCAAGCACTTGGAGGCTAAAGCACGCTATTAAACAATAATTGGGTTACCAAAGAGATCAAAGAAGAAATAAAAAGCATCCTGAAAACAAATGACAATGAAAACAACAATCCAAAATCTATGGGACACAGTGAAAGCAGTCCTGAGAGGGAAGTTCATAGCTCTACATGCCTACCTCAAAAAAAAAAAAAAAAAAAAAAAAGGTAATAAATTATTTAACTCTAAAACATAAAGAATTAGAAAGAGCAACAAGAAAAGGCCAGAGTAGTAGAAGGAAGGAAATAATAAAGATCAGAGCGGAAATAAATGACATAGAGACAAAAAAAATGCAAAAGGTCAATAAAACCAAGAGCTGGTTCTTTGAAAGGATAAACAAGATTGATGAATCTCTAGCCAGGCTCACCAAGAAACACAGAGAGAAGACCCAAATAAACAAAATCAGAAATGAATGAGGTGAAATAACAACTGACCCCACAAACATACAAAGGATTGTAAAAAAAAAAAAAAAAAAAATACTACAAACAACTCTACTCCAACAAACTGGACAACCTATATTCCTTAAAAAATACAAGCTTCCAAAACTCAATCAGGAAGAATAAAAAAACCTGAATAGGCTGATAACTACTGATGAAATTGAAGCAGTAATAAAAAATCTTCCAGCAAACAAAAGCCCTGGTCCAGATGGCTTCACAGGGGAGTTTTATCAAACATTCAAAGAAGAACTAAAACCTATCCTCCTCAGACTGCTACAAAAAAATTCAAGAGGAAGGCACCCTTCCAAGCTCTTTCTATGGAGCCAGCATTACCCTGATCCCAAAACCAGATAAAGGCACTACAAAGAAAGTGAATTACAGGCCAATCTCCCTGATGGACATGGATGATAAAATCCTCAACAAAATTCTAGCAAATCAGATCCAGCATTATATTAGAAAGATCATACACCAGGACCAAGTGGGATTTATTCCGGGAATGCAAGGTACAGTATCCTCAAATCAATAAACATTATACAAAACGTAAACAAATTGAGAGATAAAAATCTCATAATCATATCAATTGATGCAGAAAAAGCATTTGACAAAATCCAACACTCTTTCTTGATAAAAACACTCAGCAAAGTGGGATATAATAAAAGACATACATGACAAACCTACAGCCAACATCATACTCAATGGGAATAACTAAAACCATTACCCCTAAGAACTGGAACAAGACAGGGATGCCCACTCTCACCACTCCTATTCAACATAGTACTGGAAGTGCTAGCCATAATAATCAAACAAGAAGAAAACATAAAAGGCATCCAAATTGGAAAAGAAGAAGTAAAACCGTCCTTATTCGCAGATGACATGATATTGTACATAGAAAACCCTAAAGATAACATCAAAAAATTACTAGACTTAATAAATGAATTTGGCAATGTAGCAGGATACAAAATTAACACCCAGAATTCTATGGCTTTTTTTTTATACACCAATAATGAACTCACAGAAAGAGAAACAAAATAAAATAAAATAAAAATCCCATTTACCACTGCACCAAAAAAATTAAGATACTGAGGAATAAACTTAACTAAGGAGGTAAAAGACCTGTACTTGGAAAACTATAGGCCATTGAAAAAAGAGATAGAGGAAGATATAAACAAATGGAAGAATATACTATGTTCATGGATTGGTAGAATCAACATAATTAAAATGTCCATACTACCCAAAGCAATCTATAGATTCAATGCACTTCCCATTAAAATACCAACAGCATATTTCACAAATCTAGAACAAACTCTCCAAAAATTCTTATGGAATAATAAAAGGCCCCGAATAGATGCAGCAATCCTGAGAAAGAAGAACAAAGTTGGAGGGATCACAATACTAGGTACCAAGCTGTATTACAAAGCCACGGTTCTCAAAACTTCCTGGTACTGGCACAAGAACAGACATATAGATCAATGGAACAGAACAGAGAACGCAGAAATCGACCCAAGCCATTATGCTCAATTAATATTTGACAAAGGAGGCAAGAGCATACAATAGAGTCAAGATAGTCTCTTCAATAAATGGTGTTGGGAAAATTGGAAAGATACATGCAAAAAAAACCCACACAAAAATAAACTTAAAATGGATAAAGGACTTAAACGTAAGATGGAAAACTATCAAAATCTTAGAAGAATCCATAGACAGCAAAATATCAGACATATGTCATAGCCATATCTTTACTGATACAGCTCCTAGGACAATGGAAACTAAAGAGAAAATAAACAAATGGGAATACATAAAAGTAAAAAGCTTCTGCACAGCAAAAGAAACCATCAACAAAACAACAAGAGAGCCCACTGCATGGGAGAACATATTTGCCAATGTTATATTTGATAAGAGTTTAATCTCCAAAATTTATAGGGAACTCATACAAATTAACAAAAGAAAGATAAACAATCCAATTTTAAAAAATGGACAAAGTACCTAAATAGACACTTTTTGAAAGAGGACATACAGAAAGCCAAGAGACATATGAAAACATGCTCAAAGTCACTAATCATCTGAGAGATACAAATCAAAATGACAATGCGGTACCACCTCACACCTGTCAGAATGTCTATTATCAACAAATCAACAAATGACAAGTGCTGGTGAGGATGTGGAGAAAAAGGAACCTTCGTGCACTGCTGGTGGGAATGCAGACTGGTGTAGCCACTTTGGAAAACAGTATGGAGTTTCCTCAAAAAATTAAAAATGGAACTCCCATTTGACCCAGTAATCCCACTTCTAGGAATATAGCCCAAGAAATCAGAAACACCAATCAGAAAGGATATATGCACCCCTATGTTCATAGCAGCACAATTTACAATAGCTAAGATTTGGAAACAGCCTAAGTGCCCATCAGCAGATGAGTGGATTAAAAACCTGTGGTACATCTACACAATGGAATACTACGCTGCTTTAGAAAAGAAGGAACTCTTACCATTTGCAACAGCATAGATGGACCTGGAGAGCATCATGCTAAGCAAAATAAGCCATTCGGAGAAAGATAAATATCATTTGTGGAATATAATGTACAACATAAACTGATGAACAAAAAGAGAGCCAGAAAAAAATATATTTTAGAATACAATAGAAGTAATCCTGTTATTTGCAGATTTTTAATATTTCCTACAACTTTTGTGATAGTATAATATGTTAGTACAGTTTTGGTAATATTATTTAAAATCTTTTTTCTTGAGAACCAAGATGGCGGCGTAGGTAAACACCTGTACTTGCTGCCTCTCACAACCACATCAAAATTACAACTAAAAGACAGAACAACTATCATCCAGAACTATGGGAAAACTGGCTGAGTGGAAGTACTACAATCAGAGAAGTAAAGAAGAAAGCACATTGAGGTGAGGAAGGGGCTGGCCCCCGGCTGCACTGGTTTTTTAATCAGGAGGGAGATACAAGCTCCCACTTGCTCTGAACTCCAGTGCCAGGCGAGACTCCGGGGGACCCAGACACATATAGGGAGAAACTGGACTTTATGGCATTGGGGCAGGAATGCAAGGCGGCTTTCTTTCAGACAGAGGTGCTCGCGACGGTAATTGTTCCTGTGCTGGGACCTCTCCAGTGCAGGGCTGACTGGCAGCCATTGCTGTTTGCTCCGCCCTGGTGATTCCCTGAGACTCCACCCCACCGATTTACAACCCCACCCAAGCCGTGTGCGCAATGGCATTTGCATATGAATAGCCTGTCCTTTCTCAGCCTAAAACCTGTCAAACAGGCAGCAGCTGGGTCAGGGAGCTCCAAAGCTATCAAAAGAAGGCCCAAGGCCAGTAGCACCAGCCTGCCTTGCTTCACAGCTGGGCCTCATCTGAGCACTTCCAAACCCGATACAAAGAGGAGGCATCTGCAAATCTCTCTGTAGCTCCTGCTGGGTGGCCCCAGGCAGTGGCTGACTTTGCACCTCCCTGGAGATCCAAGAGCCAGTGTACCCAGTGGTCAGTGTAAGACCATACCAGATTACAACTCTTCACATCCATAAGAGACACACTCAATCGGCAGATTCAGTGAGCACCAAAGCCTCACTGAAGCAAGTCCTGCCCCATAAGGATGTCTCCTGCACGGCAGCTCTTCCATTGTAGACACAGCTGATCCTCACAACCAATTGGCCTGGAGGTCAATTCCTCCCAGTGACATCAACAGCAATCAAGTCTTAACTACAACAAGACTGTGTACATAGCCCTCAAAGGGGCGCACCAAGAGTGTCCACCTCAGGTAATTAGGGAGGCTGAGCCAGTGGGCCCTGTAGGACACCTACCACACAAGGCCACTCTAGCAACTCAAGGAGACTTAGCAGCTATCCAATACAGGCA
The DNA here is from genome assembly GCA_025583905.1 of Ia io. NCBI lineage: Eukaryota > Metazoa > Chordata > Mammalia > Chiroptera > Vespertilionidae > Ia > Ia io. Next base: position 50,583,611 of record JAJQQW010000020.1, on the reverse strand, counting down.
GTCCTCGGGTTACGTCAGACTTGACGTATGTCGTTTCATGGTTACATTGCCATCTCCCATTTATTTATTAAAAAAAAAAAAAAAAAAGAAGTTCCATCATTTTGACGTATGTACACATGTGGTTTTATGTTTTTTATTATTTATTTACCACAAGTAAAAGTCTGGAATTGTTATTTCTTTTAAATTTTTTTTTTACTGTTTCACTTCATTACTGCTGTGTATGTGCTCCATGTGAGTGATGTAGGTGCCTATGTAGGTGGGTTCTGACTCACAGCGAAAATGGCGTTACATTGCGCCATAGGGACAGATCTCCAATGTAACTCGAGGACCTACTGTACATAGAAACAAACACCGGGAAGCAGCCAAAATGCTGAGACAAAGAAACATGTCACAAATGAAAGAAATAGAAGAAAGCAAAATACTGGATATAGAGTTCAAAACCACAGTTATAAGGTTACTCAAGAATCTTCTAGAAACCTCCGAGGAACTTAGTGAGATCTTCAAGGATCTTAGTGAGAATGCCAAAAAAATGGAAAAGGACCAGTCAGAAATTAAGCATACACTGACTGAAATAAAGAATAATATACAGCCCTAGCTGGTTTGGCTCAGTGGATAGAGCATCAGCCTGCAGACTAAGGGGTCCCAGGTTCAATTCTGGCCAAGGGCACATGCCTGGGTTGTGGGCTCAATCCCCCGCAGTGGGAGATGTGCAGGAGGCAGCCAACTTCAAGCATTCCAACATCCGAATTATAGGGGTGCCAGAAGAAGAGAGGGATCAAGATATTAAAAACCTATTTGAAGAAATAATGACAGAAAACTTCCCCTACCTGGTGAAAGAAATAGACTTACAAGTCCAGGAAGCTCAGAGAACCCCAAACAAGAGGAATCCAAAGAGGACCACACCAAGACACATCATAATTAAGATGCCAAGAGCAAAAGACAAAGAATCTTAAAAGCAGCAAGAGAAAAACAGTTACCTATAAGGGAGTTCCCATACGATTGTCAGCTAATTTCTCAACAGAAACTATGCAGGCCAGAAGGGAGTGGCAAGAAACATTCAAAGTGATGAATATCAAGAACCTACAACCAAGATTACTCTACCCAGCAAAGCTATCGTTCAGAATTGAAGGTCAGATAAAGAGCTTCACAGATAAGAAAAAGCTAAAGGAGTTCATCACCACCAAACCAGGATTACATGAAATGCTGAAGAAAAAGGTCAAGATAAAAATTATGAACAACAAAGTGACAACAAATACATATCTATCAACAAGTGAATCTAAAAATCAAATGAATAAAAAACCTGATGAACAGAATAAACTAGCGAATGTAGTAGAATCAGGGGCATGGAAAGGAAGCAGACTGACAATTCTCAGGGGAAAGGGAGTGTGGGGGTGCGGGAAGAGATTGGACAAAGATCTTACATCTATGGACGAGGACAGTGGGGTGCAAGGGCCTGGGGTGGGGTGGGAACTGGGTGGAGGGGAGCTATGGGGGGAAAAAAGAGGAACATCTATAATAATCTGAACAATAAAGATTAAAAAATAAAATAACATCTATAATAATCTGAACAATAAAGATTAAAAAAGTAAAATAAATAAAATCTTTTTTCTTGAAATATTAATGTTTAATGCATGTAACATTATTATATTTTAAATTGTTTTTCTTGAAATATTAATGTTTATTGCATGTAAATGGCTAATTATTTTGTATCTACACTCTGGTAATAGATTTATTTTGTATATTGTAAAAAAATCAAAATGAAAAAAAAACAACTTGCACAGAGAAAAAGTAAAATAAAAGATTTTTAAAAAGACTGTGGTACATCTACACAATAGAATACTGTGCTACTGTAAAAAAGAAGGAACTCATACCATTTGCAACAGCATGGATGGACCTGGAGAGCATTATGCTAAGTGAAATAAGCCAGTCAGAGAAAGATAAGCATCATATGCTCTCACTCATTTGTGGAATATAATGAACAACATAAACTGATGAACAAAAATAAATCCAGAGACATAGAAGCATTGAACAGACCATCCAACATCAGAGGGAAGGGAAGGGAGGGGGAGTAAGAGATCAACCAAAGGACTTGTATGCATCCATATAAGCATAACCCATGGAGACAAACAGTAGGGGGTAAGGGCATGTGCTGGGGGTGGGAATGGCCGGGGAGAGGTCAATGGGGGAAAAAGGAGACATATGTAATACTTTAAGCAATCTTTAAGCAATAAAGAATTTACATCTAATATATATATATATATATATATATATATATATATATATATATATATATATGTGTGTGTATATATATATATATATATATATATATATATATAGAGAGAGAGAGAGAGAGAGAGAGAGAGAGAGAGAGACATAGACATAGACATAAAGAATTAAAATGGTTATTCTAACAAACTAGACAACCTGGAGGAAATGGACTCATTCCTAGAAAAATACAACCTTCCAAAACTCACTCAGGAAGATTCTAAAAATCTCAATAGGCTGATAACTATGGAAGAAATTGAAGCAGTCATCAAAAAGCTTCCAGCAAACAAAAGCCCGGGGCCAGACGGCTTCACAGGGGAGTTTTACCAAACATTCAAGGAAGAACTAAAACCTATCCTCCTCAGACTATTCCAGAAAATTCAAGAGGAAGGAACACTTCCAAGCTCCTTCTATGAAGCCAGCATCACCCTAATACCAAAACCAGATAAAGATAACACTATGAAAGAGAATTACAGGCCAATATCCCTCATGAACATAGATGCCAAAATCCTCAACAAAATTCTAGCAAATCGGATCCAGCAGTACATCAGAAAGATCATACACCATGACCAAGTAGGATTTATCCCAGGGATGCAAGGATGGTACAATATTTGCAAATCAATAAACGTGATACATCACATAAACAAATTGAGAGATAAAAATCACATAGTCATATCAATTGATGCAGAAAAAGCATTTGACAAAATCCAACACCCTTTCTTGATAAAAACTCTCAGCAAGGTGGGAATAGAAAGACCATACCGCAACATAATAAAAGCCATATATGACAAATCCACAGCCAACATCATACTCAATGGGCAAAAACTAAAACTATTTCCCCTAAGAACAGGAACAAGACAGGGATGCCCACTCTCAACACTCCTTTTCGACATAGTACTGGAAGTACTAGCCATTGCAATTAGACAAGAAGAATAAATAAAAGGCATCCAAATTGGAAAAGAAGAAGTAAAGCTGTCCTTATTTGCAGATGACATGATATTGTACATAAAAAACCTGAAAGACTCCATCAAAAAACCAATAGACTTAATAAATGAATTCGGCAATGTAGCAGGATACAAAATTAACGCCAAGAAATCTATGGCATTTCTATACACCAATAGTGAACTTACAGAAAGAGAGACTAAAAAAGCAATCCCATTTACCATCATACCAAAAAAATTAAGATACCTAGGAATAAACTTAACTAATGAGGTAAAGACCTATACGTGGAAAACTACAGGACACTGAAAAAAGAGATAGAGGAAAACATAAACAGATGGAAGAACATACCGTGTTCATGGATTGGTAGAATCAACATCATCAAAATGTCCATACTACCCAAAGCAATCTATAAATTCAGTGCACTTCCCATTAAAATACCAATGGCATATTTCATGGACCTAGAACGAACTTTCCAAAAATTCATCTGGAATAAAAAAAGACCCCGAATATCTGCAACAATCCTGAGAAAGAAGAACAAAGTAGGTGGGATCTCAATACCAGATATTAAGCTGTATTACAAAGCCACTGTTCTCAAAACTGCCTGGTACTGGCACAAGAACAGACCAATGGAATAGAATACAGAACCCAGAAATAGACCCAAACCACTATGCTCAATTAATATTTGACAAAGAAGGCATGAACATACAATGGAGTCAAGACAGTCCCTTCAATAAATGGTGTTGGGAAAATTGGACAGATACATGCAAAAAATGAAACTAGACTACCAACTTACACCATACACAAAAATAAACTCAAAATGGATCAAGGACTTAAACATATGACGGGAAACCATAAAAATACTAGAGGAATCCACAGGCAGCGAAATCTCAGACATATGCCAAAGCAGTTTCTTCACTAATACTGCTCCTAGCGCAATGGAAACTAAAGAGAAAATAAACAAATGGGACTACATCAAAATAAAGAGCGTCCACTGCATGGGAGAACATATTTGCCAATGTTATCAACGATAAGGGTTTAATCTCCAACATTTACAGGGAACTCTACAACTTAACAAAAGGAAGATAAACAACCCAATCAAAAAATGGGCAACTGACCTAAAAAGATACTTTTTGAAAGAAGACAGAAGGAAGGCCAAAAGACATATGAAAACATGCTCAAAGTCACTAATCATCTGAGAGATGCAAATCAAAACATCAATTCGGTTCCATCTCACACCTGTCAGAATGGCTATCATCAACAAATCAACAAATGACAAGTGCTGGTGAGGATGTGGAGAAAAAGGAACCCTTGTGCACTACTGGTGGGAATGCAGACTGGTGCAGCCACTGTGGAGAACAGTATGGAGTTTCCTCAAAAAACTAAAAATGGAACTCCCATTTGACCCAGTAGTCCCACTTCTAGGAATATATCCCAAGAAGCTAGAAACACCAATCAGAAAGGATATATGCACCCCTATGTTCATAGCAGCACAATTCACCATAGCTAAGATTTGGAAACAGCCTAAGTGCCCATCAGCAGATGAGTGGATTAAAAACCTGTGGAACATCTACACAATGGAATACTATGCTGCGGTAAAAAAGGAGTTCTTACCATTTGCAACAACATGGATGGAGCTGGAGAGCATTATGCTAAGTGAAATAAGCCAGGCAGAGAAAGATAAATATCAAATGATCTCACTCATTTGTGGAATATAATGAACAACATAAACTGATGAACAAAAACAGATCCAAAGACAGAGAAACATTGATCAGAACGTCAAACCTCAGGGAAGGTAGGGGGTAAGGGGAAGAGATCAACCAAAGGACTTATATGCATGCATATAAGCCTAATCAATGGACACAGACAACAGGGAGGTAAGGGCATGAATGGGGGGCAGGGTAATGGGGGAATAAGGACACATATGTAATACCTTAATCAATAAAGAAATTTTTTTAAAAGATTTAAAAAAGAATTAAAATGGCAATAAATAAGTACCTATCCTATATAATAAAAGGGTAATATGCAAATCGACCAAATGGTGTAACAACCAGAACAACCACAGCCCTTCCCTGGCTGGCTCCACCCCCGAGCAGGCACCTCCACCCCGATTGGGGGTGGGGCTGGCCAGCAAACGGCCCATGGCCCCTCACCCCAGCCAGCCCACCCCTGATGGCCCCCATCAGGGGCAGGCCGACTGGACCCCACCAGTGCATGATTTCATGCACCAGGCCTCTAGTTAATAATAACCTTAAATGTGAATGAATGAAATGATCCTATCAAAAGATATAGGGTAGCTGAATGGATAAGAAAATATGACCCAAATATATGCTGTCTACAAGTGACCCACCTCAGAACAAAAGACACACAGGATGAGAATGAAGGGATGGAAAAATATTGTCCATGCAAATAGAAACAGAAAAAAAAGCTGGGGTAGCAATACTCATATCTGACAAAATAGACTTCAAAATGAAGGCCATTACAGAAGACAATAAAGGTCACTACATAATATTAAAGGGATAGATCCAACAAGAGGATATAATTCTGGTAATCATATATGCACCCAATATAGAAGCATCTAAATATATATATAAAAAAACTTCTAGAGGACTTTAACAGAGAGATTCACAACAATACAGTCATAGTAGGGGACTTTAACATCCCAATGACTCCACTGGATACATCTTTCAGACAAAAAAATTAACAAGGAGGCAGAGACTCTAAATGACACACTGCATCAGATGGATTTTATTGACATGTGTAGGACATTTCACCCCAAAGTTGCAGAATATACATTCTTCTGAAATGCACATGGGTCATCCTCAAAGATAGACCACATGTTAGGACACAAAACAAGTCTCTACAAATTCAAGAAGGCTGAAATCATATCAAGCATCTTCTCAGATTACATGGCATAAAATTAGAAATGAACTACAGTAAAAACATTCAAACACATGAAGGCTAAATATCAACTTACTAAACAATGAATAGGTTACCAATGAGATCAAAGAAGAAATCAAAAACTTCCTGGAAACAAATGAAAATGAACACACAACAACCCAAAATCTTTGGGACACAGCAAAAGCAGTCCTGAGAGGGAAGTTCATAGCACCACAGGCCTACCTCAAAAAATAAGAAAAATTTTAATAAACTAACCCTACAACTAAAAGAGAACAAGAAAAGCCCATAGTAAATAGAAAGAAGGAAATAATAAAGATCATAGTGGAAATAAATGACATAGAGACTAAAAACAAAAGATCAATGAAACCAAGAGCTGGTTCTTTGAAAAGATAAACAAGTTAATGAACCTTTAGCCAAACTCATCAAGAAAAAAAGAGCCCTAGCTGGTTTGGCTCAGTGGATAGAGCATTGGCCTGAGGACTGAAAGGTCCTGGGTTCAATTCCGGTCAAGGACACATGTCCGGGTTGTGGGCTCGATCCCCAGTGGGGGGCATGCAAGAGGCAGCCGATCAATGATTCTCTCTTATCATTGATGTTTCTGTCTATCTCTCCTTCTCCCTTCCTCTCTGAAATCAATAAAAAATATATATTTTTAAAAGAAACAAAGAAAGAGGACCCACATAAAATTAGAAATGAAAGAGGTGAACTGACAACACAGAAATACAAAGGATTGTAAGAAAATACTATGAACAACAGGCTGGACAATGTGGATGACATGGACAAATTCCTAGAAAAATACAATCTTCCAAAACTGAATCAGGAGGAATCAGAAAACCTGAATATGCCAACAACTGATGAAATTGAAACAATAATAAAAAAAAAAATACTCCCACCAAACAAAAGCTCTGATTCAGATGGCTTCATAGGAGAGTTTTACCAAACATTCAAAGAGCTAACACCTATACTCCTCAAACTATTCCCAAAAATCCAAGAGGAAGGAACATCTCCAAACTCTTTTTCTGAGGCCAGCATTATCCTAATTCCAAAACCAGATAAAGGCACTACAAATAAAGAGAATTACAGGCCAATATCCCTGATGAACATAGATGCTAAAATCCTTAACAAAATTTTAGCAAATTAGATCCAGCAACATATTAAAAAGATCATACACCATGGCCAAGTGGAATTTACCCTAGGGATGCAATGATGGTACAATATTCACAAATCAATAAACGTGATGCATCACATAAACAAATTGAAAGACAGAAATCATGTGATCATATCAGTTGATGCAGAAAAAGCATTTGACAAAATCCAACACCCATTTTTTATAAAAACTCTCCCCAAAGTGGGACTAGAGGGATCAGACCTCCCCATAATAAAGCCATATATGACAAACCTACAGCAAACATCATACTCAATGGACAAAAACTAAAACCATTTCCCCTAAGAATAGGAACAAGACAGTGTTTCCACTTTCATTACTGTTATCCAACATGAAACAAAAGCTCTGGTTCAGATGGCTTCACAGGAGAGTTTTATCAAACATTCAAAGAGCTAACACCTATGATTCTCTCTTATTATTGATGTTTCTGTCTTTCTCTCCTTCAAGTCCTAGCCACAGTGATCAGACCAGAAGAAAACATAAAAGACATCCAAATTGTAAAGGAGGAAGTAAAACTGTCATTATTCACAGATGACATATTGTACATAGAAACCCCTAAAGATTCCACCAAGAAACTACTAGATTTGCCTGCTGACATGGCTCCATGGTTGAACATCCACCTAGAAACCAAGCGGTCACTGGTCAGGGCACATGCCCGGGTTTCGGGTTGCGGGCTTGATCCCCAGTGGCGGGTGTGCAGGAGGCAGCCATTCAGTGATTCTCATCATTGCTGTTTCTATCTCTCTCTTCCTCTCCTTTCTTCTCTGAAATCAATTTTTTTTTAAAAAAAAAAACTACTAGATTTAGTAAATGAATTTGGCAATGTAGCTAGATACAAAATCAACACCCAGAAATCAAAGGCATTTTGATATACCAAAAATGAATTCTCAGAAAGAGAAACTAAAAAATCAATCTCATTTATCATTACAACAACAACAAAAATAAGATACGTAGGAATAAACTTAACCAAAGAGGTAAAAGACCTGTACTTGAAAAACTACAGGACGTTGAAAAAAGAGATAGAGGAAGATATAAACAAGTGGAAGAATATACTGTGTTCATGGGTTGGTAGAATTAACATCGTTAACATGTCCATACTACCCAAAGCAATCTATAGATTAATGTAATCCCTATTAAAATACCAATGGCTTATTTCACAGATATAGAACAAACTCTCCAAAAATTCATATGGAATAAAAAAAGACCCCAAATAGCCACAGCAATCATGAGAAAGAAGAAAAAAGCTGGAGGGATCATAATACCAGGTATCAAGCTGTATTACAAAGCCACAGTTCTCAAAACTGCCTGGTACTGGCACAAGAACAGGCATAAAGATCAATGGAACAGAACAGAGAACCCAGAAATTGACTCAAGCCATTATGCTCAATTAATATTTGATAAAGGAGGCAAGAGCATACAATGGAGTCAAGACAGTCTCTTCAATAAATGGTGTTGGGAAAATTGGACAGATAAATGCAAAAAAAAAAAAAAAAAAACTAGACCATCAACTTACATCATGCACAAAAATAAACTCAAACTTAAAGGACTTAAACATATGATGGGAAACCATAAACATCCTAGAAGATATCATAGGCTGCAGAATCTCAGACATTTCTCGTAGGCATATGTTTACTGAAACATTGCGTAGAGCAAAGGAAACTAAGGAGAAAATAAACAAATGGGACTGCATCAAAATAAATAGCTTCTGCACAATAAAAGAAACCATAGACAAAATGAAAAGGGAGAATATATTTGGCAGTGATCCATCTGATAAAGGGTTAATATCCAAAATATATAAGGAACTCATGCAACTTAACAAAAGAAAGACAAACAGTCCAATTTGTAAATGGGGAAAGGACCTGAATAGACACTTCTCCAAAGAGGACATACAGATGGCCAAGAGACAAATGAAAAAAATGCTCAAACTCACTGATTATCAGAAAGCTGCAAATTAAAATGACAATGAGGTATCACCTCACGCCTGTCAGAATGGCTACCATCGACAAATCAACAAATGACAAGTGCTGGTGAGAATGTGGAGAAAAGGGAACCCTAATGCACTGCTGGTGGGAATGCAGACTGGTGCAGCCATTATGAAAAACAGTATGGAGTTTCTTCAAAAAAAATAAATATGGAACTGCCATTTGACCAATGATCCCACTTCTAGGAATATATCCTAAGAAACCTGTAACACCAATCAGAAAAAATATATGCACCCCTATGTTCATAGTAGCACAATTTACAATAGCTAAGATCTGGAAACAGCCTAAGTGCCCATCAGTAGATGAGTGGATAAAAGGCTGTGGTACATTTACACCATGGAATACTATGCAGCCATAAAAAAGAAGACTCTCTTACCCTTTGAGACAGCATGGAGGGACCTGGAGAGTATTAAATAAGCCAAAGAAGCCAGGGAGAGAAGGCAAGTATCATCACATGATCTCATATGTGGAATCTAATGAACAAAATGAACTGACAAACAAAATAGATCCAGAGACATAAAAACATAGAACAGACTTGGAATCTCAGAGGGAAGCAGGAGTGGGTAGGTGGGGGATTAACCAAAGAATATATATGCATAACCTATGGATGCATAATCCATCCATTGTGTGGTGAAGGCCTGGGGGTGGGGGGCGTAGAGGTGGCAGGTGGAGGAGGGCAATTGTTGGGGGGCATCTGTAATACTTTCAACATTAAAGATAAATTTTTAAAAATACTTTATTGCAACGAACTCACAGATATTTTCAAGTTTCACTATAAAAAATACTTTATTGCTAAAAAAAAAATGCTAAGCATCATCTGATCCTCCAGTGAGCCGTAATCCCTTTGCTGGTGGAGGGTGTTGCTTTTATGTTGATGGCTGCTGACTGAAGACTGCGGTGGCTGTGGCACTTTCTTAAAATAAAACAACAATGACGTTTGCCACATCGATGGGCTCTTCCTTTCGTGAATGATTTCTCTGTAGCATGCAGTGCTGTCTGATAGCATTTTACCCCATAGCACTTCTTTCAGAATCGGAGTCATCCTCTCAAACCGTGGCACTGCTATGTCAGCTAAGTTTCATGTTCTGAATCCTTTGTCATCATTTCAACAATCTTCACAGCGTCTTCCCCAGGAGTTGATTCCACCTCAAGAAACCACTTTCTTTGCTCATCATAAGAAGCATCTCCTCATCCTAAGCTTTCTCACGAGATTGGGGCACTCAGTACATCTTCAGGCCCCACCTGTAATTCTCGTTCTCCTATGTTTCCACCACATGTGCAGTTACTTCTTCCACCGAGGTCTTGAACCCCTCAAAGTCATCCATGAGGGCTGGAATCACCTTTGTCTAACTCCTGTTAATGTTGCTATTTTCACCTCCTCCCATGCATCATGAAATGTTCTTATGGCATCTAGAATGGTGGATCCTTCCCAAAGGTTTTCAATTCACTTTGCCCAGATCCATCAGAGGAATCACTGTCTATGGTACCCATAGCGCTACAAAATGTAATTCTTAATTAAAAAGGCTTGGAAGTCGAAATTACTCCTTGACCCATGGCTGAGTGTTGTGTTGGCAGTCATGGCAGCAACACTAATCTCATGTACAGCTCATCAGGGCTCTCGGGTGAGCAGGTGCATTGTTAGTGAGCAGTACTATTTTGAAAGGAGGCTTTTTTTCTGAGAGCGGGTCTCAACAGTGCACTTAAAAGATGAGTAAATCATGTTGTAAACAGATGTGCTGTGTTGTTCCATTTATGGGCAGAGTAGATTCAGCATCATTCTTAAGAGCCCCAGGATTTTGGAATGGAAAGGGAGCACTGGCTTGGACTTCAAGTCACCAGCTGCATTAGCCTCTAACAAGAGAGTCAGCCTGTCCTCTGAAGCCAGGCACTGACTTCTCTCTGGTTATGAAGTCGTAGATGGCATCTTTTCTCAAAAAGGGCTCCTTTGTCTGCAATGGACTATGTTGTTTATTAATCATCTGAGCTAGATGTTCTGGATAACTTGCCGCATCTTCTGCATCAGCACTTGTTGCTTCACCGTGCACTTCTGTGATATGCAGATGCCTTCTTTCCTTAAAGCTCATGACTCAACCTCTGCGACTTCCAACTTTCCTTCTGCAGCCTCCTCACCACTCTCAGCCGTCACAGAATTGAAGAGAGCAGGGCCTTGCTCTGGATTAGGCTTTGGCTTAAGGGAATGTTGTGGCTGGTTTGATCTTCTATCCAGACCAGTAAAACTTTCTCCCTATCAGCAATAAGGCAATTTCACTCTCTTATCGTTCATATGTTCACTGGAGTAGCACCTTTAATTCCCTTCAAGAACTTTTCCTTTGCGTTCACAGCTTGGCTAAATGTTTGGTGCAAGAGGCCTAGTTTTCAGTCTACCTTGGCTTTCAACGCCTTCCTCACTAAGCTTCATCATTTCTAGCTTTTGCTTTAAAATGAGAGTCAGGCAACTCTTCCTTTCATTTGAACACTTAGAGTTCATTGTAGGGTATTAATTGACCCAATTTCAATATCATTGTGTCTCAGGAAATAGGGAGGCCCCAGGAGAGGGAGAGAGATGAGGGAATGCCAGTCTGTAGAGCAGTCAGAACATAAACCTCATTTATCTATTAAGTTCACTGTCTTTTATGAGTGTGGTTTGTGGTGCCCCAAAGCAATTACAATAGTAACAGCAAAGATCACTGATCATAGGCCACCTTAGCAAATATAACGATGATGACAATAATATAATCTGAAATATTGTGAAAATTGCCAAAATGTAGTTACAATTACCTTTCTGTGACACAGAGACACGAAGTGAGCAAATACTGTTGGGAAAATGGTGTCAATAGACTTGCAGGATTGCCACAAACCTTCAATTTGTGAAAAAATGCAATATCTGCAAAGCACAATACAGCACAGTGCAATAAAATGAGGTATGCCTGTATTAACTATGCGGTTAACTTTTCCCCATTTAAAAAAAAAATAGAGTATAGGAAAAAATAAAAGCATTAGTGGAATGTTCCACTAGCAGCTATCCAGTGAATTTGAGTGTCAGACACTCTCCTACATGCGTTTCATAGTTATTTCATTTGATCCTTACAACACATGTAACAGATAACATCCTCACACCCATTTTACAGATGAGGAAAGTGAGGCTCACAGCTAGCATTTGCTGATTCTTTGGCAAGTCCAGGCCTGACCAGAGGCCTTGGCACAGCCATGAGCCTGGAGCCCCTTGCACCTTCCTCACCTGTCACTCCGCTCGGCACTGAAGTTGTGGCCAGAGAGAGCCAGGGGTGCTTGCAGCACTGCCCAGCCAAGAACGTGGATCTTCTCCCCTGTCCTCCCCAGATCATCTACCTGCGGCGGTTCAAGGACCTGCGGGCACTCAGCCTCTCTGGGAACCCCATCGCCGAGGCAGAGGATTACAAGATGTTCGTCTGGGCCTACCTTCCTGACCTCGTGTACCTGGACTCTCGGCGGATCGACGACCACATGGCAAGTGTCTCCCTCTGGGTGTCCCAGCTCTGTGAGACAGTCCTCAGGTCCCTGGTTTCCGGGAAAGGGACACTGAGGCAGAGAGCAGGGCAGCTCCCTCCTCCTCGCTCCTTTCCCCGGCCGCTATCGGTGACCCCGGCAGGACCCTCGTGGCCCATGTGGGTCTTGCTCATGTGGCCAGGCTCCTTCCACGTGCTGCCTGCAGCCCGCACGGCCACTCTGGGGATTCCTCTCTCTTTGCCTCCTATTTGGCTGCCTGTCTGTGGTGGTGCCTGTGTATTAGGTACATCTGCGGAGCCTAAGTCTTGGTGGGGTCCTGATGCAGCAGGTTTCTGGGGGGCTGTGGCACCGTCTCCCTGACCTCTGATGAGGCGCTCCAGGAATGTCCCTCATGTGGGTTACGAGCCCTCCTGTTGTAGTTGGGTCTTGACTGCTGTTGGCTCGTCCATTGGTGGGGTTCACGCTCGGGCTGGCTGACCTCCGTGCGTGAGCTGCCGTGGGGGGCTGGCCTGGGAGGTGGAAGCCGCCCACCAGGGTCTGGTGCCACCGAGACCTCCCTTTGGTGCTGCTTGTGGAGCTAACTGGTTCCTACCACCAGGTGTGCTGGTTCTGGGGCCTCTCCGGAGGGACCTGAGCGCTGGTCAGTGTCAGACACTCCAGGGACCGGCTCTGTGCTCCCTGTTCAGAGTACAAAGGGATCCACGGTTTGTGGCCGCCTCTGATGGGCCTGGGGTGCGTGAGGGAGGCCAAGCTTTGCACCAAGGTCGGCTTCCTCCAGCACCAAGCCCTGCAGTGGGTTGGCACCTGGAGACCGTCCTCCGCGCCGGCTGCTGTCACAGGAAGAGTCTGGCGGCCGCGGGCTGCAAGAGGCAGGCTCCGGGCGACGGTCAGCATTAGGGGCGGATGGTGCTGACCAGGGTGATGCGGGTCAAACTCGCACAGTGCTGGACCGAGGCCACTCAGCACCGGCCTCTGGGCCCACCCAGGCTGGCCCCGCCAGCTGCCCCGGGGGCCTCGGTGGTGGGTGGCCTCAGGGAGTGGCAGGTGGGGCCAGCAGAGTTCACCAGCCCAGGGGAGGGACCAGATTTGGCCTAGGAGGGAGGGCTGTGCACAGGAGCAGTGGTGCTGGTAGGGCTGCAAGGGAAGGTGGCTCCCCCTAGTGCCACACAGCTCAGCCTCTCCCTCCTCCAGAGCCTTCCAGAGAGTCTGCCTCCAGGCCCAGCCGGGCACAGCCAGGGACACCTCTGCAGAGCACTGGGGCCTTTGGCAGTCACGAGGATGAGGAGGGGCCGGGTCTCGGGGGGGTGGGGGAGGGCAGCACCTGCCCAGTCTCTGACACCCCTGAGATTGCCCTCAGGAGCCCTCCCAAAAAGTCTACACCATGGGCCCAGCCTCTCTCTGTACTGTCTGATTTTCTGACAAAGAAGTTGAGGAGACGAAGTGTGAGGGTTAGCACTTGGCCAGGATCACAGCTCATGGCAGAGCCGAGATTCCGCTCCTCTGTGTAGGCCCAGAACACTGACAGCAGCCATTGGGCACGTCCACGCCAAGCAGATGGCATTATTTCTCAGAGTTTCCACCGCAATCTGTAAGGCAGGCTCTGTTCTCACCCCCAGCTCCCCAAAGGAAAGCTGTCCCAGGTGGGCCGACTCACCCAGGAGCTGTCCCATGTGGGCCGACTCACCCAGGAGCTGTCCCAGGTGGGCGGCACACCCAGGAGCTGTCCCAGGTGGGCTGGTGTACTCAGGAGCTCATAGCCAGTGCTAGTCAAGCTGGGACTTGGACCCAGGTCATCTAGCAGCAAAGCCTGTGTAGGACTCGCCCCAGCACAGAGGGCCTGTCCCCAGTCCACTGCTGGCCTGCCCACTGCTGGCCTGCCCACTGCCTGGCCTGCCCACTGCTGGCCTGCCCACTGCTGGCCTGCCTGCTGCCTTGTCTTTCCAATGCCCACTTCCTTCCCATTTCCCGTTGTGGCCTGGTCCCCCTTCACTTGCTTCTCATTCTCCGTTGCTTCCGTGGGAATTATCACCACTGGAAGGAGATGGTGCCCAGCTTGTGCAGCATTGGCAGCAGGGCTGGGCTGTCCCTTGTATTGGGAGCCAGGGAGACTGAGGCCTGCTGGCCTGCCCCTCCTCGCCAGAAGCTGGTGCATTTCCTGGGAGAAAAGGAGCTGTGTCTGGGGCTCACGGAGCTGGTGTGCAGAATGCCCAGGGGAGCTGTGGGGAGCCAGGAGGAGGGTGGGCAGATCTCCCTCACCCTCCCAGGCCTGGACTCGGGCGCAGGCCCAGCCTGTGGACCTGCTGGAAGCTCTCCACTGGCATCTTGCTCTCACGAACTCATGCTACGGCCCCGTTGCCCAGTTTCAAAGCCCCTCCCGCTTCCTCTCCTCACCCAAGTGCTGTGATGCAAGGCAAGTAGTAGCCAGCCTCCCACTGTGCTGGGAGGAAGCAAAGACTCCTTTCACAGTTCCGAGAACTGCCTGTAGCATCAAGATAAATAATAAGTACAAAACCGAGCTCTGCAAAGCTGGGGCATCTGTCTGTCTCGGGGCCAACCACTGCCTGCCCCCGGCGCTGGCTCCATGCTTGGTGGTCAGGCAGCAGGAGAGCCGGGCCCAGCCACAACCACCTCGGCCTCGTGCAGCTTCTCTGCTGCCTCCCGGCTCCAAGGAGCCCCCTCAACTTTTGAGTTGAGGCCTGGGCTGTGCCTGAAGGCTGGCCCTCCCCTCTACCCAGCCCCCGGATGGGCAGGGGCTGATCCCAGGGGCTGGGGGTGGGGAGATGGGCCCGAGGGGCAGGGTGCTGCCAGCAGGGCCTATGGACGATGGAGGCCCAGGGAGAACCCTGAGCGTGTTGAGCAAAATTCACACGTGTCAGTTCAGGGACCTGAGGACTGCTGTGGGGATAGAGGACAGATGGAGATGGGGGAGGGGAGGCAGGGGCCATGGTCCAGAGAGAGCGAAGGAGGTGGCCTCACTCAGGACAGGCTGTGGGAATGAGAGGAGAGGAGAGGCTCGACACTAGAGATTTTAAGAAACTAATTTATTGACGTATGAACCCGTGAGGAGACAGAATGTAAGTGTGCAACTCAATGAATAGCGAGAGATCTTTAGAAGGATGTCAACATGTGCAGTGTGAGGTGTTTGCAGCCAAGGCCCATGCTGAGGCGGAACACTAGATGGACATGTGTTCTGACATCCTGCGGGTTAAACACTGGGCCGGCCCTCAGACAGCACACGGGAGGCCGCCCGGCTCGGAACTGCACAGGCTGGGGAAGCCCGGCCTTCCTTCATGGAGCCACACCCTGGGAAGGAGACAGATACGTGAAGATACCAGGAGGGCAGAGCATGGGCTGAGGCAGATGTACAGGATGGCGGCCACTGGCTGTGGTTTTGAGATGGATTTACAGCATGCGCAGAAGTTGGCTGAATGAAGGCAGAAGGCAGAGCACATGCGAAGGCCCTGGGTCGGGAGGCAGCACTGAGCAGCCAGTGGCTGGAGCTGGAGAGGAGAGATGGCGGCGTGGAGGGGTAGGCAGGACCTTGCTGTCACCCTAGGCCCAGGAGGAAGCCACCCAAGGTGAGCGGGGGACTGGTAGGATCAGGTTTGCATTTACCAGATTGCCCTAGTCGCTCGCTGGGGCGGGCTGGACAGAGTAGAGGGGGCAGGAGCACTGGGAGGCGACTAGAAGACTGAGGCAGGGGCCTGGACAGAGAAGATGTGGCAGGTTAGAGAGGCGATCAGGTGACTGGGCCGGCCTGGGGCAGCCTGGGTCTGAGGAGGAAGGGAGGGTCCCAGGTGCTGGCTGGCTGGGCGCCGCTCACCTCAGCAAGACTCTGGGAGGGCAGGGAGTTGGCAGTGCTTTTGAGGCAGCCAGGAGACACAGGCAGTCAGAAGCGTGGTTCTGGTGTTCCCAGGCGGGGCCTGGGCTGGAGGCAGAGGCCTGAGTGTGGTCAGAGGATGAAGGGTCTGGTACACGCCGGGTGCGTAGAGTGAACCCAGAGGCTGAGGACCAAGCCTGAGGGACACCGGAATCCAGCAGGCACAGGAGGGTGAGGCGATGGGTGAGGAAAGCCAGGAGGTGGCAGGGCACAGAGCCAAGGGCTGAGACCCTTGTGACCAAGCCTGTGATCACGTCAGTCACTTCACCTCTCCCGCTGTGCGTCTGTAAAGAGCCAGGACACCGGCCGTGGAGGGCTATGGGCTGTGCGCCTGTGTGGGGCCTCGCCATGAGGGCCCCGCCTCTGGAATGGTCTCACAGATCCCTGCGCCTGCGCTGCCTTCCGCACCCCTCTCGGTCCTTCCCTACTCTCCCCAAGACTCAGAATACTGGCAAAGGGCTGTTACTGCCCTGGCCAGGTGCTCAGCTGGTTGGAGCGTCATTGCGTACACCAGAAAGTTGCGGGTTTGTTTTCCAGTTGGGGCACATACCCAGGTTGCCGGTTCGATCCTTGGTCAGGGCATGTACAGGAGGCAGCTGATCCATGTTTGTCTCTCACATTGATGTTTCTCTTTCTCCCTTCCTCTCTCTCTAAAAGAAGCAATAAAAACATATCCTTGGGTGAGGATTTTTTAAAAAGAAAGAAAAGTGCTGTTGTTCGGCCAGCATGGCGCAGTGGTTAAGCGTCGACCTATGAACCAGGAGGTCACAGTTCGACTCCTGGTCAGAGCACATGCCCAGGTTGCAGGAATCGAGCCTGGAGGCAGAGCCAATCAATGATTCTCCCTCATCACTGATGTTTCTATCTCTCTCTCCCTCTTCCTTCCTCTCTGAAATCAATAAAAACATGTTTAAGAAAGAAAGGAAGGAAGGAAAGCACTGTTACTGGTCTGCCTCAGCCAGGGGCTGGCCTTCCCCACAGGGTGCGGGGCCTCCTGTGGGTCAGGCGACCTCCAGGTCCTGACTCAATCAGGAACAATTTCACCACACGAGTCCAGGAGAAAGTGAGAGAAAGTTTATTAAAGCTTGGGACAAGGCAAAGGAAGGGCCCCTGGAAACAGAATCAGGGGATAAGCCTGGGACAAGCTGGCACTGCCCATTGCTCCCCTGGGTGCATGTCTTGTGGGAACCCTTAGAGCTTAGGGTAGAAGAAGCAAAGTACATGCCTGAGGAAAGGGGGACACAGGTTTGCATCAAAGAAGAGCTCACGCCAGCATCCTTTGTCCTGAGGGTTTTATCTATTTTCTGTAGGTGGGAATTTTAGGGGAGGTCTCGGAGTGGATCTCAGCAGCCTATCCAGTAGATCTCCAGGTGTGCACTTTAGTAGCTGATGTATCGGTGTGAGTGGATAGTGGTTGGTTTCACCTGTCTTGGATTGCTCTGGCTCTGATCGTTTTTTATCTCTCTCCCTGACTAGGGTGATTTAAACCACTGCTCTCGGGTGTCTCTGGTTGGGGAGGATAGAATCATGTCATTTATCAGCTGGCTGTTCATTGCTCAGCTACTCTAGCTGTCTCTTCAGCCATTTGTCTGTTTCCTCATTCCACTTGCCAGGGGATTTTCCTAGGTTCTTACTAACGTGTCTCAGGGCCATGAGGCGATGAGCCGTTGTCACCCACACCCTGCCCACACTGGGCCCTGGTGGGGGCCAGTGCTCTGTAACACGCCCGCCCGCCGGTCCCGGCAGAAGGCGCAGGCGGAGGTGAAGCACCAGTTCAGCATCGATGAGGTGAAGCACCGCGAGCACCTGATTCAGGCCCAGCAGGCGGAGGAGCAGGCCCGGCAGGCGGAGCTGGAGGAGCACCAGGTAGTGGCCCCTCCGAATGCTGGCCCCAGGGCGCCGGTCAAGTTCAACAAGGTCAGCAGGGCCCAGGCCCTGGAAGCTCGCCTGTGATGGAAGCGTGTTGTGCAGCAGCAGCCTACCTCTGCTGAAGCATGTAGAGTGTGCTCCCTCCCAGGCCTGGGCCCCGGCCCCGCCGTGCTCTGCCCACCGCCTGCCCCCAGGCCAGCTCCACCTCCACCCAGACCCACCTGCCTTCCGCTCTCCCTGGAACAGGCTGTCAGAGCGGCGCCTTTCCTTGGTGCCCCTGGGTGGTTCCTCGGGCACCAGGAAGGCTCGGGTCCCTGTTCAGCACGTCCCTCCAGCCTTCCTTCCCCATCCCACCCGCCTTCCCCCTGCCAGCCAGTGTCCCACCCGCCTTCCCCTGCCAGCCAGTGTCCCACCCGCCTTCCCCCTGCCAGCCAGTGTCCCACCCGCCTTTCCCTGCCAACCAGTGTCCCACCCGCCTTCCCCCTGCCAGCCAGTGTCCCACCCGCCTTCCCCCTGCCAGCCAGTGTCCCACCCGCCTTCCCCTGCCAGCCAGTGTCCCACCCGCCTTCCCCCTGCCAGCCAGTGTCCCACCCGCCTTCCCCCTGCCAGCCAGTGCAGCCTAGTATAGCCTCTGGAGCGCCCTTCCCCCGGCTTCCTGCCAGCCAAGTGTCCCCACCCAGCCTTCCCCTGCCGGTGAATCCAGTTCCCAGTGTGCTCTGGCCATAGCCCCGCAGGCTCCATTGGAGCGCCTTCCCTGCCCTTCCCACAGGCCCCGGGCAAGTGTCCACCAAGCCCAGAACCGAGCGCCTGCCGGTTCAGAATCAGTCACTGTTCCCAGCTGTGCTCTGGCACATAAGCCCCGCAGGCTCCATTAGGGAGCACTGACCCCCTCCCTCCCTCTGCCCACAGGCTGCAATAGGAGCACTGACCCTCCTCCCTCCCTCTGCCCGCAGGCTGCAATAGGGAGCACTGACCCCCTCCCTCCCTCTGCCCGCTGGCTGCAATAGGGAGCACTGACCCCCTCCCTCCCTCTGCCCACAGGCTGCAGTAGGGAGCACTGACCCCCTCCCTCCCTCTGCCCACAGGCTGCATTAGGGAACACTGACCCCCTCCCTCCCTCTGCCCACAGGCAGCATTAGGGAGCACTGACCCCCTCCCTCCCTCTGCTCGCAGGCTGCATTAGGGAGCACTAACCCCCTCCCTCCCTCTGCCCCCAGGCTGCATTAGGGAGCACTGACCCCCTCCCTCCCTCTGCCCACAGGCTGCAGTAGGGAACACTGACCCCCTCCCTCCCTCTGCCCACAGGCTGCATTAGGGAGCACTGACCCCCTCCCTCCCTCTGCCCACAGGCTGCATTAGGGAGCACTGACCCCCTCCCTCCCTCTGCCCACAGGGAGCATTGACCCTAGGGCTGCATTGAACTGACCCCCTCCCTCCCTCTGCCCACAGGCTGCATAGGGAGCACTGACCCCCTCCCTCCCTCTGCCCACAGGCAGCATTAGGGAGCACTGACCCCCTCCCCCTCCCTCTGCCCACAGGCTGCATTAGGGAGCACTAACCCCCTCCCTCCCTCTGCCCCCAGGCTGCATTAGGGAGCACTGACCCTCCTCCCTCCCTCTGCCCACAGGCTGCATTAGGGAACACTGACCCCCTCCCTCCCTCTGCCCACAGGCTGCATTAGGGAGCATTGACCCCCTCCCTCCCTCTGCCCACAGGCTGCATTAGGGAGCACTGACCCCCTCCCTCCCTCTGCCCACAGGCTGCATTAGGGAGCACTGAAGCCCCTCCCACCCTCTGCCCACAGGCAGCATTAGGGAGCACTGACCCCCTCCCTCCCTCTGCTCGCAGGCTGCATTAGGGAGCACTGACCCCCTCCCTCCCCTGCCCACAGGCTGCAGTAGGGAGCACTGAAGCCCTCCCTCCCTCTGCCCACATGCTGCATAGGGAACACCCCCCTCCCTCCCTCTGCCCATGCATTAGGGAGCACTGACCCTCCTCCCTCCCTCTGCCCGCAGGCTGCAGTAGGGAACACTGACCCCCTCCCTCCCTCTGCCCACAGGCTGCATTAGGGAGCATTGACCCCCTCCCTCCCTCTGCCCACAGGCTGCATTAGGGAGCACTGAACCCCTCCCTCCCTCTGCCCGCAGGCTGCATTAGGGAGCACTGAAGCCCTCCCTCCCTCTGCCCACATGCTGCATAGGGAACACTGACCCCCTCCCTCCCTCTGCCCACAGGCTGCATTAGGGAGCACTGACCCCCTCCCTCCCTCTGCCCACAGGCTGCAGTAGGGAGCACTGAACCCCTCCCTCCCTCTGCCCACAGGCTGCATTAGGGAGCACTGACCCCCTCCCTCCCTCTGCCCACAGGCTGCATTAGGGAACACTGACCCCCTCCCTCCCTCTGCCCACAGGGAGCATTGACCCTCCTCCCTCCCTCTGCCCACAGGCTGCATTAGGGAGCACTGACCCCCTCCCTCCCTCTGCCCACAGGCTGCATTAGGGAGCACTGACCCCCTCCCTCCCTCTGCCCACAGGCTGCATTAGGGAACACTGACCCTTCTCCCTCTGCCCGAAGGCTGCAGTAGGGAGCACTGACCCTCCTCCCTCTGCCCGAAGGCTGCAGTAGGGAGCACTGACCCCCTCCCTTTGCCCGCAGGCTGCCTTCGTGGAGCACCTGAATGGCTCCTTCCTCTTCGACAGCATGTATGCTGAGGATGTGGAGGGCAGCAAGCTGGCTGCCCTGCACGGCGTGGGCGAGCTCCTCGAGGCATATCCTTTCAAGTTCATGCTGCCTCTCTGACAGAGCTCGGCCCCAAGGACACCAGCCTGCCTGGGCCAGTCCTTCCCACGCTGGGCCTCAGTTTCCCCATCTGTCTTTGAGGCCCTGTACCCAGAGTGATGTCCCCAGCATCAGGCAGAGCAGGTCGCAGCTGCGCGGAGGCTGTGTGGGCTCAGGGCACTGACCGGGCAGCAGGCCGCCTGCGTGCTTCAGAGCCGGGAGGTCAGGTGAGCACCAGCCAGGGGTGGTCTGTGGCCCCAGCCCCCGGCGTGTCCCTGGTCCCTGCTGTGCTGTGCACGCCCCCCACACGGCTGCCGCACAGTCACACCTCATGTCGGGGAGCTCACCCAGAGAGGCTGCTGTCCAGGCTCACACGGTTGGGCTGGGAGGCAAGCGCTGGTCTGCGGAGCCTGGAGCCTGAGCTCTTGCCCCCGTGGCCCGAGCCGCAGGTGGTGCCGCGCCTGTTGTCCAGGCCGTGATGGGGTCAGTCCGTGGCTTACTCTCAGCTGAGGGGCTCCGGCTGGAACTGCAGGGCCCCTGGGCTGAGAGAGCTGAGGCCAAGCGATGAGCCACAGAGGGGCTCTATGGCACCACCACCCCGAGTGGGGAAAACCCACATTTAACACCCCCACGTTCTGAAAAGAGTGGGTCAGGAGCCGGTGGGGTGTGGGGCTGGGCAGAGGGGAAGAGCAGGGCTCCGGTCCGACCGACAGGCTCCGCCGGGCCTGACACCTGCTAGCCGGCCGCCGGGCTGGCCTCCAGGCCGCAGCACCTGCCCCACCTCAGGCCTCCAGGGACCTCACGGTGCATTCGCCTCCCCTCCTGTGCAGGCGAGGACCCCAAGGCCCAGAGACGGGGAAGAGCGGCCGAGAAGCAGCCCGGAACCTGGACGTGAGCCTGGATCTCTGCTGCCAGCCCCGGCCCCACCTCTGCAGTGCCCCTCAGTGCCCTGCAGCGCCCGAGGACAGACCCCCAACGAAGGTGCCCTCTAGCCAACACAACAGAGACAAAACACAGGGCCCTCCAGCTCCCCCAGGGGTCTGTGGGGCCTGGGCTAGCATGTCTCCCCTCTGCTCTGCAGCCTCCACCTGCGGCCCCGCCTCCTCCCCTCCCGCAGGCGTGTTCCCGCATCCCTCAGCCCAGGGTAGCGACGCCCCAGACACCACCTGAGCCTCCAAATCTCAGCTGCCGGCTCTGCGAGGGGCCCCCACCGCCACGGGTGCCTGAACCAGCCACAGCTTCCTTAACAGCCCTCACCTACAAGGACAAGTTTGTCATCATCTGCCTGAACATTTTCGAGTATGGACTGAAACAGCAGGAAAAGCGGAGGGTGGAGCTCGACACCTTCAATGCGTGTGTCCAGGAGGCCGTCCAGGAAAACCGGGAGCAGGGCAAGCTCAGGATCGCCAAGTTCGAGGAGAAACACCTGCTGGTAGGCCCTGCCCTTGCCCCCGCCCCCCGCCCCGGTGCAGACCTGTTGTGGGCCTGGCCCCCCCACAGGGCAGCGGCCCTGTCCCTCTGACGCCCCAAGGCCCTGGTGCCTGGTCCCGTTCGCCAGGCTCACTGAGCTGGTGGTGGAGCCGAGTCTCAGCTTTCCACCGGCACCACCAGCCACCGCGCCGCCAGGGCCGGGCCGAGCTGAGCCTGAGGTCAAAGCCAGCGCCATCATTACTGTGACATGGTGGTGTCACCGTTACGGTGATGACGACTCTTTCGGGCAGACGTTTTCTGAGCTGCATGACTATTGCCCAGCTGCGCTCGGCGGGGGCTCCCGGCGGCCGTCTTAGCCAACGACCTCATTTCTGCTAGCCCGCTCCATTTGGAGTATGTGCTTATTTGCTCTTAGGTGCGTGTGCGCATCACATAGTTTGCAAGCATTTGTATCTTTTTTTGTTTAATGAGAGCATGGGTGATCGTTTTATTTATTTATTTATTTATTTAAATTCTTTATTATTGAAAGTATTGCATGTCTCCTTTTTCCCCACTCGCTCTCACCCCCCAGGCCAGGCCCTTACCCCCCTACTGTCTGTGTCCATTTGTTAAGCTTATATGCATGCATACAAGTCCTTTGGTTGATCTCTTACCCGCCCCCTCCCTTGCCTTCCCTCTTAGGTTTTATTCATTTTTAAAACATATTTTTATTGATTTCAGAGGGGAAGGGAGAGGGAGAGAGAGATAGAAACATCAATGTTGAGAGAGAATCATTGATCGGCTGCCTCCTGCACACCCCCCACTGGGACCGAGCCTGCAACCCGGGCATGTGCCCTGACTGGGAATCAAACTGTGACCTTCTGGTTCATAGGTCGATGCTCAACCACTGAGCCACGCCAACTGGGCAACATTTGTATTTCTTATTTGTGAACTATTGTCATAATACTCTGCCCTTACCCATTTTTCCATTTGGTGTTTCTCTTTCTCCCTTTCTCTCTCTCTCCCCCTTTCTTTCTTTCTTAGTTTTCATTTTCACTACTAGAGGCCCAGTGCACAAAATTCGTGCAGTGTGGGGGTCCCCTCAGCCCAGTTTGCACCCTCTCCAATCCGGGACCCCTCAGGGGATGTCCGACTGCCAGTTTAGGCCTGAGGACATCCCTCTCACAACCCTGGACCGCTGGCTCCTAATCCCTCACCTGCCTGCCTGCCTGCCTGGTTGCCCCTAACTGCACCCCCCTGCTGGCCTGGTCTCCCCTAACTACCCCCTGCTGCTGGCCAGGTCACCCCCAATTGCCCCCCAAGCTGGCCTGGTCACCCCGTACTGCCCCCTCTGTTGGCCTGATCGCCCCCAACTGCCCCCCCTGCCAACCTGGTTGCCCCCAACTGCACCCCCCCACCAGCCTGGTCACCCCTAACTGCCCCCCTCTGCCAGCCTAGTTGCCCCTAACTGCCCCCCCCTGCCAGCCTGGTCACCCCCAACTTCCCCCCTGCTGGCCTGGTTGCCCCACGCAGCCTGCTTGTTCAGTCATTTGGTCATCCCTCCCTAACCCCCCTGGTTGTAGGCAGCCATCTTGTGAGGGCATGAGGGTTAATTGGCATATTACCTCTTTATTAAATAGGATTACTCTGTAGGAGCACTTTATAGATTGAGAAATTAGCCCTGTGTCAGTGAAATAAGTTGCTAACATTTTCCCAGTTTGCTGTTTATCTTCTTATTTTTGTCTCTGGTGTATTTACATTCAGAATATTAAAAATTTTTATGTGATAGACTTTATCAGTCTTTTCTTCTGCTTATATTTAGAAAGGACTTCTCCACTTTGAGATTATTTATTTAAAGTCCCCCAATATTTTCTAGTACTTTTATGGCTTTAATTTTTACATTTAAATCTTTGCTCTGTCCAGAATTTATTTTCATGTAACACTTGAGATAGGCATTGAACCTGATTTTTCTCCAGATGGGGTAGCCATTATTAGAAAGACACCTCAAATCTTGTCCAGTTACTCTTCCTTTACAACTAACACCGAGTATCAGCAGAAACAAGCTGACATGGTGCGTGGCGGCCAGGGCCCAGGCCCCAGGCCCATTGTTAGTGAGCGGCTGGTGCTCAGTGCTGGGCTTGGCCCAGGGTGCCTCCCACCTGAGCACCTCCCTTTCCAAGTGGCCGGCCTGCTCACTACTTGCACCTCCTGGCGCTGGGGTCCTGTGGGGTCTGATGGGTCCCTCAGGCTGGACCTGTCGTGTATTTGCGTGTCTGCCCTGCCTGTGTGCTCCGGCGTTCATGGGCCGAGCGCCACTGTGATGGGACGCATCCCTGCCCAGCCTCAGGGCTTGGGAAGCAGGAGTTCTCTCCCCTTCATGGGCAGGGACTAGAGCTTAGAGAATGGCAAAGACTCATTCAAGGTGAAACTGCTGCTGAGTGACTCAGGGAGCCATTGCTCCTGCCTCCCGGCCGGCCCCTTATGCTGAGAGCCCAGCTGGTGAGGGTCAGCACGTGCTCGCTCCTGCTGGGCCAGCCCCCAAGCCATGGGGATGGATAGTGCCCAGCTGCTACAGGCTCAGGCGCTGACATGAGGCTTAGCTACCCCTGAGTGTGGGCAGTCCAAACCCAGGGTCCCATTCCTACCCACAAAACCAAATTGTCGCCGTCACTACGTACACTTAGCTGTGACGCCTAACGCACAGGCTCTTGTTTCCAGAGTCTGAGTGCCATCCGCGACGAGTCGGACCTGGCCAGCATGGAGGCGAGGATCGTGGCGTACAGCGAGGACATCACTGAGCTGTCCAGCGTGCTCATGACGCTGGAGATGCAGTTGGTGGAGCAGCTGGAGGTGCGCGGGGCCCTGGCACGCGATGAGGGCGCGCCCCCAGCTTAACCCCCGGGGCTGGTGCTGTGCTGCGGAAGCGCTGCCCCAGATGCTTCCTGTCGTCAGCCTGTTCCCTTTTCATGCATTTCGCCCCCTTACTCTGAAGCGGCTCTCGCAGCAGTAAGGTGAGCTCATTCCTCTGGAAGCCCCCACCACCCTGGAAGAGCCAGAGCCTCGGGAGAGGGTTTTGATTAGACCAAGGAGCTGCCGGTGCTCAGGGAGCAAGTGGCCCCCACTCGGGGTGAAACGAAGGCTCCTCTGCGTCTCAGCCTGCAGTGCTGGCCATCAAGGCGCCTGCGGTTCAGCACTAAGGGTGGGCCTGGAAAGTGCTGCTATCGAAACCCCACAACTCGCTCAGTGGCAGGCGTGTTCACAGGCAGTCTGCGAGTCTGAGGGCTGTGATGAATGGAACCTCATTGGATGCTGCCATGGCTGGGCCAAGAGATAGCCCCTGATCAATGCCTCCCCGTCCCGTGGCACCTCAGACGCGGAGAGATTCCCGCCTCACAGAGCAGACGCTGCCCGCAGACCCCGAGCCTCAGAGCGGCTTAGGCAGCGGCTCCCAACGTGCCAGGGTTCCCAGAGCCAGGCACGTCCTGCTGGTGGTGTCGTCAGACCTGTGCACAGCGCCTGAAAGGCCGTAACTGCTGTGGAGCTTTTCAGTGGCCCGATTGTGCTTCGCTGCGACACAGCTCACGCATGTTTGGAACCTGTGTAATGGCTTGGCCTGCAGCCCGGCCCCAGGCTCCTGTAGGCTCCCTGCCCCGCAGCCTGCCCCGCAGCCTGCCCCGCAGCCCTAGTCTGTGGCGGATTGAGGGTGAGGCCAGTCCTGGGCTGCTCGGGTCGCAGGCTTCACCCTGCTTCATCTGCCATTGTTCCCGCAATCAACATGAAACTCGGTTAGGCCAGGTGCCTGCTGAGCACGGGGGTGCAGCAATGCGGGGTTCCTTCAGGGCACAGGTGGGGGATGGGAACAGCCGGGATTACTGAGGGTTCCTCTCTGCCAGGCACCTTGCAAAGCATTTTGTGTGAAGTAACCTATTTAAGCTTCACCACAACTCCATGAGACAGGTACTACAAAGGAAACCCATTTCATAGATGAGGAAGTTGAGGCCCAGCGAAGTTAAATGACATTCCCAGAGTTACATACAGTGGTGGAGCAGGGCTGCTGATTCGGGCAGTCCGGATCTCACTGACACCTCCCTGTTATCTGGAGGTGATGCCACTGAGAGGCCCAGAGGAAGGAGACTAGCTGTGTGTGTGTGTGTGTGTGTGTGTGTGTGTGTGTGTGTGTGTGTGTGTGTGTGTTGGGGGTGTTGGTGGAGGCGTTAAGACCAGAACAGGTGTTCCTGGCAGAGGGAACAGGCAGAGGCTTGGAGAAAGCATCACAGTAACTATTCAAGGGGCAGTGAGTGAATTGAAATGGCCAGAGACCAATGGACTTGGGACAGAGGTCAGGAGGGAGAAGTAGGGTCAGGGCACCAACACCTGCGGAGAAGGCCCGAGTGGCTTCTTTGTCCTGAAGCTGTGAGTAGAGGAGGTGCCGGCCTTTGGCTCTGAGGCTCGGGCAGTCGGGTTCCTGTGAAATACGCATGCTAACCGTGCTCTTTCCCATTTCCAGGAGACGATAAACATGTTCGAGAGGAACATCATCGACTTGGTGGGGCTCTTTGTCGAAAATGTCCAAAGCCTATATCCTTTCCTTCGCGACCGTGGCTGGGAAGCTCTGCTGGGCCCTGGGCTTATCCTGGCCACGACACTGCTCCCCGCCTCCAGGGGGCTGGGGAGGCGTCTGCACGCTTAACAAAGGCAGGGGAGGGTAACCCTTCAGCACAGACCCGACAAGATGCCCACAAATAGGGTTCCCTTCCAGGCGGCACCTGGGTCGGGGCCTGCCCTCCACTGCCACCAGTGCCACAGACAGTTGTCAGAGAGAAAGAAGTCGGCACCTCACTGTTTCCCAGAAATCCACATGCCGTCCGTCTACAGGAAGGTCTGTACCTCCACCAGGACGCTCCTCAGTCCATCACAGGAACTGACTGAGTGGGGCGCTCCGCCCCTGCAATGGAAGGAAAGCCAGACCTGCCTTTCACCAAGGACAAAAGCTCCCTTCACAGGATGGAGCCATGGCAACAGAGTGCTCAGAGCTCCCTGGTCGGAGGGATCCCCCAGCTTTGTTCCAGCAGCGCCAGCAGGGCTGCTGTTCGGGATGGGGTTGGAGGAGCTGTGTTTGCAGTAGAAGTCCTGGAGGGTTATTCCCAAATGAGTGACACTGGAGGACAGACCACATCCCAGAATCCCCCCTCCCTGTGTTGCAGGTAGACACACCCAGGGGGCGGGATAACCTCCAAGGTGAAGACGCTGACGAATTACTCCTAATGAGCTGGGCAGGCTGAATCCCTGGGTCAGAAGCCCACATCTGGGCATGAGCAACCCTTCTGCCACCTGATCTCAGAGCCCTGTCCTGTGTGAGACAACTGCTGGCCCAGAGACCAGGCTGCAGCCTCCCAAGGGAGGGTCCCCCACAGGGAACGTAGCAGAGGAGGCAGCCTATGCAAAGGTCCTGAGGCAGAGTCGGAGCTCTGGGTCCGAGAGGAGGCCCGTTGGCCACACTGGAGAGTGGGAGGCTCCTGGAGAGAGAGCCGTGAGCACAGGAGGGACGGTGTGCACCTGCCCGTCCCTAGCACTCGCTGCCGCGGTAGGAAAAGGGCTGGAGCGCTGGCCAGGTCTCAGTGTGCTGACAGGTGAAGAGGTGGTAGGATGGAGAGAAGTGGGCGGCAGAGGGACACTTGGGGAGCCCAGGGCCAGGATCAGTGAGAAGCAGGGATGTGACTGGGGCAAGGGGTCAGGCTGGCTGGGGTGAGGCGCGCGTGGGGGACAGCTGTGAAGGCCACGGTGCGCTGCACCCCAGAGTTTGCCCTTGGCCCTAAGCGTCTGCTCTCATCTAACGACAAAGACCAGCCCGAGGCCGGGCCGCCTGCCTGCTGCAATGGCTTTGCTTAACTCTTGGCTGCACCATGGCCCAGTGCCGGGACCTGGAGAACCACCACCACGAGAAGCTCCTGGAGATCTCCATCAACACCCTGGAGAAGGTCGTCAAGGGCGAGCTGGACGAGGACCTGCCTGACGACGTCCGGGCGGTGAGTGGGACTGGGGAGCGGGTTGTGGTGGAGGCGCAGGCTTGGTGGGGGCCGGGCCAGGCAGAGTCCACCCAGCTCTGTGGCTCCAGTAAGCCTGGAAACCTCTGGGGCCTCAGTTTCCTCATCTGCCAAAGGGAACAATAACGCCATTTGGCAGGAGAAATAGGTTAACAAACCCCTGCGGGGGTGGGGTGGGGGCGGCTCAGCTAGAGGCGCATGATAATCAGTATTTCACCGGCCGGGGCAGGTGGTTTCCAAAGCTCCTTGCTGTGGGGCCTCGGGGTTTCCTAGGAGAGGCCCTGCACATAGAAGCTAGGTCCACTCCCCGAAGGCCCTTAGCCCCCAGGCTCCGCGGAGAAGCACTGCTGAGGGGGGAGCGGCCGCGCCAGTGCTGGTCCAGCACCTCGCGGCCCTTCCCCAGCACAGCCAGTGATGGCGCCACAGGCCCAGGGTCAGCCTGCGCCCACGCTGCCCGGTCCCCGCCCGAGGGTGGGCAGCAGGGGTCAGGTCTCTGGGAAGACTGTGGTCAGCGAGGGAAGGCCCAGGCCCACACACCTTCCTGTCAGGAGCAGCTAGTTTCCTCCTTGTTCATCCCAGCCAGTGTCTCCGCTTCCCCACCTCCATGTCACCTCCACTCAGGCCCAGCGGCTCTGCCTGGACTACGCCTCCTGCAGGCCGCTCCCACCCGGGCCAGGGAACCTATAAAAACCCACCCCAGCATTCTGTGCTTCTGCACACGTTCTCATGGCTTCCCTGCTGTTCATCCCAACCCTCCAGACCAAGCGTGTGAAACGCAAAGGCTCACACGGGCCACATAAACAAGGTGTGAGTGTATGTGGGCCGCAAACAAAAGCTTCTATTTTCATAGAAACGTAGGTTTATTTCGATAGAGACATGCTGAATACAAAGGGCTGAAATAAATGAGTCATTGTTAACATAAAATAGAACATTTTAATAAAAATTATTTTTTTTTCTTGAACATTAACTTACCAGACACTGAATAACTGCACAAATTAATAAGCGTAACACAAATAAACCTATTTTTCTTGTTCTCCGAAAGTGAAATATTTCCTGTTGTGCGCACACCAAACAAGTCAGTCCAAGACTAATGACGTAGCCATCGGCTGCTAAAATATTCACTACTAGTATTAGTGGAGAGAAATGGTGCGCCTGCATGTAAGGCGTGTAAGGGAAATGAATGCAACACGATTATAGTCATCAGTCATTAGCAAACGTTGTAGTTTGTTATTAATAACTAGAGGCCCGGTGGGGTCCCTGGCCTGCGAGGATCGGGCCAAAACCTCTCTTCAACATCCCCCCGAGGGGTCCCAGATTGTGAGAGGGCAGTTCTCAGGTGACACACCCTGGAATCGGGCTCCCTCCTCTCTGGTTCCGGGTGCGTCACTGGAGAACTGCAGCTGCCAAGTCACCACAGCTCGGCAGTTCCTGTGTTGAGCGTCTGTCCCCTGGTGGTCAGTGCATGTCATAGCTACTGGTCGAACGGTCGGGCGGTCGCTTAGGCTTTTATATATATATATAGATTTTGTATAACAGGATATTGTAAAAATTAAGTTATGAAATGTTTATTAAAATGTTTCTTACATACTGTTACATTGGCTGGGCCACAAAAATATTCGTTGTGGGCTATATGTGGCCCACAGGCCAC
This sequence comes from Ia io, assembly GCA_025583905.1. Classification (NCBI taxonomy): domain Eukaryota; kingdom Metazoa; phylum Chordata; class Mammalia; order Chiroptera; family Vespertilionidae; genus Ia; species Ia io. The sequence goes on along the minus strand of JAJQQW010000020.1, from coordinate 50,553,244 downwards.
GAATTTGACATGCTTGCTCCAGACCCTGTGCCCAGCCTGCTGCCCAGCAGCCCTCTCCTGCCGTGGCCCACCCCTCCCAGACCTCCAGGCTTGCCCCTCTCCGATGGCATTCCGCCTGCCAGGTATGCTCTTCCCTTGGGTTTCCTGGTCTGGCTTGTTCTTGTCACTCAGATCTCAGCGCAAATGTCAGCTCCTGCAGAGGCCTCCCCATCACCTTCCTGACAAACCAGGTCTATCCAGGGCCTCACCAGCACAGCCCTTGTCGCAGTCTCCAGCTGCTGATGCTGCTTTGTTTATGTGACTGCTCACTATGCGTGGGAAGGCGGGGTGGCTCCCAGAGCTGGCAATGGGGCACGGCAGGTACAGTTGGTAGGTGGGAGCGCCACTCAACTGGGTCCCAGACGCCCACTCGTGAGGACCTGAGTGGCTGCAGGTTATCCGAGGCACGGAGCTGGCCCTGGATTGAGCTGGCCTGCAGCTGGCATCGGTGTGCCTGCGGCCCCAAGCACTAGGGTAGCAGGGCTCTGCTCTGAGATCAGGGGCTCCCCTGCAGGGGACAACCAGCAGGGCGCCTGGGCGCCTGGCCTCCATGGGCAATGGGAGCCGCTAAGGTGGGGGCACCTGTGTGCTGTAGCCGCAGCATCGCCGGGACTCCCCACTGGGGTGTGTCCTTAGGTCAGCACTGCCGTGGGCACGCTGAGCTGGGGGGAGGGCATGCCCTGGCTGGGAAAGTAATAATGACACCAACAGCCACAGTTCCGCAGGCCTCCCCACGCCTGCGTCTCAGAGGCCCTGGACATGTATTTGCTCTTTTATTTTTTACTTTATTGATTAAGGTATCACATATTTGTCATCAACCCCCCCTCCATTCCCATCCCAAACCCCCCCACACGCATGTCCCCCTCACCCTGTTGTCCGTGATCACTGGTTAGGCTCATATGCAAGCACACAAGTCCTTTGGTTGATCTATCTCCCTTGTCCTCACCCTCCCCTACCTTCCCTCTGAGGTCTGACAGTCTGATCAATGCTGTTCTTGTTCTTCAGTCTATGATGTTCATCTTTTCCCCTAGATGAGTGAGCTCATGTGATACTAGGAATACACTTATAGGAACAGAAAATGAGACAAGCAATAATGGTTATGCTGAGAGGCAAATGAATCAGTCTATAGTGAGTTTCTTTCTGGGCCAACAGTTCTTTTGAGTCCCGGTTTCTATGTCCAACAGTTGTTTATGTGTTCATAACAGCAATGATATTTCAGTTCTGGATGGTGGACAAATGGTGGTAATGCAGGTCCGACCCTCTCTGGTTTGGTCCTGGGCAATCTGCAGTGACGCATATCTGCTGACTGCTAGTATGGCAAGGCATCGTCAGCGTCTTCCATCTCTGGATATATTTGCTCTTTTAATCTCCACATCAACACAGTTAATATCAGTGCCATTATGATTCCCTCTTACAGATGAGGAAACTGAGGCACAGAGCAGAGAATAACCCACCTAAGACACATAGCATGGAAGTGGCAGAATTGGGACCGGAACAGGCTTGACTCAAAGCCTTTCACAAAACGTCCACTGTGCCTGTAGCAAGAGGGGGTTCAGACGAGGCAGCATGCGCAGCCCCAAAGCCTGGCTCTGCGGGTGGTTATCAACGAGCGCGTCATGACCAGAAGTCATACGGCTGAGGCTCTCTCTTTAAAACGCTTGCCCAGCGGAGAGCTTGTGACCAGCTCCTGCCACACTTAGGGCCACCTCTGTATGTCAAGTCCTTCACCTCTTTGCAGAGAAAAGCTGACCGCACATGCTCAGGGCCGGAGCCCGGCGCTGGTGCAAGGGAAGGCCCCGTGGCACAGCAGGCAGCGCTGCGCGTGGCCAGGGCAGCGGGAGTGAACACGCTGCTCCCTCCCCAAGGGCTGAGGGCTGCGGAGCACTGCGCAGGGAGCACTGCACAGCAAGGAGGCTCTGGGCACTCGTCCCGCCTGCCCAGGGGCAGGCTCAGAGTTGCTAATTGACAGTGGGTGGGACCCGGCCAGCAGTCCCTGGACAGGGTGGCTGTGACAAGATCCCGCCTGGGACCTGAGGGCTCCCCCTTAGGCAGAGGAGCAGGCAGCACCGGTCACTGCCCCTGTGGCCAAGCAGGCAGGACCTCTGCCCATTTCCCTGTGGCGAGGGGGCCGCGGTGTGGGCAGGTGCCCAGGATGGGTGTGGCAGCATGATCTAACCCCACGTGGACAAGGAGCAAGCAATCCTCAAGCCACCAGCATCGCGGTGGCCCTGGGGAGGGCGCACACTTCTCAGCCTCGCGCCCCAACACGTCGCTTTAAAAGGCAAGTTCTTTATGGCCACGCGGCTCACAGGACAGGGTGGCTGCCGCTCCTCACGGGCTCTGCGCACCCTGCTCTGCCGGCCGGCTTCTGAGCTGCAGAACGGGAGGGGAGTCTAGAACAGTCTCCTCACAGGAACTGTTTTGAAGGCACGCTGACGGAGTCACCATTTTAGGCCACCTGGAGTCCAGAAACAACTTGGAACTTGCATTTTAAAGTCATTTCTTTAAATCCGATTCCTTTCATTTGTATTTTACAAAGTCAGTTTTTCATAACCAGTTCTTACCTCGTCCATCCCAAGCAGACTCCACTTCCCACAACTTCCAAAACAGTCTTCTACATTTTCAAACTGTGGGAGGACGTTTCTCTGCTTGGCTTAAGAGATCAGCTGTAACCCACTTTTTTTGAAGGGGGGAAACACATTTATTTTGAATATATTTTATTGATTTCAAAGAGAGGGAGAGAGATAAACATCAATGATGAGAATCATGGATCAGCTGCCTCCTGCACGCCCCCTACTGGGGATCGAGCCCGTAACTCGGGCATGTGCCCTGACCGGAATGGAATCCAGGACCCTTCAGTCCACAGGCTGACGCTCTATCCACTGAGCCAAACCAGCTAGGGCTGTAACCCATTTTTTCAAATGAAGAACGAGGACCTTGGGTGGACGCTATGGCTGTGCTGGTTTGGGAACAGCTGGCACAGCTTCTGCAGTGCCCACTGCCCGAGGCTCACGCAGGTGGGTGGCATGTGTCTGCACCTTCCCAGAGCCTGGCCTGGGACCTGCTATGCACAGAGGAAGAACATAATGACATCTTGTCACTTGTGTGTGACGGTGCTAGCTGCTCCCTCAGAGGCCCCACTCCCCACATCAGCCAGCGTGGCTTCTCCATTTGGGATTCTGTGGAAACCAGCATCCCATGAAACAGTAACAGGTTTTACTCTGAAAAGAAGTCTGTGGACAAATAAGTTGCAAAACTGAGAGAAAAAGTTAAGTTTCTTTTCCACAGGACTTCCCAGAGCTTCCGCTGGAAGGCTCTGTGCACCGTGAAATTCAGGCTGTGCAAACTTCCCAAACGTATTTGACCAAAGAGTGTTGTGGGGGTTTTCCAGAAATATTAACATCTCAAGATTGCACAGAACATATTTTGGAGACTATTAACTTAACCACTACTATACCAAAGAACAAACAAGTACACTCTCACTGCAAGCCTCTCTAGTGCAGGACCTTCAGGCCAGTGCTGTCTTGGGCACTACAAAGTACCGCCCTTCCCAGGGGATGGGGGTGATGCTTGCTGAGCGCTTTGGCAGCTTCCCTGCCCGGGGAAATGATGCCACTTAAATTTCTTTCTTCTTTTTTTTTTTTTTTAAATAATACTACATAAAATATTTTATAACAAAATTTTATATAACAAAATTTCTCCCATCCATAGTTTAATCATTGGCTTATAGTTAATAACAAGAGTGTAAGGAAAAGCAATGTGGTTGGGTGGGCTTCATTCCTCTTTGAAATCTTGCTTTAACCTTTGACAGCCATTCGGAGGTCTGGTTCTAGCTGAGTTCGTTTTCATGGCTGTCAGAGCTAATCCAAAGAGGAGCGATGGGTGCCACTTGATTTTCAACTGTGCCAGGCACACTGCGCCACAGTGTGAACGCCTAGCACCAGCCAGGCCTCATGGAGGGTGGTTGTTTTCAACTTTTTACAAGGTCAGGAATGCAAGAAGGCAGGAGACCCTAAGAGCGATGCCAGGTTGGAGTTGGTTAGCGTGAACAGAGTGGGGAAGCAACATGGCATGGGTGCCCCTCTGTTGGCAGGGTCTTCTGTCCTCAGAGCAGCCTCGAGACCCTAGACCAGCCTCGCACTTCCCACCCAGGCTGCAAGGGTCCAGGCAAACGCGGGGGAACCACTATGAGAGCCAATGTCCTCAGTGAGGTCAGCCCTAGGCATGCTTTGCCTTCTCCCTGGGATTGCAGTCTGCCCTGGTTGACGCTTTTCCATGACACTCGCCACTGCTCTCCGCTGACGCGGGCAGCAGCACAGCACCACCCCGAGCCGGACGCTCCGGGCTCCTTCCTCTCGGCTCCCTGCTTTGCTCAGGGAGTAATGAGACACACTTGCTCATTTCATCTTCCGCTCACCAGCTTTTTGTGGACAAAGACACAATTGTGAATGCTGTTGGGACATCACATGACATCCATCTTCTCAAGATTGACAACCGAGAAGATGAGCTGGTGACCAGAGTCAACTCTTGGTGCACACACTTAGTGGACAAGGTGAGTGATCTGCTGCCTGGCAGGCGGCACCAGTGCCTCTAGCATGGCCAGGGAGGAGCAAGAACTCTGCAGTAAGAAATGAGGAAGTAAAACTACCGAATTCTCCACTGAAGACTGCATGTTACCCAGTCATGTGCTTCATCGCTTTTCTAACTCAAATACAGGGTGTCCCAGAACGTACCCACACTCTAACAGCTGAGAGGTCAATTGGTGTTGGTTTCCTTTCAGATTTGACCCATTGGAATGAGTAATGAGTCAATGTATACACACTTTTGGGGGGACACCTGCATGTAGATGGATTAAGTGGAACCCAGGGAGCTGTGGGGTAAATGAGAGACATAACTATGCAAAATTCAAATAATTACTTTTCTTTTCCGCAAACTGTACTCAGTGAGATATTAATCGATTCTCTGACCCACGGAAACTGGGCTTTGGTTTCACCCTCAGATTCACAAGGATGAGATCATGAGGAACCGCAAGCGAGTGAAGGAGATCAATCAATACATCGACCACATGCAGAATGAACTGGACAACCTTGACAGTGGCGACATTCTAGATTAGGTGTCTGCCCAGGGGATCCCTCGGAAAACATAGCACTTGGCCCTGCCAGGGGAGTGTGGGGACTCAGCCTACAGCCCCCAAAGCCCTCCTTCCACCACCCCTGCACAAACTCCCAAATGCAGGCAGAAATAAAGGACCGGTGTCACCGTTTCTCCATTCTTTAGAGAGGTATCAGAATTTCATGTTCCTGTATGAGCAGCAGTAAGCCCGCCTCCTGAGAGCCATTCCCCAGGGCGTGCGGTGGGCTGCGCTCCTGGCCATGAGCCATTCCCCTGCCGGGCCGGCAGGCTGCGGCTGCGGCTGCGGCTGCAGGGGAGTCGGCCAGTATGGACCCAGCTGCACTCCTCTGGGTGCTGAGGAGGGAAGCCGGAGCGCCGAGGTGCAGCAGCACAAGGCAGAGGCTGCGGCTGCGTGGCTGAGCTTGGCTGCAGGGACGCAGAGACCCTCTGGAGGTGGAGAGCACAGGCGGGCGTCCACGTCACCCGTGCAGCCAGAGCTTCTGTGTAGTGCGGGCGTGAGCATGCCTTCTCTGAGCACAAGCCTGGGATGAGTGGCCAAGCACCTGGCGTGTGGCCAGAGCCCCAGGACTGGGAGTGATGCCCTTTGCAACTCAGAAAGCTGACGCTCCTGAAACCAAACTGCAGTTTCCGGGCCCTGGCACGCGGCACCCCCGCCTCCCAGGACTGTGCAGACAGCCACATGCTCGGCAGGGTGCCTTGCCCAGGCCGCCAGGGCTTTTAGTCCAGAAATAATGGGCATTTCTACTTTCAAGAGTAAATTATTACTTTTTTCCTGAAATAGTAGAAACAATCAGCTTAGACCAAAAAGGACACACTTTCCAAAGATCGTTTGACTAAACACCCGGGGGAAAGCTTTTGGGCTGAGGGTCGAGGGCCCCACAGAGACACAGAGAGTTCATGGAGCTATTTGCTGACGGCCTGACGAGAGGCGGCAGGTACCAACCTGCTGGGGATCGAGGTGAGACCCAGGTGTAACAAGGAGATGAGGGTATGTGGAGGCGCAAATGAAAACAGGGCTCAACATCTTTCCCGGGTGGAGAAGTAGGTAATACAGTCAGGGTTGAGAAAGCCACTCGTACACCTTACCCCCTTGCTGGCTAGGGCAGGGGCCCTGGGGTGGACTCGAGCTGACCTCCAGACCACCGCACTGTCTCAGGCCCTCAGTCGACACCGTGTGGAGCGAGGCCGTGTGTCTGCAGGCTTGGGAGCCGGGGCTCCGCAGCCTCTGTCCCCGGCGTGCCATGCGCACTGCCCGCCTCACTCCTGCAGGAGCTTGTGCTTGACCGTGGTGCTCTCGGAGCAGAGGTGGACAAAGAGGGCGCCTGCGGCCGTGCGTGCCCGGAGCTCCCGCAACTCATAGTCATGGGCCCATTCCACGTGGCCCCACTTCTGGATCTGAGGGAAGGACAAGAGATGTTGAATGAGCAGCTTAGTGCCCAGCTGCTGCAAGCCCGAGCCACAGACCACGCCTACAGCTGGACTGAGGGCCACGGGTCCCAACCTGCCAAAAGAGGCAAGACACACCTGTTGGGGAGGCTGTGGGGAAGCACACACAGGTGGCCAGAGCAGGCTCCGCCTTCCACAGGATGTGGATGGTCTAGGCCAGGGGTCAGCAAACTCCTTAGTCAACAGAGCCAAATATCAACAGTACAATGATTGAAATTTCTTTTGACAGCCAAATTTTTTAAACTTAAACTTCTTCTAACGCCACTTCTTCAAAATAGACTCGCCCAGACCGTGGTATTTTGTGGAAGAGCCACACTCAAGGGGCCAAAGAGCCGCATGTGGCTCGCGAGCCGCAGTTTGCCGACCACGGGTCTAGGAAGGTGCAATCCAGGCCCAGGGCCAGCAGGCACTCACTACTAAGCAGGCCAGGCACCAAAACCACACGCCTCTTCCCCAAGGCCCACCTGTGTGCCATCCCTCTCTCACACGTCTTCCCACAGGAGGCTGGCGCAGCAACCTATAAATGCCATCCTCTCCTGCGCTACCTCACGAGGCGGCCTGCGAGTGGGATACAAAACATCAACCAAGGCCACACTGGCGCTTCATCTGTGACTCCTAGGGCAGGGCTGCAGACCTCTCTCCAGACTCTAAGCTACAGGAGAAACCCCGGACAGTGTGGCTGTCCTGATGTCAGTAGAGCTGTATTCTGCCCTGCTGACTCCTCCCTGGCCAGGGCCCAGGAAGCCTGGCCCAGCCGCCCACCTGCTCGGAGCAGAGTCAGCCCTGCCACAGCAGCTCTCGGCACTTCTGGGCTCCTCGTCCACCTGGACAAGTGTGATTAGCCACCTGAAGGGCACGCTCTCCTTTCAGAGAGCACGCGCACACAATCCAGGTTGTTCCCATTTTGTGGCAGTTCAAACCTGAAGTTCAGAAAACAACGGCCTGGCTTGGGTCCCACAGTCAGAAGCAGAGCCCAGACCAGAAACCAGGTTTCCTGGCTCCCTCTCAGAGCCCGCCCAGCCTCACACCCTCACAGGTCGCCTCTCTACCCCATAATTGCTTCTAACACTCAGAGAATAGCTAGCCTCTTTTGTGATACAGACACAGTTTTCCCAGGCATTTTTCTGAAGGGGTGACTAGAAGGACTTGGGCAATACTGCCATTATAAAAGGGGTTCATCGTGCTAGGCACTGATGTGTAATAACAATTAACCTTAGGAAGTTGGAGAAATAACAATAGCAAAGATTGCAAAGACTGTCATAATTCCAGTTAAAAAAATGCAAACCCTGCTCTGGCTGGCGAGTCCAGTGGTTAGAGCATCACCTTTGCACGGTAGGCTATCAGGTTTGATCCCTGGTCAGGACACGTACGGAAGGCAACCAATTGATGTTCTCTGTCACATCAATGTCCCATCTCTCTCCTCCCGCCTCCTCTAAAATCAGTACACATGTCCTCGGGTGAGGATTTAAAAAATATAATTCAGCCCTGGCGAGTGTGACTCAGTTGGTTGAGTGTCCTCCTGTGCACCAAGGGGTTGCTGGTTCGATTCCCAGTCGGGGCGCACATGTCCAAGTTATGGGCTCAATCCTCAGTAGGGGGTGTACAGGAGGCAGCCAATCGATGTTTCACTTTCTCATCAATGTTTCTCTCCCTCTCTCTTCCTTTCTGAAAATAAAAAAAAATTTTAAAAAGCAAATGGCAGCAGAACAGACCTTAATTCTGCATCACTACATCAGCACTGTGCACAGTAGCAGCTCACTCTGTATGCCCCATATGGATGTCAGGGCACAGAGGCTGTCTCCAAGAGCAACCACGTGGCTCCCAGCCATTTTAATAACCCATTTTCAGGTGTGCCAGGCCCAAATGATCTTGATTTGCCACCTGCAGGGTGGGGGGTGAAGGCCTGGACCTGGAGTCACCTGGCTCCAGCATTTTCTGAGGGTTTGACCTGTGCCTCAGTTTCCTCCTGTGTAAAATGGGCATAACAACAGCCCCCACCGACCAGGCTGTTTAGAAGAGGAGGTGAGGCAATGAGGGAGAGCTGAGCATGACGCTGGAAAGCAGTGGCAGTACTCACCGTTACTTTATTATTAGCTGTTGCAGTTTCTATTATTTACACAAAGGTAATAAAATAGATGGGTTGGTTACCCCCATACCCCAGGTAGTCTGAATCTGGAGGGGTGAGGTGGGGACTTGAGGTGCTCACCTCTGGGCCGCTGCAAACCTCACCTGGTACTCCTCCTCCAGGCGTGACAGCAGCACGGCCTGCTCCACTGTCAGGCGCAGGTCCATCAGGCCCAAGGTCAGCATCACGGACTTGAGTTGGGTCACGACAAATTCAATCCCTGCAGGGACATAAGCCAAGTCAGGACCCAGGACACCTCCACCCTGAAACAGAGCAGTTGCTAGACCTACTCCTTGTGAGTCCCTACACCCTAGAAGTGGGGGAGACAAGTCACAGGGCACAGGGCTTCTTGACCGGCTCTAGATCCATCCTCCTCCTCCTCCAAGAGGGGAGAGTCCTCCTCTGCTCCTGCCTGGGGTGGGCACATGACTGGAACCATTCCACCCCTGCCCCAGTGACTGGTTCATGGATGGGTCGATGAGACTTGAACTTTTGGAGAAAGCCAACCTTCTCCTGGAAGGGTGTGAGCCTGCTGTCCCCTCAGACCCACCCCCTAGCACGCTCCTGTGACTCTCGGGCTATGGACATCCATGCCAATCCCTCCACACCCCCAGGCCCAGGAAATGCCTGCATACCTTGTAGGGCCCACATGTTGTAAGATGCCAGGTGGCTGACGAGCACCTCCCGAGTCCTGGCGGGGATGCTGGGCCCCATTATGCTGGTGGAGGAGCCAATCTCCACGCCATACCTGAAAGGAAAGGCTTTGGTTGCTGTGCACCTCAGCTCTGCCCAGAAGCAAAGCCCTAAACTGCTAAGCAGGTGTGCACCCCTTCAGGGCAAGCAGTGAAGAAGTTGGTCTCAGTGAAGAAGTCGGTCTCGGTGAAGAAGTCGGTCTCGGGGATTCTGGGAGAAACTACCACGGTGGTCAGTGACCTCCTGACCTAATAATTTCTATCATGAGCAAAGCCAGAGGATCAAGAAACTGCCCTGTCCTGGCAGTGTGGCTCATTGGTTGAGCACGGACCCATGACCCAGGAGGATACAGTCCAATTCCCAGTCAGGGCACATGCCGGGGTTGCGGGTTCAATCCCCAGTGGGGGGCGCGCAGAAGGCAGCGGTTGATGATTCTCTCCCATCATTGATGTTTCTGTTTCTCTCCGTCTCCCTTCCTCTCTCTGAAATCAATAAGATAAAATACATTTTTTAAAGAAGCAATTACCCTGAATGGAGGCACAGGTATGCAAGTTGTGCCAGCAGGGAATTCTCTTTGCCTAGGATCTCTATCAAAAGCATGGGCTACCTGCTTTTTAAACTTTTTAAGAAACAATTTTCACATTGAAGTCATAAATGATTTCTTTCAAATATTGTTTTCCTTACAATAATATCTGTGTATGTCCTATATTATTCAATCGCTTTATCAAATATTTATTAAGCCTCTACCATATACAAGGCATTGTTTTTTGTATGGAACATGAGCTGGCTTCAAGAATGATATATTTTCAAGAACAATCATAACTACATAAAATACAGGAAAAACATAATGGAATAAAAGCAATTTAGTACCCATCTGGCACCATACATAGTATTTACAAAATTCCTGACTATATTCCCTATGCTATATTTTACATCCCCGTGACTATTTTGTAACTACCAATTTGTGCTTTTTTTTTTTTTTTAAATCCTCACCTGAGAACATTTTTCCATTGCTTTTTAGAGAAGGAAAGAGAAGAAAGGGGAGTGGGGGAGAGAGAGAAAAAAACATGGATGTGAGAGAAACATCGATTGGTTGCCTCCCACACAAGCCCCAATTGGGCCCGGGGATTGAACCTGCAACCCTTGACCAGGAATCAAACTCATGACCCTTCAGTGCATGGGCCAACATTCTAACCATTGAACCACACCAGCCAGGGAGCAATTTTTTGTGCTTCTTAGTCCCTTCACCTTTTTCACCCAGCCTCCCAGCCCCTACCCCTTTGACAACTATCAAAATTTTCTGAATAAGTCTGTTTGTTTTATTTTGTTGTTTACATTCCACATACAAGTGAAATCATATGGTATGTGTCTTTCTCTGAGCACATGTCCTGTAAGTCCATCCATGTTGTCGTAAATGGTAAGATTTCGTTCTTTTTTATGGCTAATATTTCACTGTATATATGTACCATATCTTCTTTATCCATTTGTCTTTTGATGGAAGCAACTTAGGTCGCTTTCATATCTTAGCTACTGTAAATAATGCAATGAACAAACAGACGCATGTGTCTTTGGTTTCTTCAGATAAATACCCAGAAGTGGAATTGCTGGGTCTTTCTTTGTCTCTTGTTGTAGCCTTTGTTTTAAAGTCTATTTTGTCTGGTATAAGTATTGCTATTCTAGCTTTTGTTTGTTTCCATTTTCATGAATAACTTTCCCATCCCTTTATTGCAGTCTGTATGTATCTTTCTATCTGAAGTGAGTCTCTTATAGATAGCATATATATGAGTTTGCTTTCATATCCATTCAGGCACTCTGTGTCTTTTGATTGGATTATTTAACCTTTAGCACTCAGATGTCGAGTGTGACTCGACACGGTTAGCATTAGAATAAAGGAATCGAGAAAAAAGCAAGCGAGTGCAAAGGGTTAATCCATTTGCATTTAAAGTAATTACTGATAGACTGGTGGCCTGGTGCACGAAATTCGTGCACGGGGGGGGGGGGGGGGGGGGTCCTCAGCCAGGCCTGCACCCTCTCCAATCTGGGACCCCTCGAAGGATGTCCTACTGCCAGTTTACAGTGATCAGGCCTAAACTGGCAGACGGACATCCCTCTCACAATCTGGGACTGCTGGCTCCAGCCACTCACCTGCCTGCCTGCCTGCCTGATTGCCCCTAACCACTCTGCTTGCTGGCCTGCTCGCCCCCAAATGCCCCCCTGCCAGCCTGTTTGCCCCCAACTGCTCCCCCTGCTGGCCTGTTCGCCCCCACCTCCCCTCCCCACTGGCCTGCTCACCTCCAACTGCCCCCTTGCTGGCCTGCTCACTCCAAACTGCGCCCCCCGCTGTCCTGATCACTTCCAACTGACCCCCACTGACGGCCTGCTCACCCCCAACTGGCCCCCTGCTGGTCTGCTTACCCCCAATGGCCCCTGCCATCCCATCCTGGCCTGATCACCCCGCGGCAACCCAAGGTCCCAGCCCCTCCTTTTTTTCTTTTTTTCAGTGCCTCCTTGAGCAGAGGGCCAGCTGGAAGCAAGTATCTAGGATTTATTTATTTATCTTCTATAATTGAAACTTTGTAGCCTTGAGCGGAGGCCAGGGCCGGCCAGGAAGCTTGGCTTTCTCCATTGCTGGGGGCAACCCAAGCCTCCTGCTTGCTCCAGCTCCATGGCTGGCCGCCATCTTGGTTGGGTTCATTTGCATACTCGCTTCTGACTGGCTGGTGGGCATGGCTTGGTATAGCAGAGTGGTGGTTAATTTGCAAGTTTCTCTTTTATTAGTGTAGATATGTATTTATTGCCATTTTATTATTCATATTCTTGTTCTTTTTCTTCTTAGAGAAGATCCTTTAACATTACTTGTAATTTTGGTTTGGTGGTAATGAACTCCTTTAGCTTTTTTCTTATCTGGGAAGCTCTTTACCTGAATTTCAATTCTAAATGAGAGCTTTTCTGGGTAATTTTGGTTGTAGGTCCTTGCTTTTCATCACTTTAAATATTTCATGCCAATCCCTTCAGGCCTGCAAAGTTTTTGTTAAGAAATCAACTAAGTCTTATGAGAACTCCCTTGTAGGTAACTTGTTTTTCTCTTGCTGCTTTTAAGATTCTTTGTCTTTAACCTTTGGCATTTTAATTATCATGTCTTGGTGTGGGTCTCCTTGGGTTCATCTTGTTTGGGACTCTCTGTGCTTCCTGGATTTGTGTATCTTTTTCTTTCACCAGTTAGGGAAATTTTCTGTCACTATTTTTTTAAACAGGTTTTCAATTCCTTGCTCTCTTTCTTCTCCTTCTGGCACCCTCATGAAGTGAATGTTGGTATGTTTGATGTTGACTCAGAAGCCCCTTAAACTATCCTCATTTTTTTTGTATTCATTTTTCTTTTTGCTGTTCTAATTGGGTGTTTTCTGCTACCTTATGTTTCAAATTGCTAATTCAATCCTCTGCTTCATCTACTCTACTGTTGATTCCTTCTAGTGTATTCCTCATTTCAGTTATGTAATTCTTCATTTCTGACTGGTCCTTTTTTATGTTTTCTATCACTCTGTTGAAGTTCTCACTGAGAACTGCTTTTAGAGCTGCTACCCTAGTGCTGGAGCTCAGAGCTAATAAGTCTGTGCACAGGTCCTTTAAGAGGAACACCTGGGACTCCAACAACCTTCCTTCACTCACCCACAATCCCCGCTGGTTTTCACAGCTGGAGGTTATGGGGGCTTCTCTTCCATGCACTGGAACCATGGACTGGGAAGCAAGGTGTAGGGTTGGGACCCCTCTCTCTTGAGGGGGGACCTCCACAGCTGAGATATCCCTCCTGATATTTAACCACCACATGTGGGTGTGGGACCTACCTGTCCTGCATCTCCACCCCTCCTACCAGTCTTATGTGGCTTCTTCTGTATATCCTTATTTATGGAACATCTGTTCAGCTAAATATCAGGTAGTTTTCAACAATGGTTGTTCTTTAGTTTAGTTTTAATTTTGATGTGGTCATGGGAAGATGCAAGTACCACATTTACCTACTCTGCCATTTGACCGGAAGCCGTATTTTCTTTCACATATCACTGATTTTCCCCACTGGTTTAGAAATATTTTTTCTGAATTTCTAACAGTACAAATGGAGCATAGCAAATGGCCCAGTTTTTCTGTAAATTATTAACAAGAAATCTCAACTGCCACAAAAAGCTAACAATTTTGTATCATAACAAAGATTTCCAGGTACCTAAATATTGTTGTATTTCATTAGACACCAAAGTGACATTGTATCCTCATAGTTCTTACACAGCACTATATTTGTTACATTTTACTTGATCCTTTAATATACTCACTATGCCTTTTACTATAGAATCCAAGGATGCCTGGCACATAGTGGGCACTCAAAAAATGTGTACAAATGACACAGACTGACTGACAGACATCACTTTTGTGGGGAAAAAAAAAAAGCTATGTCAAAAACTACTCCACATAAGCTTACAAAATACTGTGGGGTCAGGACAGTACCAAGGTAGTAGCCCTTACAAAGTCCCCTTGGAATGAAACTGAATTTTGCCGCCACATAAATAATCGATTCAGTTTGCACAAGAGTCTTCCTGCTAAGGAAGCATCAATTCCTGGACACCTTATATCCACAGGATAAATGTTACCTATAATTTTGTATGATGCTGTCCAGACTTTTCTCCATGTGCTAATATCATACACATCATTTTATGATTTATTTTAATAGTGTACCAATTGTGACAACAGTAAAGAGGATAATGCCTGAATGTAGCATTTAGTGTGTGCCAAAAAGGATGCTAACCATCACTTCATTTAGTCCTCACAATACCCTAAGAGGTAGGGATTAAAAGCCCCACTCACAAAGAAGCTAATGCTTAGGGAGATCAAGTCACTAACTCAAGGCCACACAGACAATCATGGCAGAGCTGGGGCCCCATACCTATACTTGGCACAATGTCTACTTGGTGCATGATGGCTGAGACAAATGTGAGGAACATTTTTTCCAAGGTGGCCCATTCCTGAACATCTGGATGGTGCCAAATCCTAAGGGTGCTCTGGACCCAGGAAGTCTACCAGCCACGGGCTCTGCTTTATCCAGCTTGGCCCCCGGCCCTAAGAGCCTGTTCAGCACACAGGGTTGCGTATCTTACCTCTTCTCAGCCCATTCTAGGATTGGGTCCCATTCGTTCTTCTGAAGTTCCACTAATGTCTCTGGCTCTTCCACCCTGTAGCTAATTCATTGCAAAAATCACCTTCATTAATAAAAAGCACAATTCCTTCATTCAGTGACAGACAACAGAAAAACACAAAAAGCAACAGCAAAGAGAATTTCACCACTGCCCCAGCCCCACAAATCTTTCCCCTAAAGCAGTGGTTCTCAAAGTGAGGCCTTAGGGCCAGTAGCAGAGCACCACCTGGGAACTTAAGAGCAAATTCTCAGGCCCCACCCCATACCTTCAGAAAGCAGAACCTCTGGAGGTGTTTTAACAAGCCCTCTAGGGGATTCTAATGTGAGCCTGAGTTTCAGAACCACTGTCCTAAATGTCCCTGATTATTTGATGGGTCAAGGCTGGTGGCACTATGTTAGTATCATTCTAAACACGAATACTGCTGGTGGCACTATGTTAGTATCATTCTAAACACTAATACTGTACCCTCAGACCCACGCAGTCCTAGGATGCTGACCGTGAATGCCACCTGGAACTGTCACTGCATCTCTACCTACCTGCACCCCTTCCAAGAGAGTGTGTTCCTGGCCACAGACCAAGGTGCCGATTTGGACTTCATGAGCCCACCTGCCTCCTGACTACAGACGCAGCTGTTGCCACGGAGGCCTGACACCACCTGATGCCAGGCTACACTACTTGTTTTGAATAAGAGACAAAGAGATGGAGTCGGCTGAGGGGAGCTTAGCTGCAAGGCTTCATGGGACAGGAACCGAAGTGGGCACTGTGGAAAACCAGTCTGGTGTGAGCAGAGGGGAGCAGAGAAATCATGAGAGTGCAAGCAAAGCTGGGCTGCTGAGGAGCAGACAAGTGTGCTGACTCTCCCCTCAAGGCAGAGGGAGGAACTCTGGTAGTCAATCTCCCAGCTCCCATACCAGGTGACCAACTGTCCTTCATTTCCTATCAGGACCCCTGTATGGTTTTTAAGAAAACCCTTTTACCTGAGCTAAGTTGAATAGTTTCTGTCCCCTGCAATCAAATGGCCCCTAACACATATGGGGACTTTCTGACTAGCAACTCAAAGCTGCACTGCTGGCTGCCTCTCCAGGAGGCGCTCCCCCTCAGCCCCACTGCTGACTTCACGTGCCATCTGTGAGAACTCAGCCAGCGGGCACTGTGTAGCTCGGCCGCTTCAGCATTGCTTCAACTTTCCCTCAGCATCACTAACCAATTAGCTAAAGGACACAGAGAAGGAACTCCTTCGGCCTGATGCCTTCCACTGGGACATAGTTCTTTCCCTGCCTTCAGACTCTGACTAAAAATTGGCTCATTGCAGTTCTCAAGCCTGCTGGCACGCAGACGGATACATGGCAGCTTTCATGGGTATCCAGTTCACCCACTGAAGACCTAGGGATTCTCAGTCTGCATAGTCCTGTGAGTCATTGTTTATAATAAACCTGTGTGTGTGCATGAGCGTGTGTGTGTGTGTGTGTGTGTGTGTGTGTGTGTGTGTTGGTATATACATTTTTTAGGCCTTCAGACCTGGACTGAACTATGCCACCGGCTTTAATTCTCTAGCTTGCAGGTTGTGGGGCTGCTTGGCCTCTAAAATTGAGTGAATCAATTCCTATAAAAAAATATATGTGTGTATATATACGAGTGTGTGTATATACTATAAATGAAAAATGAAGAACATAGGATGGGAAAATTTAGAAGTGGAGGAAGCTAGCTCCTGAATATTAACACCTGGTCATCCTGTGTCCAGGCTGACGAGTAGTGAATGGGAAGGATGCCGACGTGAGGTTGATCTGGTAGCCAGAAGCCTAGGCTCAGAGGCCCTGCTGGGGACTGGCAAGTGACCCGTGGTCCTGGAGCCTACAAGAGCTACATAGACCACCACCACCCACCACCCACCACCCGCTCCAGCCGAGGGATGGCTACTGGGCCGCGGAAGAGCTGTGCCCAGGCCCCGACACCACCGCAGCCAGGAGCTCTCCTTCCGCAGGGTTTGCAGAGCAGCTGAGAGCAAGCTAGTTGCTCTCCCTGCCATGTGAGATAAAGGAACAGGGCCTGCCTCTTCTACTGATAACTGGGTAAATGAGCGAAACAGCCCAAAGAGCTCACTAGGTCCAAGGAGAATGCTCATCTAAACGTCAATTACCAGATGGTGTCGGTGTCCAGAAACTTCACAGCTGCCCGGATCAGCTGGTCCTTGTTTCGTTGCGTTGGGTTGTCTAAAGACGTGTTGCACAACGTGGTCTGAATCAAAAGGCAGAGAGCCCTGTCACCACCCACTGGGCCCAGGCAAAAGCACCGCATTCCCGAGGACACTGTGTCCAACCCACAGCATCAGAGAGAACCAGCCAGCGACACCCAGCAAGGAGCAGTGCCAGCCAAAGCCCTCGACTCAAAGCCTCAGCTGCCGCACATCTAGTGAGAGCTTGCCACAGCAGGTTCCGTGCCCACAGGGCACTGTGTGACAGCTCACGGGCTCACAGAATATTCACAGAGGCCCTAGGATTAGTGTGCTTCCCAAGGTCTCATACTCTTTTACCAGACTCTGCTGCATTCAATTGAATCCTTACAACAACCCTTTGGATAAGTACCATTATACCCATTTCAGAGATGTGGAAATGGAGTCCCAGAGAGGTCAAATTCAGTAAATAAGACACATAAGCATTACTAGAATTCAAATCTGACTGAAAAACTTACCAGCTGGCTCCATTCACACCTCAGGAAGCAGAGGAACAAATCAGCCAAACCAGAACAGGATTATTTTCCAGATTGGCCTTGTTGACAGTAAGCTGCTTAGGTACTCTACCATTAGCTTGCAGCCCCATCACCCTATGTCAGTGGTCGGCAAACTCATTAGTCAACAGAGCCAAATATCAACAGTACAACGATTGAAATTTCTTTTGAGAGCCATATTTTTTAAACTTAAACTTCTTCTAACGCCACTTCTTCAAAATAGACTTGCCCAGGCCATAGTATTTTGTGGAAGAGCCACACTCAAGGGGCCAAAGAGCCGCATGTGGCTCGCGAGACACAGTTTGCCGACCTCGGCCCTATGTCATCAGACAGTCAAAGGAGCAGCCAGCACACAGCCGGCTGTGAAGGTGTTGAGGAAGCGTGCTGGTATGCAGGCCGAGCACGGGGGCGGGGTCAGCTCACCTTTCTATGGGTCAGCTCACCCCATCTGACCACTATTCCATGAGTGGGCACTATTACCCACCTCTCACAGATGGCGAACAATGGGGCTGAAAGGGGGCAGTAACTTGCCCAAGGTTACGGTTTGGAAGCTGCAGGGCCTGAGCCCAGTCTAGCTGAGCCTTCCTCACTGCTCTAGTGCCTCAGCGAGCCACCCTGTGTAAATGGGGGCTGCTCCATGGGGGTTCCTCACCTCACCCACCTGCCCCTTGGGTTCTTGAACCCAACCGATACTGACTGCCAACATAACTTCACAACACTAGTCAGACAGACATGGTGCTGCCCGTCTGTGCTACCCCCAGTGCAAACATTACACTGTGCTGCTGACGGAACAAAGCCCAGCTGCATGACAGAAAGTAAGACAGCTGGGCATTAGCGGGGCACATCTGCCTGAGCCCGGAGGAGCAGCCTGCCAGCCAGCACAGCGCTCTGAGCAGGAGGGTGCAGGGGGCCAGGCCACTGGGGGGAATGTCGGGCACATTCGAGGAGGCAAGTGAGGCAGCAGCCATCCCCAAGGGTTTTATTGTAATTGGGGTAGGAGTCTCCCAATTTTTGCCAGGTGCCTAGAAAGCCAACAGCAGGCATCGGAGTACAGGTGTGTGAACTTGTTACCAGATGCATGGTGTAGAACTTGATGGTGTCCTGCTGGGAGTCCCACTCAGTGGCCACTGCGATGGCCAGGGCCTCACTGGGGACAGTAAAGAGCTTGGCTTGGGGAGTTTTCAGCTTCCTGTGGTCCAGGTTTATCTCAAAGCCGCCTTGAAAGATCAAATGAAAACCTCTCAGGGACTGTTAAGTGGAATCAAGTGACCATTCTATATTTAGCTACGTGAACTGGTGCAGACAAAGACAAACCTGAGTCCCTCCGTGGAGGGCTTACAGAAACATAAGCGACAAAAGTGCGAAGGGGTCATCTCACCCAACTGGCTGGAGATGAAAAATGTTTCTACCCATCAACAGGGGAGGAAAAAAGGCAGTCAAAATTTCAGACACTCACCTTCACCCTGTGTGATGGTGACATTCTGATAGAATCTCTTCCTTTCTGTGGGAAAAATTTTTCAAAAAGGCAGTTATAATCATGTTGAGAGAGCTCAGGAAGCAACAAGACCAGCTTGCTAATGCTGGCTGATTGGCTTGATTGTCATATCACTAGCCAAGGTCTGCCCTCCTCTATGTGGCATAATCAACAGCTTCTGATTAAAGCTGGTGCTTCACTCTCCAGGGAGAAGGGAGGAACAGGACAACTGGTCAAGCCCCCGCCAGCCCAGGGATAGTCTGATCACGCAGCATCATAAGCCTGCAGACCGTATGACCCGAAAGACTTTTCCAGCACCTTCTGCTTTAACTTCTAAGCATGTTCCTCCCACACCACCCCCACTAGTGCTGCCCCGTGCCAGCACAATGTGCCCAAATCTAAAGATGGTATCTGAGTGTGATAAAGCCAGAGACCCATTCAAGGCAGGAGTGGAAAGCCAGGGTGAACGTGACGTGCGTATGCATGCCTGTGATGCACAAGCAGTAAGCAGAGATCCCAGGAGCATTTCCCATCCCCTATACTAATTAATTAACCTAATTAACCAGCTTGCCTGTGTATTCAACAGGAACTCCAAACATTTCCTTTAGGAAGGAAAAATCTGTGTCCTGTTCTTCTGAAAATAACTTGAATAAAATCTTAGATGAAAATATAAACACATTCTCCTCTTTCACCTGGGAGGGATTAAAAACCAAGAGTACTGCATAAGGAATTATGCAGATTACTTCAATTAATAAAGAACAAATAGGTCACATTTTGGAAATTATAAACCATAACCCAGTCCTTACCATCTGTGATAAATAAAATCATTCATTCATTCATTCATTCATTCATTCATGTGTTTGTTCTTTCACATATTCATCAGGTACCTAAAGCCTTCAGAGTCTGACTAAAGTCAGTTATTGAAAATGATGATGTAGCATGTGAAGGAAAAGGCGATTTATTAGTTTTTAAAGCTTTTTGAGTTCTTTTAATTCTTAAAAAAAAGTATTTTTATTAATTTCAGAAAGGAAGGGAAAGAGAGAGACAGACAGAAACATCAATGATGAGAGAGAATCATCTATCGGCCACCTCCTGCAAGCCCCCTACTGGGGTTGGAGCCCACAACCCAGGCCTGTGCCCTGACTGGAAATTGAACCATGACCTCCTGGTTCATAGATTGATGCTCAACCATCATCAAGCCACAATGGCCAAGCTCAGTTGAAGTTTTATTAATTCAAACAGACAATGAAAACAAAAACTTGGTTTATGTAGCAGAGGATGGAAAGAGAGTATCTGGTCTTACTACTGTTGTAGTGTACCCCCATCTTACAAAGGACACCTCAAGAAATTGAATTATGGAGTCATTTATTAAAGGCTGGCGGCATACGAGGGGCTAAAACTCCAAATCTCGCAGCCCCGAACAGCTTGCCACATCTGGCTTATATTGTCAGAATATCACAAAGGTATCGATTACATCTTTGGGTCTGGAATGAGGAACCTGTTTCGTGAGCAAGTTAGTTATCTAAAGTATCTATGAATCACTGAATCAACAGAAACACATTATCTGGGACCACCGGGGCAATTTAGAATAATTGTGCTGTCCAGATTCCATGACCACTGAGTCAACCAAAACTCAGTTATCTGTAGCTACTGAGACAATTTAGGATAATTGATCTGTCCTGGGTCCCAAAAGAATGTGCTTCAATGACCAGTGAGATCACAATCAATGGGACATTCAAACCATCATCAATGGAGTATTGGGATAACATACCTAAGTTCAGAAAATCAAAATAACTTTCTATTGTTTTATCAAACAAATAAGTACAGAACCCAAACAGCAGTTTCTACTACCATACTTCACTACAAACATTATATTTTTATGTTTTGCACAACATTTTTTTTCATGAATCTCACTTGCTATCATTAATGCTTACACATGGAAATTACATTCCCATGGTTGCACTTACTAAAATAAGACCCAAACTGATTTCCCACAAAATATATTTGTGCCAACTATGTATCAGGTACTATTCTAGGTACTTTGGATAAAACAATGAATAAAACAAAATCCGTGTCTTCATAGAGTTTAAATTTTCATTTTAAAGTGATCAGATCTGACAACCAAGATGATGCTACATTATTACAGCACAATATACCATCTTCATCTGAATTCGTAATACTGAGTCTCTCACACAGCTGACGCCACAACAGGAGGTTTACCACACCCTGCTGCTTTTAAATTCCTTACTATACAGGCTGTCGGTCACACTCACATGGCAGGTGCGAGTGTCTGGAGGCTCCTGTGTGTGTGGAGGTCTGGACCAAGGCATCCAGATGACAGCCAGGATGCTCTCCAATGTTTGGGCTGGGCAGCATGTCTACAGCCAGGCCAAGCAGGAAGTGGGAAGAGCTTTGAGAGCTCTGACTCATCACTGGGGTGTGGGTGGGGATCCTCCCCTGAGCAGGAAGTGTCAACAGAGAGCATTCTAGCACACTGCACCACACAGCCCTGGGAAATGGGTCCAGGAGACCTGGGGGCCAAGGAATGGACTCTGACAGCACAGGCTGAACCATCCAAAGATGCCAGGACAGCAGGGTTTCCCACGAGGGAAGTGTCGCTTATTGTTTGTTTGTTTTTTCCTGCTTTGCAGGCCAGGCCTTGCCTCCTCTGCCCTGGCCAGGCCCACTACTTTATCTGTTAAGAGGAAGAAAAAACTAGATGCAGGGCCAAGGAAGGGGCGACCAAAATTGCCCAAAATAGGAGAAAACCAAGAGATAACAACTGGGCAAAAGGAGCTCAAAGGCTGCTGGGCTCATGTGCGGGTGTTTTAGACAGGTGTTCTGAATGGAGCAGTGACAGGTAGAGGGCTAACTCCAGGCTTGGAAGTTTTGAAATAAACTTTGGCATGAATCCCCTTCTAGGAAGTGTGGTAAGTCCTGGCAACATGACTCAAAGTTCACCCCATCCTAGAGGGACTAACTCTCCTGCGGGAAGACAGACACTAAACCAGCCAAACAATAAAGGGGCATGATGGCCAAAGTCAAGGAACAGAGACACACTTTGGGGAAGCTCGGTCCCCTTATGGGCTAAAGGGAGAGCTCCCAGCAGTCAGTTCCATCTGAGACCTGCAGAGGAAGGAGTGAGTCAATCTGCATCGATGGATTCATTTTTAGAGGGTGTGTGTGAAAGAGTTTCCAGCAGAGCAAACAGCTTACACGAAAGTCTGGGGCCTCAAGAGAGCACAGCGTTTTGAAGAACTAGAAAGAGGGTCAGGAGAAGACTGTAGCTATCCAGCAGGTGCCCAGAGGGGGTAGGTTACAGTAAGGAGGACAGAGGGAGTCAGGTAAGGCGTTCTCATAGGCAAATATGAAACGGAAAATTCATTTGGCGGGAGTCACGCTCCCCAACAATGACAAAAGATAAAGGTTCTTCACCTGGGCTCTCAAAGGTCTTGGGTCACAAAAGACAAATCATGAGGCCATTAGAAGCCTATGAACCCGCATAGTCTGCATGAACACAAGGCTGGCCGACAGCAACAGGAACACCATCTTTAAAGGCGAGGAAACAGCCTAACCTTGCAGCAGCACACAGAGCTCGGGTCTATGGAGTATGAATCACTCCCTTTACAGAACATGTTTCTGTGGCAAAAACACACCCAGTGGCTTTTAAGAGACAACTTTGTGGACTCTGTAGATACAAAGAAATGGGTATGTAAAGAAGTGTTGAATTTAAAAAGCTGACCACAAGAACACAGGCTATATAAGCAGAGAGAAGTTAATAAGAAAACATGCTCATGTGAAGAGTGATGAATTGGA
Organism: Ia io; assembly: GCA_025583905.1. Classification (NCBI taxonomy): domain Eukaryota; kingdom Metazoa; phylum Chordata; class Mammalia; order Chiroptera; family Vespertilionidae; genus Ia; species Ia io. Next base: position 50,530,617 of record JAJQQW010000020.1, on the reverse strand, counting down.
AATTAATGTCCACTGGGTCCCAGTTCCTGTGAAGTTGCTTCACTCCATATAAAAAAGCAGGCTACTTTCTGTGTCGCTTGTCCCTACACTGCTCCTCCTGTCCTAGGCTTCATGGACCAGCAAATGATCTATCAGCCCCAATTACCGCGCTGGTCTTTGCTTTGTAAGGACTCAGAACTACAACTCCCGCTGTGCACCAAGAACAGAAGTGCCTTCCAACACCTTTGTCTTTTTAAACAGTGCCATCTGGCGGGGCTTAAGCCTTAAAACTGAAATCCTCTCTAGGGATTTGCCTCCATTCATAACGGGAGAAGAGGGGGCTCTGACCAACTGTTTCTGGTATCAAAATTTTTCAGGTCAACAATATAAAGAACTCTTACAACTCAACAATAAAAAGACAAATAACCCAATTAAAAATGGTCAAAAGGCTGAAACCGGTTTGGCTCAGTGGATAGAGCGTCGGTCTGTGGACTGAAGGGTCCCAGGTTCGATTCCGGTCAAGGCCATGTACGTTGGTTGCGGGCACATCCCCGGTAGGGGGTGTGCAGGAGGCAGCTGGTCGATGTTTCTCTTTCATCGATGTTTCTGGCTCTCTATCCCCCTCCCTTCCTCTCTGTAAAAAAATCAATAAAATATATTTTTCAAAAATGGTCAAAGGATCTGAATAGATATTTCTCCAAAGAAAATATATAAATGTCCAATAAGCACATAAAAATAGGCTCAACATCATTCATCATCAGGGAAATACAAATCAAAACTGGGATGGCTATAATAAAAAAGACAGATAATAACAAGTACTGATGAGGATGTGGAGAAATTGGGACTTTCATGCAATGCTGGTGGAAATGTAAAATGGTGCAGCCACCTTGGAAAGCAGTGTGTTAGTTCCTCAAAAGGTTAAACAGTTACCATTTGACCCCAGAATTGTACTTTTGGATATATGAGGGATGAAAACATATGCCCATATAAAAATTTGTACACGAATATTTATAGCAACATTATGCAAGACAGTCAAAAGATGGAAACAACACAAATGTTCATCAATAGATGAATGGATAAATTATTCAGCAATGAAAAAGAACAGAGTACTAATACATGCTTTAACTTAGATAAACCTTGAAAACATTCTAAGTGGTGGGAAAAAGCCAATCAAAAAAGACCACGTTCCATTTATATAAAATGTTCAAAATTGGGAAACACATAGAAACAGAAACTAGTGGCTGCTACAGCTAGAGGGGACAATGGGAGGGCGATAGCTAAAGGGCACAGGGTTTCTTTTTGACATAATAAAAATGTTCTGGAATTGACTGTGGTGATGGTTGCATAATTCTGTGAATATACTAAAACCATGTAATTGTTCACTTTAAATAAGTGAAGAATAAGTGAATTATACCTCACTAAATCTGTTATAAAATTCTTCAGGCCAAATGTATCTGCCATAGCAATTAATGTAAGTGGGCTAAATGACTAAACACACTTTTTCCAAAGTGTTATAGCATCTAGAGCAGAGGCTGGCAATTTTTTTCTGTAATGAGCCAAATAGTAAATATTTTAGTCTTTGCAGGCCATTCGGTCTCTGTTGTAACTACTCAACTCTGCTACTGTAGTGAAGTAGCCCTAGACAATATGTAAATGAATGAGTGTAGCTGTGTGCCAATAAAACTTTAGTAGGAAAACAGGTGGCAGGCTGGATGCCTTATCTACAGATTCTCCCTCAGTCTACCACAACCATGAGAAGGATGCCTCTGAGGTGGCAGAGAAGCTAAATGACTTGTCCAGGTGACAGACAGCCTGCAGAGGGAGCAGACAACACTTCTAAACTTGACTTCACTGGGCGTTTGCACTCAGCCACACATGCTGCCTCTCTAGAACACCTTCCCTTCCAAGCAGCTGGTACAGCCCTCCTTATTGCAACATCTCCTCTAACACCCAAGCGACCCTTCCTTAACCCCCGTCTCCTTCTGACCAACTTCAATGACATGGCCATTCCTATGAAGCCAAGATCAATCTACCTGCCAGTTGAAATCTTCATCAAGGCCCCTTTTGGATTTAACCTTCTGCCATTCCAAAGACTCTCCGAATCGCACAATTGGCAGTCTCTGTAGATCACTCATAGGCCTGGTTCACATATCTCGCTCCCACTGTACTTTATTACTTCTTTCATTCATATTTTCTTTCACAGTTGACTACCTACCGTGTGCCAAGTACTTCCAAGAGCCCAAACTAGTAAGTCTACAGTAGAAAGGAAACGGAGCCCTGGCTGGGTAGCTTATTTGGTTACAGTGTCATCCCAATATGCCAAGGTTGTGGGTTCAGTCCCTGGCCAGGGCACATATGAGAATCAACCAATGAATGCATAAATAAGTGGAAACAAATTGATGTTTCTCTCTCTCTCTCTCTCTCTCTCTCTCTCTCTCTCTCTCTCTTCTCACAAATCAATTAAAAAAATTCACACAAAAAAAATTGAAAGGAAAAGGAGATGGTAGATGAAGTACAACCATAATGGGAAGTGGCATCCACTAACCTAAATTAACCCTCTGCTTTTGCCAACTTAAGTGAACGCCACCTTTCATTTTCCTTTACACGCTCACACAGACATTCCAAAGGTGTGGGGTTTTCCCACCAACCAACTCTGCAACACCACTTGCGAGTCCTAAAGTTCAATTAAGTTCTGACACTATCCACTGGGGAGTTAGTATCGGATCCCACAGGTTAATGGTTGAGTTCCACAAGACTGCCCACCCCATCCCGTCCCCACCCCACCCCTTCAGATTCCTGTGCTTCTGACCAACCCAACCGGCTATAAAGTGGAGGTTCCAATGATGCCTCCTCAGGTTTGATTAAATGCTAGGACAGCTCCCAAAACTCAGGAAAACATTTCACTTACCAGATTAGGGGTTTATTATAGAAGGATATAACTCAGGAATGGCCAGACGGAAGAAATGCCTAAGGGAAGGTACCTGGAAAGGGGTGAGAAGCTTCCAGGCCCTTTCTAGACACGCCACTCTCCGACATCTCTGCACGTTCACCACCCAGAAGCTCTCCGAACCGCTCAGAACCCATAGCTCAGGGATTTTAGGGAAGCTTCATTAAGTAGGCATACAGGCCATTAATGATCAAGTCAATCTCTAGCCCCTCTTCCTTCCCTGGAGGTCAGAGGGTAGGGCTGAAAGTTCAACCTTCTTAGCACAGGGTTGGTTCCCATGGCAACCAGTCCCCATCCTTAGGGGTTTTCTAAAAGTCACCTCACTGACGTAAACTTGGGTGTGGCTGAAAGACACTCCTTTCATCTTTCTTACTCTGGAGCTCCTTGAGGACAAAAGACCAACTATTTTAGCAAAAGATTCTCTCTGGCTTTTAGGAGCTGTGTGCCAGGACTATTATAAATCACAATTATCCCAGATGCCCTTCCTTCTTCCGCTTTACTGCTCTTCAGGGCCTAACTCCATACCCTTCACCTGGGCCCTGAAAGGTGAAACCTCAGCTCCCAGCTGTATCCAACATTTGTATAAAATTATGGAGCTTAAAAGAAGAACCCTCAGAGGCAACCTAGTCCTTCAACTCACGCAAGAAAATGAGGCCAAAGATCACACATTACCCCAGAGTTCCAGCCAGCGCCAGACCGCGGCTTGTGCCCCTGCCACAGCCACGTGCCTGCAGTCTTGGCCTTTCTGAGGTAGCAGCATTACAGCAAGACCCTCACCCACTGCACCTCCAGATGAGTTCTAGCTGCCCACCCTTTTCCTCCTCTACACCAACTCCTACTCATCTACCAACTCTCAGGTTAAAGGTTCTTTCAAAACCCAAGACCCTTTCTAGACACCCCCAAGATGGGAGTAGGAGCCTCTTTGTGTCCGCACAGCTTCCGGTGCTGTACTCCCCTCACCACAGGGCGCTACAAGCGCGGCTTAACGCGGGTGTGATACCTTCTGCACCTGACAGTGAGCATCATCCAGGTGAGGACCGAGGTCTCTGGGCCTCCTGCCCTCAGCACAGGAAAACTAACCGAACGTAGCAGAGTTACTCCTCTTCTCTCCTTCAAGTGAGTCACTCCCGCTCACCCCTAAAACCTCTCCCTAGAAGCAATGGAAAAGTCACTACCTTCTCCTCGGTCTCATCAGTCAGCGTGGAGGAGGCACGAGGTCGCAATCGACTCCTCAGCAGAGGCGGCCGGGCTGTGCAGGGCAGGCGGAGGGCCGCGACGACTGTGCGCGAGCCCGCCTCGGCCCTCCACTGACCTCTGAGGCCGCTCTGCGACCTTGGAGTAGTCCTGGCACAGAACCCGAATTTCCCTGTCTGGGAACCTGGATCGCTTCTGCTTTCCGTATTCAAGAGAAGAAGGCCACACACTGAGAAAAACCGCACGTGCCCAGGGTCAATTCCTGGCTCCTGCCTTGAAGAGATGTGTGCGCTTGTACCCTCCGGGGTCCCTGCCCTCGTCGGGAACTCTCCCCGTCTGTAACGGGGCCGACTGCCCAGTAACCCCACGAGCCTGGGCCTGCCTCGGGTACCCCGCCCGGCACGTGAGAACCTCTCGGCCCACCCTCGCTCGCTCGGCCCCTGGCCAAAGGGGGAGGTGCCCTAGCCTCCCTTACCCGCCGGGGGAGCGTAGGCCCGGCATGGGAACGGGATGTTGGCCCTCTTCCCCACGGAGGCCGGGGGACCACCGGAGGGTCGGTTCAGGAGACGGGGCCACCCATCCCGCAGGCGGAGGCAGCTCCTCCACATCGCGCCGGAGGGCATGGGGGCACAACTGGTGCGAAACCTGAGAGCAGGACACAGAGCGGAAGGATCCCCAAGCTGCACGCTCTGGCTGTTCGGAAACCTCTCTCCGCCTCCTCAGAGCCCTCAGACTCCCATGGACGCCGCCATCTTCCGCAGGTCGCCGGCGACCCGCCGTCACTCCCGAGCGCCTGCTGCGCACGCCCCTAGTCAGTCAGCATCACGAAAGCACCTTGCCCCACCCACTTCGAGCCGCACTTTGCAAGAAGACTACAAGTCCCAGAGGGCGCCTCGCACACCGCATCACGTGTTCTCTTTGCGCACCAATGGGTGGAAGCACCGCCTCAGTCTGCTCCCGCCCCCCAGGCGCTACCGGGCCAATCGGAAGGGCTGGTGTGTTTGTGTGTGTGTGTGTGAGTGTGAGTGTGTGTGTGTGTGTGTGTGTGTGTGTGTGTGTGTGTATGAGTGTGAGTGTGTGTATGTGTGTGTGTGTGTACGGGCGCGCGCACAGGCGCGCTCGCAAGTGAGGAAGGGGACTCAACTCAAGACCGGCGGGCCCCGCTCGCAGGTCCCGGAGTCCCGGTGGCGGTCGGAGCGGTTGGTCCGCAGGCCGCGGGCGGGTGGTGCGCGGCTCCCGCCCCAAGCCAGCGCGTGCGCGCCCGGCCCCTCCCTCCCCGCCGCCCTCCTCGGCTCCCGCGCGGCGGCGGCGGTTCCTCTCCCCCTCCCCCAGCCCTGGCTCCGGGGGACCCCGCGATGCCGGTCCGCACTGAGTGTCCCCCACCGGCCGGCGCCTCGGTCGCCTCCGCGGCCTCGCTCATCCCTCCGCCGCCCATCAACACGCAGCAGCCCGGCGTGGCCACCAGCCTGCTCTACAGCGGCTCCAAGTTCCGCGGCCACCAGAAGAGCAAGGGGAACTCGTACGACGTAGAGGTGGTGCTGCAGGTGAGCGCCGGCCGGCGGGCGGGCCCGCGGGCCTCCTCGCGGCGCTCACAGGCCGAGCCTGCCCGGCTTCTCGCCTCGAGCCCGCAGCCGGGACCAGGCCCTCGCCCCGGGCCTCCTGCAGCGGCGCTTCACCCGGACTTGCCCAGCCGGTGCCTCACACTGCCCCAGCCCGACCTGCCCCCACACCGGAGCCTGCGCGAGCAGCTCCTGGCGACCCGACCTCTCCCCGACTGGCAGCCCGTGACCAGCCCTGCTGGGACCCGGAAGCCCCCGCGCTGGCCACCCTCACACGCGGCCTTCCCTCCGTGACCTGTCACCCGCCATCAGCCCTCCCTGCGGCCCCTCAGACCCTGGGCACTCTCCTTGGGTTTCCCCTGACGGGACCCTCCCCGAGCAGGGCCCGTGCCAGCCTTTCCCCCGACTGAGACGGGCCCCCTGGCCCTCCTTTCCTCATCCCGGGGATCCTGATGCTGGGGCCCCTCCCGCCCCCTGGTTAGTCAGCCTCCTCAGACCTGGGAGCCCCGTCCCGCCGCTGCCCCGCAGCCTGAGAGCCCAACACAACTGGTTCCTGGCCTTGGGCCCCCACCCCCAGGGCAGACTTGCTGGGTGCTGCCGGGGCGCCTCCTCAGTCGCTAGGATCTCGCCGCCTGCCCGTCCGTCCCGCACTGCCCAGTCTCTGGTCTCCCCGCAGGCCTCTGGCCCCCGCTGCTCTCCTCCTCCCCTGTTCTCTGGCCACTTGCCCTGGCCTCTCCACCCAGACCGCCCCACCTCCTACCTTATCTCCCTCTCTCCAGCTCCAGGGGACCCTCTGCGGGTTCTTAACTTTTATCTGCACAGCCAAGGCTTCCCCCAATCTCCTCTCCCCATTTTTTAAATTAAAACTTTATTGTTGGAAGTATCACATACTCCCCCTTTCCCCCCATTGACCCCCTCCTAGCCTGCCCCGCCCCCCATTTGACCTGGATTTGTACCTGCTGTCAGCCCCTGAGAGCTTTGAAACTACAGCTTCACCTGCCTGGCCTTCTACACCTCACCCCTCACCAAATGGTAGTACACTTGACATTTTTGCCCAGCCAAAGGAGATCAGCTGTGGTTAACACTCCTTTCCTCTTCCCTGTAAAAATGTTCCTCCGCTGTGGCTGCTGTTGCTTGCCTCAGAACCATTTCCCCCCTCACTCTGCCCCTCTGTCCTTAGCCTGACACCCCACCTCTTAGGCTGTTTCCAGAAGCCCCTCCCAACATACCTCCGTGGAAGTCCTTACTGAAGCTTTGAGGTCCTAGCGTGCTCCTCACTGCTGCCATGTGTGAGGACAGAGTGTAGAATGTCTTCGCCATACACTTGCCCTTTGCCCTTCTACATTTTAAATCTTAAACAGTCTCTCTTCTGAGCAAATAGGTCTCCCACCCAAAAGACAATGGGAGTACATTTTCTGCTAACTGTAAGCATTCATCAGCCTCTTTCCTTACTGTTTTGTGGGAATCATTTCCCCCTTTTTTGGATTGGGAAAGCTGCATCTTCATGTTAATTGTATCTTTGAGCCATAAACTTAAACTTCTGTTATGAGCCATGATATTTATTGTAATCTCAGTCTTCATAATTATGTACCTCCTGGTGATTGAAATGTAAGAATTTAGTATGAAGGTTTTTTGCAATTAATCATAAAATGCTGAAAGTGCGATCCCTGGTGTGGGTCATTTTTGGAATGATCTTGAATTTGTGTCCGTTGTTTAATATAATGGTTTCTGATGTGATAGGGACCAATTGGCAGGGTAGCTAAGTGTCACAGAGAAGTGGCTCTGGTTACTGCGGCAACACCTCTGCTGTCATTGGTGTGTGGTTTCTGGAATTCTGTCAGGTGCCAGTTTCCTTGTGAACCAGTGGAAGTGGCGGTGGAGTTGGTACATGACTGATGGGTCTTAGGAGGCCCAGAGCAGAAATCTGGCCGGTGCCGGGAGCTCCTGAGTAGGATGTGTGATGGTGGGGGGTGGCCATGCCCAGGAACGCTGACCTCTGTCTGGATTGGTGAGCTGCTTGTCCGTTATTGAAAGTCAGGGGCATGTGAATTGCCCCATCATCTGTTTTAGAGCCAGGGGTAGCTTCTTAGAATACTGCTGCCTTTTATAATGCATCCTCATTCCTGCTTGCTTTCTTTTTCACAGCAGCTTTATTTTTATTTATTTATTTTGTTAATTCTCTCCCGAGGATATTTTTCTATTGATTTTTAGAGTGGAAGGGAGGGGAAGAGACAGAGAGAGAAACATCTATGTGAGAGAGACACATCGATTGGTTGCCTCCTGCATGCACCCCTGACCTGGGGCCAGGGATCCAGCCTGCAACCTAGGTATGTGCTCCTGATCGGAATCAAACCAGAGACCCTTCAGTCCAAGAGCTGACACTCTTATCTACTGAGCAAACTGGCTAGGGCATAACAGCTTTATTTAGATACTAGAGGCCCGGTGCATGAAATTTCATGCACTGGCCGGGGGAGGGGAGGTGTCCCTCAACCTGGCCTGTGTCCTCTCACAGTCTGGGACCGCTCGGGGGATGTCCAACTGCCAGCTTAGGCCCTCTTGCAGTCCGGGACCCCTTGCTCCTTACCACCTGCCTGCAGTAAGAAGCCAAGCTCACGGCTGGCAAGCACAGCGGCAGTGGCGGGAGCCTCTCCCGCCTCCAAGGCAGCAAGCACTAAGGAGCAGTGAGCCAGGCTTCTGGCTGAGCAGCACTCACCCTGTGGGAGCGCACTGACCACCAGGGGGCAGCGCCTGTGTTGAGCATCTGCCCCCTGGTAGTCAAGTGTGCGTCATAGTGACCCGATGTTCCTCCATTCAGTCGATTTACATATTATATAATATGTAATTATATATATTTGATTTTATTATGTAGGATAATTTGCTTAGCATAAGAGTCACCCACTTGAGCCGAAACTGGTTTGGCTCAGTGGATAGAGCGTCGGCCTGCGGACTCAAGGGTCCCGGGTTCGATTCCGGTCAAGGGCATGTACCTTGGTTGCGGACACATCCCCAGTAGGGGGTGTGCAGGAGGCAGCTGATCGATGTTTCTCTCTCATCGATGTTTCTGACTCTCTATCCCTCTCTCTTCCTCTCTGTAAAAAATCAATAAAATATATTAAAAAAAAAAAAAAGAGTCACCCACTTGAGGTATACAATTCAATAGTTTTTAGTATATTCACAGAAGTTGTATACCATCACTGCAATCTAACTTTCATCACCTTGAAAAGAAACCCCAAACCCCTTCTAACTCTAGGCAACCACTAATTTTTTTCTAAGATTTGCTTATTCTGGACATTTCATGTAAATGGAATTGTACAATATGTGACCTTTTGAGTCTAGCTTTTTCCACTGAGCGTGTTTTCAGGATTTACCCATATCCTAGCATGTGTCTGCCTCATTCCTTTTCATTGTTGCATAATACATTGCATGGGCATACAACATTTTACTTATCCATGGATCATTTGAGGGACATTTGGGTTGTTTCCACTTTTTGGCTGTTACGAATGCTGCTGCTGTGAGCATGCATGTACAGGTTTTGTGTGGACATATGTTTTCATTTCTCTTGGATAGATACTTAGGAGTGGAATTGCTGGGTCACATGGTAACTCTGTTTAACATTTTGAGAAACTGCCAGACTGCTTCCCAGTGACTGCACCATTCTACATTCCCACCCGCAGTGTATAGGGGTCGCAGTTGCTCCGCATCCTCACCAGCACTTGCTGTTGCCCATCTTTTTTATTGTAGCCAACCTAGAGGGTGTGAGGTGGTATCATTGTGGTTTTGAGTTGCGTTCCCCTGATGACTGATGATGTTGCACAGCTCTGCCTGTGCTCTTTGGAGTGCTTTCTCTTTTTGAGATTCCAGTTTAAAGAGTTCCTCAAACTTTGTTAGATTCTGACTGGGGTTGTTGTTGTTGTTGTTGTTGTTTATCTCTTCTGCCATCTAAGAAGCCAAGCGTAAAGTGAGGGCCAGGATCAGTGTGAGAGGAATATTAAAAAGAGCAGCTGTCGGGTACAGCTGTGCTGTGAGACCTTCTTGCTAAACATTTTCCTTACTCTTCTCACTGAGACGCTGGCCTGTCCTTTGGTTAAAGCTCTCTACACTGGGTGCATTTGAGTTCACCAACCGTCACCACGACCAGTTTGGGCAAAATGGGAGAGACACATGGTTGAATGGAAGGCAAATTAAAATTCTGATTCTGTGATAATCCATGCAAAATGTTAGCCAATTTGTGGTTTATGTTTTAATCTCATTAGCAAGTATCTTTGCCACCTGATACCCTTCCAGCAGATGTGAAACCCCAAACTATATTGAATTCAGTGAGAATTGCATACATGAAATTTAAGACCTCAGGTTAGAGTTGTGTATCTTTTAATAAAAGTTCTTTGCAGAACCACATTAGTGCGGATCAGCAGCTTCAGATAACATCCAGGGCCAGGGTCAGCAGATGGGATATTTAAAATGCTTTGGCAGTTTTCACATGGAATACTTTTGTCACCAGCACCAAACTGGGAGCACTTTAGCTTCACTGAAGCCCATTTGCTTTGGTGCTGACCTCATCTGGCTGAGTGAGTTCATTACAGTTTTTGAGGATCTCCTTAGTATTTGATTTACTGTGTAATTGGAAGTAGTTGAGTCCCCAAATCTGATAAATTCCACAAAACTTTCCTAGTGTCTTAAAATGAGAATTCATTTCGTATTAAAATATCAATGTGCTACCGCACCATTGTACTTTATTTTGCTTTAATTCTAGGGTTTTACTTTGTAAATTAATCCAATTGTCATAAAATCTGAAAAATCTGCCTATTCAGGATGACTCTGTATAGATTGAGGTAAAATGCACTAGTTAGTATGCATCCAGCTGCAAGTAACCATTTCAGAGTAGCTTAGAGAAAAGGGGGCCCATTACCTCACATTACAAGAAATTGAGAGGTGGCTTGGTTCCCGATTGGCTCCTCCAGGGGCTCATTTCTTTCCATCTTTCTGTGCTGCCATCCTTGGCATTTCCCAGCCTGTTTCTCCTCATATCTAGATAACTGCATGCAGATACTGCCACCACAAGGGGGAGAAAAAGAGCCTCTCCAACAGCCAGAATATCTCTCAGCTGCACCCAGGAGACATGCACACATCCAACTGGCCAGAACTGAGTCACTCACCCCTAAACCGACAACTCACAGGGGCTGGGGCACATGTTTGCCTTGGATCCATCAGGGTTTAGCAGGTCTTGCAGGGCCAGGGTTGGTGCCAGTACAGGATCTGGGTCCTGCCAGTGTAGAAAAGTAGGAAATTGGTTGTTGGGTGGCTGCTAAACCTCAAAATCTACACCTGTTACTCCTATTTATTTTAGGCTCTTCTCTTCGTCAAGAAATACAAGCATCTGTACATGAAGAGAGCAGAGCAGGCATGCATGGTGTATTCTGATTTGGGGTCAGCACTTTGGTTTATAACAAATTTATACCACATAAGTCTTTGAAAGATGCCTTCCCTGAATATTCTGCCCATTTCATAAATAATGCAAGATGTGCTTAGCGTAAATACAGAGAAGGAGTGGACTTGTTAGACCAGTGACTGAGCAGCATGGAGGCAAAAATAGGCCAAAAAAAGCATTAGAAAGCAGATGAAGCCCAGGTTAGGAAGGACACCATATGTACAGGTAGAAAGGGAGGCCTACTGGCCAGGGACGCACAAAATCTGTAGTCAGAAGGGAGACTGGTACAGAGATGAGGCTGGAGCGAGCTTGCTAGTCCAGAAGGGGACTTTGGTCTGATGATAATCAGCTGAATGAAGCTGAGCTTCATCTGAACCGGCACGTGGCCGGAGAAGACTCACACAGCTGACCCTGGCTGCACTGGGTGGGCACTGGCCTGCAGGCCTCCCTCCTTCGTCTCAAGGATCACCACTGGAAAGTGACTGCCGCTTGTCTCCTGGTGGTTCCTCCATTTGTAACGAGGCTGTGTGTCCTTTCTTTCCAGCATGTGGACACGGGGAACTCTTACCTTTGTGGGTACCTGAAGATTAAAGGCCTTACTGAGGTAAGCACTCATTTACACGGACTAGGAAGTGGGCTGCGCTCGGCAATCTCAGAGTGTGAAGGGCAGGCAGTTTCGTCGCCGAGGCTTGATTAAGGTGCCCTGTTTCTAAGTGTTGTTACACTATAGGGAGCATAAAGCATGCCGTTTTCATGTGTCCTGTTGGAAAGTATACAGATTCGCAAATCTTTAAAGTTTATAAATAAGTCACAATGTGGCTAATACTGTTTTCATTTTAATCGTTTTTGAGAAAGTAAGATATAGTAAGAATATAGCTATCACCCTCATAAGTTTAACAATTTCTGAAATAAGCATCAATCCTTTGAGAGTTCTTTGAAGTTCTTTCAACCCCTTAGTTCACTGGAATAATGGAAAGTGATCATTCATTTCCCAACAGAAATTAGCTTCTATATAAATGTAGACTGCTGTATTTTCTTTGAGCCAACTTTGTAAACCTCAAAACTCCTGGAAATATAGGAAGCAAGAAAGAGCATCCTTTCTTTTCCCACTAGTAAGTAAACAGGAAGAGGAAGGAGGTAACTGAACTGGCCACCTCACTCCACAGTGAGGGCCTGGGCTGGCCCGGCTGTGTGCTGTGGACCTGCCCAGCTCTCACTGTCCCGATGCCAAAGGGGTTTGGAAATGCTGTGGACAGGAGCTGGGTGACATTCTTGTAGTGTCCCTTACTGATTCCATGACGTTTAATTTCCCTTCAGTTTATTCATGTATAAAATAAGAATTAAAAATACCTGCTCTGCCTAGTCAAGGAGCTTGTTCTAGTGAGGAGGAAGCAATGTAACATAAGTGGTAGATTATAATGGAATACAATGTGAAATACTAATAAGGGATGATGATCCCTTAGTCTCGAAACAATTGTTTGTCTCCTTGATTCCATCTGATTCTCCTCTTCTGTATTAGAAATTTGGTTGAGCCCTAGCTGGTTTGGCTCAGTGGATAGAATGTCAGCCTGTGGACTGAAGGGTCTGGGATCAATTCTGATCAGGAGCACCTACCCAGGTTTCAGGCTCGATCCCCAGTGGGAGGCATGCGGGAGGCAGCCGATCAATGATTCTCTCTCATCATTCATGTTTCTATCTCTCTCTCTCCCTCTCCCTTCCTCTCTGAAATCAATAAAAATATATATATATTTTTAAAAAAAAAAGAAATTTGGTTGAGCCCTGGTTGGTGTGAATGTCGGCCCTCCCATCAAAGGGTCATGGGTTCGAACCTGTGTTACAAGTTCAATCTCCCGCCCTGGTCGGGTGTGTGCAGGAGGCAACTGATCTCTCTATCTCTCTCTCTATTTCTATTGCTATCTCTTCCTCTTCCTTCCCCTCCCTCTCGTCCACTCTCTAAAAATCAATGGAAAAAATATCTTCTGATGGGGATTAAAAAACAAACAAACAAAAAAGAAGTGTGTTTTAATAATTTTTAGAGGGAGAGAGAGAGAAAAACATTGATGTGAGAGAGAAACATTGATCGGCTGCCTCCTGTACGTACTGTGACCAGGGATCAAACCCACAACCCAGGTATGTGCCCTGACTAGGAATCAACCAAGGACCTTTCAGTGCATGGGACAACGATCAACCAACTGAGCCACCCAGCCGGGGTTCAGAGTTTATTCTTATATTATTATTTATTATATAGCTTAATTTAAAATCTCAAGTCAGATGCTTTTTCTCCTTAGTATTCTTTCCTAAAACTGATTAGTGTAATTTAGGTTATACCTTTAAAATGAGGTTTCCATTTATTCCATTTTATTTCTTCACTCTGTTTATATAAATATCTGCATGGAGAACCCAGTAGCATGGTTGGGTAAGGGAGTTGTGGTTCGGGGATGTTAAATTTCTGCTTTTTGGAAGTTCACTGCTGAGAACAGAAGGCGGCGATGCCGTCTCCCGGTCACCACTGGGTCTGTGGGCAGCATCTCTCAGGAAGGTCCTGCGCTGCATGGCAAGTCGAGCTGGGAGAAGAGGCAAAGCCATCAGAACAGATTTACTTTAAATCTGTATGGGTGTTTGATGCAGAACCAGAGGGTCCCACATGGGGTCTGAAGAAGAAAGCACGACCTCTGGTCCCAGGAGGGGGCTGTGAACTGGTTCGCAGACGCTCCGTCACCACCAGGCTCCCGAGAAACTGGCCAGCAGGCTGGGCGGAGGCATGGGTGGGTGGGTTTTTAACAAATGCAGAGAAATTGTAGACTTTTTACTGTGTCACTTTTTCTTCCATTGATTTGGTGCCTCCTTATTAGCCAATGAGCACATAGCAGTAAAATGAACAGGAGCATTCTAAGCACTCGGGCAGGGACACCGCTTACTTATTTTTTCCAGCAGAATTTTTTTATGGTTGTGATTTTCCACTGCAGACCTAATTTACATATATTTTTTAGTGTAAATCATCTTTGTTCTATGGTGATAGAATTAAATGTATCTTAGTATATCAAGGTATTCTACAAAAAAAAATCACCCCTTGCCCTAACCGGTTTGGCTCAGTGGATAGAGCATCGGCCTGCGGACTGAAGGGTCACAGGTTTGATTCTGGTCAAGGGCATGTACCTTGGTTGCAAGCACATCCCCAGTAGGGGATGTGCATGAGGCAGCTGATCAATATTTCTCTCTCATCAATGTTTCTAACTCTCTATCCCTCTCCCTTCTTCTCTGTAAAAAAATCAATAAAATATATTTTAAAAAATTCACCCCTAGAAAATTGAAGAATTGGCATAAAAGGGACAAAACACTGAGCCAGTGTGAGAACCAGTGGGCGAGGCCTCAGCTGGAGGGAGCAGCTGTGAAGGCTCTAATTTTGGAGGCTCTCTGGGTATTTTCCTTGGAAAGTGCAATCTACTTCGTTCCCATCTTCCTTGTCTGCTGGAGATTCAGAACTTACCTGTGAGAATCGTCCAGATTCCTTTTTGAGCAATCAACACAGAAGTGAAGTCACAGAAGGGCTCTCTGCTCTGGCAAAGCCCGAAGCCCAGGGCTCCCCATCTCGGCCCCTCCATTCCAGTGTCCACAGCATCGGCGGACCACTGGCCAAACTCTGCTTATTGTTGGTTAGCGGTGGGATCATTCTTTTGAAAGTATGGGGAAGAAGTGAAATTGAGGTTAATTTTCCTTTGTAAAGGTTAAAACTCCTGTTTGACATCTTGTTTTTGATGTTTGGATTTTGACCATAGGAGTATCCAACCCTTACGACCTTCTTTGAAGGAGAAATAATCAGCCAAAAACACCCTTTCTTAACTCGAAAGTGGGATGCGGATGAAGATGTTGATCGGAAACATTGGGTGAGTAAGTCTCTGATTGCCCTGGGCCACCAAGGAGAACCCAGGAACGGGGTGCTCAGGGTCTTACCACGTCTCCCTGTCCTTTCCCTTTGTCCATCGCCTGTCCACGGTTCCTTTCTCACTGCTGTCCTTAGGGGGAATCCTGTGAAATGTACAGTGATGGCCTCTGACTCAGGGGATGAGGTGGAGATGCAGTTCCTGGACAGCTGCCCCTCCCCTTGGCCACACCACAGGAGGCTCTTCTCACCCAGCTCCTGACAGACAGGCACAGTCTCCGCCCTGCAGGTGCTGCTGGAGAATCTCCCACCTCTCCAGCTGTCAGCTGTGGGCATGCTCTCTTTTTCTTTTTTTTAATATATTTTTATTGATTTCAGAGAGGAAGAGAGAGAGAGAGATAGAAACATCCATGATGAGAGAATCATGGATCGGCTGCCTCCTGCACGACCCCTGCTGGGGATCGAGCCTGCATCCCAGGTATGTGCCTTTGACCGGAATCGATACCGGGACCCTTCAGTCCATAGGCTGACGCTCTATCCCAGGGGTCCTCAAACTTTTCAAACAGGGGGCCAGTTCACTGTCCCTCAGACCGTTGGAGGGCCGGACTATAGTTAAAAAAAAAAACAACTATGAACAAATTCCTATGCACACTGCTAAGTCAGCTGCTAAGCAGGACAGGCAGCGGCAGCAAAAACAGCCGGCGGGCCGGATAAATGTCCTCGGCGGGCCGCAGTTTGAGGACCCCTGCTCTATCCTCTGAGCCAAACCGGGTGGGCGGCATCTCTATTCAGCAGCAGTGAGCAGCATAGAATTCCTGTCCTCCGGTCTTTCCTTCCGTTGTCACACACATCCATTTCTCAGCCTGTTGTCATAGCCTCTTGGCTTAGTTGACCATGGCAACGATGAATTTTGGGTCAACACTGAGCAAGTCCGTTGTGTTCACCCTCTAAGCCAGGCGTCCTCAAACTACGGCCCGCGGGCCACATGTGGGTGTTTTTGCCGTTTTGGTTTTTTTTTACTTCAAAATAAGATATGTGCAGTGTGCATAGGAATTTGTTTATAGTTTCTTTTAAACTATAGTCCGGCCCTCCAACGGTCTGAGGGACAGTGAATTGGCCCCCTGTTTAAAAAGTTTGAGGACCCCAGTGTCTAAGCCAACCAGAAATGACTGTGTTGGTAAGGAAGGTTCTAAGACTCTCTCCTGAATCTGGCCCAGCAGGCTTTGCAGAAGACTCCTACTGCAGACCCTCGTCTGAGTTAGATAGTCATTTGTTTCTCTATAATATGAGAAAATGAACAAGATTTGAGTATCCAAAAGGTTGGGGGCCAATGGTGCCAGTGTCACAAAGCAGTGTTGGAGGGCTCTTTGGCACCACCTGGTCCCCCTGCCCAGTGCTGGCTCTTTCTGTATGGCGTGCCCACTTGTGAGGGGGGCCCCTTCCTCTCCTGGGTAGCCCAGTGAAGAGTTCTTCCTTGTCATGAACCACAGCTTGTCTCCCATTCAGCTTTGTTTTCCATCTCAGATTGATTCTGCTAAAAGCAAGGTCTTTGGGGCCCAAGGAAGCCTTAGTTTTAGGCTGGATTGGTTGCACATTAAGTACCTGGAAAGCAGCTCTTATTCTCCATTGCCTTCCCATTAGGACCCTGGAAAGCATCTGGGACTCCAGCCTCTGTTAGGCTAGCTTGAAACATTTTGAGTGAAAGAGGGACGAAGAAGGCCACCCTGGCACTGGTGTGCGAGGCATGGGAAGATGCTGGGGGGACCTGCGGACTGCAGCCCACAGCGTTTTCCATGGCTTTCCCAGCCCACGAGAACGCTCAGGTCCCTCAGAGCATTCCCGGAGGCCTGTATTGTGCCTTTGTTTGTCAGGGATTTACAGTGTCTGATAAACCACACCCCTCATATCCCTTTTCCATTGTGAGCTGGAATCAGAAACATTGTATTGCACCCTCAGATTCTCCTGAGCGGTATTTTAAGTTTGTATTACAATGGGACTACAGAGTCACGGTTCCATATACTTTATCTGTGTAACAAACTCTGTGACTTAATATCTCTATATCCTCATTTTTTAAAATGTTCTCTTGTAGAATCTATACATTCTTGTTTTAAAAATATTTGAAAAAACGGAAAAGCAAAAGGAAAAAAATTGTCTATAATGACAATACCTAAAACTAAAAAAGGTATGAACCTTTTCCTGAATTCCATTTGAATATCTATACTTTTTTTTTTTACAAAACTGAGTTCATAAGATTCAGTTTTGTAACCTATTTTAAGTCTCCTTTTTTAAAACTTAACCATACACTGCCCTTTCCAGTCTCTACGCACGCGCCGGGCCGCCCTCTCCTGGTTGCCTGCCCACCTCAGGCTTGCAGGGATCCTTCCACTGCTTCCGGCTTTGTCTGCAGTGACGTGTTCTGGGAGCGGGCTCCTGGGTTGTGTGTGTTTCCATCCTGCCGCTTCCTCAGGCCGAGCTCCCTGAGCGGGCCGTGCCGGTGTCCGTCCAGAGGCTGGGCCTGATCAGTGGGCAATCAAAGACTCCTCTCCCAGTGCTCTGCCGCCACTACTCTTGCCAGTGCCACTGCCACTGCCTGCTGTGGGCCCTTGAGAAGGCGATCGCACCTGGCAAGGAGGGCAGCCCTGATACCAGCCTCCTCTTAACCTAGTCTCTTCCTCTCTTGTTTGCTTTCAGGGCAAGTTTCTGGCTTTTTATCAGTATGCAAAATCATTTAATTCAGATGACTTTGATTATGAAGAGCTGAAGAATGGGGATTATGTCTTCATGCGGTGGAAGGTAAGCCCCTGCAGGCGGCTCTCAGTGATGCAGCTCCTGTAGGGACCCCCATCTGCTCCCGTGTCCAGTGCTTGTTACAGTTTTGTCTTCTTGGCCGGGTCTCTACACACTCATGAGTGGCAGGCACAGCCGAGGCACACCGGTTCACTGTTGACACCACACGGGTTCGCTCTGGTCAAGCTGTGCAGCGCAGCAGTGAATTCACCCGACCCTGGTGTTCGTGTTCTCTCCCTCCTTTCTCCCCACAGGAATTCCTGGGGCTCTCCAAGTTGCATCAGCCCTAGTGTTCTGTGGGTTCAGGGGAGAGCCTAATGTTCTTTAAACTTAGTCATCTTCCATCCCCTCTTCTCAGCCATAGGCTGGCTTGCCATGTCAGTGACTGCTCCGTCACCATGGCCTGCGCAGGGCTCACCCAGCGCAGTTCAGCTCCGCTGGTTCCCTCAGGAAATGAGGAACCAGGAATGGAATTCAGGTTTTCCACTCACCAGCCTGAGAACTCTGCCAGGGGGACTCCGTGGATTGGCTTTGGGCAGAGAAGTCACATGTGCTCCCTGCTTTGGTAGCGTGGTAGCTGCTGTGTTAGGGCCATAGGACAGCAAAATCGTGGAGCAAGTTTGTAAGTCACTTCGTGAGCATACACCTCCCTCCAAGCCCTACTCCCCAGTCTAAAGGAAATAGCTGTTTTACCATGAAGTTTTGCTGGCTTTCACATGCACAGAACATGGAGAGTAGTCATTCCTGGCCTTTACTTCGTGCAGTTAGTAGTTTTGGGGGGTGGAGGTCATTACCCTTCCGGAAGAGTTGCCGTGGACTGAGCCCTGCACTCGTGAGCTTGCCATCTACTGGAGGTACGCCATCTACATAACACATTAAAGGAAGTACCTTGTAATTTTAAAGTTAGTTTTTAAAACTGCAATTTCAGAGGTTGAGGAAAGATCAAAAAAGCAATGGTTGTGCTTTCTGCAAAGAATTTCTCAGGGTGAATTTCCCAGGGGCTTTTAGACCTCCCCGGGAGAATAGGTAACAGGATGCAGCCTTTCCACTCTTGGCTCCAACCAGAGATAAAAGCTTGCCTTTTGTAAGTGCCTGACCAAGAGCAGGAACGTTCTGGTTGCTTTTGATGAGGTGTAGAGATTTTGAAAGGGGTATTACAAGGGCTACTGATGACTGAGCTGCCCTCAGAGTGATCCACAGGCCAACAGAAGTGACCCACTGTTCTAGAGGCGATCAGGAACTAATGACAGTTTCTGAAGTGGAGCACAAACTTACTCCGCAGGTCGTCCTGCCTGTGGACTCTGAAAGGTAGGTAGGCAGATAGGTATTGATTCATTTATGAGATGTGTGGACCATGGCACCTTCTCTTGGTGCTGATCCTCGTGAGCTCCAGACACAGCTTTCTGTATTAGTAAGTGGGATGCTCGAATGGCCTACGAATGCTGTTCACAAGGCGGGAGAAAACGCACCTCTGGGCTAGCCCATGTGATGGTGGAGCCTTAGAGCCGTCTGATGGTTAACAAGGAGGCTCCGGAGCTGGGAGGAGGATGCTGTTACTGACCTTCCCCATCTGTGTGCAGGAACAGTTCCTGGTCCCAGACCACACAATCAAAGACATCAGCGGTGCTTCCTTTGCCGGGTTCTACTACATCTGCTTCCAGAAGTCGGCAGCCTCCATAGAGGGCTATTATTACCATAGGAGCTCAGAATGGTAAGGAGACCCCGAGGCCCCTCGGCTCTCACTGGGCTCACCAAATCCCAAAGGAAACCTGTGCCGGTCTCTGCGTGGATGCCACACTCTGTTTGGATGCTGGGGGCCTCTTTACATGGTCCCAGCTGCTCACACTGGCACTCATCGCCATCCACAGAGCAGAGTGAATGGGACGGAAACAGAGCACGAGGTGAAAGCACTCACTGCTGAGTGCGTGCAGGCACTGCTGTGTGTTTAGCAATGTTTATCTCAGTCTTGGGTTTGTACTTATTCCTCCCAAGTTTAATCAGCAACTAAAGTGTCAGATCCAGCTGCAGACTGAATTTTGCTGTCAGCAGCTTTTTTAATTTTGTTGGTCACATTCCTGGTCACAGGAACTTGCAGGTCCCTGTGCACTTGATTTTAGCCTGGTGACCGAGGGGCCTGTGGGAGTTGACAGTCCTGCCCTGTGTTTGGCTCGAGGTAAACGACCCAATGCCACCGCAAAGTGCCCATTTTTGACACCTTTTTGAGGACTCTCCTGCCGCCTTGCTGCTTTTTAAGCATCTTATTATACAGGAAGGGTGAGCCATTTCACAAAATACCTGATTTCTTCTCTGAGTATCAAACAACCTTATTTCCTTTCAGAGTTTTCACACTTTGGTGACTTGTGAGTGACCCTACCCTGGGTTGACTCAAATATCTTGTTCAGTGCCCTTGGGCTCAGAGTAGTCCCAGCTCCTATGAGAGCCACAATTATTAGGATTTTAATAAATTGTTTTCAAAAGTTTTCATTATTCTTTTTCAAATAATAGCTTTATTGAGATATAAATCATAAAGCATACAATGCAGTAAATGGCCTTTAGTATATTAACAGATTTGTGCAACCATCACCACCATCCATTTTAGAACATTTTTATCACCACAGGAAGAAACCCTGTGCTCCCTCAGCTATCACTCCAGCTCCCCATCCCATCCCAGCCCTGGGCAACCACTGACCTGCTTTCTATATCTACATATTTGCCCATTCTCGTGTATTTTATGGAAGTGGAATCAGACACTATGTGGCCTTTGCGCCTGGCTTCTTTTTTTTTAATATATATATATATATATATATATATATATATATATATATATATATATATATATATTTTTTTTTTTTTTTTTATTGCTTTTTTACTGAGAGGAAGGGAGAGGGAGAGAGAGTCAGAAACACCGATGAGAGAGAGACATTAATCGGCTGCCTCCTGCACACTCCCTACTGGGGATGTGCCCACAACCAAGGTACATGCCCTTGACCGGAATTGAACCTGGGACCCTTGAGTCCACAGGCCGACGCTCTATCCACTGAGCCAAACTGGCCAGGGCACGCCTGGCTTCTTCCACTTAGCATAATGGCCTGAAGGTTCAGCCACTTTGTAGCATGTATTAGTACTTCATATTTATTGCTGAGTGGTTTTTCATTGTAAGGATATAGACCACATTTGTTTGTCTATTCATCCCTTTATAGACACTTGCGCTGCTTTCACCTTTTAGCCATGTGACTAATTCTGCTTGAACAAGGGTGCACAAGTATCTTTTTGAGTTCTTGCTTTCAATTCCTTTGGGCACACACCTAGGAGGAGAGTTGCTGAGTCATTTGGTAATTCTATTTTTAACTTTCTGAGGAGCCACCAAAAAGCAGCTAGCCATTTCCCACAGCAGCTACACCATTTCACATTTGCCATCATCAATGCTTGAGAGTCACAATTTTTCTACTTTCTCCATATCCTCCAGCAATACTTGTTATGATGGCTTACGATTATAGTACCCTCTGGTGGCCAAGGCATAATCCTTTCTTGATGATTTTTTGGGTAAGAAATAATTGGCTTCTTGCTGTCCTCCTCCTCTCTCCTGTGTGAAACAAGTCAGGGGAGAGCTGGCACCACACCAGCACTCTAACTGCCTCGAGGGTCACCACCCCTGTGTGGGTGGTCCTGGCCTCTGTTTCTCCTTCACCTGCTGGATTCCAGGAGCACCTGCCCACAGGGAAACACAAATGCCACCATGGAGCTCTCTGATGCTCTCAGTGTCCAACAGCCATGTGTGGGGAGCGAGAGAATAAAAGTAAACGGTGACGTTTTCTTTCCCGTGCTCTCTTTGGGTTCCGGGGCATGGGGTGTGCCTGTGTTCCCAGAAGCTCTGAGGACATCATAGCCTGGCCTTCCAGAAGGAGCTGAGGTGCTGGACGTCCACGAGAGGCAGGATGAGCGGTAGGGAGAGAGGCAGGACTCCCGCCTGTTTTCTCTCAAAGCTACGCCGCCTCTCCTTTTATAAGATCCACTAGCATTGCTTCATGATTAGAGCCGGAGGCCTACATGTCTTATTTTATGCGCAACTCAGGAGGAATAGTAACGAAATAGAAGTAAATCACGCATGGCTCACCTGATGTCTGAGGTGGATTTGCATTCCATGCAAGTGTGTGGCGTGTTGGGTGCTCGGTTGGGTGTTCACACATCCCTGTTCAGTGGTCAGGATGCTGAGACTGCTGCCTCCATTTGTCTCCCTGCAGGTATCAGTCGCTCAACCTAACGCACGTTCCTGAACACAGCGCACCCATCTATGAATTCCGGTGACAGTGGTTCAGAACAGCAACCAAATAAAACTGAACTTGGCAAAAAAGAACTTTGCCAAGAAAATTGTGTGCTTGCTGGAACCAGGAGAACATGTGCCCGTTTCTTCATGGGCGATACGTCAGACAGCATGGATGTCAGCCCACGGGGCAGGCCGGCCGCAGGCAGGGGTTGGCTCCATTCTCCTCCCTCTCTGTGGCAGTTTGCTCTTAACCTGTTCTTAAGCTACCTTATATGCACTTTCCTTCCTGCACAGCTAACTTCTGTGTCACTGAAATGCCCATCTTCTCTCCATCCCTGCCTCCAGCCGAGTAGAAGGTCAGCCCGGTCACCCTCAGTCTTGGTGCTCAGTGGTCCTCACCAAGACCCCGCCCCCAGTGGCTCAGTCTGGGTTGCCAAGAGCCCAGCACGAGGTGCTGCCTGAGCTCCGAGCAGGGAGGGGGCAAGCTGCAGCGGCGTCCGCCAGAGCAACGCGCCTGAGTCCCCTGGCGCTGCCCAGCCGCGTGAGGGCCACACCAAGCTGGTCGTAGCTGGCAGGCACTCTGGGCCTGCGTCAGGGGTCACTCAGTGTAAGGCTTCCAGGTCCGTGGCAGGAACAGAGGCCAGTCCTGCTTACTCAGCACATTTGCTCCAAACTTTTGAACTTGAGGGCAATACTAAACTTTTTTAAAAAGTTTTTTTTATTGCAAAATTATTTTTATGATCCCTTTAACAAGGACCTTATGGTAAAGGCACAATTATTCAGAATTACATTTTATTGTTTTCACATTGAAAACAGCAAATGTTGACTTAGTAATTTTTATACCTATATCTATATGTAAATGTATATTTAATCAACCAGCAGTTTGAAACTGGTTGTCCTGGTACAAAAGTTTTGCAGCATTGCGTAAAGTATAATGCTAAATGTGAGGACTGTTTGGGGGGCCAGTTTAGCATTTGTAGCTCCTCCTTTTGCTACTCGGAACAGCAGTGCTTCATGGTGATCTCTCTCATCCACAGAAGGGCCTCATTCTCCTAACAGCGACTGAAATGTTGGGACGGGGAGGGGCAGGGACATGAACATGCTCAAGTAACTCGAGGCTCACGTGCCAAAGTAAGTGTGTGTGTGTGTGTGTGTATGTGTGTGTGTGTGTTTTGTTTCATGTTTTAAAAGCTCAATAGGTTGGCATCAGTTGCAGCCACAGCTGTGGGCAGGGCTTTGGGGGGATTGGCACCTTCCAGTGGTTTACAAGACTCAGAGTGCAAGAGCGCAGGCCCCCACTGCGCACTGTGGGAGGAGCAGAGCATGCTGCCAGGCGCACATCCCCGGCCGTGAGGACTCAGGGCCCACATGAATGCTGGGAGTCTTACTCAAGAGCAACTTTCCTTTTCATGACATATGGACTACTAGTTACTGAGATGCATGTCAGGGGAAGCCTTCGGGGAGAAGTGTGTGGGCAGCAGCAGCCTGGGGTGCCTGGGATGTACAGTCCTAGGCTTTGTGCAGAGGCGTGACCAACCCATCCAGTCAGGCTAGGGCTATGGAGCCCTAAAAAGTTGCCTCAGTGACTTCAGTGGAGAAATGAATTGTGTCCATTCTCAGAGATGAATTAGAAATGTTTTCTTGATTTTAAAACTCCAAATATGTGGGTCTGGGTCAAACCCAGCTGATGGACAGTGATGAGGCCTCAGTTTAGCTGGCCAGCGTCCCTGAGTGTGAAGGAGGGACAGGCGCCTTCCCACGTCACCTCCGCTCTCCCCACAGCATGCTCCGAAGCATCACCTGCGTTTGCAAGCTCCTTGAAGGATACAGGCCTCACGCAGGGCACTGGGAGGTGAGGCCACCCTGCAGCTGTCAGGGCTTCTGCGTGGCTCTGAGAGGTCCGGGCGTTGGTGGGTGGGTTGCATAGCCAGGGAAGGACATTTGCAAACATCGATGGTACGCAGCTAGCCAGATGGGTTCTATGTAGGATTTCTTTCTTCCTTTTTTAGCCACGTAATGAAGTGCACCGGCTGTATTGGGGAAATGAAGAAGTGATACCTTTCTTAGATCTTTCGGGCACATCTGTGATGAAGATTTGTCCGCGTAAAACCTGCCCATTGAGGACAAGGAAGGGATTGTTTCCTGCCTCCTCCCAGTAACCCCTGTGCCACCCGCATGGACTCCTTTCCTCTTGCTCATTCCCGAAAGCACTCTGGGGTTCCTCCCCATCTGCAGCTGCTCTTTCTGGAGCCTTCTCAGTGGTTCCGTGCCTCTGGTATGATGTGCAATATTTTTGTTGACGCTTGTATTCGTCATTCAGGAGTGAGTGCAGATTCCCTACATCTTCCTCTGCCCCAAGCAAGCCTGCGAGAGGCTTTCATTGCACTGCTCAGAAAGCTTCCCTCCGGTGGTCCCGGCCTGTCGCTCTGTTGTGCTGGAATTATCCTCCCACCCACCCTTCCCAGCTCCTTGGCTGCAGCCCGGAAGTACCTCGCTCTGCGGCCGGAGCAGATGTCCGTCGGGAGCGGTTCTGTTGGTAGTGTGGAATTACAAACTCCAGGGGCTTTCAATGTCATCTGCTTTCAGAAACAGGGAATGTCTAGTCTCTTTAAGGCCTTGAATTGATTTTTTCCTCATAAAATAGTCTGATAAGCTAATTTTTAAAAAGAAATGCCATTAAGTATGTTGCATTGTGTTTTAAAATAACTAATGAGTTCTGAAAAAGAAAAATATATTTCATTTTGAGTTAATGTTTTTAAAAATTAGATGTGAATGGGTGCAAAGTACGAATATTTTGTCTTTTTAGGGAGGATGTGTGGAAAAGGTTTGAGGGTTTGGGATGGGAGAAGTATTTTGCAGAGCTATCAATGTCCAAATAATTTTTTTTTAATAATAAAGGTATTTAAGCAGTGAGTCTGTCTTATTTCTAAATCAAAACCGTTTTGTTAAAGACACCAGTCCTCTTTCTGGGCCTGTGTCTCTGGAGGTTTCTGGGCCAGCGAAGACCGCAGACGCTGAGGGCTGCAAGGGCTGGGCCACCTGGGGCTCTGACGCAGCGCCTGCTTCCTCCTCGTGCGGGGCCAGGCGCTCAGCATTCTCTTGCAGCTCCGTCTTGTTAATTTCTGTGCTTTCTTGCATGTGTGCAGGATTGGTACTTCTATTTAACACAGAGAAGAGGCAAACGGAGCTATTGGTTCACCAGCTGCTCCGCAGCCTGGCATGCACTGTGGATGGGGGCAGGCTGGGGCCACCTCCCCTCAGGCCTGCCCCTCTGAGGGAATGCCCAGAGCTCCTGGGCTCCCGAAAGGCCGCTCCTGAAGCCAGGTGTGGGTGGCAAGTTCTGGCCCTTGACCTCTCGGCAACCTGTTCCGCTTGACTGACTAACAGACCATGCTGATGAATGCGGACCCCTTGGGCCTCCTTGCTCGAGTGCTGGGTCTCAGGTACCACCCCCCAGGCAGCGTCAAGACAGGATGGAAACATCATCGGAGCTTCTGAGGAAATGTTTATAGTGTTGAAAGGGTTTAAATTTTAAGCAGATGAAATCCTAAGAGAATTTTAATATCAGGGTGAAACTCCCTTATATATAAAATATCATCTGATCTCATGCTGTTTGGACAATAATAATAAACTCTTTTCTTCCCAAGATGTGGTGTCGAGAAAGGAGCAGACCTCACAACGCTGGACTCTTAGTTGGAGACACAATTTATCAGTTGTTTTGCAGAGTGAAAAAGCCATGGGACGCCTGGGTCCTCCCAGCCCGCCTCAGTCTGAGCGTGGCCTGCGCATCAGCTGAAGGCTGCACCGTGGTGGATGCACCGGGGCGGGAGGTGGAAGGAGCAGCCTCTCCCTGGGTTCGCGTTGTTGAGCAGCCAGTGCTTTTCCTAAAAGCACTTTATAAATATAAAAATGCTCCCCCGTGTAAAATGCAGTTCTTGCTGGAGAATGCTGAGGCTTGCTGCCTGCAGTGTGCCACTCTAGGCACTGGGATGATGCGCCACGGCCTCCTCCAGTCCGGAATAGATTGGAAATTGGCATTTTCTGATCCCAAAGCTAACCCCTCTTTCATATCTTAGTTCTTAGATCCCCAATTTTTAAACTTTGGCTTGCTTTGCTTTTAAGCCATCCATAGGAACAGTAGAAAATGTGTAGAGTTGGTCATTGTGAAACCAAATGCAAGACAGAACAAAGGGGAAATGATAAACATCGCCTTCCTCGTTGCCTTAGACCCACAGCTGGCTTTGACATGGGAAAAGGGCCTGGAAATTAGATTGCAATTGAGAAGCTTTTTCCTCCAGATTTTCCTTCCAAAACATCTGAAGATTGAAGTTTCCCGTTTGTATACAACAGGAAAATCACGGAAGGCTTTTCATTTGTAGAGAAGCATTTGCCGAAGTTCAGGTTTATTTTTTTCCCCTCTGATTTTTGGGCTTGCCTCACCATTCACTGCATTAGTCATTGTTTCTCTGCATAATTGCTCAACAGCCCCGCCCTCCACACCTCCTCTAACTGCCACTGACTGGAGGGGAGCTTCTGAAATTTGGCTGCACATTGGAGCCACCTGGGAGCTTATGAAAACTCTGAAGCTTGGCAGCTCCCCAGACGAGTTCGATCTCGATCTCCGAGGGCCTTCAAGATCCCAGGTGACACAATGTGCAGGAAGTACGAGTGGTTGAGCGAGCCCCCACCCACCCCCCCACCTCCCACCCCTGCCAGAATAAGAAGGCTTTCAGGCTGGGATGCTGGTTCACTGAGTGTGGTTCCCACAGGGCAGAGGCAGTGCAGGGTTTCAATATCATGATGTCAAAATAGCAAAATACCAGCCTTGGTTCTTGGTTAGTGTGCAGATGGAGCCAGTAAAAACCCACCCCACGCGGAACTTCAAGCCCTTGGGAAGTAAGAAGGGACAATGCTATCCTCACCGTGTCAGTGCTCATGTTCACCAGGACTTTCCTTTTATTTATCAAATATTGTGAGCACTTACTGTGTGCTGGGGATGCAAATGTGCACACCTGATGAGGGATCCTAAGAACGGCCTGTGTTCTTGCTGGGGTGGGGTGTAAGGCAGCCATCATAAAGAATACACCTAATGTTAGATGTTATGTTAAGTGGTAAGCATTGCGGGGAAGGAAAGAGCAGAGCCAGGGGTTTGAGTTCCAGATGTGGCAGGCTCTGGGTTGCAATTGTTTAAAAAATGGTCAGGCTGAGCCTCGTCGAGCAGGTGACATTTGAGCAAAGACCTGGAAGTAGTGGCGTGAGCCAGCTGTGCTAGAGGAAAAGCAAGGAGGTGAGTCGTAGGAAGGAGGATAAAGGTGACAACATTCTTAGGGGGTGGAGGGGTGGGAGAGTCAGACCCTCTGGGACCTGCTGGTCCTTGTCATCAGGACTGTGGCTTTCACTCAGAGCGAGAGGAGTCATCAGAGGGTGCGAGCAGAGGAGGGGCAGCGTCATGTTTTGGTTTCTAAAGGGTCTGAAAGGGACCAAGCGAGCAAGCAGGGAGACCAGTGAGGAGGCTGCTGCGAAGTCCAAGGAGTGGCAGAGAAGGAACAGAGAAAGGAGTGGGGTGTCTACGTGTTTTGAAGGCAGAGTCAAAAGGCGTTGCTGGCGGGCTGGGTGTGAAGTGCAACCACACAGCAGTCCGGGGGGGTTCCGGCCGAGACTTTCGGCCTCAGCAGCTAGAGGGTGGAGTGCCCGCTGTGTTTGTTAAGGTTACCATCTCATTTTTTAATTTTAATTTATGGAGGCGACTAAACGAAGACATGGCTTGGCCAATGCCACTGAAGAAGATTGTATTTCCCAAGAGGAGGGGCATGCCTTGCCGGCTGGGGCACGAGGTTTGGGCCAGGAGGCAAAAGGAGCAAGAGGAAGCGAGACCAGAGCCAGTGGGATGTCAGTCCCGGGCAGGGCGAACAGCTCAGGAATGGCTAGTTTAAATCATGCCAGTGGGCGCAGGGCATGAGGCTATCCCAGTTGTCTGGCAGGGGAGGGAAATGCTGATGTGGCACTGAGAGCTGGGTCAGGAGGTGGCAGGGGTGTGGTCTCTGGATGGGTTGTTTGCATGTGAAAGGCATAAGGAGTGGGAGCCTGAGCTCTAAGAATTGGCTAGACCTGGGAGGGGCGGTGTCTTCCCAGTCAGCCAGGCCACCAAGGCCAGAGTGTCAAGAATACGGAAAGTAAGAAAATATAGCTAAAATTATTAGCCCTGCCCTAGCTGGTTTGGCTCAGTGGATAGAGCGTCGGCCTGCGGACTGAAGGGTCCTGGGTTCCATTCTGGTCAGGGCACATGCCCGGGTTGCAGGCTCGATCCCCAGTGGGGGGCATGCAGGAGGCAGCCGATCAGTGATTTTCTCTCATCATTGATGATTCTCTCTCTATCCCTTTCCCTTCCTCTCTGAAATCAATAAAAATATATATATTTTTAAAAGACATAAGTGTCTAAAGTAATTAGCCCTGCCAGGCTGGCATGGCTCAGTGGTTGAGCATACTAGTAGATCCATGAACCAGGAGGTCATGGTTCAACTTCCAGTCAGGGCACATGCCTGGGTTGTGGGCTTGATCCCCAGTAGGGGGCATGCAGGAGGCAGCTGATCAATGATTCTCTCTCATCATTGATGTTTCTATCCCTCTTTTCCTCTCCCTTCCTCTCTCTGAAATCAATAAAAACATATTTAAAAAAAATAATAACAATTGGCTCTATGATGAATGGATGCTGAATAGATAAATCCAGAATCTAAGAAAACACAGAATAGTTACATATACCAGCTGCTAGAAAGACATACCCTTAACCCCCCAGTGGCTTGACCTATGGAAGTGTATTGCTCATTTAAATCAAGTACAGTTGGCACAAGTTGGGTTGGGGCTCTGCTCCATCAGTCATCAGGGACCCAGCTGGTAGGAGCTGTGCCGTCTTTATTTAATCTGTGCCTTCCGGGATTGCCCTGGGCGGGTGGAGGATCGAGTGATGGGTTTCTGTGGGCCAGGTCTGGAAGGGGTGACATTGCTTCTGCCCATTCACATGTCCACACCCAGCTGCTGGGTACCCAGAGGACAGGGAAAGCGATTTGGGGAACCACTCATCTGGGGCAACAGCTGTGGATGGCACAGGTCTGAGGGAATAGCAAGGCATGTTAAGTTTGAGATAAATACACAGTAGACTCCCAAGTGGTGATGGGTGGTATATGGACCTGAAATTCAGGGAAAGATCGGGACTGGAGATACAGAGTTGACAACTGTCAGCATCCAGATGGGTCTTTAAAACCACGAGGTAGGCCCTGACCGGTGTGGCTCAGTGGATAGAGCGTCGGCCCTCAGACTGAAGGGTCCCGGGTTCGATTCTGATCAAGGGCAAATACCTTGGTTGCGGGCTCGATCCCCAGTAGGGGGCGTGCAAGAGGCAGCTGCTTGGGGTTTCTCTCTCATTGATGTTTCTGACTCTCTATCCCTCTCCCTTCCTCTCTGTAAAATAAAAATCAATAAAAATCTATTAAAAAAACAAACAAACCACGAGATAGAATGAGATCACCAAGGTGAGGGTAGGTGGAGGGGCCTGGCCCTCCAACATGAGCAACTCCTGGACAGGAGGAGGAATCAGCAATGGAGACAGAAAGAACAGTTAATGAGGTCAGAGGTGGGCGAGCGAGCTGGTGTCCTGAGAGCCATGTGGTGCCAGTGACTTTAGGGGAAGGAAGGGTATGTCAGTGACGCGGAGGTTGACCATGGCACAACTATGTGAAGTCACCTCTGACCTTGCCGAGAGCAGCTCCCATAGAATGGGAGGGCAGAGGGGGGTCATAGCAGGGCTAGGAGAGAAGGGAGGAGAACAGAGACGAAACAGGCAGCTGGCAGGTTTTGCTGTAGGAAAAGCAAATAAACAGGAAATCACTGAGAGGGAAAGTAGTCACAAGGTTTTGGAGGGTTTTAAAGGCAAATTATTTTATACTATCATATGTGACAAGGTTTTTTACTGAGGTAAAATATAATATAAAACTTACCACCTTAATCATTTTAAAGTGGCAATTCAGTGGCATTAAGTACATTCACAGTGTTGTGCCGCTATCATCACCATCCATCTCCAGAACTTTCTCATCATGCCAACCAGGAAATTCTGTCCCCATTGAACACTAACTCCTCTCTCCCCTCCGCAGCCCCTGATAACCTGTCTCTGTGCGTTTGATGGCTCTGGGTACATCATATAAATGGAATTGTACAGTATTTGCCCTTTTGTGACTTCACTTAGCCTGTGTCAGAATTTTTTAAAAAAATATATATTTTTTTTATTGATTTCAGAGAGGAAGAAAGAGGGAGAAATAGAAACATCAATGATGAGAGAGAATCATTGATCGGCTGCCTCCTGCATGCCCCCTACTGGGGATCGAGCCCGCAACCTGGGCATGTGCCCTTGGCCAGGATCAAACCTGGAACTCTACAGTCCACAGGCCAATGCTCTATCCACTGAGCCAAACTGGTTAGGGCTGTGTCAGAATTTTCTTCCTTTTTAAAGCAGATAATATTCCACTGAATGTACATATCATGTTGTCATCCATTCATCAATCAGCCACTTGGGTTGCTCCTATGTGTTGGCTCTTGTGAATATGCTGCTATGAACATGGTGTACAAATATCTCTTTGAAACCCTGCTTTCATTTCTTCTGGGTTTATACCCAAAAGTGGAATTGCTGAGCCATATGTTAATTCTAGCTTTAATTTTTTGAGGAACCTGCATACTATTTTTTTACAGTGGCTGCACCATTTTCCATTCCCACCAGCAGTGCAATTTCACCAGAACTTTTGTTTTTTTTAAATAATAGCCATCCTGCCCTACCCGGTTTGGCTCAGTGGATAGAATGTCAACCTGCAGACTAAAGGGTCCCGGGTTCGATTCCGGTCAAGGGCACATGCCCAGGTTGCAGGCTCCATCCCCAGTGGGGTCATGCAGGAGGCAGCTGATCAATGATTCTCTCTCATCATTGATGTTTCTCTCTCTCTCTCTCTCTCTCCCTCTCCCTTTCTCTTGGAAACTAATAAAACTATATTTTAAAATAAAGTAATAGCCATCCTAATGGATATAAAGTGATGTCTCATTGTAGTTTGGATTTGCATATCCCTAATTAGTGATGCTGAGCGCCTCTTCATGGGCTTATTCTCCACTTGTATGTCTTTGGGGAAACATCTATTTAAGTCCTTCGCACATTTTAAAAATTGTGTTGTTTTTTTGACTTTTAGGTCTTCATATATTCTGGATATTAACCCCTTGTCAGATATATGATTTACAAATATTTTCTCCCATTCCATGGGTTGCCTTTCCACTATGTTGATAATACAGTAGCCCCACCCCCTTATCCACGGGGATACATTTCAAGACCCACAGTGGCTGCCTGAAACCTCTGATGGTGCCACTTTCCCTACACATACACACCTTTCCACCTGGAGGAAGCACTGACGGCTTCTCTGTGGAAGATCTGAGTGGCAGCATCGCTACTCTTGCTCTTTGGGGCCATTACTAAGTAAAGTAAGGGTGACCTGAACACAACCCTGCAACACCACAACAGTCTACCCGGGAACTGAGACGGCTACGTGACTAACGGGCAGGTGTGCGGCATGGAGACGATTCATGTCCCAGAGGGAGAGTGGGACAGGGCCGGATTTCATCACACTGCTCAGAATGGCACACAATCTACAACTCGGGAATTGCTTATTTCTGGAATTTTCCATTTAATATGCATTTTCGGACTGAGATGATCCGAGGTAACTGAAACCACAGGTACGACGGTACTGCTGCAACTTCCGATGCCCCGATCAAATGCAGCCTCTCCGGAAGTCTGTGCACTCCCCCTCGGGCTCCTTGGGCAGCATGAAGACAAGGCTCATAGCTGGCTTCCAGAGTTCGGGATTGGAGGACCCAGGCCCTCTAAGCAGGAAAGGCCAGGTGACTGAGAAAGCTCGATATGCTGGTACCCCCCTAACTCTTGAAGCAGGATGGCCCCACGTTACTTGTGAAGCCCTGGAGACTGCTCCTGAGTCAGATACAACAGCAGAGAGGGCAGAACCTGCGAAGGTGAGTCATATGCCTCAAACAAAAACCGGAAGCGAACACACTTCTGTGGACACAAGTGTGGCAATAAGTGAAGCTCGGGAATCCAAGTCACGTACAATTTGGTGGCAGAGAGGAGTTAGAGATCCACTTCTGGGCCAGGGCTCTTATAGGCCTCCACACGGCATGTACCTCCCTAGTTCCCAAAGCACTTTCCTATTATCTTTAAACCTTATAGAAACCTTATATGTAAACATTCCTATCCAGCCTCGACCAAGTTACCTTAGGGACCACTGGACTTGGAATTGAAAACTCTTGCTTTGAATTTCAGCCCCCTGATTGAATGTGTGGAGAGAGGGAGAGAAGAAGGGAGAAAGGGAGGGAGGTAGAGCGTTAGATAGAGAGAGAGGGAGAGACAACTCTCTGGCATCTTTTATAAGGGTACTGATCCCATTATGAGAACCCAACCACACTAAGTACCCCCATCTTGGACTTTCAACCTCCAAAACTGAGAAATTTTCTGTTGTTTAAGCCACCCAACAAGTGGTATTTTGTTATGTTTGCCTGAGCAAACCCCTAAATACCACAGCATGCATCTGCTAATAATAAAAATTCTCCTACATCATCACACCAGGAAAATTAGCAGTTACTCCATAATATCCAATATCCTATCCAAAGTTAAAGTTCCCCCAACTGTCCCAAGAATGTCTTTTTATAGCTGCTTTTAAAATTTTCAACCAGAATCTAGGCACACCCCCACCGCTGCCAATTGGGGCCAGCGAGCTGGGGGCAGCTCCTGCATTGTGTCTGCCCCCTGGTGGTCAGTGCATGTCATAGCAACAGGTCTTCCCCAGTTCAGTCAATTTGCATATTAGGCTTTTATTATTAGGCTATTT
Organism: Ia io; assembly: GCA_025583905.1. Classification (NCBI taxonomy): domain Eukaryota; kingdom Metazoa; phylum Chordata; class Mammalia; order Chiroptera; family Vespertilionidae; genus Ia; species Ia io. Next base: position 50,497,657 of record JAJQQW010000020.1, on the reverse strand, counting down.
TAATCTAGAACAGTCCCCTTTCCCTTTCCCTGGTCATTTATAATTTTGAAGATCTCAGGCCACTTGTTTTAGAAAATGTACCACTTTCTAGATTTGTCTTATGTCTCCTTGTTTCTAAATTCAAATACAATGTTTTTTTTTTTTGCAAGAATTCCACTTAGGAAATGTTGTCTACTTCATACTGCATCATGTCAGGAGGTATCTGATGGTAGAGAGGAAGGCTAAGGTGGAGCACTTGGTGAATGTGGTAAGGGGGACCCACTTTTAACCTCGACATAGAATAAGAGCTCAGCTTCTTTTCTTTACGTCCGATTAGAGTTCATCCCCGAAGATTCCCTCTGTCTCCCATGCCCGACCCCTGCCCACCTTAGCCCTGGTCCAGTGTCGCATGCCCGTCCCTGCCCGCCTAGCGGGGTCCCAGACATCCCAGCGGGCCCCCAGCCCAGAGGGCGGAACCAATCGTGTCGGGCACTCCGCTCCACATCGCCCGCCCGGACTCGGAATAGCCGAGCGCCGGCGCCGGAGGACGCTGTAATCCGTAGGCTTCCGGGCACACGCTGCGCGGCCGCCACGGGCCGGGGTTCTGGAACCGCCGCCGAGTCTGGGCGCTCTGAGCAGAGCGCGGCCATGGGGATCCTGGAGAAGATATCTGAGATCGAGAAGGAGATCGCTCGGACGCAGAAGAACAAGGGTGAGCGTGGCCGCCGGGGCCCTCCGCCTCCGTTTGCCTGTCTGTGAGATGGGGAACCGCCAGCGCAGCGCTGGGCCGGCCGACGCCGCGGAGAAGCGCCCGTCGGTGCCGAGGCCGGCAGGGCCGGGCGGGATCGGGCCCCACGCCCGGCTGACTGCAAACGACCCCGAGAGAGCTGATCAGTGCCAGGCCAGGTGGTGACAGAGTAAGACTGAGTGGAGAAACCCCAGCCCACAGCGCAAGCATCTGACCCAGAGAGAGGCAGGGCCGGGCTTGGAACCCCGGCTTCCTCGTGGCCGGGCTCGGGGCGTTGGCGCTCTCCCCGTTTGTGCTGGGAAGTCTGGGAGGAGACCTCTCAAAGGTAAACTCACCCGGCAGCCGGAGACCCTGGGTGGAGCAGAGGAGGCGGTCTGGACTCCGGAATCGGGCGGACCTGGCTTTGAACTCTGGCTCCACCCCTTACCTGCTGTGAAACCTTGGAAAGTCACTTCACCTCTTTTAGCCTCAAGGTCCTCATCTGCTCCCGGAGAGAATAACCCTCCCCACATGTTCGCTCGCAGCTGAGTTACACTAGGTAGCGTGTGCAGAGCACTAGGCACATGGCGAGCACCCAGTATTGAAAGTAAACCTTCCAACGTGGTGAAAGCACATAATGAAGCATCACATCTGGGCTTCAGATTGTAAGGGCGGGCGGAGCTCAGAGGTGAGAAGACAAGAATGGTGACACCTAGACGGCTTCCAGGAGGAGGTGGGACTAGAGCTGGTGGAGGGAAGGGTATTCCAGGTGGGGGGCAAAGGCAAGGGAGTCTCTGAGCACGCTGTATTCATGGGACAGTGAGAACAGTCTATATCAGAAGGAGGGTCTGGAATCAGTGGGGGATACGATTGGTCAAGGTGGGAAAGCCCAGTGCCCAGCCAGACCTGCTGTGGGGTTGCAGGAGCAAGAAGCAAGGAATGCGGGGTGGCTGATCTCTCCTCCGTGGCTCCATTTAGTTCTGAAGACTAAGGAGTTGGGAGGCGTCTATCATGTGTTCATTCTGTAAATCTTTACTGAGCCCTTGCTGTGTGGCATCCCTGCCCTCGTGGAGCTGACCTTCCAGTGGACAGTCTGTACAACAGTAACTAAACAGACAAGATAATTTCAGCAATAAATTCTGTGAAGACAAACCAGAGTGTTAGGGGTGAGGACTGATCAGAAAAGACCACCACGAGGAGGGAACATTTGAACTGAGACCAGCATTTTTGCATGCAGAGGTAACAGTTGGTGCAAAGGCCGCAAGGCAGGAAACTTGGTGTGTTTAAGGATCGAAAGATCTGGGCCTGGAGTGCAGTGATGGGAAAGGAGAGGGCCGATCATGTAGCACCGTGTAGGTCCTGGGCCAAGTCTGACTTGTGTTCTGAGGGCAGTGGGAGCTAGTGGAGGGTGTGAAGCAGGAGAGATGTAGTCTGATCTCTGTTTTTAAAAGTTCCCTCTCTGGTTCCCCAGTGGAGTATCATCTACTGGACACAAAGGAGCAGGGAGGCTTAGGGGAGGCGAGAGATGCTCCCGCTTTAGCAGTGGTGAAGGACAGTGGAGGTGATTAAGATCTAGTCCTTCCTTTCAGGGATGCTCAGAATCTGATGAGCTGGGATGACAGGAAGGACCATGTCAACCTGACTACTGCTGAACCCATTCTTGACCGTTTCTCACTGCCACCAGTTCACTCATTTGCTTAGTAAAACATTTCCTGAGCGCTTGCCCTGTACATACCCTGTGCGAGAAGCTGAGGATACAACTTCGGCAGTCCCAGTCCCTACCCTGTTAGAGGGGGGGAACTCAAGAAGCAAGACAGTTTTAAGTAGTGATAAGAGCCATGCAGACAATAATCAGGACCGAGGCAGAGGGACTAGAGAGAGGTGGGGTTACTGTAGATAGTAATAATCACCAACTTTTATTGGGTGCTTACTATGTGCTAGACATGTTCTTAGTGCTTTCTTTAAGCCTTATAGAAATCCAGGGAAGTAGTTATTGTTAACATCCCTATTTTGCAGGTTAAGAAACTAATGCACAAGAAGATTAAGTAATTTACCCAAAGCAAAATGACCAGTGACAGCAGGGTGGACCTCTGGATGACACTGTCCCCCAAGACTGGTAGGGGAGACTTCCTTGAAGAGGTGACATTTGAGTTGAGCCTTGAATGTTGAGAAGGAGTAAGCCCTGCGAAGATAAAGTTTAAATGGAAGGAATAGCAAATGCAAAGGTCCAGAGGCAGGAATGGGGTCAGCATATGCTGAGAAAGCCGTGGCTGGAATGTAGTAAATAAAAGCGGAGTGGTAAGAGATGTTGAAGTAGCCGGGGACCAGGTCACCTAGGGCCCTACTTCTTAATGTCAGTCCCAGCCTCCGTTTATAACAAAGACTTTGTAATACCCTCTTTACTGTTCTGAAATGTGATTCCCCATCAATAGTATAACTTTCGTACACAAAGAATTTAAAAAATAGCAATATAATACCCTAATAGTAGTATAAGGAGGGGAAAAGGAAAGTAATTTATAATAAAAATACTGTGTATTTCAATATGCAAATGTTGGGCCACAGCCAAGTTATAATGAAGTGATAATGAAGCTTGTACCTCTGGGTGGAATGGGGGTGTGGCCGACACAATGCTGGCAGTGCAGGTATATTGTGTTAGTGCCTCCCTGCAAGGGATTTCACTGTTGGTGGCATAGAATCCCAAGATGGTGAGCAAACAAAACATGCTCTAGTCTTCCCTGAACACGAACAGGAGTTGCATTCCGGGAAATTTCAGCGTTTATTCACACTGCAGAAAATCCCTCTGTGTGTGTGTGTGTGTGTGTGTGTGTGTGTGTGTGTGAGTGAAGCAGTTAGATTTCAGGCTCCTGTGACCCTAACCATGTTTTCTCTTTGGATGTCTTTGGGACATGAAAAGTCATGTGGGACACAGGTCAACTCTTGACTGTGCTAGACTGACTCACACCTGGTAGGGCAGTTGGCTTCACATCAGAATGACAATGGAAAACATCCCTAGGAATTTCTAGAAAACTCTCAGGGTGTGTTGCTGGATCCACTGAGAACCACTGACATGGGGTCTCGAGGCCTCTATAAGGAGACTCACTTTTATTATAAACTAGAGGCCCGGTGCATGACATTCACGCACGGGGGGCCCTCAACCCGGCCTGCGCCCTCTCGCAGTCTGGGACCCCCAAGGGGTCCTTAATGCTGCCGTGGAGGTGGGAGAGGCTCCCACCACCGCTGCTGCACTTGTTAGAAATAAGGCGAGCCCCCCAAGTCAGGGGTCCTGGTAGAACACAAAACATACTCAGGAGCTAGGCAGCAAGGCAAAACATCTTTACTTATATGTAGAAGGGTGCGCACACATGGCCTGGAAGCATGTGCACACCGAGCAGTCTGCTCGGCTTTGTAACCCCTGACGCACGTGACCTATCCCTTACTCTTGATTGGAACTCAGGCGCAGTCTTTTGCAATTGACTAATTCAAAGGGAGGGGTTGGCCTTTGCTGTTCCAAGATGGCAGCCTCCAGGGGAGCTGCAAGCCATGTGGCCAACATGGCAGCTGCCGAGTCATGCAGTCCAAAATGGCGGCTGTCTAAACTGTTCTTTGACAGAAAAGATGACTTGTTCATTCTCACGCACTCACCAGCCGTGAGCCCAGCTTCTGGTTGAGCATCTGCCCCCTGGTGGTCAGTGCGCGTTGTAGCGATCGGTTGTTCCGCTGTTTGGTCGATTTGCATATTAGGGTTTTATTATGTAAGACTAGTGGCCTGGTGAATGGATTCTTGCACATTGAAAGGAAATTAATTCATTAGAAGATATATTTTAATATCGCTATTCGCCCTTTATAATAGAAGTGTCAACCAAATACATGATCGACAATGACAGATTGAAACACTTGTGTGCGATTGGCGCCAGCGAGAGCTTTATATGTATCGCATATGTGTGAGTCAACTTAGCCTTCTATAGATATAGAATAAACTTGCTTAATTAGACCTGCTTTCTGATGTAGCTAAACTTTTTCCAGCCCAGTGAAGCACCCCAACTTCTCTTTCAGGTAATTGTCAGCAACACAGCAGTAAATATCAACACGAGCAGATTATTATTGTAGATCATGCAGGGAGAACAAAGGGTAAAATACTTAACTGCAGCAGTGTTTGACTATATTCTGTACAGTGAGAAAACCTGAAGTCATTTTCAAGGTCCACCGTTTCTTCTTTTCAGTCGGGTCAAGTTTCTAAACGTTCTAAATCTCCATTTTCTGGCTAATGAAAAGAAAATAGGATTCCCCTGGGTCTCCTATGTACCTGCTCCAGGACTTCTGTGAGGATCAAATGAGATGAGGCACGGGAAAATGCTTCACAGGCATTTGGTCAAATTGTGAAATGTTTGCACCTGGCTATAAAGCAAGTTGTATTCCTGGGCTAAAGAAATTTTAAGAAGGCTAGTTGCTAGGGAAAAGAAGCTGGGCATTGCTATGTGACTTCATTACCCGGTACCCACAGCAACAGTTTCCAGGCTGGGCTGTGGGCCGCATTTTTTTTTTTTTTAATATATTTTATTGATTTTTTACAGAGAGGAAGAGAGAGGGATAGAGAGTTAGAAACATCGATGAGAGAGAAACATCAATCAGCTGCCTCTTGCACACCCCCTACTGGGGATGTGCCCGCAACCAAGGTACATGCCCTTGACCGGAATCGAACCTGAGACCCTTGAGTCCGCAGGCCGACGCTCTATCCACTGAGCCAAACCGGTTTCGGCTGTGGGCCGCATTTTGCACCATGGGGTCTTGGCAGCATCAGCTGTGATTTGGTGGGGTGTCGCTCCGGGGTGGTGGCGGGGCCTGTGTCACACTTGGAGGAAGCCGAGTGTTGGTTTGTTGGCACTGGGTCTGTGGTGCCATTTATTTTTAAATGGCCAGTGCGCATCATGACAGCTCCTGAGTTGAGTGTCTGCCCCTGGTTGTCAGTACACATCATAGCGACCAGTCGGACGGTCAGCCTTTTTATATACAGGTGAAGTGAGCAGCCAAGGTGTGCCGCGCCAGCACAGCCAAGGGTTTGGCAAGCCTGAGGGGGGCCGGTGAAGGATGAAGAAAAGACAGACAAAGAGAATAAGCTGAGTCTAGGTGGATCTTCTGTGCCTGGCTGAGACCACAGAACAGATGCAGACTGCAAGCTGATGCTTTATTTTATAGCCAGAGGTAAACAAGGTAGTGGTTACCATAGTTATCATGTTCTTATGAGTTTTACTTGTTTTGGCAGCACTTGCTGCACCTCCCACAGCCCATTAGCTGCCCAGGAAAGATCTAGGGCAGGGGTCCTCAAGATCTAGGGCAGGGGCCACATGCGGCCCGCCGAGGACATTTATCCGGCCCGCTGGGTGTTTTTGCCGCCGCTGCCTGTCCTGCTTAGCAGCCGACTTAGCAGTGTGCATAGGAATTTGTTCATAGTTTTTTTTTTTTAAACTATAGTCCGGCCCTCCAACGGTCTGAGGGACAGTGAACTGGCCCCCTATTTAAAAAGTTTGAGGACCCCTGATCTAGGGAGTGTCATAAGGTCAAGCTTAATTATGCTAAGAGGGCTGTGCCCTCTAAGCTGGGACTTGTTTGTGGCTTTGCCAACAGGTCAGTCCAAGGCTTAACCCTTATAGCCGCTCCCTACACCAAGGGGGCATTTTCAGCACAGGGATGGTGTTTTTCTCTCCTGATCTTCACATGGGTTGCCATTGGGTCTGACATTCCGGCTAGCACTCAGTGGTGTGTGAGGCCCCACCTGACTCACAGGGCTTGGATACTTTAGACACTTACCTTCTGTCTTGCTTTTTGTCCATTAGCCACCGAATATCACCTGGGCTTGCTGAAAGCAAAACTGGCCAAGTATCGGGCCCAGCTCCTGGAACCATCCAAATCGGCTTCATCCAAAGGAGAGGGCTTCGATGTCATGAAGTCGGGCGATGCCCGTGTGGCACTGATCGGATTTCCCTCTGTGGGTAAGGTCAGTGATGGTCATGGTGGGCCTTGGGGAGGAAGGCAGGTTGTCTCCTTTCAGAGTGACTGTGGCTCTTCTCCCTGTCCCTCTGGATTAGCTCCAGGGACAGAGAAGACACAGCCTCCCCCATAATCAGGCCCACCCCTGTATCATCCTAACATGGAGAACTTTCTTTCCACTTTAGCAGAAATAGCTCCATTCTGTCTCTGACTCATCCGTTGTGCACATTCATTGAGTGTGCACCGTGTGCCAGCTGCTAGAGATGCAGCAGGGAGTGAGAGAGTTCTGTCCCTGCCCACACAGACTTCCCCTCTCGGGGGAGAAAAGACAGTCAGCTAATGGCGGGTGGGGACTGTGGTCCTGCCAGTTTCTGGTTGGGATTGGGGAAGGCTGCCCTGGTGAGCAGGGATTTGAGCAGAGGCCTGAAGGTAGTGCAGAAGCTTTCAGGGCCCTGCGAAGGAACATCCCAGACAGAGGGAGCAGTGGGTGCAAAGGCCCGTAGGTGGGGGCTTGCTTGTTGTGTTTAAGGGAGCCAGGCAGCCAGGTCTAAGTGAGCAGCAGTGGGAGACAAATTACAGAGGGTGGATGACCTTGGAGGTGTCATACAACTTTGGCCTTGAGTGAAATAGGGTGAAGCAGGAGCCACTGCAGAGTTTTTTAGGTTTCTTCTGTAAGCTTCTTAGTTTAGTGTGAAAGGCTCAGCCTGGTCTGGCTCAGTGGTTGAGCGTGGGCCTAAGAACCAGGTTTGAGTTTAGTGTGAAATTCATACTTAATATTTGAGTGGGGAGTAAGGTAAACCTCATGGAAGGGTTTTGAGCAGAAAAGGGACTGAGCTGCCCCGCTTTTTAAGAGTCAAGGATTTACAAAGAAGCTGCCAAGCCAGCACAGAGTTCCTTCATGCCCCACGCCCGGCTGGAGCAGAGTTCTGTTTTCCTGCCCCGGGAGCCCGCGTTGGACTCAGTGGTCCTGTCCTCCTGGCTCTCCTTGGCTGGCCTTGATTGGATGACTGGCCATCTTGAGGAGTGCTAGTGGGATATTGCAGAACGTCTCTCTACTGGAGTTTGTCTGACCTTGTCTCATGCTTAGACTGTCACTTAGCCTTTTATATATGCAGATGGGTTTGCGGGAGGAATGTCACAGGAGTGAAGTGCCATTTTTCTCACATCATCAGTTGATGTTGACCTTGACCACCTGGTGAGGGCGAGTTTGTCAGGTTTCTCCTCTTGTGAACTCAGGCTTTTTCTCTTGTTCTCGTGTCCTCTTAGAAGGGATGGCACTACGTGCAGCTCACTAAGGGGAGGAGTTAGTTCCACCTTTTTGAGGGGGCGTAGCTACACAAATTATTCAGAGTTCATACATGAGATTTGTCTCCTCTCTCCCATTTTATTTTGTTGTATCGCAAATCAGTGAGCTGGACAAGATGCCTAATGAGCCAATTAGTTAGGAGTCATCTTTATTGCGTGCAGGTTCAGAGAAGATTACCTGTCACATTCTGAAAAAACACAGGAGGGAGTCTTTCCTTTTTATATCCTTCTAGTTCTTTGTGTAAGACAGCTTGTAACCTTGAATACATATCGTATCTAACAAACACCTGTCATATCTATACAGACAACTTGTAACTCTGAGTACATATCATATCTATATAGACACTTGTAACTTTGGATGAACAAACACTTGGCAGAATATGTGAATTAATATCAGTATCAGTGTATCAGCCCCTTTAGATGGCTAGCTTGCAAGGTCAGACAGTTAAGTTTATCTTTCCTATTATTCAAGCTAAAAACAAAGTTAATATTTTATAGAATAAGAGACCGTCTAAAAGTAACAAAGTAGTTCAAACAGCAGTTTTCCAAAGGAGGGACCAGCATGCTTCAGTTTAATCATTTATTTATATCAGTGTGGACTCATGGCAGTTGGTTGTATACTTGGGTTCTAATGTTACTCAGATTTTTCTAGCTGTTTCAGTTGGCTTTTTGACAAACTCCTGTCGTGTTTATTCAGCACTTCCATACTTCTGATACTGCAAAATGCTTCAGGCTCATCTTGTATATCCCCTCATCTCTGAACTGCTGCCTGGAACACCATGTTATGGGCATGTGATCACCAACAACCCCCCTCCCCCCACCCCGCCCCCATGGTGGTGGCCAGGCCACCCAGGCTTTTGTTGCAGCCCACGGTGCTGTGGTGAATGCTCTTTGCTCACCGCTTTGCCGCTGGAACTGGTGTTTCTGCAGGAAGCGTTCCTAGGCATAGGCACAGCAGCTCCAGCTTCAGGGTTTTTAAAGCAGCCATCAGCCTGGCCAATTATGCACCAGGGAAACTCCAGCTGACTCCATCTGGGGACCAATGGGAACGTTTTCTGAGCTTTCTGGTGTACCCACTATCCACAGTGCTGTGTCTGAGCTGGGATGTGCGTTCTGGTGCGGGTGCAGGCTGGACCAAGACCAGGCTCTGCTGCAGAATCTGCAGAAGGATTCCTTCCTGGTGCATCTAAGTGCTTTTTAGTCTTCAGGCACATACCCCAGTTGGATTTTACTGTCCTTTTCTCCTTGTCCTCCAACGGTGTGGGCTCAGGAAATACAGTGCCATGTTATCTGAATCAGGTGGAATGGACTGGAAGCTTTTATCTGCAGCTCCTATTCCTTCAAGCTTTTGGCAGTTCATTCCTTCCATAAAATCTGAGCAGCTTTCCAGCCTGTGCTCAAATTCCTTTATTTTTATTTTTATTTTTTAAATATACTTTTATTGATTTCAGAAAGGAAGGGAGAGGAGAGAGAGAAACATCAATGATGAGAGAGAATCATCGATTGGCTGCTTCCTGCATGCCCCCTACTGGGGATCGAACCCACAACCCGGGCATGTGCCCTGACTGGAATTGAACCCGGGACCTTTCAGTCTGCAGGTTGAGGCTCTCTCCACTGAGCCAAACCAGCCAGGGCCTCAAATTCCTTTAGTGGTGGCGTGCTCATGACTCCCCAACTTCACAAAAGCCAGACACAGAGCTGCTCAGGGGCCTCCTGCTCCAGCCCCTCAGAAGGAGCAGACCTCTGCTGCAGGAGCCCCTCCTGCCCAAGAGGGTGGGACTTCCCCCAAGTGTGCCCTCTGCAGGCCCAGTACCCTCACAGTCTTCAATCCTGGCATGCTTCCAGGTTCCTGTCTTCTTTATTCTTTCTCATTTTTCCCAATTCTGTATAATAAAAATTTCAAACAGGCATAAGAGGTGGAAGAACAAGTACAGTCTGCCTCTCTGGATGCATCATTGACTGGCATTTGCCATATTGCTCTATCTCTGTGTGTGTTGGGGAGGTTGTTTTTGTTTTGACGGAACCATTTGGGAGTAAATTACAGGTGTCATGCTTTATGGCCCTCCACCTCTAAATATTTAAGCTTGTATCTCCAATGAGTAAGAAAAATGTCCTGCTTAGCCACAAACTGGCATAGCATACCAAACAAAATTAACAGTGACCCAGTGATCATCTAATGCCCAGACTATATTCTAATCAGTAATTACCCCAAAATGACCATTGCAACTGGTCTTCCTAAACTAGGATCCGCTATGGCCACATGTAGCCCCTGTGTGTTGTCACGAAGGCTGCTTTAACCCAGACCAGCCCCTTTTGTCATGCGCCTGCCTCGCTGAAGAGACCAGGCCCGTTGCCTGATGGAATGTTTGTGTTCCGGGGTCTGCTTGCTTCCTCAAGGTGTGCTGCAGCTTGTCCGACTCTGCTGTTTCCCGGGAGCTGGGGCCAGACTGTGTTGGCTAGGTTCACGAGTGGATGATGGGCATGGCTGAAAACCCCTGAGGGCTAGCTGCATTTCCAGGGCCACCGCGCTAAGGGGAGCGCACCCGGTGTCCCCCTGCGTGTAGCTATGTTCCCCCACACCAGAACACTGGGAAGTCACCTGCAGGGTGCTGCTGGGCAGCTCGCAGAAATCAGGCCCTGTCAGCATCCTTTTAGTGGCTTGGGCCCAGTGACCTGTCCTTGCCTGGGGTTTTATGAGTGTTTGTAAAGTAGCTGTTTTCTAGTTCTCTTAGTCCTTCCTCACTTGGTAGCTCATGTGCCTTGTAAAGTAGCAGCTCCCTCCTCCACGTGGGCAGCTTGGTTCCTCTGAAAAAGTTTCACCTGGAAAGGCAGGACAGATGCTGAGCTCACAGCTGTCCCGCAGGTGACAAGTGAGGATTCCAGGCTTCAACTCTTCCGGTGTTATTATGGGCTCATTAATTTTAGTCTTTTCTTTCGATTTTACTTTCCATCCTACCAAAGACTTCCTTTCCAGGTGAGAAGCTCAGGCTGAGAGAAGTCACTCTAGTTTCCAAGGTCCATGCCCCTTGGAGTCTGGGACCTGTGGCCAGATCCCGCCTCCCTGTTAGGAATTCAGGTTCTCCGGCCATGGGAGGCCCAGGCCTCTCTGGCAGAGACCAAACTGGATGCGGGGGGTGGGCGGTGGGGGGGTGGAGCACCATTCAGTGTCTCAGGGCCATTGCTCTACTCCCCGACCGTCCACCTTCAGGAGGTCCCCAGGGCAGAGAGTTTGTGGATTTGAGGCCTGTGTTTCCTTCACATGCCCCATTCTAGGTTTCAGTCTGAGGGTGTGTGAGGGAGGTGTGCCCCCAGCCTTCCTGCCTGCCAGCGAGGGGCAGAGTCCAGAGGGCACCAGCTCCAGATCTAGGCAGCACTATCCCAGTCGGAACTGCGTCTCAGGTGCCGTGCTGACCAGATGGGCGCCTGAGGCCAGGGCTGGGTTTTCTCCTGGCGCTGCCCACTGCTTTGCATGTGTTCTGGGCCTCAGCATCCAGCACTGGTTGTGCCCCGGACTTGGTAGACCACATGCCTTATCATCTCTATTAATCCCCATGCAGTCCCTCAAGAAAGATGGAATGGATGCCCACTCTACATATGAGGACACTGAAGCTTAGAGGGTGTAGTTTCTTGCCCAGGTTCCCCGAGAAGAGGCGGGGTCCAAGGCCTCGCTGTCTCCTAGCCAAGCCGCAGCCCCATTCCCACAGCGGACTAGGGCATAAGTGTCCTACCAGGTTCTTTCCAGCTCGCCCCTTCCTCCCGCCGGGCTTTGTCTACCCAAAGGCCAGGCTCTCCCGGCACGTCTCGCCTCTCCCGGGGGAGCGGCTGCTCGGAGTGCCGTGGGCTGTCGCCTGCTTGAAGTTCTCTGGGGCCCGGGATGGTGAAGGGTTTTGTGGAGCTGGGAATGGCTCCTGATTTAAGGGAAGAACCCACTGAGAAGAAGGTCCCTGTGTCCACCTGAGAGAGACTTGGACCACCGAGGAACAGAGGGGTCCTCTGGTGCCCATCTCCACCTTGGCGGGGCCTGAGACAACTTTCCAGCTATTGCTCTCCTCACATATCCCCAGTCACTAACGGGGTGAGGAGTGGAGCTCCCTGGTGCCTGCAGCCCCTGGGCTTCTCCAGGGAGATGGGACAAGACTCATGCAATGACTTGCTTTTCCTCCTAGTCCACCTTCTTGAGTCTAATGACCTCCACAGCCAGCGAAGCTGCATCCTATGAATTCACCACCCTGACGTGTATCCCCGGGGTCATTGAGGTAAGTTGGAGTTGGCTGGATCCCAGGAGGGTCAAGGGCGTGTGCTTGTGCTTTCAGTTGTGTGTTTGTCTGTCCTGAGCCGGTGTGCCCTGAGGCACTGGCGCCTCCAGGGATTCTGGCTGCTGAGACCCCAGAGATGCCTGGCCCATCCTGTAACACCAACTGGTCCCAGGAACAGGCCAGTGTGTGGCAGATCTCTGGGCGCCCTGTGCTCCGCTGCCCACGCCCCCCCAGCTCGGTCCCTTGTTTCTACATGGCTAGATCCTGTTTCCTGTGAAGCTTCGGAGCCGTGTGCGGCCAGGTTCTGTAGCCTTGAGCCTCTCATGGTGAAGCACGTTATCTGTGAAGAGCTGTTACCATCTGGATGAGTGTTGTGGGATTGTAAAGTAGAGCTCTCCTCTAGGTGGCTCAGTTCACAGTGAGTGACGAGGCTCAGACATGGCCATGGAGGCTGGCCCTGGGGTTCAGCAGCCCCTTGCTGCAGGCTGTTGTAGGTGTCCTGGGTTCAGGTAGGCCCCGCCCAGCGGCCCTCCTCACCTCACCATCCTCTCTTCTGCATCCTAGTACAAAGGAGCCAACATCCAGCTCTTGGACCTTCCTGGAATCATCGAAGGCGCAGCACAAGGTGTGAACTGGGCACCCAGGGCCGGCCTTCCCGCTCAGGATGCAGCAAACCTCACTATTGAATTTGGGTGTGGCTGTTGAGGGTTGACGGGTGGGGCTCACAATCCCTCACATTGCTCAGTGCTCTGTACTTAAGGGGCTCTGGCCCATTACAGTCCTGAGAAACCCATCTTAAAGCCGAGGAAACTGAGGCAGTGAAATGACTTGCCAAGGTTGCACAGCTCACCAGACAGGCTCGAGCCCGCTTCCCCTCCCTGTGCTCCACTGCCCTGGGAGGGATGGACACTTCTCAGCTGGTGATCTCAGACTGTGCTAGTCCTGTCCTGTGTTGTTTGGGGTTTTTGTTGTTGTTTTTTCAGGTTTTTGGGGTATTTTTTGAGATGGGAACATGCCTATGGCTTCTGGTGGCAGGTGGCTGCATCTAGTATTTGCAGCGATGGTTACAGCTGCTGGCTATTCAGCACTTGCTAAATTCTGGGCTCTGTGCTGACCATTGTCCCACTTAATGCTCAGACAGCCTGGCTTAGGGAGCGCTGTCATTTCCTCTCCATAGCCAGGAGGAGCGCTGGGGCAGCGAGCTCAAGGGTCTGCCTCGTTGACTATTCAGCTGCTGAGTGGCAGGCTGGGATGGAGTTGCCTGTCTGCAGCCTGCTTGGGCTGGCAGTGGGCCTCCTCCCTAGGTGTCCAGTGCCATCTCTCCTAGTGCCTTCCCATGCCCTGCTGTCACCATGGCATTGAGGTCCTGCTGGTTTGAATTAGGAAGTGGTGGTGATGGGCCCCATGCCATCCCAGCCAGCATATGAGGGGCCTGAGGTGGTCCGGCCACCTGTGGGAAGTGCACCAGCTGGAGGCGAGAGGCAGTCGGGTAGTGGGTGTCACCTCGTTCTCAGAAGGGGGCGGGGCGTAGTTGAAACCCACACTGCATCGAGCTTTGCCGCTTTGGCCCCCGGCGCTGGCTCTGGTGAGGGCCCTGCCTGCTTCGGTCATCTGGTACTAATGAAGCCTGGCCTCCCCGCGGCGTCCCTGAAGCACCTCCTGGGTGGTCTCCTGGGACCCTGCTGCCCAGGTGGGCCTTCTGTCGCCCTGTTGTCCTGACAGGGCAGATAGGTCCAAGTCCTGGCACCACACTGCTTTGTGTTCGTTGGCAACTGATTGAGTGTCTCTAAGCCAAGCCTCAATTTTCTCACCTGTAAAATGGGCATGATAACACCAATCATATGGGATAGTTTCGAGAATCAAATGAATAAATGTTCATGAAGCTCTTAGCACAGGGCCCGGGGGAGGATGTCACCCCTCCTAAGGTAGTGATGTTGAATTTTCTTATAAAACAAGTCTCCACAAGTAAGAGAGCATCTCAATTAAAGAAAAATGCCAAAGAAATCATAGCCTGGGAGGTGGCAGACCCCATGGCAGGTCTGTAAAGGACAGGAGTCTGGGTGCTGAGGGATGGGTGGGGGTCACATGTGTCCTGCCTGTCACTGTGTCACCATGACCCTTCTGCCTGTCCAGGGAAAGGCCGTGGCCGGCAGGTGATTGCTGTGGCACGCACAGCTGACGTCGTCATCATGATGCTGGATGCCACCAAGGGAGAGGTGCAGAGGTCCGCGGGGTGGGATAGGGGGGCAGGCTGACGTGTCTGGGAAGGCCCTGGAGCTCATGGCGGACGGTCTGAGTGGTGCTGGGCCCTGTTGCGTGGCAGTAGCTGCAGGACTGTCCACAGGCTGACCCCGTGCACTCCACCTGGTGCGTCCTCTCCAGGAGGCTCACCTCCAGCATCGGGGCTGGAGCTCGCAGCCGGAGTCCCGGCCACATTGGCCGTTCATGGCCAGAGGAGCATGGCCTGGCTCTGGCTCCTACTTGCGGAAGCCAGTGCCCTAGTCGCTGCCAGAAGCCCAGCCCCAAGTAACAGAACCCTTGCTCATGCCCCGGCCTCTGCCCAGTGACTGCAGACCTGGCCAGTCTGCCATGGACTAGACAGAGGGCCCAGAGGATCCTCTGCAGTCCAGGGTTGTTGGGAAGGAAGGTCCAGGTTGCATGGGGCGTGTAGAGGAGGGTGTTGTCCTGGGTGGGCAGGGGCTTCCTTTGTTACATGGAAGCTGCGCAGCCTGCCTCTGGGCACCTGTGAAGGCCATGGGGGCTCTGCCCAGGTCTCTGCTGGAGAAGGAACTGGAGTCGGTGGGCATCCGCCTCAACAAGCACAAGCCTAACATCTACTTCAAGGTAAGGCCCATCACCTGCAGGCTGCGGGGCGGGGGGTGGGGGGCGTGGACTGCATCAGGCAGGATCTGAGCATGTGGGCAGTTGCAGCCGACCCTTTATCAGCAGCTCTCCCCTTCTCCTCCAGCCCAAGAAAGGCGGTGGCATCTCCTTCAATTCGACAGTCACGCTGACCCAGTGCTCAGAAAAGCTGGTGCAGCTGATCCTGCACGAGTACAGTATCCTTCCTGAAGGAGCGATGCGGGAGGGCCTCCGGAGCCTGGGCCCTGTGGCCCAGGGTCACAGCAGACTCTCCCAGGCCTCCTGATGCACCGGGCAGGCTCTGAGAAAGCTGCAGCCGCAGCCGCAGCATGGGGTGCTGCTGCCTCCGCCTCCTGCTCACTAAGATCCGGGCTTGCCCGACAGCCACGCCCTAGACTGGTCTCCTGGCTCCTGGACGACTGCTAGGTGCTGTGGCAGCCAGTCACCTCTGGGAGGGCGATGAGACAGCAAGGAAGACAGCCTCCTGGGACACGGCCTCCTGGTCTGGAGAAGCCTCGGGGAGACCAGGGGCCTGTGCACACCTGCTAAGTATTGTTGGGGGGACAGGCGGGCTCTGGGACTCCAGAGGACAGGACAGCAGAGGCAAAGGCGAGCTCAGCACAGGGAAAGCTCATGAGGGAACAGGGCCCCTTCGAGGTGGCGAGGCCCTCATCATGTCACTGGAGGTGTGCATGCGGAGGCAGGATGCACCAGAGGAGAGTTCGTGGGGCCGGTGATTGAGACCAGAGCTCTCAGCTGCTCCTGGCACTGAAGCCGGCTCCTCTGAGGCGCTCGGGGGTTCTGGCAAGTAGACTTTCTTGCTCAACAGTGAAGATTTGAACTGGTGATTGGAGCTTTTACATATTGTGGCTTCTTTTGAAAAGAAGATGGATGGGCTCCCCAGACTTTAAAATCTTGTAAAACCGTGCGAGCAGAGAGGGCCTCCCAGGTCCCTTTCGCCAGTCTGTTTCCTGATGGGCTGTCGGGCCCTCCGCTGGCTAGGCACCAGGGGCCGCTAGTGCAAGTTGTGCCCTTAACCCGAGCCCCTCAGAGATCTTCAATGCGGAAGTGCTCTTCCGGGAGGATTGCTCCCCGGATGAGTTCATCGACGTGATCGTGGGCAACCGGGTGTACATGCCCTGCTTGTATGTAAGTGTACAAGTCCTGCCCCTGCCCTGTGGAGGGGCGCCTGGCCCCAGGCCACACTTCCTGAGCCTCCTTGACTCAGACCGGGGGCGGGCTTCTGCGAGGCACAGAGCAGTCTCCACCCTCCTCCCCTCTACCCACGGCTCCTTGAGTCGCACATGTCTCACTGATGTGGGCTCTGGCCCAGCCTTTCCTTTTGGGAGCACTGGCGGCCCAGCCCTTTTAGCTTTCCGCATCACTGCGTGGGGGAGGGAGGATGCTCCGCATCAGCCCCCGAGGCCGCGGTGTGCAGAGAGAGGAACCTCAGGCAGAGCTGTGGCTACATGGGGCCCTGTCCTGTCCTCTTGTTTCTTTCCTTCCCTATCACCCACCTCCACCTTTCAATCCCAGGTTTATAACAAAATTGACCAGATCTCAATGGAAGAAGTGGATCGCCTGGCCCGGAAACCCAACAGCGTGGTCATCAGGTGAGGCTCTGCCATCCTTTCTGGGGGGGGGGGGGGGGGGGGCCCATCAGTGAGACCTCCCTGCCACCTCCCCACCACCTCCTCCACACACAGCTCGGCAGAGGAGACCCTCCCAATTGCTGGTGACCTTAGCTCAGTCCCACCCTGAATGACGGGCAGTGTGGGTAATGTGGGGTGGGTTCTGGTTAAGAAAATGTATTTTGTCCATCAAGGGAAGTGGTTAAGAATGGTTAAGAGTCTTTATAATGTATTAGTTAAACTCAGTCCCCCAGGAAGCCCAGCTATAAGCCGGTGCTCCTGATACTTGGGATGATGTGGCTCTCAGCACAGAGCAGAGGGGAGAGGGAGCTGGAGTTATTAGGTGGACGCAGCCATCCTTGACCATGGCTCCCTGTCCTTGAGGGGCGGGTTCTGGGGCCTCCTGCACTCACTTCCTGTCATCACTGACTCATGGCTTCCACGTTGCTGGTTTCCCAGCTCAAACAAGGTGCACTGTAGCTTCACAGTGGGGCTTAGCTAATGGGGAGGAAGATGCTCAGGGACCAGGTGGGGGAGACTGTGCAAATGGTGGGATGCAAGTGCTACAAGGACCATTTCCTGGGCATTGCCAGCTGCTGCAAAGAGCAGCACAGCCAACTCCCTCCCTAGAACAGCTCGGCTCCTCTCCAGCTCCTGCTACACCCCAGGCGCTCTTACGCCTGTCTGTGGGCTGTGAGAGCATTGTTACCTGCTCATCGGGCTCCGAACAGCTGCGGAGGGCAGGACCGGTGCAGCTAAGACAGCGTAAATGACCACAGCCAGCCCCACCCCGACCCCTGGTGCTGAAATCCCTGCGGGGCTGCCCTGGGCACTTGGAAGCCCCTCCCACCTCTCAGGAGGAGGCAAGCTCTGGATAGTCCTCTGCCCTCCATCCCATCACAGCCCTGCACCAGTCCCACACAGCAGGTCCCTGTGTTGAGTGCAGAGAGCAGCTGTGGCCCCAGGGAGACGCTGAGCTCTGCTCGCGTGGTCTGATTGCTGACTAGAGGCATTGGCGCTTGAAGGTCACGCAGCCACAGCTGGAGCTTGGTGCTCAGGCTCCAGTGGGCCACATGCCTTGGTGCCTGTGCCCAGCCATAGTGAGAGGGCAGCGCCCCCGGCCTCCGAGCCTGCAGGCTCTTCTGACTGCCACCTTCCTCCCTGGCAGCTGTGGAATGAAGCTGAACCTGGACTATTTGCTGGAAATGCTTTGGGAATACTTGGCTCTGACCTGCATCTACACCAAGAAGAGAGGACGTGAGTTGAGCAGCCTCAGCCAAGAGTCAGCCCCACCCAGAGTCCCGCCTGTGTTGTACACATCTCCACCCTCTCCCATCTCAGAACTGGCACTGACCTCTACCCCAGGCTGGTAGAGACCTCAGCCTGACCCCTTGTGACCAAGAATGCCAAATTCTGGGGCTACTAGTCTTGAGGGTGCCCTGGTGGGGCCGGGGGAGGGGCAGTGGGATAGAAGCTGCTCTTGAGTCCCCCACAGCTACAGCAGTAACCCCTCCCGACTTCCCCCAACAGTGGCAGGCCCCTTGTCAGGACTGTAGGTGACTGCATGTACAAGAACTTTTCCCGTGCCCCCACCCCACAGGGACCTAGCTGCTAAGTTCTGGCAATTTTCATTGACCTTGACCTTGTAAGCAAGGGCAGCTGTGTAGCTGTCCCTGACTGGTTGCCAGCAGCTGTCACATCTTGCCAGTTCTTTCCAGGTGCTTCATAGGGCTCAGCTGGGACTCTCGTGGCTGACTGGGTTGCAGGCAGTTTGAATCCTGGACTTGGATTTATTTTGATCTGTATTAAGGTCAAGGTTGTAGGAGATTGCATGGGGCTCTACAATGAGGGTATGCTAAATGAAGGGGGAGGCTAGCCTAAGGCTGGAGCCCGGAAGGGCCTCTGTTTCCCGTGGGAAGGAACCATGCAGCGTGGGGCCATGGCTGGTTCACCCCCACCCCGTCTCTACCTGTGCAGAAAGGCCGGACTTCACAGACGCCATCATCCTCCGGAGAGGGGCCTCCGTGGAGCATGTGGTGAGTTCCTGAGACCTGCCTGGGTGAGGGTTCATGGAGCTCTCTGCCCTGGGAGTAAGGTCCTGCCTGAAGTCCTGGACAGGCTGCAGTGCGAGGTGCCGTGGGCAGGCCCTGGTGTTGGGCCCAGAATGGTGCTGCCCACAGCAATCGGGTGTGCATGGCACTCGCATCTGCCTGGGACGTGGCAGCTGTCCTGGAAACCGCGGTCCTGGCAGTCTGTGCTGTGGGCTCCTCAGAGCCACCAGGGTGCTTTGTCACGGCAGCTACTGTCTGGGTGTTCCTGTGTCCACTCTAAGTCGTGTCTCCCCACACAGGCCTAGGACTCAGAGTTGCACCTCCTTGCCCTTGGCCCCTACTGGTTTCTGGGTCCCCATGCATCCCCAGCATGTCCTGCCCCTCCCTGGTCCCACAGCCTGCCCTCACCCAGAGGTGGCTTTGAGTGCTTTCTTCACTCAAAACTATCTGTTGAGCATCAACAAAGTAGACCCAGTTCCTGCCAGAACTAGGGTCCTTTGGGGTCAACAGATGCCAGATACCCAGTCTCAGAGCCAAGCAGTTGCACATTAGGGTGAATAGTGAAGGGAGGTCAGCAAGTAGGGCTTGGTGGCACCACGTCTACAGAGAGGCCAGGAGTTCTCGGAGGAGGTGAGAACTGACCGAAGGACTGACCGAAGACTTGGGCATAGGAGAAGCCCTCCAGCAGGGGAGTGTGTGTGCGAAGGCCCTGAGGCAGGGCTCTGGGTGGGCCTGTGGGTCCGGGAGAGGAAGGGTGCCCTTCTGTGTCGAGCTCTTTCAGAGGCACAGGGTCACCTCTCCCCTGGTGTGTCTGTACCATCTTTCAGGGAAGGTACCTTGGGATGTGGAAGAGCAGGTGTTAGCCTGAGACCCCAGGACGATACTCCAGGTCACACAGCCATCTTCTTGGGCTTTTGTTTTCCTCTAGCTCAGCGATTTTCAACCTTTTCCATCTCATGGCACATAAAGTAATTACTAAATTCTGCGGCACACCAAAAAATACAGTTTTTGCCGATCTGACTGAAGTATAATTGCCCTAGCCAGTTTACCTCAGTGGATAGAGCATCGGCCTGCGGACCAAAGGGTCCCGGGTTCAA
Organism: Ia io; assembly: GCA_025583905.1. Classification (NCBI taxonomy): domain Eukaryota; kingdom Metazoa; phylum Chordata; class Mammalia; order Chiroptera; family Vespertilionidae; genus Ia; species Ia io. The sequence continues at coordinate 50,477,764 of JAJQQW010000020.1, read as the reverse complement.
TTCCAGTACCTTGGTTGCAGGCATCTCCCCAAGCCTGGGCCCTGGTCAGGGCTCGTGCAGGAGATAACCAATCAATGTGTTTCTCTCTGTCTTTCCCTCTCTCTTTTACTCTCCCTAAAAACCAATGGAAATATCCTCAACTGAGGTTTAATTAAATAATAATCCTACGTATAATGAAGAGGTGATATGCAAATTGACCATCACTCCAACACAAGATGGCCACCACAAAGTGGCCAGCAGGGGAGGGCAGTTGCGGGGGACCAGGCCTGCATGGGAGGGCAGTTGGGGGGAACCAGGCCAGCAGGGGAGGGCAGTTAGGGCAATTGGGCCAGCAGGGGAGCAGTTAGGGGGCAATTGGGCCAGTAGGGGAGCAGTTAGGCATCAATCAGGCTGGCAGGGGAGTGGTTGGGAGCCAGCAGTCCTGGATTGTGAGAGGGGTCCCAGATTGGAGAGGGTGCAGGCTGGGCTGAGGGACACCCCACCCACACCCGGGTACGAATTTCGTGCACCAGGCCTCTAGTAATAATAATAAGGGTATAATTTTGATTCATTCACACCAGATGGCTATTGTGTTGGCTGTTGTCATTTTTTTATTTGACAACCGAAGGGAAGAGGTCAGTGCCCCTGACAAATGGGTATTGTGTGTTTTAAACATTCCTGCAGCACATGGGTTGAAAATCGCTGGTCTAGCTCATTTTTCCTCAGGATCTGAGCTGTTGACAGTGGGGCTGCAATCTGGTCTCACTCAGTGTTTCTTTCATTCCGGAAGCCCAGCCTTAGGCCTTTGCCGCCCGGAGATGCTGATGCAAACAGGGCCGAGTTTGGCCTTGAAAGCTTGCTTGCGAGGCAGAACAAAGTCTAGGAAACTCAAGATCACCCTCCCAGACCCCTCAAATCACTCCACAGAGCTCTGTGTGGGAGTTGAGGAACCTGTGACTGCACTGTCTCCTGCTGGGATCCAGCGGGCCATTAACAGGTGCCCACATGAGCTGTGGCATCCTCACTCACCCAGAGAAGGCTGGATCAGGGTGGCTCCTTGGGAAATGTTCTTGCAGGCCCCCTTTCTACCTCTGTCCCCACAGAGCTGGCTGAGGCGTTTGGTCCCTGACCAGGGCCTGAGAGGCTGTGGCACGTGGGAGGCGATGCAGTGTTGCCCCATTTTCTCCCTGGCTCACCTGCACTGCCCCACCCAGCTCCAGAGGTCCACGTTTTCCAGGGAAGAGTTGCTGCTCCCAGGCCTCCTCCAGCCTCCTGACAGCGCTGGGATTCCCATGACCTTCATTTCCACCTGGGAATGCTGACGCCCTCAGGCTGAGGGTGGAGGGTGGGTGATTTGATGTGGGAGGCTCCGGGTTACAGCTGTGGGCAGAAGGCGAAAGAGACAGTGACCAAGCACGGTGACTCCAGGCTGAGGCGTGGTGGCCTGAAAGCATCTGTCAGGGCTGTTGTCAGGCAAGGTGGGCAGAGGGCACTGACAGCCAGCCAGGCCCCAGCCCCTGGCAGACCTGGCTGTGAGTGAGGTGTGTGGAGGGGCAGGTATCCCTGATGAGGCCAGAGCTGTGTGAGGACCTGCCTTGGGAATTGCTTGGTGGGGTTGGATGGAACTTCACCTCCCTGCTGACTCTCCTGTCTTCCCACTAGTGCCACCGCATCCACCGGTCGCTTGCCAGCCAGTTCAAGTACGCGCTGGTGTGGGTGAGTGAGGATGGGCGGCATGCCCAACATCACCCTGGGGCAGGAGGGAGCACGGTGCCCCCACTCCTGTGCAGCGTCCCTGTGCTCCCATGTGGGACCTAGAGTCTGTGTCTGTCCCACTCCACCCGTGCATGCTGCCCCACTCCACCCATGCATGCTGCCCCACACTGGACACAGGCCTCTCCATTTTAGGACCCAGAGGTGATCAGACCACTGGGGAGTTCGGCTGTCAGGTGTTCGCTGGTGCTGGGATACCCCGCTTTAGACTCCGGCGTTCACACCCCTCCTTCCTCTAGTAGTAGCTCCCCAGACTTGGCCTTGATCAGGACTGAGTCTGACGTTGCCCTCTGCCTCTTTCCGCAGGGCACCAGCACCAAGTACAGCCCACAGCGGGTGGGCCTGACCCACACCATGGAGCACGAAGATGTCATCCAGATTGTCAAGAAGTAGCCTGGGCTGGGCCAGGCCACCCACCTGTCTCCCTGGGGAGTTGGACCCAGTGGGACACACTGAAGCCCAAACAGGAAGAATACAAATACATGTATTCCAGGAAGGGGTCTCTTAAGTCTGCTTTTTCCAGAAATTTCTTCAGTAGACAAATGATGAAGAGTGTGTGGGACTGAGGGAGAGGGCGGGGGCCTGAGGTTGGGCTGGAGGCCTTTCCCATGAGACTAGCCCCTTGGGTGGGGCTTCTGAGTTTGGAACCCCTGCGCCCTGCACCTAGCCCTGGTTGGGCACTGAGAGAGCACGCTGCCCCCTTACTTCCCAGCCAGGGCCTGCCAGCTGCTCAGTGCTGGGGTGAGCCAGGCCTGCCAGGGTCCCGGAGGTGGTGTTACTGTAGGGGTACTTCGGCCCCTCCGCTCCTGCAGCTTTTCTGGTACCAAGGGAGGGGCCTCCCAGGGCAAAAACCCGACCCCCTTTTTGTCCCCTGGCTGCCCAGTGATGGAAAGCAGAGGTCAGTGGTTTTAAAGACCCAGTTCATGCCCTCCACAGCCTGACAGGTCCTAGAGGGCCACTCTCCCAGGGCAGCCCAGGCCCTGTGCAGACACCTGGGGGACGGCAGGGTTTGGGTTATTTTCTCTCTCAGCCCTCTGATCTTGGCTCTCTCTGAAATAAAGGATGAGGACAGTTCCTGTTCAGAGTGAGGTCAACTTTGTACGTTTTCTGAACTCTTGCCAGGTTTGGTCCGTGGGCAGCAATGAGCCTAATGATCAGACAGACCGGGCTCAAGCCTGGGCTGCTGGGGAGAATGGACTCCAGGATGGGTTGCGCCTTGGAGACCAGGCCTGGCTGCTGAGGTGGGCACAACCCCAGAAGTCCTGGTAATGTGTCCTCCCATAGGGGAGGCGTGGAAGGTGGGCTGGAGGGTCTTGGCATGGTGCCAAGGAGGGGCAGCAGGTGTTCTCTAAGCCCTGGGTGTGCCAGGGCCTGTGCAGGGGCCTCCCCAGCAGCCTGTCCCCGGGCAGGGGCCTGCCCTGCACTGCACAGCTTGTGAGTGGAGATGGGATTTGAACCGCAGGCTAAGATGCCTGATCCGTAGAGAAGGCTTCCTGGAGAAAGTGTGCCTCAGGGTGAATGGTGACAGGTCTCGTGAGGCTGCCAGGGCTGGGCCTGCGGGAGGGGTAAGAGCTCCCGGGGGTCTCCGGGCCAGGCTGGAGTGGCGTAGGCCTGCTGCCTAGCTCTCCAGGCTGTTCTTGGCTCCTGTCAGCTGCTCAGCCTCTTCCAGAGACAAAACGGGAATAATAGACATCATTAAACATACATGCGGTCCAGGCGGTAGGCGCGGTGGGCTGGGCCTCTTGTTCCCCCTCCCTGACGACACAGCTGCTCCTCTGGGCTGGCCGTGCTTGTGCGGCAGCACGGGACCCTCGTCAGGCGGCATGCAGGCCCGGAGCAGGCCTCAGGACCCAGGTAAGGGAACCCCGGCCTGGACCCTTGGGGTCTGCCTCTAGCCCTCACCCTCAAGTTTGCGGGAGGGGAGGGGAGGGGGCCTATGAGGTCCTTCTCTGGGCCTCAGTTTCTTCGTTTATAAAATGGGCATGATGTCCATGCAGCCCCCTGTTGGCATCACCGAGACAGCTCGGTGATTTCGCTCAGCCCCTCTGCCGACTGCCGCAAGGTCTGGCCATGGGGTCCTAAGTGAGGGTGTCTGCCTGGGTGAGGGCTGCTGCCACTCCCTGCCTCACAGGCAGGGACGGGCCCTGGTTCACAAGGCGTCAGATGCGGAGCGGTTCTGTCCCCCAAGTTGGCTGAGGCCCTGAGGCCAGAGGTCTGAGTGTCACAGCGGTGGTGTCAGGCTCCAGGGTTGCTCGCTGGGTGCTCGTTTCCTGGGCTTGGTCTGTGCTCACACTTCAGGGCCGTCCGTGCCCTGTCAGCCTTTGGCCTTGGATCTGTGGCTGGCGTGGTCATGCCCTCTCAGCCTGAGAGAGTCAGAGGCCTGCCCGCTGTGCTCACCCCCCGCCCCCCCTCTCACCAGGTGAACTCCAAGGGGCCTGCCCCTGGCTGCCACCCTGTTCCCATCCCTCCCCTCCCTGGGCCTTCTGTGTGGGGAGGCTCTGGCAAGGCCACCTGAACCCCCTTCCTACTCAGACTGCTTGCCCCCCTCCCCCGCCACACACACGCAAGGCTGTTGCTGGGCCACAGGCCGCACTCCCACAGGACCCCCTGCAGCTTTACAATCAGGAGCCCCGGGCGTGTTCATCTCCATGCCCCTTCCTCTCCAGCTTAGCCTTCACAGGTCCTCATTTCAGAACCCTTTGGCAGGAAACCCAAAGCTCATCTCTCCTCAAGATCCCGTCCTGCCCCAGGAGAGCTGCTGGGGGACTTGCACCCCAAGTGCCGGTGTCGCTCCCCAGCACTGACTGCCTCCGTGTTCCCCTCAGCAGCTCTTCCAAGCCTGCTCAGCTCCCCTTGAACCCTGGCTAGAAAACGCATCTCCAAACTCCCATTTGCACCTTTTTCCCTCCTTGACAGAGAGCACCTCCTCATGCCACACCTCAAAGTCACAACGCTTGACCTCCCTCCACCTGTTCTCCTTAAAAAAAAAAAATAATTTTTTTTTTTCTTTTACTGATTTCAGACAGGGAGAAGGAGAGAGATAGAAACATCAATGATGAGAGAGAATCATTGATCGGCTGCCTCCTGCATGCCCCACACGGGATAGAGCCTGCAACCTGGGCATGTGCCCTGACGGGGAATCGAACTGTAACCTCCTGGTTCATAGGTAGATGCTCAACCCCTGAGCCATGCCGGCCGGGCTGGATCTTGCTTTGCTAACTGCAGTTGACCCTTGAATGGCACAGGCTTGGACTGCATAGGTCCACTTGTCATGAATTTTTTCCAGTAAATATATTGGAAAAAATTTTGGAGATTTGCAACCATTTGAAAAAACAGACAAACCTTATAATTTTCTTAATAAAACTTCCCTTTCTCTAGCCTACTTCTTTGTAAGAATACAGTATATAATACATATAACATACAAAATATGTTAATTGACAGTTTGTTATCAAGAAAGCTTCCAGTCAAGAGTAGGCTATTAGTAGTTAAGAAGTTGCCCATGGATTTTCTACTGCACTCCAGCCCGTGCTTTGTTCCAGGCTCAGCTGTAATCCAGGTCCATTGGCTCAGGCTGCCGGGCACAGTACCACCACACACTGGGTGGCCTAAACAATTATTGGGAGCTCCACTTGACTGTGACCCGCCTCCCCTGGCACCCAGCACTGTGCCTGGCACAGAACTTTGCTCCCTCACAGTTCTGGAGGGTTGAAGTCCAAGATCAAGTCATCAGCAGAGCTGGTTTCTCTGGTGGCAGCTCCCTTCTCTGGCAGCATCTTCCTATATAGTCTCCGGACCAGAATCTGAGGCCCCCTCTTGCTCTGTCCCTCTCTTAGCAGCCTCACCCCCACCACCCCCAGACTCCATCTCACCCAATCTGGGTCCAAACTGCCTCGTTGACTCCCCACCTGGATGTCCCATAGCCACCCCAAAACCTCCTTGTCCCAGACCAAACCTGTCATGCTTCCATACTACCCACCTTGCCTCAGAGAATGATTCCCCGGTCCGTTCAGCTGCACCGGCTGACCCCAAGGGACCCAGGTTCCACCTTCACGCCAGCCCCATGCGGCCCCTCACTGAATGCGTCCATGGCACTGTCCCAGCTGTCCCAGGCCAAGCCATCCTCTCCCTGCCTCCACTGTGCATCCCTGCCCCTCCTTCACACAGTAGCTCAAGAGCTTTTTCCAGAACACCTTCCAAAAAGCAATGTGAGGCCATGGTTGAGAGCGTGGACCAAATTCCATTTCCAGCTGTGTGGCTTCAGACAACTCTCTAGACCTCTCTGGGCCTGTTCCATCATCTCTAAAGGATAACAGTCCCTACTTCCTGAGGTCGTCCTGGGGGTTGGATAAGGGGTGTGGCCTGGTAGTTCTCAGCACAGGCTCCATTGCTTTCTCACGGTGGGCTCTGGGCCGAGTGGCCGACCTCTTTAAGAATGAGCCCTTCACCTATAGAATGGGAGCAGCAGCTCCCCAGTTACATAATGTGAGAATCTAGTGAGCTGTGGGAAGCAGTCAGCACTGAGCCTGGCACATAGTAAAACTGGGCAGTGTTGATTATTTTTATTATTGTCAAACGCAAGTCTTGTCGTAATACTCCTGACAGTGTTAACCCTTGCCATGACTCCCCACTGCTGCAGGGCTGGAGGCCAGGGCTCTGCCCAGCCTCCACAGCCTCATGGGGCCAGGCCTCCCTTCCAGCCTGGCTGCTTCCCCTGCTCATGCCCGATCACCCCTCCTCACCACCTGGCCTTTGCACAGACTGTTCCATCTGCTGGGCACGTCCTTTTCCATTTGATTAGCTCCCTCTCATCCTTCAGATCTCGGCTCAGGGTCCTCACCCTGGGGAACCTCCCTGGCCTTCCAGTGTGCAGCCTGGCTGGCATAGATCTCACACTGCAGTCTCCCCCTCTGCTTCAAGCCCCATGCCACGGGGAGCTCCACTCGACTGTGACCCCCTGGCACCCAGCACAGTGCCTGGCACATAATACGTGCACAGCCAATACTTGAGGGATGAATGATACTTGTTCCCTGTCACCCCTCTGTGCTTACTGCGGGGGCTGGGAGCCTGAGGGAGGAAGGACTCTTTGACTGGGGGCACTGCCTGGAGGCAAGCCTGGGCCCCAGAGACCAAAAAGGGTCCATGTGGGCAGCCCGGCTGGCATGCATGGATCAGTGGTTAAAACTGACCTATGAACCAGGAGGTCATGGTTCGATTCCTGGTCCAGGCACATGCCCGGGTTGCAGGCTCAATTCCTAGTGTGCGGTATGCAGGAGGCAGCCAATCAAGTATTCTCTCATCATTGGTGTTTATATCCCTCTCTTTTTCCCTTCCTCTCAATAAAACATTAAAAAAAAGAAAGGAAAGAAAAGAAAAAAAAGGAAAGGAAAGGAAAGAAAAAAGGGTCGTGTGGGCAGGCCCTGCTGCCAGCAGTCACCCAGGCCACCTTCCCAGAGCGGAGGGGAGCGCAGCCTGGAACCCTGACACCAGCAACAACCCCAGTGCACTTTGCTCTGGGCCAGGCACTGGGCCCCGCTCTGGTGTCTTTCTCAGTGTTCCCTGAGCCCCGGCGCAGGAGGCACTCAGTACCCACGTACAGGTGAGTAGCGCCAAGCGGCTGCATAGCTCGCTGTGGTCAGATCCAGGACAGAGCCACGCCTGACCCAGAGCGGAGCTGCCTGGCCACATCCTGGCTCTCAGCGCCTTCTCTGAGCGCGTCTCTCACAGGAACAATGGGGCATCGGCACCCAACCATGCCTGAGGATTGCTGTAGGCCTCAGGCAAGCCATTTGCAGATGCTGGCCTCTCAGTTATCCTGCACAAACTCCAGAAGGCCAAGCACCCCTCCCCCTACATGGGGCAGGCAGGGGTGTGGCTGTGGAAGGTGCCCCTGGGCCCGAATAGCCCGGCCCCCTCCCTCCTGTTTCCTCTGTGTCACACAGATGTGGAGGTCAGGGCTGGACCCTGCGTCCCAACATTCTCCTGGGAGCTCCTCTGAAGGACTGTTCCCACTCACTCTCTCCAATTCCTTTTTCCTTTTTCAATGTTACTTTTTTGTTTGTTCATTTGAATCAGAAATGCATTCACATTTCAAAAATCAAGCCACATAAATGTTTATAACAAGATAACCACTCTCATCAATTTCTTGTGTATCTTTTCCAGTATTTCTACATATAAATAAGAGCAACTGTGAATATATCTTCATTTCAGAGAGGAAGGGAGAGGGAAAGAGAGAGAGAAACATCAATGATGAGAGAGAATCATTGATTGGCTGTTTCCTGCATGTCCCCCACTGGGGATCAAGCCCACAACACAGGCATGTGCCCTTGACTGGAATCGAACCTGGGACCCTTCAGTCCGCAGACTGACACCCTATCCACTGAGCCAAACCAGCTAGGGCTGAATTTATATTTCTTACTGGGAGTGCGCCGTGGGGTCCATGTCCATAGAGCTGGGTGCGCAGGCTCCTAGGATACATTCCCAGCAACAGGCTCCTTCCTCCTCCCTTCTTTTTGGTACCATCTTTATTGAGATACTAGAGGCCCGGTGCATGAAATTCATGCATGGATAGGGTCCTTAGGCCTGGCTGGTGATCAAGGCCAATCTGTGGGGCAACCGGCAGGTCGACTGGGGGGGCCTCCGCTGCCGCCACCAGTCACCTCCCTCTGTGGGGTGACCAATGGGGCAATCGGGGGGCCCTCGCTGGCACCTGCCTTGGCTGGCCTGGGGCCTGCAGGCAGCTTCTGAGTTGAGTGCCTGCCCCCTGGTGGCCAGTGCGTGTCATAGTGACCAGTTGTTCCACTGTTCGATTTGCATATTAGACTTTTTTTTTATAAATATATTTTATTGATTTTTTTTTACAGAGAGGAAGAGAGAGTCAGAAACATTGATGAGATTGCACCCCCCCCCCCCCACCACCACCACCAGGGATGTGCCCACAACCAAGGTACATGCCCTTGACCAGAATCAAACCTGGGACCCTTGAGTCCGCAGGCCGACGCTCTATCCACTGAGCCAAACCACTTAGGGCCAGGCTTTATTATATAGGATACTCCCCATAGCACCTGACTCCCCATGGAGTGTGCACACGCAGTGGTGCTGGCTGTTCACAGGCGCACACATGCCGTGACCATTGCAGTCCTTCCTCCCTGGAGCCCTCTCCTGTCAGGCTATCCCCTCACTCCGCCCTTGTCACTGATATAGTTCCTTCCAGTGGTCAGCTCTGTCCTCCGCTAACCTGACCCATGTCCCCATTTGCTGCAGCTGCCCTGCCCCCCTCTTCAGCCACTCATCTCTTTGAGCTAAACAGTGCAGCCCTAGCCAGTTTGGCTCAGTGGATAGTGAAGTGACCCTGGAGTTAAGAGCTGTAGGAGGAGAGGGAGGGGCCTCGGGTTCATTTCTGGTCAAGGGCACATCCCTCAATTGCAGGCTCCATTCCCAGCCCTGGCCGGGGCGCATGCAGGAGGCAACCAATCGATGTGTCTCTCTCACATCGATGTTCTCTCTTTCTGTCTCTCCCCATCCCTTCCAGTCTCTAAAAATCAAGGGGAAAGGAAATCCTCGGTGAGGCTGAACAACAGTGTGAGACAGGGCTCATTCCTCGGCCTGTGCTCCACCTGCACCTGTTCGCTGCGTCATCCTCCAGACTGGCTTCCCCACCAGCGAGGTGCCACTGGCTCTCTAATGTCATCAGCCTTGATTTCTGTAATCCACCCCTCCCCCACCCCTTGGCAGTGCCTAACAGACATCTGAAACCAATCATCCAAAGCTGACATGGGTCTTTCCTCCTCTGCGGGCACCACCCACGGTTTCTCATATTAGCTACGGCCTCTGCATCTTCGCCCTTGTTGATTACGGAAACCTTGGAGGTTCCTGTGAGTCCCCAGTAAACCCTGTGGGCTCTGCCTGCATATATGCTAGCATCTACTTCTCTCCACCTCCACCACCCCAGCCAGGTCCAGGCCCACAGCAGCCCAGGAGGATCCTGTGAAGATTGAGGTCCAATTGCATCCCTCCTCTCCATGACGCTCCACGGCTCCAGCCTCACTCGCAGTCAGGCCAAGTCCATGCTGGGGCCCACAAAGCCCTGTACATCTGCCCCAGCTTCGACTTCACCTTCCACCTTCGCCTTGACTGCACTCCTGTCCCCTGGCCTCGCTGTTCCTCCATCACCTCAGGACCATCCAACGCCCCCCCTCCGCCCCTCCTGTCGCTCTCAACTCCAGGTTCACCTCCCAGCAGGTGGTCCCCTCCGCCTATTCTCTGTTGCACACACCTGCCTCACGCCCCTCCCCTGCTTTGTTTCAATCCCAGCACTTATCACCACTTGACCAATCACATTTCTGGCTCATTTTCCTTGTTTGTGATAACCCCCCATCCACATATGTCAGCCCCACAAGGGTTGGGTTTTATGTTTTGTTCTTAGCTGTAAGTCCAGTAAGACAGAGCCTGGTGTGCAACAGGCTTTCAACAAGTACTTCTGAATGAGTCAATGAATGAGTGACCAGGCAAATGTGTGCTAGCTCAGGGCCTGCGTCAGGACCAGGCTAACTGAGGAGCCCACCTCCCCTCCCCCATGATGGCCAAGGACCCAAGAGCCTAGCAAGGAAGGTGGCTTTGGAGCCACCCAAGGCCTGGGTCCGAGCCCAGTTCTACCCTCCCCAGCTGGCTGACCTTGAACAAGTCACTTGACCTCTCAGAGACCATTTCCTGATCTGGAGAATGGAGATGATGGTTCCCAGCCCAGGGGCCTGTGGCGAGAATCGCATGAGATAATAGTGGCTCAATTTGAAAACCGCTCCAGGAGGGGCAGGGGTGGCTGTTGGCATCTCTGGGCTCAGACAGAATGACCCCCGCCCCCTCTGTTTTCCCTCAAGCGGGCAGCAGCCACAGCCCAGAATGAGGCAGAATGGGCAGCATAGAAGGAGGTGATGGGGGAGGGATGCCCCTCAAAATCTCTCACTGCTGGAGGCCCAGCTTTTTGCATGAGCCCCGCCCTGGAAGCCACCAGATTGCTCTAGTTTCTGTCAACTTCCCTTCTGTTCCCTGGGGGTTGCCTGCAGCAGGTGCCAGCAGCCCCTGGCAGGACCTACCCAGCAGCTCCATCAGGCCTTGTTCCTCCTTGTGAAGGCCACAGGGCACAGCTTATTCCTCCCATCCTCCAGATGAAGGAAATGAGGCCCAGCGAGGCCAAAGGCTTTCCAGAGGCCACACAACCAGTCCATGGCCGAGTGGGGACCAGAGCCAGGCCTGACCCCCCCCCTGTTTCTGCTCCCTCAGCCCCCTGGCATGTGCCTCAAAGGCTCTTCTGGAGTCCCCACGGAGATGCCCACCTTGCCCTGCCTTCCGAGCCCGCAGCCTGGCTCTCCCCAGTGCATTATTCATGCTCCCAGAGCCAGCCAGCTCCAGTTACACGGACCAAAGCCCTGGGCACCTGCGGCCGCCTCCCCTCCTCCCCTTCCCAGGACATGGAGGGTCCAAGGCTCCTCTCCAAGGCAACCGGGTGGGTTTGAGCACCCACTCTGGCTCAGGAGACGAAGCTGGCTCCCGCCAACTCCAGACGTGCTGGTGGTTAGGGCGCCTGCCCCTCTCTGCGGCTGGGTCACCCAGGCCTTCCCTTCGGGGGGCTGAGCCAGCGGAGGCCGCGGAGGGGGCGGCCGTGTCAGCAGGGGTCTTCATCACCCCTAGAGGCCAGGACGGTCTCCCCCAGCGCGGGCCTCCCGGCTGCGCGGTAAACAACACCCACGCACTTTCCACCTCGGCTCGGGGTGAAACCCAAGGCGGAGTCTACAGCAGGTGAGCTATGGGTCCGCCCTCTGGAGACCTGGTCCCGACCAGCAGCGGCGCAGGCTCCCTCCCGGGCCACAGGCCGCTCCGCAGCCGCGCGGAGGCCCAGCAGGACCCGTCTCCAAGCCCCTGAACGTGGCCGCCCGCCGCGGCCGGCGGGGAGCAGGCAGCCGCCATGGCCGAGGACGAGAAGAAAGCCAAGAAGGGCAAGAAGGGGAAGAAGGCCCCCGAGCCGGAGAAGCCCAAGCGGAGCCTGAAGGGGACGTCCCGGCTGTTCATGGGCTTCCGCGACCGCACGCCCAAGATATCCAAGAAGGGCCAGTTCCGCAGCGCGTCGGCCTTCTTCTGGGGCCTGCACACCGGCCCGCAGAAGACCAGGCGCAAGCGGAAGGCGCGCACCGTGCTGCAGTCCACGTCCAAGCTCATGACGCAGATGCGCATGGGCAAGAAGAAGCGCGCCATGCGGGGCAAGAAGCCGTCCTTCATGGTCATCCGCTTCCCCGGCCGCCGGGGCTACGGCCGCCTCCGGCCCCGGGCCCAGTCGCTCAGCAAGGCCTCCACGGCCATCAACTGGCTCACCAAGCGGTTCCTCATCAAGAAGGCCGAGGAGGCGGGCAGCGAGCGGGCCGCGGTGGACGCCTGGCTGAGCCGCTCGGGCTCCCGCGTGGGCTCCCGCAAGCTGCCCTTCCCCTCGGGCGCCGAGATCCTGCGGCCGGGGGGCCGCCTGCGGAGGTTCCCGCGCAGCCGCAGCATCTACGCGTCCGGGGACCCGGTGGGCTTCCTGCCCTTCGAGGACGAGGCCCCGTTCCGGCACGCGGGCTCCCGCAGGGCGCTGTACGGGCTGGAGGGCTTCCAGGACCTGGGCGAGTACTACGACTACCACCGCGAGGGCGACGCCTACTACGACCAGCGGTCGCTCTCCCAGCACGAGGAGCCGGACCCCGGCCTGGCCGCCTACGGCGCCGCCTGGCCGCCCTACGGAGACCACGCTCACGGGTACCCGCCCGAGGACCCCTACGACTACTACCCGCTGGACTACTATGGGGGCCCCTACGCCCCCACGCCTGCCTACGGCTACAGTTACGGCTACGAGGACCACGAGCCCCCCTACGCTCCCCCAGGCGGGTATGCGTCTCCCTACGGCTACTACGACGGCGAGCCATACCCGCAGAGCCACTACCTGGACCCCTCTGCACCTTACGGTGGGCCGTACCTGCCCTATGACTTCCCGTACTTGGTACCCTTCTTGGACCCCTACGGGGTGCCCCCTGAGGCCCCCTACGGCACCCCCTACGCGGAAGGCATCTACGGTGGCGGGGACCAGGCCATATACCCCCCCGAAGTGCCCTATCTTTATCCGGAGGAGCCGGCCTTTGCATACCCGTGGGTGCCACCACCCATCATGTCACCCCACAACCCCTACGCCCACCCCATGGATGACATCGCGGAGCTGGAGGAGCCAGAGGAGGCGCCCGGGGAGCGGCAGGAAACCCCCTTCCGCCTGCCCAGCGCCACCTTCTTCGAACAGCAAGGCATGGACAAGCCTTCCAGGTCCAAGCTCTCCCTCATCCGCAGGTTCCGCCTCTTCCCGCGGCCCCAGGTGAAGCTGTTTGGGAAGGAGAAGCTGGAGGTGCCCCTGCCCCCCTCCTTGGACATCCCTCTACCCTTGGGGGAGGAGGAGGAGGAGGAGGAGGACGACGAGGAAGAGGTGTCCCCCGTGCGCGCCCGGCCCTACGCCCACCCCTTCTGGGGCTTCCTCACGCCGCGCCAGCGCAACCTGCAGCGGGCCCTGTGGGCCTTCGGCGCCCACCGCACCCCCCGCGGCCTGGGCTTCGGCCCCGAATTCGGGCCCCCGCGCCCGGCCACCTCGCTGGCGCGCTTCCTCAAGAAGACGCTGTCGGAAAAGAAGCCGGTCCCGCGGCTCGGCGGCAGCCAGAAGGCCCGGCGTGGCGGCCCGGCCGTCCGGGAGGCGGCCTACAAGCGCTTCGGCTACAAGCTGGCGGGCATGGACCCCGACCGGCCCAGCACGCCCATCATGCTGCGCAGGGCGCACGACCGCGCGCGCCCCCCCAGCGCCCCGCCCCGCGCGCCCCCGCCCGCGCCCGCCCACTGGAGCGCGCTGCTCGCCCCGCCCGCGCCGCGCGCCCCCGTCTCCCCCGCACTCTCGGGCCGGCCCCTGCCCGCCTCGCCCTACGGCTCGCTCCGCCGCCACCCGCCGCCCTGGGCCGCGCCGGCGCACGTGCCTCTCGCCCCGCAGGCCGCCTGGTGGGCCTTCGCGGAGCCCCCTCCCGTGGGCCCCGAGGTGCCGCTCCACCTGCTGGCCTTCCCTGGGCCCCGGCCCTCGTTCCGGGGCTCCCGGCGAGGGGCAACCTTCAGCTTCCCCGGGACCTCTCCCCCGGCGTCTCGGAGGCAGGCCTGGCCCCCGCTGCCCTCTCCGCAGCCCTCGCTCCGGAGCCTGCCCGGCCTGGGCTACCGCTCCCCCTTGGGGCCTGCGTCCCCCCAGCCCTCCGTGCGGGCCGGCACCTTCCAGCCCACCTTCTCGCCCCTGCCCCGCCGCCCCCGATCGCTGCGGGAGCCCCTGTCCCCGCGCCGCGCCTCCCGGCGGCTGGGCCCCCCGCAGCCGCCCTTTCCTTCTCCCCTGCTGGGCCCCAGCCGGCGCGGCTCGCTCAACCTGCCTTCGCGCTTCCCGCACACGTGGCGCCGCCTCAGCGAGCCGCCCACCGGGGCGGTGCAGCCCAGGGTGCGCCCGCCCTTCCGGGGGTCCCTGGGTCCGCGGTCACGGCCTGCGGCAGTGGCTGCGGCCGCGGCGGAGCTCCAGGAGAGCCGGCAGGAACCTGAGGACTCCGAAGTACCCTGGACAGTGCCCCCGCTGGTCCCCAGCTGGGACGTGGACATGCCTCCGCCCCAGCGCCCATCCTCGCCTTGGCCAGGACGGGCAGGCAGCCGCCAGGGCTTCTCCAGGCCACCGCCTATACCCGAAAACCCCTTTCTCCAGCACCTTGGCCCTGGGCCGTCCCCGGACTCCCAGCTGGAAGACCCAGACCCTGCCTTGACTGGTGTCTTCCTGGGTAGACACCATGACCCGGGGCCTGGAGAGCTCACCAAATCCGCCAGCCCCAGCCCTGAGAAGCCCAAAGAAGAGGCCTGCCCTGGGAACCCCCGGCCACCAGCAGAGCCTGAGCCACCAAGCCCAAAGCCCCCCAAGAACTCTCCCCCAGAGCAGAAGGTGCTAAGGCTCAGCCTCTCCCACCCTCTGGCGGCATGTGATAGGATGAGGGCCACGTGGCCACCACGGCGCCGCTGGGGAACATTGCCCAGTGCCCCAGGCCCCTTGGAGCCCACTGGTGTCCCAGGGCCTCTGCCCAGGGCAGGTGAGCGGCACCAGGCAGGTCCTGGGCGTCTTGCTGTAGTCCTGCCTCGGGTACAAAAACTGAACTCTCCCCAGCGCACTGGTCCTGCCACTCTGCGGCCCCCCACCCAGCTGACCAAGGACCCAGAACCCAGCCTCAAGCCAAGAGCCTGGAGTCTGCTCTGGTCCTCTCTCTGGCTGCCAGCGAAGACCCACCGGCCCTGGCCACAAGTACATGCCTGCCCCCCTTCCTGCCGCCTGGGCCCCGAAGCTGCCGTTCTGCCCCACAGGGGCCCCTGGGAAGAGGTTAGCCTCAAAAGCTGGTGGAATAAGGTATGGGGGCACAGGTCAGAGAGAGAGGCTTGGGGATTCTGTCCTGGGGAACAGGGCAGGAGACAGCCTCAGGGCCCTTGTGAGCAGCTGCCTCGGGCCTCAGGACCCAGCTGTAACTTGGGGAGAACAGCCCGGGCTTCCCAAGCCTCTGGAGGCCTGAACAAGGGATGCCCAGCATAGACAGGCACCGAACAGAGGCACCGGGAGCTCCTCCAAGTCACTGTGGGGAAGGGATCTTGTCCTCGCCATCCCCAGCTGCCCCCGAGATCTGGGCTGAGGACAAAACTGCAGGACTTGTCTGCCCACCCTGACCCACCCACATTCTCATTCACACTGTTCCTCTGGCTTCCTCCTGACCCTCCCTCGACTGGAGTCCTCTCTCTCTCTGGGGTTGCTGTATAAGGGCAGTTTCTGGGCTGCGGATTCTGGAGAAACTGAGGTGAGGGCTCAGGAACCAGACTTCCGGCCCCTTCATTGTACAGTTGGTCACACCGTAGATCAGGGCTGGCAGAGCCAGCATGCCTCTCCAGTCTGGCCCCTGTAGGGTGAGGGCAGGCAGTTTCTGAGGGGTGCCAAGCCCAGGCCTGGCTGCCATGCTCATGCTGGAATGTGAGCCCAGTGGCTGTCAGCGAAGGGGGAGTGGTCACCGGAGCCTCCCCCGGGACGCCTGGGGCGGGCGGGACACGTAGGGGCAGCGGGCGGTTTTCAACCTATGCAGACCGGTGCCCGTGGAGCGGGCAGCCAGCGAGCCCAGCCATGGCAACCGGGGCGGCCTGGCTGCTAGGGGGACCGTGGCCCCGGCGGCGAGTGCCCAGAGCCGTGTGGGCCACAGCGTTGCGGGAGCGGGCCACAGGGCGCCCTGGGGTGAGGGGCAAGGATGCCTGGGCCCTCCTCACCCTCGAATACGTGAGTGGCTGAATTATTCAGGGTTTGCGGCCACTGGCACACATGGGCAGGCTGGTGGGCGGGAGGCCAGGCCCAGGGTGATTCTCCATGTGGCCTACTTAGCACAGGCTCCCTCCTGGTGTCCCCTTTCCTCACCTGCTCAGGGAGGGGTGTGGGCGGATCTGAGAGGCTGGAAAGGCAAGGTGCACATGTGTGCTCTCAGTCACGTGGGTCACATGCATGCCTGTGTGCCTGGGGTGTGTGCATGGGTGTACCACAGCCAAACAAGGAAAGTGTGTGTGTGTGTGTGTGTGTGTGTGTGTGTGTGTGTGTGCGTGTGCGCGTGCGTGCGCGCACGCGTGCATCAAGGTCTATGCAGCTGTGGCATTCGTGGGGTCATGCGCATGCACGTAGTCAGGCACAGTGGAGGCCTTGAAGCCCAAAGATGGCAGTGGGACTTTTGTCTCAAGACCCCAGATGTGGGGACAGCCCCAGGTGTCCATGCACATGAGAAGGTGGACATTGAGAGCTTGTGCCTCCAGCCCGGCATCACAGGCCTTCACACATGTCAACAGGCATCTTGCAAGACCCAGGTGTGCATGGGAGTTGTCTGACCTGTAAACGCCGTTGTGTGTAGGTCTGTGCGTGTGGGTCTTTGTGTTTGCCCAGCCTGGGCACCGGGCACATGCAGGGGCAGCCGTGGTTCCCAGTCTATGCAGACCGGAACCCGTGGAGTATTCGTCTTCCTGGAGGCCCCATGCACCAAGATACAAATGTTCAAGAGCAAAGACTTGGGCTCCCACCTGAAAAGGGTGTCCGCGTTGGGAGGGCTCCTGGCAAGGCAGTGGGAGCGGTGCCCACGGTCAGGACTTGGGGGCACATGGGACCTCACGGGCAGAGGGCAGCCGTGTGTCCCTGACAGGCTCCACAGCCCCTGGCATTCCAAGACAAGGAGGCCCCCAGGACCCAGCTGGCTGTATTTAGGGCTCCCTCCTGCACAAAAGGAGCAGGTCCTAGTTGTGTCCACCGGTGACCAGAGGACTCTCTCACAGATGCACTCCATCCGCAACCTGCCATCCACGCGGTTCCTGGAGCAGCAGCGGGAGGACGGTGTGGAGGACATGACACAGCTGGAGTGAGTGGTTGGGTGGCAGTCGGTGAGGGGGCCTCGGGGGGTCGCCACACTCCCAGCTGGAGCACCCCCTCTTACCAGGGGTACCTCTCACCTCCTGGAACGTGTTCAGAGCCTGTTTTCTCATCTGCAAAGTGAGGGCCATACAGTGTCACAAAAGCCAGATGCCAGCACAGCTCTGCCATCAGATGGACCTGGGCTCAATTCCAACCCCACCACTTAGCAACTACAGGGCCATGGGCGAGTCGCTTCACGCTCTGTGCCTCAGTTTCTCACCTGTGAGATCGGGTGGGTGGGATGGCTATGGTTATGAGTGTGCTGGCACATTGAAGGTGCCCAAAATGTGAGGCTGTGCTGGTCCGTATCATTATCCAATTATGGTGACTCAGCCCTCACATCTGCTACTTAAGAGCATCGCCAGCCCAGCGAGTGAGGTAGGGCCAGTGCTACTAATCATACCCATTGGACAGATGAAGAAACTAAGGCACAGAAGTTAAGTCACTTCCCAAGGCCTCATGGTTGGTTAGTGTCAGAGATAGACTTTCTGGCCAAGGCCCTGCACTGGGGAAAGTGGACCCCGACTGCCCTTCTTCCTGCTTTCCCAGAGACCTCCAGGAGACCACTGTGCTGTCCAACCTCAAGACCAGATTTGAACGGAACCTCATTTACGTGAGTTGTGGGGTGGCTCTGCCTTGGGCTCGGTCTGGCCGGCAGCTGACTCCTTGTCTCCTGGGGCTCGGTGGGAAGCATAGATGTCTCCTGCTGGGCCCCAGACTAGTGGTCCCTGGCTTCACCTCTGAGGTGTCCGCTATTTGAGCAAAACCTACTGGAGCCAGGGGCTCTGGCATCCAAGGGCCTGCGCACAGTCTTAGCGTGGTGGGTGCCAGGGGCAGCGATCTGGAGACGGAGCCCAATGACAAGGCTCCCAGAGCCTTGGAGTCCACAGACCCGGGTCCCAGGACGGGCTGCCGAGGGGCAGAAGGGAGCAGAATAACAGAACTGAGCCCTGAACCACAGCGCAGGCATCAGGGTCACCCAGGAGGCTGGATACCTGTGAGTGCCCTGCACTCCCAGCCCCTGCCTCGCCCGGCGGTGGAGGTTGGGCCTTACGGCGAGGCGCAGCGCCAGGACCCTGGTTCTGACCAGGACTCCGGGAGGTAGGCCACAGCTAACAGCCTCCGTTGCAGAACCATGACTGTGGGCTTTATGCTCGGCCCCTCCCAGCCTCAGCCTGGGGCAGTGCTGGGAGTCCCGCCGCCAGAGCGCAGGACCCATTGAGCTTCTAGAGGGCCCAAGGTTCGAACACTGCGGTCAAGCAGCCACATTGTCCCCATGGACCGGGTCCAGGCCCCCAGGGGCTGGGAGGGACACAGGGCTGCGGGGACCATGGTGCTGAGGCCGCTGTCCGCACAGCAGACCTACATCGGCAGCATCCTGGTGTCGGTGAACCCGTACCGGATGTTCGGGATCTACGGGCTGGAGCAGGTGCACCAGTACAGGGGACGGGCCCTGGGCGAGAACCCCCCGTGAGTACATCCTGGACTGGGCTCTCCTGGGTCTCTCTCCGAGCTTGGTGAGCCTCGGGCTGCCCCTCAGCCGGCGGTCAGGGCTGACGGCAGTCGGCAGTCCACCTGCTCAGCCCAACACTATTTCCCCGAGCCTGGCCATAGCCCTGCTGGGCTGGAGGCTACTGTGGCTCAGACCATGGGGGGGGGGGGGGTATTTCCCCAAGGATGGGGGCGTGGAGCAGGCTTGGCTGGACAGAGCTGCCACCCCACCTGCCCTCTGGGAGGTTTGGAAGCACAGAGGACGGCCACTGCAGCACCCCGCCCCCATCTCTCCAGGCATCTCTTTGCAATTGCAAATCTCGCCTTCGCCAAAATGCTCGATGCCAAACAGAACCAGTGCATAATTATCAGGTGAGCATATAATTACCAGGTGAGCACCGGCCAGGCTGAGGGCCTTTGTGCGTGTGTGGAGGGGACATATGGGGGCTGCTGTGGGGCCGGGGGTCGCTCAGCTTCTCTGAGCCGCCAGCCCGCCCATGTGCTCTGTGCCATGGCGCGGTCACGGGAGCCGGGAGAGGCACTGAGCCTGCTGGAGCTCACTCTGCCCCTTTGCCTGGTCAGTGGCGAGAGCGGCTCTGGAAAAACTGAGGCCACAAAGCTGATCCTGCGCTACCTGGCCTCCATAAACCAAAAGCAGGGCATCATGCAGCAGGTAAGCAGTCTGTCTTCCTGGGGTCCTCAGCTGAGCACCCCTCATGCTCCCAAGAGATGAGATTTCTTGGCTCCACTTGGAGGCTGGGGCGGCTGAGCCCAGGATTGCATGGAGAGTTCTCTTAGGACTTGGGGCTGTCTCTCCTCTCCCAGGGAGCATCTGTCGGGGAGGCCCATGGGGGTGGGGCCAGTAGGTGCTGGGACACTGAGGAAGCCAGGCCAGAGTCTGCAGGGTTGGAGGTCTGCTCAGAGTGCAAGTCCTCGGAACCTGAGAATGTTGGAGGTTTCCCAAGGACCTACTGTATGCGGGGCCTGACTACTGGGTACACAGACTGACTCATGTACCCACCTTCATGGGAATTTCATTCTAGTGGAGGAGACAGAAAGAAAAATAATACACAGGGTGTTAAGTGTGGAGAAAAAGGTAGGGAGGAGGATGGGGACTGTGGGGTTATAATTTGGAGTGTGGTAATCAGAGAGGAGGGAGTGGGCCCTAAGGATGTCTGGGGGAGGAGCAGGCAGGCAGAGAAGCAAGTGCAAAGGCCCCGGGCAAACAGGTCTGGTGTGCGCAGGACACAGAGTGTAAGCATGGAGTCCGGCTGAGGGAGGACGATGGCTCAGGCCAAGGAAGTAGACCCCAGGGCAGTTCAGAGGCCAGCCGGTGACTTCCTGACTCCCAGACTGAGGGACCGTACAGGCCACAGACAAGGTTGTAATAGAGGGGGACTGTCTAAGGGCAACCCCAGGCATTTGGCCTGAGCCACAGGCAGGACAAGGCGGCCACCAGCTGGCTGAGCAGGGCTGCAGAGAGGACAATGGTGCCGTAAGGTGTCTGCTGGGCATCCACACAGACATGGCAGGGGCGGTGGTGCTGCCCCATGAGCCTGGAGCCCTGGAAGGTGGGGCTGGAGGCCAAGGCCCGCCAGCTCAGAACCTGACCTCAGACTCTGGGCCCATGAAGGTTTCTAAGTGGCCACAGTGACGCAGCCAATGGCAACCCAGCAGGTGATCTTGGGGGCGTCAGGCAGGGGCTGCTCAGCCCTCAGGGGGTAGCAGGTCCAAAGGGTACTTCCTGGCAGGGCCCCTCTGCTGCCGACCTTGGCCTTGGCAGCCCCTCCCATCATTCTGAATCTCCTGGTGGCTAAGCAGAACTTCCCTCTGCTCTAGGCAAGGTTTTCCAAGCCTCTAAGGTTAGACTCCTGGGTAGGCAAGACAGTGTGCGCATGGAGCCCCTCCTGCAGGAGGGAGATGACTGTGAGGGGCAGAGGGACTGGGATGGGAGTCCTGGTCGAGCCCTGTCCCGCAGGCTCAGGGCCGATGCTTGGAGTTGTGGGGCAGGGCAGGTCTGCGCCTTTCTGTGCTGCCCTGAGTCTGCCAGCGGGGACGCCCGTGGGCTTACTTCACAGCCACTACTCACCCCTGCTGCTGGCATCACACAGGCCTGTCTGGGTCCATTTTAGGCATGGTGGAGTCAAGTATCAAATATTTACTTTATTATTTATTTACTTTATTTTAATTTTTGTAGCTGTTTCCACTTGTTTTGTGTGTGTGTGTGTGTGTGTTTTTTTTTTTTTTTAATCTTTATTGTTGTGATCTCTCCACCAATTTTTTTTTTTTTGGGGGGGAGGCAACCAAAATTTTTGATGACCTTATTAAAAAAAAAAACGTTATTGTTGAACTATTACATATGTTCCCCTTTTTCCCCCCCATTGATTCCCCCAACCCACCCCCGGCCCCCACCCCACACCTTCACCACTCTATTGTCCCTGTCCATGGGTTATTCATATATGCCTACAAAGACTTTGGCTGATTAACTCCCACCACTCACCCTTCCCTGCCTTACCTCCGAGATTCCGCACTCTGTTCCATGCTTCCATGGCTCTGGATCCACTCCGTTCATCAGTTTATTTTGTTAATTAGATTCCACATATGAGTGTGATCATGTGATACTTGTCTTTCTCTGACTGGCTTATTTCACTTAGCATGATACTCTCCAGGTCCCTCCATGCTGTCTCAAAGGGTAAGAGATTCTTCTTTTTTACGGCTGCATAGTATTCCATGGTGTAAATGTACCACAGCTTTTTATCCACTCATCTGCTGATGGGCACTTGGGCTGTTTCCAGATCTCAGCTATTGTAAATTGTGCTGCTGTGAACACAGGGGTGCATACATTCTTTCTGATTGGTGTTTCAGGTCTCTTAGGATATATTCACTGAAGTGGGATCACTGGGTTGAATGGCAGTTCCATATTTAATTGTTTGAGGAAGCTCCATACTGTTCTCCACAGTGGCTGCACCAGTCTGCATTCCCACCAGCAGTGCACTAGGGTTCCCTTTTCCCCACATCCTCGCCAGCATTTGTCATTTGTTGATTTGTTGATGGTTACCATTCTGGCAGGTGTGAGATGGTACCGCATTGTTGTTTTGATTTGCATCTCTCTGATGACCAGTGACTTTGAGCATTTTTTCATATGTCCTCTTTGGAGAAGTGTCTATTTAGGTCCTTTGCCATTTTTTAATTGGATTGTTTGTCTTCCTTTTGTTAAGTTGCATGAGTTCCTTATACATTTTGGAAATTAACTCTTTATCAGATGTATCATTGCTGGGCTCCCTTTCATTTTATTGATGGTTTCTTTTGCTGTGCAGAAGCTTTTTATTTTGATGCAGTCCCATTTGTTTATTTTCTCCTTAGTTTCCTTTGGCTTTGTCAAGATGTATCCATAAACATATTGCTGAGAGAGATGTCTGAGATTTTGCTGCCTATGGTTTCCTCTAGGATCTTTATGGTTTCACAACTTACATTTAAGTCTTTCACCCATTTTGAGTTTATTCTTGTATATGGTGTAAGTTGGTGGTCTAATTTCATTTTTTTGCATGTATTTGCCCAACACCATTTTTTGAAGCGAGTGTCCTGACTCCATCGTATGCTCTTGCCTCCTTTGTCAAATATTAATTGAGCATAATGGCTTGGGTCAGTTTCTGGGGTCTCTGTTCTGTTCCCTTGATCTATATGCCTGTTCTTGTGCCAGTACCAGGTTGTTCTGATTATAGTGGCTTTGTAATATAGCTTGATATCTGGTATTGTGATCCCTCCAACTTTGTTCTTTTTTCTCAAGATTGCTGCAGCTATTCAGGACTTTTTTTGGTTTCATATAAATTTTTGGAATATTTGTTCTAAATCTGTGAAATATGATGTTGGTATTTTAATAGGGATTTCATTGAATCTGTAGATTGCTTTGGGTAATACGGATGTTACTTTTAATGATGTTGATTCTACCAATCCATGAACACGGTGTATTCTTCCACTTGTTTATATCTTCCTTTATCTCTTTTTTCAACGTCCTGTAGTTTTCTTAGTACAAGTCTTTTATCTCCTTGATTAAATTTTTTCCTAAGTACCTTATTTTTGTTGTTGCTGTTGCAGTGGTAAATGGGGTTGTTTGTTTAGTTTCTCTTTCTGAGAATTCTTATTGGTGTATAAAAAAGCCATTGATTTTTGTGTGTTGATTTTGTAACCTGCTACATTGCTTTTACATGTTGAGATATTCTCCCTCTATTCCCACTTTGCTGAGAGGGTTTTTTTTAAAATATATTTTATTGATTTTTTTATAGAGTGGAAGGGGGAGGGATAGAGAGTTAAAAACATCAGATGAGAGAGAAGCATCGATCAGCTGCCTCCTGCACACCCCCTACTGGGGATGTGCCCAAAACCAAGGTACTTGCCCTTGACCAGAATCGAACCTGGGACCCTTCAGTCCA
Source organism: Ia io (assembly GCA_025583905.1). Taxonomy (NCBI): domain Eukaryota; kingdom Metazoa; phylum Chordata; class Mammalia; order Chiroptera; family Vespertilionidae; genus Ia; species Ia io. Next base: position 50,454,553 of record JAJQQW010000020.1, on the reverse strand, counting down.
CAGGCCAACGCTCTATCCACTGAGCCAAACCAGTTAGGGCTGTTGTTGTTTTTTTAAATCAAAAATGGGTGTTGGATTTTGTGGAATGCTTTTTCTGTGTCTATTGATATTATCATATGATTTTCATCTTTCAATTTGTATCATGTTTATTGATTTGTGAATATTGTACCAGCCTTGCATCCCTGGAATAAATCACACTTGATCATGATGTATGATCTTTTTAATGTATTGCTGGATACGATTTGCTAATATATTGTTGAGGATTCTAGTCTCTATGTTCATTAGGGATATTGGCCTGTAATTCTCTTTCTTTGTAGTGTCTTGGAATTAGGATAATGCAGGCCTCAGAAAAAGAGTTTGGAAGTGTTCCTTCTTCTTGGATTGTCTGAAATAGTCTGAGGAGGATAGGTGTTAGTTCTCCTTTGAATGTTTGGTAAAACTCCCCTGTGAAGCTGTCTGAACCTGGGCTTTTGTTTGCTGGGAGTTTTTTGATTACTGCTTCTATTTCATCAGTTGTTATTGGCCTATTCAGGTTTCTGATTCCTCCTGATTCAGTTTTGGGAGATTGTATTTTTCTAGGAATTTGTCCATTTCATCCACATTATCCAGCTTGTTGGCATATAGTCGTTCATAGTATTTTCTTACAGTCCTTTGTATTTCTGTGGTGTCAGTGGTTACTTCTCCACTTTCATGTCTGATTTTATTTATTTGGGTCCTCTCTCTTTGTTTCTTGACCAGTCTGGCTAACAGTTCATCAGTTTTGTTTATCCTTTCAAAGAACTTGGTTTCAGTTTCACTAATTTATTTTTTTATTTTTTTTAGTCTCTATGTTATTTATTTCTGCTCTAATCTTTATTATTTCCTTCCCTCTACTTACTCTGGGCTTTTCTTGTTGTTCTCGTTCTAGTACTTTAAGTTGTAGGGTTAAATAGTTTATTGCTGATTTTTTCTTGTTTTTTTGAGGTAGGCCTGTAGTGCTATGAACTTCCCTCTCAGGACTGCTTTTGCTGTGTCCCAGAGATTTTGGGTTGTTGTGTGTTCTGTTCATTTTCATTTGTTTCCCGGAAGTATTTTATTTCTTTCTTGATCTCATTGATATCCCATTCATTGTTTAATAACATGCTATTTAGTCTCCATGTGTTTGAATGTTTTTGGGTGTTTTTACTGTAGTTGGTTTTTCATTTCATTCCATTGTGGTCTGAGAAGATGCTTGATATGATATAAATTTTCTTGAACTTGTAGAGACTTGTTTTGTGTCTAACATGTGGTCTATCTTTGTGAAGGACCCATGTGCACTTGAGAAGAATGTATATTCTGCTGCTTTGGGGTGAAATGTTCTATAAATGTCGATTAAATCTATCTGATCCAGTGTGTCCTTTAGAGTCACTGTTTCCTTGTTAATTTTTGTCTGGAAGATCTATCCAGTGAAGTCAGTGGGGTGTTAAAGTCCCCTACTATGACTGTGTTGTTGTCCATCTCTCCGTTAAAGTCCTCTAGAAGTTTTTTATTTAAAATATATTTAAGTGCTCCTATATTGGGTGCATAAATGTTTACTAGGGTTATATCCCCTTGTTAGATCGATCCCTTTACTATTGAGAGGTGACCTTTGTTGTCTCTTGTGGTGGCCTTCATTTTAAAGTATTTTATCAGCTATGAATATTGCTACTCTAGGTTTTTTTTTAAATTTTCCATTTGCATGGACAATTTTTTCCATCAGAACAAAAGACTCACACAGGATGAGAGTGAAGAGATGGAAAATTTTTTTCCATCTCTTCACTTTCATCTTGTGTGTGTCTTTTGTTTGAGGTGGGTCTCTTGTAGACAGCATACAGTTGGGTCATGTTTTTATATTCAGCTACCCTATGCCTTTTGACTGGAGCATTTAATCCATTTACATTTAGGGTTATTATTGAGAGGTACTTATTTATAGCCACTTTAATTCTGTATGGCTAGGTTTCTTTCTCTGTTTCTTCTTCTCATTACAGCAATCCCTTTAGCATTTCTTGTAATGCTGGTTTGGTGGTGATGAACTCCTTTAGCCTTTTTTTTTTTTTTGATCGGGGAAGCTCTTTATTTAACTGTCTATTTTGAATGATAGCCTTGCTGCATATAGTAATCTTGGTCTCAGATCCTTGCTTTCCATTCCCTTCTGGCCTGTAGAGTTTCTGATGAGAAATCAGGTGTCAGCCTTATGGGAACTCCTTTGTAGGTAACAGTTTTCTTTTCTCTTGCTGCCTTTAAGATTCTCTGTCTTTAATTTTTGGTATTTTAATTATGATGTGTCTGGGCATGGGCCTGTTTGGGTTCTTCTTGCTTGGGACTCTCTGTGCCTCCTGAACTTGTGTGACTTCTTCCTTCACCCAGTTAGGGAAATTTTCTGCCATTATTTCTTTTTTTTTTTTTTTTTTTTTGGCCATTATTTCTTCAAGTATACAGAATCCAAGGTCTTAACCAATGTCCTTTGTCCTGGCTCCACCCTACCCCAGTTATGGGTGTCATCCTCAACCAGTCTCTCATTGGGCAGCATGGTGGTGCCATGAACCTCAGCCCACACCTCCAAGCAAGCCAGAAAAAGTCTCGGGCCTCTCTCTTGTTGGGCAGGTTTTGCCATGTGTTCTTACTGGACCCCGTCATGCTGAGGCTTCACTGGCTGAGGCCTGGGCCACAGGGCTGAGAATATGACAGGGGTTCCCCAAGATGGGGACTCTCTGGATCCTCTGCACCCCAAACCACAGGCACCACCCCACCTGGGGGCTGGGCTGATGGCACCACATGGCCAGATGTTTACCCACCTGATTTACCTGTCCTTGCCCCTGGCTCCTGGCCGCTGGCCATGTGCCCCAACCCTGCAGTGGGCACTAGGAACAGAAAAGCAGCCAACCCACCCTTAGGTGCCCTCAGGGGACTCCACAGCCCAGGCAGACCCTGACTCACTGAGCAACCCCAGGCTGGCCCCTGCTCCTCTCTGGGCCTCAGTCTACTCCTCTGTACAATGGGCACAATATTTCCTAGACTAAGCGGGACTATGGGAGTGACCAGATGGAGGGACTCACACTTTCCCCAAGGTAATACTATTTCTGCAGAGACTGGGAATCCCCTGCTTCCCCCTTAAGAATTTATCTTGAGAAGAGAGTCAGCAAGAGAACACTATAAACACAACTATGTACATACCCGTCATGCTGTTGGGCTCTCACTCTTACAGACATGTTACATCACCTCTCCAAATCTCAGGTTCCTAATCTATAAAACAAAAGTGATATTAGGGCCTACTTTATAGGCTCGTTAATTAGCGCATAGTAGGTGCTTACTAAATGGGAGGTGTGATTAGCTGTGTGCCCTGGGTAGCTCTGCTCTCATAGAATACTATTCCTCATTTCATATATTTAGCAGATTTGTTGAGGGCCTCCTATGCACCGAGTCCTGTGTAGATACTGGGGCCCCAGAGGTGTGCAAAAAAAGACAGATTCTTGGATGTGGAAGCTGAAATTTTAGTGTAGGAGACAAGATACAAAGAAATGGGAGAATTTGTCAATGGTGCTAAGAGCTACAGAGAGCATTCCGGTGCTCAGAGGCAGGAGTGTGCCTAAGTGTTGAGGGCACAGTCAGGCGGGCCAGGTGCTGGGCGGAGCAAGGGAGGGGAGATGAGGCCAGCGGAGGATGGGCTGTGTAGGGTCTTGGAGCACACTGTAAGGACTTGGCTTTGAGCCTGAGGGAGAAGGTGACCTATGCAGGTTTTCAAAGGACCCCTGGAAGGAACACAGGCAGGACCAGGGAGGAGACTCTTCCAGGAGCCCAGGTGACCCATGGCTGTGAGGGGAGAGGGAGGAGGACATCCAGAACCTTCCGGCTGGTAGGCCCAGCAGACACCCACATCAGGAGCTACACTGCAGTCCCCAAGCCCAGACCCCTGGGAGTCTCTGGGGTTCATGACTGTAGTCTTACCTGGCGGCTCTCTGCCCACCACAGGGGCCCAAAGGGTTCTGCCAGCCCCTCTGTGGCTGAAGGCCCTGGTGTTGTGGGGGGAGTGGTGGTCAGTCCTACAGGTGACCTTCTTCTGTTCTTGTTCCTTTTGCCTCCTCCTCCCTACCAACTGCTCCTGAAGATAAAGGTATTTGGAGTGTGTGAGTGTGTGTGTGTACATGCTCCTGCCTCTGTGACATGCACCTGTGGGTGTGCATGTGTGCGCACTCGTGTGCAATAGCAGGATTGGTCAGAAGCAGTGTCTCACACCTGACCTGGCCAGGGCTGCCTCGTGGGAGGCTGGGGCTGGGAGAGGGGAGCTGGGGTCTGTGTGTAGGGTCTGGGCCGCATGAGGTGGGAGCATTGAGGGAGACTAGAAAGACCCCGAGGTTCTCTAGGGAGCCCACCTCTAGTCACCCCTCACAAACAGGGTGTCTGGGAAATCCTGGGGTGGCCCCAGCCATGCTCCTTGCTCTAGGCGGCCAGAGTAATATCCACCTCTTCTGGGGTCTAGATCCTGGAGGCAACACCCCTCTTGGAGTCCTTCGGTAACGCCAAAACCGTTAGGAATGACAATTCCAGCCGCTTCGGGAAGTTTGTGGAGATCTTTCTGGAAGGGTGAGTTGAGACAGTGGAGGAACCCCCAAAGACCCTGTGGTGCACTCCATGTCCTGGCACAGCCCCGTGGAGTCAACACCAGCCCCTTCGCCCGCCTACTGACTGCCTGGGCTTGAGCTGAGCATGCTCCCCCACACAGGGGCGTGATCTCTGGTGCCATAACCTCCCAGTACCTGCTCGAGAAATCCAGGATTGTGTTTCAGGTGGGCCAGGCCCTCCAAGGCCCTTGTGTGCTGGGGCGTGGGGCAGGGTCTGTGTGTGTGTGTGTGTGTGTGTGTGTGTGTGTGTGTGTGTGTGTGTGTAGATACTTAGAGCCTGGCACCTGGCCCGGCTGTGTAAAGGGTGAATTAATGAACAAATGCATGTGTGTGTGTGGCACGTGACTGAGCCTCCCCGACACCCCCCATCATGCCCTGCAGCCACATTGGCTCTTCCCTGTCCCTGAAGCGCACCGGCCCGACCCGCCCAGGCCCTGTGCACTGACTGCTCCTTCTCCCGGAGCACTCTTCCCCAGACTGTGTGGCCACCCCACCTCCTCCATCTGCCCAAAACGCCAGCCGTGCAGGGAAGCTGTCCCGTTTCAAAGTGAACTCCCATCCCTTCACTGCGTTCTGTCTCCCCAGAGCATTCCTCACCACCTGACATGTTTTATATTTTAACCAGTGATTTGCTGAGTATCTGTCTCCCAGCTGGCAGGTGGGTCTATGAGGCCAGGGACTTCTGTCTGCCTTGTTCCCCTCTGTGTCCCGGGGCCTGGAGCAGGGCCAGGCGCACAGTGGGTGCTCAGCCACCCTGGCTAAATGAGCCATCGGAGGCCCGTGTCTGCTCCTTGGACATAGGCATGCGTGGCTGTGTGTGGCCAGCACACAGGCCAGAGCAGCACCTTCCTCTGATTGAATGCTGCCCAGTGCCCCTCCCCACCACCACACCCGGGCTTCTCCACCCCTCCCTGCTCCCAGGCAGAGCCAGGCTGGGAGCTCACTCAACACAGAGGGGACAGGCCCCACCTGCAGGCCTGGGTGTGTATTTATATTTGTGGGCACACCTGGGCCTGTATGTGTGTAGGGGTTACCTAGGGGGGCGGCTCCCCTCTCGGCACTCACACACCCACTCTGCAGGCCAAAAACGAGAGGAACTACCACATCTTCTATGAGCTGCTGGCTGGGCTGCCTGCCCCGCTCCGGCAGGCCTTCAGCCTGCAGGAGGCTGAGACCTACTACTACCTGAACCAGGTGAGCACCAGCAGGCCTCCGAGGCTCCCCGGGTCTGGCCCCCCCTCATCACCCCAGTGGCTGAGAGCCGAGTCGTGGTGTCCAGCAAAGACGACGGAGGTCTGGGAGGGCAAGTTTGGGTGTGAGGTGTCTCATCATGGCAAGTGGACAGGGGTCACATCTCGGGCACAGGAGGCCTACATGTTCTTCGTTGTTCTGGAGACTACAACAGAAATAAGTAGCCTGGAGCTATTGTACTTCCCCTATAGTGCCTCAGTTTCCTCATCCGTAAAATGGGGATAGCACAGTATCACTGCCAGGGACGTGGTGAGGATTAAAGGAAGGAAATGTATGCAAAGCACTTAGCACAGTACCTGCGCAGAGACTCCTGGCCCGTGGGAACGAAAGTGCTGGGTGACCTCCTGGGCCACGTTGCAGGTGCAGACAGAGCAGGGATGTCAGGGCTCCCTGCACCACCCAGGGCGCCTGACCCCTGACCCCTGGGCCTGCCCTCACCTAGGGTGGGAACTGTGAGATCTCCGGGAAGAGTGACGCAGATGACTTCCGCCGGCTCCTTGCTGCCATGGAGGTGCTGGGCTTCAGCGGGGAGGACCAGGACAGCATCTTCCGCATCCTGGCCTCCATCCTGCACCTGGGCAATGTCTACTTTGAGAAGTATGAGGTGAGAGGAGGTCCCAGCCGCCATGGCCCGGCTCCCGTAGGGGCACAGGCGTCTTTCCAGAGGAGTGCTCTGGGGAGACAGAACGCATCTGTATTTGGCTTTCAGGCTACACCAACACATCTCAATCGCTCTTTTTTCCCTCCACTTTGAGGTTGTTCGTCTTTTTATTATTATTATTTTTTAAAATAGATTTTTATTGACTTCAGAGAGAGGAAGGGAGAGGGAGAGATAGAAACATCAATGATGAGAATCAATGATTGGCTGCCGCCTGCATGCCCCCTACTGGGGATCGAGCCCACAAGCAGGGCATGTGCCCTGACCAGGAATCAAACAGTAACCTCCTGGCTCATAGGTCAATGCTCAACCACTGAGCCACAGCAGCCAGACCATCTTTTTATTATTGATGCATGAGAGCTCTTTACATATGATAAGGAAATAAGCCCTTTGTCTTCGATGTGAATTGTAAATATGTCTTCTCGTTTATCATATATGTTTTGACTTTATTTACAGGTATCTTGGTGTTTGTTTTTTTGTTTTGTTTTTCGTGGTTGTTGTTTGCTTTGGCCTTTCAGATTTTTAAAATTATTTTCAGGAATTTCATTAATCAATCTTGTATAAATTTTAGAGTTTTCTAATCATTTTTAAAGAGACCTGTCTCTCTTACATTATAACAGTTTCGCCAATACTTTTTTCAAGATCTTGTATGGCTTTCATGGCTTGTTTTTTTAACATTTGAATCTTTGGTCCATCTGGAATTTATCTTAGTAAGGTATGAGGCAGGGATCCAACTTCTTTTTTTTTTCCAGGCAGTTAATTATAGTAACTCCACCACTTGAGAAGTATGTATTTGTCATAGACTAACTTCCTATGTGTATTTATGCCTAATTCCAGACTTCCTATTGTGCTTCATTAATCTGCTTACATACTATATGTCTATTATCTGTTTTAATTATCGTAACTTTGAAATACGTTCAACTATCTCCTAGGTCCCCCTGCACTCCTATTTCAGAATTTTCCTGGTTCTTCTAGCTTGTTTATGTTTTTTTATATGAACTTTAAAATCTACTTATTTAGCGCAAAACACAGTCCTGTGGGTATTTTGCACAGACAGACGCACAGGAGGCAGCCTCGGTGGTGAGCGCCCGGGAGGTCCAGGCCGTGGCCGAGCTGTTGCAGATCTCCCCTGAGGGGCTCCAGAAGGCCATCACCTTCAAAGTGACCGTGAGTCTTGGGCCTGGGAGGTCTGTCAAAGCCTCCGGCCAGCGCCTGCACACCACTGCTTTGTGCCCCAATCTGTGGGCCCTCTCGCCGCCTTCCCTCTCCTCCCTGTCCATCCATCTTCTGAGTCAGGCCCGGAGGGGTTAACCTCAGACCCCACAGGTATTCGATGCCCAGGCTCCAGGGCTTTGCGTTGGCTGTTTCCTCTGCCCAGAATGCTTGACATCCAGCACAGCTGTCCACCTCCAGGGAGCTGTTCCTGACCCCTCGCCGAGCCGGTGCCTCCATGGCCTCCCAGCCCCTGGCCCTCCTTCCCCTCCCAAGGCTGGTCTCGCTGCATCATGTTTGCTCATGCCCCTGCCTCTCCCACTGGACCAGTAGCCCCCACCCTGACCAGCACAGCCAGGCAGGAGGGCGGACGAGGGCCTTATGTTCAACCCCTGGCCTACTGTCGACCTAAGACCAGTCACTCCATTTCCATTCCCACCCAACCCCCAATCCTCGGAGGACTTCCTGGAGGTGGTGGCCAGCCTGCTGTCGCTCAGGGGCCATGTTCCTCCCTAGGAGACAATCCGAGAGAAGATCTTCACCCCCCTGACTGTGGAGAGTGCCGTGGATGCCAGGTGAGGCTGCACCCTCCCTACCTGAGCCTCCCGATGGCTAGCCCCACCCCTGTGCCCACCCCCATCACCATCTCTGCTCCAGGGATGCCATTGCCAAGGTCTTGTATGCGCTGCTGTTCGGGTGGCTCATCACCAGGGTCAACGCGCTGGTATCCCCCCAGCAGGATGCACTGTCCATCGCCATCTTGGACATCTATGGCTTCGAGGTGGGGCTCCTGAGCGGGTGAGGGGGGTGCATACGGCTTCATGTCTCACTTCTCGGCCTAGAGCACAGCCATTCTTTGTTCAGGGCCCCTCCCTTATTATTATCTCCCTCGTCTTCTACCATGTCCTTCCTCACCCACAGGCCCTCCCTGAGGCCTCTGGGTGCCAGGCTCTGAGCTGGGCAACACAGGGGACCCTGGAAAGGACCAGACCTGGGCTCTGCTCTTGGAGGCACTGGGTGGGCATGGGGGGCAGAAATCGACAAACACATGTGGTCAGAGCCGTAACAGAGTCAGCCTGGCACTGGTGGAGCTAGAGAAAACCTTAGCTGGGCAGGGGCCAGGGAGGTCTTCCTAGGAGCGGGAGGCATCTCTGAGCTGTCTCCTCAGCAACCAGTGAAGGGGGAGGGAGTAGCATCTGCCGCATCCAGCGGGGTGGTGGCTGGCGTCTGGGGAGCTGGAAGTCATCTGCAGGGGAGGGAGGTGTGCCGCGGTGCTGAGTGCACAGTGGGGGGGTTGGGGTGAGACAAGCAAGACCCTAAAAAGAAACGTGGTTGCTAACACTCACGCAGCACCTGTTGTGTGCCAGGGGCTGTTCTAAGTGCATGATGTTTACCGATTACTTAATCTTTACAACCACCTTATGATGTGGGCTTGTCATTATCCTTGTTTTTCAGAAGGGGAAACTAAGGTACAGGGGGCTTGTCCAAGGCACATGGTTAGAAAGATTGGAACCCTGGAAGAAGGTTCCAAAGCCTGGGCCTTTATTTTTAAAAATATTTTTATTGATTTCAGAGAGGAAGGGAGAGGGAGAGAGAGAAACATCAATGATGAGAGAGAATCATTGATCAGCTGCTTCCTGCACCCCCCCAATGGGGATCAAGCCCACAACCTGGGCATGTGCCCCTGACTAGAATCGAACCCAGGACCCTTCTGTCGGCAGGTCAACGCTCTATCCACTGGGCCAAACTGGCTAGGGCGCAGGGCCTGGGCCTTTAACCACAGCCTAAGCTGCCTCTCACTGGGCCCAGCCTGCCAGGCTTCCTTCCGCGTGTGCAGAGCGGGAGCCACAGAGGGTGCTGAGCAGGGCCTGTGGTCAGGCTCCCGCTCCCGAAGCTGTGACCGTGGAAGGCCGGAGGGCACTGCGCCTGAGCTGGGGTGGGGTGGGCAGGGCCCTGGGAGGGGACAGGTGGGCTGAGGCCCCTCACCCCCTGCCTCACAGGACCTGAGCTTCAACAGCTTTGAGCAGCTGTGCATCAACTATGCGAACGAGAACCTTCAGTACCTTTTCAACAAGATCATCTTCCAGGAGGAGCAGGTGTGCAGGGCTCGGGCGGACCTCCCCGCCTGTCCTCGCGGGCCCCGGGCCTCCTCAGGGACAGGCAGGACCTGCTGATTCTTTAAGGGCAGGTCAGAGGCTGTCAGTAGGCCCAATGGAGGGGAAGGCATGGGAAGCTGGGGCAGCACATGATAAGGCCTGTGCTCTGAGGGGAAGGTGTTGGGGTGATGAGCCCAGGGAAGAGCCTGCTTGGGGGATCCTTTTCACCCTCTATAGAGCTGTCCTAGTGGCGGGAGGACAAGGCCGAGATGGTTCACGTGGCCCTGCTAGGAAGTGAGCTCCCTGTGCTGGGAGGTGTGCAAGCAGAGGTGCCCCGGGCAAGGCCTCCTCAGATGGACTCATCCTGGGAGACGGTTGGGGGCCTGGGCAGGAGTAGGCGCTGAGGCCTGCTGCCTGCAGGAGGAGTACCTCCGCGAGCAGATCGGCTGGCGGGAGGTCGCCTTCGCCGACAACCAGCCGTGCATCAACCTCATCTCGCTGAAGCCTTACGGGGTCCTGCGCATCCTCGATGACCAGTGCTGCTTCCCGCAGGTGAGCCCGCGCGGGCCGCTCAGGCTGCTCCGCGCCTCCGGGCCTCAGGTCTGCATCAGCCCGAGCCCTACATTCCTCTCTGCTCTGGCCTGGGGTGGGGGCCCAGGACACCCAACCTGCCATTCACAACCTGGATAGGGGGCTGCAGGTGTTCACTCGAGGGGCTACACCAGCCATGGGAATCAGAGAAGGCTTCCTGGAGGAGGTGACCTTGGGGTTGGGCCTCACATACTGACTGGAAAACACAAGGGTGGGATGGGTGTTCTGGGCAGTGGGACAAGAGAGTGCAAAGTCAGCTGGGCTGGAGGGGAGGCAGCTGGGAGCTGACCAGACACACTTGTCTGCAGGGGTCCCCTCAGGCCTCCCGCCCAGGGCAGTGGGCAGCAGGGGAAGCTGTGACCTGTTCCTCCTCCCCAGTGATCACTGGAGGTCAATCAGGGCTGGAGAATCTGCCACTAGGCCAGGAACAGGGTGCCCAGGCCCCCTGCCCACCCACTGAACCCTGCCTGCCCCCAGGCCACAGACCACACATTTCTGCAAAAGTGCCATTACCACCATGGCGCCAACCCACTCTACTCCAAACCCAAGATGCCATTGCCTGAGTTCACCATCAAGCACTACGCAGGCAAAGTCACCTACCAGGTGAGACCCACAGCAGCCCTCAGGCCGCCAGCGCCACATGCCCTGAGGTTGGAGGCGCAGAAGCACAACATGGGCTCCAGACACTCCCACCCGGTTCCAGTTCTGGCCCTGCTGACCCTCGGCTGTGTGATCTTGGGCCAGTCACTGTACCTCTCAGAGCCTCGTTTCCTCACTTGGAAAGTGGGGATGACAACAGTGTCCATCTCATGGGTGTAAGGAGTCTAGGGCTAGGGTGGGTTTCATAAAGAGTAGCTATTATCAGTACAGTATCACCGGGGTAACTCTCATCGCTATTATCTCAGGCACATTCCTGCCCTGGCGTTGTCTGGGGCCAAGATTCTAAGCCTCTGTCCCCCCAATCTGGGCCGCATTTTCCTCATCTGCAGGACGCACACAGGACGGCATCCTCCACTGAGGATGGGGCCAAGACCCGGCTACTCATGCGAAGGGGGCCAGTCCTGGGAGTGGGGAGGGTCGTGGGGACAGGAGGGGTGGGGACCAGAGCAGGGGGAGGGGTCCAGTCCCTCCTAGGACAGACAGGGGGACAGTGGCCTGGAGGTGCAGGGCCAGGGTCACCCAAGGGCTGCAGGGAGGAAGGAAGGACAGCAGTAGGCAGACTGATGCACCCAGGCTGCAGGGGGAAGGCTCCAGCCCCAGCTGCCCGGCCATCCCCCTTTCCAGGTGCACAAGTTCCTGGACAAGAACCACGACCAGGTGCGTCAGGACGTGCTGGACCTATTCATTCGGAGCCGGACTCGGGTGAGCAAGCCTCCCTCCCCGGTCCTGGCCCCGCCCCAGAGCACCCAGCCCACAGCCAGGCATTCTCCTCCAAGAAAGGGGGCGGGTCCCCAGCTCCATCCCAACCCTGACCCCACCGGCCCAGCCTTGCCTTGCTCTGTACTTTCTCCCTTCCTGGCCCCGCCCGTGAAGGGCTAGGCTCCTGGCTGGCCCCTGGATCGCCAGCTCTCTCCCTTGGCTCATCCTGGTCAGCCCGCCCCGCCTGGGCCCATCCCCACCTCCATCTGCTTGGTTCTCCCATCCGTATTCTCTGCCACCTCCCCCATCTGGGACTCCATTTCCTCATCTGTCAAATGGCACCCTCCTCCTGAGGTCATCCTAGGGTTCATGACCATGCACCCAGAAAAAGAAGTCAGCTGACCCCAGGGCGGGCCCCTTGGGTTAGTTTTCTGGTGCTTCTTGGTCTGGAGACTTGACTCCTTTTGTTCTCTCGCTTTCTCTCTCCTTCTCTTTTCTCTCCTTGTCTGTCTCTCGGTTCCTATGTCTCCTTCTGGGTGCTTTGACTACTGCCCTGGGCTGCTGCCCATGCCTGCCCAGGTGGTGGCACGCCTCTTCTCCAGCCATGCCCCCCAGGCTGCCCCTCAACGCCTGGGCAAGAGCAGCTCCATCACCCGTCTCCACAAGGCCCACACCGTGGCAGCCAAGTTCCAACAGTCGCTCCTGGATCTGATCGAAAAGATGGAGAGGTGGGTGTGGCAGGTGGGCGGGACCTAGCTTCCCCTGCAGCCCCCCGGGAGAAGCACTTCCCTTCTCTGGGGCCTTACACCACCTCCCCTGCCCTTGACCAGGTGTAACCCCTTGTTCGTGCGCTGCCTGAAGCCCAATCACAAGAAGGTGCGTGATGGCTGAGGCCCTCCGTCCGGAGAGAGCCCTCTTCCCAAGCTCACGGCCGCGCCAGCCGCCACGGCCACTGCTGGCGTGGTCAGTGCCCTTTGCACATGGCGGGTCCTCCCCACAGGAGCCAGGCCTCTTTGAGGCGGAGGTGGTCATGGCACAGCTGCGCTATTCAGGGGTGCTGGAGACTGTGCGGATCCGCAAGGAGGGCTTCCCGGTGCGGCTGCCTTTCCAGGCGTTCATCGACAGGTAGCTCCGCCACCATGCCTTCTCCACAGACCCAGGCCGAGCAGGGCTTGCCACGCACAGCTGCTCGGGTTGTGCACAGACCGCCACATGCCAGCTGTTGTCTGGCATATATATTGATTGTTTTGCAGTTTTTCACAGTTTTATTATGTGTTGATTCCAAAGAGAAACAGTTTTAATAGTGATTATGACAAGCTTCCAGCAGATGGCAGTAAGGGGTCCTGTTCTGCTGACACTGGTTCCACAATTTCCTGGCACCTAGAAGTAGGGAGGGAGTGCCTTCTGACTAGAAGACGCTGAGGAGAGCCCCTGCGGGGGGCCTCCTGGGGACGGGAGGGATGGTGACTGCAGCCTAGCAGGCAGCTGGGGCAGCAGCCCACAGCCCCAGGCTGAATTTGGGCCCCCGCAGGTACCGCTGTCTAGTGGCCCTTGAGCACAACCTGCCCGCCAGTGGGGACATGTGTGTGTCCGTGCTGAGCCGCCTGTGCACAGTCATGCCAAATATGTACCGCGTTGGCGTCAGCAAGGTGAGTCCCACCCGACACTCAGTCCCTGGAGGGCTCAGGTTCAGGGGCTTCAGAACCGAGCCCGTGGGATCAGAACTGTCCCAAAGGCAGTCCCGGGGAGCTTGGTAAACGGAATGCCAACCCCACTCCAGACCTTGCTCAGGCCACTCCCACTGCCTAACGCGCCCTCACCTTGCTTCCATCGCTCCAAACCCAGCCCCTCAGCTGCCCTGGCTGCTCTGTCTCCATAGACTTCTGGACAGGGAGGGTCCCGAGTCCAGTCACTGGCCCTTACCGGCCTCAGCACCTGCCTGCTCTGCCCAGCTCTTCCTTAAGGAGCACCTCCACCAGCTCTTGGAGAGCATGCGGGAGCACGTCCGAAACCTGGCAGCCCTCACTCTGCAGCGCTGCCTTCGTGGCTTCTTCATCCAGCGCCGTTTCCGCTCCTTACGCTGCAAGATCATCCTGCTGCAGAGTCGAGCCCGAGGCTACCTGGCCAGGTGCAGCCACCTAGGGCAGGACTGCCGGGAGCCCTAGACGAGGCTTGGGAGAGGCTGAACTTAGGTAGTAAGCTCCCTGTTCCTGGAGGTATGCAAGCTGAGAGTGGGAGCTTCTGCTGCTGGAGGATGATCGCATTCTCTGTGTTTCTGCTTTTGGATGCCCTTCCGTCCCACCCCCTGGCCCTTGTAACTGGTGGTGGGAATCCATCCAGCCAAGAAGGACCCCACCTGCATCTCAGGGACCCTGGGATTCCAACCTGATGGGATCTGTGGGGTCCAAGTGGTTGACTCCGGGCTCGTGATCTTAGCCACGTTCTTGCCCCCACTGAGCTCCTTTCCTTAGTGCCAGAGGGCCCCAGAGTGAAGTGTGGCACCAAGGCCAGGCTGGCACAGGTATCTCTGCCCCTGTTTATCGATGACCCCCCCCCCCCCCCCCCCGAGACACTTCTTTCCTCCCTACCCGCAGGCAGCGGTATCAGCAGATGAGAAAGAGTCTGGTGAAGTTCCGGTCCTTAGTGAACACATACGTGAGCCACCGGCGCCGCCTCAAGGTGCAGGCCTTCCCCTTGCCCTCCTCCCGGAGCCAGGCCTGTCCCGTCTGGGTCCAGGGAGTGGCAGAGATGGGGAGGAGGCACTTAGCTCCCAGGAGGAGACTGTCTTGGGTTCGAATCCCCGCTCTGCCACTCACTAGCTGTGTGACCTCAGCCCCTCTCCAGCCTGACCTCCCATCTTCCCCTGAGGCTGCAGAAAGGGTGAAATGAATATTGAGCGTGAAGGGTGTCCTGGTGCTGGGCTCACCGTGGGGTCTTCAGTAACTGGGTCCGATTGGAATTCTGCGCCTGGACCGGTACTGAGTGCGGTTTGCTCGTACCTTGATGCCAGTCTTGGCCTGTTGTCACATAAACCAACAGCAGACACATGCAACACCGAGCACGCTGTTCCTGGCGGTCCTGTGGGGGCAGGCGTCTCCCTCTCCCAGGATTCCTCCTCTGCCCTTTGCCTTGCCTCTTTCTTGCTCTGTCTTTCTCCCTTGCCCTCCTGTGCCTCTGGCCACCCCTCTGCCTCCCTCCATCTGTGAGGTGGAGTCACCTCCAGAAATCAGGCAAGCTGACCCCTTGCTTCCCTTGCTGGCCGCCCTGCGTGAGCCGGCTCGGCCTGCCAGGGCCTCTGCCCACCATTCCCTGCCCTGACCACCTGCTCTCCTGCAGCTGAGGGCAGAGCGGAGGCTCCGGGTGGAGGAGGTGCGGCAACGGGAGCAGGAGGTGGGTGCGGGGTGTGGGTGGCAGCAGGGGACAGGAGGGGAGGACGGCAGGTGGGGGTGTGGCAGGCCCTCCCCTCACCACGCTGTCCCTCCAGGAGCTGAGCAAGCGGGAGGTGGTAGCTGTGGGACACCTGGAGGTACCAGCAGAGCTGGCTGGGCTCCTGCGAGCGGTGGCAGGTACATCAGTGCTGCAAGTGTGGTGGGAGTGGGCACAGGTGGGCAGGGGAGCCAGGCACCTCGTGCCTTCTTCCCTCCACAGGCTTTAGGCCAGCGCAGATGCCCCGGGTGGCCCCTGTTCGGACTCCCCGGCTCCAGGCTGAGCCCCGTGTCACACTGCCCCTGGATATCAACAACTACCCCATGGCCAAGTTTGTCCGGTGCCACTTCAAGGTAAGGGCTGGCATGGGCCCCAGCAGCCCAGCCAATGGGCACAGATCAATTAGAATTGATACTGTCCTCAGCCCAGGGCAGCTCCTGCCCGTGCCCTGAGGGTGGGGTACGAGCTCTCCCTACAGTTGCTGGGTCAGGAGCAGCCTGGGGCCCACGGGGGCCTAGATAGCAGGGGAGGCCCCAGGGGTTTGGGAAGCGGCCGTTTGCCCGCCAGTCTGGAGAGATGTCAGAAATGTAACAGTCAGTGGAGCCACAGCTCATTATCCCTCAGAAAGGGCCTAGATGGGGCTCAGACTGTCTCTACCACCGACTTGCTGAGGGCTGGTGTCTGCCCCCTCCAAGCCTCAGTTTTCCCCATCTGCACACTGGGGACAGGGGCTCTTGCCTTCTGGGCATTTGTGCTCTCACCTGGCACAGAGCAATGGACCCAGATGTGCTGTCAGTGCTGGCTCTGTGCCCATGTGTCTGCCTGTGCCCCCAGGAACCTGCCTTCGGGATGCTGACGGTGCCCCTGAGGATGCCCCTCACGGGGCTGCCGGTAGAGCACCACGCGGAAGCCGTGAGCATCTTCAAGCTGGTACGGGTCTGCCTGGGCCACCCTGGGGTCCGTGGGTGCTGCGCTTGAGGGCAGGCCCTGGGGTTCTCATCCTCCTGATGCATCCACGAGCCGAAGCCCCGAGCCAAGGCCTCTTCCTTGGAGGAGAGCTCTCGGTCAGGGGTCTGGCCACCCCTCTGCATGGAGATCTGGGGACTGGGCTTTTCTTCTCCCAGCCATCTTCCCAGCAACAAGGACGTTCCCAGGGACAAGAACAGGTCCAGGTTCTCTCCTCAAGGGCTCCCTAGTCTGAAAGAGGAGGCACGGCACATCTGGCTAGTAACTACCAGCATGCACAGGGAGGCGTGGAGGCTGGAAAGGCCAGACGGGGTCCCTACTCCAGCCCTGGGCGCAGGCTGAGAGCTCGCTGGAGGAGGGGCATTTGAGTTAGAGTCAGACTTTCCCAGCTATGGAGGAGGCACAGAGAGAAGAGGAAGTCCATGTGGTTAGAACAGAGACTCCGGAGAGCAAAGGCAAGAAGGGTATGGAGCTCAGATTTCATCCCAAGGCCGATGGAGCCAAGGAATACGCTTCCATGGGAGGGATGTGGTTGGATATATGGCCCCTCTGGAGTCTGAATGGAGTTGGAGGCCAGGGGTGCTGGGCGGGGTGGGACTGTATGGGAGCTATAGAAGGTTCATGAGCAGGAGAGAAAGCCAGCATGGATGTTGGATCCTGACTTTTTCCCATGGCTGGAGGGTACTGCATGGTCATTTGGTGTAGGATATAGTTATTATATTGTAACTAGTAGCCCTGCGCATGAATCCGTGCACCAGCAGGTCACTGCCGCCCTCCTGTATCTCCCCCCGCCCGTAGCTTGCTGCCCTGCCCCCTCCTATAGCTCTCTGCTGCTCGCTTGTAGTTCGCTGCCCCACCCTCCTGCAGATCCGTGATCCGTCGTTATGCGGTCGGTTGTTACGCCTCGGGGCATAACAGATAATTAGCATGTTCCTCTCTTATTATATAGGATGGGGGACTTTATATGGGCAGGGGGCATGGGAAGGACGTGAGAGGGATGCATGGGGGTGGGAACCCAGCAGGAGCAAGGTTCCGAGGCCCAGGAGAGTGTCTGTGGCCCAGGTCCTGCGTTTCATGGGTGACCCCCACCTGCACGGTGCCCAGGAGCACGTCTTCGGGAACTACATTGTGCAGAAAGGGCTGGCAGTGCCCGAACTCCGGGATGAGATCCTGGCACAACTGGCCAACCAGGTGTGGCGCAACACCAGGACCCACAATGCCGAGCGGGGCTGGCTCTTGCTGGCTGCCTGCCTCAGTGGCTTTGCACCTTCCTCACGCCTCAACAAGTACCTGCTCAAGTGAGTGAAACGGGGTGGGGCTGGGATGGGACAGGGACGCTGCACAGGGCCGGGGTTCGATGTTAAAGGTCAGGCCAGGAGTGAGGTCTTCGTGTGTGGAAGCTGGACTTACTGTGAAGGGTAGGAGTCCAGTGAGATTGGATAAAGGAATTTCAGGGTACAGTGGGTGGCAAAACCAGGGTGTGGGGAATTTGGAATGGAGGCACTGACCTCTCACATCATCGGGATGGAGTGAGGTGGTTAGAAGTATAGACTCTGACAGTCTGTGTCAAGTCCCAGATCAACCATATCAGAGCTGTGTGACCTGGGGCAAGTTACTTCACCTGGCTGAGCTCCGTTCTTCAGTGTAAAGCGAGGATGATAAGAATACGACTGCATAGGCCAGTGATGGGCAACCTTTTGAGCTTGGTGTGTCAAACTTGGCCAAAAAACTGAGCGTAACTCGGGTAGTGTGTCACTTTGAGGGAAAAACATTATTTTGCAAATGTTTCATCCTCAGGAGCAGCAAATGTTTCATCCTCGGCATGCGGCCGCCTTAGCGGCCGCATGTCATCAGAAATGGCTACACGTGTCAGTGCTGACACGCGTGTCATAGGTTCGCCATCACTGGCATAGGCTCTGTGAGGGTAACGTGGAATGCTTAGGACAGGGGAGCGTGGGGTGAGTGCTGTGTGAGGACAGACCTCGTCAGCTTCCAGAGGAGGAGGCTCAATGTCACCCACCGGGGGTCAGGATGGTTGGCGAGGAAAAGCGCTCAGGCAGGCCCTGGGTGCAAAGTCTGCTGGTGGCTGTGGCACTCACCTGCTGTAGGACCGGGATACGTCGCGGCTCCTCTCTGAACCTCTTCCCTTACCTATAAACTAGGGGTGGCAACCGGACCGCCTTCTGGGGGGCTGTGAGCTCAGAGTGTACAGAGGGGCAGGGGCCACGTGCAGGGGTGGGCAGCTCACTGGTCAGCGTATGGACCTGTGGCGATGGGACAGAGCCACTGCCTGTCCAGGGCTTCCTGTGGGCACAGCTCTAGGTTCCCCCTTGTGGCCACTATGGACCTGCTCCACCACGGCTCCTGGCCAGGCCCCCAGCGGCTCGGGGTGGAGCGAGCCAGGCATGCGGAATGCTGCCGCAGCAGGGCTCAGCTCAGGGGTCCTGGGCCAGGCTGACACGACACAGCCGCCTCAGGCTGGGTGAGAACCTGGCAGCAGGCTCAGGGCTGGTGCAGCTGGGGTCTGGGTGAAAGCGGGGCAGCGCCCCCCAGAGTCCTTCCTGCCCACAGAGTGCCGCAGACCCCACCCGTCAGTGACACGCTGCTCCGATGAGCTTAGGTGGGCCGTCCTGGGACCTCTTTGGAATACGTCGGGGCTAGCCTGGTACCCTCCTTTTGTAGCCTAGCCTGGGAGCTCTGGGTGAGCCTGGGCCTTTTCCTTCTCACCTTAAAGCTTTGGGCGAGCCTGGGCCTCCCTTAGACGGGCTGCACGATCCTCCCCGACCTGGGCTAGCTTCCGCTCCGCTCATCCCGGCCTAACTCCCACCTGCCAGGTTTGTGTCTGATTATGGGCGGGACGGCTTCCAGGCCGTGTGTCAGCATCGCCTCATGCAGGCCATGGGCCGGGCCCAGCAGCAGGGCCCCGGGGCTGCCCGCACCTTCCCTCCGACCCAGCTCGAGTGGACAGCAGCACAGG
The DNA here is from genome assembly GCA_025583905.1 of Ia io. Classification (NCBI taxonomy): domain Eukaryota; kingdom Metazoa; phylum Chordata; class Mammalia; order Chiroptera; family Vespertilionidae; genus Ia; species Ia io. Next base: position 50,435,401 of record JAJQQW010000020.1, on the reverse strand, counting down.
AGAAGGCCAGCATGGCTTTGGATGTGGGCTGCTTCAACGGTGAGCTGCCCTCCCCGCCCCACTGCCTCCCCTCCTTCAGGCCTCTGCCCTGGGCCAGGAGAAGCTGGGGTGGGAGGCGGGGGGACGGGGGTGCCGCTGGGCGTGGCCCTGGAAGGAGGTCTTGGTGCGCCTGTGGGGTGGACCTGGAGTGTGGGAGAGGAGCCAGGGCAGAAAAGAACAGACCCAGGACCCTGGGCAAGAGTGAGAGGCCTGAGGAAGTAGGCAGGAAGCAGCAGAGCGGGGCCAGCTGCCCACCTCCCAGGCTGAGCTGGCGCCTGCTCCTGTTCAGGCGACCAGTTCTCCTGCCCGGTACACTCCTGGAGCACGGGGGAGGAGCTGGCTGGAGACATCCTGAGGCACAGGTCGGCTCCTGCATGCCCTGCCCAGCTCAGCTCACCAGTGAACCTGGGAAGAAGGGAGGGAGGGGCAGGAGGCCAGATTCTCCAAAGCCCCCGGGTCCCCTCTGGGCATGCTTGGGGCCCGCTCCTATCCCGGGGTCTCCCCAAGCGTTACCTCCTGGCTTCCTTCGTGTCCCTTCATATGCTGTCCCCAGGGGGCTGGCGGACGGCTGGCGGGGCTGGACGGTGGCTATGAAGAATGGGGCCCAGTGGGCAGAGCTGGCAGGCCACGACTACGTGCTGGACCTGGTGTCAGACCTAGAGCTGCTCAGGGACTTCCCACGACAGAAGTCCTACTTCATTGTGGGTGCAGAAGGGCCCGTGGCTGGCAGAGGAGGCCCGAGAGCGTAGGTGGCTACCTGGGCCCCCCACAGGTGGCCTCTCACAGCACAAGACTGGCTGCTGAGAGAGACTGAGTTCTGGACTTAAGCGTCAAGGTTCTCATGGAGGTGGGGCTGACCAAAGGGCCCCGCCTTTAAAGAGACAGTCATTCAATTCCAGAGTCCTGTGCAGAGGAGATTGGGTGGAAGTGGGGTGGGGGTGGGGGTGAGGTGGTCGGGGAGGCCATGGGTCTCTCTGGGGGTCAGATGTTCCATGTTCCCCTTACCCACAGGGTGTTTGGGAACAGCTGGGACTCAGATGAGGACACGCCCACTAGGCCCCAACCACAGGGGCACATGCCCAACGTGGCTGACTCCAATGGGTACTGCAGCCACAATGAGGACAGTACAGATGGGGAGACTGAGGCCCAAAGAGGTACAACAACCCGCCCAGGTCGACCAGCAGGACCGCTGTCTCTGGTGGGGAGGGTCCTGGTGCTGTGTGTGTGTGTGTGGGGGGGCATCAGCAGAAGAGAACGTGATGTGTCCCCCCTGCCAGGCCTGGACAGCCCTGGAGAGCCTGCTGTGTCCCACAAGGGCCTGGACTGCTACCTGGACAGCCTCTTCGACCCCGTGCTGTCCTGCGGGGACGCGGTAGGGATGGCTGGGGTGTTTGCAGTCAGCAGGCACGGCATGCACATACCCAGTCATACACATCCACGGGGGACACAGCCCGGGCCATGGGGACTCAGCAAAGGAGGAGGGTGTCAAGAGGACACCCCTGGATAGAGGCTCAGACCTCCCGTGTCCTGTGGGATCCAGCCCCCTCAGGCACCCTGCTCACTCTGAGAACTCCAAGGAGCCCCTCAGGGCATGATGTGCAGCGCTGAGCAGGGCATACCCCGCTTTGAGCCTCATTTTACTCCTCCGTGAAAGGGGGGGTCACCTGGGAGCTTGCAAGGTGGTGGGAGGACTGAGTGAGTACGTGAAGGCAGAGGCTGGGCATACAGCAATGCTTGGCCAGTGGGAGGCCCTGGGATGGAGGAGGAGGCTGGTGTCAGGTGCCCGTTGCCTTGGAACCGTGGGAGGCCAGCACTGAGGCAGCCACTTGAGCCACCTGCTGCCCCCAGGACCTGGAGAAGCCAACAGCCATTGCCTATCGCATGAAAGGGGGAGGCCAGCCTGGTGGCGGTGGCAGTAGCAGCACTGAAGACACTCCCAAGAGACCCCCAGAGCCAAAGCCAAGTCAATACTTGCCCCAAGGTTGGTTCTAGGGTTGGGCAAGGCTGGGCCCCGCTGGTTCTCCGGGCTCCCTCCCGTGCTAACATGGAGGCGGCCATGGGCAGGGTGGAGGGGAGGCAAGGGGGGAGGTGGTAGGAAATTCCCACTTCCCTCACCTCCCTCATCTTGGGATCTGTGCCCTCTGCCCGGCTCCCCGAAGTCCCAGCCCTGGACGCCTCCACATTGGCTCTGCAGCAAGCTTTCATCCACAAACAGGCCGTGCTGCTGGTGCGTGCAAGAGGCCTGGGAGGGGGGTGCCTGGAGCGGGCCTGCCTGGTTACACCCCCACCTCTCCTCAGGCCAGAGAGATGACCCTGCAGGCCATGGCCCTCCAGCAGCAGCCCCTGGGTCCTGCCCCAAGGCCCTTCCCCCCGGAGGTGAGCCTGGCTTGCCCAGGGAATCCTCGCACCTTGCTGAGCCTGGACCCCACACCGTCCTGGGCCGACACGGGTCCCAGAGAGCAAGCTGGTGTGTCCCAGGAAGCTCACCTCACACCCTGCTCTCTGCAGAAGCCCCAAGCCCCCAAGACACGGCCAAAGCTCGTGGGCACTGGGCCCCCGGCCAAGCCTGTGCTCCTGCGCTCCACTCCGAAGCCCTTGACCCCCGCCCCTCTGGCCAAGGCCCCCAGGCCCCCCACCAAGCCTGTGGCTGCCCCCATTCTAGCTCAGGATCGGTCTTCTCCAGAAACCAGTGAGTGTCCTGTCCCTGCTGGACTCAGGGGGGGAGGCCTCCCAGGATGGACTGGGAGGTGTGTCTCACTCTGCCCCCTGGCCCATAGCTTTGCCCTGCCCCGAGCCGGTCCGGTACTCCACACTCAACTCGGAGCACTTCCCGCAGCCCACGCAGCAGATCAAGAACATTGTCAGGCAGTACCAGCAGCCGCCCCAGGGCGGGCAGCCCAAGGCCCTCAGGTCAGCTCTGCCCCAGCCTGCAGGCAACTGCCTCCTCCCTGGGCCTGGTGCCCCGAAATGTGAGGGGAGGAGTCTGTTTATGCAGATGCTCCCACAGCCTTCCCCTGGCGAGGGGGCCCAGGCTGCCTTCTAGGCTGCGCTGGGAGCACCCCTCTGGGTTCTCACCGACAGTGACCAGTGACGGGTGGAGGAAGAGGGTCCTTACTCTAGGGGCTTGTGACGGGGAGAAGAACTCAGTGCCCATCCCTCCAGGAAGGACTGCGGGAGGGTGTTCGTGAAGCGGCCAGACCCCCACGAGGAAGCCCTGATGATCCTGAAGGGGCAGATGAGCCACGTGACCACAGCACCTGGAACGCAGGTGAGGGGCGAAGTCTGGCCGCGCCCAGGCAGAGTGAAAAACAGTGGGGCCGCCAGGGAGCCTCAGAAACCCGCTGCCCCTAAAAGGCATGGCCCCGCTGTGCCCCCTGAGCACTCTCTTGGGGTGGGGGCAGGTGCCCAGGGAGGCCGTGGCCCTGGTGAAGCCAGTGACCAGCGCACCAAGGCCATCCATGCGACCCATTCCAGGTGAGGAGCCAGGAGAGAGGGAGGGAGGGAGGGACAAGAGGGCAGGTGTCCACGTGTAAAGTAAGTCTGTGTGAACACAGGTGTGTGTCTTGCATGTCTGTGGCATGCGTGTCCATGTCCTGAGCCCATGTGGACCTACTGTGTGGACATTGTACAATTAGGTCAGCACTTAACGTACACTGATTTCAGGCCAGGCCCACCCGGGCCTTATTCAGTCTTCACTACACCCTGGACACAGTGCCATCCGTACCTACAGGTGTTACAGATGGGGAAACAGGCACAGAGAGGTTAAATGACTTGTCAAGATCACACAGCTTAAAGGTGTTAGACCAGGGATCTAAATCCAGGCCTTCTGACATCACAATTGGAGCCCTAACCTCTACATGTTTGCCTCACGTAGCCACAGTGACCTTGCGAGATATAAATCGACTCACACCAAGTTCCTGGCACCTGCTCCAGTGGCTCCTGGGAGAAACTCCGTGTCCTCCCTGGCCTGAGACCTGCCCCCTCCCCAGACCTGCCCCCTCCTCCCACCTGCCCCGGGCCCTCTGTCCCGCGGTGTTCCTGGGGCACACCAGGCTCACTCCTGCCTCGTCCTTGCCCTTGCCGATCCTGCCTGAGTGCTCTTCCCCAAAAGATTTTCGCCTGCCTGCCCCTTCTTCTTAGTGAGGTCTCCATTGTCACCTCCTCAGAGAGATCTGCCAGCCCACCTGGACTGAAGGACCCTCAGACCTTCCCTAAATCACCCAGTTTTATTTCCACCTCATAGCACCTAGCACTGAGGGTTTTGTCATTTCAAATTGTCTGTCTCACCCACATTTGCCAGGAGACCCTAAAGTCAAGGCAGGCATCTTGCCTCTCCTGTTTGCGCGACACCCTCAGCCCCTAGCACAGGCCCGCACACGCTAGGTGCCTGTTTATAGTATGTGCCGGAGGGAGGGCCGGGCTGCAGCAGTGTTCTGCATGCGTGTGATCAGGTGTGTCTGTGGCCAAGGGTGTGGGATGCTACTCTACCCCAACCCTCAGCCAGCCCTGCCTCCCCTCACGTCTGCGATCGCTATGCTCCCCAGCACTGCCCTCGAGGTCCCTGGAGCCCGCCGAGGATCCAGTGCAGACGCAGCTGCACCGCCTCCCCAACTCCAATTTTTATGGCTACCAGGACACCTCCTGGCAGATCTTCCTGCGCAAAGAGGTGCCGGGAGCAGGGGAGGGGCTGACCAGGGGCAGAGGGCCACCCAGGTTGGAGAACCAGGCCAGGGTGGAGCTGAGCGAGGCACCTGCTGCTGCTCTAGAGGGGGGCTGCATCTGGGGGCGGATCCAGGTGAAGCAAAGTGAGGGGCCTTTGGCGGTCCTCACGAAAGCCCCACCCCCACAGGTGTTTTACCCGAAGGACAGCTACAGCCACCCCGTGCAGCTAGACCTCCTGTTCCGGCAGGTGAGGGCCTCTCGTCCCTTTCTGCCTCAGTGCACTCAGCAGGGCAATGGGCACGTGGACTAGCTGTCTGCAAATTCTGCTTCTGCACTCAGAGCTGGGCTCCTTGACCATGTGTGGATGGGCAGCTGTTCTACTGCACCCCTATTCCCACGGTTAGGGTCACAAGCCCATCTAACCAGGCTTGTGGTTTGTCTCCGCTGGACAGACCCATTGTATAGATGACACCAAGGCCGGGAGGGGTGGCATGACTTGGAGGGAAGGAGAGAGGAGAGTGTCTGTGAGTGGGATCTAACTTACCCAGAGGACCCCACAGCTGCACACATAGAAGCCCCGCTCATCCTAGAACAGTCCAGCCCGGGCTCCCAGCTGGGGAAGTCCCTCGGGCTGCCTGCATTCCAGCTCAGCTCATTCCCGCAGATCCTGCATGACACGCTCTCCGAGGCCTGCCTGCGCATCTCCGAGGACGAGAGGCTCAAGATGAAGGCCCTGTTTGGTACCTCAGGGCGCGGGGAGGGATGCGCCCTGCCCCACTCACCTCCCAGACACCTCTCCTTGCTCAGCTCTGGGCTCTCCCATGGCCAGGCGACAAGTCTGAGGTCAGCTCTGCCTGACCGGCTGGGGGGCCTGGGCCATCTGCCGGCCTCGCACCCTGCCTTCCCAGTCGGCACTGGGAGCCTGCCTCTGCTGAGTCAGGCTCCCTCCCTGCAGCGGGGCCTGCAGGGGGTGGGGGCGGGTCCTGACCCACCTGCACCCCTCAGCCCAGAACCAGCTGGACACGCAGAGGCCCCTGGTGACGGAGAGCGTGAAGCGGGCTGTGGTCAACACCGCACGCGACAGCTGGGAGGTCTACTTCTCCCGCCTCTTCCCCGCCACGGTGCGAGCCCTGCCAGCCCGCCCCACCCCCGCCCAGCCTCCGGGCTCAGGACAAAGCTGATGTGCCCTTGTCCCCCCCAGGGCAGCGTGGGCACGGGCGTGCAGATCCTAGCTGTGTCCCACACGGGCATCAAGCTCCTGCAGATGGCCAGAGGCAACCGGGAGGCCAGTGGGCAGCTGCGTGTCCTGCGCACGTACAGGTGACGGCAGCGGGTGAAAACGGGGCTCGCTGGACACGGGCACAGACCGGCCTCAGCATTTCCTCACTGTCTCTCCACAGCCGGTCACTGAGCACCAACATGGTGCCCAGCCCTTGAATCCAGCCCATTTTAGAGACGGGAACCTGGGCTCAGTGAGAGAGGTGCTTGGCTCAGGCACACAGCTAGGAAGTAGATGAGCTGGGAACCCGCTGGGCCATCCTGCCCCCTAGACCACACCCAGCCCCGCCCCACGGAGCTCACGCATGGTCCGCAGCCACATGCCCGTGTGCCTGGAAGGGGAGGGGAGGGGCCCAGTGAGAGGCCTGCCGCGTCCTCTCCTCCCTGCCCCGGGCCCAGGTCCTGACAGCTCAGGACGGGAAGGGGCTGGCCCACCAGCAGCATCCACGTGCCTCGCCTTGAAAGATGGCGATCATTCAGTTTATGCGGAGATTGGACCAAGAGGGGACGGAAGGAAGAAGGAAGGAAGGAAGGAAGGAAGGAAGGAAGGAAGGAAGGAAGGAAGGAAGGAGGGAAGGAAGACAGAGGCAGGGAGGGAGGGAGGAGGACGGGAGGGAGGGAGGGAGGAGGACAGAAGGGAGGGAGGGAGGAGGACGGGAGGGAGAGCAGAGTGGGAGGGATCGGGCTGCGGTGCTGTGAGCAGTGGGCGGGAGCTGCAGCCACAGAGTGACAGGGAGGGAGGCTGGGGAAGCTCCTGGCCGCGGGGCCGGTGGCACAGGTGTCCCTCTGGCCACATGCCCTGCCCTCACGTGAGCTCCTGTCCCCCAGCTTTGCGGATATCCTGTTTGTGACCATCCCCTCCCGGAACATGCTGGAATTCAACCTGGCCAGCGAGAAGGTCATCCTCTTCTCAGCCCGCGCTCAGCAGGTCAAGACCCTGGTGGACGACTTCATCCTGGAGCTGAAGAAGGTCAGGGTCCTCCCACGGAGCCCCCCGCTGGGAGCTGAGGCCCAGAGCAGGCTCTCCACCCCACCCCAGCCACCCCGCCTGGGAAGCAGGGGCGTGTGGTGGCCAGTGGCCGAGTTAACGACTTCTGTGGCCTTCGGGCCATGGCGCGGCTCCGCCTCGCGCTGGATTGCCCTTTTGCCTCCGCCTGCTCCTCAGCAGGGCGCCTCCCCTGAGCTCCACAGCTGCTGTGCTCCTCACCCTCCTGGCGACGTGCCACCACGGCTCCCGGCAGCGGCAGTGCCCCCACGGGTGGCCCCGGCCAAGCGCAGGCCACTTCTCGGGCCCGGCCACGCCGCAGGTCGCAGTGGGACGCCGTGGCGGGGGCGCGGGGCGGCATGTACCTGTGCTCCAGCACCATCTGCCTTCTTCAGGCCGGGCCTCTGCCCCTCGAACCTTCTCCCCGGTGCCCCTCCCTCTTTCACTTAGAAAAGTTCTCTGATGAAGTGGGAAGAACGCCTGTGCGTGGGGGCCAGGGGAGTGGCCCTGGCCTCTGGGCGCGGGAAAGGGCCTGTGGCCTCACCCTGCCCCTGGCCACCCAGGACTCGGACTACGTGGTTGCTGTGAGGAACTTCCTGCCTGAGGACCCGTCGCTGCTGGCCTTCCACAAGGGCGACATCATCCACCTGCAGCCGCCCGAGCCGCCCCGCCTGGGTCGGTGCCTCGGGGTGGGGTGGCACTGGCGGGGAGTCCGGGCCAGGGGCTGCCCTGGCAGTTGCTGACGTACGCCCGGCCGCAGGCTACAGCGCTGGCTGTGTCGTCCGCAAGAAGGTGGTGTACCTGGAGGAGCTGCAGAGGAGAGGTCCTGACTTCGGTGGGTCCCGGGGTCCCCTGCCCACCTTCAGTGCTCCAAACTCCAGAGCCCACGCAGCTTCCCGGCTTCCTGCACTTGCACCACTGGGCAGGATGGTCCTCAGGGCCCGAGTGCTCTGGCCTGGCCAGGCCTCCCAGTGACCCAGGCCTCCCAGGCCACCAGCCCAGCCCTCCGCCCGCCGATCTGGCCGAAGGGTCTCTGGGCATCGGCGTTTCCGTGTGTGGCGGATCCCTCTGTGCCACACATGCCGCCCCACCTCCCCCGAGGGAATGCCCTCCCTTCCCAAGCCCAGGCCCCTCCACCAGGAGCTCGAAGGAGTGTCCCGAGAGCCCTCAGTCCCAGGAGGGGACGCCCTGCTCGCCTCTGACTCCTTCCCCGTCCCCTAGGCTGGAGGCTCGGGACCATCCACGGGCGCGTGGGGCGCTTCCCTTCCGAGCTGGTGCAGCCCGTGGCCGCCCCAGACTTCTTGCAGCTGCCCTCGGAGCCCAGCCGGGGTCGTGCCGCTGCCGTGGCCGCCGCCGTGGCCTCCACGGCTGCTGCACGGGAGGTGGGCCGCAGGAGAGAGGTGAGGCCGGTGGGCCAGGCCAACTGGGTGGAGGCCGCAGGGGGTCATCTGACTGGAGGTGGGTGGGAACAAGGTCGGCTTATGGTGTTGGCCAGTCCTGGGTGGGGAGAAGGGGTGGGGCTCGCCCGACAGTGACCTGTGGCACGTGGCCAACGATGTTGGAGAGGTGGCAGACGGGTAGAGAAGGGTGGGTCAGCAGAAGGACTGCGACCAGGCCAGGTGGCAGGATGAGGCCGTGGGGAGCAGGGTCGCGCATGGGGGTGGTGGTAGCGAGAGGTGGAGTGGGGTAGAGCTAATTGTAAGGGCAAGGCCAGCTCAACCAGGCATCTGGAGAGACCAGCCCTGGGCAGGGTTGCGCCTGGTGGTGGGGCCTACTGGGCACGTGGTGGCTGTGGCCTGGTCAAGGGGGTGTTGGGGGGAGCAACCTGGGGCAGTCTGGGCGCATTCACGTGGGGTTGAGTTGAGTCAGGTTTGACGGGGATGGCAGATGCGGGGGGGGTTGGACAGGCCCTCCTAGCTCCTGCCCCCTGCAGGGTTCCCCTATCAGGACCGGCTCGGCTGGTCATGGGGAGGATGGCCTGGTTCCCCCACCACGCACGATGCTGGCGTTTGCCCAGAAGTATTTCCGTGACCCTCAGAGGAGACCCCAGTGAGTGGTGACCCCATCCAACCCCCACCCAAGGAGTTCCTCCTGTGGCTTCGTCAGTGTCTAAGGGCAAGGCCACCTGCACCCTTTGTGGGAGCCTGGGGGCGGGGCGGGGGAGCCGCAGGCCGTGACAATGGTCTTCCCTCTGCTTCCTGCCCTAGGGATGGCCTCAGGCTCAAATCCAAGGAGGGCCGGGAGTCCAGAACCTTGGAGGACATGCTTCGCTTCACCAAGGTGCCAGCCTAGGCCTCAGTTTCCCCATCTGTAAAATGGTGGTGCAGGCCTTGGAGCAAACAGCCTCGTCCTCAGAGTGACCCCCACCCTCAGCACCTGAGGGCCTGCGAGCGCCTCTGTACCAGTGTCCGCCGGCTCCCTTTGCATGACCTGGACCGCCCTGTCTGAGACAGGACATACCATGTGGCCCCCTCTGTCCGGACCTCCCCCATCCTGACGCACCTCCTCCCTGACAGAGTCCGCTCCAGGAATCCCTCATCGAGCTCAGCGACGCCAGCCTCAGCAAGATGGCCACCGACATGTTCCTAGGTGTGGGGTGGGCTTGACCCTGGGCCGAGGGCCAGCACTACCTGCCCCTGCTCATCACCCACCTCTGCTCCTCAGACGCTCCCCGCCCCCAGTCAGACATGGGGGTCCTCTAAGAAAGAGAAGCCCCAGCTGCCCCTGGCCACAGCCTCTCCGAGAGGGGCCTCCCTGGGGTCCCCGAGGGCGGGCAGCTCGGGTCTGGGGCTGAGTGGGGTGTTCCCTGCAGCCGTGATGCGGTTCATGGGGGACGCCCCGCTCAAGGGCCAGCGCGAACGGGATGTGCTCTGCACCCTCCTGAAGGTCAGCTCGCCCACTTGCTCTGCGCTCTCCCCTGTTCTGTGGCTCAGTTTCCTCATCGGGACTTTGGGGTGGGCAGCTTCTAGTGTGGCCCCAAGGAGGACTGCATCCGCTGGCGGGGAGGGACTGGAGAGGGACACGCGGCCTGTCTCACACGCCCGCTCTGTTCTGTGCCCGCATGTGGCGTGACCTGGCCGCCCCGCAGCTGTGCGCCGAGCAGGAGGCCCTGCGGGACGAGTGCTACTGCCAAGTAGTGAAGCAGCTCACGGACCGCGCCGGCAGCGAGCAGTGCGTGCCCCCCTCCCTGTCCCTCCGGGAGCACAGCCCCGCCGCCTGCGCCAGGCCTGCCCCTCCCAGCCTCTCCCCCAGTCCTCTCCTCACTCAGTAGACAAAGCCTGCGGATCTGGAATTGCGTGGTCTAAGACCAGCCACTCCTGCTCTTGGCGCTTCCGTGCCCTCCCGGTAAAATGGTAGCAATCACGTGTGAATCCAGGTACTGGTGGCAGGTGCCAGAAACTCAGGTCAAGCTGGTTTAAGCAACAGAGTCCCCAGGTACCTGGAAAGGAGTTGAGGCCTGGCTAGCTCCAGGTGTCGTCGGGAAGCAGGCTTGCCCGTGTCCTGGCGGCTTCCTCGGTGGTGATGTCGTCCCCAAGCACCACCCCATCCATTTGCAAGGTGGCCGCTCTGGAAAGACATTGCCCAGCTCAGCAATCCCAGAGAAAGCAACACTGACCCATCATCTGCAGCAGAAAGCCCCAGTCCAGTCTCATTGGCCTGACAGTCACACACACGTTTATCCCTGACCAACCACAGAGGCTGGGGGCGCAGAGCGGTGATGGGCTCGACCTGGGTCACATTCCTGTCCCTAAAGCAATCACCGCAGCCGGAGGGAAGCTGGGCTGTAATCTGGCCAGACCTGGTCTCCTGCCATCGCCGCAGCACGCGGCCCTAGCGAGGGTGGTGTGGGCCAGGGAAGCCCACGTGCTCCCCAGGCACTAGAGGCCCCACAGGCGAAACCCTCCCGCAGGGCTCGCACAGGAGCAGCACAGCAAGTGCCCAAGCATGTGCTGCTCTCATTGCCACTGGCTCACTGTCCTGTTCCTGTCTCCCCGCCCACCCCTTTCCTGGGAATTTTAGAGCCATTCAGCTCATGCTCCTGTCCCTGCCCACCCAGGCCTCCCCTGCCACTGCCTTCCCACAGCACCCCCGCCCCTGAGCTCCCCCTCATGGACCTTTGCCCAGAAGCCTCTCAGAGAGTCTCCCCAGGGAAGGTGTTCCTTGGTGCATGTCGCGGCCTCGGGCCCTTCCCTCCCTGCCTCCAAGCAGAACCTACCTCTTGCCTGGCGCTGGGGCCACCACCCTGCCCCCCCCCCCCCCCCCCCCCCCCCAGGCAGGAAGAACACCCAGAACCAGAGCTGCCAGAGAACCGGGGCCCTCCAGCCCTGCCCCGGAGACTCGGGGCATGGCAGTCCTGCTGTGGCCACGTGACGTGGTCCTATGCATGTGTCCTCACAGGGACAGCTGCCAGCGGGGCTGGAGGCTGCTGTACATCGTGACCGCCTATCACAGCTGCTCGGAGGTCCTCCGGCCACCCCTCGTCCACTTCCTCCAGGATGTGAGCCAGAGCCCAGGCCTGCCCTTCCAGGGTGAGGGGCGCAGCAAGGGAGGCCCAGGGCCGAGGGTCTGTCTGCATGGGTACCGGCCAGGCAGCCAGGAAGAGGGGAAACCCAGAGAGCCTGGCCCTGCACGATGCCTGGGCCGTCTTCGCTGACTCCCTCCCTCCCCGGTGCCGTGGGGGCCCCGCAGGGGCTGGCGCGCTGTCTCTTCGGGGGGAGGGAGGCATGTTGAGGAGATAGATGGGCTTCCCAGAGGAGGTGTGGCTCTGGGGGGTTCTCCTGTGCTGAGTGGCAGGAGCCAAGGCCTGGCGGTGGGCAGAGTGGCATGGGAAGAGGGGGGTGCAAGGCCTGGCCGCTGCTCTGCTCCTCGGGCCTTTGGGAATCAACAGGGTCTTGAGCGGGCCCAGGCAGGGGTGGCCCCAAAGCTGGGGGCAGGGGCTCAGCCTTACCCCCTTGGAGCATGGAGGAAAGGGGCCACTCCTCAACCGCATTTCCAGCCTTGTTTCCATAGCAACTCCCTGGTCCCCCTAAGAAAGAGGCAGGGCCCTGCGGTCACCACAGCAGTAGTGAAAGAGATGGGGGACCTCCCTCTCCGCCTCCGAATCCTCCTCGGATTTGCTTAACGCACACTCCCAGGTCTGAGGTGGAGGCCCAGCTCCAGGGGCTCTGAGTGGTTCCTGGGCTTGCCCTCCCCAGCAGGGTGCGGCACCGCTGAGTCAGAGACACGCGGGAGCAGGCCCTGGGGACTCCAGCTGGGCAGGGCACAGCTGCATCCCCATAGTCACACAGCCTCTTAGGGACAAGCCCCCCGTCAGCAGCTCAAGGTGACAGCTATTTCCAGGGCTCATAGGGTAGCCAAGGGGACCGTGGACTTAACAAAAGGCCTGAGCCTATGGGATGTGGGTTTGAATGCTGCACTAGCACTCCAGCCTTTGACCTTGGGCAAATCACTGCCCGTCTCTGGACTGAGAGTAAAAGCTCGTCCCACTGGCTGTGCAGAGAACCAGTGGGCTGGCGGCTGTTGGCCAGAGGAGCCTGCCTCTGACTGCCGACCTGGGCAAGGCCTTGGCTCTGTCTCTGTAGGAATCGCCAAGGCCTGTGAGCAGAACCTGCAGAAAACCCTGAGCTTCGGCGGCCGTCTGGAGCTGCCCAGCAGCATGGAGCTCCGGGCCCTGTTGGTGAGTGTGGGGGTGGGGGTCAGGGTGAGCGGAGAGGTCTGCTGGGCTCAGAAGGCCTTCAGGCCCTGGCACAGGTGCTCCTGCAGGGCCTGCCTGAACCTTTGGCTCAGGGACTCCCGTGCAGGGGACGATGGCCGGCCCAGGTCCCACTGCCCAGCCTGTCCTGTCTCCTCACCCTCTCTTGTCCCAGGCGGGCCGCAGTTCCAAGAGGCAACTCTTCTTCCTCCCTGGGGGCCTCGAACGCCATCTCAAAATCAAAACGTGCACCGTAAGTGAGGGGGCGTTTCTAGCAAGCAGCCGCTGGGCGGGGGGGGGGGGGGGGGGGGGGGGGGGGGGGGGCGGGCAGCAAGGACACCCCAGTCTCCAGCGTGGCCCCCAAGGGTACTGAGCCCCTCCAGGCTCTCTCACATAGCCCACAAGGCAGGGCACTTCTCAGAAGAGCAGGCTGAGCCAGGGAGGTGGAGCCTCCAGCTCAGGTCCCACAAGGGGCGGCCTGGGCCTCTCAGACCAGCTGTGCTCCTGGCCTGCGGCGGTTCCCAGGGCCCAGGCGGCCTCTGTGCAGGGCCGGGCAGCTCTGCTCTCCGGTGCCGGCGGCTGGGAGGACAGAGGTGGGTGCGGCTGGCACAGTCTCACTCGCCCCTCCCTCAGGTGGCCCTGGACGTGGTGAAGGAGATCTGTGCTGAGATGGCCTTGACACGCCCTGAGGCCTTCAATGAATATGTCATCTTTCTTGTCACCAACCGAGGTGAGTTGCCAGAGGACACAGCATGCTGGGCTCACGCCCTATAAGGCCTCCAGGGTTCAGGCCAGATGCCACTTTCTCCCAGAAGCCCCTCGACCCCCATGTGGAGCGACCATTCTGTGCACCGAGCACCCCAGCCCTTGGTCTGTCCCTCTCTGCTCCGCTGTGTGTACGTTTGTCTCGCCTACCAGAAGGAGGGGCCCCTAACTCCTCCGCTGCCCCTCAGGGCCTGCCGAGGGACCCTGCATGCAAGGAGCCCCATCCTAGGAACGTTTCCCTTAATAGGCCCCAGCCCCTGGAACCCACAAGGGCGAGCATTCTCCCCGCCACTTATGCCTTAACATAGCCAGAGAGGCCCTCCCTGGGTCTCACAGGTCCTTCTCCTGTGGCCCCACCCCTGCCCTCCGCTGTTTACCCACGGAGACGCCAGCTGGCCGGCTGCATCCTCTCCTACCAGCTCTCCCACTGCCACCTCATCCCTGGACCACTTGTCTGTCCTCAGCCCTTGCCCGGAGTCCAGCCAAGGCATGGCAGCAGGTGAAGGCAGTAACAGACAGTCCTGTGACTGACACAGACTATGTCCCAGGCACAATTCAAAGCATTGAATTCCACCATCTCCTTCAATCCCCACAACAGCCCTATTCGTGGAGCCCATTATCACCCCCGATTATAGATGGGGAAACCGAGGCCCACGCGGGTGTAGTAGTCTCTTGTTGCTGCTGTAACAAATCACCACGTACTGGGGGCTTAAAAACACACGCACTTATATTTTATGGCTCTGCAGGTCCTGAAACCAGGCCTGGGGCTGGTTCCTGCCGGAGGCCTTTAGGGGAGACACTCTTTTCTTGTCTTTTCCAGCTTGTTGAGACTACCCACATTCCGTGGCCCATGCCCTTCCTCATCCCCTAAGCCAGCAAGGCAGCTTCTTCCTCTCTCTCTCTCTCTCTCTCTCTCTCTCTCTCTCGTTCTTTCTTATAAGGATCCTTGAGATTGCATTCGGTCTACTTGGATGACCTAGGATAATGTCTCCATCCCAAGATCTTTAACTTAATCCAGGGGTCCTCAAACTTTTCAAACAGGGGCCAGTTCACTGTCCCTCAGACCGTTGGAGGGCCGGACTATAGTTTAAAAAAAAAAAACCATGAACAAATTCCTATGCACACTGCTAAGTCGGCTGCTAAGCAGGACAGGCAGCGGCGGCAAAAACACCCGGCGGGCCGGATAAATGTCCTCGGCGGGCCGTAGTTTGAGGACCCCTGACTTAATCACATTTGCACAGTCCCTTTTGCCATGAAGGTGATGTATTCACAGGTCCCAGGGTTAGGACATGGTGTCTTTGAGAAAGGGCCAGTAATCAGCCTGCCTTGGAGGTCAAGGGACTTACCCAAGGTCACATATTTGGGCTTTGAACCCAGTCTGGACTTTATCATCATGACACGGCCCTCTCTTTGGTAACATTTTATGGGCGATGTGAGATGGGGAGCAGAAGTGTCTGTGCAGGAAATAAAGAAGCCACGGCTTTGACCCACTCGGTGCCCAGCTGTGTCCTCCCCACCCCCACTCAGGAGCCCAGCAGTGCCCTCTGAAGGGGTTCTGCCGAAAGGCACGCATTGCGCCTCCCCTTGTCCCTACCTCCTCTGGAAACAGACTGGGCTGTGTCTGAGCGTGACCCAGATCACTTTCCCAGACCCAGTGGCCATAGAGAGGCATTCCCGTCAGCAGTCATCAGCGCCCCACAAACACAGGGCACCCTGGCCCATAGCATGTCCCAGCAGAGCGGCTTGCCCAGGTGATGCTCGCCTGGGTGACAGGTTGGGGGTGTACGCCTGTGCACAGGCGTACACATGTGCACACACGTGCCCCCAGCTGCCTCTGGCTCTCCACAGGCCAGCACGTGTGCCCACTCAGCCGCTGCACCTACATCCTGGACGTGGCCTCAGAGATGGAGCAGGTGGACAGCAGCTACATGCTCTGGTTCCGGCGTGTGCTCTGGGATCAGCCACTTACGTTTGAGAATGAGCTATACGTGGCCATGCACTATAACCAGGTCAGCACGTGTGGGCCACTCATGCTCTGGAGCCTTCCTGGCTCCCCCAGGACTGTGAGGTCAAACTCCATGGCCGTTCGTTTGAGGCCTTCACGATTCGGGTGGTCCCCGCTGACGTTTCTAGCCCTGGTGCCCTGCTCCCGGCATGGCTTCCTTGGAGCAGTCAGTGACGTGACCCTCACTACCTAAATCAGTGATGAGAGAGACTCATTGATTGGCTGCCTCTTGCACACCCCCTACTGGGGATCGAGTCTGCAACCAGGGCATGTGCCCTGAACGGGAATTGAACCCTGACCCCTCGGTCAATGCTCAACCACTGAGCCACACCGGCCGGGCATGTCTCTGCTTTTCTAAGTCCTCCCCAGCAAGGCTGCCCCAAACAGCACCTCTTCCCCTTCTCCCCTCCGCAGAGTGCATGGCCTGTCCCTCTCAGAGCCTAAGGAGGCCATGGCTGCCAGTGTTGCTTTTACCTTTGTGTTACTCCCTGCGGAAACTGGTCCTCTAAGTTAGGGTCCTGGGCTTTATAAACCCGGCTCTCCTTCCTCTGCTAACATTTGTGGAAGTGCTTGGACAGAGAGTGTGTTTCGTGTGGAACTGGTGCCAAATTCTCCCCAATTCCAAGTACAAAATAAGGTTACTTGGCTTTTATGGCCACATGGTGTCACTGTTGCCAACTACCCCACGCAGTCCAGTCCAGTGCTGGTCTAGGTGTGGCCTATAGGCCAGCAGCGTTCCTTGGGAACTTGTTAAAATGCAAATCCTTAAGTCTAGCCCCAGATCTAGTGAATCAGAGTCTGGGGGGTACAGCCCATGAATCTGTTTTTAGTGACTCAAGCATGTTCTGTTTTCAGTAACCCCAGCCCAACAGACACCCACACACTGCAGTGTGGACGCCCACACTCTCCCACATCACTGTGGGACTGCCATGCCCCACGTGCTTGAACACCCTGCACACCTGCTGCCCTGCAGGTCCTGCCCGACTACCTGAAGGGCCTCTTCAGCAGCATGCCAGCCGGCCAAGCCCCGCGAGCAACAGCTGCAGCAAGTGTCCAAGCTGGCGTCCCTGCAGCATCGGGCCCAGGACCTCTTCTACCTGCCCAGCATGTGAGCACCTGCCCGCCTGCCAGCCCCCCACATTCTCAGAGTTGGACATCCCAGGCCCTGTGCACCCCGCTCACACCGGCAGGCTGTCTGGGAAGGGGGCTGACCTGGCTGTGGGCTAATATCCTCCAACTTGCCCTAAGAGCTGGGGCCCTCCTCCTCCCACAACCGGTTGCTTCCAGCTGGTATCAACAGCTCAGAGTAAATTTAATGATAAGAAGGCTTTCAGGACACACAGCCCCTTCATCCGGGGAATACACATGGCTGTGCAGAAATGTTCACCAGGGCGTTGCATCCAACAGCAAGGCCTTCCTGGGTGCTATGTTCTCACAGGGGTGATAAATCAGTCCTTCTCAGACTTGGTCTCAGGAATAGGACCCCAAAGAGCTTTTGTTTATGTGGGCTGTATCTATTAATATATATTTACCATAGTCAAAATTAAACTAAGGAACAATTTAAAATACTGATTAATTAATTTAAAAACAAGGATAATATATTACTTTTCTCTATATAAAGGCCTAAGCAACTGTTCAACCGTTCAACCGGTAGCTATGACGTGCACTGACCACCAGGGGGCAGACGCTCAACGCACAGGCATGGAAACATGGAACAGACTGATGATTCTCAGAGGGAAGAGGGGAGGGGCACACAGCCTTCAACTGCATGTCAGCACCAGCAGCAGACACAAGCGCTCAGCCCCCACTAGGCCCATGCCACTGTGTTTTCCGCTCCTGCATTGAGCATCTTCCCCTGGTGGTCAGTACATGTCATAGCTACCAGCTGGCCTGTTGGCCGGTTGCTTAGGCTTTTATATATAGATAATATAAATTAACATTACATGTTAATATAAACAACATAAAAAATGTATTTTCAAAAAAAATTTAGTGAGAAGAGTGGCACTGTTTTTACACTTTGTAAATCTGTTTTATTTTATTTATTTTAGAACAAGGGGCAGGGAGAGAGAGAAACAGTGATCTAAGAGATAAACATCTATGGGTTGCCTCCCAAAACATGCTCTGACTGGGAATCAAACCCACTACCTTTTGGCGCTGCTCGAGCCCACTCAGCCACAGCGGCTGGGGCTGTGAATTTCTTCACCGTGTGGCTGAACAAAAGACACCTGCATTCTCATGCCTGCTTCTGCAGCCAGTCAGCTCTGGTCTCACATGCCATGTAGCCTCTGGCAGACTCCCCTGTACTTGTTAGAGAGCGAGAGGGGAAAAACCAAATAACGGCTTAGTGTTAACATGGAAGTGTCCTTGACCCCCCAGAGCCTCGGCCCCACTTTGAAAATCCGTGTGAATAATGGTAAGATAATGTATCTACAGTGAATGTCCTGGTGCCGTAATTCAGTGAGGGCTCAATATGTAAAGCTCTTTTATGTTATGGTTTTAAGCAAAAAGCAGGGAAGCACATAAAAGTATACTATAATCTAATCCTGGGTAGAAAGAATCATTGAGTTCTTACTTTCTGCAAAGCACTCTGTATCCACTTTATTTTCCCCTTATACAGATGAGGCAACCGAGGCCCAGAGAGGTCACATGGCTTACTGACGCTTAAGTGTGTGTGTGGGGGGGGGGGGCGTGGAACAAGGATGCAACCCTGGGGAGGCCAGGTCCAGGTGCCAGGCCCGTACCCCAGCACTGCAAAGAAGGGGGTCTCCTGGGAAAGGGGATGCCCATGATATTCTCCCAAACTTTTCCCAGCCTGCTGCTCAGGGTACTGGGACTGGCTGGAACTGCTGTTGGTATTTTCCAGACGCCCGGAGAGGCCGGGCGCCGCCCTGAGGAAGCCAGCGTGCTGGAAGGGGCTGGAGTGGAGACGGGGTCTTGCAGCTTTCCTCTACCCCGCACTCTGACCAGTGCTGGTAGTGGCTTTGCGGCCCTGGTATTTCCACACCTGCCACCACCTTGTGCTTTCCCCTCTGGCCTGGGTTTCTCCTTAGGGGCAGGCACTACAAAGTATGAACCCACCTTGGATCCAAGTCTCAGCCCCCCACTCAGACTCACTTGGTTGTTGTGTGACCTTGGGCTAGTCAGTGAACTTTTCAGAGCCTCAATTCCCTCATCTTCAAACAGGAAGTCTAGTGGCGCTGGCCAGCAGTTATTGGGCACCTGCTGTGTGCCAGGGCACCGTGTGAGCACTTAATCCCCATCCCCAACCCCTCTGCACTCCCCAGCGGTTAGTCTGCCGGGGAGGAGCAAGGAGCACATCGCTCTGCGTAAGCCTGCAGTGAGGACCGCAGGAGACAGGTGCTCAGGACCGCCTTCCCTCCCCACGCAGACGGGAGGTCCAGCAGTACATCCCGGCTCAGCTCTACCACTCCACGGCCGGCTCCGCCTGGCTCAGCCTGGTCAGTCAGCACCGGCAGCAGACACAAGCGCTCAGCCCCCACCAGGCCCGTGCCCAGTTTCTGGGTAAGAGTCCAGGGCTGGGGGAGATGGTCCTGGGGGCTTTGCTGAGGAGGGGTTTGGAGGGTGGAGATGAAGGCACCTTGTTCTTTGCACAAAGGCATTTTCAGTGTGAATCAAGCTGAGCTGCCCGGAGAGAACACCTTTCTAAAACTTTCACCAAGGCACCACCTAGACTCTGGGTGGCTCTTGGCAGAGAGAGCGGGCTGCCAGGGCTAGGAGCTGCAGCAGGGGGAGGGCAGGATGGTGCGAGACAGGAGGCCCAGAGGGAGCACCCCTGTGCTGGCTGCAGTGGGGAGGATGAGGGCTGTGGGCAACATGCCACTGATAAGCCCCTCATTCTGACTGTCTCTCTCCTGCCCCAGGCCTCCTCAGCGCCTCACCCATGTTTGGCTCCTCCTTCTTCTTCATTCAGAGCTGCAGCAACCTTGCTGTGCCAGCCCCCAGCATCCTTGCCGTCAACCAGAATGGCCTCAACTTCCTCAGCACTGAGACCCACGTGAGTGGCCTCAGCCTGCTCCGCTGCTCACCCCTCTCCTTGGAGCCCACCCCTCAGGGGGACTGAGCCCAGCTCCACCACTTACACCTGTGTGACCTGGGGCAGTCCCCGCACCTCACTAAGACTCATTTCCTCGTCTGGAACACAGGGATAACAGAACCCACCCCATGAAGCTGTGACAGTAAAACACATGCTAAACACTCAAACAATGTCTTAGTCAGCGTGGGCTGCCACAGACTGGGGCTTCAGTTATAGTTCAATAGAAATGAACTATAATGGTCTCTCAGTGTTGGAGGCTGGAAGTCCAAGACCCAGGTGCCGGCAGGGTTGGTTTCCTGAGGCCCCGCTCCTCTCCTTGGCTTATAGGTGGCCGTCTTCTCCGGGGTCCGCATGTGACCTGTTCTCTGCATGTGTGTTCCTGGTGTCTTTGTTTTGTCCAAATTTCCTTACCGCATGAGGACACTGTCAGATTGAGTTAGGGCCCCCTCTAATGGCCGCAATTTAACTTAATCACCTCTTTAAAGGCCCAATCTCCAAGTACAGCCATATTTTGAGGTATGGGGTGTTAGGGCTTCAACATATGGATTTGGGGGGACATGATTAAGTCCATAACAAATAGGACATGTTGCCCCTTTTTTAGTTCTTCCAGAAGTGGTCCTCCACATGAGGACAGGGCAGGTGGTTTATCTGGAGGTGGTTCTAGGAAGCACTGGAGTGAGGAAGTGAGATCAGGAAGGGACAGCCTCACTTCGTGGGAAGTGTAGGTTAGCAAGCAAGTTGCCGCCATGCAAGTGGCACGAGTCCAGCGGGCTCTCCTGGAGACGGCATGGAACACACCCCACAGAGGATGCCCTCTGGCCTGGGGTCAAGGGAGCCAGGGCGCCTACCCACCACGGCCCCATCTGTCATTAATGGAGGCATTCACGCTCATAGCTCTGGCTTTCCCACACGTGCTCTGAGAGCCTCTGGAGCTAGAAAGAAAGCTCCACAGGGGTGCAGGTGTTAAGAAGCAGGCTTGATGTTAAGGTCAGGGCACCCCAGCATCTACAGCACCCCTGGATCCCAAGCACTTGGAAGAGTGCCTGGCACACTGCAGAGGTATGCATTAGCATTGTTGAACCAGTTTTACGGGTGAGGTCCAGAGAGGTAAAGCGATGACTTGCTGCAGGTCACACAGCAAGTCACTGGGGAGCTGGTACTCGAGCGGGTTGTCCTGCCTCCTGTTGATCAGGTCTGCGGGGGAGGGATAAAGGTGGGTGAGACTGTTCCACCCATAGGCCTGTCTGCCCCCTGCCCCAAGGAGCTGATGGTGAAGTTCCCCCTGAAGGATATCCAGTCGACGTGGACCCAGCGGCCCACAGCCAGCTCCAGCTACCCCTATGTGGAGATCGTGCTGGGGGATGTGGCAGCCCAGTGCACCATGCAGCTGCAGCTGGAGCAGGTGGGCCTTCCCCCAGCACCCAGACCTTGTCACCCACCCTCACTCCCTTATTTCACTCACCAGGCTCTCCCCTGTGTCCGGCTCCAAGGGGTCCCATCCCTGTCCCCTCCTCGCGTGTTCTGGCCAGGCCACAGGGAACATCCAGCCCAGTGTAGGTGACAGAACTACCCCAACACAGCACAGAACTGCAGCCTTTACAGTGGTCTCCCAGCGAGGTCTTGGTGATGAGATGTTGGGAAAGAGCCAGGTTGTTTGCAGAATCACGAGGAGTTTGGTAGGGAACCGGGAGACAGCCAGGTCAGGAGAGGTCTTGGAGGTCCGTGAGTGCCAAGCTGAGGTCGGGGCTTTCCTCTGAGGGCACTAGAAGGTCGGTGAAAGGGCACTGACACAGAAGCTGGGCTTGGAAGGTGGACGTGGGGACTGGGATTAAGGAGGGATAGTGGGGTCCCCATGTGATATGCAGGGACACAGGCCCACCTGCCTGTTCCTTATTTGCAGCAACCGTGACTGTTCCTTGAAAGGCATGGCTGACCTCTGGGCTCCTGTCCAAGTATCACAGCCCCCTGGGGGTGGGGAGCGCAAAACCAGAGTTTTCACCCCATTGAAAGAGGATTGAGGCTCACAGATTGGGGCAGAATGGGGGCTGGGACCCACACGACTGCCTTTGACAGCCTGCCACATCCCTCCTCAAGATCTGGGCCCAGACAATGCCCATACCGGGGCCCACCTTGAAGGAGCTGATTACCCAGGGCGAGAGAGAGTCTCCCACTGCCCAGCCCTGACTGACCGCCCAGAACAGAGCCCCTTTGGCTCCTTGTGGCCCTTGAAGAGCCTGCAACTCAGGATGAGGCTCCCCAGTTTGCTTCCTACTGTATCCCAATTCTGTTTCTGCTGAGGTCACCCCAATCCTGGCCTTACCCTCCGGCCCAGTCTGCTTCCCAGAACCCTCTTCTCTCAGCTCCCGCCAGTGAACCTCCTTCCTTATACCCACCGACCACCCACTCTTTCTTGGGCTCCTTTCCTGGTGCCTCCTCCCGGACTGCCTCTGAATGTTGCTGAGTTTGGGCTCCCCCGCCCCCCAGTACCCTCTGTAGCACTGAGGCTCCCCAAACCATTTGCTGTGAGAGCCCCCATATTTTTTCTCCTGCATGACCCACTCAGCATCTCCCTTAGAGATCAGCAGGTCTCTCCACTTTCCCTCCCAACCCTCCCAGGCACTGAAGCCCCTAACCTAGGAGCCCTTCCCCTCCCTGTCCCCTCCTCTCATTTTCTCCCTGACCCTCTGCTCTCACCCCTCGCCCCAGCTATCCTGGCCTCTCCCCGCTCCCTGATGACAAGATCGCCCTCCCCTTCCTGCCCAGACCCTTTGTACTCACTGTCCCTCTACCTGGAATGCTTGCCCCCCCCCCTTCGCCTCTTAATCACAGGGCTCCCTCCCTCCCTTTATTTTAGTTTCAGTACAAACATCACCTCCTCCTAGAAGGCTTCCCTGACCCTCCTTCCTGATAATCGTCTCTTTCTGTCTTGGTAGCCCACACTATGGCTTGCAAACCATTTAGTTATTTGTTTATGTGTTCTGTCTGTCCCCCGCCACTGGACTGTCAGCACAAAGGGCAGTGTGTCTAGCACTATATCCACAACACAGTGCCAGCACAGCAGATGCTCATCCGTGGCTGGATGAACTGGTAGAGACCTTTTTGGCTTGTCCACTTCTGCCTCTTGCATGTATGTGTACCGGGGACACATTCATTCAACACATAACCACTGAGCATCCCTAGGTCGCAGGCTCTGCACTGGCTGCAGGCACACTGAAGTGACTGAAACCCCTCAGCACTGGCTCTCGCAGAGCCCGAGTCTCATGGGGGAAACAGATATCAAAGAATTTCTCCAAAAGCATGGCGATCAGTGCTGAGAGGGTGTCCTTGAGCTATCCGGGAGGTCATCAGGGAAGGCTTCCAGGAGGTAGTGATGTCTGAGTACAGCATGATTCAGCCAACAGACCCAGGCCCCTCTCCTGTCCACCTCTGACAGACTGTGAGGGTATCTCAAGCTACCCTGCTTCTTATTGAGCCTGTTTCCACACCTGTCAGGGGGCAATGATCCCAGTGAGGCCTGGAGCCCTGCAGCATGTAGGTAGGAGAACTGGCTGGGAGGAGACCCCATTTTGTATTCACTCGGATCAAATTAGCTGAGGTGGCCCCCAGGGTGGGACAGGCACAGCTAACTTCAGCAAAAAAGCAGTTCAGAGTGTTGGCCTCCTCCTACCTGGGTTCAAGTCTCCACCACCCACCAGCTGTGAGGTCTGGGTAAGTGACTTCATGGCTCTGGCCTCAGTTTCCTCACCTGTGGAATGGGATCTCAGAGTGTATGCCTCATAGGGACACTGGGGACTAGCAGGGGTAGGACACAGGACTCAGGACGATGCCTGCCACTCAGTAAGTATTGCCCTCATTATTTCTACCCTCTTTCTCTACCCTCTTTCCGGAGCAGCTTCTGCTGGCCCTCAGGGCATTCCCCGGGGGATTCCAACTGCCTGTGGTTGAGAACCGTACTCACAGATGGCTTTTCCACAGTTCCCTGCCACCCGTCCCCCTCCTTCCCCAATCCCCCAGTTGGGAGCCCTGAGGCTGAGACATAGCTTATTCTGGGCTGTGAGTGCCAGGTGGTAGCAGTGGCAATACAGTTAGAAACTTGCCATTTATTGGCTGGACTATTTTTTAAAATCTAAAGAATGTACACATGGAATCCTCACCACAGCTCCATGAGGCAGACCCTGGTAAACGGAGATCCTACATGAGGCCACTGAGGCTCAGAGAGGTGCAGTAATTGGCCCTAGGTCACCCGGTTCACATGCAATAAAGCTGGCAGATGCTCTTGGTCTCCTGCTTGCTTACCCCTTCCAGCCTATAGCCAGCATCCCTCCTTCCAGCTTATCATGCTCCTCCCAGGGTCCTGGGGGAGCTGGGGAGACTGCCTCCCATCCACTTCTTACCCCACGGTGAGAGCTGGGGACGTGCTGGATGGCTGCGGACTCTGGTCTCTCCTGCAGGGCCTGGAACTGTGTCGAGTGGTGGCTGTGCACGTGGAGAACCTGCTCAGTGCCCGGGAGAAGCAGCTCACGCTGCCCCCCAGTGAGATCACGCTGCTCTGACCCAGCCTCCAGCCCTGCAACTGCACTCTGTCAGGAGGCTTGCTCTGTGGCCCCAGGGGAGTTACCGGGCCTCTCTGTGCTAATGACCTCTATAAGGACCAGAACCTTAGGGGAGACCAAAATGTTGGAGGAGGAATGACCCAAGTCCCCAGGAACCCAAGACCTATCCAGAGTTGGGATGGAGTCAAGACATGCAATCTTGAGTCAGAACGCAGGAGGAACCCCAAAAGGCTGCCCCATGGGCCTCCTGCCAAGTACACTGCAGGCCCTGGCCCTGACTCCACCTGTGGCAGGGAAGCCCCAAACCAGTGGCCTGGATGAACTGGACTTTGCCTTTAGTTTGATGGGTCTGATGTTAGATCTGCTCCACTTCTCAACCTCTCACATGTCCTCCTTGGGTGGCCCCGTACTGCCACTCAGCTTGGCTTCATGACCCTTGGTCATTTCTGTACAAATAAAAGGTGCACCTGGCAGCCAGTCCTCCATGGCTGCCGAGTGGCTGGAAAACAAATCTGAGGGAGGAAGCAGGAGCTGGAGGCCTAGCTGTGCCCCTGACTCACTGCCTATGAACAGAACTTCCAGCAGAGACATATCTTTACCTCTCCTTGTAGACCTCTGTGCCCCCACTCCTTGGGTAACCCCAACCCGAGGCTCCCATCATTGGATGGGCCACATAAGGTTCAAGAGTGGTATAGTGGAGAAAGAAGTTTCAGGTTAGGGGCTGGGGAGGGAGAAGTCTGAGAGCTTCCCAAGGAATAGGACTTTGTTATTGGGTTTTGAAGGATGAGTAGGAGTTTGTTAGGACTAGATGGAGCAGAGGGGAGTGAACAATCCAGAGAAAATGGTTTTTGTTCCCTACTATATTCCCCAGAGCCTAGGACAATGCCTAACACAAATTAGGCACTTAAAAAATACTGGTCACATGAATAAAATAATAAATGAATATTAATGGAAAGTGCTGGTGCTTTGGGGAACCTCGGGCGGCGGGGAGGGCGGGGGGAGAGGAGTAGCAGACTTGGGAGAGGAAGTCTGAATAGCTATGTGGGGCATAATTGGCTGAAGCCACGGGGTCAGAGGAAGGATTTATGCATTACCTATTAAGCACCTATTGTGTACTATGCAAATGCCAGGCACTGGAAGTTGCTCATAGTTAAAGTATAGAGCAAGACAAGACTTGTAAATGGGCATTAGCTGGGTGAGGAGGGGAGGAAACAGCATGTGCAGAAACCCTGAAGTGGAGATTCCTAGGGGGTGGACATTCCTAGTGGCAGGACTTGAGACTGGAGACTCACAGGGTGGTTCGGGTAAGGCTTTGCAGACCATGTGGGGCTTCATCCCAAAAGCCATGAGGAGCCTTGAAAGCTTTTTCAATGGTGGTGTGGCAATCTGCTCAGATTGTATTCTGAGCACAAAGCAGAGTGCATGTAGGAGGCAGGGAGACCAGAGGGGAGGCTGCTGCAATGTCAGCTGGGAGGCGCTGTGGTGTGGATAGTGGTGGTGGTGTAGAAGTTAAACTGGGAAAGATTTAGGTCCAATGGGAAGGACTGAGGGATCAATCAGGCCATCCTGAGGCAGGGATGTCCCACTTTCACCAATGCTTTAGGTTGGTTTCCTTCAGAAGCAGCCCCAAGATAAAGAGCCCAGTGAGGGGAGTGGGGAAAGAGCCCCACAAAGAGCTACCCCTGCTGCCGTAGGTCTACCCAGTGTGAGCTGAGAGGCTTTTTGGGCTTCAGAATACGAGTAGGTCAGATGATTGCCACTGGGAAGTGGATCCTCCAGGCTGAGCCATCCCAGCTGATGCACATGAACTCAGGGTAGTCTCCTGGCTGCACCCTGACCAGACTGCAAATCTGTGAGCTGGATAACTGACTGAGGTCTCAGTTTTGGGGTGCTTTGTTACAGAGCACTGGGTAAGGAACACACTTGGGCTTTTGATTTCAGGACCTGCGCCTTAACAGCTGTTCTGGTGACTCTGGTGGCATTAGAGAGTTGAGCCCTCTTAAGAGGAGGTAACAATCTCCATGAGGCAGACTGGAAAGTCAGAGGTGGTAGGAGGGTCAGACCCTGCTGTGTTCCCAGACACCCTAGGGCTGTGGTCGGCAAACTGCGGTTCGCGAGCCACATGCGGCTCTTTGGCCCCTTGAGTGTGGCTCTTCCACAAAATACCACGGCCTGGGCGAGTCTATTTTGAAGAAGTGGCGTTAGAAGAAGTTTAAGCTTAAAAATTTTGGCTCTCAAAGGAAATTTCAATCATTGTACTGTTGATATTTGGCTCTGTTGACTGATGAGCTTGCCGACCACTGCTCTAGGGGTACCCTACCTGGCCCAAGACCCAGAAAGATAGGAACTCCAGGTAGATGTGAGGAGATCCAGAGCAGAGGGGACCAAGCCCCACAGCCTACCATGGAGTGGGAACAATACAGGAAAAATGTCTGGGTGGCATGGGAGCCTGAGACAGTCAACTGGTGAAGGTTGGGGATCATGGATGGATGTAGCAGGATGCACCATATCTGCGTGCTGAAAAGTAATCAAAAGGACCTTATTGCTGCCCCTGTGTGGGACGGGGTTGGACGTGGCCAGGTTCCAATGTCCACACACTCACCACTCTGGTCTTCCCCTGCCCGGGACCCACAAGACTCTTCTGAAGATCTTAGCTTGGTACTTAAAGGCCCAGGCTGCGGACCCAGAAAGGCCTGTGTTCAAATTCCACATCTGTATGCTGATTAGCTGTGTGGCCTTTTGCAAGTGACCTGGCAGGGGGCTTAAGTACAGTGCCCAGGGTCCCAGGTGTCCAGAATTCCCCATTACACAGATCCTGCTGTCCTGGCCTTGTCAAGTCACTACAACAACAACCTCCAGCTCCCAACAGGGACTGGTAGGATCCTCAGTTTACAGATGCAGAAACTGAAGTGTAGACTCAAGGTCAGCAATACCCTCTGCTTAACATACATGACTTCGCTTCATCCTCACAAGTACCATGTGAGGTGGGCACTAATGTTATTCCCATCTCACAGACCAGAAGACTGAGATTCAGAAAGAAAAGTCACTTGCCCAGGGTCATACAGCCTGTCAGGTCAAAACTCAAATCCAGCCTAGCCGGTTTGGCTCAATGGATAGAGTTGGCCTGCGGACCAAAGGGTCCCGGTTGGATTCCAGTCAAGGGCATAGACACGGTTGTAGGCTCCTCCCTGGCCCCGTCCGCACAGGAGGCAACCAATAGATGTGTTTCTCTCACACTGATGTTTCTCTGTCTTTCCCTCGCTCTCTAAAAAGTAAAATAAAATAAAAAGGAAAAATATCCTCGGTGAGGATTAAAAAATAACAATAAACAAATCCAGAGTCCAGTGCTCTTGCCCTGACAAGCTGTGGGAGGGACGACACACTGGCGGGAAACAAAATGACCAGAGAGTTGAGGTTGAAGGCAGATGCAGAAGCCAGCTATGGAACCCAAGATGCATTTCATTCCAATGAGAATCTGGTTAGGCAGCTAGGAAGAAGTGAACCGAGCCTCGAAACAGCTTGCGTACAGGCCAAGCGGTGTGACTGGGAATGTCTGCAGACCCGGCAGTGTCAGGCGGAGGCTGGGGCTCCGTGGTCACGGAAAGGGGCCGAGGGGTCTTCAACAAAGGCCTTGAGCGCCAAGCAAAGCAGACAGCGGGATGCCGGGAGGTAGAGGAGAAACCACTACCGTGGGCCCGCCCCTGCGCACGCCCAGTCGCCACGCCTCTGCGCACGCGGGGCACCCTGCCAGACCACAGCGCTTCAAAACTTCATCTCCCTAGTGCTATAGTTTTGCCTTCTCCGTGAGCCTGCTCGTCCTCTGTGTTTTCTTCTGTCGTTCCCGGAAGAGCTGCCCTCATACCCATCCCCAGAGCCAAGGAAAAAGCTAAGCCAATCCCGGAGCGTCCCGCGGCTGCGCACGCACCGAAGCCACACGTACGTGACTCGGGGAACGTCCGCTACTGGCGGCAGCGGTGGCAGCGAGGGAGAGCGGGGCAGTGAGGCGCCCCGTCTATGCGTCCAGATTCTGCGAACATCGTGATTCGGTTCAGAGCTGGAAATCGGGGCTCTTGGCCGGGCAGTTCAGAAGTTTCCTTTAGCGTCTGAGGGCTTTTTCTTCCGGTAGGGTCCCCATTCAGGCACCTACTCAGACACCCATTCATCTTTCAGGGGTCCTCATAGCCCTCCCTGCCTCTAATTAAGTGACGGATACAGTAGCCAAGGCGACCGCCTGATTGACAGGCAGGATTACCAACCAACTTCCGGAAGCTCCCCTGTGGGTCCGCCCGGCGCGTGGCCGGGGGCCCATGAAAGAAGTGAAAGAACCGAAAGGGACGGTAACCCGACAACGTAGGTTGTTGGCGATTTCCCGGTGGTTGCGCGCTGGGGGCTGAGGCGTTTTTCGGACAGTCGAACGATGCCGTGACGCAGCACAGCTATAGCGTGGGCAGTGTGAGCGCACCCCTGTGGAGGGAGCCCTTCGGTGTTCTTTGAGAGTGCTCCCTCGGAGTCCTAGCGTGGGGGAGGGGTGGCGGCCGACCAGCGGTTCCCCGTCTGCGCTTGCGCCTGCACCTCTGCTGACCCGGCCCGCGAACTCGCGCAAGTCCGCTGCGCGCCGAGCCGCGGTGGCCTGCAGCACTGCGCGTGCGCATTGGAGAGCTTGTTGAGGAGCGGCGCTGGCGGACGTCGGGCGAGCGGCGCGTGACGTCGTGAGGAGCGCTTTAAAGTGCGGGCTGGGCCGGGCGTCTGAGGGTCTAGCCGGGAGTCGAGCCGATTCTCCGTAGCGGCCCTCCGCGGCATGAGGCGCTGCTGGCGCCCCTGCCCCCCGGGACGTGGAGAAGGTGGAGGAGGAGGAAGCTCCGTAGCCACCACCGCTGCATGACTCGCCGCCCCTGAGGTTCGACCCAGCGCCTGGCCCTCAACTCTCACAGCCGGGTCCTCGTATGGGGACCTGGCGCTGAGGACCCCCTGCCCTCCGGGGGCCCCGGGCCGCGTCCCCCGAGAGCCATGCCCGGCCGCCCCGGCCGCCCCGAAGGACCCTAGAGCAGCGTCGCGGGGCCATGGCGGCCGCCAGCGGTTACACGGACCTGCGTGAAAAGCTTAAGTCCATGACGTCCCGGGACAACTATAAGGCGGGTAGTCGGGAGGCAGCGGCGGCTGCAGCCGCCGCCGTGGCCGCCGCCGCCGCCGCTGCCGCCGCCGCCGAGCCTTACCCGCTGTCCGGGGCCAAACGCAAGTACCAGGAAGACTCGGACCCCGAACGCAGCGACTACGAGGAGCAGCAGCTGCAGAAGGAGGAGGAGGCGCGCAAGGTGAAGAGCGGCATCCGCCAGATGCGCCTCTTCAGCCAGGACGAGTGCGCCAAGATCGAGGCCCGCATCGACGAGGTGGTGTCCCGCGCCGAGAAGGGCCTGTACAACGAGCACACAGTGGACCGGGCTCCTCTGCGCAACAAGTACTTCTTCGGCGAGGGCTACACGTATGGCGCCCAGCTGCAGAAGCGCGGGCCGGGCCAGGAGCGCCTCTACCCGCCGGGCGACGTGGACGAGATCCCTGAGTGGGTCCACCAGCTGGTGATCCAGAAGCTGGTGGAACACCGCGTCATCCCCGAGGGCTTCGTCAACAGCGCCGTCATCAACGACTACCAGCCCGGGGGCTGCATCGTGTCCCACGTGGACCCCATCCACATCTTCGAGCGCCCGATCGTGTCTGTGTCCTTCTTTAGCGACTCCGCGCTCTGCTTCGGCTGCAAGTTCCAGTTCAAGCCTATCCGAGTGTCGGAACCTGTGCTTTCCTTGCCTGTGCGCAGGGGGAGCGTGACTGTGCTCAGGTAACGCACCTGGGAGGAGGGGCGGCCCTGCTGCTGTAACTGCCTACCCTGACCAGGAGGCAGCAGCCAATAGGAGCCCGCACTTTGCAGTTCTGACCCACTCCTGTCTTTAATACTTGCAGTAAGAAAGTAGGGACGGGTCTGGGAACGATCTAGAATTCTGTGTCCGGAGGGTAGGTGTGACGTGATCACGGACTGACAGAATTAATCTATAGGCATCTTTCCAGAAGGCTAAGATATTAGCAATCTCTTTTCCTTCGTGATTTTAGCAAGTTTTTTATTCTGGGCCACCGTTTTCAAGTGTATGTGTTTTTTAAAAAATGAGTTGAACTCAAAATTTTCCCAACTGTGCCATTCATGGTTTCCTTAACAGAGAAAATAAACTATTCATGAATTTCTTAACAAAATAAAGGGGAAGGTCCCGGAGCATATTTAATTGATACACATTCTCCATTCCCAAGAAGGGGAGTGACTTCCTTGGAATTAATTGAACAGAGTTGTGGTTGGGCCAGGAATAGAGTGCAGCCCACACTTAAAATTCAGTCCCTGTTGGGTGCAGTAGACCACTGATCCTTTGTAAGAATGTGTTACCTGTTATCAGGAATAAATGAAACAAAATAAAGCGGTCTCTACCTGGAATTTGGTCTTGTAGTTATGTCAGCAGCAGAACTTAGGTTCTTGGCCTATTTTGGGCCCCAGATTCTGCTGAGAATTAGTCAGTGCCCTGGCCCCCAGAGGAGATTGCCTGCTGGAATACCTTTGCTGTTTATAAGAAGCAGAACATTATCTGGAAGCTGCCTCCTTCCACCTTGAAACAAGTAAACCCAGCAATGTATTTCAGTAATCCCCCAAACCTCCTAGGAGGTCTAGACTCCAGCTGTTCAGAGAGGCTTGGTTGACCACCAAATTCTAGTACAGCATCAGGACACACTGGTTTTGCTGTGAGCAGTTTAACCTCTGAAGTGCAGTCAGTGCTGTAGACCACAGTCATGGGGAGAAGCAGGGTGGGTGAGTAGGTCATCTAATTTGAGTTGAACAGCTGAGGCTGATTCCATACCTGGGATGGCAGCGAGCCTTGTGATTCCGAAGGCCTCCTGGTGGGAAATTTGGGGAAGTTAGTGGCAGTAGAAGGCAGTACTTTGGCTTCCTTATGTAGTTGCTCCTTTGTCAATTGGGCTTCTGGCTTCTCGGACCTATACATGGTGCTCCCAGATTGGTGTCTTAGCAGAGCCCTTTAGGATGGGATTCCAGGGCACACCCTCCCAAGTGGCTTGCTGTGGAAGACAGCTTGGTGTCTAACTTCATTGAAGGGTACTGGATTCTGAGAGGACTTCATACAAGGGCCATTTGGTCTCTTAATGGGATATCAATTTTCCACATAGTCACAGGGGGTTGTCATCAGAAGGTCTAACAGTAGTTGGTTGTGTATTGAGATCACAAGGAGCAGTTTGTGACTTTGAGAATCCCCCCACCCCTATACACATGCATACCTCTTTATTGAAGAACAGAAGTTTCAGGTTCTGAAAATGCAGGTCTGGGAACACTTTGTAAAGTATATGGTTGTCTGACAGCTATGCTGTATACCTGAAACCAAATACAAAATAATACTGAAAGTAAACTGTAATTGGAAGATAAATTTTTTTTAAATGCCGGTCTGTTAGTGATTGGCAATGGGATTGCATCATCAGGAAAATTATCTTCATCATTTCTTCAAAATAGTAAAGTCCTCAAGGTTTCCCAAGTCCCTTCCCTGGCTGTGGAGTTAGTGTAGGAGTCAGCCATGTTCTGAAAAGTGCTGCCCCAGGCTTTGAATCCAGCTCTCACTTGGGATCTCGTGGGTGGTCTCTGAGCTTGCTGTCCCATTTGTAAAGTAGGGGTGATGCCAACTTCCAAAGCCTAGTAGAATTAAGTGTGGTGATTTTGTGTGTGATATAGGGCCTGGCACTTAAATGGGTGCTTGCTTTTGTTCACAGCCATTTAATGAGTCCCTGCTCTCTCTTTGGAGAAGCGGCTAGGGATTTGATAGAGCCTAAAACATGCCTCTTCCCTTCATAGAATTCACAGCCCAATAGAGACTGCAGATGGTCACAGTCCAGGAAGGTAACTGCAGGAGTGCATTGAAGGGGGAGAAGGGACATCTTAACCCACTCTGGAGTGTTGGAAGTTTGGGGGAGGAAGTAAGCTGGAACTTGAAGGGTCACTAGGAGTTAGCTAAGCAAACTCTTTTGGCAGCAGTAGCAGGGAATAGGTAAGGGGCATGGGTAGGTGCTGACTTGAGGCAGATGAAGTTTATTATTAGCTCTCACATCCACCTGGACCTGAAGTAGATTCTGGTGAGGCATGCCTTGGTAAATAGCGGTACTTTTGACATTTGGGGTGGGCTAATTCTTTGTTGTGCTGAGTCTATCCTGTGTATTGTAGAATGTTTAGCAGCATCCTTGGCCTCTATCCACTAGATGCCACTATCACCTATGACAGTAAAAAATGTCTCCAGATGTTGTCAAATGTCCCTTGTGGGACAAAATCATCCTCACTGGAGAGCCATTTCTCTAGGGTTCTGAACACCCCCACTTATTTAAGTCTTATAGCACCTGCCCACTTAGCACTCTCAGCTTACTTGATGTGCAGGTGGGTGAACACCTGCCTGCTTGTGGTTCTCTTCAAATCCTGCTTGGTTCTTCCCCAAGTTGGTAAAAAGGTGAAGCTTTCTTTCACTTCCTAGTATGTATCCCAGCCCAGAGGTGAGGAGTTGTCAGGCTGCTATTGGAAGGGAACGGCTGATGAAGAGTGGTTCTCTGTAGATGGGGAACATTTGTAGTAATTCTCATCTGACTCAGACTTCAGTTACTGGTGGCAGCAGTGTCTGTACCTGTCCAAGGCAACATGGCGGGAATACACTTTTATATTTAACTAGAGGCCTGGGGTGGGGTCCTTCAGCCTGGCCTGCGGGGATCAGGCCGAAACCCACATCCCCCAAGGGGTCCGGGATTGCTGGTTCTGATGCGTCACCTGAGAACCTCAGCTGCCAAGTCACCGCAGCTAGGCAGCTCCTGCATTGAGCGTCTGCCCCCTAGTGGTCATTGCATATCATAGCTACTGGTCGGATAGTCGCTTAGGCTTTTATATATAGATAGATAGTTGTCAGCATGGATATTAGTGTGTGGCACATATTAACGCAGCATTGTCCAACTGTGGACATAGAGCAAGGCCTCACAAACCCTTCTGGAATAACTTCAGGCTTCTTTCCAAACCCAGTTAGTTGTTTTTTCCCTTACCTTCCATGTTGGGCTTGAGTGGACTCTTCTTAATGCTGTTCTCTAGGGAACTAAATATATTTAACTTCCTCTTCATACCACATTCCTCTCCTATTCCTTGTAGTGTGAATGGGCAGATTAAAACATATTTCAGTTGGATTAATTAGAATGATTACCTCAGCCTAATTGCTTACTTGCTGCTACTTTTAATCATTACTACATGGTCAATGGTTGTGGTGGCCATGTGCCCGGAGACGCAGGCCTTAGCCATCTGTCTGGAAATGACTATATCACCCAGCCAAGGTATAGGAAGAAGTGAGCTCAGCCTGTAACTTGTAGTTAATAGTTGATAATGGGGTAGAGTGGGCACCCTTGTCAGTTCTGGGCTAAGGGCTGATCTTGTTCAGTGGGTTGAAAGCAAAATTTAGGTTTCTGGCTTAAAATAGTTGGGAAAGTAGGGCATATAGGTCTGGGCCACATCTCTTGTGTGGAATCTTCGATTCCACGGGAGGGGAAGGGACCTCAGGATGAAGTCAGGGCTGTGCATTCTCAAGAGGCACTCTGGGCCAGGGGAGTTGGCTGACCTTGGCTCTGCCAGGCCTGACAAGAAGGCAGAGGGCATCGAAGGAAAGGAAGCTAGTAGGCAAGCCATGGTCTTAATCTTGGCTCTCAGAGCAAGCAGAAAATAAGTAGGCCATAAAAAATTGAGGGTTGGATGGGCCTTTTCTGCTGGGCAGTTGTGTGCAACTGTTGCTAAGGTATTGCTGAGGCGAGTGAAGCCTCGAGGGCAGACTGGATCTTGTCACCAGGAAACAGACGGGCTTTTCTTCCTAGCCCTTACTACCTACTCTCCTATCCAAAAGAAAAAAGCGAAAACCAGTGGAGCACACTGAAACCAGGAGTTTGATTATAGTTCCAGTGTAACCACCTTAGCCGTTTGACCTTGAGCAAGTTATTTAACCTCTCTGGGCCTTAGTTTTTCCTCTGCCAGGCAGGGCTGTTAATACCTTAGGGTTGTTATCGAAGATTGAATCTCTTTCACACTATAGAATGTTTGAAGTTTAGGTAAAGTGTCTCTGGAGATGAGTTGCCTTCTCTGCTCAGCTACTCTCTCTGTACCTTGGTGTATACAGAATTGGGACTCAGAGAAGATTGACCTTCTTTGTAGGAAGCTTCCTACAAATTAGGCAATGTGTCTTCTTGGAGGTTTGCCCAGGTGGCTGACCTGCTACCCCCTCAAAACCTAAGCTTCTCAGCCATGCAAAGATCATTGGATGCTGCCCAGAGCAGGTAGCACCAGCCAGAGGGAGGCTATCACAAGGCCAACATCTTGGCCAGTCCCTCCATCTCTGGTTTTATCCTGTGCCAGGCTGGGCACAGAGTAGAAGGGGAATTGTGGCCATTTTGGAAATGTGCCTTAACGACTCAGTCTCCAAGACTGTCACCTAGAGAAGAAGTGTGCAGTCCCTTTTCATCGAGTTTTTCAGATTTCTCATTTATCCTGCACCTAATCCTCTGAGGAGTGACTTGCTGTTTTGCAGATACAGAAGTAGGCTTCAAAGCAGTAAAATAGTTGAGCTCAACACACACGTCATTGTGTCCATTGTATGCAGAGATGAGTAAGAACTTTGCAAAGCTTGGTCTTGTAGGGAAGATATTTTTCATAAGGCTACATGTAGTAATAGAGAAGTGTGGGTGGGCAGAGAGGGGGACCCAGCCCTGGGGAGTTGAGGGGTCACTCTAAGGCACAAAGCTAGTGGATGACAGAGCCAGGCTCTCTTCTTGATGCTTGCAGCATACTACTCACTGCTGCTTGAGGGGGCTTAGCCCAGGCAGGCTGACCAGCAGGAGGTATTTCTTCCTTTCTCTCCTCTTATGAAAACAAAAGAGCAGGCGGCACTGGAACTTTTCTTTATGCCAAGGGTAAGGCTGGACCCAGGCATATTAAGTTTCAAGTTGGCAGACTAGGTCTTGCAAACAGGTTCTCTTATGGCAAGTAGGTTCCCTAGTAGTAAGTAACCCTCTTGGTCTCTGCTGGACACTTTCTGCTGAAGGTTGGCCAGACGAGTGTCCCTTGATCAGGACTTTGAGCCTCCCGCTCCCAGCGAAGCCTGATACTCTGAGGAGGGCTTAGCACACTGTGTCACAACTCCCAGGAAGTTCTAAGACCAGTGCTAATGAGCTTTTCAGGAGGGGTCGGTGCCATGGTCATTTCTGTAGGCCTCTGCAGTCCTCCCTCCTCACTAGTTCTGAGACGTGGGCTCTGTGGTTTGTTTACAGTCTAGAGTCTTTTGGGGCACGGGGACAGTCAGGACGGGCAAACGTGGGTTTTCTCCAGAACTACATTAAGGGAGTGGTTCCTTGTTGGAGATGGGAAGTCAAGGCCCTGCCTGCAGTGAAGTCAAACAGATTGGTAACACTTGTTAACCGTAGGGAAGGTTGCCTGTAGCCAGTACTGCAGATTTAGATCATAGAATGTGCCTTGAGAACCTTTGGGGAATTGGATTTAGCTCTCTGAGGAAGTCCTGTGTTTACATGGGACTGTCTTGCAGCCCAGATCTGCACTTACCCAGTGTGGAGTGGTAAGAACGTAGGAGGGGACCTAAAGCTCCTAGCCCTGGGAATAGGGCCCAGAAGGCCTCTGCTGCTGGCAGATCCCTGCACGGGGAGCCTGGATCACGTCTTCTTCGTAAGGAACCTACCCCAGGTTCTGGGTTGCCCCAGGGTGGTCCAGGGCCCTCTGGTTTGTGTCAGATGTTTAGTCAATGGGAGTGGGTGCCATGCTCTCAATGAGGGCATGTGATGGGGCTTGAGAAGCTGAGTTTGCTTCCAGAGTATCAATAGGAAAGATGTTAGCTGTGAAAAGGACAGTCATCTACATTTATTGGTTGGTGAACAGTTTAAAAAATCATGTGTCTTGATGAAAACAGGTATTTGAGTGTCACAGCTGTCTTCAAGATTTTGGATTCCCCCAAATGGAGGTTTTTTAAAGCTTTTATTTTTCAAGTAGACAGATTCTCTTTGTGAACATTGCAGTCAGTGCTGTCAGCGTTTAACTTAGATTCCTCTGCAAGCCAAAGGGTGAAGGACGGAGAGAAGGAGGAGGAGATACTTTTCTTGTCTTGTCACCAAGGTCTGGCCTGAGTCACTCCAACTGTCTCCAAAGTGACAAAGGTGTATCTTTTCGGTGGCCCTTTAAAGAAGGGCTCCTTGCTTGTGCAGGGGGATTCCTGCTTTGGCTTCTGCCTTAAGGCTGTCCTTTGCCTCATCTCAGGTTTTCCTTGCGTGGTTTCAGGACAGTAGTGTTAATTTACCTCTCAAATAATGAGACACACAGCGGCAGTAAGACCTGGGCCATATTTTTTCTCCTTTTCCCCCCAGGAACCTTGGTTTTCTGATTACTCTCCATGCTCACATGCTCTGTGTTTATTTTCAGTGGATATGCTGCTGATGAAATCACTCACTGCATACGGCCTCAGGACATCAAGGAGCGAAGAGCAGTCATCATCCTCAGGAAGTAAGTGCCCTGGCCTGGCACCTGCAGGCCTGCCTGTCTGAAGATCTAGGTTTGGGTTGCCTTAGAACTTGGCTCCTTGTATCAATGGCATGGCAGCATAAAACCTGAGAGAAGGAAAAGGCTGTAAGGTCTGGGGTTTTTCGTGTGTTTTATTTTGATTTATTGACTAGAGGCCCAATGCACAAAATTCCTGCAAGAGTAGGCCTTCCTTCCCCCTGGCTGCTGGCACCGCTTCCCTCTGGCACCCGGGACCCAGACTTCCTCGCAGCCCCAGCTTCGTCCGGAAGGTTGTCCTGTCTAATTAGCATATTACACTTTTACGATTATAGATGTTTAGAGAGAGAGAGAGAAACATTCACTTGTTTTTCCATTTATTTATACATGCATTGGATGGGTCTTGTATGTGCCCAGCCTTGCAATTGACCTTGGCATATCAGGACAATGCTCCAACCAAGCTACCTGGCCAGGGCAGTTCTGTTTTTTTAATTGAATTCTGTGAGGATAACGTATCTCTTTTTCATCAGAAAATTAAGTTCTGTGGCTGTTTAACTAGGGAGCTTAGTTAGGACTGAGCAAAAGCCCATGCTCTCAGTGTTTATGGGAACAGTCTTAAAACAAGATTTGGGAAACACATTTCCAGAACCTCCCCTTTTCCCCGCCTCCTTGGTTCTGATTTGTCATGTGTTTCTGTTGATTATTTTTAGACTGTGCCTTAGCAGTCTGCTTTTAAAATGCCTGTGTTTTCACTTTGGGAGGGAGCAGAGAGTGAGGAAAGGAAACGAAGGTGGGAGGTTAGGCTGCAGTGTTCAGCAGGTGCATAGCTTAGGCCTGGCTGTTCCTCTTCTCTGGCCAAGGGAGTCAGGGATGTACTGACCAACACTGCCAAAACTAGCCTGACCTGCAGTTCTCTCTGCTCATGGGGTGAATGGGCTGAGCCAAGCAGACACTGGGTCAAGATAAGCTTGCCTTTAGAATGGAGTCCTGAGAGGCAAGGTAATTGCCCAGGATCAGATAAGACATCAGAGCAGGACTAGTGCTTAGTCCCAAGCTGAAGCAGGATGTCCTTAAAGCTTGCCATCTTTTTTATTGTCAATCCTCCCCTGACAATATTTTTTTTCCATTGATTTTTAGAGAGAGTAGAAAGAAGTCAGGGGAGAGAGAGAAACATCAATGTGAGAGAGACATCAATTGGTTACCTCCCACATGCGCCCCAACCAGGGCCAGGGATTAGACCTGCAACCCAGGTGCATGCCCTTGACTGGGAACCGAACCCATGACTCTTTGGTACGTGGGCCAATGCTCTAATCACCTAGAAACAGGCCAGGGCTTTTTAAAAATTCTTTTAATAAACTATTTTTTAGAATAGTTTTAGATTTACAGAAAATTGTAGAAATAGTAACCAAGAGGTCCCATGTACCAAGCACCCCATGCCCCCCTATTGTTAACATATGTCAATGTGGTATTTGTATTACAATAAAAAAATTAATATAGATCCAGGATTCTTAACTAAAGTTCATATTTTATTCAGATTTCCTTAGTTTTTTCCTAATGTACTTTTGTTCTAGGATTCTACATTACATTTAGTTGTCCTATCACCTTAGACTTCTTTGGCTGTGACTGTTTCTCAGATTTGCCTTATTTGTGATAACATTGATGGTCAGGTA
Organism: Ia io; assembly: GCA_025583905.1. Lineage (NCBI taxonomy): Eukaryota > Metazoa > Chordata > Mammalia > Chiroptera > Vespertilionidae > Ia > Ia io. The sequence goes on along the minus strand of JAJQQW010000020.1, from coordinate 50,397,103 downwards.
TTTTATATAATGTCTTTCAATTGGGGTTTTTCTCATGGCTAGACTGGGGTTACAGGTTTTGGAGAGGAAGACCACAGAGGTATAAGCACCACTCTCCTCCGTGTCGTGTCTAGGGCACAGGATCTTGATATTGAGCTTGATCACCTGGCTGAGGTGGTATTAATCAGATTTCTGCATGCTAAAGTTATACTATTTTCCTCTGTCCATACTGTCTCCTTAGGAGGGAAGTCACTGTGTATAGCACACACTTAGTGGGGAGTTAGCTCCTCCTCTGTAAGGGGGAGTAGCCCCACAAAGTATTTGGAATTCTGAACAGGAATTGTTTCTTCTCCCCTACTTGTTTTTATCTTTATTCAATCATTTACTTATTTGTATGGATTCATGGGTATTTTATGCTCAGCTTGTTCTAGGTTTTGCCTTTAAGTCCTTATTTCTGACTTGCCATTTTTTTTTAACTTAAGTCAATAACTTTGGTATCTTGGCCCTTTGGGCCTAGAACTTCAGAATAATGTGGTGAAGTCTCTTTGGTGTGGTTCTACCACTTCATCAAGTCAAAACTGTGAGTCTCTTTAATCATATGTAGAATGGAGATGATTTAGACCTATGGTGCAGGCAGAGTACGAGGCATATTTAGGAGCTCCAGATATGGGTCAGCTTGGCAGCTGGCAGCCTCTCTGCTCTAGCCAAAGAATGTTCCCAGAATTCATCAGAAGAAGGGTTTTTATCTGCCTTTTTACTTTCTTTCCCTGTGGTTCCCAGCACAGGCCAAAACCCAGAATCTGGAAGTGATAGAGTCCAAGTATAGGCCCTTTCTGGCCTCTCTCCAGTCATTTCTTCTCAGTCTGTACTTGACAACTTCAAGTGCAGCCAGAGACAAATGGTCTGCCCAGAACAAACTACAGAGGAACTCCTAGGGCAGTGGTCGGCAAACTCATTAGTTAACAGAGCCAAATATCAACAGTACAACGATTGAAATTTCTTTTGAGAGCCAAATTTTTAAACTTAAACTTCTTCTAATGCCACTTCTTCAAAATAGACTCGCCCAGGCCATGGTATTTTGTGGAAGAGCCACACTCAAGGGGCCAAAGAGCCGCATGTGGCTCGCGAGCCGCCGTTTGCTGACCACTGTCCTAGGGTGATACAGAACCAGAGCAGCAACTTTACAGGTGTTCCCTCCAAACTTCTCAAAATAGGTTATCTTGGAAATCTTCACTGGAGGTGCAAATGGAGGTGGCCATAGCCAGAGCATCAGCTGATTCCTTCTTTTTGTAAATTTATTTTTTCAGTTTTTAAAATATATTTTTATTGATTTCAGAGAGGAGGGGAGAGGGATAGAAACATCAATGATGAGAGAGAATCCTTGATTGGCTGCCTCCTGCACAGCCCACACTGGGGATAGAGCCCACAACCTGGGCATGTGCCCTGACCAGGAATTGAACCCTGATTCATAGGTCGATACTCAACCAGTGAACCACACAGGCCGGGCTGTTTCCTTCTTGAATGGTGGCTCCCATACTTGGCTGCCTGGGCTGGCTAAGTTAGATGCTTCCTGGTAGAGCTAGGTGTCTATACTCTTACCAGTTCCTCCAAGAAGCTCTTTAGCCAACTGGGCCCCTGGCAGTGGTCTGACCTCAGATAATGGCTATTTATAGGTCACTTGAGTGGTCCCAAGAGCCAGCCAGGTACTAGGTTGGAGGGCAGACACACAGAGCTTTTGGTGTGAGAGGGCTGAAGAGTGGGAAAGTGCTCCCCAGCTTCCCCAGGCAGCTGAGGCACAGGCATCTCTGTTTATAGAATAAAATTCAGAATCCTTGTTAGCCTATCCAGCCAGCCAGCCTAATCTCTTCTACTCCTCACTTCCGTTACAGTGCCTGCGTTTCCTAGTATGGACCTTGGACTTCTGTCCTGGGCTCTTGCAACAACGTGATCTCTGTTGGGAATGCTTTCCCATCTAACGCGTTCAGCTTCTGACCTACACCCTACCCTCCACATGACCCACATTCACACACTGAACGTTGGTTAACCTAGCCATCCTTCAAGGCTCAGATATTGGTTGTTTTGACATTCAGGGAGCATTATATACACACCTGTGACCCTCTTATTATACCCCCTTCCTGCTTAAATTGTCACAGCCTGTACACTTAGCATTGTGAATTTCCAGATCTGCTTTCTGTAGGGACAGGGAGAGCCTTATCCATCTGGGGCTCAGCATGAGGCCTGGCTCAGAGGAAAACAGTTCAGGCTGAGGAGGAGCAGCTCCAGAGTAGCTGTAGGGGCTTGTCTTGGAAAAGGACAAGCTGGTGACAAGACGAAAAGGGGAGCATCCAGGCCCAGGCACTTCCCAGACATCAGAGCTATGGCCTTAGTGGGGCACCTGGTTAATTTGATGTATTCTGTGAAGTCACGTTTAAATTAGTAGAATTTGGGCATTGAGCTGGCCCTACTCATAGGCAGAGGGGTATAGCCAGTCTGTCTTCCCTTAAGTTCAGAAAAAGGTTTCACAGATTGCTGAGCAAAGGCCTGGGCCTCTGTCACTGACTCAGGTCAGTCAGCTGGGATGGTCTTTCTTAGGGTCTTATGGGGAGGAAATGGAGAGGTGGCTGCCAAGTGCTTTCTGGCTCAACAAAATGCAGCTCCTTTGAATATGGGTGATGCTGAGTCATCATGCACGTGGTGCCATCATTTCTCACAGGAAGGACTGGGACGTTGGGGTGACCTGGGAGCTTCTGTAGGAGTGGAATCTTTGGGCTGTAGCTTAGCTTTATAATACTAGTATGTTTGGGGGTACTACCAGTAAATGGCTGAGTGAGGCCTAGAACCTGGCTCTCCTGGTGCTGGGTCTTGTGGTCCCTTGGTGGATGGCACAGTGGCACACCCCACGCATGCCCTGCTTCTGCCCTAGTGTGTCACTGGGGTGTATGCTATGATTGTAAGAAACAAAACTCACATACAGAAGGGCTTTCTTGCTTCTTGCTTCTGCTATGCAAGTAGAGAGCTAATTGATGAGAGTGTTTTAAGTGACAAGGGGGCTGCTCTACAGAGAGTGGGTTGCAGGCTGGTCAGCTCTTCAGCATCCCCCAGTTTCCCTGAATGTCTCTGTTTCCCAGTCCATTCAGGGCAAGCTGCCCAACATGCATCTTTGTCAGTCTTTGGTACCCCAGGCGGGAAGCTGGACTTAACCTTCTTGAAGATCTAGTTAAAGTTTTAAATTACTGCTTAGAGAATGAAGGGGCTCATCAATTTCTGGGGTATAGCAATTCAGCAGGGCAGGTGGTAGTGGTGTCCCATTTCTTTCCATGATTCTCTGGTGTGCAATCTTCTGAAGGACCTTGCGAGCTGCTCCATGCCACGCACTCACCTACTAGGTGCTAGGCACTGGGTAGAGCGCTGCCTGCACATTAATTCTCAGAGTAGTGTGTGAACTCTGGAAAAGGGCTCAGGTAGGCAGTGGACTGCCTCAGGTGATCTAGCAAGTTTGGAATGATCTCTGACCGGGAATTCCTGACTTTGAAGCATTAAGCGTCTACCATGCACAAAGCACCCAAGGCAGCTTAGGTCCCTTGGTGCTTGGTATGTGACAGGTGGGCATTTTGCACGCCAGTGCAGCACAAGCTGAATGAGCACTGTTCTAGAAGCACAGAGTGTGCTCCCTGGGGCCTGGGGGGAGCAGGTATTTATATCCAGCACCAGCCAGGTGGCTCGGTTGGTGGGAACGGGTTCGATTCCTAGTCAGGGCACATATCTAGGTTGCAGGTTCATTTCCAGGTCAGGGCATGTACAGGAGACAACGCATCAATGTTTGTCTCCCTGCCCCTTTCTCGTGCTCTAAAAAAATTTCCATGAAAACATATCCCCGGGTGAGGATTAAAAAAAAAATTATATCCAGCTTGGTAGTTTTGGGGAGGGTGTTTAAGAAAGGCTCAAGCACACCCACGCCTTTCTTCCCTTTCTGGTGTATCTCCTGAACCTGTTCCCAAGGCCCTTTTCTCTGACTTTCCATGAACCAGAGCAGCCCCGCATGGTGCACTTCTTTCCTGTAACATTCTTAGAGAGCCAATGTAGTCCTGCCCAGCCTCTCCTTTTGCTTCTATCCTAAGCCCTTCCTCATTTCACTGTTCCTAGCTTTAATAAACATATTCCCAAAATTTTTTAAAAAAAAAAGGCTTGGTGATCTGGCTCCTGTGCTAGACACTGCTTGTTAGGCAGAAATGATAAGTTCAAAGACAGGGAGTTTAGAGGACCTCTGTAGTTGAGGGGTGATCGGGGAAGGAGGCCTTGGATCAACACTTGATCATCAGGAGAGAGCTCTGGGCTGTCATGGACTTCTAGTTGGTGGCCAGGGCATCCAATCCATTAGTCTTCAGGAATCCCCGAGGGCTTGTATACACGACTTTATTCCTCATGGGATGCTCTATAGCTCACTACATAAAGTGGCTTAGGGCATTGTGAATACACTTCTGGTCAAATGGTGCTCATCTTGGAGTAGGCTGAAGCTGGAAGAAGCAGCTGGAGTATCATTTGCCAAGTGTTAACCAAGGCTGGTATGAGCTAGGCTCTGTGCCAGTACCAGGAACGTGGTCTCTTCTCATTCCCTTGTCCTTTGGGGAAAGGCAGATATTTAGCACTTCACCAGGGACTGGCCTAGGAAGGCTTTCCAGAGACTTCTACCTGAAGGTGGTCAAGGATGAGTGGGCTTCACACAAGCACAGAATAGGCTTAGAGCCAAAGACAGTTCAGAAGAGATGCTCTTTACAGAGGCTTGAAGTCTGGGAACTCTGAGGTAGTCCATTCTGGAACACGGAGTAGAGATGGGTTGGAGCTAAGATAGAAAAGACTTCGTGCTGTGCAGAGAAATCTGGAGGGTGCTGGGGAGCTGCTGAAGCATGTGACCAATGTGGTAAGGGATTTGCATGGGAGAAATTGTCTGGAGGAGGCTGAGCTAAATGGCTTATTTGGTCATTTAGGTCAAGGGGTCCCAGGGGTCAGGGGAGACGCTCCCTGAAAGCTCTAGTGTGAGGCTATGTGTGTGGATGAGCTGAAGTGAGACTGGAAGGCACACTCAGCTTTGCCCCTGGGGGAGGGGAATGAGTAGAGAACTTTTGGCCACGTCTGAGACATCATCCCCACTGAGACCCCTGCCATCGCTTCTGTCTTCACGATTCTTGTCTCCTGTGCCAAAGGTTAGCCCACCTTTCTTCTCTGGTCGAATGAGTGTGTGCACATGCATACACCCTACCCACTGGGCAGCCTGACCAGCCTGTTGTGTTCACAACCTGCCCAAGGAATAAAGAGGTGATGAGACCACCAGGGGGTGTGACTGACTTGGGTTCCTGGGTCAGGGTAGGGACTGAGAAGTCTGTGCCCAGTCAGCGTACAATACGAGTAGAGGTACATGGAGCCGTTAGGAAAGGGACACCAGGAGGCGCAGTGTTCAGTGGCCTAGGAGAGGGAAAGCAAGCTTGGTGTCTGACCTAGTTCCTGGAGGATGATGTAGACTTGACCAGGCCTGAAACTAGGAGGATCCCTGAGCACTTGTCGTAACTAGGCTGAATGATTTGGAAAGATACCCTTTGGGGCTGGGTATCTTTCAGGCTGTGTTTGAGGGGAGGCCTACTGGAAGCCCAGGACTATGTGCTTGGAGTGCCCTTTCTTTTTTTCTTTTTTTTAAAATTTATTTTATTGATTTTTTGCAGAGAGGAAGAGAGAGGTATAGAGAGTTAGAAACATCGATCAGCTGCCTCCTGCACATCCCCTACTGGGGATGTGCCTGCAACCAAGGTACATACCCTTGACCGGAATCGAACCTGGGGCCTTTCAGTCCGCAGGCCGATGCTCTATCCACTGAGCCAAACCGGTTTCGGCTTGGAGTGCCCTTTCTTTGGGTAATAACCCCCATGTGCCTTTTAGGCTCTTCTGGCTAGAGCAGACTTCTATAACTGTCTCAGAACTGCCTCGTGGGGGAGCAGGGCAGGAGTTGGAAAGAACGTGATGTTTGAGGGAGGTTGGAGGGAAGGGTAGGCGTGCCTGGAGAGGGTGGGTACTGTTGTAGGAGAGACAGTGATGCAGATCTGGGTTTTGTGGGGTTTGATACTCAGAGGTGCTGGAGCTAAGGCCAAGGGGCCTAGGTCCGTGGTCGGCAAACTGCGGCTCGCGAGCCACATGCGGCTCTTTGGCCCCTTGAATGTGGCTCTTCCACAAAATACCACGGCCTGGGCGAGTCTATTTTGAAGAACTGGCGTTAGAAGAAGTTTAAGTTTAAAAAATTTGGCTCTCAAAAGAAATTTCAATCGTCGTACTGTTGATATTTGGCTCTGTTGACTAATGAGTTTGCTGACCACTGGCCTAGGTCACTCAGTAGACAAGGGGGTACTCAGATATGCCCCCCCACATTGCTTCCTGCCTCCCTTGGGAAAGCCAGGCTTTATAGCACAAAAGGGTGCTTGGTGAGGGTGAGCCAGAAGTTGGAGTGGTTGGTAGCGGAGCCTGGAGCTCAGATTGGTGGTGGTGGTCTGTCTGCACTGCCCTGTTCTGCTGCAGTTATGCGAACCCACCTGGGCTTCAGAAGCCATCGTAGGGTTGTAGCTGTGTGACTTAGGCAAGTGACTTGATCTCCAGTTAGCATTGCTTCCCACCTTGCAGTGGGTATAATCCTCCCTAGCAGCTTCTCTGGAGGATTCCCTGAGTGATAAAAGAACAGAGTCAACTCCTCATCCCCTCAGGTCACGTGGTAAAGTGTTACATTAATGCTGTCATCCTCCCTTTGTTCTGGCTTCCCCTGTACCAAGGCCCCGTCCCTGTCCCTGCCTGTTAATCCTAGCCTCATGTGCCTGTGGTGCCTTGCTGTGACCAGGAGATGTGGACTCAGTTCTGTAATGCAGGTCTTCGTTCCTGTTGCCCCCTGCGGGGGCCCAGACCTTACTGGTGGAACTGGTTTTCCTTACTCCAAATCTGTGGCTTTGCACACTGAACCTTGAAGGGCCTGGCCTGCTCCCTGGCCTTTGAAGAAGGGTTTGGTCTGAAGTTAAGCTGCTGGTGGGCTCTGGGCTTGGGATCTGGCTGTAGCCTGGCTTCCTGCAGCTTTGTGGCTTTTTGGATGTGGAGGGCGGGCAGGAGCTTCTCTAGCTTTTCTGAGATGTACTTGCAACAGCCCCAGGGGATGGGTCGGGAGCCCTTCGGAGCCCCAAAGCTTGTACTGTCCCCAAAGTGAGTGCGTGATTCCGGACTTCCGGTAGAGCCACTTGTGATCCTCCCTCCTCTGAGGGCTGCCCCGTGATAACAACCGAACAGTCAGTGCGGAGAATAGCACCCTTTCCTCATTTAGGCAGCTCGAGAGCAGCAGAGCCAGTCTAGGTCCCTGTCTCTCCAGAATCAGCTGGTCGTAACTTTCTTCCCAGCTTCTCCAGCAGTCCTAGAACCCTAGTGAGGGGCCACCACTACTGTGCCTGGGCAGCCCAGGCAGGCCACTCATCTAGTTAGCAGCTTAAGGGCGGGCCAAACCAGGACTTGGCCTGTGCCAGCATGGCAGGATGTGCTTGTGTTTCCCGGCCCCTGAGGTGTGTAGTGTGTGCTCTCCTCGTGGTGGCTTTGCTGCTCTCTTGCCATCTGTCACTAACCCAAGGAAGCAACTCCAGGGTGCTAGGCCCTGCCCACCAGGGCTTTCTGTATCGGGCTTTTCTGCCCTGAGTGTGTGGTCCCTGGCACCTGTGGCATCTTGTGTAGGACTTAGTGTAGTGGTGCCAAAAGCAGATGTCCTCCATGAGGCTTCAGACCCTTGGAGTCCTTGCAGTCAAACTTAATGGCTAATGTCTTGTTTGGTCTTATCTCTGCTGCCTGGACCTCTCAGCATAAGGGTATGAGGTCTGGCCTGATAAAGAGGGCTTTGGGGCTAGGTGATTCTAATTCCCACCTTCATATCTGGGTTTTGCCCAGCACTACCTCTTCTTGGTGCTTCTCTAAAGAATCCTAGGGCATATCTTTGGTTTCTAGACCCTCAGAACTAAAAGAGGCCTTAGAACCAGTCACATTTCCTTCTTTGCTCAGATGGGGAAACTGAGGCCCAGAGAGGGATGGTGATCAGGGCTGGATTTTCTCTTGCTATTAGGTCCTCCTTCCCTGAGCCTGGAGTGCCCAGAGTGGAGGCTGAGGCTGGAGGAGCTGTGCCCCTCTGGCCTCTGCCTCTGTGAGGCCAAAGCAAAGGGGCAGGGACCAGTTATGTTGCCTTCCTGCCCACTCGCTTGAGCCTGAGACCGTCAGAACATGTGTTCCCAGCTAGAATGTGCCCCCTGCTCATCTTAGGAGAAGACCCCTGCCCAGGTTCAGAGCCCTGTGACTCTTGCCTGGCTGGCTTGGAGTCTTACCTAGGCTTAAACCTTTCTCCAAGACTTCCAGGACACGTGACTTCCTAATTTTCTGACCCAGTTTCCCCCATCTATTTATAGCAGGCCAGCCAGTAGGGGTAGGGGGAGCTGCGAAGACTGGGTGCAGTTGTTACCAAGAATGCCAGGCAGGCTAGGGCAAGGCAGCCTCTGATCCCAGCCCTCCTTCCCCTCAGTGATTTTGTGAGGATGTCCTTTGAGTCTTGCCCTGATCACAGCACCTTTTTCCTCAGAACCAAATTACTACTTTGTGCCAAGCAGCCTATGGGAAATTGCCTTTGGGGCCTTCTGCCAGCTATGCACCAATTACTCCCCATCCCAGGCCTCTCTCCTGCTCCTTGCTGTACCAGCCTGACTTGCCAGCCTTCTCTGTACCATGCAAGGAGCTTGGGCTTCTTTGAGGTTTCCGTAGCCTGGCTTCAGATCACTGCCCTGATACCTCCCTGCCCAGCTTCTCCAACCCCCCTTCCTTGACTCTACTTGCATCTTCTTCCTTTACTAGGTAGGCATTGTATTCCTGGAAATTCACACCCAGTGCTAGGTGAGAACTTTGCCTTCAGAAGCCGTTGGCCTGGTCAGTATCCTGGAATAAACAGAAGCTGCCAGGTGGCCGTGGTGGGATGAGAGCCAAGTACATGAATGTGGAGTTGGGCCTGGGCTCTCCTGGCGCTGCCACAGTCCCTGAGTGACAGTGGGGGAAACTCTTCCTCTGTTCCCCTCCAGCCCTTCCATAGGCCTGGCCAGGAGAACTTGGCTGCCTTGGTATTTTAGGCAAGGATGAAGCTGACTGTTGGAGTGTGTTGGTGCCCACCAGAGGACTCTTAGTCCTCTGGCAGGTGGAAATGTCTAGAGAACTCTGGGCCCGAGGCTGCCTCATCCAGCTCAAAGAGTGCCCTGGGGTCTTTTCCCTGGGGCAGCTGATTTCTGCCATGGAAGTCTTCATACGGAAGTATTCTTCCTTCCTTCCTTTTTTTTCCTTCCTTCCTTCCTTCCTTCCTTCCTTCCTTCCTTCCTTCCTTCCTTCCTTCCAGAGAAGAAGGGAGAGCGATAGAGAGTTAGAAACATCGATGAGAGAGAAGCATTGATCAGCTGCCTCCTGCACACCCCCCAATGGGGATGTGCCTGCAACCATCTTGACCGGAATCGAACCTGGGACCCTTCAGTCCCCAGGCCGACACTCTATCCAATGAGCCTAACCGGCTGAGGCCATACAGACGTATTCTTGTTCCCTGCTCCTAAGCCTGAACTTAAGAAGTGCCTTTGAAAGTCAGCCAGACCAATCCTTAGTTCAGTGGTCGGCAAACCGCAGCTCGTGAGCCAAATGCGGCTCTTTGGCCCCTTGAGTGTGGGCTCTTCCACAAAATACCACGCACGGGCGCACACGTACAGTGCTATTGAAACTTCATGGCCCATGCACAGAAGTCGGTTTTCGGCCTGGGCGAGTCTATTTTGAAGAAGTGGCGTTAGAACACTCAAGGGGCCAAAGAGCCGCATGTGGCTCGCGAGCCGCGGTTTGCCGACCACTGCCTTAGTTGAACCACAAGAGACTGAGGCACAGAGCCGAGCTTCTGGCCTCCCCACTCAGCCTGCCTGGGGAGAGAATTGGTCTGCTAGGATCCATACCCCCACCAGAGGCCCCCTGGTAACCCCATGCCTATTTCTTTTGCAGGACTAGATTAGACGCGCCCCGGTTGGAGACAAAGTCCCTGAGCAGCTCTGTGTTACCACCCAGCTATGCTTCAGATCGCCTGTCAGGAAACAACAGGGACCCTGCTCTGAAACCCAAGCGGTCTCACCGCAAGGCAGACCCCGACGCTGCTCACAGGTACTTAGCTTAGGACCCTCAACAAGGCTAGCAAAGCAGCCCCATGGCCTCGCTTCAGGGTGAGATGGATAGAGAAGGGCCTGGGATAGGTGGTTAGGAGCCTGGCATTGCCCACATTTCTCAAGCTTTATGTCTAGTTCCCCTGGGCTGGTGGCATTGGTGCCATTCACTTAAGCCCTGATTGCCTGTATCCTCAAAAAGAAGCAGTTAGGCCAAGACTCTTGACAAGTGGGAATGCTTCATGGCCTGCCGTGATTGCCCTTTTCCAGTCCACCCAGACAAGCACTCTTGTGGCTTATACTTAAATGTTAGGAGGAAAGCTTGGGACTCAGAAGATAGTGAGCCAGGGCCCCATTTCAGAAGGATTGGGGACAGTTCCTGAGGAAGTACTGTTTAAGCCAGTGATGGGCAACCTTTTGAGCTTGGTGTATCAAACTTTGCCAAAAAACTGAGCATAACTCGGGTAGTGTGTCACTTTGAGGAAAAAACTAACTCCAAGACTCTAGTCGCAAATGTTTCATCCTCAGGAGCAGCAAATGTTTCATCCTCGGCATGCGGCCGCGTGTCATCAGAAATGGCTACGCGTGTCATAGGTTCGCCATCACTGGTTTAAGCTAAGACCAGACAGATGAGGAAGACCTGTGGGCAGGGCATTGTAGGCAGGAGATACTCATGGGCTAAAACACCGGGGCAGGAAGAACTTGGTGGTATCAGGGGCTAGTGGGGTTGGTGGGCAGAGAGGAGTAGATGGGGGGTTGAGAAGTGAAGAGAGATGGCAGGACTGTGCAGGGTGTTAGGCTGTAATAGGGAAGGCCTTTTTCTATCCGGCAGCCTTGGCAGTGTCCTCGGGCACCAGACTCAGAGCCGTGCAGACCACACAGGGTACTTAGGAAGTGTCTCAACGAGTAAGAGTGGCCACTAGCACTTAGTGGGCAGGGACAACAATGCCATTGCTTCTGCCAATACAGCCCTCTGGAAGAATGGTCGTGAGTCATCCTGCAAATGAGGGTCAGAGCTAGGTGCAGAGGTAGGAGGCCCTGCTGCCATGCCAGCCTCTTTGTAACCGTTCCCACCCTGACCCTTGCAGGCCTAGGATCCTGGAGATGGACAAGGAAGAGAACAGACGCTCAGTGCTGCTGCCCACACACCGGCGGAGGGGGAGCTTCAGCTCTGAGAACTACTGGCGCAAGTCCTACGAGTCGGAGGACTGCTCAGAGGCCGCAGGCAGCCCCACCCGAAAGGTGAAGATGCGGAGGCACTGAGGCCCACTGCATCCTCTCGGGAACTCTGGTTAATCCTCACGTAGCCACCCGTTTTTGTTTCGTTTTGAGGGGTTTTGTTTCTGTGTGTGTTTTTTTTGTGTTTTTTTTTTTTTTGACCCTTTTATTTTTCCTTGGTTTGTTGCCTATTGAGGCTAAAGAACAGAATTGGTTCTTGGTTTTCCTCTTGGATGGAAAGGCTGACAGCTCACTCTGGAGTGGCTAGTAGAGGAACGCGGGGCAACCATCATCAAGTGGGGCTGTGTCAGGCTGGTTTTATTTAAAAGCAACAAAATGTTTTGGTTAAGAAAATTCTTGTTTTGCTTTATATGTAAATTTTCTCAGTGTTGTGAATGAAGTTGTTCCTCCTCGGGCCCCCTCGGGCCCCCCCCCCCCCCCCTAAGCTGGGCTGAGGTCTCCTGGGCCTTGCTGTCCTTCTACCTGTCACCTGGTCTCCAGGCTCTGGAAAGTCACACAAACACCCTCTCCCTCTTGCTGCAGAAACATTCAGGATGACTGAGCAGGGGCTTCAGTAGTGCCAGCCCCTGCACCCCAGAGCTATTGGCTGAGCCGAGGGCTTCCTCCATGCCTACTGGCCTGCTTTGCCTACAGGTCCCTGGCTGCAGCGGTCCTGACCTCTTACCAAGAGCACGCCTCTGCTGGGTTGCTCCTTTCAGGCATATGCGTGTGATTGTATGGAACAGTTAGACTGGCCATGTTGGGACAGTTTTAGAAATTGTTTCTAGCTAGAAGGACTGGTGTCCTTCCAAGTCTAGCATTTGGAGTATGGAAAACTATTGTGGTGTGTAGCAGGATTTTTGTTTAGATTTTTTTTTCCTTTGGTCTTGTTCTTTTCTTTTTCCTTTCCTTTCTTCTACATTGGCCAATTTGGGCCTTCTCCCCATGTCACCCCCATAGAAAGGTGCCTGCCCCTCTGCCTGCCTGCAGCACACATCCAAGGCCAGAGCCCAGGTCTGCAGACTGGGTTAGTGTCTCTTCCACCTCGGGGCATGGGAGCTGGGGAAGGGGCTTTTAAAAAATAGTAATAAGAGGGAAAAAAATAGTCTTTGGCAGTTCCCACTCCTCCGATTCTCGAGGGCTGTGAGGTTTTGCTGGTCTAGATTTATTAGAAATGTCTCCTTGCTAGGCCTGAGAGCAGATTCCCCATGTTGCCACCACCATGGAGAGGACCTTGTTTTATAGAGTCCTAGGCCTGGGGCTGCAGAGATCTGGGGCAGCCACCATTAGGAAGCCCTTCTCAGGGCCAGAACTCCTTTGCCAGCGTGGATCCTCAAGTTGGAACTGCATAACGAAGGCAGTTGCATTTTTTTTTTTTTACAGCTCCCCTCCCCCCTCAATGATTTGTAGTTGTGTGTGCAGCACTTTGCCCTGATATGTGTGCTCTACAATAAAAACCAAATCTAATATATTTTGAAACAGGTGTCTGATGCTATCATAAAAGAGGGCTTGCCTTTGGTGCTTCCTTCATCCCTTTATTTTCTCTTTAAACTCTGAATGGGGGGTTGGTAGTGAGCAGAGTTTATTGTCCACTAGGGCTCCAGAGGAGACGACCAGTCACTGACACAGGGCCAGGGGCTGAAGGTGGACTGGACTTTTGCTTTTTCTCCCACTCCCAGGAGCCAGGATCCTACCCTGCCGAGTTCTGGAAGCTCCTCTTCCTAGGGGTGATCAGAGAGGATGTGTGCTAGTGAAGGAAGGACAGCATGAGCAAAGGCAGGGGGGAGAGCCTGGTCTTTGTAGAAGACACACAAGTGGTTTTGCTCATTAAACAAATCATTGAGTTCTTATATTCTGGGCAATCCCACACTGTGGCCCCAATAGTGAGCAAAACTATCCTGGTCCTTGCTTTCAAAATTCATACCAGTAGAGTTGTGGTATATGGACACAGGCAGACATTTTGGGATGGAGTGGGATTGAGGCCCAGAGGGTTTTAGTACCTCCAGATCCCAGACCTGGCTCCCAAGTTCTGGTTAGGGGCTTTGGCCTAGAATCTCCTTCATTTGCTTCCAGTGCCCAGAGCCAGTCTGCTTGGCCAAATTCTTACTGTGGAAACCTGGTAAGCCACTTAACTGCCCATTTAACAGAGGAGAGTCCAGATGGAACAGTTGTTCAGCCAGGCCTCATTCCTGCAAATTGATAACAGATCTGGCCAGTTTGACCTACAGGGGTCAGCCACTGGCTGCAGACTGGGCCCTGGATGCCCCAGAGAGGAGACATTGGAGCTGAGAGGGAAAGTGACTTGCCAAAGATGATCTAGACTATACATGTAGAGGTGTGTACCCACCCCTCTATGCCGGGGCCCCTGACCAGGAGCATGGAATGGGGGCTCACATAGAAAGCTGGGAACTGAGAGGGCTCTCCTCTGTAGCTGTGACAAAGCCAGACCCTGGTTCTTCCTAGTCCCTGGTGAAAGAGGCCCTGTGCCCTGCAGTATTGAGGGACAGAACATAGAGAAAGAGGGTCCTGCCTTAGCAGATCCTGCTGTGTCTTTGGCATTAGTCTCTGTACCTGTACAGAGGCTCCTTGGCACCCCATCTCTTGGACTGTGATAATCCCTTGAGCAGTCCCCAAGCCTGCAGAGGCCTTAAGGGAATGGGAGATCCCAGACTCCTTGAATCTGACTGTTCCCAGCCATTTCCTGGGGCACCAGCTGTTTGGGCCAGCTGCTATGTCCCATCAGTCTGCTCCCAGCCCAGTCTTGTACACAGTAGGTACTCTTAACAACATCTGGCACCAGTACTGCCCACCTGGGGAGCCCATCTCATTCCTCCAACCCTGTTGTGTGGTGGGGGAAACTGAGGTCCAAAGTCATGTTCATTCATTCAGAAAATATTTGAGTGTCCTATTGTGTACCAAGCTCTTCTGGGTATTGAGGATACAAGACAGACCTGGTATATGTCATATACACACATGTTATTATAAATTGTACTGATATAAAAGATGTATAGCACATAAAGTACAAATAAAATAAACAATATTCTTTATCATAAATTCTCTATAGCCAGTTTCTCACAGAATGATTTTGTTGATTTTTTTTTCCTGAATTCTTGCATTTATAGCCTACCTGTGGTACTAATTCAACCACGATATGGCGAATGGAGTTCCATTCCATCTACTTGTATTAGTTTTCTGTGGCTGCAGTAACAAATTACCAAAAACAACAGAAATTTATTTTCTCACAGATCTGGTGGTCGGAAACCCAAAATCGCTATTAATGGGGTGTTGGCAGGGCCATGCTTCTTTTGGAGGCTCTAGTCCTTACCTCTAGTAGCTTCTGGTGGGTATTGAAATTCCTGGACTTAACAGCTACATGGCCTTCTCTTCTGTGTTTATCAAATCTCGCTTTGCCTCCATCTTCTTAGGACACTTGTACGATTGGATTTAGGGCCCAGCTGGATAACCAAAAATAAACTCCCATGTAAAGATCTTCAATCACATCTGCATGGTTAAAAAATGTAAAATATAAAAACATGTATAAGTTCCAGGGATTATTAGGACCTGATATCTTTTTTTTAATATATATTTTTATTAATTTCAGAGAGTAAGGGAGGAGAGAGAGATAGAAACATCAATGATGAGAGATAATCACTGATGGGCTGCCTCCTGCATGCCCCCCACTGGGGATCGAGCCCAAAACCCAGGCATGTGCCCTTGGCTGGAATCAAACCTGGGACCCTTTAGTCCGCAGGTTGACGCTCTATCCACTGAGCCAAGCCGGCTAGGGCAGGACCTGATACCTTTGGGGGCCACTGTTAAGCGTACTACAGTGTTCTTGTACCAGATTCTCTTTTTTTTTAATCCTCACCTGAGGACATGCTGTTACTGGTTTTAGAGAGAGGGAGAAAGAAACATCAATGTGAGAGTGAAATATTGATCCGTTGCCTCCAGCACATGCCCCAACTGGGATCAAACCCACAACCTGGGTGTGTGCTCTGACTAGTAATCAAACTCTTGACATTTCAGTGTATGTAACGACACTGCCACCAGCTGAGCCACACTGGTCAGGGCAGCAGTTAATTTATTGTCATTAACTTTGATACAGGACATACAGATTTCTCATCATTGAGCAAATTGTTAATTGGATTGAAATTTCTCAGCCTCAGCACTACTTTTAAATGTAATCTGCATCATTAATATTTTTTCCATCTATTTAAAAATTTTTTAAAAATTGATTTTAGAGGAAAGGAGAGAGATAAACATCGGTATAAGAAACATCAATTGGTTGCCTCCTGCATGGGCCCCAACTGGGTAGCCAACCCGAAACCTGGGCATGTTCCCTGACTAGAAATCAAACCAGCCACCTTTTGGTGTATGGGATGAGCCTCCAGCCATCTGAACCAGACCAGCCAGGTTCCATCTATTTCTTAAGTCTAGACCTGTGCTGTCCACTATGGCAGCCATTGGATAATTTGCCTGTTGAACACTTGAGATGTGGCTAGTTTGAATTGAGATGTGCTTTAAGTGTAAAATAAACACCAGAATTTGAAAAGTTAGTAATGAAAAAAAAAAAGAATGTAAAAGATATCCTTAGTTACTTTATATTGATTCCATGTTGAAATAGTATTTTGGACATACCAGGTTAAATAAAATAAACTATTTAAATTAATTTCAGCTGTTTCCTGCTACTGTTTTAAATCTGGCTACTCAAGAGTTAAATTAGCCCATCTAGCGTGGCTCAGTGTTGAAGCGTCCTATACACCAGAAGGTTGTGAGTTTGATTCCCAGTCAGGGCATATACCTAGGCTGCAGGTTTGATCCCTGGTCAGGGCGCATATGGAAGGCAACTGATCAATGTCTCTCCCTCCCTCCCTTCCTCTTTCTAAAATCAATAAAAATATATCCTAGGGTGAATATTTTTTTTAAAAAGAGCACAGACAATAGCAAAATACAGTGAAATTAGGAAGTGCCTAGTTTTGAACATTACCTTTGCTTTTAATATAATTTAGTTTTAATTTTATATAATTTTTAATAATGGCCTTAACAACTGACTTGCAAAAATTATTAAAATTACTCTTGGAGCCTTTATTGGGCATTGTGGAGACTGGGGTCCTCCAGTTAGGTTTTAGGGTGCTCATTGGTGCAGTTCTTCCCTGTGCCCACAGTGGGGCAGCAGAGTCCAAGTGACGGTGCTTCAGAGTGGGGCAGGGGCAGCTGTCCTTTGCTTTGATGGGGAACTGAGGCCCAGGGGCAAGAATTTAGGATCCCTATTGCCCTTCTCAGCCAGGGACCTCAGGACTCACAGGGGCGTTCTCCCGATGAGCCTTTGCACATGCCGGTCGGTGCTCTCTGCTGTAGGAGGCTCCTGCTGGGAGTTTCCTCTGTCTTCCAACTAGCTGCCTCTGGGCTCCCCAGACCACTGGCTACCCTCAGCATAGCCCAGAGTGTACTGTGTGGTCCCAGTGCTTCCACTCCAGGGTAGGAGAGTAGGCCCTAACTCCTACCTTCTCCTGGACTCTCACTGTGAGTGAGGCCGTTTTCAAATGGTCTTATTTAATTCTGAGACCTTACTTTGGGACCTGGGCTCATATTTTGACTCTACAATGTACTAGCTGTGTGATTTGAGGCAAATTACTTAATCCCTCTGACCTTGGTTCTTCCTTTGTAAAATGAGTATAGGATTAAAGGAATGACTGTGGTCCTTGGCACAGACTAAGTGCTCAGTGTTGTTAAATAGTAGCAATCAATATTTACCCCCATTGTGCAGATGAGTAAATCGAGGCCCAGAAAGAAACAGGAACTTGGGGCCACAGAGAGGAATGAAGCACAGAATTCCACTTTCCAACAGGCCTGTGACAATGCCCACATGCTCAGCCCCTGGAGCCTCAAACCTGAAACTCTCTGCAGGGGGCAGGTACCTTAATCCCAAAGTCCTGTGGCCCAGCATGAGCTGAGAAAAGCACACCAAGCGTCCTGGCTCAGCAAGTGTCAGGGCTGAGAGCCCTGCACCCAGGAGAGGCACACTGGCTGGAGGTCCGGAGAACCATTATTATTTATCTCCCATGTGACCTTGGGCAGGTCACTTTTCTCTCTTAATTAAAAAAATACATTTTCATTGAGTTCAGAGAGGAAGGGAGAGGGAGAGAGAGATGGAAACATCAATGATGAGAGAGAATCATTGATCAGCTGCCTCTTGCACACCACCCACTGGGAATTGGGCCCGCAACCCAGGCATGTGCCCTGACCTGTAATTGAACTCTGACCTCCTGGTTCATAGGTCGATGCTCAACCACTGAGCCACACAGGCCAGGCAGGTCACTTTTCTCTTGACTTGTTTCCTTATAAAATGAGGACAGGCTGGGTCTGCCTAACACTCCTTCCCCAGCCAGTTTGGCTTTTCTTTCCCTGATGCCCAACACACTGTTCACCCTCTGTTGGCTGAGGGCCCAAGATACACTGCCACCTCCCCTACCAGTGCCCTAAAGAGCGCCCTTGGAGCCAACTTCATTTTGCATACCACCCAGGATGAGGGGCCCAACCTTTCCCCCTGGCTTAGGCTCCCCAGTGGTCTCCCAGTCAGTCCCCACATCCTGCTTGTTTTTCCCCCTCATTTCCTTCCAACTCAGACCCCACTGCAGAAATTCTCGGGCCTGCCAGGCCCCTGGGGGAGCCACCAAGTAGAAGCTGTCTGTGTGATTGGGCACCAGAGGAGGGCTGTGGCTTCAGCTGGGATTTGGGCCAGCTCCTGGAAGGCTGGGTCCTCTTCCCTCACCCACGCTCTCCTGGTTTTCCTCCCACTTCCTTGCTGCCCCCACTCTGTCTCCATCTGGGGCTTCTCCCTTTGTCGCCCCCTTTCCCCTTCTTCCCTCCACAGGTCGAGTCACTTCTCTGCCTTGAGCTTCCGTTTACAGTCTGTAAAGTGGGATTATCCACATCTACTTCCAGGATTGTTGCAAGCCTTCAAAGGGAGAATGCACAGATAGAGCATTTATCTGAGGACACCCTCAGTGCACGCCAGTCTGTCTCAGGGCCACCCCTATTCACCTCCCTGACCTCCCCCCCCCAACCCCCATCAGCCATCACCTCCTGTGGACTCGCTTCCTAAATAGTGTGGATTTTTATTTTTTTAATTAAATATTCCACACACACTGAGAAATACTTAAAATAAGCCACAGAAGCACCCACATTACCATTTTGTCATATTTGCTTTAGATCTTAAAAAATTATATATTTTTTCAAATTGTGTCGAGTACCTACTGTGTGCCAGGCACTGTTCTAGGCACTGGAGCACAGCAATGAACAGCATTAAAAACCTAGCCCTGGCCCTAGCTGGTTTGGCTCAGTGGATAGAACTTCATGTACCTTGGTTGCAGGCTCGATCCCTGGCCTGGGGCCA
Organism: Ia io; assembly: GCA_025583905.1. Taxonomy (NCBI): domain Eukaryota; kingdom Metazoa; phylum Chordata; class Mammalia; order Chiroptera; family Vespertilionidae; genus Ia; species Ia io. Next base: position 50,378,290 of record JAJQQW010000020.1, on the reverse strand, counting down.
TGTGTGGGAGGCAACCAATCAATGTGTCTCTCTCATCGATGTTTCTCTTCTGTCTACACCCCCTCCCTTCTCTAAAAATCAATGGAAAAATATTCTCAGATGAGGATTAACTAAAAAAAATTAAAAAACCCGGGCCTGGCCAGGTAGCTCAGCTGGTTAGAGCCGTGGTCGGCAAACTGCGGCTCGCGAGCCACATGCAGCTCTTTGGCCCCTTGAGTGTGGCTCTTCCACAAAATACCACGGCCTGGGCGAGTCTATTTTGAAGAAGTGGCGTTAGAAGAAGTTTAAGTTTAAAAAATTTGGCTCTCAAAAGAAATTTCAATTGTTGTACTATTGATATTTGGCTCTGTTGACTAAGGAGTTTGCCAACCACTGGGTTAGAGCATCAGCCTGATATGCCAAGGTTGTGGTTTCAATTCCAGGTCAGGGCACATGCCTAGGTTGCGGGCTTGATCCCCGGTGTGGGGCAGGCAGGAGGCAGCCAATCAATGATTCTCTCATCACTGATGTTTCTATCACTCTCCCTTTCCCTCCCTCTCTGAAATCAGTAAAAATATCTTTTAAAAAAAAAGAACCAGTGAAGTAAATAAATGGAACAACAAATTGATGTTTCTCTCAAATCAATAAATAAAATTGGATACATTAAAAAAAACACCTAGCCTTCAGGGAGCGATTCTCAAGCTGGGGAGTCTAGCCAAGCAATACACATGTACCAAAGTCAAGTAGGTGGTGTTGAGGTGAGGTGGGCAGAATCAGGGAGGGAGGCGTCCAGCGGGGAAACAGCCGTCCAGCAGGGAAACAGCTGGCAGGAAGCTTCTTTACGTTAAGACCAAAGGAAGAGAGGGGTTTGGCTAAGTGAGCCCAAGCTTTCCAGGCAAGGAAAAGATCAAGTGCAAAGGTCCCACAGCAGAAGCTAGTCTGCTAATTTGAAGAATGCCAGCATCTCCTGAAGCGAGTCCTAAAATAGCTGACTCACTAGATACAGACCCTGCCAGGCCCTGTGCTCCACTCCTGTTCTGAATCATCTCATTTAGTCCTCATAACATTACAGATGAGGAAACAGAGGCTCAAGGTGGCTCAAGCCTTACCTGACATCACCCAGCTGGCAAGGGGATATCTTAGGATTTGAAGCCAGGCCTGGGTCCCACCTCAGCACTGGGTTAGGGTCCTGGGGTGGCCTAGGAGGAGGAGGGACAGGGAGAGGCCACCTCACCTAAAAAATGCCAAGAAGGTAGCAGCTTCTCCCTGGCCAGTGGCTGACCTGAGTTTGAGGGAGGGAGCAGCTTCTCTTGCAACGCTGCTGCCTCGGGCAGCCTCCTCCTCCATCCCCAGCATAGGTGTGGGGGCACCTAAGGTCACTGAAGACCCTATTTCCTGCTTCCAGCAAGGAGCAGACTTGGCCTGGCAACCTGGCCCTGTTGCCTTGGGCTCCCATGGTAATCATAGGTCCGGGCTGCCCCAGGTCAAGGGGGAGGGGAAAGATAGTTATTAGTCCCCCAGATCCTCCAGTCTGGGAGATGGTCCCCTCCCCAGTGCCATTTCTAAACCCTGCATGGCTTTGGGGATGGGGGCAAGTTGGGCCTGGGAAAGGCCTGTTTTAAAATCCAGAATCTGGGGTCCCACTCCACGGCCACTCACATTTGGTGGGCCTAGAATCTGTATTGTGAATAAGTGTGGGGGAGAGCTCAGACACTTTGAGAACACTTACTTGCCAGGAGACCCTCCTCCTGTCTACCTACCCCCCAGCCCTCTCTACCTGTTCCAGCTCAGCTTGAATTGTGCCCCCTCCCTCCAGGACACCTGCCCTGGGTCACTTCTGCTTGGCTCCCCATCACAGCACAGTGAACTCGGTGGTTGTGGTCTCCACTCAGCTCTGTCACATCCCCTAGATTGTGAGCAGAGTGGGGATGCTTACTACCTGATGACTAAGTATCATTTCAAAGAATGGAGACTGTGGAAGGGCAGGGACTTGCCCGGGGTGACAGAGCTCCAATAGCAATTAGTAAGAACTCTAATAACAGCTACCACTCACACGGCTCTTCCTGTCTGCCTGGCACAATCCAAGGGCTTTACAAGTACTAATTCATCTCATCTTCACAACAACCTTTGAGGTAGGTACTAGTATTATCCACATTTCTACAGATGAGGAAACCGAGGCACAGAGAGCTTAAGTAATTTGCTCCAGGCTGCACAGCTTCTAAATGGTGAAGTCGGGATACGAATTAACAAATTCCTAACACTTCTCTGTGTGTGACCCTCCTTTTGTGGAAGAAGCAATGGGACTCCCTCACAAAACTGTTGAGAGCATTAAGTCAGTTGTTTTGAGTGGTGCCTGCCACACATCAGGCACTCAAGCTTTGTTGTTCTTTACATTTTTCCTCTTCTCACCATCCTGCTCCCTCACCTGTCCCTCTTCCAGACCAACCCCAGGGAAGTGCTAGGCAGGGCTGGCATGGGTGGAGAGGGACAGCCAGGCCCCTGTTGCTTGGCAGCTGCCTCTGAGGGTCAGAAGTCAGGCCTGCCTCCCTTGACATAGCTGGAGTGGATGGGGCCTGGTTCACCCGCCCCCATCTAAGTTTCTGGGACCTGGGACCTGCCCAGCCCTTAGCCAAGGGCAGCCTATCTTCAGCCTGGCTGAGGTCGTTGTACAGATGAGAAAAGGAGGCCTGGGAGGTAGGTGGGGACAATTCCATTGTCCCCCAGAAATCGGAGGCAGGCACAGTTGTATTTATATAGTTTCCAGCACAGGGTAGGCCCTTCCCCTATCTTGGAAAAGCCCAAATCTAATCTCAGGACCTTCCCAATTGTCCCCTCCTGAGGAAGACCCTCCCCGCTTTGCTGGCTCTTTATCCCTCTCTTGGGCTGATGGAACTCCTAAGAATCCCTGAGCTGCCACGTAGAGCCTTTTGTGTCGGGTCCTGAAGGATGTGTAGGAGTTCCCCAGGGGTTGGGGACTAAGGGCCTTCCTGTGGTCTCCACTCAGCTCTTGACCACACACCAAGGGCAAAAAGCAGGTCGGTGGGAGGTGTTCTGGCACAGTGGAGAATAGTCAAAATGGTGTCCCGAAAAACTGGTAAACACTGGATCAATGGCATAGATGGGGAAACGGGCTGAGGGGCCAGGGAGTTGCACCAGTCAGAACTCTCCTGGCTTTCGGGATGGGGCTGCCTCATTGTCTTAATATGCATGTCGCTCGCTTGTGGGAAGTGAGAAAAGGCTTCTGCCAGGTTCGGGAGCACGCGCCAGCCGCTTCTAAAGTTTGCCCAGCCGTCCACACTGGATCCTTGGCTCTCGGACTACAAGTCCCGGCAGGCTCCGCGCTGCGGCGCTAGCTCGGCGGGCGTCCCTTCGCGAGCCCTGGGGAGCGTTGGAGCCCAGTCTCCTCCTGTTGTCTGGCCGGCAGGGGCGGGGCGGACGGCGCACGGGCAAGCCCATTGGTCGAGTCGTGCTTCACTCGCGCCCTGTGCCCATCCCCGAGAAGGCTCCGCCCCGCACGCCCGAGCCCAGGCCGCCAGGCGCACCTCCTGGCGCCCCGCCTGCGCCTCAGGACCCGCGGGGCCGTGCGGCGCATCCTGCGGGCGGCTGCGGCGGCGGCGGGCGCGGCCCCGGCAGAGGGACGCAAGATGATGAAGTTTCGGTTCCGGCGGCAGGGCGCTGACCCGCAGCGCGAGAAGCTCAAGCAGGAGCTCTTCGCCTTCAACAAGGTGCGGCGCTGGGGCCCGGGCTGGGCGGGAGGGTGCGGGCCAGGGCTGGGGGCCCGGGCGCCGCAGCCACGTAGGGCCGCGGGGAGGGAGCGCCCGGCGGGAGCGCGGCGGGGTCGGGCGCTTCTCGGCGGCCGCCCTCTCGCCTCCGCCCCTGCTCCGACGTCTCCGTGGCTGCGGGTCTCCGCCGACTTCCCGGGTCTGCCTCTCCGGGTCTGCCGGCCCTGCTCCCGGGTCTCTGCGTCTCGGTGCGACTGACTCTGCGTGTGTCTGGGTCTCTGCCCCTCCCTCCGACTTGACCGCCTCCCTGTGCTCAGCCTTAGCCCGCCCCGCGGGAGGGGTGTCCCTGCCTCTGTCCCTGTGTGTCTCTGCGTATTTCCTCTGTTTCCCATCATCTCTGCCTCTGTTTCTCTCTGCATCTCTGAGCCTTTGCCTGTCCTCTTCCTGCTGCCTCTCCACCTCTGTGTGGGGTTCTGGAATTCTCACTTTGTCTCTCACTCTATACCTTCTTATCCCTCTTTGGAGTCTCCCCCACATCCCTGTCAGCCTTTGGGGCAGCTCAGGGCTGGGGTTTGTTTTGCTTTCACACCCAGGTGGAGCGGGAGGGGTGAGGAGAGGAGGCAGATGTTGGAGGGTTAGGGTTGGGAAATCCCTTCCATGTTCCTCTCCTCCCTCACCCAGGGCTTCCAACTCTGCCTTGCTCTGCTCTGCCCTGCGGGGTGGGGACTCCAGGGTAGATGCCTGGCTGTGTACCCAACTGCACTTCAGATCCTGGGGCCTCAGTTTCCCTTGACATGGAGCCACTTTTCTCCCTGCTGTGGCTTCCTGTGCCACTTGAGCCATGCAACCTAGGCCGAGGCGGGATGGAGGGCTGCCCCTCCTTTCTTCCCTGGGTACGACAAGCGCAGCCTTCAGCCCCCTCCTCCCTCTGCCCTGTGTGTGGCAGCTAGTCCCGGGCATGCCCCTTGCTAACTCTTCCCAGGGGGTGAGCTCTAGCCTCAGAGCCCTCTGCTTGCACAGTGCCTGGCTGCTCCTGGGAATCGGAGTAGTTATCCCTGTCACACAGGTGAGGGAATGGAGTCTCAGAGGCGTGATGACTTGCCCAGAGTCACCGATAGAACTGGGTCACTTTGTCCTTCTCCTTATTGGTAGGGATTTGACTTTAGCTTTGTGGGGCTGCTGTGGTCCCAGAAGAGACTCTTGTCCAGGAGAAAGCTCTGGGATGGCTAGACCTGGAGTGGCTAAGGCACCAGGACATTTCCTGGGACAGGCCAGATTCTGAGGTGGTGGTGGGCCGCTGCCAGGACCCTCAGACTCTCCAAGAACCTGCCAGAAGCCTGCAGGCCCAGAGGGAAGGCGCTCCCAGGTCCCCCTGCTGTGCCATGGCTAAGAGGGTGAGCCCCTGTGAGGTGAGAGAAGAATGAGCCAAGGTGTCACTTCCTCAGCCAGTGAGTTGGGGTGTGAAGTGAGGACATGCAACAGATGGTGGGAAGCTAGGAGGCTCAGCTCCCCCTGGCTGGTCCTGGTTTGGCAAAAGGTGAGGGCTCCCCACTGAGGAGAGTGAGGACCCATCCTGAGTGGGCAGCAATGGTAGGAGGGAGATGGTCTTGGGCAAGGGGCTGGCTCACCGGAGGGGGTGGTAAATGATCACTAGAGAATAGATGCCAAAAATAAAATAAGAGCGATTAGACCCAGGTTCTCTAGTGGGATTGGGGGGACAGGGACAGACATCAACTTTAGACTCAGTCTTGGGTCCACATCCCAGGCCTGTCTGCATGTTGCCTGTGGGAGAGATGTCCACTCTGTCCACTGACACTGAGCTCTGACTGTGTGAGTTCTAGGTGCTGAGGACAAAAGGGACAGTGCCTCTTCATTCAGGGGGCTGATGTCATAGTGGAGGAGATAGTGAAAAGCCAAAACAGAAGAGTAAAATGTACAGCAGTTTGGATGGTGGCTAGTACTATGGGTTTAAAAAAAGTAGGGTGAGGGTCTGGAGCATGTGAGCAGGGATGGCTGCTATAGCCAGGATGGCTGAGGGGCCCTCTGAGGAGTTGATGCCTGAACTGAGACCTGAGTGATGGGGAGTGCAGGATAAAGCACATTCCAGGGAGAGGGATAGTAGATGCAAAGGCCCTGAGGCAGGAACCTGCCTAGTAAATTGGAGGAGATCAAAGAGCCACTGGGCCTAGAATTAAGTGAGAAGGGGAGAGAGTGGGAGGAGGAAGACAAGTCCAGATGTGAGGACTTAGCCTTCTCCAGGTAGCTGGGAGCCCTGGGGCGGGAGGGTTCCTGAGCAGAAGAGGGGACTGGCCAGACAGTCAGGTCCAGTATTGGCATGGCAGTGCTGGTGGGAAAGGGAAGTTGCCCCCCACCCTCAGCCAAATGGGAAACTGAGGCTTGAAGAGTGCTGTTACTAGCCCAAGGCCATGCCAGCTATCCGGAGGGTTCAGTCCCTGCCTGGATGGGCTGAGCAGGAAGGAGGCTGAGGCAAGAGACCTGGGGACCAGGGTTTGCTTTCCTTTCCCTTTCCCTTTCCCTTTCCCTTTCCCTTTCCCTTTCCCTTTCCCTTTCCCTTTCCCTTTCCCTTTCCCTTTCCCTTTCCCTTTCCCTTTCTAGAGAGAGAGAGAGAGAGAGAGAGAGAGAGAGAGAGAGAGAAAATCAATGTGATAAAGAAACATCTATCAGTTGCCTCCCATCTGTACCCGAACTGGGTATCAAACCCTTAACTTAGGGTGTGTGCCCTGACCAGGAAAGGAACCCACAGCATTTTGGAGTATGGGACAACGCTCCAGCCAACTGAGCCACCTGTCCAGGGTGATCGAGGTTTCTTGTAAAATGTGTGTCTTGCTGAGGCAGTGATCAGGAGGTGTCTGTGGCCCACAGGTGGTATCCCGCTTGGTGTTGAGGACATGGGGTTGGGGGTATAGGCATCCCAGGCAGAGGCCCCAGCTAGGCCTCGGGGGATGAGGATGAACTTTTTGGGTGGGTGGGCAACGGAGGAAAGCCCAAGTTGGGCTGGAGGAGCTGGGACCAGTCTACGTTGGGACTGGCCCTGCCCGGAGCAGAGGACCAGGTGGAAGCCACTCCATTAATTCCAGTGGTGCACAGGCCCTCTTCACACCATCCTGCCACAGGTGGGGGTGGGGACCTTGTTGCTCAGTTTCCAGCTGGGGAACCCAAGTCTGGGAGATGGGTGACACCTTCAGGGCCTGCGTAGGAAGCTTCTCTGTCTCTGACTCGGGTTGGGGAGATTGTCTAGAGCCTCTTCCTAGATGACCTTGGGGGTTGGCCTCTGACTTCCACGTGGAGCCTGTGTTTGGGAAGTGCCATGGGCTTCACGGGGACCCGAGACAGCATGGCGCCTCACCCACCAAGCTTCAGTCCGTGCCTCTAGGAATAAGGGCAGGTGGGGCCCACTTCTGAGCCTTGTGCTTCCTGCCTGTCGTTAGAGCCTTGCACACAGTGGGGTGGACACAAGTGCCAAGGGATGGGGCTTGGCTCAGACCCTTCCGTACCCACTGGAGGCATGATTGCCCATTTCACAGTGAGGCTGCAGACAGAGCACGGGGACCCAGCTGGAGTCCTGGTGCACAGCAGCAGCAGAGCCTGAAGGCTGCCTGGGGTGGGCCTCTGGGTGGGCCAGGGGCAGCTGTGCCTGTGCAAGTGTCCTCCCCTCCCCCCGCAGACCGTGGAGCATGGCTTCCCCAACCAGCCCAGCGCCCTGGCCTTCGACCCTGAGCTTCGCATCATGGCCATTGGCACCAGGTCTGGGGCCGTCAAGATGTATCCTTTTCGGGGCACAGCCTTCGGGCTGCAGGGACCACCTGCTTATAGCTACCTGCACGCTGGCTCTGTGGGCAGGCCCAGCCTGGGGGGCCGTGGAAGGCATTGGGACCCTGGTGGAGGCTGGTGCAGCTTCTGCCCTCAGATGTCTCCTCACGGAGATAATGTGGGGGTGGGGGGCTCAGGGTCCCTCACTGCATTTCAGCCAGCCAGTTACCTAGGCGACCCTGCTATTAATTGTCCCAGCAACTGTAACAAGGGTGGCCAGGCCAAGGGACTGGCCAATCTTGGTACCTGTCAAGGTTGGTGGGTGGGCCAGTGTCACGAAAGTGGGTCTTTCCCTGGTGACCGGCTACACATGTGTACCAATGTGAGACACGTGTCCAGCCGAGGGGCTGGGGGCAGTGCCAGGCTCTGCATGGTGAGCGCAGCTCGGCCCCCACCTGGATGCCGGCGGTCGCACAATGGGCTGTGTGTGCCGCACAAAGCGGGCATTTTCCCTGTCAGCCCGGTGGGTGGGGGCAAGCAGACAGCTGGATGCCTTCTTGCCTGGTTTGGAGCATCGCACTTCCACTGCCTGGAGTGAAGCCCTCCCTCCCTCCGGGAAACAGGTGCAGACTGTCTGGCACCTGCTTGGTGTGAGGTGCACCTCCACCCCTCCCCACGTGACCCTCTGGGTCTCAGTGTCCTCATCGGGGACATTGAGTGGCACAAGATGAGTCAATGCCTGTGAAGAGGGGAGGGGTGGGCATCTGGACCTGCAGTTGGTGAGCTTGCCTACACTAGGGGGTGTGGCTGGGCCGGATGCTGCTCCCAACCCTCAAGGTACTGCCCCGCCCCACGTGCTGTGCTCCGCAGGTGATGTTGCATGGTGTCCATGTCATGTGTCGGTTAGCCTCTTGCGCTGGCCCTTCTTGTGTCCTGGTCTTTCTTGGGCACGGGTTTGTCATGCTCACAAAGAACCCGTTGGACGTCTAGGAGAGCCTCAGAGGAGGCCAGAGCTCTCCCCAATCCCTCCTTCTTCCACCAAACCACCCCTGGGCTGGGAAACTGAGGCTTGAGTAGAAGGCCTTGCACACAGAGGCGCCCCTCCCCCTGTCTCCTTGGTGACTCTGGTTCCTGCCCAGCACTCCTGCCCCCTCCTTTGTCCCCTCTTCTGTGTGCTTCCAGCTCCTGCAGGGAATCCTAACTCCAGCTCCAAGCAACGGCTTGGCTCCTGCATTGTTCCCAGGCATCGTTGCTGACCTCTCCCTTGCCCTCCCTCCGGGGCCCCCTAGGCCCTGCCTGTCCTATCAAACCTGGAGTTGCTGAGACTCTGGTACTGATGCCAGGCACTTGAAGCAGGTCACCCAACCTCTTCAAGCCTCTGAGTGCTGGTGTGTGAAATGGACAGGCCTTGGCCTCTCCCCTCTCTTGGGTGGGGGCCGCTGCCTGCCTGCCTGCCTGCCTGCCTGCCTGCCTTCCTGCCCAAGGGGGAGGTTGGTTTCCTTGCCCGTGGCTGGAATGAGGCCTGGAGCTGTGGGAAGAAGCTTTCCTGCTGGAGCCTAGCCTGGCCTCGCTGCCTGTGGGGCCAGCTCTCGTGCACACAGACACGTGAGGCTGATGGAGAGTGGGCCGCGTGTGCTGAGCATGTTTTATTCTCACTTCTCCCTGTGAGGTGGGAGTCACTACCCCATTTTATAGCTAAAGATGTGAAGGTTCTACCACAGCCTGATTTTGACGAGCTGAATGGAGCCTGCATTCTGAGCTTGAGAATGATTTGGGGGTGCAGGACAGTGTTTCTTCAGGGAGGTGCCCACCTGGACTTTGGAGGGCTCCTGGATTGGCAGGCCTGGCTGGGAGCTATCAGAATGGCCCTGGAGAAGGAGGAGGCTGGGCATCTCCGCCTGTTTCTGCTGCTTTCTGCCCTTGACCTGTTGCCCTTAGCTATGGCGCACCTGGTGTGGAATTCACAGGCCTGCACCGAGAAACGGCCACCGTCACCCAGATGCACTTCCTGCCTGGCCAGGTGAGCCTGTGCCCCCGCTGGCTGGCTTTTGAACCCTGGGACCCCTCCCAGTCCTACCAGCCCCATCTTGGTCTCTGCACACCCCCTAGGGCCGCCTCCTGACCCTGCTGGACGACAGCAGCCTGCATCTCTGGGAGATCATCCACCATAACGGCTGTGCCCACCTGGAGGAAGCGCTCACCTTTCAACTGCCCGGGCGGCTGGGCTTTGACGGTGCCAGGTACGGCTGGGCTTGGCCGGCAACCAGCCGCTAGGCATGGGGAGCCAGCCTTGCAAAGGCATGGTGGGGACGGAAAACTGCCGAGGGGCTGGGTTTAGGGCGGCAGGGTCTGTTGAGCTTAGCCTGGGTCCCACAAGGCAGCATTTGGACCCTCCGTCACTGAGAAGTGCTCCAGGGGCATGGCGGGTGTTAGAAGGGAAGCTGCGGCTGAGCCTGAGGGGAGCAGATGGGGTTGTGCTGCTGCACCAGAGGTGCAGGATGGGAGGTGCACTGGGCCCCAGACTTCCGCACCTGATGGTGGCCCTGCACTCCCTGCTGTGGCGGTGGCAGGTGTGGGGCAGGTCCCAGCTGAGCTCACATTAGCACAGATCCCCTGGCGTCTCCGGTGGGGGCTGGGATGACAGGCCATAGTGTGTACAGGTGAAAGGGTAAGCTTGGGGGCAAGGCGAATCCTGCCAGGCAGTGCTGTGTGCGGTGCAGACAGGATGCTCCAGGGGCCAGCAGAGTAGCTTGGTTCCTGCCTTTCCTTCCTGGTGGTGGGAGGGGCTTGGGAGCCCATCTCCAAGACCAGGGGAACCTGCATTTATCCTCGTCCCCGCTGACATGCTGACATCCTGATGAATAATGGAGCGAGTTAATTATGATGCCACCACCGTGGCCTTCCCAGTTCACCAGCCCACTGGACAGTCAGGTCTCAGTGAGTGCAGAGGGACCACGATGCTCTAACAGTAGCAGCTCATTAGCACCCTCTGCACTCCTGAGCAGGAGGAACCACACCCTCACCCACCTCCCTCTATCTCCCATAGTGGCCCGCCAGCCCTTGCCCACATCACAGTGATCCTCCTTGTGGCTGCTGGCAACATGGCAGCCCTGGGCACTGAAGGTGGCAGCGTCTTCTTCCTGGATGTTTCCACCTTGATGCTGATTGAGGATCAGACCCTTGGCCCTGAGGAGGTTCTGCGAAGGTGAGAGGCAGGCGGGCTTCCCACACCCACTGCCTGGGGAGCTCTCCTGCTGGCTCACTGGGCTTCCTCTGCAGTTTGCCAGATGACTACCGGTGCGGGAAGGCCCTGGGCCCTGTGGAGTCCCTGCAAGGACACCTGCGGGACCCCACCAGGATTCTCATTGGCTACAGCCGGGGCCTGCTGGTCATCTGGAACCAGGCAGCACAGTGTGCAGACCGCGTCTTCCTGGGGAACCAGGTTTGTGTGGGAGACTGTGCCCATAGCCGGGCCCTCTGCTGTGGCTGTCTTGTTCATGCCCACCTGCTCTGCCCACAGCAGCTGGAGAGCCTGTGTTGGGAGCGCAGTGGCAGCACGCTGGTCAGCTCACACAGCGATGGCAGCTATGCCATCTGGTCTGCGGACACTGGCAGCTCTCCAGTAATGCAACCTACAGTAGCCACCATGCCCTACGGTGAGTGCTGGGCAGGCTGAGGGCAGCCCTGCCGCCTAAACACAGGGCTTTGACGAGTGGTCGATCCCAAGCTCTGGCACTCGGGGCATCCAGGAGGACTTGTGGAAGGTGGCAGCGCCATGCCAAATCTGCAAAGGCCAGGACCCCCCCACACCCCCTACTGTGGGGTGTACGGTTAGGGGCAGTGGGCCTTCCCCCTGGGAGGCAGGAAGCAGCTTTGAAGCAGGACTGATGTGGGCAGGATGGGAGAAGGGGTGAGAAATGCGACCTGAGGCTCTTCAGGTCCTGGCGAGCACACGAGCCTGACACTGTCCCATCCTCCAGGCCCCTTTCCCTGCAAAGCCATCAACAAGATTCTGTGGCGGAACTGTGCATCTGGGTAGGTGGGGAGCTGGTCTCAGTTCGGGTTGGGGCTGCGTCTGGCTGGGGCGGAGGCTGGGCTCGGGTCTCAGGGCTGTCCTGTGATGCTCTCTCTGGATTGGGCAGTGTGTGCTCCAGACCCAGGTGGCTCACAGGGCCCCCCCACCCCCGTATAGGGGCCACTTTATCATCTTTAGCGGCGGCATGCCCCGTGCCAGCTATGGTGACCGCCACTGTGTGAGTGTGCTCCGGGCTGACACTCTGGTGACACTGGACTTCACCTCCCGCATCATTGACTTCTTCACGGTGCACAGCATGCGGCCAGAGGATGGTGTGTTGCCCTCCCCCACCTGGTACTCGGCACTGCCTGTGGCCGTGCTCCTCACCCTGCCCCTGTCCCACAGAGTTCGACGAGCCCCAGGCCCTGGCTGTGCTGCTCGAAGAAGAGCTGGTGGTGCTAGACCTGCAAATGCCCGGCTGGCCGGTTGTGCCTGCTCCGTACCTGGCCCCATTGCACTCGTCTGCTATCACCTGCTCGGCCCATGTTGCCAACGTCCCTGCCAAGCTGTGGGCTCCGCATCGTGAGCGCTGGGGAACAGCAGAGTGCCCAGCCTGCCTCCAGTGCCTCGGTGTGTGCCGGCACCTTGCAGGGCCCAGCCTTGTGGGGGAGGGTGTTCCCTGTGAAAGGTGCAGCCCAGATGCAAAGCTGGAGGTGGAATGTGCCACGTGTACATTGGGGACTCAGAAGCAGTTTGGATCCTGGTGTCAGCCCAGGGTAAAAGGGAGAAGAATTTGTCCTGACCTCCACTGATACCTTCATCCTCTCCCAGAGCTGGCCCATCACCGGGGGCCGGAACCTGGCCCAGGAACCATCTCAACGAGGGCTGCTATTGACTGGGTAGGGCAGACCTAGCCCCATGGCCAAGCACAGTTGTGGGGGGGTGGGGGGTGGGTGGGTGTGTGTGTGTGTGTGTGTGTGTGTGTGTGTGTGTGTGTGCGCGCGCGCGCGCTAGTGGTGCCGGGTACAGCCCATGCAGGTGTGGGAGAGCCCAGCCTAGACTAGGCAGGTACTGACCTGCCCAGTGACTCAGGCCTGGCCCCTGGTGGGACCGGGTTCCCCCTTCAGGAGGGTGGGTTGGTATTGTAACTTCCTTAGACCCTGTTTCAAGCCCCTCTCTCTCTGTCTTTGGCCTGGAACTGAGCTCAATCCACCTAGCCTGCCCTGGGACCGGAAAATCTGGGCTGGCCTATGCTGGGCTGCCCAGGACCCGTGCCGAAGAGCCTGGCCTGGGCCTGCCGGGTGCGGTGACTCAGGGCCTGACTTCCTGCCCTGCCCCTGCAGTCTGCCTGTGCTGGGAGTCATGGGCCCTGGCTCTGCCTCCCTCTCCTGCTTGGAAACTGTTAATCATGGCTTTCAGGGCTGCTGGGGCTTCCCGTCCAGCCCCACACACTCCTGCTCCTTCTCATGCCAGGGCTTCCCACCTGGCAACACCCCAGGTTTGCCTGCTGCTGCCTCCCCTCCTCTCCCTGCTTTCTGCTGGCCTCCCAGTCTCCTGCTGCTGCCTTGGGCCCAGCTGACCCCTCTGCTCTGTGACTTGCTAACTCTTTTTTTTTTTAAACTTAGTGTTTTTTTTTTTGTATTTTATTGATTTTTCACAGAGAGGAAGGGAGAGGGATAGAGAGCTAGAAACATCGATGAGAGAGAGACATCGACCAGCTGCCTCCTGCACAAACCCCCACCGGGGGATGTGCCCGCAACCAATGTACATGCCCTTGACCGGAATCGAACCTGGGACCTTCCAGTCCGCAGACCGACGCTCTATCCACTGAGCCAAACCGGTTTTGGCTGACCTGCTAACTCTTGATCCCTTTTGCTGGGTGACGCAGTGAGGACAGAACCCCTGAGTCCTCTGCTCCCTGGATTTCCCCTCTTCCACTTGCTGCTCATCACCCTGGTGATAGTTTCTACAACTCTCACCCTGTTTGAAGGGCCCAGGTGCGTGTGGCCTGGCATGTAGTCAGCACTCAGTAGGTGCTTCCTATTTGCTGTATACAGTAGGAGTTAGGGCGGTGTTTGGCTTGTGCAGTAGGTGCTCAGTGATGGCTGCGGGATGAGTAAATGGAGGAATGGGCAGGGGCCCGGTGTGGGCCTGATGGCTTTCTCCCTGCAGCCATGAGGATGGCACTGTGCGGTTCTGGGACGCCTCTGGCGTGGCGCTGCGGCCCCTCTACAAGCTGAGCACAGCTGGCCTCTTCCAGACAGACTGTGAGCATGCCGACAGCCTGGCCCAGGCCCCCGAGGACGACTGGCCGCCCTTCCGCAAGGTGGGCCCCTCCCCCAGCCCCAGGATCCTGGTCCTGGCTCTGCCCTGTGTCTTCACTCCAACCCATTCCCCAGGTGGGCTGCTTTGACCCCTATAGTGATGATCCCCGACTCGGGGTGCAGAAGGTGGCACTCTGCAAGTATACAGCTCAGATGGTGGTGGCCGGCACTGCAGGCCAGGTAAGCCTGAGACATCCTCAGGGTTGGGGGGTTGGGAGGGATTTTTGGAAGAGGTGTGCCTGAACTGGAGGGTCTGATGAAAGGGTAGAGGGACCAGCATGAGCAAAAGCCCTGAGGTGGGAGTGGGGCCCCAGGTGGGGTGAGGCCAGCCAGGGAGGTGGGCCTGTTGTTGGGGCCTTAAGTCCAAGCTCTGGCTGTAGGGAACCTGGAGGCTTAGGGCCAGGGCTGGAGATGTTAGATGAACCCTGGAAGGGCAGGGACCAGCAGGTCTTGTTCAGTGCTATGCTTCCAGCACTCAGAGTATGCAGAGGTGCTCAATGTGTGCTTGTTGTTAAATGGGAGATAGGCATGGTGGTGGGATACTTTGCCCTAGCAGGGCAGGGGCCAGCGGGTCTTGGTCATCGCTGTTCCTCAGTGCAGGCCCTAGTGTGCAGTAGGCATTCAGTAAGTGCTTGTTCAGTGAGTAAATGGACGATCCTGGGACCGCCCTGACAGTGACTGCGGGCTCAGGTGGGGCATGGTGGCCCATCCTCTATGCTGACCCCCCCTGCCCTGGCTGCGGGCGCAGGTGCTGGTGCTGGAGCTCAGTGACATGCCATCAGAGCAGGCGGTCAGCGTGGCCAGTGTGGACCTCCTCCAGGACCGAGAGGGCTTCACGTGGAAGGGCCATGAGCGGCTGAGCCCGCACACAGGGCCCTTGCCCTGGCCTGCTGGCTTCCAGCCCCGAGTGCTGGTTCAGTGTCTGCCACCAGCCGCCGTCACCGCTGTCACGCTGCACACCGAGTGGAGCCTCGTGGCCTTTGGCACCAGTCATGGCTTTGGTCTCTTCGACTACCAGCGCAAGAGCCCTGTGCTGGCCAGGTGTGTGGGGTGCGGCCTGGAGCCTGGGGCGGGGTCTGTATGTCCAGCTGGCCCCAGCTCCGTGGGACCTCTGGTGTCTCCCCATCCCAGCTCGGCCTCCGTTTCCTGTAAGCCTGTGGTGAAGGTGGCTCTAGCACTTTGGGCAGCTTTGACCTTATGTGAAGTGCTGCTGGTAGAGTGCTGAGTCCACCAGATGCTGGGTTGGCAGGGCAGCAGGGCGCGGTTCGTGCTTCCTGACCCGGGACCCTTAATGCCTGGCCCCTGGGCCAGCAGGAGCACGGAGGCTGCTCTGTAGCCCAACGGGCGCCTGTCTGTCCCCAGGTGCACGCTTCACCCCAATGACTCCCTGGCGATGGAGGGGCCGCTCTCCAGGGTGAAGTCGCTCAAGAAGTCACTGCGCCAGTCTTTCCGGCGCATCCGTAAGAGCCGAGTCTCGGGCAAGAAACGGGCTGTTAACACCAACAGCAAGGTGAGCTGGGGCCAGGCTGCCAGGCAGCACCTCTAGGCTGTGGGGTAGACATGGAGCCAGGCCTGGCCCTGGCTGGTGCCCTGTGTCTGCTCCCCTATTGCCCACCCTCAGTAGCCTTCAGCCCTGGGCGATCAGGTGAGCTGGGGAGGGTGATGGGCAGCGGGTGCTAGGCTCTGAGGGAGATGACAGTGTCCTGGAGCCCCACGCTCCCCCAGCTGCAGGAGGCCAACGCGCAGCTGGCAGAGCAGGCCTGCCCCCACGACGTGGAGATGACCCCCGTGCAGCGGCGCATCGAGCCCCGCTCAGCCGATGACTCCCTCTCGGGCGTGGTGCGCTGCCTCTACTTTGCTGACACGTTTCTTCGAGATGGTGAGGCCAGGGGAGGGAAGGGGGTTGGAGAAACGAAGCGGGCCTCAGTTGGCCATCCAGGAAATGGGCAGTGGGCCAGGGGATGGGCCAGCCTCTCCCAGGGGGTTGGAAAGCATTACTGGTGCCTCCAGGCTGCACCGGTGGCAAGGTGCCGGGCCAGCCACACAGTTCCCCTGGAATTTCTGCTGGCACGGGGTTAGTGAGGGAGCTACAGGACCTCAGACCTGAGAGCTCGCTCAGGATTTGGGGGCAAGAGTGCCCACGGCCTGTGAGTAGAGGGGGGGACCCGCGAGGAGCTGTGCTGTCCGCCTTGCTAAGGAGCCAGCTTTGACCCCAAGTGATCGGAGCCCTGAGCGGGCCCTCACAGAGAAATGCGGTCGTCGGGTTTATTGAGTAATTCATCGGTTGATTTCTAACCCACATAACTGGGACTTGAACCCCTACACAAAACCAGAGAGTAGTCACCCCCGTGTCCCACTGGGCGCTGCTGCCCTGCGTTCTATCGCTCCTTTTTGCCGGAGTGTTTTAACTGAAACCCAGCGTGAGTACTTGAGTTCGTGTTTAACAGATGTGACCTACAGCAGTGGTGCCCGCATTGCACCCCATGGAGCTGATCCTGATTCCGGGGGTGGCACTGTCTCCTTTCATCTTAAAAGTGCCTTTTGGGGTTGGTGCTGGGTCAGCCTCCAGCCTATATGGGGCATTTCAGTGATGTGTCTTTTAGCCTCCGGGTGAGCGAGGCCCCTTCTGGTATTGTTTATTTGTCGAGGGTCCTTTATCCCATGGGTTTTCCCCGCTGTTTGGACGTGGCAGCCCTGTGCGTCCCTACCAGTCCCTGTAGGAAGGCCTATGGGGCTCAGTTCCTGGCGGGCTGGGGGTTGGGGTGTCAGCTGCGTGAGCTGCTCACTACCTTGTTGCTGGGGTTCGGCTCCCCTGATGCTTGTTGCTGAGGTCACCGTTCCTCCAGGGCGGGCCCACCTTGGCTCCTGGAGTTTTAGCTCGGATTCCCCACTAAAGGGTCTTCCCCAGAGGTTCGGCTCACACAGGGCGAGAGGCGAGATGGTCCCAGCTCGTTTCAGCCCAGGCCTGGGACTTCGTGTCTGATTGCTGCATGGACACACTGAAGGGGTGGGGGTGAATCGGGGTGCGGTTGGGACCCTGATGCACCTTTGGGGTGAGGACCCTATTCTGAGTGTGTTGCCAGGGCTAGTAAGGGGATGTGGGGGTGGGAGAGAGTTGGGGCTCTGTGATGGGGCGGCACTGCTGAGGTGGGGCTGAGGGTGCAGTGGGTGTGGTTGGAGAGGTCAGGGTCCAGTTTGTGTGCCGTTGACGTCTCCGCGGAGATGCCTCTTTAGGAGAGTTGCGTCCGAGGCTCGGATTGTGGTCAGCAGTTTAGAGAGGGTGCCCGAGGCGACAAAGCTGGCTGAGGTCACCCCGGAGAAGTGGAGCAGGAGAGAACCAGTCCTGGGTCCCAGTGTCAGGAGAGGAGGGGCGGGATCTGTGTGCATGGGCTGATGCCTGCCTCACAGCCTGTTGCCCCACAGCGGCCCACCACGGACCCACCATGTGGGCAGGCACCAACTCGGGCTCTGTGTTTGCCTACGCACTGGAGGTGCCAGTGGCAGTGGCAGGCAGCGAGAAGCGGCCCGAGCGAGCAGTGGAGGCTGTGCTGGGCAAGGAGGTGCAGCTAATGCATCGTGCGCCTGTGGTGGCCATTGCCGTGTTGGATGGGCGTGGCCGCCCGCTGCCTGAGCCCTTCGAGGCCTCTCAGGACCTGGCCCAGGCGCCGGACATGCAGGGTGGCCATGCAGTGCTCATCGCGTCTGAGGAGCAGTTCAAGGTGAGCTGCTGCGGATACCTCCAGGCTCCTGCCTCCTAGATACCACTGGACCCCTAGAACTCCTGCCTTGCCTATTCCCTACCTGCTGAGCCCCCCGCAGGACCCCACCCAGCCAGCAGAGGTGCTCCTGCAGAACCCCGATGACTCTCTCAGCTTGTATTCCTGCAGGACCCTCCTACCTCACTGGGTCCCCACCAGAACCCCTTGACCCACTCCTCTGGGCTCTGGCAGGAGGTCATGGTTTGGGGGCATACCCGCCATCTAACCCTTACAACCCAGCGTGACTGGTTTTGCCAGGTTCTGTGGGAGGGGCCTGGGAGGCTCTAGGAGCAGTGTGGAGCCGGGTCAGGGCAGGAGGGCAGCTCCAGGAGGAGGGTGTGCAGGCAGAGGTGCTAGTGGCCAGGGGCACGGGCCTGTGCGGCAGGCTGGACTCTGCGTAGGGGCTGGGGACGTGGACTGGACCAGGCTGTGCTCACTGGTCATCTGCCTGCTGCCAGGTGTTCACACTACCCAAGGTGAGCGCCAAGACCAAGTTCAAGCTGACAGCCCATGAGGGCTGTCGTGTGCGCAAGGTGGCACTGGCCACATTCGCCAGCGTGGCTTGCGAGGACTATGCCGAGACCTGCCTGGCCTGCCTCACCAACCTGGGTGACGTGCACGTCTTCTCAGTGCCGGGCCTGAGGCCTCAGGTGCATTACTCCTGCATCCGGAAGGAGGACATCAGCGGCATCGCCTCCTGTGTCTTCACGCGCCACGGCCAGGGTGAGGCGAAGGCTTTCTGGGGCAAGGGGCCCAAGCGGGTCCAGGACTGTTCCCGAGAGCGTCAGCAGAGGGGGTGTCCAATGTGGGCATAGCACTGGCCAGGGTGCACGAGGGCCAGTCAGCACGTGCGGGCAGAGACCAGCTGCGGGCTGAGGGTGGAACCGTCTCCTAACTTCACTCTTGGCTCCTTCTCTCCCACCCACCCAGGTTTTTACCTGATTTCCCCATCGGAGTTTGAACGCTTCTCCCTAAGTGCCCGGAACATCACAGAGCCGCTCTGTTCTCTGGACATCAGCTGGTCCCATGGTGCTGCCCATGCCAGGTGCATGGAGGTCTGGGAGGTCTTGGATTAAGACTGCTGTCGTCCCCACCCCCAGATCCTGCAGGGAGCAAGGGTGGCCCTCCCTGGTGTCAGCACTCTCTAGTCCCAGGTCTCAGGAATGGGACCACAGGGGTTTTGGTCCTTTGAGCCTTGAGGTGCCTGCCTGTGACCCCATCATGGCCCTGTCTCTGCAGCTACAAACTCCAAGAGTCGCCCAAGCTGAGCCAGGCTAACGGGACCCCCGGCATCCTCCTGGCCCCACAGAGCCGTGATGGAAGCCCTAATCCTGTCTGCAGCAAAGGAGCTGGTGAGGGGCTGGGCATGTAACGGGTGGCAGGACCCCAGCCAGCCAGACACAAGGAGGCTTCTGCAGGAGGCACAGCTGGAATCCTGGGGAGGGTGCGCCAGGCAAGACAGGGGCAGGAGGTTTAATACTGCCACGTCCTACTACGGCTGGTTTGGGGCCTGGGTCCCCAGGTGCAGAGGGTCCCAGGGGTCTTAACAGAGGCCTGACCGTTTCCTCCCTGCAGGCACCCCAGAGCGGCCTGAGGCCATGCTCTCGCCCATGTCCATCGACTCGGCCATCAGTGCTGACACCACTCTGGACACAACAGGGGACATCACGGTGGAGGATGTACAGGATTTCCTGGGGTGAGGTGGGCGGGCAGGATCCACAGAAGCCTTGACTGCCTTGGCTCCCAGCCTCCCTCCCCCACCCTCAGCCAACCTAATGTGTGAGCTGGGCACGCAGGACCGAGGAGGGGGCCTCACCCCAAGTCCTGATCACCGCCCCTTTCCCCAGCTCTTCAGAAGAGGCTGAGAAGAATCTGAGGAACCTGGTGGAAGACGAGGCTCGAGCCTGCGCCATCCTGATTAAATGAGGTGCTGCAAGTGTGAGCCACTCTGGGTCTACTGGGTTCTCGGCCTCAACCCCAGGGGGCCCCGCCTGGCTTCCCATCTGAGCCCAGCAGGCCCCTGTGATGCCAGTGCTCCGAAGCCTGCTCTCCAGGCTGTCCCCGCAGGGCTTGGGGCCTCACAGATGGGATCTGCACTGTTTCGTATTAAAGAAACAGAGCCAGCCTGTCAGCCCCTGGGTGTCATAGGTTGTGTTTGGAACAAGAGGTGGTGGCAGCTTGGGACTCGGGGTTTGGCTAGCTCATTTCAGCAGCTGAGATCACCCAGGCACAGGCGGGGCCCGTGGAGTGAGCCTGGAGAACAGGGCCTGGCCTGAGACTGGCCACCACTCCAGCCTCAGTGCGGCCCTGCCCACATTTGGGGCCCATAAGTCTTCCCACCCTATTTGCTACCTAGAGCCTCCACCCTCCCCCACCTTCCCCCCTCCCCACACACACACACACACAATCAGGTGCAGACCCCAGCTCTGTTCCTTGCTGGGGACACCCCTGGCCAGAGTGGGCTGCAAGTGTGCCACACTGAGGCCTGGCCAGCCCTCTTGAAGCAGCTTCTACTGCAGGGCCCTCACCCCCGGTGGGTGGGGCGGCCCTTTGCCTGCCTGGAGGAGCCTGATAAGTGGCAGCCAAGGAGCCAGGTTGTCTGCCCCTTTGGACTCCCTGGACCCCTGCTGACCCTTCTCTTCCTCTCCAGGGAGCCAGAGCTACCTAGCTGCCACTGCCTTGCTTGGAGCTGGGATCCAGGATCTGTGTCTCCTCCCAGCCCTTCGCACAGACAATGCCTGCTAACCTGTGGGCCCCAGTGGCACCTGCCCACTTTGGCCCCAGGGTGTGGGCCTGGAACTCGGGGGTGGACTTGGACTGGCCTCTCCTACAGGAGGTCCCTGGAAGCCAGGTGCCACAGGGAAGGACAGCTGGGGCTGGCAGCCCATGCCACCTACTCCACACACCGTCCTTTCTCACTCCTTTTGCAAAGAATATTTTTCTAATGCCTGGACTGGACAGTGCTGGGCTGGACACTCATTTCTAAAACTATTTTGGTACTTGTTCCTGGGCTAGCATGTCCCCCTCCTCCCACCCTCTACATGAGTGTGTGTGTGTGTGTGTGTGTGAGAGAGAGAGAGACTGGGAGCTCCCTTGGCACCAGAATTGGGGCCCAGTCAGGTATGTGTATGTGGGGGTCAGAATGGGTTTCCCTGTAGATTGTACCTTGGGGGTTTTCTGTAATTTTGTTAACATTAGCACTGTTTTAATATGAAAAATGCTGATTTTTAATATTGAAAATAAAAGCATTTAATATCTCTTAAAGGGCAACCATGTCCTTTATCCTTAGCAGGGAAGGGGGTATCACATATAAGCTCACACCGGAGGGAGTCTAATTTCCCAGACAGGGTTGCCCCCATTGGTGTCACTCGGGCTGTGCTGCTGGGGGGACTGTGGCACTGGGGCATGACAGCAGGGGCTTCCCTGGCCAGGTGGTGGGTGAAGAGGCCCTTCCTCTCCTCACCCAGAGCGTGGGGTTTCCACAGGGGCACTGCAGGTGGGTGGCCGTTGCTCTAGGCCAGGGCCTTCCGGAAGGTACTCCAGGCATGGAAGCAGCGGGTAAAGGCATGCTGCTCGTTACCCTTGCGGACCAGGCGTAGGCGGCGGGGATGCTCGTGCTCTTTAGCACGCATGTGCTGGATGTACACCTGGTGAGCAGGACATGCATGAGTCTTGGGCAGGCCTTCCAGACCATTCGGGCCAGCCTCCGCCCTCCCCTCCACCCAGCTCACCTGGCAGGCCTTCAGACTCAGCTTGATCTCCACCTGACTTGTCTGGGTCCCCACCCACATATAGACCTGTGGGTATGACAGGGGAGGTGGTCTCAGGGGGGACCTTCTGGGCTCAGGGTTCCCACTGACAAATGGGTGGGCTCCTTGAATGGGCAGGGTCGACAGGGGCCTCACCTCTTGGCCATTGTCCAACAACATGATGTCATCATCTGCCAGGTCATCTTGGCAAAAGTCAGAACATTTCTCAGTCACTGCGAAGTAACCCTTCTCATTGGAGCACCTGGGGGTCAAGGGTCAGGCAAAGAGTAAGGGTCCTCAGTAGCAGTCCCAGGACGCAGGAGGAAGCGGGGGAGGGTCTGGCCCAGCCTCACCGGAAGAGCCGGGTGTGCTTCATGTACTCGGCATCGTCGTCATAAGGCTTCTGTGTGCCCAGGCCCACCCAGAAGAAATTCTCAGGCTCCTCGCCTTCGCTGATGACCTGCGGGTGAGAGGGTGGCTCAGCTCAGGGTCCCTACCTGCCCTCATTGGCTTATGGCCACTGCCTGCCCTGGTCACCTGCTTGCTGTAGGAGGCCTCAAACATGGTGTTCAGTATGTCCTCCGCCAGCTTGGCCTCGTCCGGGTCTGATGCCCGGCCCACCCACGCATACACGATGCCCTGGTTGTCCTCACTCTCAAAGGGAACCTGGGGAGTGTGCAGAGGGCTCAGGTCAGCCCCACCCTGCAACCCCCACCCGAACCCACAGTCCCGGTCACTCCCACAACCCCACCTTGAGAATGAAGCAGAACTCGGAGTTGAGGAGGCTGCAGTCGGTGTTTATCTGGATGCACCTGGCGGTGGGGGAGGGGAGGGAGGTCAGCAAGGAGTCAGGGTGGCTCACTGAGCCCACCTGCCCACCTGTGCCTCTCCCCAGCCAGGCACCGGGTACAGAGGGCGCTGCCGTTGGTTCGAATCTGGTAGAGGCTGGGCTGCAGGGCACCCTGAGCCGCCTTCCTCCTGCCCCGGTGGATGATGAACTTCCTCTTGAAGTGGGACAGGAACTTGGGGTTCTCCTGCTGCTGCGTCATGCGCACCACCTGGGTGTATGGAAGTGT
This sequence comes from Ia io, assembly GCA_025583905.1. Lineage (NCBI taxonomy): Eukaryota > Metazoa > Chordata > Mammalia > Chiroptera > Vespertilionidae > Ia > Ia io. The sequence continues at coordinate 50,355,896 of JAJQQW010000020.1, read as the reverse complement.
CAGGGCAGCTCCATGGAACCCCCCCACCCTTCATGGGCCAGCCTTCTCTGGGTCTGAGTCCCACTCCCACAGACACCCCCCCGGGCTATGGGGGTATGGCATTGCGCTGTGGGGGCACGGCAGGCACACCTCGAGCTTGCCAGGGAAAAGGCTTTCGAACTTCTTCTGCAGGCTGAAGGTGAAGGTGAGCCAGCCCATGTTGGAGGCTTCCCGGCCCTGCCAGAAGTACACGATGCACTGGAAGTCCTCCTCCGGCTGCTTGTCCACCTCAGCCACTGCCTCCTCGCCTTCTTTGCCCTCGGCCCCGGCCTTCTCTTTCTCTTCCTTCTCCTCCTCCTCATACTCCACAGGGACCCAGTACCTGCAAGGTCAGAGGGCAGTGAGCAGGGGCCCAGAGCAGGGAGGGGCTGGGCAGGGGAGGCGCTAGGGGACAGCACCTGCAGAGGAAGACGTAGCAGTCCTGTGTGTAGAAGTGGCCGAACTCCTCCTCAGGCAGCCGAGCGAACTTCTTACCCTCCAGCACGAAGCCCTCCATGCCGTCCAGGTCCTCGTTCCACTCCTCCATCAGCTGCTCGGCCTGCATGTGACCCCACCCGGCTGGTGGGCCTCTGGGGCTGGCTCTCCTCACTGGGCAGGGACCAGCACGGAGCCTCCTCCCAAGACCCAGGGCAGGCTGAATCCCATTCAGCATGGGCCAAGTCCACCCCGCCCGCCCCGCGTCCTATCACCCTAGGCCCCGCCCCAGCCCATCACCGTAGGCCCCGCCCCCACCTCTGCTAGAGCCATGGGCGGCTGCCTTGGCAGGAAGAGTGCAGTGAGGTCAGCCTTCATCTCATCTTTCTTCTCGGCGTCACGCTTCACCTTCCCGGCAAGTCCCTGGCCCTGCAGCACGGCCTCTGCGTTGCGTGTGTAGTCCACTGTCAACACGTCATCCCAATTCTTGAACTTGGCTTTGAACACCTGCCAAGGGGAGAAAACAGAGTGAGGGTCAGCAGTTAAGGCTGGAGTGGAAGTAGATGGGGTGAGGCTCGTAGGCGGGGATGGGGGTGTGAAGGTGGAGTCTAGAAACCAGAAGTGGGAGGGGCAGGTCACGGAGGGGTGGGGTCCAAGGAAAGGGGGCCCAGGAAGTGGAGAGGCGGGGCCTAGCAGCAGCACAGAAGCGGTGGGCTTGGGCTCAGCTCAGCAGGACAGTAGCTGATTCAGAGGGTCTGGGCTTTGACGGATCCTCAGAATCCTGGGGGGGAGGCCCCGGGGGTGTGGCTCGCCCAGCTGGACCACACTGCTACCTGTGCTTCAGTGCCCTCGAGGCTGCGGCTGACCATGGCGTAACGTGGTCGGTGCAGCATTCCGCACAGCTCCTGGCCAAGCTTGAGGGCAGCGGCACGCACAAGGCGTGGGGACTTGCGGCCAAGCCAGATAAACACGTCGGACCAACAGTCCAGGATGTACACACAGCGCGTGTCCAGCAGGCTCTGCAGCTGCGGGGCCAGAGGCTGGAGGTCAACCAGTGTTGGGCTAAAGGGGAAGGGTCCTGCCTACTCGCCCTCCTCCCTGTGCGTCTCACCAGCCGCATCCCGGGCATCAGTTCCACCTTGGGCGGCTTCTTATGTTCCACTGACAGCTTGTAGTTGATCTGGGGCAGCTCCAGGTAGCCCAGGCCCAGGCCCACCTAGCAGGAGGAAAGGTGAGCGCTGCAGGGGCGGGTCTGGGGACACAAGCCCCACCCACAAGTCCTGATTTGGAACCTGGCCCTGCCTGCTGTGTGCACTCAGGTGCACTGCCTGCTCCTCTCTGGGCCTTAGTTTCTTCCCTCCACTCCGAGGTCATTTTAAGGGCATCCTATCAGTGGAAGGACTTTTAAATGGTATTTCCTGCCTACTCTCTCCAGAACTTACTATTGTTTCTAATTTTCTAACTTGTCCTTTTTCTGCTCACAACACTCCATGGCTTCGTGTCACCTACAGAATTAAGGCCAGGTTCTCAGGCCCAGCACCCAGGCACTCTCAGCCTCCCTCTCTGCAGCTCCTTCCAGGAAACACAGCCCAACACTATGCTCATGACCTGACTCAGAGCCAGCCCCCAGACTTGTGCTCAGGCTATTCTGTCCAGAATGTGGCACCCTTCACACCAAGTCCAGATGAAGACGTCGCCATGGCGGTCCGTGGCCCATCCCCCAACCTGACCACTGGTGAAGTCAGGTCAGCCCACTCACCTTGTACAGCTTGGGCTGCGGTGGCCAGAAGTCATCGGGCACGTGCTTTTTTATCTCAGAGGGCTCACCCCCTAGTGCCTCCCAGAACTCCGGGGGCTCCTGGCCCTGCACCAGCAGCGTGATCTCTGCCTTCCCTTTCCGCTCGTTCTTGTTAATTTTTTCTGCAAAAAGCCTGAGGACAGGTACAAAGCCCTTAGCAAGGCCCATACCCCTTCTTAGATGACAATTCTGCTTTGCACAAAAGCCCTCCCAAGTCTGAGCAGGGCGCAGTCTCATACCTGGTTTTGGTAGTGCTACTCAGCGTGGCCTGGGCCCCCCGCCACACATAGATGTCCAGCCCCCGGTCCAGCAGGAAAACAAACCTGGACAGGAGGGACAGGAGGGGTTGTGACAGGTATAGGCAATGACTGTTCACAGGCCCCAAACCCACCCCAAATCCCCCATAATGGGGCTAAAGGAGTTGCTGGAAGGCTTCTTCTAGAGCCCACATCTGTCCCCCACTGGGGAAGGGGGAAGTTCAGAGTCAGGCACCCCCACCTCATGTCGTTGGTGCTCACCTCGGGTCCAGGGAGGCTCCCTTGAGTGGCACAGGCTCCAGCTTGATGTTCTTTTTCCCGTACACGCGGTACATCCTGGGGCCGGAGCACAAGTGGATTGGAGGGGACACCACGGACCAGTTCACCCTAACCCCGCCCCCCGTCCTTCCAAGCGAGTCCAGGTCAGTGCTGCCCACCCACACACCTCCTCACCTGGTGACGTAGTGCGTGTCCTCTACAGTGTAGAAGCCACTGGCTGTTCCACCCTCAATGTAGGCAATGTCGTTATCGAACACCTGTGTGTGAGGGTGCAGGCCTTTATCATGAGCTAATACCACCTCCCACCAAATCCCACCTGTATACAGGTGTGTTGGGTGCTACAAATCTGTGATGAAGTTAGAGAGGAGAAATAAGATCTGTCTATAAACATAGACACATACTGGAGTGGTAAGACGGACAAATGGAAGGCTGTGTTCACTCCTGTGCAGCTCAGGTGTGCACAGCATGCTGAGATGTGTGTACCGGGGACAGAAGCAGGCTTATGCAGGAGGGCACACTTGGGCAAATCTGGGTAAAATTAAGTGTGGCCTCATCTACAATTAAGCAGCTGGAAGGAGGGCCAGAACCACTCACTAACCCTTCCCACTGGACTCAGTCCAGCCCTTGGCCCTGCCCCTTGGTGTCCAGCTGGTGGCTCCACCCCTTAGCCACATTGGCTCCAGTTCCCCATCTCTCTTGGCCTCCAATGACCCAGGTCCCCACCTTCAGCCTCATCTCACTCCCCTGCCTTCACCATTTTTGTCCCTCTTTCTGCTTCAGGTCTTGACCCAAAAACCCTTTGGTCTCAGCTCCCTGCTCACCACCTTCGCCCCGCCCCTTCGCCCCTGCCCTCTCCAGGCCCTCCCAGCCCAGGCACCTGCAGGAACTCCTCGCTCTCGTCGCCCATCTCCTCCCGTGCAGTGCGGCACTCCGCTCCCAGGTAGTTGCGCAGGTTCACCGCATGGATGGCAGAACAAGCCTTCTTGTCAAGTGTGGCCTCCCCACCAATCCAGTAGTAGATCTCCCAGTTCAGAGAGCCGCTGTCATCCAGAAAGGTCTGGGGGCCAGGCCACAGTCATGTCAGCCCTCACCAGGCAGTCCTGGCTCCCTAGCTCACCGAGGGGCTGCTCTGATGGGCACAGGCTCCCCGCCCCAGGGTGGGATGGTGGCCACAGCTCTGCCTGGGCCATCTCCATCCGGCCTCCTTTGCAAAGCCTCCCCCACCTCGCCTCCATGAACAAAGCTGTGGTGCTGAGGATGCTAAGCGATCTAAGGCAAATCACGGGGCCAGGGCGCCCGCCTCACCTTGAGCACGATGTAGCAGTCGGCTTCGTAGAACTTGCCATGTAAGGCCTCCTCCACTAGCACAGGCACGAAGTTCTCGATCTGCCAGATGGTCAGGCCAGGCAGCTGACCCACGTCCTCTGTGAAGAATTCTGAGTAGTCGAGGCGCGGCTTCTCCAGGCCCTGGTCCCAGCGCCGCACCTTACCCCCGGGGGCTCGGGCCTCAGCACTCTCCTGGGGTCACAGTCACAGCGCACGGATTGGTCTGTGCAGCCACTCACTCTGGTATCTCCACGTTTCACCCGCCTCAGGGCCTTTGCCCAGCCCCTTCCATCGTGATGTGGGTCACACAGTCTGTCTTGACCAAAGCCCAGGGCCTGCCCAGCCCTCGGCCTGACTTACCTCCTGCTTTCTGTTCTTTTCCTGGGCCACATCTGACATGCCCTTCAGCACCTGCTTGGCCTGGTCGTCCTGGGCTGAGTCCTTGCGCCTTCGTAGCCGCATCTTTCGAGCCAGGGGATCCTTGGACCCACCCCCTGCTTTGGGGAAAGGCAAATGGCTAAGCCCCGGCTTGGCCTGCCCCGGCGCATCCAGCCAACCAGGGCCAACCCCATCCACCAGTGTCCAGAGAGCTGTGTCCCACCCAACTTACAGATGGTTAAGTAGGGCCCCAGAGAGCAGCCCCCTCTCAGGCCAGACCCTCCTGCTTACCAGCTGCTGCTGCGGCGGCCACGGTGGCAGGGGAGGCCCCTGCCAGCCGGAGTTGGTTCTGTAGCGAGAAGTCGATGTTGTACCACTCGGCAGTGCGGTCAGTGGGCTTAGGAGGCATGACCAGGCTGGGGTTCTCCCGAACGTCCAGCACCTGCCTCGAGGAGGAAGCAGAGGTGGCACTGAGCCCGAGTCCCACCTCTCGGCCACACCAGACTGTTTCCGCTTTGCGGCCGCTAGGGCTGCGGCCAGGGGCCTGGCTCTCATCCTGGCTCAGTGAATGACCATCCTGGCCTTTGGGTTTCCCTTCTGTAGGACTGAAATGATGCTGTCCAGCATGACACGGATACGGGGACGTAGCTCACCTTCTCCCCAAAAGCACCCCAGCCAAGGCCACCCCTCCAGGCGGCCCCTCATTCCAGTGACACGCCTGTGCTCAGTCTTTCCTGAGGGTCTGTCTATACCCCCAACCCCTGCGCCAGCCTGGGCCTGCCCCCACCTGGATCTCTGGTAGGAAGTGGATGGCCTCTGGGAGGGTCACCAGGCGGTTCTTATTCAGGACGAGTTTCCTCAGCTTTGTGCACCTGTGGGTACAGAGCCGGGGCCTGAGACAGGTGACAGGTGGGCAGGGGAACTTCAGTCCGGCAGGGCAGAGGCCGGTGGCCCGGCTAGGGAAGGAACGGGGTGCTCTGAGGTGCTGCAAAGGCGGGAAGGCGGGAGCACACGGACGGCGCCTCCTCACAGCTAAGTGACTGAATTCTTTCTGTGACGTTGACAGAGAAGTTTTCCAAGTGGCCTGCAGGTTAAGGGCCCTGGATACAAACACCACTAACATGTTCTGCTCAAATTAGTTTGAAGTTGCTGAGGGGTCCTCTGCTCTCTGCCTGAGGGAGTGCTCAGAACCGGAGGCCACATGGGCGGGCCTGTACCCTCCCGAAGGGGCTGGAAGCAGCACGGCCCCTCTGGCCTCATGCTATCCGTGTCCTCCCAAAGGGTGCTCTGGGGACCCAGACTAGGAATTGCTGGCACCCGTCCATGCGTGTAGCCGCCATCCACAAAGCCAAGTTAAATCATCCATTTTGTATGATGCCGAAGGCCACAGGGTGGGCACCAGCTATCCTAGGGTTTAATGCCGTGCCCGCCCGCCCGCCCACACCTGCAGAGGCTCTCGGGGATCAGCTCCAGGTTGTTGTTGGCCGCCATGAACTCCTCCAGGCTGGCCAGCTTGCCAATGCCCGAGGGCAGCCCGTCGAAGTCCAGATTGTTGGAGTTCAGGTACAGCTTCTTCAGTTTGGTCAGCTTGCAGATGGCTGACTGGAGAGAAAGCAGGCAGGGCAGAGTCAGGGCAGCAGCCAGGGTGGCCCAGTAGCCTTCCTGCCCGCCTCCCCAGGGCTGGACGCACAGGCAGGGAAGTGAGTTGATTTCGGGACAGGTTCAAGGTCTCCACATGCACCCACTGGTCGATGCACAGGGACAGCTCTGCAATCTGGTTGCTGCTGAGGTTGAGACGGCGCAGGCTGGAGAGAGTGTACAGGCACTCGGGCACCCGCGTCAGGTCGTTGCAGGACAGGTCCACATCTGGAGCGTGAGGGGAGGGGGCATCAGCCAGGGCCCCCCCCCAGGCAGCTCCAGTGCGGCCAGGCCTTGTCCAAACCCCGCCGCACCACCTCCAGGCTCTGTGGCTTTCAGCACGTCACTTAACCTCCCTGAGCCTCCGGAGAAACTCCCTCACACGGGGCGTCTAAGCATAAACTGGGTGCTCATTACTTGGTGTTTTTACTAGTCACGACGACAACGGGAGAGCTAATCATAACCACCAACCCTATCCTTTCCTTCCGGGGGGGGGGGGGGGGTCAGAGAAGCAGGGTGTATCCCTTCCCGCAGAGGAGGTGAGGGGCCTGCGGGCAGCAGAGGCTGAGGCCCCGGCACTGCCGACCTGTGAGGTTGCTCAGGCCCTCCAGGCTGGTGGGGAGGTTGCCCTGGGTGCGCTGGGTGTTCCTGAGGTGCAGAGTCTGCAGGGCCGTCAGAGCTGGGAGCTGCCTGCAGGGAGAGGGGGTGGTCAGGCCAGGGGAGGGTGCAAGGGCACAGGACTGAGAGGGCCTAAGGGACAAGGTCAAAGACAGTTGAGGGGTGAGGTGGACAACACAGGGGACCCAGGTGAGGTCTGGCTAAGGGACACAGTCCACACCAAACCCAAAATGGGAAGGGTCAGGGCTACTGGGAATAAGGGGCGGGGCCAGGCCAGGTTCCCAGGGCTGGGTTCTGGAGGGCGTGGCGAGCGCCGCTGACCGCAGCTGTGCGTGCTGCAGGGGGTTCCCGTTGAGCACGAGCGTCTGCAGGTGCACCAGGCGGCGCATCTGCGGGGGCAAGCTCTCCAGGCGGTTCTCGCTGAGGTCCAGGTACAGCAAGTCAGTGAGGTTGATGAAGAGCTGGTTGGGGATGGTGTCAATGCTGGGCAGGAGGGAGGGAGAAGGGCATGAGGCAACCAACCAGCAGCTCATGCCCAACTGGACCCACCTGCCCCCAGTGTGCTGTGGCCCACCCCACGCACCTCCCAGCCTGACAGGCACCTGTTATGGCTGAGGTTCAGCACCAGCATGTTCTTGGCGTTCTCCAGCTCCCGAGGGCACTCCGTCAGCTGGTTGTAGCTTAAGTCCTGGGTAGGAGGGATAAGGCCAGGTCAGGGGTCAGGCTGGGGATCAGGCTGGGCACTGAGAGGGGAGCAGGTAAGGGGGTTTCAGGGCCAAAGGGAGACAGCCAGACCCTGGCAGGAAGGGTGCCTAGGTTAAGGATCTGACTGCATGAGGAACCTTGGGCCCTTAAGGCACTGACTACCCTAAGCCTGTCACCCCATTTGTAAAATGGGATAACAATGGCTCAGGGACCATCATAGTGGGTGGGAGCCACTGACCAGAACTGAGAGGTCATCCAGCTTGAAGATGTCATCGGGGACTCCAGAATTCTTCAGGCTGTTGGCTCGAGCCACGATGGCCTGGGGATAAACCAGGCGAAGCAGAGAGATCAGGGAGGGCCGCCCCTCAGGAAGTTCATTGGGGGCCAGGCCTGAGTGCTCCCCCACCCTGGCCTTGCACATAGTCCCTCCACCGGGCAGGCTCTTCCTAGTCTCCCTATAAGCTCCTAGTCACGCCTCAAAGCCCAGCTCAAATGGGCCCCAGAGCCCAGATCTCAGGGAACTTTTTCTGACAGAATATCCCTCTTCTGTTCCTTTCCAGAGGGCAAGACAGGGCTGTAGCTCTGAGTCGGCTTCTAGAACAGGGAGGGGTGGCCCAGAGAGACCAGTGTGGACTGAGTGAGTCTGTTTGTTCTCCGCTTGGGACTGAAACCTCGTATTACAGACGTGCTGAGAGTGTGAGGGGGAGAGAGGAGAGGTCGGGGAATGGTGCTGCGATTACAAGTAGCAGCAGGGCCCGGGCTAGACCACCTCTCCTTCGCCCGTCTGTGCAGTACCTGGTGCTCACAGCAGGTCCCACGGGAACCTCCCCACAAAGTGGAAGGGACTTGTCTGAGGTCACGTGGGCAGGAAGTGGCAGAGCTGATTTGAATTTAAGCAGCCTGAGTCCTTAGCACCTCAGGGTTTGGCTTTGGGTGGGAACGGCCTTTGCCAAGGCCCCAAGGTCTGGCTGAGCCTGTGCTCTGGGCTGCCGGGAGCTCCATGAAGAGAAGCAGTGCAAGCAGGTCACACTGACCACCTCCCCTTCAGCCACACCCCTACCCCAGCTCTGCCGCTGCCTGGCTCCATGACCTCTGGCAAATGACCTGCCTCTGTGGCCAAATGTCCTCATCTCTGCACTTGGCAGAGGTCAGGATTATAAGAAAAAACCCACATGGAATAGTGCTTAGCCACTATCAGTTGTTATTACTGTAGCTGTTGCCCAAAATAGGTGGAATTTTGGGTACTTTCTCTCTTTTTTACCCAGAGGCTACACAGGACATTATTATATTCTCTCCCCTTTGGGAAGGACACGGGCAGGGGTGATGGCCCAGCTTGGGGTCTGGCCCTGCCCTCACACCCCTGACTAGACTCCAGTCCCCACCCCCAAGCTTGGTGGCCTCTGGCAACACTCACCCGAAGAGATGGCAGGCTGGACAGCTCCCCATGGAGCGTGGTCAAGTTGTTGTGGCTCACAGACAAGTGCTCCTGGGCCAGGAAGAAGGAGCAGGGACTCAGTGGGGTGTGGCGGGTGTCTATGGAGTCTCCACCTGCTACCATGACTCTGCACCATTCAGGGGTCCCTCGGCCACACAGGCCCAGTCCACCTCTACAGCCCCCTCCCGCACACACCCAGCATCTCCCTGCAGGCGTCATGGGAGAGGGCCTCCTCACTCTGCCAGCTCTGCTCATACCTGTCCACACCGTTCTCTGTCATCTCCTCTGGACTGCTTTGTCCACCTGCCCTAGCCCCCCACGGTACCCACCCTGCCCACTGACAGCTCCTTACCAGCTTCTGCAGGGCAGCCAACTCCTCTGGCAGGTAACAGAGGCCGGTGCGGTTCAGCTTCAGCCACCGAAGACTGGTCATGGCCTTGACATTCTCAGGGAAGTAGCCTCCCTGAGGGGTATTGATGGTGAGGCTGGTCTGGGAGAGGAACGTCCCTGCTCTACCACCCTCTATGGCCCCCAAATGCCCATGGAAACCTCTGGGGTGCAACACAGCCAACTCTCGCCAGCTGTGTGACCCTGGACAAGGCACTTTGCCACTCTGTGCCTCAATTCCTCACCATAAAAGAGGGCTAATACAAGCCCATCATGACAGAAGTGTTCTGAGGAATGACTAATTATTAGGATGGCTGTTGGCCTAAGATCGTCTCTTGCTGGAGGGTTGGGATGGAACTGGCTAGTTCCAGGACACCTCCAACACCCAGCTGTGTGCTCAGCTTGGCTCAAATGCCTTCACCCAGCGTTCCAGGCTCTGCCTACGCCACCGAGTATGGGGGTGCCCCCGTACCTCTGCCTAGGTCCTACCTGTGCCCTCACCTTGCCATCAGCCTACAAGTCATTTGTGGCAAGATCCAAACCCCTGGTGCAAGGCCCCAGCCACCCCCTACACAGGCACTGCCTCATTCGTCATTCATTCCACAAACTCGAATGCCCACCTCAGTGCCCCCAGCCCTCGTGGCAGGGAGCCTGGGGCAGCATATGCCTTTAGTGCCCTTGGCTGTGTCCCCTTCCCCATACAGCTACATTCCCAGCCAGGGACTCAGACTTCCAATCTGGAAAGGACACGTGGAGACCCCAGGTGAGGATGGTGGAGATGGAGGTAGAGGAAAGTGGTGTGGTCCCCTGTGCAAGGGGTCAAAGGTGTGTGCACATGTGGATAAATGCAGAAAGAACCTGCCTCCTCCTCAGTCCTGGCACGACAGACCCTGCCCCCAGCAAGTCTGGGCTCCCCAACACTATACAAGCTCCAGTGTGAGCCTGCCCACGCCCCTCCCTTCAGCCTGGCTGACCCTCCTGTCCCAGGCCAGCTCTCACCTCCATCCCGGCTGCCTCCTCGGTCACTGGCCCTGCCCACCTCATCCCTGCCGCTCCAGAACCGCCTCGCCCACCAGCTGGTTGGCAGGCTGGGCGCAGGCTCCCGGTGGCCCTGGTCTATCCGCCCGGCGGCCGCCGCCCGGCCTCCCACCGCTGCCGGGCGCTCCGCACCGGCGCACCGGCCTCCTAGAGGGTGATTCTTAGCCCCCGCGGAGGCCCCGGGAGGGGAAGTGACTCGCCCAAGATCACGCAGGAGCAAGGCGGTGGCGGAGGGCACCAGACCCAGGGGCCAGCCGGGTGCCGGCTGCGCGGCAGAGCCAGGGCCTGACTCGGCGCGACCTCAGCGGGGCCGGGAAGGCAGCTGGGGAGCGGGAGCTGCGGCCGCGCCCCGCCGCCCGGATGCCAGGACCCGGGCCGGGCTCCCAGCGCACCCCAGCGGGGCTCCCGGCCCCACCGCCCGGTCTTCCCGGGCGGGCCCTGAAAGGAGGCCGAGGGGAGTCCTTCGCGGCGGGGAATCCGAGCCGCCGAGAGCCCCACCCGGCCCGGCCCGGCCCGGCCCGGCCCGGCGGCACAGGCCCGGAGGCGGGCGGGGCAGGAAGCGGACCCCGCGCGGGCCGAGGCGGAAGAGACGGCCTGGAGAGGAAGGAGCCGGCCCGCCGCGCCCGCTCACCTTGAAGTCGTTGCCGCTGAGGTCCACGCCGCGCACGAACGGCAGCACTCCGGTGGCCTCCATGGCGCCGCGCTCACTGCCGGCCGGCGCGGGGTGCGGGGAGCCGCGGGCCGGGTCAGCGCCGACCCCGCCCTTCACCCCGCCCCCCGGGCGTGCGGACAGGCGGAGCCCGGACCGCGCCCCTCTAGCCCGGCGCCCCTGGCGCGTCGCGGTTAGCGCCGCCGCCTCCCGGGCCTCAGTTTCCCCGTCTGCTCGAGGCCTGGAGGGGCCGCGAGGATCCGGGCGCCCCCAGTGCTCGCGCAGGAGGCTTCACACCCTCCAGGCGACGGCCCTGCGCCCCAGGCGGGCGTGCCGCGGGCTCTGCGGCTCCGGGCGCCTGCGGGGCTACGCCGCTGAGTGGACCCGGGCACGGCTGCGCGGGGGTCTGCCCGCCCGCGGGCCTGGCGGCCCAGTGGCGATGATGCCCGGCCGGGACTGAGGTCCTCGAGCGCCCGGCGAGCCCAGGCCTGCTCCGGCCGCTCCTCCCCTGGAAATGCCTCCCAAGGTTGTCGCCAGAAACAAATGGGAGCCGCAGGTGCAGCTCGGGGCATGCAGCAGGCGCGCGATGCGTGCACGTTATTACTCCCGCTTGGGGTCGGCATCCCCATGCCGACATCACACCTTCGTTATTTGCTTCTCCGCCCCCTCCGCCGGCACGTAGGCCCCAACAAACAAATGCCGAGTGGGCCACAGGCTAAGCACAATCATTCTCAGGGTGGAGGGGGCTGGTGTTCCCGTGCCACACGAGGGAAAGCGGGCCCGAGTGGAGCAGCGGCCCGCACCAGCTCGCACGGAGCAGGCCAAGAGATAAGAATAGCGAGGCACCAGGCGGGCCTCTCGCAGAGGTGACCTAAGGGTCACCTGACAGCCGACAGCGCGGCCGGGTGCCGCCCGGCCGCCCGGCCCCTGGAAAGAATGTGGGCCCGAGCGTCCCCGCAGCGGAGGCTCGTATTACAGGCGCCCGCGCGTCACTGCGGCCTCCGGGGGAGGGACTAGCACCGCCCCGCGCGGCGCGCCTCGGAACGCCGCGCGGCGCCTTTAAGTCCGGGCGCACTAGAAAGTCCCGCCCCCAGGGAGCGCGCAACCCGACGGGGGGCGCGGCCTGGCCGCCATTGGATGAGTCGCTCAGTGTCTCGGCGAGAGACGGCGGGTGTTAGCGCTCTGATTGGACTTGGGGCCTGCTCGTCTGCCTGCTTGTCGGAGTCGGCGTCGGTTCCCGGGTTCAGATTCCAGCCTCGGGCGGCGGGGCGTCTGGACGCGAGAGGCCCGGCGCGCTGAGGCCGGTGCGCTGAGGCCAGGACGCAGGTACGGCCACTGCCAGCGGCCCGCGCGGGGTCACCGGCCCGAGGCGAGGCGCGCGCGGGACGCAGGTCTGGGCCGCGGCCTCACGGAGGAAGGAGGAGATGGCCTGGGGCCTCCAAGCCGGGGTTGGAATCCCGGCTCAGGCCCGTCACTTAGTTTCTCAGGGCCTCGTGCCCCTGTGAACCGGCCTGGCCCGGCCCTCGGAGGCTGTGCGGGCCCGCTCAGCCCCGACCCCGGCGGGCAGCGGAGAGAGGACAGGCGGCGCAGAGGAGGGCTATTTTAACCACCTGTCCGCTCTCCCCTTCCGAGTCGGAAGGCTGCGGGGTGGGCCTGCGTGACCCGCCAGGTTAGGCCGGCGGGGCTGGTGAGAGCTCTTCGCAGGTTGCGAAGGGGACTCCTGGCTCCGCTGGAGGCGGAGGCAGCTGCTGCGCCGAGGTGGGCACCCGCCAGCCTTTGACCAACGCAGGCCCCAGTGCCTGTTTTAGCCTGGGACACGGGGAGGGTGGTGCTGGGGCTGAGTCCCCAAGTGATTCAGGCATCTCCTCGCCTGGCAGCAGCCCTGGGCACCCACCGCCGCGCAGGAAGGGCAGAAGTCCTTGGTGCCCTCCGAGCTGGCTCGGAGCTCAGGGTCACCTGCGCAGGTGTCCTCAGTGAGGCGGTTCTGCCTGGTGTGTGACCCGTCCCCTGGGCTTGGCCCTTGGTCACACACCCGCAGCTCTCAGGGCCTGAGGGCAGGAGTCCCTGTGGAGGAACCTGGGGCTGGCCAGCCCACCATTCGGGCTCCTCACCTCTCACCCTCCCTCGCTGCTGCTGCTGTCGGCGCCACTGGACAGCTGAGCAGACAGCTGGGGCTGCAGGCCCGCAGCTTACCTTCTCTGTTGCTTGGCTCCCCACAGCCGAGGACAGCTTCCCATCCCCAATGTCCCAAGCCCAGGAGGCACAGAGAGGCCCCTGTCGCCGGGCACTGGCCAGTCCTCGGTTGGGAGTCTGTGTGTAGTTGCTTCGCCCGCTGTGCAGCAGGGCCTTTGGCCTTGACTGGCACATACCCACTGACAGGCAGCTCCTGCCCAGGCAGCCTGGGCCATCTCACCAGTCCCGTCATTGCCTGGATAGCTCTGCCTTGGGGCTGCTCTGTCGAGATTGGGAGGTAACTGGCCTCACTGAGATCCCCCAAAGGTCTGAGCAGCCCTCCAGGGCAGGCTGTCTGGGTCCCCAAGTCGTGGATTTCCCTGGGCCTTGCTTCCTCCTGCTGTGCCCGCCCTCGTTAACCAGGATGAGGCAGCCTCTAGGACCTGACCGTAGGGCCTCTGGGGGGGCGAGATCCTGGAGGCTTTGCTGTCGTGGGTCCACGGACCTTCTACTCACTGTGTGGTCCAGCAGCCTGTGTCTGTAAAACTGGAGTGATGATAAGAGCTTCCTTATGGTCTTTGGTGATGTCAGGAATCCTGGGGTCGGGGTGCTGGGCCCCTTCTTTGACCTGCCTTAGGCACTTTCAGTGTGAGCCCCTCTGTCCAGGGGGTGGGGTAGGTTGTTTGCAGGTTGGGGAAGGGGGCTCAGGCAGTTCCCCTTCTCCTCACAAGAAACCCTGTGAGTGGCCGCTTTCTGCTGGAACTCTCAGGAACCCCCTTGTGGGCTTGAGCCAGCGACCCCAGGATGATGGCAACGAGAGTGCCCACCCACGCCTGCCCCGTGTCTGCCTGGCTGCCGTTACTCAGTGGTCCCTGCACCCTGGCTCTCTTTTAGGCAGACATGGCAGAGTTCTCCCAGAAACGGGGGAAGCGGCATGACGACGACATGCTGGGCAGTGCTGTGAACTTCCTCCTGGCCAATGCCCGCCTGGTGCTGGGTGTGGGCGGGGCTGCCGTGCTGGGTATTGCCACCCTGGCTGTGAAGCGGGTAAGGCCATGGTGGACCAGTTATACCTGGGGCTCCCAGAGGAGGATCACAGGGCTGGGGCCTGCAGCGGGGCCCTGGGAGGGGGCTGGGGACTGCCCAAGGCTGGCATCTGCTTCTCTGCCCAGCAAGCTTGTTTGCTTTCCCTGGGGCTTTGCCGTGCTGCCCAGGCTTCAGATGCTCTGATCTGTGCCACTCTGCCTGCAGCTCATTGACAGGGCTGCCAGCTCTCAGGACGAGGATGACGCCAAGGCAGACCCCACGAGCCTGGAGGACAGTTGGAAGGAACTGAGCCTGCTCAAGGCCACAGCACGCCCACAGCCCCGGCCCTCACCTGCTGCCCCCCGCCAGCCCGTGCTGCTCCCAGTCCCCTCACTTTTTGCCCCAGGTGAATGGCACCCCTTCCCCTCTAACCTGGTGGGTCCCCCTTTGGTGGTCACACTCAGGAGATGCAACCCAGGCTCTGCCACCGACTGACTGTGTGCCCTGTGCAAGCCCCTCTCCCTCCAGGGGTGTGGGCTCCCTGCATGTTTCATGGTGTGTTTTTCTGCCCTTCTGCCAACCACTGGGATGTGTGAACTTTGGGGGTGATATCGCAGTAGGGCAGTAGCCTTATGATATGGGGGCCTCAGATCAGGAAACAGGTCCAGGACCCCACTGCACTCTGCATGAACGGTTTTGGCCCCAAAGAGTTGGGGAGCTGGGGCAATGAGAACTTGCCATCAAAGTGTTCTTTCTACGTGAGGACTTGAGCTGGGTGCTCTTTCTCAGCTGGTTCTTTTACAGGTGAGGGAAATGAGGCCCAGGGCCAGTACACACCTGGTGACCTGGGAGAGGCTTTGGCTCACCACAGGGCCTTCTGACATGTTCCCTGGCCCTTTCACTCTGCAGAGGGGCCTGCAGATGCTGACCCTCAGTCGTCTCCTCAGCTTACCTCCCCAGGACTCTTGTGCCTGACATTCCAGGAGAAGCTGTTGGCGTTCGAGCGAGACCACGTGAGCATCCCAGTGTCCCGCGTGGCTCTGGCCAAACAGCTGGCTGGCGACATTGCCCTAGAGCTGCAGGCCTACTTGCGGAGCAGGTTCCCAGAACTGCCCTTCGGGGTGCTTGTGCCCGGGGGGCCGCTTTATGATGGCTTGCAGGCAGGGGCCGCTGACGATGTGCGTCTCCTGGCACCCCTGGTGCTGGAGCCGGGTCTGTGGAGCCTGGTACCGGGCATGGACACTGTGGCCAGGGACCCTCGCTGCTGGGCTGTGCGTAGGACTCAGCTTGAATTCTGCCCCCGCGGAAGCAGCCCCTGGGACCGCTTCTTGGTGGGTGGCTATCTCTCTTCCCGGGTCCTGCTGGAACTGTTCCGCAAGGCACTGGCCGCCTCCATCAACTGGCCCGTTATTGGCAGCCTTCTCGGGTGCTTGATCCGGCCCAGCGTGGCTTCGGAGGAGCTGCTGCTGGAGGTGCAACATGAGCGCCTGGAGCTCACTGTTGCTGTGCTCCTGGCCATCACTGGCGCCAACGCTGAAGACCGGCTCCTTGTGGCCTGGCCGCTGGAGGGGCTGGCTGGGAACTTCTGGCTGCAGGATTTATACCCGGCAGAGGCTGCCAGGCTGCGAGCTCTGGATGGCTGTGATGTTGGGACCCGCCAACGGCTACTGCTGCTACTGTGTCGTGTCTGCCAAGGCCATCCGGCCCTGAGGCAGCTGAGCCGGGGCCACCTGACCCAGGTGGTTCTACGTCTGGGAGAGGAGGAGGTGGACTGGGCCGAGGAGGCCTTGGGGGAGCGCTTTCTGCACGCTGTGGAGCTGCTCATCAGCAGCCTGGAGCGGGCCAGCCTGCCCTGCCATTTCAACCCCAGTGTGAATCTCTTCGCCAGCCTGTGCCAGGAGGAGATCGACAACCTTGGCTACGTGCTGTACCGCGGCCTCCAGGCCCCCGAGGGGCTGCTGTAGGTGGGGCAGGGCAGGCTGCGTGTGTTCTGATGCTGGTGAACTGCACGCTTCTCCCTCCCAGGGATCTGGAGAGCACCCTTTCTCTTGCTTTTAGCCAGGATAAAAAAGGGTGTGTTGGCTAAGGCCCGGGGTTAGCATGTACATAGGCAGCCATCACTGGAACCTTCTGAGCCCAGAGAGCTTGGGCTGCACTGCCTCTTAGGCAGCCTGGAATGCCAGCCACTCACACCCACTCCCTTAGTCCTCTGGGCCAACCCCAGGACCTTGGGCTTGGTTCATCATCACCAGCAGCGGATCCCCTGACAGCAGATGGCTCTGCTGTTCTAGGCAGGGGGTAAGGCCAGCTCTGTTTTTCTGTTGAGGGTGAGTTGGTGCTTTCCTCGGGTGCCAGCTCCAGGCATCTATCTCTAGGCGCCTGGTGCAGGATGGTAAGTACCAGGTTTGTTCGTCCCCCATGGGCCGGAGTCACCTGTACCTGTGGGATGGAATGCAGCTTTTTGACTGACTTCGAGGCTGGTGTTTTCTGATGTCGTCTGTGGTCTAGTTTGCTTATTGAGCTCTCTCCTCCACCCTGGAGTGGGGGCTCAGCTTGGGGTGCTGCCCACCTCACACCTGTGAAGGCCCTTTCCCCTCCGTCAGGCGAGCTCTCTCTTCGGCAGTTGGAGGGCCCTGCGAGAGCCCCTGCCCCCCGGGGGAGCCAGGGCTCTGTGCTGCCGCCTTGCTCAGAGCCAAGGTGTTTCGCCAGCGGCTGGCCCTCCTGGGAAGGCCGTGGGGCAGGTTGGCCTGGGCCGTGCCACACGCACAGCTCAGCTGACTCCTGTGTTCTCCCTGAGCCTGGCAGAGGTCAGGGATAGGAAAGGGAGGGCTATCTCCCCTTCCCGGGTGCCTCCTACCTTGGGTGTCCTTCCTGCTGAAGCCGAGCTATGCCTCAAAGAATGTGAACAAGAATAAAAGAGAAAACAAGCCTTCGTGTGACTCATGCTGTCTCATAAGCAGCTGTTTGGAGTTCTGGAAGCTGGGCGAGAGGGGCTGGGAATGGACCTGGAGGGGGCTCCATTTCACTGGAAAAGCTTAAACATGGAAGGAGATTACAAGATTGCTGGTGTGATGTCTTGCTTTTGTAATGGGAACCAACTAGGGTTTTGTTTCTTCCCAAAGCCCGAATTTTTTGTTCAAAGCCCCTGTGCTTTCTGGGATTGTGCCAGGCTCTGGGCTAACGCTCCCACCAGCACTTACTCCAGCTGGAGCTGCCCCAAAGCCCTCCCGCCAATAGTGACAGAGAAATGTGACCTCTCTCTCCCTGTCCAGATGGGGAAGCGAGTGCAACAGTGTCCCCATTGCTGGGGCTTACTTCCTTTGTCAGCAGATGACAGACGAGGCCCTGTGTCCTTAGGGTGTGGCCACCACAGCTATGCTTTTCCCCTACTCTCCGCACCCAGTGTACTTCCTAAGATAGTCATCCAAGGGACGCCACATGGGACAGAGGAACCTGGGCTGCCTCTGGAGATTATGATGGCTGCACTCAGAGGCTATGGCAAGGGTCAAAGGGCAGGAGACTGGCTTAGCTGAGGGCCATTCAGATAACTTGTCTCAGGAGCTGGTACAAAGAGAGCTTTAAGCAGCTGCAATGGCAGCCTAGGGTTGGCAAGGGAACAGGCTGGAGGCAGCGGCTGTGCGTTGCTATTCTCATCATAATACCTATTTCCTAGGGTGGCTGCAAGGAGTAAGTGCTGGTGGGAGCATTAGCCCAGAGCCTGGCACAGAACGAAGTGCCTCCCCAAACCAGAGACTGCTGGGCCTTGGTGCCTCGCTCACAGACGGAGCCCAAACACAAGGATGCCTCCGCCGCCAGGCTGCCTTTGACCGTGGCGGACTCCTAAGGACAGCGGCGGTTCAGAGGCCCTCTTAGAAGACCAAACCCCACGTTTGGTCCCCTCTGGAGAGGCCTCATACTTGAGGTAGCTCTGAATTTCCCCACACACCGTGATTTCAGTAAGAAAAAACAGGGATGAATTAAAAGAGAAATGAGGAGTTTGTGGTTACATCGCCGATGCTCGGTTAACATCTGGGACTTGAGTTTCTAGCCGAGAGCTGGAAACAAGTCACCGTTTTGCTAGGAGCCTTTGCAGGAGCTTATATCTGGCTGGCTCAGTCCTGGTCCGTGCCAGTGGCAGGGGTTGTTGCTACCATTACACGGGTTCCCTTTGACGCAAGGACGATTCCAGCTCTGCGCCAGGTGCGTCTCAGTCTGAACATCGTGTACGCAGACCTCCAGCTGTGGGCAACCTGGCAGTCGGCGTTGTGGCCTGGTTTAGCATTACCCAGGGCCCAGGCCCGCAGTTGTGATGCCACCTGCTCAGAATGAAAGTCATGGAAATGGCCAACAGGAGCTCACAGATTTGAAGTGTCACCCACATAGCTCAGGAATAATCTTCCTGCATAGAAACATTTCCTTTTCCTTCACTCCTAAGAATGTCTCCTCAGAAACACTTAGCTGCTAAGAACAGCAACAGAATACTTAGCCGCACAACAGCCTATCCGTTGGAGGAACAGTCCTCCTCGAGTCGACCTGCCCATTTGTTTCAGCCGTAAGCCCTGAAGGTCTTTGTGCACATGGCCTTTCTCATTAGGAGATTCATGGGCATGGAAAGCATTCAAACTTGTTCAGATCCTGAAGGATCTTAATTTTTTAAAATACATTTTTATTGATTTCAAGAGGAAGGGAGAGGGGGGGATAGAAACATCCGTGATGAGAGAGAATCATGGATCAACTGCCTCCTGCATACCCTCTACTGGGAATAGAGCCTGAAACCCAGGCATGTGCCCTGACCGGGAATAGAATTGTGACCTGGTTCATGGGTTGACGCTGAACCACTGAGCCACACCGGCTGGGCAGATCCTGAAGGATCTTGCCAAACTGCATTCTGAAAGGACTTCAGCCAGCAGCCCAGAAAACCACAACGCCCTGAGCTGTGCCTGGCCAGAGCGGGGCAGAAAGGGAAAGTGGCTGCCTTACATAGACAGAAGCATGCAACCCACCTCTAAACCAGCACCAACCTTCACTGCCATGTCCCGCATTCTCCTACTCTCCTTTCGGAGTGGAAAATGAAAGTGCGACTCCTATTCCCACTAGCGATGCCTGTGTCCGTGGCTCCCATCTCCCTGGTATGCGCTGAGGAAAAATGAAGCTAATTCAGTGGCAGCTCAGGAACCCCCGGTTCAAAGACCTTAGCAGGCCCGAGTGTACCTCCAGCATAACTGCCTCTGAGCTAGCGTGCAAGCCACACCAGGAAAGCACTTCCTGTCTTTTGGTTCCAGATGGGCCTTTGAAACCCCAGCACTTAGCTGGCTATGAAGCCAGGCTTGGAGCCCAGGGGAGCAGACACTGCGCCTGCAGTGGCTCTAGAGCAGATCTTAGCTCCTCCAAGTATGGGAAGGGCACTATGCCCAGGGTCAAAGGTCAGGGTCAGGCACAGCTCACCCCAAAGCCCATAATCTAGGGCTACTGCTCCACTTTTGCCCTGTTCTAAAACAAGGGGCCTTCAACCTGGTACATGACATATTTGCATTTTTCAAAAAAATACATATACTAGAGGCCCAGTGCACCAATTCGTGCACTGGTGGGGTCCCTCTGAGTGGCCTGCAGGAATTGGGCCAAAACCCACAGTCCAACACCTGCAGCTCCTACCTGCCACTCCCACTCATCCTGGCCCCACTGTGCCTGTCATGGGCTCATGCCCAATCAGTCCCGATCATGAGAGACTCATGCTGCCACAGCAGCGCTCGCCAGCCATGAACTCTGCGTCTGGCGCCCTCCCAAGGGGAGTGGCCTGCGGGATCAGGCTAAAACCAGCTCTCTGACATCCCCCGAGGGGTCCTGGATTGCGAGAGGGCACAGGCCAGGCTGAGGGACCCCACCAGTGCATGATTGGGCCAGGGAGGGACCGCGGGAGGGCTCCAGGGCATGTCCAGCTCATCTCGTTCAGTCCCGATTGGCTGGACCCCAGCAGCAAGCTAACCTACCAGTCGGAGCATCTGCTCCTTGGTGGTCAGTGCATGTCATAGTGAGCGGTTGAGCAGACTTAACATGTCATTAGCTTTGATTGGTTGTTCGGTGGTTCTGCCGCTTGGTCTATTTGCATATTATCCTTTTATTATATAGGAATACTAGTGTCCTGACGCAAAGATTCGTGCACATTGAAAGGAAATAAATTAGAAGAAATATTTTAATATCGCTATTCGCCCTTTCTCTATAATAGAAGTGTCAACCAAATTCACAATCAACAATGACAGATTGAAACACATGTGTGTGATTGGCGCCAGTGAGAGCTTTATATGTATCATGCATGTGCGAGTCAACTTGGCCTTTTATATATATAGAATAAACTTGCTTAATTAGACCTGCTTTCTGATGTAGCTAAACTTTTTCCAGCCCAGTGAAGCACAACTTCTCTTCCAGGTAATTGTCAGCAACACAGCAGTAAATATCAACACGAGCAGATTATTATTGTAGATCATGCAGGGAGAACAAAGGGTAAAATATTTAACTTGCAGCAGTGTTTGACTATATTCTGCACAGTGAGAAAACTTGAAGTCATTTTCAAGATTCACCACTTCTTACTTCTTTTCAGTTGGGTCATCTCCGTTTTCTGGCTAATGAAAATAGTATTCCCTAGAGTCTCTTATCTACCTACTCCAGGACTTCTGTGAGGATCAAATGAGATGAGGCATGGAAAACGCTTCACAGACATTTGGTTAAAGTGTAAAATGTTTGCACCTGGCTATAAAGCAAGTTGTGTTCCTGGGCTGAAGAAACTGCAAGGAGGCTAGTCGCTAGGGAGAGGAAGCCAGGCATTGCTACGTGATGTCATTACCCCTGCGTTGAGCGTCTGCCCCCTGGTGGTCAGTGAGCATCATAGCTACAGGTCGGACAGACACTTGGCCTTTTAAATATATAGATTTTTAAAATATATTTTTATTGATTTCAGAGAGGAAGAGAGAGGGAGAGGTAGAAACATCAGTGATGAGAGAGAATCATTGATTGGCTGCCTCCTGCATGCCCCCTACTGGGGATCGAGCCCACAACCCAGGCATGTGCCCTTGACTGGAATTGAACCCAGGACTCTTCAGTGCATAGGCCAACACTCTATCCACTAAGCCAAACCAGCTAGGGCAAAAAATATACTTATTTTCTAATCAGAAAATTAGTTTCTTAAAAAACCCCAGTAACATCACAATTTGGTTGCACTTAATTCAATGAGGAAGCTATGGGTGTAGTGGATGACACCCAGAGTGTATTCCAAAGGCCAACAAATAGCACTGAGGACGGTGTTTTGGGTCACCTCTGCACTGCTGCCCACTTCCTGAGATAACAGTGTGGTTGGCTGGAGCCTCACACAGCAGGAAGGCCAGAGTCAGACTCTCTCACTTGTGTGCTTTTGCACCAAACTCTCCAGGCTGCCCCCAGCGCCACGTCCGTGTGAACTTGAGTGGTCTGAGGCAGGCATGGAGTGCACACATCTGTCCCTAGCAGGGATGGCCAATGTAGAGCACGTGGCACTACCCTGGCATGCTCATTGACCCATGCCGCCTCTGTATTCCAGTCAGAAGTCCTTGGTCCCAAACAGCTGAAGTTCTGGGCTGCAACAGCCCTGGAAGGAAAGGCAGCTTTGAATTCACCCCAAAGGGTAGCAGACCTCTCAGTGCCCGAGTTGTTGCCTGAAGCGAGTGCAATGCTCAGAGAATGTCTGGCTGCCAGGGTGACAAAGCTTATATTTTTAGATTCCAGCTGCTCAAGAGCAGTGAGCATCCAATTCAGGCGCCCTCAACCAGTAGTAGCTGGGCGATGCGGCCACTCTCGCTAGTTCTCAGACTGGGGCAAGAAGGGGTGCCACAGGGACGTGCAAGAGGCATCAGCCAGAGCGCCTCTTCTCTGAGGGCAGCGGTGGCTGTGGCGTGGAGAACAGTGCATTTCTAAGAGGGTAGCGTGCAGGCGGAGACGGTTTCAGTCCTCTTAGCTGCTCGGAGAGGAAGAGCCTGTGTCCCTTGCAGTGGAGCTGGAGGCTGAGAAACGGCGCAGTTAGGTGGCCTAGTTCCTAGTTGTGGCTGGGGCTTAGTAAGTGGGAGTCATCTTATCCTGTCCTGCTTGTGCAAGCTGTAGATGGGGTTCAAACCTTCCGTCAGTCGGAGGAAGAATCCACTTCTCAGTGCGCTGAATGCTGCTAGCCTGAGTCAAGAGACATGAGAAACTCCCTCACAGGCTATTTTTATATTTTTCCCTCACAGGCTTTTATTTTTATATTTTTCCCTCACAGGCTTTTATTTGTGAAGTTCTCACTGCAGTCAAGCCTGGAATCCTCCACCAAAGCGCCCCCAGTTGACTAGCACCAGGTGTTACAGACGAGGCCACTCAGGCTCTGGTGAGGGCACACCACTGAGTCAGTGGGGCGCAAGGACCTGAGCTGAGTTTGTCCTGGCACAGCCCAATCCAGCAGTTCATGGTCTTGGCACAGATAGGCGTCACCTGTAGAAAGACTAGAACCCACAAATGCCTCTAGTATCCTGAGTCTGTAAAGAACTACAACTCAACAACAAAAAGACAACCCAATTGAAAAATGGACAAAAGACTTGAGTAGGTAATTGTCCAAAGATATACAAATAGCCACAAGCATATGAAAAGATGTTCAACATCAGTGGTCATTTTGAAAATGCAAGTCAATACCACAATGACCTATCACTTCACACACACTAGGGTGGCCACAATTTTTTTTAAAAGGTAAATAATTATTGGTAAGAATGTACAGAAATAGGACCCTCGTGCATTGGTGATGGGAATGTAAAATGGTATATAGCCGCTGTGGAAAACCATTTGTTGATTAAACAGAATTACCATATGACCCAGTAACTCCGCTTCTACATATATACCAAAAAGAATTAAAGACAGGTGTTCAAATACTATACTTGAATGTTTATAGCAGCACTATTCACACTAGCCAAAGGTAATTAATAACCCAAATGTCCATCAGCTGATTAATGAACATAATGTAGTACATCCACACAATGGAATATCATCCTATCTAATAATAGAGTAACATGTAAATTACCATCACTCTGCTACGCCCACAATTGGGTGGCGGGAGGCTGGGGGGCAGGACTCGGGGTGGCCTATCAGGCCATTGAGAGGCACGGATCGGCTGCCACTGAGGGGGGCTACCTGCTGTTGAGAGGCACAGGGGGCGGGACTCCTGCCCCCTGTGCCTCTCAACGGCCAGATCCGCGGCCGCTGAGGGGGCCTGCCGAGGACACCCAGCTGCGCCTCTCAACGGCAGGGTAGCCAGGTGTCCGCGGCAGCCCCCCTCAGCGGCCACGGATCTGGCCGTTGAGAGGTACCAGGGGCGGGAGTCCCGCCCCCGGCGCCTCTCAACAGCAGGGTAGCCCCCCTCAGCGGCCACGGACCATCAAAAGTGGGGGAGCTGGGTGCCTGTCTGCTCCGGCACCAGGCCTTTCAGAAGCCTCCGCTGAGCCGGAGGCTTCTGAAAGGCCTGGTGCACCAGCGGACAGGCACCCAGCTCCACCGTGAAAAGCGAAAGCGTGTAGGGGACCCTATACGTGCATGATTCAATCATGCACTGGGCCTCTAGTCTATATATATAAAACCCTAATATGCAAATAGACCAAACGGCAGAACAACCGAACCAGTCACTATGATGTGCGCTGACCACCAGGGAGCACATGCGGAACATGGCGGGTGGCAGACGCGGTGGGATAATGGAGCAGGTGAGTGGGGGTGCCAGACCAAGGCAGGGCACCAGTCGCTGTCATCAGGGCAAGCCTCTGGTGGTTACTGAAAATTCTTTGCTGCTGTGCACCGTGGTCCTGCCCGGGGGCTCACACCCGCTGCTGGCGCCCAGTGACAGCCCCGATCACTTGGCACCATCAGCGGGTGCGAGCAGCTGCTGCCGGCCCTGATTGCCCCTCAGGGCTTCTTCACCTCCCCCTTGCACCACTACCACTGCCTGCCTGCCCCACTTCCACCCGCTGCTGGTGCCCAGCACCAGTCCCTATCGCTTGGTGCTATCAGCAGCTGCCTGCCTTGATCACTCCTGAGGGCTTCTCCACCTCCACCTGCTCCTGAGGGATGATCAGGGCAGCAGCCGCTGCTTGCACCTGCTTAAGGTGCCGACCCCACTTGCACCTGCTGCTGGCGCTGGTCCCAATTGTTCTGCACCATCAGTGGGTGCGAGCAGAGCCAGTGCCGTCGGTGTGTGGGAGTGGCAGCGGCAAGAGTGGGGCTGCTGGTAGAGAGGGGACAGGGCTGGGGGGGCCGTGGAGGATGGTCCGAGACCTGCCCCAGTGCCCACTGCAGCCTTGCGGCCCACAGTTCAAGATGCACGAATTCTTGCACTAGGCCCCTAGTTCAGTCATAAAAAAGGAATGAAGGACCAAGGTTCTACATGGATGAACCTTACAAAGCACAGGTCACATTCTGTGTGACTCCATTTATTTTATTTAAGAGAGGAAGGGAGAGGGATAGAAACATGATGAGAGAGAATCATGGATGGGCTGCCTCCTGCACGTCCCACATTGGGGATCAAGCCTCCAACCCAGGCATGTGCCCTGACCGGAAATCGAACTGGTGACCTTCTGGTTCACGGTCAAAAACCACTGGGACACACTGGCTGGGCACTTACGATTCCATTTATATGAAATGTTCAGAATAGGCAGAACCAGAGACAGAATATGGACTGGTGGTTTCCAGGGCTGGGGGAAGCCCAAAACCTCCCAAATGCAGTGTCATGACCCGTACCACTGATGAGGTGCTCCAGGAGCAATTCCAGGCAGCTGCACGTCTAAACGTTGTCTGCCTGCCACCCAGCCAGAGCAGAGCCAGGCGTCCCACTGAAGGACGGGGCCAGGCGTCCCAAGACCTAAGGAGCGTCATTTGTTCAGCAGCTAGTGACGTGACTGGCAGCTCACGCCCACTCTGCTGGCCTCACCCTCACAACAGAGCCAATACGTTGAGTGCTGTTCACAGGGTTGGTAACGGCAGTAAGGAACGGGGCAGCCTGTGGAGGGGTGGGAGACAGATTCTGAATCGGGCATCTGCTACCTGCTCTGCAGGACAAGTGGCGAGAAGTTGGGCTTACCGCTTGCCATGTGGACAGGGGAAAAGGGCATCGGCTGGAGGGAGACCATGAGGGCCAGAGTCTGGCAAGAGGTCCCCTGGGCACTGGCTGGTATCTACACCCACTGCTCCTGCCACCGTTCCCCAGACTCCGCACCTGAGCCGCCGGAGTGAAAGGGGGAAACTCTTTATTAAGGCACATGAGCAGGCGTGTCCTGGCCACAGAGGCTTCTAGATAAAGGGGAGTAAGTCTGTAGACACAATTTTAGAGCAAGAGCCACTTGGTTGCATTTGCCCCCTTCTCAGGATGTCCGTGGAGAAGCCCCTCCCTGCGCCCGGAGCCCACGGGAGGGCTGGTCTCTCACAGAGGTGCCGAGGCCCGGAGGCCGCAGGCGCGAACAGGACCTCGGTGGGGATCCCAGCAGCTTCAGTGCCGCCTCAGCAGTGGCATGGCCACTAGGAGCCCAGGCACAGGGTGGTCTTCTGGAGGAGCAGCCTGGACCTTGACTCCTTAACACAAGCTGGCCAGCCGCAGCCCCTCCCCACCCCCCAGGGGGTGAAGGGCCGCTGGGTCCTAGGAGGACAGCTCCTCCTTGAAACAAGAGGGGCGAGCAGAGGACACACCCTTTCACCCTCCTCTGCCCTGAGGACAGAAGGGGCGGGTGTGTCCAGGCTGGTGGCAAAGGCTGCATTTCCGCGGTTTCTTGGCCGTGGACCCCGGGTCTGAGGAGCTGGCCCGCGCTCTCTTGCTCGTGGACTGGGACCCGTGGGTTTTCCCGCCGCCTCCTGGCCAGGGCACGGCTCCAGAAGCCCCTGTGGGAGGAGCCAGGGAAAGTCACACTGACCTGGAAGGAAATACAGGTTCCTTTCCATACTCACCGCCACCCCAGGCCAGGCCACTGCTCTCCACCAACACACAGCATCCCTGCCTAGGCCCTGAGCTCTTGAAGGCGGGCCCACGTGGTGCTGGAAACGAGAGCGCTGCCCCTTTCTACCGAAGCGGGAACCCAAGCAAGAGGCTGGCCTGAGGTCAGGAGGCGAGGCAGCAAAGACAAGAGGGCCTGTGACCAACCACCTGTTCCCCACCTTCCACGCAAAGAAACCCCCGCTCTGGATCCTGCCAGTCCCTCCACAGCCTTAGTGCTGACGGCCTGCTCAGCCAGGGTAGCGGTCAGCTGGCCTGGAGGGCAGACCTGCTTCCTCTCAACGGGAGGAGTGGCTCTGTGGTCTGAACCACTCTCCACTCAAACGTGAGTCTGTCACAGCAGAGCCCCTCTGGCTCTGGCAGCCAGCCCTGCACTTTAAAAAAAATTTTATTCATCTTTAGAGAGAGGAAGGGAGAGGGATAGAGAGATAGTAACATCAATGGTGAGAGAGGAACATCATTGATTGGCTGCCTCCTGCATGCCCCCCACTGGGGATCAAACCTGCAACCCGGGCATAAGCCCTGACCAGAAATCAAACTGGCAACCTCTTGGTTACTGGGTCGACATTCAACTGCTGAGCCACACCAGCCGGACCAGCCCCATACTTTTACTGAGCCTTCTGGGTCAAGCATGTCAAACTCGTGGCCCGTGGGCCTCATGCAGCCCACAATGAATATTTTTGCAGCCCAGCCAATATAACCGTGTGAGCAGTTATTTGCAATTATGAAAGGAAATAAGTCTCCTGTCAGATCCAGAATGACTGACATTCACCTGGAGTCTGTTCTGAAAGTGATCACTGCGTACAAGCTTTCCCCCGAAGTGGGAGAGAGCAGGGAAGAGATGCCAAGTGCCGGGAAGAGAACGAATGTCATCCTCGCTCGTGTGCTTTTCTATACTAGACTTTTCTAAACAAACCCACGTTTCTATGGGAACGGAAGCTTTTGTTCTTTTGTGGCCACATACACTAAACCTTGTTTATTTGGCCAGTGTTAGCCTCTGAGTTTGACCTGCTTGCTCTGGGTTCTTCCTGTATGTTCAGAGCTGGTGACATGTTAGAGCCACAGCCTGAGATTGAACTCCTTCAGGAGCTCTGATGGAGACAGACAGGTGCCCATCTCAATGAGGAAACTGAGGCTGAGACCAGGTCCTGTGTTCAAGGTCAAACCGCTGGGCTGTGGAACCAGCGCGTGACAAGCTCCCAGTAGGACTTTTGTCATGCTCAGCACTTACGCTCTGAGCGGGCAGGCCACTTCTCTGTGCCTTCAGATGCATTACCTCCTGGACCCGATGGCCAGGTGCTGGTCTCACAGACCCATTTTGGGGTGCCACACTCAAGCTGTGTCTGTAACCTTGGGCAGGTTCCTAGACATCATCAGGGCTAGTTTCTTCATCTGAATGAATGAGGCTGATGGTAATGACTTTGCAGGGTTTACAAAGGCCACAGGCGCATGGGGTTGGGATTAGGCCGACCTACTTTCAAGTCGCCGTGTGACCCTGAGCAGTCACTTCCTCATGTGTATAACTGTGACCACAGGCTTACCTGGTGAGGATGGAGGATGCGTAGTCGGCTTAGCGTGGTGCCGGGCAGACAGCAAGCTACCAGGCTCCCGGTGGGCACCCTTTGTTTTGGGATGCAGATGGAAGAGCAAGCCAACCTCATGCTCACACTCCCATCTCACAGCTCTAAGGTCTCTGAGCAGGACCCGTCCGCCCGCCCCACCCAGCCCACTGCTCCCTGCAGGGCCGCTGCGGGGGAGGCCGCTCCTCACCTGGCGCCACGTTCTCGTCCACCCACTGAAAGAAGCCGCACTGCTGCGCTCTGGGCTTGGCACACGTGTGGAACTGGCGGCCCTTGTTGGGCCCGTCCTTCTGCACCGTCCGTGTGACAGCGGCCTGACTACAGAGGCAGGACGTGCCACTACCAGAGTCATCCCTAGGGCCACCAACCCCACCGGGGCGGTTCCCTGAGCCAGTGGGGCGTCCCAGCGAGCCGCCGGGGGGTCTCGGTGCAGAGGAGGGAGGGTCCGGGCGGCTGCCGCTGGCCCACAGGAAGAAGCTGCAGCTGCCAGCAGGGCACTTGTAGAACTGCCGGCCCTGGTTGGGGCCCTCCTTCCGGACGGTGAGCAGCACGGCCTCTTGGCCACAGTTGCAGACCACGGAGTCATTTTCACCTGCAGCAGTGGCTGGTGGTAGATTCTGGACCAGAGCCTTCAAGGGCCTGGGCTGCCTGGTGTCAGGGGGCTGGGGGTGGCTGTGCTGGCTACTGTCCATTTGGTTCAGGGACTGGCTAGCCTGCAGGCAGCCAGAGGGCTGGCTGGCTGGCGGGCAAGCTCTGGGGGGGCCCTGTGAAAACCTCAGGTTCAAGATCTCCCTCAGGGTCTCATCACATCCGCCGATGCAGCCAACAAACTCCAGAGGCATGGTCGGGGGAAGGCTACCACGTTTAAACTTTAACTTCAACCTAATGGGGCCAGAAGATAAGAAAAAACATTTACTACCAGATGCAGAGTCTTCTCCTTGGTCCCCAGAGGGCTGGACCTGCCTGAGGTCTCCCCTTGGCATCTCCATAATGCACCAGCCAACCACCAGCCCCTCTGGTCTTCACAGGAGTGCAGAGGGGGAGGCAGGTGGGACCACAACACAGAGGCCTCTGCAAGGCGCAGCCTGCACCAGCGGCTCTCCAAGTGTGCGTCAGCGGCCTCTGCGTTTTCCTGGGCCCTTTAACGGGGAGGCCAAACATAATTTGCAACAATGTCAAGTCTGCTGTGCTCTTATTCTTCCAAATGTGCGCAGTAGTTTTTCAGAGGCTACACATGCAGTGAACCCCGCAGACCAGCTGTGGGAGCAGGCATGTGAGTCCAGTTGTCTCCCTTAAGCCAGACATCAGACTTGCAAAAATGGAAAGCCATGCATTCTTATTACTTTTTTGCTTTGGAAAATAGACATTTTAGCTTAAAAACATGTTATTTATGTTAGTGTGCAATGTATGTTACAAACAAATTAGTAAGCTCAATTTTAGATGTCTACACTTTAATTTGGTAAATACTGATAAACATACCCACAACAAAAGCTATTTGGATCCCTCAATGATTGTTACAAATGTAAGGGGTCGTGTGGCCAGGTGTGAGGATCAGTCCCACGTGAGAACGCTGGGCTTTGGGGAAGAGCGTGGGAGCGATGTGCAATGCACGCACACTTTGGCGATGGAGCGGGAGGCCAGGCCACGGGGCCTTCATGGTTCTTCCTCTTGAGGCGACCCAGGAACCTGGCCCCACACCTACAGGCACCAGCGGGACCTACACCAATGGAGACCTGCTGGCCTGGCGGCCACGAGCAGAGCAAACACCCTCCGCGGGCCTAGGAATGAGAGGCCCTGAATGTGCCCCACCTCCTCTGAAGCTGACCCCGGCGCCCAGCTCACCTGTGAACAGGTTGTGGCCGACACACTGGGCACACACTCCCATCTCTGTGCGCCTCCAGCACGAAGTCAGGGAGCCACACAACTGATCGACATTCCGGGAAGCCCGTGCAGCTGAGGTAGAACCTGGGGGGCATAGGGACCAGGGTCAGGCAGAAATGGGAACTGGAGGAAACAGTCCCAGGCTGTCACCCATCTGGCAAGAAATTTTTTTCTTCCCCCCTTTTTTTTTTTCCAGAATATGAGAGTTTATTCAAAGTCCAGTATAGACTGGCCAAGCTGCCTTCTACATGAACAGAAAGCCTGTGAAGACAGAGTTGTTACAAAATAGCTTAAGCCCTGAATGGTATGGCTCAGTTGGTTGGGCATTGTACTGTGCACTGAAAGGTCACCGGTTCAATTCCCAGTCAGGGCACATGCCCAGGTTGCAGGATCAATCCCTAGTTCGAAATTTCTCTCTCTCTCCCCCTCCTTTTCCCTCTCTCTAAAATCAATTAAAAATATACTTAAAAAATAGCTTTAATTCAGTTCTCTCCACATTACAAGGTGCCAGGCGGGCAGTGGGATGTGCCATGCACCACATTATAGTTCTAAGCCTGGAACTGCTGGAATCAAAACATACATCCATGTCACCCTGTAAGATGCACTTGCTGCCCCTCATGTCTCACACCCTTGTCCCCACCCCACATGGACACGAGGGATCCAGGTCCCGAGAAGAGGTCTGTGCACAGGGAAGCCCCTGGACTGGGAGCAGGACCCCACCAGGTGAAGGCGACAGGACTAGCGTGGCTGTCCCACCATAAGGGCCCAGCACGAGAGGCAGACGCGGGCAGCAGTGAACCCTGGTCCAGCACTTGCAGGAGAAAGACACCAGACAGTTGAAGGGCTGATGTCCTCTAGACAGAGGCAGGTGAGGTGTGAGGTGCCGGGAGGGCTCAGGCCGGGCCTGCCAGGGGGACAGGCTGCAAGCAAGCGTCTCTGCAGCTGGGCAAAGGGCCATGTGCCTGGAGGACTGACATGGACACAGTCCCTGGTAGTGAATCACTTGGAAATACCGCCTGCATGTATTGCCCGCCTCCCTAAAAAATGAACTGCTGCCCTGGCAGGTGTGCTCGGTGGTTAGAGCGCGGCCGGCACATGGCAGGCAACCAATAGATGTATCTCTCTCACATCGATATTTTTTTATTTCCTCCCCCCCGCCCCCGCTCCTTCATTCTCTCTAAAAATCAATGGGAAAAATATCCTTGGGTGAAAATTAACAATAACAAAATAACAAAGAAACTGCTATAGCTGACTCGGCTTTCTACTTTAAAAACAACCAACCCACCTACCAACACTCGGACCACAGCACCAGGAAGTACGAGGGCTCGGCTCAGTGCCTCTTCCTGACGAGCACCAGCTCACATGGGAGCAAACAGGCCTGTGCAGGGAGCCGGGGGGTAGGGCTAGGACCCCCCAGTCTGATGAGAGACACCTGCTCCACATCTTTGTTGGCCAACATTTCTCGATGCCTTCCAGTCCTGAACTCTAGGGCTGGACCAGCCACCACGCACATAATCCACAATGCCCTCTGATCGTGCCTGGGGATGACCAAACCAGGAAAAACAACAAATCCAAACCCCAGAAATGGAGATTCCAGGGAACCCTGGAGGGGTAAAGCTCACAAGGTTCTCCAGACCCACCTGGGTGACACCAGGACTCGGAGCACCCAGAGCTACACAAAAGGAAGTATTCCTTCCCTTTATGTTCCGATGATTATGAACCTATTTACACTGTGGCCAAGAAGAAACCACCGACAGCATGTATTAGACGCTTACACAGGGCCGTCAGCACTGGCTACCCTGCAGTGGCACTGGCTTCTACGTTTGTGGGCAACTCGTGCCTGACCCTGGCTACTGGTCGGGCCCACAAACCTCTAGTTTCTGAGAGTCAGGGAAGCCTCCTGCTCACGGAGCAGCAGAGAGGGGAACGATGCTGCAGCCAGAGGGGCTGGCAGAATGGAGAAGGGCTGTGAAGACCGGGTTCAAATTCTGCTTTTCCTGCTCCCAGGGCTGCCTGCCATAGACAAGCCCTCAGCCCCGGGGCCTCGGCCTCACTCCTTAGGAAACATCTGCCTTGTAGGGTGGTTATGGAGTCGGAGAAGATAGAGTCTGTTGAACACCTTCTAGCATGCCAGCCACAGGGATGGCACAGGATCCACGATGGCTGCACCACCGCCCACCACTCCTGCCGGGACCTTCCCCTGGCGCCCAGGTATTGGCTTGGACAGCTAGGCCCGGCTGGGCAACCTGAGCCTTGGAGGAAACTGCCCACTCTGAGTGAATGCACTGGAAATAAAGAGGGATGTAAGATGTTCAGATCCAATTCAAAGCCAAAACTAGGAGAGAAGCGAATCAGGGTTGTTGAGTAACGTATAAGGCTCAGGGCTAGACCATGGCTTCTCACTGAATCCTCACCCTTCCCACGGCTCTGTGAGCTAGACCGCGGTGCCCGAAGTCTAGGGACGAGAAAAGAGTTAAGTAACCTGCTTTGGTGCACAAAGCTTGCATGTGGTAGAAGTGGGATTCTATCTCCAACACCTGGTCCGGGGACTGGCAACAGCAGGCTGCCTCTAAAAAATGACACAAAGGAGCCCTAGCCGGTTTGGCTCAGTGGATAGAGCATCGGCCTGTGGACCAAAGGGTCCCAGGTTTGATTCCAGTCAAGGGAACGTACCTCGGTGGCAGGCTCCTCCCTGGCCCAGGCCCTGGTTGGTGCTCGTGCGGGAGGCAACCAATCGGTTTCTCTCACATTGATATTTCTGTCTTTCCCTCTCTCTTCCACTCCCTCTAAAAGCCAATGGGAAAACATCCTGGGGTAAGGATTAAAGAAAAAAGAAAAGGCGGGGCAAGCAGAAGCTGTCTGGCCAAGCCAGCAGGTGCGAGGCGAGCAAAGGTGGGGCACCAGCTGGGCACTGACCCGCCACTCTTCTTGGTCTTGAGGACCATGTCCTTGTTGCACTGCGGGCACTTCCTGACAGGAGCTGGCACCGTCGGGTAGATGGCTTCTTGCTGGGGCACCTCTGCCCCTTCCCCAAAGTATTGGGACAAGGCTTCGTCCAATCTGAAGAAACAGCAAAGCATTTGCAACATTCTTATGTGCGTTTAACATGTGTGACCCGGGAACCAGCTGGCTGCTCAGCCCAGGCCGGCTGCACAGGAGGGAGGCAGGCACAGGACTGCACTGGCCAAGCGGCCCTGGCCTGCCTGGGTGACGGACAGCGCCTGGGAGGGGGCAGCTCTGCCAGTCAGTGGCCTCACATCAAACAAATCGCACAGGCCTAGGCACCCTCCTGAAGTCCTGTCTGGGTTCCGACCAGCTCACGCATTCACGATGGGGCAGAACACCTTTCTAACACACACTCGCTGCTTGCTGAATGGCCCCTCCCAACACCCTGAGAACAAGTGGTCCTACCCCAGCACCTGGTTTACTGGTATATGATTGTGCTGATACTAATTCAAAACAATTGAATCAAGAGAATGGTATTTGGCCAACAGCCCAGAACAGCTGGACCAGGTCTCTCTGTTTCGATATTGACAAAGCTCCACAGAAAGGAACACTCGGAGTTCAGGAGGAAACCACGGGGAGAAGCCAGGCTGAGGCCGCGGGTGAGGTTGGACCGGCCTTCCCACCTCTTAGGGAAATGTACCCCGCCCCCCTCCGCGGTGTGCACTCACTTCTTAGCTTTAGCCACTGCTTCGGTGAAAACCATCCTGTATTTCTGGATCTGCTGCCTGAGAACCACAGATTTATCCTTCTTCCCCTCGCAGATCAGCTTCAGATCGGCTTCCAGCTCGGCGCGGAGGTCCGGCTTGGACATCTCATAGCCCATGGAGTCATAACCTGCAGAAGAGCAGTGCTCTGTGCGGCCCCAACAGCACAGCTTAGAATCTGAGCGACAGCCTCCCCAACAACTCCTTGCAAGCCCCTCTTACCTTCCACAAGTCCCATGCCCAGATGCCCAGGGAGAAAACGCTTGTCTGGGGTGAGCCCGACGTACATCCGGGCTTTGATAGTCTCGATGTGCTCTGCGTGAGTGGCGTCAGTACCTGAAAGCCATTCCAGTTACTCGGTTAACCCAGACCTCCTCCTCGGTGGGGCCTCCCTCTGCCTGGATTGCCTATTCTCTGCAGTACTCCTCCATTCAAGTCTGGACCACAGGGAAACCTCAATGGCAACCTCACTCTCCCTCACATCCACTTACTCACTAACGCCGTCAACTCCAGCTCTGAAGCTGCGTCTTTAAGTCTCCCCCTCAGCTCGGTCGGAGCCACAGGCAGAGCCCCGTCACCCAGCTGGTCAGGACACCTCAGGCTCCGGTTTCTGGTCTCTCCCTCCACCCACCCATTCTTTACGCTGAGGCAAAGGGATCTTTTATTTATCAATTTTTAAATTGACTGATTTAAGAGCGGAAGGGAGGGGGGGGGAGGGAGGGGAGGAGAAGGAGAGAGAGATCGATTTGTTGTTCCACTTGTGCACTTATTGGTTGATTCTTGTATGTGCCCTGACCAGGGATCACACCCACAACCTTGGTGTGTCAGGGTGATGCTCCAACCAACTGAGCTACCAGGAGAGGCCGAAGGGACCTTTTTTAAAAAATATATTTTTATTGATTTCAGAGAGGAAGGGAGAGGGAGAGAGATAGAAACATCCATGATGAGAGAGAAACAATGATCTGCTGCCTCCTGCACGCCCCCTACTGGAGAGTGAGCCTGCAACCCGGGAATGTGCCCTTAACAAGAATTGAACCCGGGCTCCTCAGTCCACAGGCCGACATTCTATCCACTGAGCCAAGCCAGCTAGGGCCGTAGGGAGGACCTTTTAAAACAAGGGTAGGGAACCTTTTTTTCTGCCAAGGGCCATGTTTATATTTATAACATCATTCTCTTAATATAAATGTTGCACGAAAAAAGCTCCTAGATTTACTGAATTTCGAGTCCTACCTGTGGCTGCCCTGGCAGGGCCAGACCAAATGATGTCATGGCCTGTGGACCCGATGTTCCCCACCCCTCTTTTAAAACACAGCTCTGCCACCAGGGAAATAAATGCAAGCCAAAGCCACAAAGAAATGTCACTCCATGCCTACTTGGATAAAGACCAGATGCAATAAGTGCTGGTGAGGAAGTGGAGAGCCAGACCCGCCCACACTGCTGGGGGATGTAACACGGAGCCGCCGCTGTGGAAAACAGCCTGGGGTCCTCACACAGTCACCCCGACCCAGCAGTTCCACTCCCAGGCCTATACTCGAGAGAACTGAAAACATGTCTACACAAAACTGGGACATAAATGTTCACTGCAGCATTCGTAACAGCCACAATGGAAACAACCCAAATGCCCGTCAACGGAAACAAAATGCAGAATGTTACTCAGTAATAAAAAACAACAACGTCCTAACACACGCTACAACATGTATGAACTGTGAAAACATGCTAAGTGAGAAGCAAGTTACAAAAGGCCACCTGATGTCTGATTCCGTTATAGGAAATGTCTAAAAATGGCAAACCCATGGTGGCAGGAGGGTCGTGGCTGCCTCGGGGGGGCGGGGAGGGCATGGCTGCTCTGGGTGGGGGTTCTTGCTGAGGTGGTGAAATGTTCGATTTGTGGTGACAGCTGCATCACTTTGTGAATATACTAAGCACTGACCTGTACATTTTGTCAGTGAATTACACACTGTATGTGAATTATGTCTCAACAAAACTATTAACATTTGAAAAAAGTGCAGCTCTACACTGCTCCTTTCCTTAGAAATCTTAGACAGCTCTGCTGACTGCGGGCCCACCTCCGAGCCCCCAGGCAGCGGGGCTCCCATCATCGTTCTGGCCTCCCTTCTACGACCACCCCAGCTCCCCGCCCCAACAGCACGTGCTTCCTGCCCCGTGTCCTTCCTGCCTGTGAGGCTTGCCTTCACTCATTGACATTCTTACCGTGAGCTGCGGGCGCCCTGCCTACGCCCTGCAAACCCAGCATGTTGTACCTAATGTGTTGGTTTGGTTTGGCTCTCCTGCTAGACCAGCCCTTGGAGAGAAGGACGAGGCCTTACCCCTGTGCACCAAGGCCCAGGACTCACACTTTTATGCATCAATCATGGGGGTGAACTACCCCTCATTTTAGCTAAATGCACAGGCTTTCTGGACAGTCCAGGGATGGCCAGTGGACTCAGGTCAGGGCACATCTTTCTACATCACAGAACTACAACACTCACTTTGCAGTGAGGAGCTGCCCCCAGAGTAAACAGCCTGCTTCCATGACACCCCAGGGAGCCCCCCTTGCAGGCACGGCCCTCTGGACGAGGCTCAGAGACAGTCCTCAGAGCTGTGAGAAGAGGGGCCAGTAGGTCGGTCACAAGAGAGCCACCTGTAACGCTTTGGCTACAGGGCTTGGTGGGAAAAACAATTATGGCCTGGCTTTTCTTTTTAAACTTCATTGCATTTTTTTAAAAAATAAATTTTAAATTTACAATTATAGTTGACATACAATATTATGTTAAGTTCAGGTGTACAACTAAGTGATCAAACATTTATATGACTTACAAAATGATCACCCCGATAAACCTAATTCCCATCTGACACCATATAAACCTACTTTCTAATTCTGAAACAATTACGGGAAAGGCTTTAACAAAAACCGAAGACTATGGCCACCCCTGGCTAACAGCAGGGGCCTGGCTGGACCAGGCGTGGGGGAGCCACGCGAGCAGCGGAGATGGGTATCTGGAGGAGGTGGCTGCCGCGCAAACCCGAACAAGAGTCCCTGGGGAGACGAGGCTTAGGCTGCCGGACCTCCTGAGACTTCAAAAGATTGAGAGAGGTTTTTATGTGAATTTCTCAAGTTTTACATGTTGGGACCTTATTTAACACAAACAAATCTCAGCCTGGGCCCAAAATACTGAGTCTATGGGCAGCCCCTGCTCCCAGCTGAGGCTGGTGGGAAATGGCTGTCTTTCCAGGCACCTCACACTGCATCTCATCTGCACCGAGCAAGTCCCTCCCTCAGGAAACACACGGCAAAGCTCTGGAGCTGAGATGATGGTTAACACTTTTTAGCAAAAAGTATTTTTAAATTAAAGTATATACATTTAAGACATAATGCTATTGCATTCCAGTCTAGTATAAACCTAACTTCTGTATGTGCTGGGAAAGCAAAAAATTTGTGTGTGACTCACTCTACCGCAGTGGTCTAGACCAAACCCACAGCAACTCTCAGGAGCCTGTGTGTGTGTGTGTGTGTGTGTGTGTGGGGGTACAGGGTCTGAGGCGCCTGTGTGTGTGTGTGTGGGGGGGTGTGTGTGGGGGGGGGGTACGGGGGGGCCTGTACAGGGTCTGAGGGCCTGTCTGAGGCGCCTGTGTGTGTATATATGTGTGTGTGGTACAGGGTCTGAGGCACGCATGTGTGTGTGTATGTGTGGTGCAGGGTCTGAGGTGCCTGTGTGTGTATGTATGTGACGTGGTACAGGGTCTGAGGCGCCTGTGTGTGTATATGTGGTGCAGGGTCTGAGGCGCCTGTGTGTGTATGTGTGTGTGTGTGGTGCAGGGTCTGAGGCGCCTGTGTGTGCATGGGTGGTGCAGAGCAGTGGTAAGAGCGTTGACTGTGGAGTTATTTGGACCTACATTTTAATAACACACAGTTTGAGACCTTAGGTTAAGTCCCTAACTTCTCTGAGCCTCACTTCAGCTGTAAGGCAGGGTCCACATTATAGTTGTTGTGCTTGAGAACTGCTAGTTACCATGGTGATGAGCTACTGACCAATGCCATGCTTCTCCATGAGGGCAATGAGGTCGGCTTCAGTGAGCAGCTGGGGTGGACTGGTCTCCCCGTCCACCATCTCCACGGTGCTGGGCTGAAAGTGGGAGCCTCTCTCATACACAGGAAGGGTCTACAGAGAGCAGAAGTGTCAGTCAAACCATTGTGCCATGGCACTCAGCAAAAGACAGCTTCCAGTCCTAGGAGCATACCCCAGGCTACGCAATGGCTCTAGGGTGGGACCACGACTGCCTTCCCGCCCCCCCCGGCCCCGCCCGAGGCCCACGAGTGTCTGACTGCACCTATGATTTATCACCTTGTCACTCCAGCGATCATATGGGTACACATCCAGATAGTTTCGGGCCAGAATCACGAGACCATGGGCCACAAAGCGTTCCTGAGAGATGTCAATCTCCACAGTAGTCTCCTGCCCCTGAGCATCCTGGGAGCAGCAAGCTAGGAAATGGCGAACGATAAACTCATATAGTCGCTGCTCATCTCCCTGTGAAGAAAACAAAGCCTGAAACTCCCTCCAGAACAATACCGCTCAGGTCTCAGCATCACTGCCGTGCCCCCTGGTTTAGGCCCTTTCAGGCCACAGTTCTGCACAGAAGGGAGCGCACCACTCCTGCTCCCCTGCTCGAACGTGGCGTGCCAGGCCATGGCCCTGTGTGCTGATGGGTGTAGGCTGATCAACTTCACGACTCTAGTCATCAGGCAACGATAAGCAAGAGAGTCATGTTGCCCTCAACAGCGGGAAGTGACTTTTTGGCCGTAAACCCAACCTAAACAGACAACAAGGTGAAAGCATAAGAAGTAACAGGCACCCTCGTACATAAGAGATACAGAGTAAGTATGCATCCAGCAGCCTAGACCAACTTCATGAACACTGGGTTGGTGATTTTCTACCAATTCAGCAATCCAGCATTTGGTGAGGCTCAATCTATCAAGAGCCCATAAAATGTTCATGCTTGTATCCATTAATGCTCCTGCTAAGAATGTATTAGAAGAAAATAATGAGAGATCTGCACTAATATTTATGTATACATCTGTTAACTCTAGTATATCATATATCTAAAAGTTGGAACAACTTAATCCTTCAGAAACAGACTTGGCAAAATAAGTTACAGACCAGCTATGCAGTCATTAAATATACTTTAAAATATTTCAGCACATGGAAAAACATAAAATGGAAAAAAATAGTTTACGAACTATTTAAGGCTGCAATTTTAATATAAGAATATTATATACATGCATAGAAAACAGACGGTTCTCAGGAGGAGATAAGATTAGAGGACATTTTTTTTCTTCCTTACAATCTTCTGTATTTTCTAAATTGTCTAAAATGAACATGTATTACTTTTTAAATCAGAAAAAAATAGCCTGGCCTGTGTTCCTCAGTGGTTGAGCATCAACCTATGAACCAGGAGGTCAGGGTGACTCCCGGTCAGGGCACATGCCTGGGTTGTGGGCTTGATCCCTAGTGTGGGGCATGCAGGAGGCAGCCGATCAATGATTCTCTCTCACCACTGATGTTTCTATTTCTCTCTTCTTCTCTCTTCCTCTCTGAAATCAATAAAAATATGTATTTTTTAAAAATCAGAAAGAATAATGTGTTACTAAAAGGAGAAAGAGTCCTAACTGGTTTGGCTCAGTGGATAGAGCATCGGCCCTCAGACTGAAGGGCCTTGGGTTTGATTCCAGTCAAGGGCATGTACCTTGGTTGCGGGCTCGATCCCCATTAGGGGCGTGCAGAGGCAGCTGATTGATGTTTCTCTCTCATTGATGTTTCCAACTCTCCATCCCTCTCCCTTCCTCTCTGTAAAACCAATAAAATATAAAAATAAAAATAAAATAAAACAGGAGAAAGAAGCCTGGCTCAGTGGATTGAGTGTTGTCCCATGCACCAAGAGGCCTCTGTTTCGAGTCCTGGTCAGGGCATATGCCTGGGGGTGTGCAGGAGGCAGCCGATTGATATTTCTCTCTCATCGATGTTTCTATCTTCTCCCTTTCCCTTCCTCTCTTAAAAAAAAAAAAAAATGAAGAAAAAAAGGAAGAAATAAGAAAATGAAAAAGGAAGGAGGAGGAGGGAGAAGGAAGAAAGGAGGAAAAAGAAGAAGAGATACCAGACTTTACTAACCTGCAGATGTCAAACAAGCCTAACTAGCTGGGGCATCACGGAGCTTACTCCCCAGCTGAGCAAATGCTAAGTGTGGCAGTCCCGCTGTGAGTGGAGTGTGGCCGGAGGGGATGTGAAAGTTTGGGGAAGGCAATGGAAACGGATCTGGTTTTGGGAGGATGAATAGGATTCTTCAAGGTGACAAGGGAACGAGAGGGCCAGGGTTCTGTGTGGGTGGGGGGCTGCGCAGAGATCAGTTTGGGGGTGCAGGGATCAGCGAAGCAGCAGAGGGAGCTGACAGAGAGTGGGGAAGTGGGTGGGCTGGGTAGAGAGCAGAACCCACCATGGGGGTCTTTCATGGAAGCCAGGCAGAAGACTGTGGAATAGGAGAGAGCTTTTACACTGACATCTCTTTTCTGAAATGGAAGAGATAGTTCACAATCACGTAGTTCCTGCAATAAGAGCCCCCTGGATAAATTCCAATACCACCACTGACCCTCACCTCCCTCTGGTTCTGGGAGGCAGCAGGGCCAGGGAAACCAACCTGCAAGCTGTTGGTGTATTTGGTGGGGTGGATGGGAGGGTGAGCTTGGTCAGATTTGTTCCCGTTGCGTGGGGTGGGGCCCCCCCGCTCTAGAATGCTCTGGGCAAAGGGCCCCCAGCGTGGATCCGGGGTCTGCTGCTCCACCAGCGCTGTCAGGTTTAAGTCTCTGGGGAAAATGTTTGTTTCAGTTCTGGGATAGCTGATGTACCTAAAACAAAGGCAGACAAACAGAACAAGAGATTGGTCCATAAACAATTGAATTCGGTTGAAAACACCCGGTGACACCTGCAATCATTCATCTGATCCAGCCAACGCAAATGAAGGCAACCTTGGTTACCTACACTGACAGAAGTCCTGAGACGTGCCCCCCAAAACAGGTGAGAAGCAGCAGGCTCTCCTGCAAGGAGACGCAAAGAAGCCAAAGGATGAACGAAGGGAGGGCACAGCAAGGGCACACTCACAGCTCAGCTCTGCCAGCAGCTGTGTGCGGGCACATCCAGGGCCTTCTCTAGGCCAGTCTGACAGAGCAACCCCATGAAGGCCCGAAAGCTGCCACGTGTGCACCCCTGCACTACTCTTCAGCACAGAAACAGCAGTGCTGCCTGTGAGCCGGAATGGAGACCCCACAGGTAATTAAAGCTTTCTGATAGCCACTTACACATTGCTGAGATCGTCCGTGTTCTCTTTTTCATGCAAATCTTTGAAACCCAGTGTGTATTTCACACTTAAGCACATCCTAATTCAGACACCCCAAATTTCAGGCACTCAGCTGTAGCGTGTGGCTGCCATACCAGTCTGTGTGGATCACACGGTCCCGGGATGGCACTGGCGGCCCATGACCCTTGAGGCAGGATGGCCTACAACAGGCAAACAACTCCTAAAGGTAAAGTGCTGCCTGCCGCCTGCCAGGGCCCAGGGGGAGTTGCTGAGGGATCAAGACTGGGATTTGAATTTACTCTATGGGCCCTTGCTTAGAAGAGATTTTGAAATAACTTTCCATTATTAGGAAAGCGAAGTCAGTGTCAAAATTCTTCTACTTCAGAGCTCAGGTGACAGCTAAACAGTGTGTTCCCCCATAAACTCTATATCTAGAATATTCCACGCTGATTAAGGTGCATCAAATTCTACCCACAGGCGAGACATTTACCCTTGAGTGTAGAGTTTCTCGGCGATCCTCATGGTCTCTTTGGCGCTTATTCTCAGCTTGCGAGACGCCAGCTTCTCCAGCTCCTGTGAATGTCAGCAGGCACGTTAGGGTGTAGTGCAGCCAGAGGGCATGGCACAGCCACACCGTCACCTCCAGACTGGCTGGGCCCGTCGCTCCAGCTGCTGTCACTTAGAGGGAGAAAGGCTGTGCCGAGGGGAAATTCCTGGGCCTGCCTGGCAGAGCCAGGATCTACTCCAGTGGTTCTCAGACCCTGAAATGCAGAAGCAAGAATCATCTGGGAAGCAAGCAGATTCCCAGGCCCTGAGCACTAGGGATTCTGACATAAGCAGAGAAAGAGGCCGGCAATCTGCATTAAAAAATCTCAACTTGAGGATATGGTATTATTGATTTATAGAGAGAAGGAAGAGAGAGAGACATGAATGAGATAGAAACATCCATCAGTTACTCCCTGTGGACGCTGTGACTGGGGATGGAACCCTTAACCTAGGTATGTGCCCTGACTGGGAACTGAAGCCACAACCTTTTGATGTAGGAGATGACGCTCCAACCGAGCCACCCACCCAGGGAAGGAAATCTGCATTTTTTAACAAACACAGATAGTCTGAGCACCCCAGTTTGGGAACACCCTTCGAATCCTGGAAGTTCCCCTGAATGATGAATGCCATTCTGCCAGCCTCCTGGGGGAGAACCAGCTGCCCTTTCCCCTGGCTGACTTTCCGCAATGCTCGGCTACATGGCGAAGCAGATCCACCCAGCGGGGGAGAAACACTCCTGCCTGCTGTCTGGAACCCGTGCTCACTCTCCCGGCCCCCAGCACGCGCACTCATGCCGTCGGGCGTGTTTCCGAGCCCCGCTGGCTGCGTCTTCGACCTCTGGAGTCAGCCTCGACAGGATGTTCTCTGACTTTTCCTGCACACTGGTGACTTGGAAGGGGAACCCCAATGTGTTTACTCAGACTGTGTCCCATTGGGTGGGGCCCATAGGGTCAAAAAATTTGTTCTTGAGTAGGCTCATTTAGCAGATATTTAAATACTTATATATTATGCAGAAACATTTTTAAAAAAAGAGCTTAGCTAGGAAAAACAAAGTATTCCAATTACAACTCTGTAAAACATAAGCATATGAAAAAAAGGAAGACACCAAGGTTACATCAGTAATTACACAAGAATGTGAGGTGATGGTTGAATTATCTCCCTTTTTTTGTTTCCCGAACTCCACGTAAAATAGTTATATTGCATTAATAACTTAACTACAAGAAAGCAGAGGCCAAGCAGGCCCAGGGTTTGGAGTCTGTTTTTTCCAAGCGCTTTCCTGTGTGGCCCTGTGAAGAGTGATGTCACTGGGCCATCATCTGGTCCCAAAAAACAGGAAGGCAGGGCTGGCGCAATCCCCCCAGAACATACCACAGTGTCCAAAGCTTGAGGCCTCCACTTGCTCTTTGCCTTAGAACTGACCTCCACCACAGTTGCCCTGGGGTCCTAGAAAGCCAAGAGAAGCAGAGGCATGTGAACCTGCTGGCACCCACCCTCTGCTGCTTTCCTGCAAGGCCCTGCTCAGTGTTCTGCTCACCCACTGTCAGCAGAGGCCCTACTCATCCCGCGGAAGTGCTACATGTAACACTGGCCTGTCGTCCAGTGTGGTGGGTGCCACCACCACCTTCCTACTCAAACAAGACCATGAAGGGCAACTTCACAAGCCCTCAGGTGCCTCCTCTGGAGCCTGTGAACGACAGCAGCCTACGCCTCACCTAAGTATAGTCTCCAATCTCGCATGCATGGAGTTACTTATTTTTTTTTAATTCTTGATAATACAGGATTAGAAATAGGAGAAATTATATAATACAAGCTGAAGAAACTCTAATTTTAAGACCAACTTCACACTTTTAAGAGACTTCAAGTAGACAAAGAACTCAACTTAAGTGATTTGGTAATGAGAATATTTGTATAGCAAAATCCAAATCTCTCTTTCCAAGTAGACTGGGACCAGGTGCTCTTGACAAGGAGCTCAAAGTATCCCACCTGCTTTTTTCTGCACCATCCTATCCTATATAATACAAGCGTAGTATGCAAATTGTCCCCTCGACCGCAAGTTGTCTGGGAGTTCGACCAGGGGGCGAAGCCGGCCAGGGGAAGGGAGGGAGGCCCTGGTGGCGGCAGGCAGACAGGGGAAGTGTTGGAGACCGGGTGTAAGCTGGCACAGCCCTTGCACCCGAAGGAGCTGGCAAGACTCAGCCCCTACCCACACAGTTTTCCCAGGCTTGTTTGGATGGTGGTTATCAGTAGAATGAGAGCAACCTTTCATCGCTTACCAAGAAGTCTGTAACTATTTACTGAGATTTACTGTACCGAGAATTTGTCCTTCTGCTCTGTCTCTCTCTTAGAGATTAAGAGGAACAAAGAATACATTCCTCTTGACAGACCTCCTATTCAGAGTTTTGTGTATAAAAAGCATTACACAGTTAATAAAGCTGCTGCAGTCTCTCGATGACCTGTAGTCCTCCCGATCCCGCTCTCCTGTCTTTCTTTCTTTTCTTAATTCCCACCTCCCTACCTCAGCCCAGTTCAACCGTCAGGCTGGCCCTGACAGGGAAGGGAGGAAATACCTGGACGGCAGTCAGCAGCCAGCAGCCACTAGGAACCCTACCAGTGCATGAACTTTGTGCACGGAGCCTCTAGTATCCTAACAAAGCACATAAAAGGGCAGGTCTTT
The DNA here is from genome assembly GCA_025583905.1 of Ia io. Taxonomy (NCBI): domain Eukaryota; kingdom Metazoa; phylum Chordata; class Mammalia; order Chiroptera; family Vespertilionidae; genus Ia; species Ia io. The sequence continues at coordinate 50,311,986 of JAJQQW010000020.1, read as the reverse complement.
TTTACTGAACAGATAAATGTGCAGGGTGGCTGTGTGACCTTCATGGTCAAAGGGTGAAGTAGTGGACAGACAAGTGACTCCTGGGAGGCAGCGTGGTCTGCAGGAGCTGGAGTCAGACACACTGGGACCCAGTCCCTGCTCTGCCCCTTACAGGCTCCAATGTGTCTGTGCAGTTCCTTCACTCTCTCCAGCCCCTCATCTGTAAAATGAGAGACCACCACCCATGTAGGCAGTATTCTAAAGAAAGTCACATGTAAACACACAGTGTGTCTGGCACAAAGCAGGTACTCAATAGTCACTACTTTCCCTTAGCAAATCAATACTAAACCTGCCAATGGGCTACAGCTGAGAAGCACAGCTGACTCATCAAACCTAGAGGGCTCCAAGTTTTCTTTAGGTGCCACAGCGTGCAGCCCCTGGGTTAACACCGGCAGTCATGTGCTGACTGACAGGAAGCAGCATCGCAAAGTAGACAGTCAGTCTAAGGGATACAGCTGAGACACTGACTGGCCTGTGGCTGAGCTAGTCCTTTGCATGTGCTGCTCTCTTGACTGGCACATGCTTTCCCCAAGTCCTCCTGTGGCTGCCTGCTGCTAGTCACTCCGGCCTTCCCTGACATACCTTTCCTGACCACCATGCCTAGAATAGTCCCCCTTTCTGCTCCCCCTGGCCATTCTCTATTCATTTATCCTACTTTTACCTCCAGTCCTTTATCATTGTGTAAAATTAACTTGTTCACTCATTTGAGATTTTCATCTCTTTAGATTTCATCTGACCAATAGCCGAAAGAGACCAGAAGCTGTCCAACTCCTTCCATTCTGAGAGCGCATGGTCTGCACTGGCCCAGCTGATCCTTATCAGTTGCTATGACAGGCCTCAGCTTCAGGGGAGAGTTTAGTAAACATTTCTCATTTTACCTAAAAGTTCCACAGGTCCTTTTCTTCCACAATTTTTAGTGCTGTTTTCATGAGGTTCTACTCTTATTGGTCCCAAAAAGTGATATCCTGAAAGCTATAGCTCAGGGGGAAATGGGACAGAATCACCTCCGCCAACAGAGAGGGACTGACTTGGGAAATTACAGTTTTCCCAGATCACTGAGATTTCAAAATACTTCTTACCTCCATGCACAGCTGATAGAGGACAAGACAAGCCGTGTGGTTAAAGAGACGATGCCTTTTCCAACTGAATTCTACAACGCTGTCTCTGTGGTCATGCGTTACTATTGGGGAAACACAAACATGAAGGCTGTGCCTCAGCCACATGATATGACAGGTAAACTAGGAGTATTACAGCGAAAGTCAAAAGAATATGAAATAGAGAAGGTCACTGAGGAAATATTAAGTGGATTCTGAATATTGTAATGGGGTAGAATAAAGATCAGCAAAACTAAAAATAAACATTTAATTAATGCCACTGATGCTCATGGAGCCCTTGGTTATTCTGGGCCTGTAGGTTCCATATCATAAACTACTTCCCAGCCCTACCTTTAATTTTATGAAAGATTTCTGGCACAAAAGCCTGAATGGCTTTAAACCTCTCCACCACAAACCCCAGTGTTGGGAACTGGCAGCTGCCGTAACTGATGAGCTGCTCTGCCAACACCTGGGGGAAAATCTTCTGCAGCCTCAGGGTCTGGAACCTTGTGAAGGCAGCTCCTGGAAAGTGAGGAAGGAAAGGAAGAACAAGAAAATGATGACCGGCAAGGTCAAAGCCAGCTGCACATATTTACACAGAAACCTCATTCTTGGTTCCATAACCCAAAGCCCAGCAGCTGCATGGCCAGCAAAGGAACTGGTGTGGGCCCTCACCAATCCTCAGGTCCAGCTCCTGCCTCACGTCCACAGCATCGCTCACTCTCTGGTCGGGCTGGGTCAGGTTTTCACAGGCCATCGTGACGGCTCGGGGGGTGATCTCAGAGAAGCGGGCCCTCCACACCTGCAGACCGGGCTTCACTGGAGAACAGAAATGGTCACCAAGGTCAGCGCCAAGGCACACTGCCCTCATCATAAAGGGCTCCCTGTTCTTAGGCCACCTTGAACGAAGAAAGCTGGACAGGTCAAGAGGCTGTGAAGCATCCAATTGAATGAGCAATATGCTTTCTGAGAGGGCATTCATTATAGCCGCCAAGGTGAGCATTGTCAGCAACCATAGCGGGCTAAATTTAGCTATTAACTGAGACTGTCTTGGTGAGCCTTTCAAGACTTTAATTTCACTTGCTTAGACCTTTCGGGAAAAGGAAAACGTTAATTAACAGATCCTATGAGGGAATTTCATGTCCTGTCATGGAAATAACATAGACACTATACCTGAAAGTTAATGCATTTAAATGCCAGGAGTCACCCTGGCTGGAGTGCTGTCCCACACACTGAAGGGCTGTGGGTTCGATTCCCAGTCAGGGCCCATACTCAGGTTGTGGGTTCCATACCCAGTCGAGGTGCATACCGGAGGCAACCGATCGTTGTTCCCCACTCACATCGATGCTTCTCTTTCTCTCTCCCTCTTCCTTCCTCTCTCTAAAAAAAAATCAATACCTTACAACAAAATTTTTAAAATTAAATTAAAACAAAAATTCAGGAATCATTATAGCTTCAGACTCATATTTAAGTTCACTTCACCATTTATTAATGTTCAGGCGGTAAAATTAATATAGATTTTAAAAAATGGAATCTTGCCCTGGCCGGTGTGTTAAGTGGTTAGAGCACTGACCTGCCCACTGGAGGGTCTTGGGTTTGATTTCTGGTCAAGGGCATGTACCTGGGATGCAGGCTCCATTCCCACTCATAGTTGGGGCAAGTGTAGGAAGCAACAAATCCATGTCTCTCCACATCAATGTTTCTCTTTTCCTTCCTCTCCCTTCCCCCTCTGTAAAAATCAGTGGAAAAAATATTCTGACTCCTTGGATGAAGACTAAAAAAAAGGAATCTTACATAACGTTATTAACCAATGTTACCTCAACAAACTTAATTTTAAAATTGATTTGAGAGGGAAACATCAAACTGTTGTCCCATTTATGCACTCATTGGTTGATTCTTGTATATGCCCTGACCAGGGATCGAGCCCGCAACTTTGTTGTATTGGGTCAACTTTCCAATCAATTGAGCTATCTGGCCAGGGGGGCTACTGATTGATGTTTCTCTCTCTGCCTTTCCCTTACCATCTCCCTTAAAAAGAATCAATAACAAATATTTTAAAATAAAGTCCCTGTTTCCAAGGAGCTGCCAATGTACTTGAAGCTAATAATAGTAAGGTCTGGGCTACAGGATCTCTGCGTGGTTGGCTCATTCAGTCCCCGCGGCGCTGGGAACTGTGCCAGGCTGGCCGGCTTTCCAGAAGAGGAAGCCGAGGCTCCCAAGGGGTCAGTGACTTGCTCCAGGACACACAGCCAGTGCGAATGGCAGGGGGACTCAGGAGGAAGAGGATATGGGGAGGAACTCAGGTGCAGCCACTCATACATCTATGCCGGAGAATCATCTATATGCATTCCCGAAGTACAGAAATTCAGAAGGCGTATCACTTACCAGCCTTGCATACGTGGATAATCTCAAACCCAATATTTTCACCCTCTCTATCACAGTCAGTCCAGATCACCAGGGCCTGGCACTGCCGAGTCTCTCGTTCCAGAGTTTTCTGAAGTTCGCAGGGAAAGAGCAGTGAGAGCACAGCCCGCGGCGGGATTCCTCTGCACCTCTCCACTAAACAGACCCGACTGAGCATTAACAATGTTCTTGGAATATGCACCATGGTGAGAAAAAGAAACCAGAGAAAACTATGCTTACCAGTTCTAAGGGTGGTGAAGAAGCTAGCACAACCCTCCAGCTTAGAGTCACACTCATCAATGAGCTTCTAGAAGCCTAAGGTTAATGCAACCATACCAGCAAGAGGAGACCTGAAACTCAGTTCTCACAGCACATGAAACTTTAGTGGCGTGGTCGGCAAACTGCGGCTCACGAGCCACATGAGGCTCTTTGGCCCCTTGAGTGTGGCTCTTCCACAAAATACCACGGCCTGGGCGAGTCTATTTTGAAGAAGTGGTGTTAGAAGTTTAAATTTAAAAAATTTGGTTCTCAAAAGAAATTTCAATCGTTGTACTGTTGATATTTGGCTCTGTTGACTAAGGAGTTTGCCGACCACTGCTCTAGTGGGTCTGCTTATGTTCTGGTTGAAAAAGAATGGACCCCTAATTGAGATTCATCCCAAGGTTTCCCAGTCAGCACTGAATTAAGTACAGGTGCTCTGACTGCTTGAAAACTCACAATTTACTGTCAAATGACCATTTACACACTTTGTAGTCTCTTCATTCTAACTAGAGATGGGGTCGGCGCTAGAATTAGTAATTTAACAATACTTATTCTTAGAGTTTATTTAAACAACTATTATTCATAAAAGGCCGACTCCAGTCCCTTGGCCACTTAGTTCCAATGGCCTCATTTTGGGAATACATTTTTTAAATCATGGCACTTAGTTTGGTGGGAAACTTTGCCTCTGAATTCTAATGCATTCAAAACACAGAAATCACTCAGTTCAATTATCTGTGGTTGTTCAACTCCAGTGCCATGTCTCCCAAAGGATCCCACCTTGATGTCTACAAAGTTCTCTGGGCAGTACTTCTCAATTTCTGCTTCAAAGAGGACAAGAGGATTGCAGCTCTGCCTAGAAAAGAAATAGAAACACACAAAAATCCCACCTCAGCACGATGGGAAGTCCTCCATCTTAATGAGAAAACTTTACCCCAGTGACTCAGGGAGGGATCCCCGCAGAAAAAGTCCCGCATGAAAATGCCAGAGGATCAAAAGCAAGACTCAGACCCTCTGCACAATGCACTTTCCACTTCCCAGGACCACTGGCAGGAGCTGTTAGGAAGAAATTCTAGAAGCCTCCCGTGCATATCTGCTGTCAGATAAATGCAATCCAATGACTGCATGACCAAGTTCTGGCTATTTTGGGGAGCACACTACAAGTGGCTCTTTATTTTAAGCCTATGGTGAATCCGTTAATCCTAGGTCATTTCTACAGCCTCACGCTTTGTTTCCCCCAGAACTCATATTCTGGAATCCTAACACCAAAGTGATGGTGTTAGGAGGTGAGGCCTTTGGGGGTGATTAGGTCATGAGGGTGGAGCCTCATGAGTGGGATCAGCATGCTTATAAAAGAGGCCACACAAACTCCCTAGACCTCCCACCAGGTAAAGGCGCAGTGAGAGGCCAGCGGTTGGCACCCGGACCGTGCTGGCACTCTGACCTCCTCCTTCCAGCCTCCGTAACTGAGAGAAGTAAATTTGTTGTTTATAAACCAACCCGTCTGTGGTATTTCACTATAACAGCATGAACTAACTCAGTCATCTTAATATTATAGGTTACACAACAGGATCAATATGCCTCAAAATTCCTGTAATGGCCCAACCGGTTTGGCTCAGTGGATAGAGTGTCGGCCTGGGGACTCAAGGGTCCCAGGTTCGATTCCGGTCAAGGGCATGTACCTTGGTTGCAGGCACATGCACATCCCCAGTAGGGAGTGTGCAAGAGGCAGCTGATCGATGTTTCTAACTCTCTATCCCTCTCCCTTCCTCTCTGTAAAAAAATCAATAAAATATATTTTAAAAAATTCCTTTAATTTTCTACAACTTACTATAATAATCTGCAAGTTTCGTTCCCCAAGAATTGTACTGACCATTTACGAAACTGCATCTGGAAATCATGAGCCAGCAAATGTCCGGAAACCGAAGTCATTATCATGGTAACATTCTAAATGGCAACAAAATATGAGTCAGTCTTTTAGCAATTATATTTGCTACATCATTCAAATAAAAGGGAGAAACTTCTATTGAGGAAATGAAAGTGGTTGGGATGGGGGTTGAAATGAATAGGGGTGTAGAGGATTTTAGGGCAGTGAAAATAATGATGGAGATATGTTTACATACATTTGTCCAAACCCAAAGAAAGTACAACATGGAATGAACCCTAATGGACTCTGAGTGATTATAAAGGTAGGTTTGTCAGTTATAACAAATGTACCACTGTAATGAGGGATGTTCTTTTGTTTTTTTCTTTTCTTAATGAGTGTTGATAATGTGGGAGGCTGTGTGTGTGTGTGTGTGTGTGTGTGTGTGTGTGTGTGTGTATGAGGAGGGGCAGAGGGTATGTGGTAACTCTCTGTACTTTCCTCTCCCCTCAATTTTGCTGTGAATCTGAAATTGCTCTAAAAAAATAAAGTTTATTAAAAAAATACACAAACAAAAAAACCCAGTTGATTGGGAAGAAACAAACATAAATATAGCTCTTTGGAAACAAAAGCCATAGTAATACAATGAAATCACCATTTTAATTCTAGTGTCCTGATGCTTTTTGTAGCATTTAAAATTTCCTCAAACTGTTGCACATTAGCTTCTTTCTTGTTATAAAAACAGCTGAGACGGGACCACATTTTTTATTAAAAAGAGACTTCCTTACAAATTATAAAGTAGTCACCTGTAACCAGGGATCTTTAGGTCATAACAATAGTTATTCTTAAAAGACGGTGCATGTTCTACAATGGCCAGGCTGACCAACTCTTCTTGATTAAGTAATTCTAAAATACAAGCAATTTAGGGATAACTTGTAGTAAACAGCTGCTCTTTTTAGCCATGATTAAAAACGGAAAGAATGTACACCAAAGGGGCAGCTGATCTGAAAGCACGCTTCCGTTGTACGATAGAAATACTGTACCACCCACCTGGCCACACAGATGATAATCAAATTCATAGATCTTGTTGAATTTAGAAAGTCCTTCCCTCTATAAAACAAAACAAAGAAAACACATAAACCACATAAAAAGGACTCCTCAGCATAAAGATCAAGCAAAACCCTGCTAAGTGAGAATATTAAAAATGCAACAGCATTTCCTACAGAGGCTGGGCTAACTTACTAACACCATTTATTTAGTGGTCCCTCAAAACACAGTTACAAGCATGGACCTGATAAAGCCCATGGAGTTTCTATGCTGGAAGGCAACCTTGAGATCAGCTAATACAACATCTTTTTATAGATGAGAATGGACTTGTCTAAGGTCACAAGACAAATTAATGGCAGAGAAAGGATTAGGGCATAACTCTTGATTTTCTCTTTCCTCTCCACACATTTCTACTACTTCCTGGCTATAAAATTGTAACAATAAACCATGAATGAGGGCAAATCATTCACCTTTCTGAACCTCAATTTATTGTTGAATGAAGTTACCTCTAAGGTCTCCCTGGCTCTGAAATCTATGGGCACTATGAGACCCAGTCAGGACTGGGGTCAGTCTACACAGCACTTCAGCTGCACTTCTGGATGAGCAAGAGCCTCTCTAAGGAGATCCCATCTTCTTCCACAGAGGTCAACAGTACAATGGACCCCTGAACGAGATAGGGGTTGGGGCACTGATCCTGAACAAGACGGGGTTGGGGCAGCAACCCCTACTCAGTCAAAAACCTTCATATAACTTTTAAAATCCTCACCTGAGGTTATGTTTTTACTGATTTTTAGAGAGAGAGAGAGAAGGAGGGAGAGAGAGGAACATTAAGGTGACAGAGAAACATCAATCAGCCTCCCCTGCATGCACCCCGACTGGGAATTAAACCACAAACTTTTGGTGTACTGGGTGATGCTCCAACCAACTGCGCCACCAAGGCCGCATATAGCTTTTGACTCCCCCAAAACTTAACTACTAGTAGCCTACTGTTGACCGGCTTATGATAACATAAACAGTTAGCATATATTTTGTATGTAATATGTATTAAATACTGTATTCTTACAGTAAACTAAGGGGAAAAAATGCTATTAAGAAAATCATAAGGAAAATACATTTACAGTACTGTACATATTTATTGAAAAAAATCCATGCATACATGAACCCATGCAGTTCAAACCCATAAAGGGTCAACTGTATTTGTGCATGTGAGTTTCACACCAACAATGCGCAGAAGACAAGAGAAAGGCAAAATGGGAACTGGGGAAACTTCCGTTCATGGGCCAAGAAAAATCGGTGTGGACAAGATTCTACCTCAGCCTCACAAATACAAATTTTCTGGGTGGAACACTGAATGAGGTTCTTTGAGGCATAATGGCAAATTTATTTTTATTTTTTTAAAGACTTTTAAATTGATTTTTAGGGAGAGGGAGAGAGAGAAACTTCAATAAAAGAAAAACATTGATTGGCTGCCTCCTGCACACCCCCTACCAGGGACTGAGCCTGAAACCTGGGCATGTGCCCTGACCGGGAATAGACCCGGCAAGCCTTTGGTGCACAGGACGAGACCCAGCCAACTGAGCCACACCGGCCAGGGCCACAATGGCAAACCTAAAGAGGGATTTATCTGATACTTAAGAGCTCAATGCTAAAAAAAAAAAAAAAAAAATAGTCCAGTGCTCTAATGTTGCCAAGAGATGCCCTCTTAAGCCTTTTCAAAACAGTAGTCCCCCTTATCCTCAGAGAATACATTCCAAGACCCCCAGTAGATCTCTGAATCCTCAGTACTACTGAACCCTACATCTACTGGTTTGTTTGTTTGTTTGTTTGTTTTTATCACACACATACCGTTTTACTTAAAGGAAGCATTTTATGGATTCCCTTTGGCATATCTGAATTGCCAGCTGTTGTGCTTTGGGGCCATCATTAAGCAAAATAAGGACTACCTGAACACGTGCACAGCGATACCACACATCCAGCTGGTAACTGAGACGTCTGCTAAGCGCCTGGTGGGTGGGCAGGTAGCGTACACAGCGTGGACAGCTGAAAGGATTTCCACGCGGGACAAAGTGGAACAGCACAAGATTTCATCATACTATTCAGAACGGTGCACAATTTAAAACTTACAATTGGTTTACTTCTGGAACTTTCCATTTAATATGTTCAGAGTGTGGTTGACCACGTAACAAATCATGAAAAGTGAAACCTCGGATAAGAGGAGACTATGGTAATTCAGAATAAAAACTGCTTAATCAATGGTTTCTATTTCCTTCCCCCTAATTCTTTTTAAGGAAGCACTGAAGTCTTCTCAAACAAAATCTTATATGGACCCTGACACATAACAAGGCTGAGGTACCGGCTGAATCCTGCCACTCAGCCTTCCCCAGCCCAGCCGCAGTGGCTCTCTTTGGAACAGCGTCTTAAACCACTGTCCTGATGCTCTCCAGGCAAGTGATGCACCTAATAGCGTGTGTGGCCCCAGGTCCAGGCTTTCCGAGGAAGCCTTCCTTACCAATGGGTAGTCTTGAGGATGTAAAATGTTTTCCTGGTATTTCAAACTTTCCTCCCTGTAATTCCGAGGATAGTACACTCTTGGGTGAAGTTCTCAGATGCTTTAGGCTGCTCCCAAATTACAGTGGCATTTTGGAGCCTAGAGAAAGGAACCCTAGTTGCTAGACCAAGAGTGTAGCTTGTGTGATCCCTTTCCATGCTCCTCACGCTACTGAAGAAGAGCCCGTCACACCTTCCCTGAGCATGCGGATCACACCGCTGCCACCGAATCTGCAGCAGGATCTTTTTAAGATTCCTCCTTCCGCCCTGGCCAGTGTGGCTCAGTCATCCTGTGCACCGAGAGGTGGCCAGTTTGATTATGGGTCAGGGCACATGCCCGGGTTGCAGGTTGGATCCCCAGTACAGGGCATGCAGGAGGCAATTGATGCCTCTCTTCCTCTCTCTCTCAAATCAATAAAAACATATTTTAAAAATTTTATTTAAAAAATTTTCTCCTGAATGTAAAAATAAAACTGTGAAAACTATAGAAAAGTCCTCAAGGACCTATAAGTTATTAACAGTGATTACTGCGGGTGGTGTCCCTCCCTTAGTTGCAGGGTGAGGAACTTGAGGAAAAGGCTCTTGAAGAAGAGACATTTAAACAGAGCCCTGAAAGATACAGAAGTAAGTTAGTTAGGTGTAGATGGGCCATTTTCAAGAGGCCCAGACCCCTATAAGTTGACAAACATTGGGGCCAGTCACCAGGACTCTTGGCACTGAAAAGTTGAAACTCTCAGCTGGCACCCCAAACAACCTTGGCTCCTACCTCACTTAGCCACACACTAGAAACAGAGAGGTCTAAGGATCCTGGGACTTGAAAGAAAAAAGAGCAGGGAACTTCTTATCCCATCTCTCAGAATGTTCTCCCCAATGCATTTCTAGGATCCACTTTTGTTATTGGGGAGATTTTCCTGAATAGTTCTTAAGACCTTCCTGTCACTCCCTTGGAAACCCTTTCTCACTTTCCCCTTTCTCTGTGCCCCCAGTGTGTCTGGAAACATCTTACCCCTTACTTGCCTCTCTCTCAGAACCCGTGTGTATGACAGTGTGAACCCTGAGAAAGAAGATACCTACTAGGAAGGACTCCTGGTGGCTAACGGGGCTCAAATTTAAGAAACAAACAGCCCTGGCCAGTGTGGCTCAGTTGGTTGAGCATCATCCCATGCACCAAAAGGTCACTGGTACCATTCCCGACAGGTCACATGCAGGTTCCATCCCCAGAAGGGGGCGTGCATGAGGCAGCCAATGGAAGTTTCTCTCCCTCTCTCTAATTAAAAAACCCCACAAAAACAAACAAAAAACAGAGCCCAGCAGCCATTTCTACACAGGGTCCTCTCACGCAATTTGCACTTCACAGAGAAGCCTGCATGGAACTGCCTGCCTACACTGTTATGTCACCCGAGACAGCCCTTACTAAGCAGTTTCTGGAACAATATTTCAACCAATGGGAATGAGGCTTTCCCCAGCCAATCGGAGCAGTGTTGCCATAGTCTCATCAGCTTCTCCACGAACCAATCAGAGAAGCTCCATTCTGACCAACCATAGTGTCTTTCGGACCAATCAAACTGAGGTGAGAATTGGAGCGATCATTTGCATGGGGAAGGACTAGAGAGGGACTAGAGTTGGGACTTCTGGCAACATAAATCAGCTCCCCTCTGGCGCTGAGAGCACTCTTTCCCTTTCCACCTAAGGCAGTTTTCCCAGCTGGAGCTGAAACTGAAACACGGATGGGATGTCACCTCTCTGATGTTTTGCCCTGAATAGTTTCCTTCTTCACTGTGACCCCAAATTGGGGATTCCTGTGTTGAATTGGCACTAGGGACCATGGGTTGAGGGCTGCCATCTGCCTCTAATCCCCAAACCTTACATAATGTTGCCCTGTCAATATACACTTAGGCTGTCAAGTCAGCGGCGCTGCATTACGCAGAGGGAACGGCAGAAAATAGGCGGCTACCTGGGAACCATCGGGCAGGGCGTGACTGCCAAGTTAAAGGAGTTTGGTCAGTGCTTCCCAACTTAACCGAGTTTTAGAATCCGGAGGAAAACATGTTGAAATACAGATTACCCTAGTCTCACTCCAGGTCCACCGAAGAGCCACTGCCCCAGGTGGTTTTGAGGATCAGACACGTTTGGCAACCACTGCTGTTGGCAAGGAAGATCCAAGGTTTTAAAGCAGATGAGTGAAACCTCTCAACTACATTTTTAAATGCCCATCAGTCCTAAGAGAAGACAGGAGGCCACTGCAATGGTCTGGGGGAGACAGAGAAGACCCGCAGGTGGGAGAGAAGTCGCCTTCATCCCTATTCCCCGTACCCACCAAGATGTCCCGCTTCCCGGGCCCCACCAAGTACAGCTGATGGGAAACGCGCCCCTTACCCGCCTCATGCGACCGTTGGACAGCAGGTCGGCGATCCCCTTGGCCGCGTCGTTTTTCTCCGCCACACAGAGGACTTTCCGCACGCCTCGGAAGGCCACCTCCATGGCGGAGGTGGGAAAGGTCCGGCCTCCGGGCCGATGCAGACACCGGAGCGCGCAGCGGGAGAAGGGGAAGATCATCCCGGGTGCCCGCACATGCTGTGGAACACAGAGGTGAGGGTCACCCCGCGCCCACCCTAAGGGAACCAGAGCCTACGAGAGCCGCCAGCGCTGGGCCGCGGCCCGGTCTCCTCCCACAAGCCCACCCGGCTTCGGGGCTGCGGCCACTTGGCCTTCTCCTCTCCACCCGCCGCGTCCGCTTCCGCCCGCCTTCTCCAGCCACTTCCGCCAGGCGCCAGTCCATAGCACCGCGAACTACAACTCCCACACTGCCCCGCGCTCCCGGATCCCTGGTCCCAACGCATTTCCGCTTCCCCGCATCATTTCCTTTCTTTCCTGACAGTGTTAGTTAATCGATTGGTCCTTGCTCCACAGTCCCGCCCCGAGCCTCTCGGTCACAATCTTTTTCGCTCTTGCTCGGAAATCTACGCGAACGTTTCCGGGTCACGCGGCGCCAATACCGCGAGTCATGTGATACCAAGATGGCGGCGCCACTGTAGCTGTCTTTGGGTTGTGGCGTCCAAGGAGCGGGGACCGTTTCTGCCCTCGGGTCGTGGGGGCGACAAACGCTTGACTGGTCCATGCGGCAGCCTGTAGCCCACGTTAGGTACCAGGTCAGGGCCGGGGCTGTTGCTACCACCGGTGGGTTCGGGGAAGTCCGGTGATCTCGCTGCAGGTGCTCTGCGCCGGCCGCGCTTGTCAGAGGAGGAGGGTAGCCGGCCTCCCTGACTTCTGGACCTGCGGAGTTCATGAAACCTGGAGGGCCCCGGAGGGGATACACCTCTGAGGGGCTGCGGGAGTTTGAGTTCTCGGGTGTGTGAGAGGCAGGCAAGTACCCCTAAGGGCGCAGCGAAGGCAACGAAGACTGCTTCCTCTTGCAGAGGCCTGGCTTCCCCGCGTTGATTACCCCAGCGTTCGTTCTCACTTCCTCTCAATGTTCTCTCTGCATATCTGGAAATATGATCAGCGCCCCTGACGTGGTGGCCTTCACCAAAGAGGACGAGTATGAGGAGGAGCCTTACAATGAGCCGGCCCTGCCAGAAGAGTACTCGGTGCCGCTCTTCCCCTTCACAAGCCAGGGAGCTAACCCATGGTCCAAACTGTCCGGAGCCAAGTTCTCTCGGGACTTCATCCTTATTTCCGAGTTCTCGGAGCAGGTGGGACCCCAGCCCTTGCTGACCATCCCCAATGATACCAAAGTTTTCGGTACTTTTGATCTCAATTACTTCTCCTTACGGATCATGTCTGTGGATTACCAGGCTTCCTTCGTGGGCCATCCTCCTGGTTCTGCCTATCCCAAGCTGAACTTCGTGGAGGACTCCAAGGTGGTGCTGGGAGACTCCAAAGAGGGAGCCTTTGCTTATGTGCACCACCTCACGCTGTATGACCTGGAGGCCCGTGGCTTTGTGAGGCCCTTTTGCATGGCTTATATCTCAGCAGACCAGCACAAAATCATGCAGCAGTTCCAGGAGCTTTCAGCTGAATTTTCCAAAGCTTCAGAGTACTTGAAGACAGGCAACAGGAAGGCCTTTGCTGTGGAACTTGAAAAAAAGCTGAAAGACTTGGATTACACTAGGACAGTGCTGCACACTGAAACGGAGATCCAGAAGAAAGCCAATGACAAGGGCTTTTACTCATCTCAGGCAATTGAGAAAGCCAATGAACTGGCTAGTGTAGAGAAATCCATCATTGAACATCAAGACCTCCTGAAGCAGATCCGCTCATACCCTCATCGGAAGTTGAAGGGGTCTGATTTGTGTTCTGGGGAGATGGAGCATGCTCAGGATCAGCCTGACCAGGCACCCACTACTTCTAACCTTGATGAGTATGCTGACATAGACCTTTACACCTGCAGACCTGCCTACACCCCGAAACTCATCAAAGCAAAATCCACCAAGTGTTTTGACAAGAAGTTGAAGACCTTGGAAGAGCTCTGTGACACTGAGTATTTCACCAAGACCCTGGCTCAGCTCAGCCACATTGAGCACATGTTCAGAGGAGACCTGTGCTATCTCCTGACTAGCCAGATTGACAGAGCACTACTAAAGCAACAGCACATAACAAACTTTCTCTTTGAAGACTTTGCAGATGATGATAGGATGGTAGAGAAACAAGAAAGCATACCCCCTAAGCCCAGTCAAGACAGGCCACCTTCCAGATCTCTAGAAGAATGCCCAATTCCTCAAGTATTAATTAGTGTTGGCTCTTACAAGTCCAGTGTGGAGTCTGTGCTGATCAAGATGGAGCAGGAGTTTGGAGGTGAGGACTGTAAGGAAGTGGAGGTGGCAGAAATGAGCAGTTTTGATCTCCAGGGAAACTTAGACTACTTGGATATGGATATGAAAGGGAGTATCAGCAGTGGTGAAAGCATTGAGGTTCTAGGCACGGAGAAGTCCACCTCTGTGCTGTCGACGTCTGACAGTCAGGCCAGCCTCATGGTGCCACTGAGCCCCCAGGTGATCCGGAGCAAAGCAGCCAGCCATAGGACCATCAGTGAGGACAGCATTGAAGTACTCAGCACCTGCCCCTCTGAGGCCCTCATCCCTGATGACTTTAAGGCCAGCTACCCAAGTGCTATTAATGAAGAAGAATCATATGCAGATGACAATGAGGGAGCCATCCACTTCCAGGCCAGCATCAGCCTAACCAAGCTGGGTGAGCCAGAGGAGGGCAGTTTAGAAAACACTTCATCACAGGCAGACTCCTGCTGCACTGGGAAGGAGAGTGACAGTCTGCTGGTGCCACTCACCACTCCAGTCCACACACACTCTGACGAGGATGGAGTAGTGAGCATCCCACCACAACGCTACAGGCAGAAGGACCAGGGGTTCTGTGTGGACTTTGCAGTGGAAAATGCCAACCCTTCTTCCCGAGACAACAGTTCTGAAGGCTTCCCTGCTTATGAGCTGGACCCAGGCCAACTGCTGGCTAGCAGGGATATCAGTAAGATCAGCCTGGACAACTACTCGGACACCATCAGCTATGTGAGCAGTGTAGCCTCCACCAGCTTGGACAGGACTCCCTCATCTGCTCATCCCACTGGCCCCTCTTTTGAGAGGCATAAAAAGAGGGCTGGCCAGAATGCCTTAAAATTCATCCGCCAGTACCCCTTTGCCCACCCAGCCATCTACTCCCTGCTCAGTGGGAGGACACTTGTGGTCCTGGGGGAGGACGAGGTCATAGTCAGGAAGCTTGTGACAGCATTGTCCATCTTCGTCCCCAACTACAGCTGCTATGCCAAACCTGTGAAGCACTGGGTCTCCTCCGCTTTGCACATTACGGATTTTCAGAAGTGGAAGCTTATTGGCCTGCAGAGGTAATTGGTTACAGGTAGTGGGGAAGGGACCTGTCCAGTTAGAGATGAGGCTTCAAATGCACGTGCCTCTGGGTGAGGCTAAAAGTTGGTGTGGTGGACCCTGAATCAGGAGGCCTGGCTTCCAGTCTGGGCCCAGCACTAACTCACCATTACTTTTGGCAACTCATTCCCCTTCTGGTCTTCTGTTTCCTTTTTTATTAGTCACATGAAGGGATTGTAGTTCCTAAGTGGTTGCCAGTCCTAGATTGCACCCAGTTGTGCCAGAATTATGGGAGAATTTTATTTATTTTAAGACATGTTTTTATTGATTTCAGAGAGGAAGGGAGAGGGAGAGAGAGACAGAGAGAGAGAGAGAAGAGAGAGAGAGAGAGAGAGAGAGAGAGAGAGAGAGAGAGAGAGAGAGAGAAACATCAGCAGTGAGAGAGAATCTCAATTGGCTGCCTCCTGCACAACCCCCACTGGGATCGTGCCTGCAAGCTGGGCATGTGTGCAGACTGGGAATCGAACCATGACCTCTGGGTCATAGGTTGACGCTCAACCACTGAGCCACGCTGGCCGGGCTTCTGGGAGAATTTTAAAAATCACAATTCCTGGGCTCCACTTGCAGAGATTCTTATTCAGTTGGCCTGGGAAAGACTGGTCTTCTAGATCTGGGGTCCTTGTTTATCCTCAGATTCACACTGTGGTGTAAATGACTAGCGAGATCCGCATCTGAGAAGGGCTGTGGTAATAAAAGGAGGGCAGCATCACTGACTGCTGAGAGGGCTCCAGTGGCTTTCTCGCCACTGTCCTGTTTGCATTTGAAGGCTGTCTTAATAAGGAAATACAAAAGCCAATCTATTCTCCCTCTCTGAATGCTTTCTATTTCATTTCCTTGTGCTTTAATAGGTTCTTTTTGTTTTTCCAAATACTGCTTGACAAATGTCTGACTCAAGGGACTCTCCTTCAGTGTATGCACTGTGTTCAGTTTCCTCAGTGCCTTCTCTGCACCCCACTTTGCTCATCTGTAAAACAAAGGTTTTGAGCAAGGTGATCATCAGAGCCCCTGCTGATGACACATAGGAAGAGCAAAAATTTCCATACTGCATCAGCCACCATTGGTTCTAATTTTCTGACTTCCCCTTTACATGGGTTCCTAATACCAGTGAGGTCACCATCCCGAGTCTCCTTGTGTCCACACTTCTTAATGAAGTCATCTGGACTTAACTAACCCCTTGCTGCAGTAGGCTTTCCTCAGAGTCATCGTGGTGGGATTCAAGCAAATACCACTCCCACGTCAGGACTTGACTCACTTGTTGAGAACCTACAAGCCATTCTGGCGGGTGCTGCGATATCAGCTGGAGGTACCCGAGCAAGGCCATTGCTCTGGAAAATTTTGTAGTTTAGGAGAGAGGGCAGACAATGACCAGGGCCTTGCCATACAGAGAGATAAGAGTTCTAACAGTGGGTGTTTTGTGTGTTCTAAGAAAACAGCATAATTTAATGACAGATGGGAAGGAAGAAGGGAGACTGGAGAAGGCCTGGGGTCTTTGAATGACCTGGAGGGTGAACTTGCCCTTGTTGGGGAAGAGTGACATCATGGGACGTGGTGTGATGTGCCTGTGACACCTGGACAAGCTCATTCCTTGGGCATCATAGAAACCATTAAAGTCTTTGCTTACAGATGCAGAATCTGAGGGTCAGTAGGTTAGATGATGGCACTGAATGCCCTGGCAGGCTTTGTCTTGCCTCCCAGCATCCTCACCCTCTGCTGGTGGCACCTCTGTGCTCTTTGGATTAACCCTTCTGTCCCAAGAAGGTAAGGGCTTTTCAGGGATTGTGTTTGCTACTGTTCTTGGTGGAATGATGAGCTGGTATTCCCCATATGCACCCACATACACACCTTCTGTTCTCCGACTCAAGCCCTTTACCCTAACCCTTCAATTTTGACATTTTTACTTCAAAAGATGGAGCATCTAAAACAAATATCAATCTATCAACATCAGCTGGCTTATTAAGGACCAGGCTCAAGATGGTCTTGCCCTTTCTGGAGGCTTTCCCTTAAATTCCCTCCTTAGAATGTGCCAGAATGGCAAAAGAGGTTCATTTCTTTCTTTCTTTTTTTTAATAATATATATTTTATTGATTTTTTTTTACAGAGACAAAGGGAGAGGGATAGAGAGTTAGAAACATCAATGAGAGAGAATCATCAATCACCTGCCTCCTGCACACCCGTACTGGGGATGTGCCCGCAACCAAGGTACATGCCCTTGACCGGAATCAAACCTGGGACCCTTCATTTCGCAAGCCAACGCTCTATCCACTGAGCCAAACTGGTTAGGGCAAGAGGTTCATTTCTTACATCAGCTCCATTCTACTGCGTACCTGATTGAAGTGCTCTGTTGGGAAGGACTCAGGCCTAGGTTGGGCTGCATTGGAAATCCTGCTGTCATCTATTAATGATGTTTCTGTGGTGCAGGAGAGGGTAGGTGGCAGGTGGGCAGTATATTTGGCACCCTGGAGTGGAGGAGGTGTGAGGTGGTCTGAGTCCTGTGGCGTCCCTCTCACTGTCCATCCACAGTGGGCACCTGGGCAAATTACTCCTCTCGAGGCTTTGTTCCCTCCTGAGAAAAGAAAAGGGTTGGATCACTGAATATCATTTGCCAAGCACTTATTGAGGGCTGTGTGCCAGCTACTGTGCCCAGTGTCAGAATTATAAGTTGAGTCGGCAGCTGTGTCAGAGTGAGCATGCCCTTCCCAGTCAACCCTCACTTTAGCCCCAGCTCTGTCACCGCTGTCAGCTTGACCTCTCTGAGGCTTGCCTTGTGATTGCAGAGGTCAGAAGGCCTGTGCCTGATCCGTGAGCCCTCCTCTGTAGATTCCTTATGGTCTATCCCATCCTGAATAAGAAGGCAGGCCAGGGACTGAGTGTGGCCCACACTGCCAGACTTCAGAGCCTTGAAGCAGCCCTTGGCGAAAGTGAGAGTCCTGTCGGAAGTGGCCGTTGAGTTCTTTTCAAGAATCCCAAGTGGGGCAATGATTACTTCTGTGAAGTTCTCCTGCCGACCTGAGTGTGCACACCTGCTGGGAATTGGGAGCACCTGCCTCCAGGGGGTCCTGCTCAGGCGTGAAGAAGGGTAGATGGGCTGGAGGTCTTGTTCCCTAGGGGACTTGTCACTCGGTGATCAACTGAGGGACTAGAAATAGAGTGGGGACTGGATTTGCTACAAATCACCCGAAATAATTCTGAGAGGTGAACAGTAGAGTGTGAAAGTAGAAAGAGATGAAAATCCATGGAGTTGTGCTTCATGGCTGTTAGAGGAAGGCAGTGTGTGTTTCGTGTTCAGATCCTGG
This sequence comes from Ia io, assembly GCA_025583905.1. Classification (NCBI taxonomy): domain Eukaryota; kingdom Metazoa; phylum Chordata; class Mammalia; order Chiroptera; family Vespertilionidae; genus Ia; species Ia io. The sequence continues at coordinate 50,293,550 of JAJQQW010000020.1, read as the reverse complement.
TGTCAACACTACTGGCTGTGTGAATTTGGACCAGTCATGTCACTCATTCCCTGAACAAAACTTGTTGATCCTGTCTGTAAATGGGACTTAGAGTAGTCCCCACATGGAGCTGGAGGCAGGCACATCTAAGATGTGTGAACAGCTCTAGTGTCGTGCTTGGCAGCCCTCAAAAGTGCTTGGAGTTGTGGATGGATGGTGAGTCACCCCCATAGGCAGACCCAATGTTGAAACAGGCGGATTGAGACCCATCTGAAGGTCTGCATTAAAGAGTATGAGTAGAAGAGGTGTCTTTGTGTGGTCACGAGGTTCCCATCTATGGGGTGCTCAGCTGTGGAGGGGATTGGTCCGGTGTGCTAAGTTAATCTGGAATTACAATTGTGTGACTCAGGAGAGTCTCTTCCCACTCAGGTGCTTTGCCTCCAGCTAAAACCAGCTCAGATGATGAACTGTTCTTAAGGACTCACCCCAGAACTGCCAATGTCATTGGCGGTTTGATTTTATTTTCCTTCTAAGGTAGGCCCTCACTGTCTGCAGAGTGGATACAGGATATGGACACACAATCAAATTAGTCTCCCATTATTTTAAGTCAAAAGCAGAGGTTATTGTATTGTTTAGTAGGCAGTAGTAACAAGCCCTGGACCATGTGAAAAACAGCTTAGTTCTGGAGGGAAACAGTGCTAGGGTGGGTCAGGGGCCCTGAGTTGAGTCCTGGTTCAGCCACTTTCTAACTAGGAGATCTTGGACAAGTGATGGCCCCTCTCTGGGCCTCAGTGTCCTTGTCTGTAGAGATTGCCTCCCTGGCTTTGGAATAGACCATAATGAATCCACACAGGTGTGGGAAGTGAAGTGTGAGGCGCTCAGGTGCCTATGCTGTACAGCTGAGGGACAAGCCTGGAACTTGCTTCTTCCCATGTCGTCTGGCCTCCTGATAAGGAGTTTTGAGGGAAGCAAAAATGGAGGAAGAGTTAGAAGGAGCAGCATCTTCGCAAAGAAGTGGTGCTGCCATAGGTGGGACTGGGTGGGGGCGTCTGAGCTTTCCTGGGAGAGGCTGGGCCTGAGGCCAGTATGATCAAGATAGGTGGCTGGAATGGAGGGCCAAGAAGATGAGGTGAGGCCTGGCTGTGCTGCTGCAGGGGTGCCTTGGTGGGCAGGATGTGCCAAGCCGGAGGAGGTGTTTGGCTCAAGGCCTGGCCCCCTTGGCCATCTTTGGTCTGAATGCCTTCCACAGATCCCAAGGCCCGCCTTTATTTCAAGGCCCAGTTCCAAAGCCACTCCTCCAGAACCTTCTGGCCCGGGGTCTCTCCTGTGGAGACTGAGACACATCCCCCTTCCCTCGATGTACTTGGCTTTTCTTTCCAACCAAAGCAGGCTCATTCGCCACCTGCTCTGCCCCTGGGTCACTACCTGGAATATAACAGATGCTCAGTAAGTGATTGTTAATTATACAAGATGACAACATTCAGGAGGGAAAAATTATGAGATTACCTTGGTCCCAAGTGACTGTCAGTCCATTTTACACACCATCTTGGGTCTAATACAAGCCCTAAATTCCAGAGTCTGTCAGTCTGTGAAACCTGGTCAGCCATTTGCCAGACTACAGGGAAAAACGGATGTAAAGGAGGGTTTTTTTTTTTTTTATATATTTTATTGATTTTTTACAGAGAGGAAAGGAGAGGGACAGAGAGCTAGAAACATCGATGAGAGAGAAACATTGACCAGCTGCCTCCTGCACACCCCCTACCGGGGATGTGCCCGCAACCAATGTACATGCCCTTGACCGGAATAGAACCCGGGACCTTTCAGTCCACAGACCGATGCTCTATCCACTGAGCCAAACCGGTTTTGGCTAAAGGAGGGTTTTAAGGAGCTGCTTACTAAGACTGACCGCTCCGACTTCCTTCCCTCACTGAGCAAACCCTACCTGCCTAACCCTGATGTGCAAGGCAGTGGGAGCAAGAGGCCGAATCAGGGACAGGCCTGGGTCTGCAAAAAATTGTCCAGTGGGCAGGACAAGAAGACAGCTCTCACACAGTGGTCAGGGTTAGGAATTCTGAGCACAACTCGTTTTTGTCTCCAGTGACCCCAAGAGGTAGGAACTATTATCTCTGTCTTACAAATAAGTCTCAGGTTAAGGAACTTGACCAAGGTCATAGCAAAAAAGCAGAGGAGGGGATCAGGGAAGGCTGGAGAAGGTTGACATTGGCATAAGCCATGTACAGAAGGGAGGGAAGGGTATCCAGGCAGAGCAAATAGGCTGTGATTCTGAGGCCCCATGGAAAACTTGGCATGGTTAAGTCTTTGGGTTAGTAACAGATGAAGCCTCAGAGGTCAGCAGGCAGCAGGTCATACAGGAACTTGTTGACCATGCCAAGGCATTCGAACTTCATGAGGGTGGTGAGGAGCCCTTTGAAGATCATGATGAGCAGATTTGCCTTCCAGAAAGCCAGTGAGTGCTGGCCGGGTGGGAGCTGGCCTAGAGATAGGAAGCCCCACTCCCAAGTGTTTGCCTCCATCTTCCTGGCCCTTGCCTTTCCTCCTGACCTTGGCCTATGTGTTTCAGAGTGGCATCCCCTGCCAGTGCCAGCACCCTTCACGTTCTGAGCCGCTACAGCCGCTACACAAGCATCCTGGACCTGGACAACAAAACCCTACGCTGCCCCCTTTACAGAGGCACTCTTGTGCCCCGGCTGGCAGACCACCGTACTCAAATCAAGCGGGGCAGCACCTACTACCTGCATGTCCAGAGCATGCTCACCCAGCTCTGCTCCAAGGCCTTCCTCTACACCTTCTGCCACCACCTGCACCTGCCTGCCCACAACAAGGAGATAGAGGAGTTGGTTGCCAGCCGGCAGGCAAGCTTTCTGAAGCTGAATCTGGGTCTGGTGAATGAAGACGTCAAGGTGGTCCAGTACCTGGCTGAGCTGCTGAAGCTGCACTATATGCAGGAGTCTCCCGGGACCAGCCAGCCCATGCTCAGGTTTGACTATGTCCCCAGTTTTTTGTACAAAATCTGAGGTCAGTTCCAGCCACTGTGACTCAGGGCACAGGGAAGAGAAGGGTTGGCATGACATTACCAAGCAGTCCTCTGAGCGGTTTAGACTTCTGGTGTCATAGGTGGGAAGGAAACCAAGGTGGCTCAGGCAACTTGCAAGTTGGACTTGGCCAGGAGGAGGAGCCTGGCTCTGTGAAAGCATCCAGGACAGTAACAGCTCTCTTGTCTCCCTGGTAAGGATGGACCTGGAGGGAACTCTTGGCCTCCCAAGGACTGGTAGCCAGGGCAGAGGAAAGCCTCAGTGGGGTCGGATGAGGGGCAGGAAGGCAAAGCCATGATGGGAAGAACGTGTGGCCACGCTCATCTTCACTGAACACTTGAGGGGAAAAATCAAGTGAAACAGCTTGTTAACTGGAATGATTTTGTGGAAAACAAGAGGGTGGAATATCCGTTGTTTCATTCAAACCCCAACTGAATGGCCTAGAGCCTGTCATCCCAGGGGAGGCCTCTGAGTGAGGTGGAGGGAGAAAGCTCTGCCCCCGCGGGGAGGTGGAGAATGTCAACCTCCAGGCCCCAATGCTGCAGGGAGAATGAGCAGCTCCCTGTCCCATCCTCACTTCCCACCTTGCAAATCGTTCCCACAGGCCAGCAGGAGAGAGTGGAGTGTCACTGGTCCCCAGTTGTCAGTGGGAACTGCTCTTTGAGGTAGAGGGTCCATGAAGGCTCGCTGGGGCGTGGCCCAGCAGCATTTTTGGCCAGAGTGAGTCAGCACTGTTCTCTCACCCAAAGCAAGCCCTTGCAACCACTTCACTACCTCTCGTGGGGTCTCTCAAGCACGGGACAGCAGAGTTCTGTTCAGCTGGCTGGTGTGGGTGGGCAGCCCAGATTCGGGGCCGGGATTTCCTCCAGGAAAGAGGACAGCTGTCTTGTGCGGCTGTCTTCATGGACCTGCCTGCCAGGTTGCACAGGCCTGGCATGTGGGCACTTCACGGCAGCTTACTTCTGCCCATGTGTGACTCTCCCACCTTCTCAGGAGATGTGCCCAGGTCCACCCACCACAACCTCCCTGAGCTTCTTACAGTTGCCACTTGCTTCTTACAGTTGTATGTAGATGGAGGGTTTCTTGCAACCTTGAGAATTTTATACCTTTTTGTTAAAGCTGTTTTTCCCCTAAGTAGGGAGAACTCTTGGTATTACTGCTTTTTAATTTGTCCCCACAAAGTTGTGATAAAACAACCCTGAGCCAGTGACAAGTGGTGCTCCTGGGCGCGTGTGCGAGTCTACGGGGTCCGTGCCCCATGTGCTGGACCTGGTCTGCCTGTCAGCTTTGGGGCACACCATTGAAGTCACAGAGGAGAGGCAGAGACCTCTGGTGACTAAGGAGGGTTTGCGTCCCATCACTCCTTTGGTCCCTTCCTCGCCCAGGTCCTCTGCACAGGATACGGCCCGTTGGCTCCCACCCAGCAGTTTCTGGTCAGAGTCCCCATTCCTGTCAGGGCGGGATTTCCTCCAGAAAAGAGGAAGGCCTTCTCGTGTGGCTGTCTTTGTGGATGTGATTTTGCTCCTGAGGCCGTGACTGAGAACTTTGGTGGTAAATGGTGTTGCTTACACTTGTTGGTTTCCTTGTACCTCTGGCTGTTGCGTGTTCACACACAAGACGGCTCTCCAGGAGCTGCCCGTAGCTTTGACAGGTGAAGTGTTGGCCAGCGGGAAGGCTGCACAGGAAGCCTGCTTCTCTCCGTGAGCTCCCTGCCTGTTACCGTCTCCCCTCTCTCCTGTTCAGGAGGCTGCTTCGTTTTCTAACTGGGTGGCTAATTGCTGTCTGCTTAGGCCTCCAGGAACATGAGCTGATGCCATTTGATCTCCAAGGGAAGAAAGGTCTATAGGGTCCCAGTGACAAGATGGAAAGTGATCACTGGCACCACCACTGTTGTTTTGTTCCTGTTTCATACCGACACGGACTCGGCGGTTACCACTGTTCTCACGTGGAAACTGATACAGGCAGGTGAAACTTGGCCTTCTAGAAGCCGACAGCCACGTCTGCCAGAGATGTCCACTTTGGGGGGGTGTTTGCTCAGAAGCTTGGCCTCAGGGACAGTCCCGAAGGCCCTGAGGACTAAGGCAAGGCCAGTGGCTGTAAACAGGACAGGTTGCTCCGCGGTGCGGGCCAGAGCCCACGGGGCAGTGCACTGGACTTGGTTCTGCTCGAAGCGCATTGACCTCACTGAGGAGAGGATTTAAATTTGGGTTAAAATATAACTTTTCAGGGTGACAGTTTCCAAGGATTGCCTGATGCCCAGTGTGTTTCTTTTCAAAGGGATGAAAGTGGCACTTGGGCTGGGCAGTTTGGGCAGAGGCAGTTGAGGCTGAACTGGGACCTACCAGATGCAGCTATAAGTGGTAATGATGGGGAGCTCTATGCAACGGACTGATCATTTCTTCAAGAATTTTGATTTGATGTTGTCCTGTAGTTTAGGCCAGTGTCAATAAGACATTTATAAACACTTCCCAGACAATCAAGGACATTGGTGCCCCTTAGTAATTCTTTAGTCCCATGAAGGCCCAGGCACTGAAACGGAGTTTTCTTTACTTCCTGTTCCCTGCCTCCCTTCCCTTTGTCCACACAGCCCCCGGTAACAAAGCTGCCTGTGCTGCAGTCACGTAATGACCTCCAGGAGCTCCGTTAGAGCGCGGCTGAAGCCGTCACAGCGCCAGCCTGAGCTGCTGCCTCCTGCGTTTCCCCAGGGACCCAGCTCCTTTAGTGGGATCTTTGAAGTTTAGAAATTGTGACTTTTCCATAATTGACTGCAATGGCTGAAGTTATACACATTACACCAGATTTGGAAATGGGCCATGGTAGCTCACCTGTCATTTCCCATTTAGCTTTTAACTTTATTTTAGGTTATTATTATATTCGAAGTATAGTAGACTTCAACCCCCAACAAACAAATCCCATTTCAAAATCCAAGGAAGGCCAATAGTTTCTATCCCAAATACCAGGCCTGTTGCAGTTCAGTGACGTGTGTCTGGAGGCCAAAAGTGGTCTTGAAGATCTTGCATTTGCACTGGCCACCGCATGCCCCACTCTCTGGCCAGACGCTGCAGGGCAGGTCAGCTGCTGCTACGTCATCTCTGCACAGGTGGTAGCACTCAGCTGGTGGCCAGCGGGGGGTCGGGGACCTTCAGAGGCACTGACTCCCCAAGCTACCTCCTATTTCAGAAGAATGTGTTTTGGTTCGTGCTTTGAATCAAACCAGTCAGCTTTCTGATTTTTCTCCAATACTGTTAAAATGAAAAAAACTGGAATTGTTAAAAGTGATAAGGAAAAAGCATCAAGTTTCTGCTTCTGGCTAGAAACAAAAACGGTCTCAGCTGATAAGGCCGGAGCACACCAGGTTTCCTGAGCCCTTCCCTGTGAGCTCTGACCTAACATGGCCTCATCTAGTGAGGTGGTTACACACAAGGGAAGAGGACGCAGGAGAGGGAACGGGCACTTTGCAGTGAACTCAGCTGCTGGTGGGGAGCCCTGGCTTCTGGGGCTACACAAGGGGTCTTGGAGATGTCCCTTCGTCTTCAGCTGGGAGGAGACAAGCCCCTAAAGGTAAGCCTTTGAGGAGTGTAACAGCTCCCAGATTGAGGCATAGATGAGGGTACCCGCATGCACTCACCCAGAGGCTGCGCAGCTGTCCCCACTGCGCTGGAGCAACCGCCAACATACTGGACACTAGGCCACAGGTGCCTTCCAGGCGGGAGCACAGGGAGCCTCAGCCACCGACTGCCCGGGGCTGCTGGCGGGCTGCACACGTCAGGCTGAGAGATGCCGCCTGTAAGGCTGCAGTGACAAGCGTCGTCTGTGAGGAAATCTCGTTTGTTATTTTTTGAAAAGTATTTTATTACTGCATGTTTCTGTCCACGTCTGTGAATGGGAGTCTGACCAGCACGTGAGCTACAGTCATCACAGTGGCAAGAGTATGACAGAGACCCGGGTGACAGCGGCTCCCAGGTACGGCTGCACCAGAGTTCAACCAGAGTAAATGCCAAACAAACAGTATGAGAAGTGTACTTTTTAAGAAATTAATTTATTTGAGTTATTTTTGAAATATAAAAATTGGTTGTATTTTTTAAAGCTGTAATTCTTGTAGACATTCTGTGGTTAAAAATTTGACTGTGCTTATTAAAAATGGTCACTTATGTTTTGCACTTCAGCTTTATGAAAAATAAAGTTTCTTTGGGAAGGTGACATTTGGCTTATTGATCACAGGTGGGAGTTCTCTCGCAGGATGGAGGTCCCTGGCTGACGCTCCCCAGGAGGCTGCGTACCCCAGGCTCTCCCCCCTGCCCAGCTGCAGGGCGAAGACCACTGCCGCAGCGCGCTGGCTGCTACTCGGAACCCACGGCCTGGGGGCACCTTTATGGGCATGTCTGACAGAATTCTGAGCCAAAGCTCAGAGCAGAAGGGTCAGGTTTCCCTCTGCAGTTGTAAGATCATGGTTCAGTTTCCTTTGCTGTCCCACCGGGGAATAAGCTACAAGCCTGGGTGTTACTTTGTTGCTGCAGTGAGCCTGGGGAAGCCAAATAACTCTTAAGAGAAGGGTAAGTAAAGCTCCTGGAATCGTTCCAATAGCTCTGCCCTACCCCACTGTCTCAATGAATGAAGGCTAAATAGGATTTCATTTTTCCAGAATAACTATAACATAGAGCTGTGAGAAAGTGAGGTTTAGATTTATACTCCTTAATAATTTGTCCCAGAATTACTAACAGTGGGGCTTAAGCAGATTTTGATTTGTGAAGATAACATGAGAAAAGTCCCAAAGAAACCTCTTCAGAGAGCACCCAGAAGTTGACCAGGTCCTGTGTGGGGTGGTGCTTCTCTCAAGGGCACTGTGTCCTTGGTCCTGACGCTCCGCGGTGGGGCAGGTGCAGCCGGTGGCTCCTCTAGAAGTCCGGCAGGCCGGGCAGAGGGAAAAGAGACGCGAAGCTCTCCACCTCCTCCCGGAGGGCTCGGATGGCCCCACGGTGCTGATCATCCCCTGCTAGTTTCTCCTTGAACTCCTTCAGGCTGGCCTTGTCCCCAACATCCTTCTGGATCTGCAGAGTCAGTTCTATCCCTGTGTGGCACACAAATGAGTCCTCTGGGACCAGGAGACCCAAAGACCCAAATACCCGAGCTGGGGGGTGACAGCCATAGGGATTAATGTTCACCCCAGAAATGATTCTTGTATGCACCCCTCCGTGGGCAGGACAAGTTTACAGATGTTTCAGATCAATGGTTTGCTAAGTGATTTCTACTGTTTCCTGTCCCCAACACTCAGCCTTGACCCAGAAACGTCCCTCAGTGGCTGGGTCACCAGTGTTCAGAAACTCCATACACACAGTACGAGGTGTCAGACTTTCAAACCGATATCCTTACCTTTGTGAATAAAGTGGGCTACTTTCCGGAACTCTGTTTCCAGAAGTCCTCGGGACGTCAGTGCTGGGGTCCCCAGTCGCAGCCCACTGGGCCGCAGGGCGCTTCTGTCACCTTCAACAGAAATAGGCTCTGTACTTGGGCCGCACTCAAACTCACCTCTGACCACTGTGGTTGAAAAGGGACCCTGGGGCAAAAGAAGAGGCCTGCAGCTGCCAGTGTGTGGTGAGAAGGGCACTGACTCCCACAGGAGAGGCAGGAGCAGGCACAGGCAGCGGCACATGGACTGCTCTGCTGTAAGCAGTAAGAAAGTCGCCTTCTGTGACGTGGCCTTTGCTCCTAAAAGTGAGGCCAGCCTCTGGGTTTGGATTGCGTCACCCATCCTTGTTAACAACCCACTGAGAGCCAGCCAGCCTGTTTTCCAGCGACCCTGCCTCCCTCCCTGAAAAGCTGCCTCCCTTCTCAGCACCCCCTCGCCCTGTCCTGGCTGGAACCAGGCGGGGCAGCCCAGGAGAACCCCTGCTGAGCTCCCACCTGGCATGGCACACAGATCCCCCAAGCATCTGAGCCGATGATCACAGCTGTCACAGCCCAGAAGTGCAGACGAGTGTGTAAGAGAAGACCGAGGAGGATTCTCACCTGGGCAGGTGTTCTTGTTGCAAGCAATAGAACAGGCTTCTAGCACCTTCTCAGCCCGGCCACCATCTGTGCCTTTGGAGCGGAGATCCACGAGGATCAAATGGTTGTCAGAACCACCTGGAAACCAAGTTGGACATGGAAGAATGCAGATGGTGACTCAATGCAAGTGGAGGAATTCTCTCCTAGGAAATGGGCTGGGAGGACGGGGGCTAAAGCCGATGGGGCAGGACAGTGAGCCCCACCATGTGTCCTGGGAGGCTTTACGCGCTTCAAAAGAAAGACGCTCAGGACCCGAGAGCTGGACAGGAAGGACCGAGTGGTCAGTAGGGTGCCTGGCGATGCAGAGGGCTGAGGCTGAGGGGAGCATGCAGCCTGCCCACTGCAAAGACCCAGCCACCAGCTGCCCGGCAAGGGCCTCCGCTTGTCTGGGAGTGCCGCTCGCTCAGTGCCACTCAGGGTTCCGCCTTCTCTGACAAATCGCTTGGGCAGTTCCCACAGTCTCTGAAGCCAACCTTCAAGGCTCCCTCCAAGGCAGCAGGTGGTGGTCCCATTTATGGGACAATGGGTACCCACTCCCTCTGCTGAGCACGTGCTGGGCGCCAGCACTCCTAGCCTGTCATATCTGACCTCTAATCCTGCAAGGCTGATCGTAGCAGAGTGGTGCAGATGAAGATGTCGAGGCGACAAGAACATTCTGCAAATGGCCCCAGCGCCCAGACCGGGATCTTTTCACTTTCAACTCTCATTAGTACCAAGTCACTGACCTGGGCAACAGCTGTGACTTCAAAGATGCCGACAAACCAGGTCAGCGCTTAGCTCTGGACCTCACAGCCCAAAGCTTAAGACACAGCCCCACAGCCTCCCGCTTCCTGGCCATGTGGCTTGAGCCAGGCAGCTCAGCATCTGAAACCGCAGACGCCCATTTTAGCGTAAGACCAGCAACACACAAGGCTGTCGTGAGGGTTAAATAAGGGCCTGTGAATCGTGCTTGGTCAGCGCCAGGCAGGGTGGTACCAGATGTGCTGGCTGCCATCACGGTGCCCATGATCTGCTTCAGCTGCCTGCACCCCGTCTTCAGGGCAGAGGGAACGAGGGGAGGACAGGCCGGGAGCTCAGGAGGCGGGGACTCACCGGAGGCTCCGAGCGCAGGGCGGTGGGGGTGCCTGTATCAGATGAGTTTGGCCTAAATCCTGGTGATGCCAACCAAGCCTGGCTCCCAGACCAGCATCACCTGGGAGCTGGATGGAGGCGGAGCCCGCCCCAGGCCTGCATTAATATGCACATCCACGTTTGAGAAACAGTGACTTAGAGAACCTTGAAGGTCACGGTCCAGACAGATCCCTGGGGCTTTCTTACTGGAAGATGTAGAGGAGGGAGGAGAAAGCAAAGAAAGGAAGTGAAGGAGAGATGCTTCTCAGAGAACATGGCTGAGAACATGGCATTTGCCTAGCTCAGCCGCTCACAGGCCTGGTGGGGAGCCCACTCCTCAGACGGGGGCCTGTAAAGGCAGCAGGCAGGGGTGGCACCTGCATCCACCCCTGCCAAATCATGCAGCCCTTTCAGATCAGATTCTAGGTGAGGGTGCAGGCCTGTGCCACCTGCATGTCCTGACTTATCTGGTACCTTGTGTTCAATCCTGCGGCTGCTTGCAGGGCACAGAAATGGAGGAGAATGCAAAACACACGTGCTGCGTCCCGCCAGAGGCTCCAGTTAGTGTGGCTGGAGGCGGGCGATGCCATCCTCTGAGGGCGGAAGGTGACCCACCTTCCTGGGCTACCTCTGCTGGCACAGACGGCATCCGGCAAGCCTAAGAAAGCTGCCCTTCTTCTCGGTAGCAAAGTACGCTCACTGCCTGCCAGCTCCCATGGCCATCCTGACTCTGAGCCTGCAGGGACTGGGCATAGCCCCCCGAGCGAGCCCTCACCGCCGAGTCCAGCTCACTCAGGGCCACCATCTCTGAGTTAAGGCAAAGGCGGGCACAGCGGTGTCTGAACTCCCTGGCCTCCCGGCAGGTGGTCTGCTGCACTGTGGCCCTTGGGGTGAGTGGGTCAGTCCTGCAGGCCACGCCAGGCATCGCTGTGGGCAAGGTCCTGGTGCTGCCACCCACCGGACGTGACCACGGTTCCTAGCCTCTCAGTGAGCTCAGGGACTCCTTCAGAAAGCCTCACTGGCCCAGCAGGAGGCAGCTGTCCCTGTGTGAGGAGGGGGAGGCCACCAGGGCGCAGCAACACCTCCGGAGGTGTCCTGACTCAACCCCCGGCAACCGCAGCCCAGGGCCCTGCTACAGCCACACCCTGCCTGGAAGAGTCAGAAGCAGCAGGGTCACAGCCTAGGAGTGGGTGCCACCCAAGTCTCAGTTGTACCTGTTACTATCTTGTAGCCCAGCTCCATCAGGGCCTCAGCCAGCGCCCTGCAGTTGGCCACCACCTGGTGCTGGTACACGCGGAACTCTGGCGTCATAGCCTGCTTCAGAGCCACGGCCACCCCTGCAGGGGAGACAGCCGTTAGGAGGCAGGACGGAGCAAAAGACAGGCTGAGACTCAAAAACCTGGTTCTGTTCAGGCTTGTTTTTCGCTGTCATGGAAAGGGGTGGATGACATCCCCCCAAAAGACATATGTTTTTGACCCTACAATGACCTGGCCACGCCGCCAGACCTCTTCTGGTTGAGGATGTGCTTTCAGGTAGCCTGTCCCCCGGCGTGGGGTTTGGCGCTGGGAAGATTTCACAGGAGAGCCGTTCTCAGCAAGGCGGAGCTTGCAGGCAGTCCTCTCCGCTCCGTGTATGAAAATGCTGCTGAAAGCTGGGGCGCTGATGCCAAATCATGCAGCCCTTAAATGTCAGATTCTAGGTGAGGGTGCAGGCCTGTGCCACCTGCATGTCCTGACTTATCTGGTACCTTGTGTTCAATCCTGCGGCTGCTTGCAGGGCACAGAAATGGAGGAGAATGCAAAACGCACGTGCTGCGTCCCGCCAGAGGTTCCAGTCATTGTGGCTGGAGGCGGGCGATAGACCTTTGTCCTGGGCTCTTCTAGCAACTGCTTTGTTCCAAAGAAGAGAGTGGAGTAACTGAGGTCGTCACAGATTTCTGAGCCGCTTGTACAGAGAGGGAATCAGTCAAGGGCTGCTTGCTGGGGGTCCTGGAATCGGGTCCAGGAGCCACGGGTGCGGCCCCAAGGCCAATGGTGCTAGGATCCGACACAGGTGCCCCTCCCCCACAGGTCAGGGGAGAGGCATTTTGTCCTTGCCATGCCTTCTTCCAGCTGTCCAATTCCTCCCCCGATGCTTCTTAAAGAGCTCCACATAGACTGGCCTGTCTCAGCTTCCCCGAGGGCGGCTACACATGTCCCTACCTCGTAACAGTCCCCAATTCCCTGGGCTTCCTTGTTAGCCTCTCCTAGACGGGGTCATCCCTCTCGTGTCTCCCCAGTGTGGAAGTCCTGGCACGACTTTGGTGAGGGGGAGTTAGGGGCCACGAGTGAACAGAAGTGGGACTGACGACATGGGGCTGCTATGGATGAAAGGACACCCTCAAGGGCTCCGGGTTGGGTTTCTTGAGGTCCTACCAGCAATGGCGTGGTTGTGGGGTCCTCCCTGCAGCCCTGGGAACACAGCAGAGTTGATGAGCGACTCCAGGTTGTACAGGATCTCTTTGCCGGTTTTGGGATCCGTGCTGCGCACTCCTGGATGAAGAAAAAGATCAGAATGGGAAAATAGATGGGCTGTTCTCTCCACCTGGACTGACCCAGACTGCGGAGCTGTGGGCGCTACTCCTGGAGGTGAGACCTGCATGACATGCTGCGGGCAGAGGGCGCTGGCTGCCAGGTGGGCAGCCTACCCTTCCACAGGTGGAGTGGAATGATGAACACTTCCCTCAGAGACGGTCACAGAGAATGCCTTGGGCACATCTCCTCAAAGAAGTGCCAGAGAGCGCTCTGCCAAGATGCCCACTCTGAGGAGACGAGACCCGTGTGGCCAGAGACGGGACGAGGGCTCCTTTTGGAGAAGAGTTAGTCATCAGGACTAGAACACTGATGTGTCCAGAGCAGGGGTCCGTAAACCTTTTAAACGGGGCCAGTTCACTGTCCCTCAGACGGTTGGAGGGCCGGACTATAGTTTAAAAAAAAACTATGAACAAATTCCTATGCACACTGCACATATCTTATTTTGAAGTAAAAAAACAAAACGGCAGAAACACCCGCATGTGGCCCGCGGGCCGTAGTTTGAGGACGTCTGGTCCAGAGAGCTTCTCGTGAGCCGGAACGGCTCTCAGCACTTTACCTACATTAACCCGTTGCATCCTCACTGCAGCAGCCAAGGCAGGCGCTGCTGGTCCTGCCCCGGAGCTGAGGGAGGAGGCAGAGGTTCACCGCCGGCCCCAGGCCCAGCGAGTCTGGGGCACGGCCAGGACTTGCTCCAGCTGCCTGAGCCGACAAACAGGCAGCGGGGAAGGCAAACATCTCCCCGGCGGGAGGAGGGCTGCCTGCCCCAGACACAGCGCATGGAAAGGACTGCAGTGTGCAGAGGCGCCCACTGCACACGGGTGCGCCGGGCAGGGCCAGGGAGGAGCTGCTGATGGGGTTAGAGACCCCATCTCCCGAGGGTGGCTTCCCTGCGGACGCCGGGCCCCTGCACAGGCCCCCACGGCTCTCTCACATGTGGGAATCCCAAAATATGGGGGGCATCCACATACATGTGGGCTGGAAGCATCCCGCTGCTGGAGAGAGAAGTTCCTTACTGATACGATAAACGGGCGCTATGACTTGTACATCGATGCCTTACAGCTTGATTACTGGGAGTCTTTCTCTAGAAGAAACATGGCAATTCACCAAAATAACTCTGTGCCGGCGGCCCCTGGTGGCCTTGGCCAGCCACGCAGTCTTCCTTTCCCTCTGGCACCTGCCGCACGAGGAGGAGGCCGCCCAGCACGATGCCATCCTCCTTTCCCGGGTCCGACAGCTGCGCTGCAGGCTTCTCTCCAGATCCCCTGAGCAGCCTGTCGTTACCCTCAGTGGCTCTCTCAGATCCCAGTGTCTTCAAGGCATCCGGGTCAGCTCCCCCGGCCCCGTAAGTGGATGTGAACACCCAGAGGAGAGGCGCCCCGGCCCTCCCGCACAGCCGCCCCGAGGAGCACACCTCGCCTGTAGAAGATCATGCCGGCGCGGCAGCCGCGCAGGGTCTTGTGGGTGGTGGTGGACACCACGTGGCAGTGTTCGAAGGGGGAGGGCACCACGCCAGCCGCCACCAGCCCGCTGATGTGCGCCATGTCGGCCATGAGGTACGCCCCGTTGTCATCGGCAATCTTCCGCAATCGAGCGTAGTCCAGGTTTCGGGAGTAGCAGCTGGTTCCTAAGGTGGCAAAAGCGACCCCGGTGTCAGAGATATCCGCAGCCAACTGCGGCCCGGCGACAAGTGGCCTCTGGATCGACACATCTGAAAGCCTGGAGACTTCTCCCTCCACAATCGGAGAACAGAAATGAAGGATGTTCTCGAAAAGCACCCTGTGTCAAGGCAGCCACTCTGATCTCTGCCTTTTCGACGCCCTGGGGTGGGGACAGCCCCCACCTATGATGCCACCCCCAGTTAGTCAACGATTAACATTCCTAGATGCTTCTCCGGGAACAGCCTCGGACCTATCCACCAGGGGCTAATTGTGGCAAAGTGGACATTGGTCCTGAGAGAAGGATATACTTAGACCCAGAAGCTCAGCCATCCCAGGCAGAACCCAGCAGTGAGCCAGGACGGGGTGAGGAGCAGCGTCCCGTCTCCGCTTTGTCAGAGGCCCGGGACTGGGAACTACCACCACTGCTTCCGCCCGCTCGTCACCTGCGATAATCAGCTTCGGGTGGAAGAGGCGGGCATTTTCCTCCAGCTGGTCATAGTTGATGTAGCCAGTGTCCGGGTTCACCTGTGGGAAGCGATGGACACGCAAGCTCAGGGGCCCGCGCCCCTCCCCCTGGGACTTGCACTGGCCGTCAAGGGTCAGGCGACTCCTTCCACCTGCCCAAAGCTGTCTGCTCCTCTCCGCCATGAAAGCAGGAAGATGCCCCAGGCCAGGACTTGAGGGTGAGGTGGGGTACCCCTCATTTGGCATGCCCCTGTGGTGCAGACAACCAAGTAGCACTCACAGACCCACGAAGGCCTGAGGGGTTCGGGGGAAAGTGAGCCCCTCCCCCAGGGTTCTCCTGGGATGAGGAGGAACTAGAAAGCCCCTGCAGAGAGCAACAGGAGCGAGGTCAGCAGGCAGCACACATGCAGGTGCCCAGGCAGCTGCTTTCAGGAAGGAGACAGAGCGCCCACCAGCAGCTCCTTCAGTCCCAGCCCAGGGAGGCCAAAGAGAGGAAGTCGTGGGATTAGAAACCTAAGAGCTGACTTCCCTCACCGCTTGTATACCTAGGTCTCAAGAAATCCAAGACTCAAGAAGCAAGCTACTGGAACTAGTAACTGCATTTAGTGAGGTCACTGGATGTAGGATCAAAAGCCAATTAAAAAATCAATTATATTCATATCTATGAGCAGCAAAAATCAGAAAATGAAATTTTAACATTATATCATTTGTTTCAAAAGCCATAAAATATCTAACAAAAGATGTGCAAGACCGCTACCCAGAGCATTATCAAGAGAAATGTAAAAGCACTCAAAAGGGACAGAATGCAGGCTGTGCGTGGGGATGGACAGTGTGGCAGCAGAGCGGGCGGGGGAGAGCCGGCTGGGACCGGCCGCTGCGAGGCGGTGTGGGGCTGCAGGGCAGCGAGGCCTTCCAACACGTGGTGCGAGGTCAGCTGGATGCCACTGCAGCCACCACTGGCCTCCAGAAACCAATTCAATCCAGACGGAGTGCAGACGGTAGGACAATGTTTCTCTTTTTGGGCAACACGTTTCTTAGTAAGTTCAATTTACTGAAGTTATGTTAAAGCATTCATGCTAAGGGGAAGTAAAAATAATCACAGGGGCTGGTGTGGCTCAGTGGCTGAGTGTCATCCCATGCACCAGGGGGTCACGGTTTGATTCCCGGTCAGGGCACATGCCCAGGTTGCGGGCTCGATCCCCAGTGTGAGGCATGCAGGAGGCAGCCGATCCATGTTTCTTTCTCTTGGATGTTTCCCTCTCTCTCCCTTTCTCTCTCTGAAATCAATAAAAACGTATTTTTAAAAAAATCTCAGGAGGTTACTGTAGGAAAGTCTTAGGGGTGTGGGGGGCATGGGAGCCCTTGGGGAGGAGGTGGTGAGAAACTTCTCGCATGGAAGTCCCACCCCATGGAGGGAAGGATTTGGGGTTAGGTGGTTGCCCTTTCCAAATTAAAAAAATGCTTTCAGTTCAACACAATCACAGATGTGTGTGCGCAAGGTTCTGGTCTGGAAAGCAGGCTGAAAGACCATTTGTGGTTTTGTTTTAAGGATGTAGCTGAATCTTTCTTAGTTACCTAAACTCAGCAAAGAAACTGTTAAAAATCAGTTGCTACTCTCTCCCTGCACTTTTTGCTGTTGAAACTTGTGGGATATTTTTAAAGTGTTTTTTTTTTTTTTTTTAATTTCAAAAATTCGGCAATAACACAGCTCCTGGAAGAATTCACAGGCATGTAACCAACTGCCCTGCGGCCGGAGCAGAGTGGAGGCCTCGGACCGGAGGGAAGGGGCCCCTCCTAGCACAGGCCCAGTGGGAAGGAGGTTCCTTAGTCACAGGGGGAGAGTGACAGCAGGTGCACGTGCTGTTTCTCCATAGAGGTGGACTGCCTGGCCCAGTGGCGGACGGTGCCTGGTGTGAAAGTCCCACGGGGGCAGTGCTGAAAGGCTGGGCAGAAAGCAGCCTGACGGGTAACAGTTGCTGCTGAAGGCCAGTCAGGTTTGTGTCCTCCTGCCTGACCACCAAGGCCGGTGCCCACAGCTGCCCTCCAGCAGGTGAGCCGGCCAAGCTGGCCAGGGTCCCGGTCCCAGCCACTCCATACGGACAGGCCCAACACTGGGCTGGCCTCCTGTGTGTCCACGGGACTGCAGCCTGCATAGTGCGTGTCAAAGATGAGGGTGGCTGTGGGGGTGACTGGGGTGCAGCCCCAGGCTTGCTAATGCCAGGAAGACTTCAATAACAGCAGACATTGGGCTAAAAAGCACAAGGCTCCCCAAAGGCCCCTTGAAGGTCGAGAACAAGCCCACGGCTCCTCTGTCACCATGCTTTCCCCGGTGAAAGAAACCAGGAATCGGCTTTTGTGCTCTCTGCGCAGACAGAGCATTGTATTACTACTGTCCTGTTTCAAATTCCACGTTCAAGGTCAGCACTGGCCAGTGCAGATACTGCCACTGGAAACACCAAGGCTTTCCATGGAAAGAAATGAGCCAGCACTTGCACTCAAAAAGCATATGGCCCTGGCCGGGTAGCCCAGTAGGTTAGAGCACAGTCCTGATACGCCAAGGTTGCGGGTTTGATCTCTGGTCAGGGCACATACAAGAAGCAACCAATGAGCGCACACATAAGTGAAACAACAAATCGATGCCCCCTCCTCTTTCTCTCTCTCCTCAAAATCAATGAAAAAAAAAAAAAAAAAAAGCTTATGTGCAATTACTAGAACTGAGACAAAGGCTAATAAAACAGCAAACAGCCCTAGCCAGTGGATAGAGCGTTGGCCTGCAGACCAAAGGTTCCCAGGTTCAATTCCGGTCAAGGGCACGTACCTTGGTTGCAGGCTCCTCCCTGACCCGGGCCCTGGTCAGGGCGCGTGAAGGAGGCAACCAATCGATGTGTCTCTCTCACATCGATATTTCTGTCTTTCTCACTCTACTACTCTCTCTAAAAATCAATGGGAAAATATCCTCAGATAAAACACACAACAAAGCAAAACAGCAAACAATCAAGGACATGCAACATGCTAAAAAACACCTCCGGAACCCCCACTGGGGATCCAGCCCCAACCGGGTATGTGCCTTGACCAGTTCATAGTTCAACACTCAACTGAGCCACACTGGCCATGGCTGCCCTCCCTCCCTCCCTTTCTTTTTTTCTTAAATATGTTTTTGTTGTTGTTAGTCCTCACCAGAGGATATTTTTTCCATTGCTTTTCAGAGAGAGTGGGAGGGAGGGAGAGAGAGAAACATTACAGTGATCTGAGAGAGACACACTGTGTGCCTCCTGCACGCATCCCAACGGGGTGGGGTTTGCACCCAAAATCCAGGTACGTGCCCTTGACCGGGAATCAAACTGTGAGCACAGGCCAACACTAACCACTTAGCTCCAGACAGGGCTAAATATATTTTATTGTCTTTTGTGGGGTTTTTTGGAGGCGGGGGGCCGGGGAGAGGGGGAGAGAGAAACATCATTTGGTTTCCTCCTGCACACTGCGACCAGGGATTGAATCTAAAGCCTGCGTATGTGTCCTGACCGGGATCACCTCTCAGCGTATGGGAGGACGCTTCACTGAACCACACTGATCCGGGCAGCTTGATTTTCTTTAAAGGATAACAGTGTTCTGATATTCAACCACACGAGTAGTGCATGGCTGCCTTTGCTCTGATGGGACGTATGGAAGGGACCAGGGACGGCCCACGGAATGAGAGCCACGAGAAGAGTTCCCGGCACGAGGAAGAAGCATCAGGTGCACAGGGTGTACCGTGAGCAAGTGTGCACGCCACCTCTTTGTACCACCTCTCTACGCATCTTCATGAACTCCCTGCGCCCCCCAGGAGCCCATGGATCTCACATGCAGCTACACTTTTCTCTATTTGATTTAGAGAGAGGGAGGGGGAGACACTGGTTTGTTGTCCACCCATTCATGCACTATTGGTTGCCTCCTGTATGTGCCCTGACTGGGGCTGGAACCCTCACCCTTGGCATAGCAGGATGATGCTCTAACCAACTGAGCTACCCGGCCAGGGCCTTACATGCTTTTTTTTTTAACCAAACTGTTTATAATGACAAGGGCCCCACATAAATATGTGCCGGTCCCGCGATGCGCATAGGGCCTGGCTAAGGAGGCTGACGAGGTGCTGATGGGGCTGCTGGCTGCGGCGGGAGCTCCGGCTGCAGCTGCTGTCACTAGGGGTCCAGCTGGGGGACCTGGTGTTGGGAGCTGTCACTGCCCCGAGTTCTGGAGCAGCTGGCAGCCCTGCTGTGGCAGGAACCCCCTACGCAGTTGCCTCCCCAACCGACCCTGTGCCGCAGCTCAGCCCCTCAGTGTTCCACCCCAACCGCCCCAGCCTGCCCTGTATGCCTGAGGAGTCCCCAGGGCAGGGAAATGACAAATGGTGAAAGTGGGGACTTCCTATAGTGCCAGGTGAACAAAACTCATTCCTATCGGTGCAGCCACACGCTGGCCGC
The DNA here is from genome assembly GCA_025583905.1 of Ia io. Taxonomy (NCBI): domain Eukaryota; kingdom Metazoa; phylum Chordata; class Mammalia; order Chiroptera; family Vespertilionidae; genus Ia; species Ia io. The sequence goes on along the minus strand of JAJQQW010000020.1, from coordinate 50,274,209 downwards.
TTTCTGAGGAGGCAGACTATGGGGCTGTGGAGAGAGAGGCACTCTTACCTTATAGGGCATAGATTCAAAAAAGATGGATGTAGCAGAGATTTTCTTCTTGTCTGTCATGAACCCGTGGGTCAGGTGGCCTCCGTCAGGCAGGTCCAGGCCCATGATGCGCCCATGGGGTTCCACCAGGGCGGTGTACACTGCGAAGTTGGCAGGGGAGCCTGGACCGGGCAGACAAGAGGGCGTACAATTGCTTCTGCCCATGTGGCACCTGGCAGGACCCCAAGCTTGGCCACCAGGCCGTCAACCACAAGTGGCCAGAACAGACTTGGCCACCACATGGAACAGAGAGATGCTCTGTCTCTGACTCCATCAGGTTCAAATCTGTGTGGCTCCCACGGCCTTCAGGCTAGCGGCCTGCTCCAGACATGCCAGTCACCAGAGGAAGTCTGCGGGGCCTCAACTCTGCTTTCTTAAGATGGGTTTGAGGATTAGGGCCCCATCTTCTCGATCAACAAATCTTTCCTTACTCCAAACTCTGAGTTTTGGCCTTTCAAAGTGTGGGGCACGCGGACTTTGGACTGGAAACAATGATGCATTCCTCGAGCCCCCGGAGGTTCCCGCACACCAATCCCTTTGAGAGTGAGGGGAGGGGAGGGTCAGACAGCGCACTATCCTGGAGGGGCAAGAACAGCGGGAGCCAAGGCCATGGAGAAAGACAACCACGACAGGAGGGGCTTTTTCTAACTTCTGTGGATGGGCAGGCCTTCTCTTAGGCTCCTCTCCATGAACACTGGCCCAGGCCTCTCTGGACCTGGTAGTTAGTTACCCGAGTAGGGCTGGACGTTGACCCCCCAGCACTGGGGGTCCAGACCATAGACCTGCAGCGCTCGCTTCTGACAGAGGATCTCCAGCTCATCGATAAACTCAGTCCCGCCGTAGTACCTGCGTGAGAAGAGCAGACTTAGGGCCTCTCTGGCAGAGGCCAAAGAACTCCGCGCAGGACAGACCAGGAGTGGAGCCCTGGTGTGAGCCATGGGATTGCCCCCTCTCAGTGCCCCGCTCCGACACTGAGTCAGTGTCTCCTTATCTACGAGGAAACTGACGTGAGCTACAGGGCCAGCCTGGCATTAGCATTGTGCTGAGTGAAACAAGCCCGTTCCGGCACTGAGTGCCCTTACATAAGGTACCAAGAACAGTCACATTCATAGAGACAGAATGTGCAATGGTGGTTGATCAGGGGGTGGGTGGAGGGAGAGGTAGAGGGTTTTTGCATTTCTAATAAAATTTTACTTCTCATTTAATAAGTATCAAAATTTTTCATATATTTATGTTTTTTTATTGGTATACATACTAATAATCATAATAACTCAATCCAGAAGAAATTTTTAACACTTAGGCCTTGTGGTCACAAAAAGCTTTGAAATTTTTGAAATTAAATGTGTTTATATTTTTTAGTTATAGTAAAAGTCACATAACATAAAATTTACCATCTTAACCATTTTTTTTAAAAAAATGTTTTTATTGATTTTTAGAGAAAGAAGAAGGGAGAGGGAGTGAGAGACAAACATCGATCAACTGCCTCCTGCATGCTCCCCCACAGGGATTGAACCAGCAACATGGGCATGTACCTCCACTGGGAATTAAACCAGCGACGCTTTGGTGCATGGGACAATACGCAACCAACTGAGCCACACCTTCTTGACCATTTTTAAGCATACAGTGCAGTAGTGTTAAGTGCCTCATGTTGATAAGTACTCACATTGTTATACAGCAGATCTCCAGAACTTTTTCATCTTGCAAAACTGAAACTCTACACCCGCTGAATAACTGCCCATTTCTCCCTCCCAAGCCCCTAGGGACCAGCATCTACTTTCCATTTCTATGATTTTGACTGTTCTAGGGACCTCATATAAATGGAATCATGTAGCATTTGTCTTTTTGTGACCAGTTTATTTCACGTAGCATAATGTCGTCAAGGTTCATCCTTGCAGCATGTGGTAGGATTTCCTTCTTTTTTTTATTGTATGTACTAGAGGCCCGGTGCATGAAATTCATGTATGGGGGGGGGGGTCCTTCAACCTGGCCTGCACCCTCTCTCAATCCGGGACCCCTTGGGGGATGTCTGACTGCTGGTTTAGGCCTGCGGGATCGGGCCTAAACTGGCAGTCAGACATCCCTTTTGCAATCCAGGACCACTGGCTCCTAACTGCTTGCCTGCCTGCCTGATCGCCCCTAACCACTCTGCCTGCCTGCCTGATCACCCCTAACCACTCGCCTGCCTGCCTGATGCCCCCTAACTGCTCGCCTGCTTGCCCCTAACTGCTTGCCTGCCTGCCTGATAGCCTCTAACTGCCTCTGCCTCGGCCCCCGTTGCCAAGGCTTAGTCCGGAAGGAAATCTGGAAGGTCGTTCAGCTGTCCGGTCTAATTAGCATATTACATTTTTATTATTATAGATAGACCACCTTTGCTTATCCACCTGTCCATCAATGGACACTTGGGTTGCTCCCATATGTTGATTATTGTGACCAATGCTCTTATGAACATGGTGTACAAATATCTGTTTGAGTCCCTGGTTTCAATTCTATTGGAATATATACCCAGAAGTGGAATTGCTGGATCATCTACACTAATAAAAGAGAAACATGCAAATTAACCATCACTCCGTTATGCGAAGCCACACCCACCAGCCAATCAGGAGCGAGTATGCAAATTAACCAAACAAATATGGCAGTGGCCACGGAGCTGGAGCCAGCCGGAGGCTTGGGTTGCCCCCAGCGATAGAGAAAGCCAAGCTTCCCGCCCGTCCTGGCCAGCCCTGGCCTCTGCTCAAGGCTACAAAGTTTCAATTATAGAAGATAAATAAATCCCAAGAAAAATGGCAGTGGCCACGGAGCTGGAGCAAGCAGGAGGCTTGAGTTGCCCCGGCGATGGAGGAAGCCAAGCTTCCTGGCCAGCCCTGGCCTCCGCTCAAGGCTACAAAGTTTCAATTATAGAAGATAAATAAATCCCAAGAAAAATGGCAGTGGCCATGGAGCTGGAGCAAACAGGAGGCTTGAGTTGCCCCGGCGATGGAGGAAGCCAAGCTTCCTGGCCAGCCCTGGCCTCCGCTCAAGGCTACAAAGTTTCAATTATAGAAGATAAATAAATCCCAAGAAAAATGGCAGTGGCCACAGAGCTGGAGCAAGCAGGAGGCTTGGGTTGCCCCCGGCGATGGAGGAGCCAAGCTTCCAGCCCGCCCTGGCCGGCCTTGTCCTCCGCTCAAGGCTACAAGTTTCAATTATAGAAGATAAATAAATCCTAGATACTTGCTTCCAGCTGGCCCTGGCCTCCGCTCAAGGAGGTGCTGAAAAAAAAAAAAAAAAAAGGAGGGGCTGGGACCTTGGGTCGCCAGGGGGTGATCAGGCCAGGATGGGACAGCAGGGGCCATTGGGGGTAAGCAGACCAGCAGGGGGGCCAATTGGGGGTGAGCAGGCTATCAGTGGGGGTCAGTTGGAGGTGATCAGGAAGTGGGGGGGGGCGGTTTGGAGTGAGCAGGCCAGCATGGGGGCAGTTGGGGGTGAGCAGGCCAGCAGGGAGGGCAGTTGGGGGTGAGCAGGCTGTCAGTGGAGGTCAGTTGGAGGTGATCAGGACAGTGCGGGGGCGGCGGTTTGGAGTGAGCAGGCCAGCATGGGGGCAGTTGGGGGTGAGCAGGCCAGCAGGGGGGGCAGTTGGGGGTGATCAGGCTGGTGGGGAGGCATTTGGGGGCGAACAGGCCAGTGGTGGGGGGCAGTTGGGGCGAGCAGGCCGGCAGGCAGAGTGGTTAGGAGCGATCAGGCAGGCAGGCAGGCAGGCAGGCAGGCAGGCAGGTGAGCGGCTGGAGCCAGCAATGCCGGATTGTGAGAGGGATGTCCGACTGCTGGTTTAGGCCCAATCCCTGTAAACCGGCAGTAGGACATCCTTCGAGGGGTCCCAGATTGGAGAGGGTACAGGCCAGGCTGAGGACTACCCACCCCCATGCATGAATTTTGTGCACTGGGCCTCTAGTATAATTATATTTTTCATTTTTTGAGGGACCTGCATACTGTTTTCCACAGTGGCTGCACATTTTACATCCCTACCAACAGGGCACAAGGGCTACTCCTCTATAGTCTCACCAACACTTGTTTTGTGCGTGTGTGCGTGTGTGTGTGTGTGTGTGTGTGTGTGTGTGTGTGTGTGTGTGTGCAGTAGCCATCCTAATGGGAGTGAGGGAATAGCTCATTGGGGTTCTGATCCACATGTCCCTGATGTTCTGTGATGTTGAGCACCTGGTTCATGTGCTTGCTGGCAGGAGTTACAGTTTAATGGGTACAGAGTTTTGTTTATACAAAATGAAAGAGTTCTGGAGATGATGGTGGCGATGGTTGTACCATATTGTGAATGTGCTTTAATGCCACTGATCTGCACACTTAAAAAGGAAAATTTTCTATTATGTATATTTTACCACAAAAAGGAAAAAAGGGCGAATGAGGGGTTTTTACTCACAATAAGGCAGGTTAGTAGGGAACTAGGGAAGTTCCTTGGCAAGTGGGATGGGGAAACAGACAGAGAGCTGAACAAACTGGCCAGCAATCCACAGCAGATACAGAGAGCTGTGGGTGACTAGCAACGGGCAACACTGGTGTGGACTTGCCCCCAGGAGGCCGTTCCTCCCCTGGCATATTGCTGGTCATGCAGTTTAAACCCCTTGCCACTAATTGGGGCTGACCAATTAGTGGAGACCACGACCCTGAAAGGGTTTAATTCCTCCCTTAAATGCCCAGCCTTTAAAACCCTCCAGGAGGGACCCAGCCTGCACGCTCCCTCCCAGGAGCGCGCCCATGCCTTTCCCTTCCCCTCAGGTGAGCACCTCCTACACTCCACGGGACCCCACAAGACTTGCAACCAGGGGTGCAATGGGCAGCGGCAGCTCATCCTGGCTCACTCTCCGATCTGATCCTGTCTCTGAGGCCCCTTTTCTCTGACTCCTTAGTGAACCGGAGCAGCCCCCCCAGGCTCTCCTGCTGCCTCTGTCCCGGCCCCTTCCTGTCTCACTGCCCCAGCTTCAATAAGCATCCCGCGAAGTCACCTGGACTCACGGGGTGAAATCTTCCCTGCACCACGTCAAGAACCACACACTACCGGCCGGCCCTGGGTGGATCTGCTCCGGGTCAGGTCCCGCTTTCCAGTAACAACACTTCTGATGTCAAATGTGAGCGGGGTTTTCCTCACACCATCCAGTTCTGACACCAACCAACCATCTTACAATTCAATTCAACTCTGACCACCAGCTGGGGCAGCCCCAGCCCGGAGGCTCAGGGCTCAGCCCCCAGGCCGTCCCACTGCAGAGGCTGTCACAATGGCTGGTCCCCAGGTTGCCCACTTCTTTCTGACAAACTCTGGGATTCCTACAACCTTTCTCACGTTCAGTAACTCACCAAAGTGACCCATGGAACTCAGGACAGCACTTGACTTGCCCTCACTGGCCAGGTGCGCGGGGTGAGGTGCGGGGAAGGGTTCGGAGCTCCCTAGCCTCTCCAGGACTGCCCTTCCCAGCACCTCAACCGTTCACCGACTAGGAAGCTCTCCACCTCACCGTGCTGGCTTTTCATAGGCTTCCCTACGAGGTGACCCATCAAATCACTGGCCATTGGTGGTGAACGCGGCTTCAGTCCTCTCAGCATGCCTTGGTCTTTCTGGCCACCAGCCCCACCCTGAAGCCATCTAGAGGCCCAGCAAGGGTCACCTCTTAACATAAACTCAGGTGTGTTCATTATGAATAAGACATTCCTATCAGATTCCAAGAGTTTTAGGAGCTCAGGTGCCAGAAACCAGGGACAAAGACCAGATATTCCTTATCTTATCATAACACCATTGGAAAGCATCTGGATCCGTCCCAGCTGCTCCACCTGTGTGCGAACTTGAAAAGTCACCGAATCTTAATGAGTCTTCGCTCTCCCGTCCTTACAGCATGGAGCACGGCCCCCCTTTCCCTACAGGGCTGCTGTGAGGATCAAAGGAGACAGTTGTGAAAATACCCAGTGACCTCCTCGAGGTACCATGCCAACGTCAGTCATTCAGAGCAGAAGGAACACAGCCCTTACTCTGGTGTCTGGCCGTTCTACAGGGAGCTGCAGAGCACCTCAGGATGGAAGGCCAGTTCAACTCCCAGGGTGACCCTTCTTTTTCTGTGTCCTTCGGGACACAAAAATACCAATTTGCAAAACCATACATCAGAGTCTGTAACCGTCACTTTGGTGATGACTGTAAAAGCATAATTTCTCCGGGTTCTCCGGGTGAGGGAGCTGACCCAGATCACTGCCCATGTAAACCCAACATTCATAACGCAGAAACGCTTCCGTGCAAGTCAGTGTCCACTCCTGAAACCACTCTGATTGCTCACAAGCAACAACCCCCTCCCGTAGCATCACTCAGAGTACCTGCTGACCTTTCCTAGAGGCTCACCCTCAGTTCAGCAGCTCCGCACCCCTTTAGAGGGACTGGCCGGCTCGTCAGGAAAGCCCCACAGGAGCTGTTAGTGACCCTGAGCGTAGCTGATCTAGAACACGGCGCTCTCACAGGGCCCGGCGTAAACGTGTGTCGGACCACAGGAACGGACAGGAGCCCGCGGGGCATGCGCTCTGCAGACTCAGCGCCTCGCCCACCCTGCCGGAAGCAGTGCTCAGAGAGCATTCACATACCTCTGGCCAGGGTACCCCTCAGAGTACTTGTTATTCAAGCAGGAGCCCAGGGCCTCCAAAACGGCTCGGCTGGCGAAATTCTCTGAGGCAATAAGCTCTAGTCCAACCCTCTGCCGGTGACTCTCCTTCTTAATGATGTTGTAAACCTGAAGAGAAGAAAACAGGCATAAACATTTGGACCTCTAAGCTCAACGTTCTACTCTGATCAAAGCAATGACCGAGGAAAGAGAACAGCCACGTTACAGGCCATATTCTGCCCTCAGAGGCTGACCATAACTCAAAAAACCAAACTCAGAGTCTACTTAACATAAGCATCTCACCTAATTTTTAACTCTATACCATCTTATCTTTAGTTTTACATTTCACCAAGTTTTCCCCTCCCTGATTCCTTGCTTCTCTTCCTTAAGATAAGCTTCCTTAAAAGATGGTTAGGCCAGGCTGGTGTGGCTCAGTGGTTTGAGCATTGACCTATGAACCAGGAGGTCACAGTTCAATTCCTGGTCGGGACACATGCCCAGGTTGCGGGCTCCATCCCCAGTAGGGGGCGTGCAGGAGGCAGCCGATCCATGATTCTCTCTCATCATTGATGTTTCTATCTCTTTCTCCCTCTCCCTTTCTCTCTGAAATCAATAAAAAAATATTTTTAAAAACACATTAATAAAAGATGCTTCTTGGTGTCTGAATGAACTCATCTGAACTGTAAGAAAAGGTCAAATCTCAGTGACCTTCCCCGTCCCTCCAGAGCACCCAGCACAGCTCTCTGCACTTGGCAGAAACACAGGAATACTTAACCTTGCCTGGAAGGGCTTTTAGCACTTTGTCAGCTGCTGCCTCTAAGTCTGGCACTCTTATGCTAACTGCAAGGCTGTTCTGAATGAAGGGCACTTAGGATCAGAACTAGAAAGTAAACAGGAGGCTGGGATTTAAGGACCCCCACGAAGACCCCACCACCTCACCTCGATGTCGCTGTCTTTCAGGGGCTGTGCCAGCATTTTGTCATGCGAGGACCACAGGTCAGCATTCTCGGGAGCCCTGCTCACCGCAGTCGCCATTGCACTGGTTCAAAGTCGCCTCAAAATGGAAGAACTTGCAACATTAATTTTAGTCAAAGCTCAATGCAACCTGTTAGTTCTCTGAGTTGCGAAAGTACCGACACTATTTTTTAGCCCCTCCCTCAACTGCTTGGCAAATATGAAAATATTCTATTGCAACACCACCATGTGGGACTTCCGGTTCTGCTCTGAACTGCGATGTCAGCTTGTTATCCAGTTAGTGATGAGCACCACCCCATCCCTAGGAGGCCCGACCCCGCGGACAGGGCCCCGCGCGGCCTGTTCTCAACTGACCTTCCCCGTTACGGCTCTCTCCAGCTACACTAACCTCCTGGAAGGCAAGGACTGTGTGTTACTTTTATTTTTTTAAATCTCCCACACAATTCAGTGCGGCCATACATGAAGTAATATTTGCCTGAACAACAAATTACTGACTTAAGTGTTACTTTTTCCATTTTTCAAGTAATGAAAACGAGGCTCAGGGAAGTAAAGCATCTCTGCCCGTGGCTGCACACAAGTTGGCATGAACGTCAACCTCGAAACCCGAAATCATATGCTCCCTTTACCCACAGGGTTCCTGTAGAAACTGCAAGTTAAAGCATGCACTGGCTTAACTACAAACTGCCCTGTAAGAATTATAGATAGAAAAAAAGAGAACTGTAGATCAATATTTTTCATCAGAAAACTGTATCCCATCAAAACGCTAGAAAATGTGTGTTTCTACAAAGAATGAGAATTTGTGACCCGTGGCATCTCCCCTGGCGCTGAAAGTTTAAATATTCCCAGGAACCAACCTCCCCCAATCAACAGCCGCAGCTTTTCCATAGTGCTCCATTAACCTGGTAAGCTTTCATCTAGAAGGATTCATGGCGCCTGGCCCGTGTGGCTCAGCGGTAGCGCTCAGCCCATGCACTGAAGAGTCTCGGGTACGATCCCCATCAAGGGCACATACCTGGATTGCAGGTGGATCCCAGGCCAAGTCAGGGTGCTTTGGGGAGGCAACCAATCAATGTGTGTCTTTCTCACATCCGATGTTTCTCTCTCTCCCCCTCCTTCCCTTCTACCCTCTTTAAAAATCAATGGAAAAAATATCTCGAGCAAGGATTAACAACAACAACAATAAAATAAAAATAAAATAAAATGATTCACCGACAACTATTTCCTCAGGCCTCTCTGTGCCGCCATGGCATTGCTATTGGGAACACAGTTGTGAGCCCAGCAGACTGGGCCCTGCTGTCAAGGGCCTTCCCTGGTGCGGAAGATGAGTAGCAAAGTGAACAAGTGTACTAAATGCAGATGGATAAAATGAGAGCGCCACGAAGGACGAGAGCTGGGTGCTGGGGAGAGTGGGGCTCACTGTGGACGCGGAGGCAGGGGCCTATCCTAGGAGAGGGCGTCTAGATTAAGAAAGATCCAGTGAGGAGAGAGCCCACCTCCCAAGAGTACCGAGGTAATACATATATATTGGTCTTGGCTCCTACCCGCTGTGAGTTGCTAAGTGAAAAGAGCTAGGAGCCTCTGTTGTTCTAGTGAGGTGACCCTGGGTGGGCCCCTGGATGGCTCCTGGCTGGGGCACTGGTCACTGAAAAGACCAGCCAGGATCAGAAGCCTGGGATTTTCAGCCCTGCCCCCACTTCTCCAGTGAGGAGTTAATACTTGATCATGCCTACATGAGGGAGCCTGCATATATTCAGAGCTGACAGGTCAGTGGACACATCCACACTGGGAAGTGACACACCCTAACTCCACGGGGCACAGAAGCTCCTGTGCTCTGGACCCTGCCAGACCTCACCCTCTGTATGTCATCTCGCTATTCACCTGTATCCTTTATCACCTCTCTGAAAAAACTGGTAGCCTGGATGGACTGGCTCAGTGGTTGAGTGTCAACCTATGAACCAGGAGGTCATGGTTCACTTCCCGGTCAGGGCACATGCCCAGGTTGCGGGCTCCTACCCAGTGTGGGGCATGCAGGAGGCAGCCAACCAATGATTCTCTCTCATCACTGATGTTTCTCTCTCTCTCTCCCTCTCCCTTCCTCTCTGAAATCAATAAGATTATATTAAAAAAACTGACAAACGGGGAGAAACCAAGATGGCGGCATAGGTAAACACCTAAACTGCTGCCTCGCACAACAATTTCAAAACTACAACTAAAAGACAAAACGGACATCATCCAGAACCACAGGAAGGCTGGCTGAGTGGAAATTCTACAATTAGAAGGAAAGAGAAAAGCACACTGAGACTCAGAGGAGCTGAGGAAGGCAGAGGTACGGAGGTGCGCACGGAGAGGGCTGGTAACTGTTACGCGGCTGGCTTTCTCAATCGGGAGGGAGACAAAAAGCTCCCGACTGCTCTGAACTCCAGTTCCATGCGCGAGTCTGGGGACCCAGATTCATTCGGGGAGAAACTGGACTGTCTGGCAGCGGGCGAAACTCGAGGGCGGCTTTCTCTCAGAGGTGCTTGCAGCGATTACCGCGGTACACTGAGACCCAGGGACCTCTTAGGGCAGGGCTGACGGGAAGCCATTGCTGTCTGCTCCACCCTGAGACTCCACCCCATCCAAGCTGAGCACAGAGGCTTTTGCAAGTCTTGTCTCATAAGGGTGTCTCCAGCACAGAAGTTCTCCCAGCGTAGACACAGCTGATCCTCACAGCCAATTGGCCTGGAGGTCAATTCCTCCCAGTGATACCAACAACAATCAAGGCTTAACTATAACAAGACTGTGAACACAGCCCATGAAGGGGTGCACCAAGAGTGTCCACCTCAGGTAACTGGGGAGGCTGACCCACTGGGCCCTATAGGACACCTAGCACACAAAGCCACTCTATCAACTCAGGGAAGCAGCCAAAATGCGGAGACAAAGAATCAGGTCACAAATGAAAGAAGTGGAGGAAAGCAAATGACTGGATATAGAGTTCAAAACCACAGTTATAAGGTTTTTCAAGAATTTTCTAGAAAAGTCCAATAAATTTAGCGAGATCCTCGAGGATATGAAAAAGGACCAACTAGAAATTAAGCATACACTAACTGAAATAAAAAATATTATACAGAGCTCTAACAGCAGACTAGAGGATCCCAAGAATCAAGTCAAAGATTTGAAATACAAAGAAGCAAAAAACACCCAACTGGAAAACCAAAAAGGAAAAAGAATCCAAAAATATGAAAATAGTGTAAGGAGCCTCTGGGACAACTTCAAGCGTACCAACATCTGAATTATGGGGGTGCCAGAAGAAGAGAGAGAGCAAGACACTGAAAACCTATTTGAAGAAATAATGACAGAAAACTTCCCCACCTAGTGAAGAAATAGACTTACAAGTCCAGGAAGCGCAGAGAACCCCAAACAAAAGGAATCCAAAGAGGACCACACCAAGACACATCATAATTAAAATGCCAAGGGCAAAAGACAAAGAGAGAATCTTAAAAGCAGCAAGAGAAAAACAGTTAGTTACCTACAAGGGAGCACCCATACGATTGTCAGCTGATTTCTCAACAGAAACTATGCAGGCCAGATGGGAATGGCAAGAAATATTCAAAGTGATGAATAGCAAGAACCTACAACCAAGATTACTCTACCCAGCAAAGCTATCATTCAGAATTGAAGGTCAGATAAAGAGCTTCACCGATAAGAAAAAGCTAAAGGAGTTCATCACTGCCAAACCAATATTATATGAAATGTTGAAGAGTATTCTTTAAGAAGAGGAAAAAGAAGAAAAAGGTAAAGATAAAATTATGAACAAAAAATACATATCTATCAAGTGAATCTAAAAATCAAGTGAATAAAAAAATATGATGAACAGAATAAACTGGTGAATATAATAGAATCAGGGGCATAGAAAGGGAGTGGACTAACAATTCTCGGAGGGAAAGGGGTGTGTGGAGTGCGGGAAGAGACTGGACAAAAATCATACACCTATGGATGAGGACAGTGGGGGGCGGGAAAGGGCAGAGGGTGGGGTGGGAACTGGGTATAGGAAAGTTATGGGGGGAAAAAAGAGGAACAATTGTAATAATCAGAACAATAACGTTTTATTAAAAAACCCCAAAAATTGATAAACATTAAGTGTTTCCCTGAGTTCTGTGAGCTGCTCTAACAAATGATGAAATCCCAGGAGCCGGTCATGGGACCCTCTGATTTGTAGCTGAGTAGGACAGAGTCATGGATAACCTGGGGACCTACTACTTGTGACTGACATCTGATAACCCTGGGACCTACTACTTGTGATTGACACCTGATAACCGGGGGACCTACTACTTGTGACTGACATCTGATAACCCTGGGACCTACTACTTGTGATTGACACCTGATAACCCTGGGACCTACTACTTGTGACTGACATCTGATAACCTGGGGACCTACTACTTGTGATTGACACCTGATAACCCTGGGACCTACTACTTGTGACTGACATCTGATAACCTGGGGACCTACTACTTGTGATTGACACCTGATAACCTGGGGACCTACTACTTGTGATTGACATCTGATAACCCTGGGGACCTACTACTTGTGACTGACATCTGATAACCCTGGGACCTACTACTTGTGATTGACACCTGATAACCCTGGGACCTACTACTTGTGACTGACATCTGATAACCTGGGGACCTACTACTTGTGATTGACACCTGATAACCCTGGGACCTACTACTTGTGACTGACATCTGATAACCTGGGGACCTACTACTTGTGTAGACACCTGATAACCTGGGGACCTACTACTTGTGATTGACATCTGATAACCCTGGGGACCTACTACTTGTGACTGACATCTGATAACCCTGGGACCTACTACTTGTGATTGACACCTGATAACCTGGGGACCTACTACTTGTGATTGACATCTGATAACCCTGGGGACCTACTACTTGTGATTGACATCTGATATCCCTGGGACCTACTACTTGTGACTGACATCTGATAACCTGGGGACCTACTACTTGTGACTGACACCTGATAACCTGGGGACCTACTACTTGTGACTGACATCTGATAACCTGGGGACCTACTACTTGTGACTGACACCTGATAACCCTGGGACCTACTACTTGTGATTGACATCTGATAACCTGGGGACCTACTACTTGTGATTGACATCTGATAACCCTGGGACCTACTACTTGTGACTGACATCTGATAACCCTGGGACCTACTACTTGTGATTGACATCTGATAACCCTGGGACCTACTACTTGTGACTGACATCTGATAACCTGGGGACCTACTACTTGTGACTGACATCTGATAACCCTGGGACCTACTACTTGTGATTGACACCTGATAACCTGGGGACCTACTACTTGTGACTGACATCTGATAACCTGGGGACCTACTACTTGTGATTGACACCTGATAACCTGGGGACCTACTACTTGTGATTGACATCTGATAACCTGGGGACCTACTACTTGTGACTGACACCTGATAACCTGGGGACCTACTACTTGTGATTGACATCTGATAAACTGGGGACCTACTACTTGTGATTGACACCTGATAACCCTGGGACCTACTACTTGTGATTGACACCTGATAACCTGGGGACCTACTACTTGTGACTGACACCTGATAACCTGGGGACCTACTACTTGTGACTGACACCTGATAACCTGGGGACCTACTACTTGTGATTGACACCTGATAACCTGGGGACCTATTACTTGTGACTGACATCTGATAACCCTGGGACCTACTACTTGTGATTGACACCTGATAACCTGGGGACCTACTACTTGTGACTGACATCTGATAACCTGGGGACCTACTACTTGTGACTGACATCTGATAACCCTGGGACCTACTACTTGTGATTGACACCTGATAACCTGGGGACCTACTACTTGTGACTGACATCTGATAACCTGGGGACCTACTACTTGTGATTGACACCTGATAACCTGGGGACCTACTACTTGTGACTGACACCTGATAACCTGGGGACCTACTACTTGTGACTGACATCTGATAACCTGGGGACCTACTACTTGTGACTGACATCTGATAACCCTGGGACCTACTACTTGTGATTGACACCTGATAACCTGGGGACCTACTACTTGTGACTGACACTGATAACCTGGGGACCTACTACTTGTGACTGACATCTGATAACCCTGGGACCTACTACTTGTGATTGACACCTGATAACCTGGGGACCTACTACTTGTGACTGACACCTGATAACCTGGGGACCTACTACTTGTGACTGACATCTGATAACCTGGGGACCTACTACTTGTGATTGACATCTGATAACCCTGGGACCTACTACTTGTGACTGACATCTGATAACCCTGGGACCTACTACTTGTGATTGACACCTGATAACCCTGGGACCTACTACTTGTGACTGACACCTGATAACCTGGGGACCTACTACTTGTGACTGACATCTGATAACCTGGGGACCTACTACTTGTGATTGACATCTGATAACCCTGGGACCTACTACTTGTGACTGACATCTGATAACCCTGGGACCTACTACTTGTGGTTGACACCTGATAACCCTGGGACCTACTACTTGTGACTGACACCTGATAACCTGGGGACCTACTACTTGTGATTGACACCTGATAACCTGGGGACCTACTACTTGTGACTGACATCTGATAACCTGGGGACCTACTACTTGTGACTGACATCTGATAACCTGGGGACCTACTACTTGTGACTGACACCTGATAACCTGGGGACCTACTACTTGTGATTGACATCTGATAAACTGGGGACCTACTACTTGTGATTGACATCTGATAACCTGGGGACCTACTACTTGTGACTGACACCTGACAACCCTGGGACCTACTACTTGTGACTGACATCTGAAGGCGGTGGTCTCGTGGGTTGAATTAACTCCGGGTAGAACTGGATTGAATTGTAAGACACCCAGTGGTGTCTCAGAACTGCTGATGCGTGGAAACCCCCACATCTGGTGTCAGAAGGGTTGCGTGGTAGTGGTGTGAGAGTAAAGAGAAACACAGCAGAAAGGTTGTAGCTTTTCCCACACAAGTACACACACAGTAAATTTGCTAAACAAATATACCCATTAGACAAAATAGTCTAATAGTCCCAAATTACAGTGATCCTCCTTATTCTCTGGTACTATAACCTTTAACCAGGAAATTCCTCTTAGGGCTTTCAAAGCAGCCATTATTTTACTGTAAGTACAGCACGGTTAGAAATGAAGCACTGTGATGGAACGCAATGGACACTTCTGTGGTCACAGCAGTACCACCTTGCCAAGGACAGGCAGGTGACCTTGAACGTGGCTGGCCACGTCCCACATTTCCGCCAGCGGTGGAGAGACACGTGAATGCCGACCTCTGCACTCAAGAACGGCCAGTTCAACCCATGGACCTGTGCATGGACCAACACGCACCCTCGGCAGGTGGTAAGCCCACAACAAAAAGCTCCAGAGCCAAAAACAGGCTCAAAGGGAAAAGCTTCTTTTAAATACTGACTAGTCAAAGTTAAAAAGGATTTGAAGGTGGCAAGCAGAGACCATTCTCAACCACCCAATGGCTAAAGCCCATTAGGAACACTCCCCCTGAGGAGTCAGCAGACCCACAGTCACTCTGTGAAAGGCACTCAGCTCCCCTCTGCTCAGGAAAGAGAACAAAGTGTCTGCCTCATCTGTGGTCTCACTCTTCTCACTGCAGCAACAACCTGCCGGCCTGCTGCAAATCTTTTCCCTGTCCAAGATGCTAATTCTGACTCACAGTGACGCTTCCCCCCACGGCGAGAGTGCGCGTGTGGCCAGCACCCCACTCTCACTGCCCTCCCACTGCGAGTCTCCTCCCCGGGTCCTGTTACCACTCAGGATCAAGTCACCCCCCAGACGGAGTACTTAATTCATACTCTCAGTAAATCCATATCCTCGAGTCTAACTTAAGCTTTTTTTTAACCAGGAAGAAGTTTGAGTTCTTCAGAGTTCAAGATTCTGTGTCTTGTTTCAATTAAATCAATTATAGATATAATCTATTATATCTACTAAGTCAATTAAGTCTATTCTATGCTGAGGCACCCCGTAAGAAAAAGATCCTGAGGGGTGCTGTACGGCCTTCACTGGGTTAGGGGTGCAGTTCCTGCAGCCTCAACTGTCCTGACATGGTGGCATGAGCCTCACTCACCAGGGCGACAGACCTAGTAAGTGAACTCATTCTCCAAAGTCACCAGCCTCCCCATGCCTCCAAATCTTCCCTGGGCCTCGGTCACAAGTGGCACCACCCAGGGGTCTGCGGAGGGAACCATCTGCTGATGTCACCTGTCTCACAGACTCTGTGACCTCCACTTTACAGAAAACTGAGGCTCAGAGAGCTCAGGCCTAAGGTCATGTCATTTGAACTCTGTTTTCCCCGTAGTTCCAGAGCCCTTCTTCGCCACCCGGCACCAAATAAAAGCACAATCCCCCAACTCTGCGGCACGTTCCCTCGAGTAGGAAGTTGCAAATTTGATGCCGTAAGAATCTAAACTGGTGTTTCCAGTGCAGCAACTGCCTGATTGAAGGCACCTGCGGGTGCGGGGCTCGGCCGACCAAGTTCCACTTACCTTCCAGGACCTGGAAGCACAGGGCAGCAGGCCAGGAACCCTTCAGCGCAACGTCCGTCTCCTAGAACGGGCTGCAGCCTGCAGGCGCTCCCCTCGGGGACCCAAGAAAGCGACCGCAAACGTAGCGGTTGAGAGCGCAGGCTTCGGGGAGCCTCGGTTCGATTCCGGGCGCCCGGTTGCAGGGTCCCGCCTAAATCGGCTCCTCTCTCCGAGCCTCACCTTCCCCGTCGGTAGACGCACTCGGCTTGCAGCTTTGCTGCGAGGATCCTGTAGCGAGGTGAAGGGCTGCACTTACATTTAAATGCTCAGCCAGAGAGTGCTCAGTAGAGAGCGGCAACTCGGACCTGTGTTAAGCTGAGGCCCCCCCTCCGCCCCGGAGACCACGGAACGGGCGCTCGGGACTCGCGCCGACCCTCCGCCAGGCATTCCGCGCGCCCCTCACCTGCACGGCCTGCAGAGCACGTGGCGCTGGGGAGCCCGGAGACGCGCGCAGCCGAGCGCGCAGCGAGCGCCAGGTCAGAGGCCCGCCCGAAGCTGCACCTGCCGGGACGGACGGGACGCGCCCGCCTACCGACACCGTGGCCCACGCTGCTGTCGGCGCGACCGGAGCCCGAGACCCGCGGGGCCGCGCAGCTGCCACGTGACCCACCGCTCCCGCCCCGCCCCGCCGCTGGAGGCGCCCGCCGCCACCCGGTACCCCCACGGCCCGCCGCGCCCCGCCTCTGGAGGCGCCCAATCAGAGCGCGCTGCGTGGTTGGGGGCGGGGCGGGGGCGCCGGCTCACCGGGGCCTGCGGGCTGCTGGGCGCTCCTGGTCTGGCTGCGAGCCAGGGAGCTGGGAACACGGTGCAGGGCCTGCCCCAGAAACTTGGGTAGGCCCTGGGGTTGGGAATGAATTTTGTAGCCTATATTTAACTCTTTCATTATATTTAACTTACAGTTTAGCACGAAGGTCATTTAAATGGGACAAACGTGGATTTGAACTTCAACACTGTTACTCTGTGCCTGTGGAATCCTAGAACAGGCACTTACATGTCTCATTCTTGAATTGGAGATAACTATATCTACCTGGCATGGCTGTCAGGAGGATTAACAGACAGATCTACAACACTAACATTGTGCCTGACACATAATTAGGGCTCAATAAATATTGGACTATAAACAGTAAGTATAACAAAAACCAAGGGGCTGTACAACATAGGGGAAAGAGCTGACAGATTCTCTTGACCAAATTCTACTCAGGCGCCTCTGAAATATTTTGTCACGAAGCCTGACTTTCAGACTTCCCTGTTTGTCTCTGCTGTCGGCAGGACCAGAGTCCAAAACCCACGGGGTCCAGTTTTAGCAAGGATGCTGCTAAGTCCGTTTGACCAGAACCCCTCACCCTCCATATCTAGTTGAATTTCTCATCCTCCGTTATCTGGGTGATGTCTGATCACCCTGGTCTGGTCAGTTTAGCCAGAATCCTCCTCACCTCTCATGTTTCTTCCTCTAATTTTCCATCCACTGACACCCCTCCCCCCGCCTCCTTGGCTATAGGTTCCATTGGCCCATACCATATTCACACATGAGCCCAATCTCTATTGCCCACCCGAAGATTCCATTGCGGTGGTCCCTATACCTATAGAAATAGTGTCCCCTTGAATAAAGTCTTCCTTACTGTGTCATTGAATAATTTGTTCTCTAACAGCTCCTAATATTTCAGTCCTCAGTGTATCAACAACTCTACAATGTCAAGCAATTTCCAAAATGTAACAAATGTGGGTAATGTGACAGTTACTAAATAGATTCAAAACTGATTCAGGAAATTCCTGGGAAAGACAGTGAGAAAGTGGCGATCCATAAGAAGTCCTATTTCCAGGAGAGTCACACAACACAACACAGACTCAGAATGATTTTGTCAAATAGCTTCTTTGCCTCGTGAGTCCCTTCCTCCTATAGCTCCCCTGTGTCACCCCACCCCCTCACTGCAGCTCTTTGGAATTTAGAGCACCACGCAGGAAGTAGATTGTGTGGACACTGATAAGGAAGATACCTACCTACTCAGAAGGACTCAGGGTGGATAACTGGGCTCAAACTTTTTAAGAAACAGAGCTTAGCAGCCATTTCTTCACAGGGGCCTCTCATGCAAACTGCACTTCGGGGAGAGGCCTGCTCTGAACTGCCTGCCTCTGCACTGAACTCCCTGCCTGCCTGTGCCCCTGCCATCTGAGCCAGCCTTATAGAGGAGTTCCTGGACTCCTATTGCAACCAATAGGACTGAGCTTTCCTCTTCCAATCAGAGCTGTGCAGCTGTATCAACCTCTTTACCCACCAATCACAGCAGCTCCATTGGACCAATCAAATGTCATGAATTTGGATCCTTATTTTATGAGGACAGACCAGTCAGGGATCAGGGGACTTCTGCTTACATAAGCCGGCTCCCCTCTGGCACGCTTTCCCTTCCCACTGAGGACTGAGACTGCATTTCCCTGGCTGAGCTGAAATACTGAAGATGTCTTGCTGGACCAGAGTGGAGCCACCCGCACAGGCCAGAGAGGGGCCTGGCCCCAGGGCTGCCTCGTAGCCGTGCTGTATCACAATTGTGCTCTTGTGCACTGAATTAAGTTTCCTTCTTCACCGCACCCCAAATTGGGGATTCCTGTTGGCATTGAACTGGTGCCACCAACCATTGGTTGACAATTGTAAAGACAAATACAAATTAAAAATAAGAGGTTAGCCCTCGCTGGTGTGGCTCAGTTGGTTCAGCACTGTCCCATGCACCAACCAAATCACCGGTTCGATTTCTGGTCTGGGCACCTGCCCAGGTTGCAGGTGCAATCCCCGGTGGAGGTGGGTGCAGGAGGCAACCAATGGATGTTTCTTTCTCACGTGGATGTTTCTCTCCCTCCACCTTCCTCTCTCTCTGAAATCAATAAACATTTAAAAATAAAAATAGAAATGAAAAGTTTAATTCTCCAGTTTAAAATAAGAGGAGGAATTTCCCTCCACTCTGTTTTCTTTGAGCATGTTGACGAAGAACATCCAAACCTGTAGAGAATTTTTGTAAGAATTTATTTGAGCCGAAACTGACAACAATGCCCGGAAGCAAGCTCTCAAATGCACTGGAGAATGACAGTTGGGGTTTCTTTCATGTGTTTGGAATTAAGGAGGGAATATAAGGAAGATTAAATGAAGAGGGAAGGAAGCAAGATAGGGATTGGGTTACAGAAGAGTTAAGGTTTGTGGGCACCCTTGAGGGTGAGTAGCCCCAAGGGGTCTGAAGTGTTGTGGGGTGGTAGAAAGTGTTGTGAGTGTGGTAATGTTGTGAGCTAGATTAAGAGAAAATAACCAAATTTAATACATAAAATGCATGGAGCTCCTCATACATGAGAGAGTCGGAGGCTCAGGGGCATGGGAGGATCATAGGCAGGGAAAGGGTGGCATATATGACACTCTGAGCTAAGAATGAGGTAAGGCACCTTGGGGGCTACTAAGGTGCTTGCAGAATGATAAGAACAGCTGTTTAGTCATGAAGTTTGCCCTGCCTGCCCTGGTTGGTGAGACTCAGTTGGTTGAGCATCATCCCATGCACCCGAGGTGGCTGGTTCAATTCCCAGTCAGAGCACCTGCCAGGGTTAGGGG
Organism: Ia io; assembly: GCA_025583905.1. Classification (NCBI taxonomy): domain Eukaryota; kingdom Metazoa; phylum Chordata; class Mammalia; order Chiroptera; family Vespertilionidae; genus Ia; species Ia io. The sequence goes on along the minus strand of JAJQQW010000020.1, from coordinate 50,254,298 downwards.
CTCAGTCCCCAGTAGGGGGCATGCAGGAGGCAGCTCATCCCCTCATTGATGTTTCTGTCTCTCTCTCCCTCTCCCTTCCTCTCTCTCTAAAGTCAATAAAAACATATTTTTAAAATAAAATTTAAAAAAAGTTTGCCCTCCCCTATAAGTAGGCAAAAAAGGTTCTCTCGCCCTGGCTGGTAGCTCAGTGGTTAGAGCACCTGACTCTGCACCGAAGGGGCAAGGGTTCCATTCCCAGTCAAGGGCAGGTACCTGGGTTGCGGGGTTCCTCCTCACCCCCGGTTGGGCCACCTGTGGGAGGCAACCAATCGATGTATCTCTCTCACATTGATGTTTCTCTTTCCCCTTCCCCTTCCATTCTCTGAAAAGCAACGGGGAAATAATATCCTCAGGTGAGGATTAACAAGAAAGCACAAACGGTTATCTCTGCTAACCTCTTATTACGGGAACAGCCCCTAACTTAATTTCTTCTAGGTTGTTACGTGGGGGCAAAAGTTTCTCTTGAGCCCACAGAGTCCTGGTTGCCTCTAGTTCAAAATGAGCTGCGCAGCACAGCGGCACATCTAAGCCCCAGAGCTGTTTAAGGGGTGAGATTCCTTCCTGCCTTACCAATGTCCTGTACACAAAAAAGGGGGGGTTCTGCAGAAAGTAACCTCCCAGGATGATCTGATCATAAATCCCCAACTCGGCAGTCATGGTGGGTAGTCATGCCCAGGCACTTAACTTCCTTAGTAAAAGGGTCACCTCTGCCTAAGCAAGCCCTCTCATTGTGTATGTGCATGGAAGTACCCACCTTTGAATTAGGTGGTAACCACCCTCAAGGGAGCAGTAATCTTAACTACCCTGTATTCCAGCCCACCTTGCTTTCTCCCACCTTCATGTTATCTTCCTTAAATTTCCTCCTTAATTTCAAACAAATAAAAGAAACTGCAAATCTGTTATTCTCTGGAGCATTTGAGGAATTGTTTCCAGCATCGTCATCAGTTTTGGCTCAAAAATTCTCTACAGGTTTGGACACTCAGTGACAGCCATAGTCCTAGTGTAGCTGGACAAACAACTGTGCTGCCTGTCACAAGCAGAGGCAGGATTGAATCATATATGAGCATTTATTCCAGTACTAGAGGCCTGATGCACAAAATTCGTTTAAGAGGAGGCCTTCGCAACCCTGGCCGCCTCGGCCTTTGCAGCCCCAGCTGCCGGTCGGTCGTCTGGACAGTCGTTCTGCTGTTCGGTCTAATTAGCATTTAGCTCTTTATTATATAGTATTGCCGGCAGCATGGGGGAGCAGCAGGTAGTCCACAGAAATCTGCTCTGCAGACCCCATAAGCTGGCTGCTTATATAGGTAGAAGGACAAAGGAAAGTAGGCAAAAGGGCCGTGCACAGATATGTGAAAGGCCTGGGTCTTCAAAGAGCTGAGTGACATATAAGGGCTGGGGTTACAGGAGAAATAGCCAAAGGGAGTGTCAGATGGGCAGTTCACAGGTGAGCAGGCTGGAGGTCTGCAAGGCCTGTGGGGATGCAAAAGGGTTGACGATTCTGGTTTCTGCAGCAAAGTTGTTCATCTTTCCATGCTAACAGGCAGCTCCAAATGGGGAGGGTGGGCTACATCTCCAGGTGAGCTCCCAGGTCCTGGGTACAGCTGCCAGCCAGAGTAGAATGTTCCTTCTTTAATCAGAATAAAACAATCATGGTTAACAGAGCATGGTTAGTATTTCTTATAATTCTAGCTGGTTCCCCAACATTCTATTTCTGCCCCCTTTCACTAGATATCTTGGCTTGCCTCCCCCCGCTTGGACCTCCAGCCCCAGGAGCAAGGACAGGCATCATGGTGCTCAAGATAGAGCGTTGGTCTCACAAATGCGAGTTGGTTGGAAGGAGGAAGCCCCCACTCTTGTCTGCACTCACTCAGAATGTAGTCTAAACACTGGTAGTTGAGGGCAAGGTAGGAAATGCTGGGTCCTGCCCTCCTGGGAGGAGAGCCGGGAGCGGAGCTGGGAGAGGAGGCCCATTCTTTGCCTGTGCCTGTCTGGGCTGGGGTGTTCTGTCTGAGCTGGGAGGAAGCAGAAAGCAGACCATGGTTCAAACAGCACAGACTTGCTTTTCTCACTCTGTTTTAGTAGATTTTCTTGAATACATGTTTCTTCATTTGCTGTGTGCCTCTACCGTACAGGAATTTTATGTTTTTAATATGACTTTTTCCTTAAATCAAGCTAGATTTGTCCAGTCTAATAGCACCATGACATACTACCACATCTACTCCCTTAATCATTAAGCCCTTAGGGCAACATGTTCTGGTCAGCATCAAACTGTCTGAGAATGAAGCCTCAGTCCTGGCTGAAGGCTCGGTGGTTAGACAGAGCCAGTTTGGCCCTTGGACCAAAGGGTCGCAGGATGGATTCCTGGTCAAGGGCACCTTTCTGGGTTGCAGGTTTGCTCCCTGGTCCCAGTAGGAACATGTACGGGAGACAACCAGTAAATCATTCTCCACCCTCCCTCCCTCCCTCCCTCCCTCCCTCCCTCCCTCTCTTTCTCCTTATCACCCTCTCTGAAAAAGCAATGGAAAAAACATCCTCTGGTGAGGATTAACAACAAAAAGAATAAAGCCTAGGGGGAGGAACCAAGATGGCGGCATAGGTAAACACCTGAACTTGCTGCCTCGCACAACCACTTCAAAACTACAACTAAAAGACAAAACGGACATCATCCAGAACCACAGGAAGGCTGGCTGAGTGGAAATTCTACAACTAGAAGGAAAGAGAAAAGCACACTGAGACTCAGAGGAGGTGCGGAGGAGTGGAAGTGAAGTGTGGAGGTACGGAGGCACGTGTGAAAGGGGCTGGTAACTGGGTACGCTGTTGTCTTTTTCAATTGGGAGGGAGATACAAGCTCCTGACTGCACTGAACTCCAGTTCCGGCGAGACTCTGGGGACCCAGACTCATACAGAGAGAAACTGGACTGTTTGGCATCGGACTGGAACGTGAGGGCGGCTTTCTCTCAGAGGTGCTTGCAGTGATCATTGTTCCTGCATGGTGCTGCGGGACACAGAGACCCGGGGGCCTCTTCGGGGCAGGACTGAAGGTCAGCCATGGCTGTTTGCTCCGCCTGGTGATTCCCTGAGACCCCGCCCCACCCAATTAACAACCCCACCCAAGCTGTGCACAGAGGCTTTTGCTATGAATGGCCTGGCCTTTTTCAATCTAAAACCTAACATACTGAAGCTGGGTCAGAGAGCCCCAGCGCCTCCAAAAGAAGGCCCAAAGCTGGACAGTAGCTTGCACTGCTTTACAGCTGGGCCTCATCTGGGCACCTTCAAACCCCAAACAAAGAGGAGGAATCTGCAGATCTCTCCGTAGCTCCTGCTGGGTGGCCTCAGACAGAGGCTAAATTAGCACCTCCTTTGAGATCCAAGAACCAGTGTACCCAGGGGTCAGAGTGGGACCATCCAGATTACAACTTCTCAGATCCATAGGGACACACTCAGGGGGCAGACTCAGTGAGCACCACAGCCCCACTGAAGCAAGTCCTGCCCCATAAGGGTGTCTCCAGCACAGAAGTTCTCCCATCATAGACACAACTTATCCTCACAGCCAATTGGCCTGGAGGTCAATTCCTCCCAGTGATACCAACAACAATCAAGGCTTAACTACAACAAGACTGTGCACACAGCCCATGAAGGGGTGCACCAAGAGTGTCCACCTCAGGTAACTGGGGAGGCTGAGCCACTGGGCCCTATAGGACACCTAGTACAAAAAGCCACTCTATCAACACAGGGAAGCAGCCAAAATGTGGAGACAAAGAAAGAGGTCACAAATGAAAGAAGTGGAGGAAAGCAAATGACTGGATATAGAGTTCAAAACCACGGTTATAAGGTTACTCAAGAATCTTCTAGAAAACTCTGAGAAATATAGTGAGACCTTCAAGGATATGAAAAAGGACCAACTAGAAATTAAGCATACACTGACTGAAATAAAGAATAATATACAGAAGGAGCCAAGATGGCGGCGGAGTTGAACGGCTGATCTGTTGCCTCGCATGGCAGTTTCGGAAATACAACTAAAAGATGGACTGGTGAGCGCGGCGACTCCTGCTTGCGTCTCCCCAGGCCGGGCGGCTGCTCCTCTCAGTCAGCACCTCAGCCGGGGCCATGAGCTTGTGGGCGGCCGCGGCAGCTGCTGTGGCGGCGGTCGCGGACTCGGCGCAGTGGCTCTCGGTGAAGGAAGAGACCATCTTTCTGCGGGACGGGCTCATCCGCGTCACCGACCTGGCCGAGCTGCCCAGTGAGATCCTCGGGGCCCTGGTGGCCGCCGACACTGACTTGGAGGATTTTTTTATGATTTCCCGTCTTACATTCAAGTCCTTTAGCCATTTTGAGAGAGGAGAACCAAGAAGGCAGCAAAGTTAAACAAATGAACTGCGCCACGCACAGCAATTTCAAAAATACAACTGGAGGACAGAGCGTCTGCCACCCAGAACCACAGGAGAGCTGGCTGAAGGGTGGATTTACAGCTAAGAGGGAAGAGGACAGAGCAAACTCGGAGGGGATGAGGTGCGGAGGCGCGTGGGTCGGACTGGTGGTGGGGGAAGGATTGTGCGGCTTTTTTTCCAACCCTAGGGGAGATTAGCTCCCCATCACCCTGAAATCCAGCTTCTGGGGACTCGCGGGAGACCCAGACGCCTGTGGGGAGAGGCTGGACTCTCGGCCTTCATGTCGGAGAGTGGGAGTAACTTCCTTGTGGAGGTGCGCCCAGCAATCAGTGTTTGCTGCGCTGGAGTGCGGAACGAGGGGGCTTAGAAACGTGGAAAGCAGAAAAAGCAGACTTGCAGCCATTGCGATTCGCCACGCCATGGCCTGGTGGTGCCCTGAGACCCCGCCCCGCCCTGAGACCCGCCCCGCCCTGGGACCCGCCCCGCACGTTTTGCAGACCCGCCCCACACGTTTTACAGGCCCACCTGGGCTCCAAGCAGCGGCTTTTGCATGTGGGTGGCCTGCCCTGTGGCAGCTTGACCAGATGAACTGCAGTTCTAGTCGGACTGTTCCAGGGCCGCTTAGACAGGAGGAGGAAACTGCAGTTTTTGCTGTAACTCCTGCTGAGTGGCCTCAGGCAGTAGCTGACCTACACTCCATTGGAGACCCAGAAACGAGGGCATCTAGTGGTCGGTGTGAGATGACACCAGATTTCAACCACTCGCATAAGGGACACATTCAAGAGGCAGACTCAGTGAGCGCCAAAGCCTTGCTGCAACAAGATCCGTCCCATAAACATGTCTCCTGCACAGCAACTCTTCCTTTATAGAAACAGAGGGTCGTCACGGACAATTGGCCAGGAGGACAATTCCTCCCAGTGACACCAACAACAATCAACACTTAACTATACAAAGGAGGACCAAGATGGAGGCATAGGGCGGAAGCCTGATTGTTGCCTACCACAACAATTTTGAGACTATGAGAGGAGAGCAGAGCAGACACCATCCAGAACCACCGGAGGGCTGGCTGAGCAGATGCTCTACAACTAGAATAAAAGAGAGGGGTACGCGGGACGATGCTGATGCCGGTGACCCAAAGATCACACTTTAAGAACTACGGCTCAGGCGACACAATGGCAGCCTGGAACGTGCTCGGCGCAGTTCCCCCGGCGGTCTCCGGCTGAGGGGATGGCTCCACTCGCTGCCGAGCACGGACAGACGAGCCCCTGAGAGACATGGGGTGGGAGACTCCGCGCTTGCTGACCTCCGAGTCCTTCGAGAATCTCAACGCCCCAGAAGCGGCCAGGTGCGCACGCTCGGCGACTGGCCACCGCTGCAGACCCAAGGGCCGACGCAGCGACCCCGGACCAGCCAGCCACCGCGCACCGGGCACACCGGAGCTTCGCCAAGCCCGCAGCCCAAAGAGTTCTGCGGCAGCCGCCCTGGAGCTCTGAGAAAATGCCCGAAGGAATTGCTGAGAGGGAATTGACCAACAGGAATTGGGATCAAGAAGACGAAACCCCGCTGGGTCCCGGGTCCGGGTGAGGCCGCGCGCCCCTGGGTCTGGGTGAGGCTGGGAACTGGGTCGGGGTGGGGCTGGGTCCCGGGTCCGGGCGAGGCCACATGCCCCTGGATCCGGGTAAGGCCGCACCCCCCTGGGTCCGGGTGAGGCTGGGTCCCGGGTCCAGGTGGAGCCACCCCCCTGGGTCCGGGTGAGGCTATGCGCCCCTAGGTCTGGGTGAGGCTGGATCCTGGGTCCGGATGGGGCCGTGCACCCCTGGACCCGGGTGAGGCCACACGACCCTGGGTCTGGGAGAGGCCACGCACCCCTGGGTCCGGGTGAGGCCACATGCCCCTGGGTCCAGGTGAAGCTGTATCCCGGGCCTGGGTGAGGCCGTGTGCCCCTGGATCCGGGAGAGGCTGGGTCCCGGGTCCAGTTGAGGCCACGCGCCCCTGGGTCTGGGAGAGGCCACGCGCCCCTGGGTCCAGGTGAGGCCACGCGCCCCTGGGTCCAGGTGAGGCCACATGCCCCTGGGTCCGGGTGAGGCCACGCGTCCCTGGGTCCGGGTGAAGCTGGATCCCAGGTCCGGTTGAGGCCATACGCCCCTGGGTCCGAGAGAGGCTGGGTCCCGGGTCCGGGCGAGGCTGCGTGCCCCTGGGCTCGGGTGTGGTCACACGCCCCTGGGTCTAGGTGAGGCCTCATGCCCCTGGGTCCGGGTGAGGCCATGCGCCCCTGGATCCGGGTGAGGCCACGCGACCATGGGTCTGGGAGAGGCCACGCGCCCCTGGGTCCGGTTGAGGCCACGCGCCCCTGGGTCTGGGAGAGGCCACGCGCCCCTGGGTCCGGGTGAGGCCATGCGCCCCTGGGTCCGGGTGAAGCTGGATCCCGGGTCCGGGTGAGGCCATGTGCCCCTGGATCTGGGTGAGGCTGGGTCCCGGGCCCAGGTGAGGCCACACGCCCCTGGGTCCGGGTGAGGCCTCGCGCCCCTGGGTCCGGGTGAAGCTGGATCCTGGGTCCGGGTGAGGCCGTGTGCCCCTGGATCCGGGTGAGGCTGGGTCCCGGGCCCAGGTGAGGCCACACGCCCCTGGGTCCGGGTGAGGCCTCGCGCCCCTGGGTCTGGGTGAAGCTGGATCCTGGGTCCGGGTGAGGCCGTGTGCCCCTGGGTCCGGGTGAGGCCGTGCGCCCCTGGGTCTGGGAGAGGCCGCGTGCCCCTGGGTCTGGGTGGGGCCACGCGCCCCTGGGTCCAGGTGAGGCCATGCACCCCTGGGTCCGGGTGAGGCCACGCGCCCCTGGGTCCAGGTGAAGCTGGAGCATCCTGGATCCGGGTGAGGCCGTGTGCCCCTGGATCCGGGTGAGGCTGGGTCCCGGGTCCGGGTGAGGCCACGTGCCCCTGAGTCCGGGTGAAGCCGTGCCCCTGGGTCCGGCCAAGACCAAACCTGAGGGTGTCAGACCTGCATTACCACCATTTGTCTACCATCCAGAGCTGAGGGGTCAGTGCTGACATGTACACCTAAGGAACTGGTGGACATTGATATTGGGTCTCAAAAGAACTGTTGGTCCAGAAAGAAACTCTCTACAGACTGATTCATTTGCCTGTCAGCATAACTATTATTGCTCGTCTCACATTCAGTTCTTATAAGGATATCTCTAGTGACACATGATCTCGCTCATCTAGGGGAAATGATGAACAACATAGACTGATGAACAAGAACAGACCCAGAAACAAGGAGGCATCGATCGGACTGTCGGGCCTCAGAGGGAGGATAGGGGAGGGTGGGGGGGGGGGGGAGAGATCAACCAAAGGACTTGTGTGCATGCATATGAGCCTAACCAATGGTTAAGTTCAACAGGGGGTTGGGGCATCCGTGGGGAGGGGTGTGGGATGGGAATGGGGGGATGAGGACAAATATGTGACACCTTAATCAATAAAGAAATTAAAAAAAAATTTTTAAAAAAAGAAAGTAGAACGAAAAAAAAAAAAGAATAATATACAGAGATCCAACAGCAGATAGAGGATCGCAAGAATCAAGTCAAAGATATGAAATACGAAGAAGCAAAAAAACACCTAACCGGAAAAGAAAAAAGAATCCAAAAATATGAAGATAGTGTAAGGAGCCTCTGGGACAACTTCAAGCGTACCAACATCAGAATTATGGGGGTGCCAAAAGAAGAGAGAGAGCAAGATACTGAAAACCTATTTGAAGAAATAATGACAGAACACTTCCCCCACCTGGTGAAAGAAATAGACTTACAAGTTCAGGAAGCACACAGAACCCCAAACAAAAGGAATCCAAAGAGGACCACACCAAGACACATCATAATTAAAATGCCAAGGGCAAAAGACAAAGAGAGAATATTAAAGCAGCAAGAGAAAAGCAGTTAGTTACCTACAAGGGAGCACCCATACTACTGTCAGCTGATTTCTCAACAGCAACTATGCAGGCCAGAAGGGAGTGGCAAGAAATATGCAAAGTGATGACTAGCAAGAACCTACAACCAAGACTACTCTACCCAGCAAAGCTATCATTCAGAATTGAAGGGCAGATAAAGAGCTGCACAGATAAGAAAAAGCTAAAGGAGTTCATCACCACCAAACCAGTATTATATGAAATGCTGAAGGGTATTCTTTAAGAAGAGGAAGAAGAAGAAAAAGGTAAAGATAAAAATTATGAACAACAAAGTGACAACAAATACATATCTATCAATAAGTGAATCTAAAAATCAAGTGAATAAAAAATCTGATGAACAGAATAATCTGGTGAATATAATAGAATCAGGGGCATAGAAAGGGAGTAGACTGACAATTCTGGGGGAAGGGGGTGTGGAGGGCGTGGGAAGAGACTAGACAAAAATCATACACCTATGGATGAGGACAGTGTGGGGGAGGTAAGGGCAGAGGGTGGGGTGGGAACCGGGTGGAGGGGAGCTATGGGGGGAAAAAAAGAGGAACAACTGTAATAATCTGAACAATAAAGATTTATTTTTTAAAAAAGAATAAAGCCTCAGGTCTGCTGATCAAGGAGAAAAGTTTCATCAAGTAAACATTTTGTTTGTTTGTTTTTTTAATCCTCACCCAAGGACATGCTTAGAGAGAGGAACATCAATGTGAGAGAGGAACATGGGTCGGTTGCCTTCCATAGGCACCCCAACCGGGGATCCGACCACAGCCAGGCATGTGCCCTGACTGGGAATCAAACCAGCAACCTTTCTGTGCACAGGACAATGCTCAGCCACCACTCCTGCTGGCCTAAGGGCAGTCTCTTGACCTCATTGTGTTTCAGCCCCAGGCCCATGAAAGCCAAGTGACTCCACGGACCACACACCCATGAAACTAGACAGAATGACACCCTGGCTACCGTCAGCACCTGCTACAATATTCAACTACTCCCTATCCTGGTCCCAACCAAACAATAGAGCCCAGGACTCCAACTCCCTTAGTCACCATGACTAATGATTTCCCCTTATATAACCGATCCCCTGGCGGGCATCCAGGCTTGGCACCAATTCCTTAATAAACCTTTACTTTCTTTGCGGTAGACTGCTGTTCAAGTTGTGTTTGGCTTTGACGCCCACAGGCAAACTGCTTCAGTTTGTTAGGACCATCTCCAGAGACTTTAAATTTTTAAAAATATATTTTAGCCCAGCTAGTGTGGCTCAGTGGTTGAGCTTCGACTTATGAACGAGGAGGTCACGATTTGATTCGGGTCAGGGCACATGCCTGGGTTGCAGCCTTGATCCCCAGTGTGGGGCATGCAGGAGGCAGCCGATCAGTGATTCTCTCTCATCATTGATGTTTCTCTCTCTCTCTCCCTGTCCCTTCCTCTCTGAAATCAATAAAAACATAATTTCTTTTTTTAAAAAAAATCAAGACTCGGGTGAGGATTAACAACAACAAAAATCCACAGAACTTTCCACCACAAAGATAGTTTGTGAATGCAAATTTTAAAAAATTAATCCGATTCTGGTGCAACCCAAAATAGCATGCAGACGGTGACAAACAGTAACAATGTAACTGAGCTACGAAGGAACCACATAACCACACTGAGGGGAATGGGAAAGAAAGGAGCTGACCTAGTTACGTTTGGAGAACAGTGTTTGGACTGTATAATGTAACCCTAAAGACAAAAGAACTACAGACACACATTGTACCCCAGTGGTAAGTTTATTTCTCAGTGGGTTACGGGGTCAACAATTCTGAAGCTACTTTATATGCATTCTAAGGTTGAACAAATTTATTGGTGCTAAAGACGGCCAGCTTTCTCATGATGAGAGGGAAGTTACAACTGAGGAAAGGTGGAAGGCTAGAATGAACGTTGTGGTGCTTCAAAAATAAAATACACAGAGAAACATACAGAAGTAAATGTGTGTGTGTGTGTGTGTGTGTGTGTGTACACATTGGGCGGTATACGTAGAGATAGTTCTTAGCTCTGTCCGCTGAGAAGAATGATGCACCAGTAGCAATGAACACACGTGGTGCCCAGGTCTCGGATTCTTGGGTTTTGGAGAAGTGGTTGAGTCCATGGCGGAAGCAAGCAAAATACAAAATGGTCCTGGAGAATCCTGCAGTGACCACAGGTAAGGGAGTTCTTTTCTTTAAAGGATGGGGCATGTCAGAAGGACAAGAGCCACACTGAAAGCGGTCCCAATGACCAAACTTAGAACAATTTGGGTAACAAAGTAATGATAGTATTGTAAGCCAAAGAAAAAAATAAATATTCATTAGTCCATACTGCTATAACTAAATGATTTAATAGATAAATGAATGGAGAAGAGACAACTCTTTCTTGCAGAACAATTCCAATGAATAAATATAGAAGGAATAAAGGAAATAGAAAATCACTGCTAGAGAATTTTGCTGCAGGCAACATCCAACATAAAAGGGTGAAAATTTAAAGAGAAACAGGATATTTGCATAGTCTCAAAATATGTATTATTATTAATACAAAGGGAAAAATAGGAACTTTACAGTGGAGGAATCTGGCAGACATTACCTTACCCATGTGATCAAGTTAATCTCACTAATAAAAGAGAAAGATTCAAATGGACCGTACCTTTGCGACGCCCACCAGACAAGCAGGAGTGAGTATGCAAATTAACCCAACAACGATTGTGGTTTAATTTGCATACGCAGGCGCCGAGCAGCTGGGGTGGTGCGGAACGCCCCACCTGCTTGGGGCCTCCGGCCAGCGTGGGAAGGTGGAAAGGCGGCTCCGAGCCAGAGCAAGGGCGGTGCCAGCAGCCAGGGGAAGGAAGGCCCATTCTTGCACAAATCTTTGTGCATTGGGCCTCTAGTTAATAATAAGACATATTGACTTCAGCTGAGACATGGAGAAATGCATCTTGCCATCAGGTATTCTTTCTGAGTGCACAGTCTTAATCAAATCTTGAGAAAACATCAGACAAATGCAAACCGAGGAACATTCTACAAAATAGATGACTAGAACCCTTCAAAATTGCACTAGGCAAGGAAGAAGTGAGAACCTGTCACAGACTGAAGAAAACTAAGAGATGTGACAACCACATGGACATGGGGTCCTGGACTGGAAACTGAAGCAGACAAACAGTAAACCTGAGGGGAACAACTGGTGAAATCAGAGGCCTGGCGCATGAAAATCATGTACGGGTAGGTCCCTAGACCTGGCCTGCAGTCAGGGCTGATCTTCCTTGTCTGCCGGCAGCTGGCCCCACCCCCTGACACAGCTGCCCTCTGTTTGTGGGTTACCAGTGGGACAATCAGAGCCCCGGCCCCGCCCACAACTGCTGCCACCCATCCCCGGTTCCCGGTTTCCCATCGGGCGATCGGAGCCTGCTGGCCATGGGGAGGGACCAAGAGGTTGACCATTCCTGCCCGCTCTCCAGCCCCGTTCTCCACTGCCACTAGTTGCTCTCTGTGGGTGAGGTGACTGGCAGGATGATCGGGGCCCCGGTGGACGCGCTGCCACCCACTCCCGGTTCCTGGTTCCCGGTTCCCCATCGGGCAGTCGGGGCCTGCAGGCTGGGGGCAGCTCCTGCTTTGAGCTGACCAGTTGTTCCACCATCTGGTCAATTTGCATATTACACACACACACACACACACACACACACACATATGTGTGTGTGTGTGTGTGTGTGTGTGTGTGTGTTTAGATAGAATATTAACTGCTTAGTTTTAATACTTACACTATGGTTATGTAAGATGTTATTAATGGAAGCTGGGAGAATGGTATATGGGAATTCTGTACTAATTTTTTTATTGTGGTTAATATAGACATAACATAAAATGGACTATTTAAGCCATTTTAAAGCATATAATTCAGTGGTATTTATTACATGTGCTGTTGAAACGAATTTTTTGGGGTGAAAAAAGACAGGTTTTAGGAAATTTTAGAAATTAAGGGGACCATGGAGGAAGCACAGGGCTACAGAGCAGCAGAAGGTATATCTCCATAGAATGGGGGAGCTGAAAAGCTGCAACAGGTGCATTTCCATAGAATGAGGGAGCTGGAAACAGCAGATCTATGTTTACAAAATGAAGGGAAGGAGCCCCTCATCCAGAAGGAGAAGGAGAAACCCCAAAGGGAATAGGAAAACAATAAGGAAGGAGGGGAAGGACCTCATATGTCCCTTGTGAGGTTCAACCTTTGAGCCCAGGAGTTGCTATGGTAACCAATCCAAGGAAATAATGACCAATCAGAGGGGATATCAAAGCACAAGGATCTGTAGCCTTTATAAGCCGCAGGGAAAAGGAACTCAGTGGGACTCTTTCCCCCTCCCCACATGGGAGTCTGTACTTGTTCTTTAATAAATCTCCACCTTTGCTATTCCACCTTCCATCCGTGCATTCATTCTTCAACTCCAGCGGACAAAGAATCTGGGTTCCAGTCCTAAAATTCTGCTTCACTATGTTATGCAAACTCAACAAGAGTTTCAAAACATATTCATCAACCCAAAATAATTCTGTAATATTTTTACCACATTTATGTAGAGTTAAAGTTAAAAAAAAAAATTATTCATTTTAGAGAGAGAGGAAAGGAGAGAGAGAGAAACATCTATTTGCTGTTCCACTTATTTATACACTAGAGGCCCGGTGCATGGATTCATGCACTGGTGGGGTCCCTGAGCCTGGCCTGTGGGGATAGGGCTGAAACCGGCTCTCTGACATCCCCCAAGGGGTCCTGGATTGCAAAAGGGCACAGGCCAGGCCGAGGGACCCCACTGGTGCATGATCAGGGCTGGGGAGGGACTGCGGCAGGGCTCCAGGTGTGTCCAGCCTGTCTTGCCCAGTCCTGATCAGCTGTACCCCAGCAGCAAGCTAACCTACCAGTCAGAGTGTCTGCCCCCTGGTGGTCAGTGTGCATCATACCTACAAGTTAAACAGTTGAATGGTTGCTTAGGCTTATATATATATATATATATATATATATATTTATTAGTTGATTCTTTTTTAAAATCAATTTTTATTTTTCAATTACACTTGACATACAATATTATATTAGTTTCAGGTGTACAGCACAGTGATTAAACATTTATAACTTACAATGTGATCACCCTGCTAAGTCTAGTACCCACCTGGCCCAGTCAGCAATTTATCCCAAGGCCTAGGTGGCCCCACAGAGGCTGAGCAGAGGTGGGGGAAGGGTGAGTGGACGGGGAGGAGGCTGGGCTTGCTGTCAGGCTGTGGGAGGCCATGAGGCCTGGCTGACAACAAATATGGAGGCTGAGCCAGCGAGGGACTGAGCACAGCTGTGGGACCAAATGGCCTAAGTCCTACCTTTCGTGCATCACTTCCCAGCTCTGTCCATGCTCCTCGGCTTCTCTGTTCCTCAGTTTCCTCATCTTAATGACCGATCCTGCCATGGTGCTTGGGCTCACAGCGGCAGTGCTATGGCTGTGCTGAGGCTCGAGGTCAGCATTCCCAGCCTGACACATCAGGTCCTGGGGTCCAGCCCAGGCTGCCTCTTTGCCTCTCTGCTGGCCCCCCACCCCCGGCTCCTCTGGCAGGTTTGTTCTTGGTTCTTGTCTGTACCCTGACCAGGGATCAACCTGCAACCCTTGCATATTGACAGGATGCTCTAACCAACCCAGCTGCCTGGCCAGGGCTATATGGAGCTAAAATTATCTATATACATAAAACCCTAATATGCAAATGGACCAAACAGTGGAACAACTGAACAACCGGTCACTATGACTTGCGTTGACCACCAGGGGGCACACGCGGAACATGGCAGGTGTCGGCAGCAGGCTGGATGGTGGAGCAGGTGAGCGGGGGCACCAGACCAAGACAGAGCCCTGGTTGCTGTCATCAGGATGAGCCTCTGGTAGTTACTGACAATTTTTTTTTCCCTTATAGAGCTTATATATTTTTATTTTATTTTATTATTTTATTTTATTTTATTTTATTTTATTTTATTTTATTTTATTTATTTACTAGAGGCCCGGTGCACGAAATTCGTGCACGGCAGGGGGTGTTCCTCAGCCCAGCCTGCACCCTCTCCAATCTGGGACCCCTTGAGGGATGTCCGACCACCTGTTTAGGCCCGATCCCAAATGGGCAGTTGGACATCCCTCTCACAATCCAGGGCTGCTGGCTTCCAACCGCTTGCCTGCCTCTGCCTGATTGCCCCTAACCGCTTCTGCCTGCCAGCTTGATCACTCCCTAACCACTCATCTGCCAGCCTGATCAATGCCTAACTGCTCCCCAGCCGGCCCAATTGCCCCTAACTGCCCTCCCCTGCAGGCCTGGTCACCCCTAACTGTCCTCCCCTGCCAGTCTGGTCACCCCTAACTGTCCTCCCCTGCAGGCCTGGTCGCCCGCAACTGCCCTCCCCTGCTGGCCTGGTCACCCCTAACTGCCCTCCCCTATAGGCCTGCCCCCCCAACTACCCTCCCCTGCAGGCCTGAGTCCCCCCCAACTGCCCTCCTCTGCTGGCCCAGTCACCCCTAACTGCCCTCCCTGCTTGCCTGCTCGCCCACAACTGCCTTCCCTTGAAGGCCTGGTCCCGCGCAACTGCTTTTACCTGAAGGCCTGGTCCCCCCCCAACTGCCCTCCCCTGCAGGCCTGGGTCCCCCCCAACTGTCCTCCACTGCAGGGCTGGTCCCCACCAACTGCTCTCTCCTGCTGACCTGGTCTTGCCCAACTGCCCTCCTCTGCCAGCCTGGTCACCCCTAACTGCCCTCCCTGCTTGCCTGATCGCCCACAACTGCCCTCCCCTTCAGGCCTGATTCTCCCCCAGCTGCCTTCCCCTGCAGATCTGGTCCCCCCCAGTTGCCCTCCCCTGCAAGCCTGAGTCCCCCCAACTGCCCTCCCTTGCTGGCCTGGTCTCCACCAACTGCCCTCATCTGCTGGCCTGGTCACCCCCAACAGCCCTCCTCTGCTGGCCTGGTCACCCCTAACTGTCCACAACTGCCCTCCCCTGCAGGACATCTTGTGGTGGCCATCTTGTGTCCACATGGGGGTAGCCATTTTTGACCGCATGGGGGCGGCCATCTTGTGTCTTGGAGTGATGGTCAATTTGCATATTACTCTTTTATTAGATAGGATTTTTAAATTTCTTTATTGATTAAGGTGTCACATATTTGTCCTCATCCCCCCATTCCCATCCCACACCCCTCCCCATGGATGCCCCCACCCCCCTGTTGTCCTTAACCATTGGTTAGGCTCATATGCATGCACACAAGTCCTTTGGTTGATCTCTCCCCACTACCCCCACCCTTCCCTACCCTCCCTCTGAGGCCCGACAGTCCGATTGATGCCTCCTTGTTTCTGGGTCTGTTCTTGTTCATCAGTCTATGTTGTTCATCATTTCCCCTAGATGAGCGAGATCATGTGTTACTAGAAATATACTTATAAGAACCGAATGTGAGACGAGCAATAATAGTTATGCTGACAGGCAAATGAATCAGTCTGTAGTGAGTTTCTCTGGACCAACAGTTCTTTTGAGACCCAATTTCAATGTCCACCAGTTCCTTATGTGTACATGTCGGCACTGACTTTTCAGCTCTGGATGGTCCGACTCCCTCTGGTTTGGTCTCACCCGGACTCAGGGGTGCAGCTTCACCCGGACTCAGGGGCGCGGCCTCACCCGGACCCAGGGGCACGCACCCTCGCCCGGACCCGGGACCCAGCCTCACCCGGACCCAGGGGCGTGTGGCCTCACCCGGATCCAGGGGCGCGTGGCCTCGCCCGGACCCAGGGGTGCACGGCCTCACCCGGACCCAGGACCCAGCGGGGCTTTGTCTTCTTGATCCCAATTCCTGTTGGTTAATTCCCTCTCAGCAATTCCTTCGGCCATTTTCTCAAAGCTCTGAGGCGGCTGCTGCGGAACTCGCCAGGCGGCGGGCTCGGCGAAGCTCCCGTGTGCCCTGTGCACGGCGGCGGGCTGGTCCAAGGTTGCTGCGGAGGCACTCGGGTCTGCAGCGGCGACCAGTCGCCGGGCGAGCGCACCTGGATCCGGGACCCAGTGGGGCCTCGTCTTCCCGATCCCAACTCCCATCGGTCAATTCCTTCTCAGCAATTCCTCTGGCCATTGTTCTGGATGGTGTCTGCTCTGTTTTCCAGTTGTAGTTTCAAAATTGTTGTGGTAGGCAACAATCAGGCGTCTGCCCTATGCCGCCATCTCGGTCCTCCAGAAGATTCTTAAGTAACCTTATAAATGTGGTTCTGAACACTGTGTCGTCCATTAGTTTACTTTCCTTCATCCCTTCTATTCGTGACCTGCTATGGTGTCTCCACCTTTTGGCTGCCTTCCTATGTTGATGGAGTGGCTTTGTGTGGTCAGTGACCTATAGGGGCCGGTAGCTCAGCTTCCCCAATCTCCCTAGGTGGTCGCTCTTGGTACCCCCCTTTGTGGGCTGAGTGCAAAGTCTTGGTGTTGCTAAGCCTTGATTGCTGTTGGTACACTGGGAGGATTTGACCTCCAGGCCAATTGGCTGTGAGGATCAGCTGTGTCTACGCCGGGAGACAGCCTTATTCAACTAGACTTGCAAAATTGTAAAAGCCTCTGTGCTCAGCTTGGATGGGGCGGAGTTTCAGGGTGGAGCCTACAGCCTTGGCTTCCCGTCAGCCCCGCCCTATGAGGTTCCTGGGTCTCAGTGTCCCTCTGTACTCCCTGCAAACACCTCTGAGAGAAAAGCGCCCTGGAGCTTCGCCCGCCGCCAGACAGTCTAGTCTCTCCCCCAATGAATCTGGACTCCCAGATTCTCGCCCGGAACTGGGTTTCAGTGTAGTCGGAACTGGGGCTCAGCGCAGTCTGGCGCTTTTGTCTCCTTCCCACCAGGGCAATTCAGCGGCACAGTCAACAGACCATCCTCTGCGCGCATTCCCGTGCACGCCTCCGGTGCTCTGCCTTTCACCACTCCTCTGCGTTTCCGCCTTACAGCCCAGATTCCCCCAGTATAAGCCTGGCTTCCCAGGGTCTTGCCCGGAACTGGGGTTCAGTGCAGTTGGAGCTGGGGTTCAGCGCAATCTGGAGCTTTTATCTCCTTCCCGCTAGAGAACGCTGGCCAGGTCGTCAGCCGCCGCGTCCTCTCCGGCTCCGTCCTCCCCGCACGCGCGCGTGCTCGTGTCTCCGCCCGTGTCTCCATACCTCAGGCTTTTACGGCTCCTCTGATTTTCCTTGTGGTTTTCTCTTTCCTTCTAGTGTGGGCATTTCAGTCAGCCAGCTTTCCTGTGGTTCTGGATGATGTCCGTTTTGACTTTTAGTTGTATTTTTGAAATTGTTGTGCCAGGCTGTAAGTTAGGTGTTTAACCTATGCCGCCATCTTGGTTTCTCTACTGACAATTTTTTGTTTCCGCACTCCACGGTCCCACCTGGCGCTTGCACCTGGTGCCAGCGCCCAGCACCAGCCCCGATTGCTCGGCACTGTCAGTGGGTGCGAGCAGTGGCTGCTGGCTCTGATCACCTCTCAGGACTTCTCCATCTCCCCCTGCTCCTGAGGGGCAATCGGGGCTGGCAGCCACCTTTTGCACCCACTACTGGCGATGGCCCCCCTCACACCTGCTGCTGGAGCCAGCCCCAATCGCTCCTCGCTATCTGTGGGTGTGAGCGGGACTGGTGCTGTCAGCGCATGAGAGTGGTGGCAGCGAGAACAGGGCTGCCAGCAGACGGGACCAGGGGCTGCAGTGGGAGGGCCTGGGCAGGGGCGCAGAGGATGGGCCAAGACCCGTCCCTGTGCCCACCGCAGCCCCACAGCCCACAGTTCTTTTCAAGGTGCACAAATTTGTGCACTGGGCCCCTAGTTTCAAAATAAAAAGAAAACAAATTTAACACCTGCCAGCCGGTGTGGCTCAGGGTTGAGCCTCGACCCATGAACCAGGAGGCTCATGCCGGGTTGTGGACTCAATCCCCAGTGTGGGGAGTGCAGGAGGCAGCTGATCCATGATTCTCCCTCATCACTGATGTTTTTAACTCTCTCTCCTCGCTTTCTCTCTCTGAAATCAATAACATATTTAGCCCTAGCTGGTTTGGCTCAGTGGTTAGAGTGCCAGCCCACAGACTGAAGGGTCAAGGGCATGTACCTGGGTTTCAGGCTCCATCCCTGGCCTTGGTCTGGGCAAGTGTGGGAGGCAACCAATCTCTCTCACATGGATGTTTCTCTGTCTCTACCCCTCCCTTCTACTCTCTCCAAAAATCAATGGAAAAAATATCCTCTGTTGAGAATTAACAAAAAAACCCACACATATTAAAAAACATTTAACACCCATTTATGATAAATTCTTTTCAGCAAATTAGGAGTAAAAAGATACTCCCTCAGCCTGATAAAGTACATCTGTTAGAATCCTACCAGTAATGTAACACTTAACAGTAGAAGCCTGAATGCTCTTCCCCTAAGATAAGGGAAAGGCAAATATGACACTCTTAGTACCGATATAAAATCAACACCATTAAAAATGGTGTCAAAAGACATAAAATATTTAGCAGTAGATTCAACAAAATGTTTGTTTATTAAATGTACAACGAAAACTCCAAGACAGGCCCTGGCCAGGTAGCTCAGTTGGTTAGAGTGTTCGTTGTCCAAAATGCCAAGGCTTCAGGTTTGATCCCCAGTCAGTTATCTACCAATGAATACATAAATAAGTGGACCAACATATTGATGTTTCTCTCTCTCTCCTCCCCCCCTCCTTTCCTCTCTCTCTAAAATCATACCATCAGAAGCTTCAATATTGTGATGACAGCAGTTCTCAAATTGATGTGCAGATTTAATTCAATCAAACAAAAATCTCAGCAGGCTTTTCTTACTTTTGTAGAAATTACCAGCTGATTTTTAAAATTTATACAGAAATGCAAAAGCCAAATCAATTCTGAAAAATAATAAAGTTAGAAGACTTACATTGCCTTATTTCAAGATATAGAATGTAGACGAAGAATCGAAATCAAGTCAGTGTGGAATTGGGGTAAAGGTAGATATATAAATGGGAAGAATTAGAACCACATAAATATGGACAATTGATTTCCGATACAGGAGCCAATGTAATTCAATGAGGAAAATATATTCTTCTCAAGAAATGGGGCTGAAATTGCATATACACATGGGAAAAAATAAACTTTGATCCTTATCTTACACTGTACATAAACATTTAAGTAGTTTAGAGACTCACATGTGAAGTTTAAAACTATAGCAATTCCTAGGAAAAAGGCATAGGAGAAAGCCTTCTGCCCTAGCGGGTTGCTCAGTGGTTAGAGTGCTGGCTGGCACCAACGAAGGGTCTCAGGTTCCATTCTCATTCAAGGGCACTTAAACCTCAGTTTCGGGTTCACTCCCTGCCCCCAGCCAGGGTGTGTGCAGGAGGCAACCAGTAGAGGTGTCTCTCTCTATCTCTCTGTCTCCCACTCCCTCCCTCCCCTCCCTTCTACTCCCTCTAAAAAGTAATGGAAAAAATATCCTCGGTGAGGGTTAACCAAAAAGAAAAAAGAAAAAAAGAAAAGAAAAAGAAAGCCTTTACAATCTGGATATAAGGATCTTTTAAGTTTTACACACACATGTCTATTTGATTTTTCAGAGAGGAAGGGAGAGGGAGATGAAAACATCAATGATGAGAGAGAATCATTGGTCAGCTGCCTCTGCACATTTCCCTACTGAGGATGGAGCCCACAACCCGGGCATGTGCCCTGACGGGGATCAAACTGTGAGCTCTGGTGCATAGGTCGAAGCTCAACCACTGAGCCACAACGGTTGGGCTGATACCTATGTTTTAAAATCTACAGACTTAATTTGTGGTCCATTCTGGAAAATGTCCATGTGCATTTGAGAAGAAAGCGTATTCTGCTGTGGTTGCATAGAGTTCTGATTGTACTTGCTAGATCTTGTTGGCTTTCTGTGTCATTCAAATCCTCTACTTCCTTACTTACCTTTTGCCTGATTGATAGGTATATACATTATTGAGTGTGGAATATTGAAATCTCCAACTATTTTTGTAGTCTTGTCTACTTCTCCCTTCAATTCTGTCAAATTTCTTTCATATTTAAAATCTTTCAGTTACTTTTCTTTTTCTAAAAATTAAATTTAAAATTTCCCATCAATTCTATCAATTTTTGCTTCATATACTTTGATGATGTTATCTATATACTAGAGGCCTGGTGCATGAATTTGTGCATGCGTGGGGTCCCTTGGCCTGGCCAGCAATTGGGGCAGGCCAGCCGAGGGGAGGGACCGCAAGAGGTTGGCTGTGGGAGCACACTGACCACCAGGGGGCAGCTCCTGCATTGTGCGTCTGCCCCTGGTGGTCAGTGCACATCATAGCTATCAGCTGGTCATCCAGTCATCTGGTCGTAGCATTCACTTAGGCTTTTATATATATACTAGAGGCCCAGTGCACGAAATTCGTGCATGGAGGGGGGTTGTCCCTCAGCCCAGCCTGTACCCTCTCCAATATGGGACCCCTCAAGGGATGTCCGACTGCCCGTTTAGGCCCGATCCCACGGGCAGTCGGACATCCCTCTCACAATCCAGGACTGCTGGTTCCCAACTGCTTGCCTGCCTGCCTTCCTGATTGCCCCTCACCGCTTCTGCCTGCCAGCCTGATCACACCCTAACCACTCTGCTGCCAGCCTGTTTGCCCCCAACTTCCCTCCTCTGCCGGCCTGGTCACCCCTAACTGCCCTCTCCTGCAGGGTTGATCACCTCCAACTGCCCTCCCTTGCAGGCCTGGTCCTTCTCAACTGCCCTCTCCTGCTGGCCATCTTGTGGTGGCCATCCTGTGTCCACATGGGGGAAGGATCTTTGACCACATGGGGGAAGACATAGTGTGTGTTGCAGTGATGATCAATCTGCATATTACTCTTTTATTACATAGGATAGAGGCCTGGTACAGGGGTGGGGGCCAGCTGGTTTGCCCTGAAGGGTGTCCCGGATCAGGTGGGGGTTCCCTTGGGGCGCGGGGCGGCCTGAGCGAGAGGCCTGTGGTGGTTTGCAGGCCGGCCATGCCCCCTGGCGACCCAAGTGGAGGCCCTGGTATCTGGAATTTATTTTCCTTCTACAATTGAAACTTTGTAGCCTGGAGCAGAGCCAAGCCTGCTGCTCCCTCCGAGGCCGGCAGCCATTTCTGTTGCAGTTAATTCACCTTCTATAATTGAAACTTTGTAGCCTTAAGCGGGTGAGCCCGGACAGGGTGTGCGGAAAGCTTTGCTTCCCCTGTTGCCGGCGGCAACCCTGGCCTGCTCTCTCAAGCTCCATTCTGCTGCCATTTGTTTGAATTTGTTTACCTTCTATAATTGAAATTTTGTAGCTTGAGTGGAGGCTTAGGCCTGGCAAGGGCAGGTGGAAAGCTTGGCTTCCTCTGTTACCTAGGAAACCTTGCTCTCTGTGGCTATAGCCATCTTGGTTTGGGTTAATTTGCATGCTCGCTCTGATTGGATGGTGGGTGTGGCTTGTGGGCTTGTCAGAGGTATGGTCAATTTGCATATTTGTCTATTATTAGGTAGGACTAGAGGCCCAGTGCACAAATTCGTACACCAGCAGGGTCCCTCTGCCTGGCCTGTGGATTCAGGCCGAAACCGGCTCTCCGACATCCCCCGAGGGGTCCCAGGTTGAGAGAGGTCGCAGGCCTGGCCGAGAGACCCCACTGGTGCACAATTGGTGCTGAGGAGGTACGCGGGAGGGGGGTGTCCCCTCAGCCCAGCCTGCACCCTCTCCAATCCGGGACCCTTCAGGGTATGTCCAACTGCCGGTTTAGGCCCGATCCCCGGCAGTCAGACATCCCTCTTACAATCTGGGACTGCTGGCTCCTAAATGCTCACCTGCTTGACTGCCTGATCGCCCCTAACTGCCCCTCCCCCCCCTGCCAGCCTGATCACCCCTAACCACCTCTGCATGCCAGCCTGATTGCCCCTAACTGCCCCACCTGCCAGCCTGGTCGCCCCTTACTGCCCTCGCTGCTGGCTTGGTCACCCCCAACTGCCCCCCCCTGCTGGCCTGGTTGCCCCCAACTGCCCCCTACACCAGCCTGGTTGCCCCATGCAGCCTGTGTTCCATTGTCCATCCAGTTGTTTCGATTGTGACAGCCCCTGGCTTTTTATATATTAGGATTACACTTTGGTTGAATGACCAACTGGTTAACCAGACACTTGACAAATTAGGCTTTTATTATATAGGACTAGAGGCCTGGTGCATGAAATTTTTGCACAGGGGGGTGGGGTCCCTCAGCCCGGCCTGCACCCTCTTGCAATCTGGGACCACTGGCTCCTAACCGCTTACCTGCCTGCTTGCCTGATTGCCCCTAATCCCTCTGCCTGCCAGCCTGATCGCCCCTAATTTGCCCCCCTGCCAGCCTGATCACCCCTAACCAACTCTGCCTCGGCCCCCGGCCTAAGCTGAAGTCTGGCCTCCCTCTGCGGGAGGTGACCTGGCAGATCAGGGGAAGGCACCACCCTCATTCCCCTGCTGCTGATGCCACTGCTGGCCTGAGCTGGGGCCCTTTGCAGCCACACCTCGGCCCTTCACAGCCACCCATGGCTGCCTGAGCCTCGGACCTCACAGCTGCTGTGGCTTTGTCCGGAAGGACATCCGGAAGGTCATCCAGAAGATGTCCGCCCTAATTAGCATATTACCCTTTTATTAGTATAGACAGGTATAAAAGCCTAAGCGACTATTTTCTATGATGCGCACTGACCACCAGGGGGCAGACACTCAATGCAGGAGCTGCCCCCTGGTGGTCAGTGCGCTCCCATAGTGGGAGCACTGCTTGGTTGACCAACGGATGCCAGACTCCTGCAGTCTCTCTGCTGGCAAGCGCAGCTGCAGTGAAACAAGCCTCCCCCATGGACACTCCCCCTGCATGCCCCTTCCCCATCCGGACTGGGACCGGGAGTGGGACCGGGACCGGGACCGGGACCAGCACTGAGACTGACTGGGCACGAGCCCACTGCCGCTTCTAGATTATGGGCACACAGGTATCGCCCTAGGACGGGTGCGTGGAGACTGCAGCGGAGTGGCAGTGAGCCTACCAAACAGCGGTGGCAGGCGCAGCGGGGCCAGGATCAGCAGACCAGCCCAATCCCCGCAGGCCATGCTGAGGGACTCCACTGGTGCACGAATCCATGCACCAGGCCTCTAGTAGGTATATAAATGTTTATAATTGTTACTAGAGGCCCGGTGCAGGGATGGGGTCTGGCCGGCGCCTGATAGGGCAATTGGGGGTGGGCCAATGGGGAGGGGTGGAGGAGGGACTGCGAGAGGTTGGGGGGGCGGGAGGTTGGGGGGCTGATTGGGGCCCCCTCCAGCGGTTGGCCTTGGCAGTGTGTATCATAGCAACAGGTCGTTCGGTAGTTCTGGTCTCTTGGATTTTATATATATAGATATCTTCTTGCTGTGTCGAACATTTTATTAATATATAATGTCACTGTCTGTGTCTTGTAACCTTTCTTTGATTTATAGTCTAATTTGTCTGATATTAGTATAGCCAATATTTGCTTTCTATTTGCATGAAATACCCTTTTCCATTGTTTTATTTTCAACCTATTTGTGTCTTTGAATCTAATGTATTTTGTAGACAGCAAATTGTTAGATCATTTATTTATTTATTTACTGTATCAATCTTTTTAAAAAAATATATTTTATTGATTTTTTACAGAGAGGAATAGAGCGGGACAGAGAGTTAGAAACATCGATGAGAGAGAAACATCTATCAGCTGCCTCCTGCACACCTCCCACTGGGGATGTGCCTGCAACCAAGGTACATGTTCTTGACCAGAATCGAACCTGGGACCCTTCAGTCCGCAGGCTGACGCACTATCAACCGAGCCAACCTGGTCAGGGCAATGCATTCACATTTAAAGTAATTATTAGCTTGGCCAGTGTTGCTCAGTGGTTTAGATTAATATTCCTCCAAGATAAATCATGTTAAGGTGAGCTTCCTCCATTCTTGGATAAATTTGCCAGGGTCATCTGTCAAACTCCCCAACCTGTCTTTTATGCCTATTAAGTCTTGCATGTTAAATGGGACCTGAATTCTTACTATTCCCATCTGTCCTGGGGCTTCCCTCAAAGGGAAAAGTCGACGAGGCATATATATATATTTAAACATATTCTTATTGATTTCAGAGAGGAAAGAGGGAGAGAGAAAAAAAACATCAATGATGAGAGAATCATTGATCAGTTACCTCCTGCACGCTCCACGCTGGGGATCAAGCCCACAACTTGAGCGTGTGCCCTGACCGGGAATCGAACTGTGACCTCCTGGTCCATAGGTCTACACTCAACCACTGAGCCATGCTGGCCAGGCTCATGGAGGCAAATTTTGTTTTCCTTTTGAATCTATGGCTTTATCCTCCCCCCAACTAGTTGATTCAGTATAGGGTGGTGCTAGTTCTGGAGCAGCTGGTTGGGTGGAATCAGGCATTCACTTCCAAGATTTAATTCCTTCTTTGTTATCGCTGCTAAGAACGCAGGATCTATCTTGCAGCTCTGGTATAATTTGGAGTTATTTCTCTAGACCCGTGGTCGGCAAACTATGGCTCACAAGCCACATGCGGCTCTTTGGCCCCTTGAGTGTGGCTCTTCCACAAAATACCACGGCCTGGGTGAGTCTATTTTGAAGAAGTGGCGTTAGAAGAAGTTTAAGTTTAAAAAATTTGGCTCTCGCCCTAACCGGTTTGGCTCAGTGGATAGAGCGTCGGGCTGCGGACTGAAGGGTCCCAGGTTCGATTCCAGTCAAGGGCATGTACCTTGGTTGCGGGCACATCCCCAGTAGGAGGTGTGCAGGAGGCAGCTGATCGATGTTTCTCTCTCATCGATGTTTCTAACTCTCTATCCCTCTCCCTTCCTCTCTGTAAAAAATCAATAAAATATATTTAAAAAAAAATAAAAAATTTGGCTCTCAAAAGAAATTTCAGTTGTTGTACTGTTGATATTTGGGTCTGTTGACTAATGAGTTTGCCGACCACTGGCCTAGACCATAAAGACCCGGACATAAGGTACTTCAATCCACTTGCCCTGCCTGCCTTTGACAGAATGAATCTAATTGCAAGATTGTGTTACAATTTAGGCTCCGATGCCCAGGCCAAATGCCCCATCTCATGATTTATATTGAGGCCAGGCTGTATTACAAAAGAAAATCAAGTTTTTTCTCTTTAGGGTCTAAGGGTCAAAGCTGTCCCTGTTCTTTAAAATGCATCTCAGAGGAGAATCTTGTGGTGCTGAATGTTGTTTCCCATCTGAAGAGAATAGAGACCACAGGGGAGAATGGATGTCCCTAGTCTGTCTCCTATGCTACCCCTGGAGAAGGCGTCCCTTCTCAGGTTCAGGTTTTCAGGCTTAACCAGTCCTTACTATGTAAGCCCCTGGGCTTCCAGGCTTTACTAGTCCTCACTGTATAACCCCCTGGGCTTCCAGGCTTAACTAGTCCTCACTGTGTAACCCCCTGGGCTTCCAGGCTTAACTAGTCCTCACTGTGTAACCCTCTGGGCTTCCAGGCTTGACTAGTGCTTACTGCATAACCCCCTGGGCTTCCAGGCTTGACTAGTGCTTATTGTGTAAACCCCTGGGCTTCCAGGCTTGACTAGTGCTTATTGTGTAAACCCCTGGGCTTCCAGGCTTGACTAGTGCTTATTGTGTAAACCCCCTGGGCTTCCAGGCTTGACTAGTGCTTATTGTGTAAACCCCCTGGGCTTCCAGGCTTGACTAGTGCTTATTGTGTAACCCCCTGGGCTTCCAGGCTTTACTAGTCCTCACTGTATAACCCCTTGGGCTTCCAGGCTTAACTAGTCCTCACTGTGTAACCCCCTGGGCTTCCAGGCTTAACTAGTCCTCACTGTGTAACCCCCTGGTTATCCATGTTTAACTAGTGCTTACTGTGTAACCCCCTGGGTTTCCAGGCTTAACTGGTGCTTACTGTATAACTCTCTTGTGTCTCTATTCTCAATTGGTTTAAAACCTCCTCTGCCTTGACTAAGGTGACTAGATTTTAACATTGGTAAAGCGGGACACCATTGACCGGTGGGGGGGTTCTTTTTTAAAAAAAATATATTTTATTGATTTTTTACAGAGAGGAAGAGAGAGGGATAGAGAGTTAGAAACATCGATGAGAGAGAAACATTGATCAGCTGCCTCTTGTACACCCCCTACTGGGGATGTGCCTGCAACCAAGGTACATGCCCTTGACCGGAATCGAACCTGGGACCCTTGAGTCTGCAGGCCGACGCTCTATCCACTGAGCCAAACCGGTTTCGGCCCACGGGGGGGTGGGGAGGGTTCTTGATTAAAAATTTGGTCTATATTGTAATCGCTTTTGGTTTTTTTAATAAAAGGAAATTCACTTCTTAGATCATCATTGAATTTTCATCCTCTTTTCTTACTCATTATGTTAAAAATCTAAAAAAAATAATTTAAAATTATATTATAAACTAGAGGCCCGGTGCACGAAATTCATGCACGGAGGGGGGTTGTCCCTCAGCCCAGCCTGTACCCTCTCCAATATGGGACCCCTCGAGGGATGTCCGACTGCCCGTTTAGGCCCGATCCCACGGGCAGTCGGACATCCCTCTCACAATCCAGGACTGCTGGCTCCCAACTGCTTGCTTGCCTGCCTTCCTGATTGCCCCTAACCGCTTCTGCCTGCCAGCCTGATCACACCCTAACCACTCTGCTGCCAGCCTGTTTGCCCCCAACTTCCCTCCTCTACCGGCCTGGTCACCCCTAACTGCCCTCTCCTTCAGGGTTGATCACCTCCAACTGCCCTCCCTTGCAGGCCTGGTCCTTCTCAACTGCCCTCCCTTGCAGGCCGGGTGCCTCCCAACTGCCCTCTCCTGCTGGCCATCTTGTGGTGGCCATCTTGTGTCCACATGGGGGCAGCTATATTGTGTGTTGCAGTGATGATCAATCTGTATATTACTCTTTTATTAGATAGGATAGAGGCCTGGTACAGGGGTGGGGGGCCAGCTGGTTTGCCCTGAAGGGTGTCCCGGATCAGGTGGGGGTTCCCTTGGGGCATGGGGCAGCCTGAGCTAGGGGCCTGTGGTGGTTTGCAGGCCGGCCACGCCCCCTGGCAACCCAAGTGGAGGCCCTGGTATCTGGAATTTATTTTCCTTCTACAATTGAAACTTTGTAGCCTGGAGCGGAGCCAAGCCTGGGGCTCCCTCCGAGGCCAGCAGCCATTTCTGTTGGGGTAATAATTGAAACATTGTTGCCTTAAGCGGGTGGTCCCGGCCAGGGTGTGCGGAAAGCTTTGCTTCCCCTGTTGCCGGTGGCAACCCTGGCCTGCTCTCTCAAGCTCCATTCTGCCGCCATTTGTTTGAATTTGTTTACCTTCTATAATTGAAACTTTGTAGCTTGAGTGGAGGCTTAGGCCTGGCAAGGGCAGGTGGAAAGCTTGGCTTCCTCTGTTACCTAGGAAACCTTGCTCTCTGTGGCTGTAGCCATCTTGGTTTGGGGTAATTTGCATGCTCGCTCTGATTGGATGGTGGGCGTGGCTTGTGGACATGTCAGAGGTATGGTCAATTTGCATATTTATCTATTATTAGGTAGGATTATTATATACATATTGCTTAAAAACACAGTAAGTAGGTACATAATTACATGAACATATTTTATTGTTAGTTTATAAATTAAATTAATTTGATTGTTATAAAGTAACTATATTTTAAAAATTATTTTAATCCTATATTTCTTTCTAAATAATAACAATACTAACTTGTATTATTTTTCCTCTGAATTTGCCGTAACGTAAGTCATAAGTGTCACTTTCAAGGCCGGCGCTAGACTTTTTGCTGCCACTATAAAATATAAATAATATGAGTACTGTCTGCTAAATTCAAGAAAATTTATGTATTTATGAAATAAATACATAAATTACTTACCTAAATTATCTGACTAGCTGATTTGTAATGACATCACTTGTTTAACTAGCTTGCTAGCACGCAGTATGATGTGTATCGTCTGAGAGACAGTTACAAAATGTTTTCATCGTTGCCAATCCCAAAAAATGCCATTGTTCATTAAGTCCAAACAATGGTGGTCGAATTCTAACAACTGATCAACAATGCGAACTTTGATAAGCAGTTCTGGATAATCAGTTCTCAACAATTATTTGTTATTATTAAAGTTTAACATTATAAAATTAACAAAAATAATATAAAACTCATATCGTGGCTAAATAGCCACATGGCCGCCGGAAACCATATATTCCCTTCCCATTCTCCCGCTGTTCCCTAGCTTGTCGTGCATTCTTTCCAAAAATCGGGACTTTTTTAAAACTCCGCGGGACGCGGGACAAATTGTTAAAAATCGGGACCGTCCTGCCAAAAGTGGGACGTTTGGTCACCTTAGCCTTGACCCCTCCTTCCCTGGGCTGCAGGGGGAGGCCTCATGCCTTCTGGGTGTGCTCCTATACTATTTAGGTGCAATGCCACCAATTACTGACCCTTCCTTCCTGCCAAAGGCCCTGCTGGAATAAGAATTGTAATATTTCTAGACCCACCATCCATTGTAAAGATGGGACTCCTCCAAATTCTTGTACTATTTTCATTCCCTCAAAAAAATTTGCAATCCAATACATCTGTCACTGGAGTGTCTGTCTACCACCCTTGTCTCGTGGGTCCTGTAGAACTATGTGTAACAGGTGCCTGATTGGAGTAGGTAATATTTCCTTTCTCTGTGTCTAAGCAGGTAGTTTACTGACATCCCCTAAATTTCGATAAGGCTCAGCAGGACAAAGCCAATATTCCCTGCTGTGCCTGTCAGCTTTTTCAAGATACTTAACTTTCTTTTTTTAGTCTCAAAGTTAGGTATCAGCGCCTGGTGTACATGCATGAGGAAGGTCCCTTTATCTCACCCATTCCACAGCTGGCATGGAAGGATTCCCCTAATCAGTAAAGAGCTCTAATCAGCCTGGCAAACGGTTTTAAGATTTAGCCTCAATGTTTTTAACTAGAGTGTCCCACTGAAGCCTTTGTTTACATAATAGCAGTTGGTCTTTTAACAACAGCCTTTGCCCAGTGCCCTTTGCTGACAATGTTTGCAAAGGCAAACTGAGGGAGGAACTTTCTCTGGGATTTTTAGTTGATATTTCTGAAACTCGAGGGGTTCCTAGTAGATTCTTCCCTTTGCTGCCCCACAGATGCACACTCTCCCCATCTGCATTTCCTACAAGGGGGGCACAGGTGTAAATAGAGCTTCCATAAGCCTAGGAGGGCAGAGAGGTGCAGCAGGCTGACAACTGATTGGTGACTTAAATCCATTCTTCTCCTGGCCATGCTCCAGAGGCAGGAAAGGTAAGGATTTTATGTAGTGGGTCAACATGTGCTGCTTGTGCAGGGAGCTCCCAGAGACGGTGAAACTGCTGGTCATCTCCATTCCTTTTCCATGCCTCAGTTTTTCTCCCTGACTGTCTAGAACAACCGTGAGGACCCAGAGTGCTGGGGGACGGGTACTAATGTGCACTCCCCGGACGGGTCAAAATTAAATTACAGTTGTATTCTAGAGTCCCCGTGAGACCCCTGCACGACTTAGGGTCAACCCCAGATGCCTCTGCAAGGCCCTTACTTACATAAGGACATTTGAGGTCCTCGAACCTGAGGGAGGAATTTGCCTCTTTGATCTTCAGAGCTTGGGTGGGGGCCCAAGCACTCATTTGGTTTGATTCTCAATTTTCTGCCCCTGAACACAGGCCTAATATGTTTTGCAAATGTTTGTTTATCTGTAACCCCCTAAACCTGGTGGCAAAACAAAAAGAAGGGCCTGAACTCACTGCGATCCATCAGAAGGATCCAGGATAACTGTGCAGCCCCCCTAGTGGTCAGCAAGGGGTCTCACACAGATTAAGACAAGGATTCCCAAAATAAATAATAATTTTTTCACCAAGAGCCCCATGATTTGAACCACTGATTTATTAAGTCCTTTACTAATGTCCTGGGGGTGGGGTCACTCGGGGTATTCACTTGTGTCCTCATGTGATTAACAAAGATGATCTATTAGGAGACTCAGCAGGTCTGAACACACAACATTCTATTTAGATAAAGGCACAGGTGCCTCCTTGCGAGGCAGTGGCACCCAAGCCCGTCCTATTTTGGAGGACAGCTTTTCTTATTAGACACATTTTGGTGTTCATTGAGGACAGGCGTCGCTGGCTGTGACTGAGGCTTGCCGGGTGAATTTAGTAAGGGTTCCTCTGTGTGCTATAGTGTCCTCCGGACCAATGGCGGGGACCAAGAGCAGGTATACCAGTGAACACAGACATGCCCATCTGGCCTTGAGGGAAGGGCGGTTGGCAAATTGAGGACTTGACCTGGCTGTGCCTACCACCCTTGTTGGCGGGGGTGGGAGGGTGCGGGGGCAGCGCTGTCTGCATGAGGAGATGGACTGGGGCAGAGCATGCCCGCCCAAGACCCCACCTCCTTCCCTCTTTCAATGGCGCGTGGTCTATCCCGGGGGTAGGAGGTGTAGTACAGGCTTCAACAGGTATGCTGGCAGCAGGGCAACGGGTCCCTATGGAGACTGGGCAGCTTCCCCTCACCCAGAGAGCGAAGCGACCCCCTCCTGGTGGAGGTCTCATTGCAAACTGCAGTCGAAGGCGCCTTCCAGGTGCGCTGGGCTTGGGCTCCTGCAGAGCCCGTGGCCTCCCGCCCGCCTGCCTCAGGCGCTTGTCTCCCTTCACTGCCACGTGTGCTCTGCGCAGCTCCTCAAACAGACCGTGAGGCCTGTGGTTTGGGGCACCCGCACTCCCACAGCGTCTATACACCTCGCCCCGGGGCCACCCCCCTACAGAGAGCCTGACGCCAGCCAGCATTCCCTGGGTGGCTCTGCCCAAGGCCCCTTCTCCAGGCTCTGGGCTGGCTCGCCAGCTGCTGCTTCACAATCCGGTCCCCGTACACTGGGGCCAAGGACGGACCAGAGAAAGGCAGGCCACTCCAGATCGGTGGGTGGCAGGTTCCTAAGCGAGGGAACGTTCATCTGTGGCCGCAGAGGGGAGACCTCTCCACCTGCCCACCAGGATCTGTAACGCTTCTATAGAGGCCTTAACTGGAGGCAGTCACGTGTATGGTCTCACCACCACCTCATTCCCTGGGGCTGAGTCTAGGAACAGCTATGGGAACCGCGGGTGGACGTGCATTCCAAGGGCGGGGCGGTGGCGAGGAGCCTCCAGGTGCCTGGGTTCAGCCTGTCCCCTCCATGATCTCCTCCAGCGTTAGTGGCTTCTTTGCTGCCGTCACCTGCCACTAGAGCATGCCCCATGGGCAGTGATGACGGGCACGGAAATCTGCAGGTGAGGGCCCACGCTCTCTATGAAGCTACTGGTGCCTTCCTGTTCCGTATCCTTTCTAAGGAAAGCAGGTGCTGAATGGGACGCTGTATCAGCCCTACCCTGAACCCCACTCCTGTGATTCTGCGGTAACTTTTCACCTCTAAATGCTTAAGTATGCATCTCCTAAAAATAAAGGTGTCCCACGTAACCAGAAAGACATTGCTACATGTAAGAAAAATTAAAATTCTACATCATTTCACATCCAGTCCATTTTCAAGTTTCTTCAACTGTCCCCAAAATAGTCTATGTAGCTGGTATTTAAAAATAAGGATGCAGTGGAGATTGTTGTCAAAGATTCTACCCTCGACAAAACTTTAGCTAGAACTCCTCCTCCTCCATGCCATCGTCCTGGGTACGTGACACATTCCTCACCGCCGTCACCTGGCCTGCCTTCAGCAAGACTCCATGTGGGTGGGTTTAGCCAGAATCCCTCCTGACCGCCAATATTTCCTCTTAGTAATTTTCCACCCAATGACCCTACCCTGCTCCTTGGCTATAAATTCCCACTTTTCCTTGTTGTGTTCACAGTTGAACCCAGCCCTGTCCTGAGGTCTCTTCCCCCTGTGGCAACAGTTTCTGAGTAAAACCCATTTTTACCACTTAACTCGTGCTCCGGGGTTTTCTGACATTGTGAGATGGGGAGATTTTTGTGGGCCGCACCTCAAAATGGTGTAACTCACTTACATCCCATTGTTCAGAACACAAACTTTTAGCCAGCCTTATAGAGAGCCCCGCTGTAAGGAAACTGGGACGTATACTTTATCAGTGTGCTCCTGGGGACACAGGATGGAACAGGCAGCGTTATCGTTGCCGTTCATAGAACAGGCAGTGAAGCATGTGACCGTGATGAACATTAACGGCGCAGCTGCTAGTCATTTCCCCCTGGATGGTCCCCTCCGCTGTCCCCCAGGGTCGGTCCCCTCCGCTGTCCCCCAGGGTCGGTCCTCTCCGCTGTCCCCCAGGGTTGGTCCCCTCCGCTGCCCCCCAGGGTCGGGCCCCTCCGCTGTCCCCCAGGGTCAGTCCGCTGTCCCCCAGGGTCGTCCCCTCCACTGTCCTCCAGGGTCGGTCCCCTTCGCTGTCCCCCAGGGTCAGTCCGCTGTCCCCCAGGGTCAGTCCCCTCCACTGTCCCCCAGGGTCGGTCCCCTCCGCTGTCCCCCAGGGTCAGTCCGCTGTCCTCCAGGGTCGTCCCCTCCACTGTCCTCCAGGGTCGGTCCCCTTCGCTGTCCCCCAGGGTCAGTCCGCTGTCCCCCAGGGTCAGTCCCCTCCGCTGTCCCCCAGGGTCGGTCCCCTCCGCTGTCCCCCAGGGTCGGTCCCCTTCGCTGTCCCCCAGGGTCGGTCCCCTCCGCTGTCCCCCAGGGTCGGTCCCCTCCGCTGTCCCCCAGGGTCGGTCCAGTTCGCTGTCCCCCAGGGTCGGTCCCACAAGGGAGTGGCACTGCCTCCCAGTGCAGCGGGAGGGGCCGGCGAGTGCAGACTTCATTTCCAGGTCGGGCACGGGGCTATTGCAGGCTTTTTTTCTGGGTAAATCTATGATCGAAATGATTTTTAAAAGGGAACTAATCAAGATTCACACATAAAATGTCTTTTCATTCTGAGGCAGATTACCTTCCTCATACAAACAGGCTCCCCAACACTCACATTCTGTGACCAATCCACCCTCCCCGCACCACCGCTGTGGCGGGCGGCCTTCCCACTGGCTTGCGGAGTGGATCTGTGAACGGAAATGGCCGTGTCCCACCAGGGAGAAGTCATTCCGTGTGGGTGAGCGACAGGAGACTTCTGGCTCTGCCACCGCCTGCCTCGGTGACCTCAGGCCAGCGACTTCCCTGGCTGCCCTCGCTCTCCACTGCGCAGCTGTGGGAGGCCTGGTGGACAGGACAGGCCCGTCCCTTGGGCGGACAGTGGGCCGCAGCACTGCTCACAGCAGGCACTGCCACCTTCTGGAAAGAGCTCTCCTGGCAGGAACAGCAGGCCTGGCCCCTGCTTTCCTCAGCCAATGGACGGGTTAAGTCATGCACTCTGGCCCTTGTTAAAGAAGTGTAAGGCAGGCTTCATTCAAGATGGCCATCGAGATAAGTGTAGGGACCACTGCAATGGGGTCTTGCTGTGGGAGAGAGATTGGACTCAACTCCGAATGCAACAAGGGAAAGTGGGGTTTATAGCCAAGGAGCAGGGTGAGTCAGTGGATGGAAAACGCTGAGAGGAAACATCAGGGGTCCGGGGGATTCTGGCTAAGGCCAGCTAACTGCAGTCTTGCCGAAGGCAGGCCAGGGTGATGGACATCACCTGGGGGCGGCGATAGGGGTGAGGAACTCACTCAGATACAGATAGAGAGGGTGATCAGTTATCGGGGGGAGCTCTGGCTATACTGGAAATTGCAGAGATGAACACAGAGCCCCGAAGCTGAAGCCGAGCTGAAAAATAACTCAAAGGCCCCCGAGCAGGACTTGGTCGAGGAGGGAGTCTGTCAGATGGGAGCAAAGTGACCGTGCCACTCCCAGCCGAAGCGCTAGGGTCCGTGCATAACTAGCAAGTCCGCGTTCCCTGTGCTGTGCGGGGCAGGGTCCCATGCGGGGCTGCTCCCTCAGGCCAGGACACGGCGTGTGGGAGATGTGGGTTGGCGCTCCCAGATGACCTACAGTGGGCACACAGTGTAAGAAAGAATTCTTTGTCGGTATAAGCCAACAATAATTCGGGGTTCATTTTTTCTTTTTAATCTTCACTGGAGGACATTTTTCTCCATTGCTTTTTAGAGAGAGTGGAAGGGAGAGATGGAAGGGGAAGGAGAGAGAGAGAAACATTGATGTGAAAGAAACATATCGATTGGTTGCCTCCCACACCCCCCCTGACCAGGATTGGGGATTGAACCTGCAACCGAGGTACATGCCCTTGACCGGGAATTGAAACTGAGACCCTTGACCGGGCCATCAGTCTGACCACTGAGCAACACTGGCCAGGGTTTGGGGTTCCTTTTTTACTGCAGCAGAAAGCAGCCTAGCCTGAACCACAGAGAAATCTTTATTGCAGCCCACAGTGGTGCCTTCCTGCACAGGACGGGCCTTCTGCTGGCAGGTCGGCTGGCTTGCTGAGACTGAGATGGAACCCGTTTCCCTGCGGCCTCTGGGCTGGCCAGCTGCTCCCTCTCGGGACACTAAGCCCACAATGTTTACAGGGGGCGCCTCCTGCAGGAAGACCTCTGCTTATGACTGTTTCAAAGGCCTTCGTGTATATTTGAGACCTAAAGTTATTTTTATTACATCCAACATTTTTTTTAAACCAACATTAATAAATGTTTAATTAAATGCTCACAAAACTCTAAATTTCTTCTTTGTTAAATCTAATGCTCATAACATTTTCAGGACAGTGGGAAACGTGGTTTTTCTCACTTTGCAAAAATTCCACTATAAAGTAAGATGAAAGATGATTACACTTGTGGCCAAATGATCTCAGAAGCAAAATCATAAAAAAAATTTCAAATTCTATCTTATAGCAAAGAGTAACATTTTCTGCGATATGGGGGTATATTTTATATATTTGGTAGGGAATGTGGACGGAGCACCTAAAGGCAAAGACTTGAAAGAAGGTCTCAATGCTGTTAGTGGTCCTTTGTGGGGCCTGGTTTAGTCCCTCCGCTGTGATGGAGAAGGCTAGCAGCTCCCGAGCGCCACTCCCTCCTGCCTGCTTAGGGTCAGAGTTCCCCGATAGTGCTTCTCACGTGTGACCACGGCATTGGCCTCCCAGGGAAACGTGTTAGGAATACAGGCTCTCAGACCCTCCACAGCCCTACTCATCAGAGACTCTGGGGTTGGGCCGCGCCTGTGTTTTAACAGTACCTCTAGTTGATTATGATGCTCGCCCAAGCTAATGCTCTCTGGGGGCAGCAGTGAACTCAGCAACTCAGCGGGGAACATTTCCCAGCCTCCTCTGCTGCTGGCTAAATGTTGGCAAGATATAAGCCGAAGTGTTGGGACTTCCAGAAAGTCTCCCTAAAAGGAAGAGGCCCTTGCTTGGACTTGTCCTTCAGCTGCTGGTCTGAAGTGCAGTTGAAATGGCTGGAGCTCTGGCAGCTATTTTGAATCATGAGAATGAGACCTAACATTTAGGGATGGTGGAGTGGTGTGGGGCCCTGACCAGAGCACGCCGGGGCGTCAAGGCCCACTCGCCATGCGCATGCGCAAGGGCAATGCCTCAGCAGCAGCACTGTCCGTTCTGCACGGGTGCCTTTTGTAACCTGCGTATGTTAACGGAGCACAGATGTCCCTAACGGGCACGAGGCCTCTTTTGTTCGAGTGAGAATATAAGATGCCACTGACCAGCCGGTTGCTGGCGGCTTTGTTCCGATAAAGCATGTCCCACCTCCTTAGGGCCATTCCTGTGTTCTTCCATTTCCCAGCATCCAAAGGGGTCAAGTCCCTAGCTGAGGAACTTGGACCCGACAACTGGCATAGTTGTAGGCAGGATTCTGGGGTAAGTACCCTGTCCACCCCACCGGAGGACATGTGGCCTCCGACCAGGTTGTGGATTCTGTAGCAGTGGTCCTGATGTCTTGGACGCTCCCCTCCCACCCCCCCAGGATAGGGAACAGGTGGAGGTAACAGCGGTGGCGTTAGAGAAGGCATTGTCACCCCTGACGGACCAGATTCCCAAAGACCAGCGGAGGCTGTGGGGAAGGAAGGCTGATTGCTCCTAACGGCCTTGAAACTGCAACACCACGAGACGCTGGCTCAGGAAGCCAAGATGCATGAGTTACAGCGACTGGAGGAGGCACTGGAGGCCGGTAGCGTGCTGGAGCAGGGGGAGCCTCCCTGGACGGGAGGGACCGGGAGAACCAGAGCCAGGAGACGCCGGAGGACAGTGTTACCGCTGGGGCAGCAGCCCCTGCCCTACAGGTGCCACCCATCATGAAAAGGCGTGCGGAGCGCGATCAGCCTGTGGCCCAGGAGGTGGGGCTCAGGGCCGCCCACGGTGACTGAATTAATCACATACAGCCTCTACCGGCCGGAACTGGGAGGGTTAGGACCACAGAGCCGCAGAGGCGTGGGGAGCGGGTTCCAGCGTGGCTCCCAAGGTGGCGGGATGACGGTGCAGATAGCTGGCAGCGGTCTCCACCCCAAAAGGGAGAAGTTAGCCTCCACGCGGACACATCCCTCCTGGCGGCAGCCACTGCGGACCAGTCGCATTTGGGAGCCGCCAGGGAGACCACTCCCTGATGGACTGGTTCACGGCGGCGTCCGGGAGCATTGGGCAGGATGCGGAGAACTGCCCGAGACCGTGAGTAAAGGGACTATGTATGTAGATTTAGTGCAAGTTACACGGGAAACGGGCAGGAGACACCCATGTTTCATGTGAATACTCGGGGTGCTGATGATGAGCGTTCACAACGCACACGAAAGACTTGATTCTCGCTGCAGCCGCGTTGGCGCTGGGCTCGCTGGCAGCCGCTCTGACCCTTTTGTAGGCCGTCGTGTACACGAAGTCACTGCGGCCTGGTCGGCTCGGGACGTGCAAGCCAAGCGGTGAGAGAAGGGGGTGGTGAGACCCGTGAGTGTTCAAAGCTCCATCAGGAGGTCTGAGACCGCGCCGGGATCCGGAAGAGCGGCGGGCGGAGCCGGGACAGTGTCCGCACGCAGAGCGGGTGGCCCTGTGGCTGCGGGGTGAGAGAGAGAAGACAGATCTGCTGGCCCTGTGGAGGCAATGACCGGCGGGACAGTTAGCAGAAGCTGCCGAGGAAGGGCAGGCCGGGCACCCGTGCCTCCAGGACTGTTGGCCCCCCTCCCCCCCGGAAGAGAAGGAGGGTAATCTATACTGAGAGCAGGCCGAGGCGCCGGTTCTGGGATCCGGAGGGCCAGAGGCCGCAGGTTGAACTCACTGTATATTGGTCCCCCCGCAACGGGCAGTGTGTGTTGGTGCTGGTGGGTACCCGTGCGGACTGCAGTTTGCTCGATGGCCACCCGGACAGATGCATGGGCGGTGACCCACATAGACGGGCCCGGAGGCTGAACTGTCCGTGTGCGCAGGCAACCGTGACACTGGGTATTGGCCGCCTTCCCCGAACGCCTGTACCGTGTGTGTCTCCCACACAGAATACATCCTGGGAATGCATGTGCGGAAAGGGGTAATGATTGCAAGGACCCAGGGCGAATTCCACTTGTGGGTGCATGTGGTAAAGCCCATCACAAGGGGGCACACCTCTGAGTGCTACCGCCTCCCAGGAGGCCATACTGCAGCTGGAAAAGGCCAAGATCTTCCGCCCCGCACAGCCCCACACTCCCGTGTGGCCGGTGAAGCAGCCTGACCCACCTGGCGAGGGGCCGGGATTACAGGGACCTGAAGAAAGTGACTCCCCCACCACACCCCGTGGTGCCGGCTGCAGCGGAGCTCACAGACCACCTGACGCTGGCGCTGGGGCGGTAGCACATGGGCGGGTGTGGCTAGTGCTTTCTCTCCCACAGGCACAGCACCGGAGGGTCAGGAAGTTTGCTTTCACGTGGGACGGTCAACAGTGGACTTCTGTCGTTCTCCCTCAAGGACATTTGCGCAGCCTTACCAACTGTCATGGTTGGTGGCACAAGATTTAGCCACCTAGGCAAGCCTCCCACGGCGACAAGGTTCCATCATGTTGATGACAGCATGCTGGCCTCTGACTCTCGCAGATCTGAACGCAGCTGCCAGTAGCCTACGGCAGGCTTTGGACTCGCAGGGAAAGGCGGGGAACAACTGCAAGGCCCGGGGCCTGGCTTACTGTCAACTTCTCGGGAGTTGTCTGGTCAGGTGAGACCAAGGTGCACCCCGAAGCAGGCATTGACATGGTGCAGGCTTCTCCCCGACCGACCGCAGCGGTGAAGGCGGCACAGTTGCAGACCTATGTTGGCCTCCTGGGGATTGGCGTGTGTTCACCCCCACCTGGCGCGGTTGTTGCGGCCATTGTCCCAGTTGTCCTAGAAGGGGCGGCGTGGGACTGGACTCCCGAGGTTGAGGAGGCCTTCGTCGCTGCCACAAAGGCAGTCGCCCAAGCCCACACCGTGCAGGTTGTAGACCCGACACAACCATTCCCATTGGACGTCGCTGTTACTCCATTGGGGTTTGGTTGGAACCTGTGGCAACAACATGGGCGGAGAAGCGTACCCATCGGGGTTTGGTCCCAGTGATGGAAGGAAACTGGGAACCGATACTCTCTTGTTCAGAGATAGTTGGCAGCCATGTGTGCTGCCTTACAGGCCTAGGTGACCACGCTCATGTTGGGAGTGGCACAAACCCCAACTTTAGCTAAGTGGGGGGCCTATTTGGAACCGAGGGCAGCGGTGAGGACCATCCCTCTGTCACAGGAATTGCAAACCCTGTTGGGACCTGTGGCTTATGAGACCCTGTCAAGGGGTGAAACTCCTGTGGAGGAGGCACTCCCTAGTCTGTTCTGAGAGGGTCCGCCACCCCTCCCGGAGACCATGCGGTACATGGACTGGTCAAGTAGGGGGAGCCCTGCTCCATGGACGGCAGTGGCTGCCCATTTGAATACAGACAAACTGTGGTTCGATTCTGGTTCTGGGCCAAGTCCAATGGGCTGAACTGCGAGCAGTCGGGATGGTTTGGACACAGGAGCCTGGTCCCTGTGGTTGGGACAGACAGCGGGGCTGTCTTTAAGGGCTTGACTTGGCTGTTGCCGCGATGGCACCAGCAGCAGTGGCTGATGAGACATCACCCCGTACAGGGACAGGAAATGGGGAAGGAGACATGGGAAGAGAGACTTCCAAAGAGGCAACAATACAGGATTTGAATGGCCGTCGACCGCCGCCAGCCCCGGGGAATGATGAGGCAGAGCCTTGGCAAGGGTCCGGGAGGTAGCACCTTCCCCCAAGGATCGGGCTTGGTGGCTCCATCGGAAATTGGGGCATGTGGGACCATGGACAATGATGCAAGTGGCTAAGCGGTGGGGCCTGGCCCTATCCCGGGGGAATCCCTCGCTGCAGTACTAGGATGTCCCCGCTGCGCTCAGGCACACCCCCATGGATACGGCCTCCAGGGGCAGGAGGGCGGTGCCTCAGAGGGGGGCGCCCCTGCAGCATTGGCAGGTGAGTTTCTCTGGGCCTCTCCCTCTGGACCAGGTTGTAAGTATGCCCTGATGGCTGTGGATACTGCCACTGGCCTCCGCCTTGCGTATCCTTTGAGGAGGCTGCCCAACGGACAGTTGTCCGAGGATTGGAACACTTGGGGGCCACCTATGGGTGACCCCTTCGCATAGCAAGTGATAATGGAACCCATTTCACAGGGAAAGAGGTACAGGGCTGGGCCAACGCCAGGACATAGCTTGGCAATTTCATGTTCCAGATTGTCTCCAAGCTGGGATGATTGAACGGTATAACGGCCTGTTGAAAGACAAGCTCCGCCCAGGGGTGGACCTACCCAGCCTAAAAGGTTGGATACGGCCTTCAGATTGCTGAATGAGCAGCCCAGGAAGACGGGTGCCTCCCCCTCAGAGTTAATGATGCGGAGGTACCCTCAGACGCTGCACGTGCAGGTGAAAACCACAGATGAACTGTTGCGCCCCAAGGTACACCCTTCTGGAACTTTGTTGCTGCCACACCTGCC
Organism: Ia io; assembly: GCA_025583905.1. Lineage (NCBI taxonomy): Eukaryota > Metazoa > Chordata > Mammalia > Chiroptera > Vespertilionidae > Ia > Ia io. The sequence goes on along the minus strand of JAJQQW010000020.1, from coordinate 50,214,040 downwards.
CCTTGGCAGAGGGGAAGAGGCAATGTGGACCTGGGCATGGACTGTTGCTGGGGAGGGGCCCTGGGTGGCCCTCCTGTCCCCTTGGGGAAGCAGGTACGACTACAAGTTACAGCTGCACCCCTTGATCCAGCCATGGCCAGTAACTGTGCAAGTCCAACCCGGAAAGCATGGGGAAGGAAGGGAACGTACGCTATTGCCCTCTGGCCAGTGCCTAGGTTTCCCATAGCTTCCCCTGTGAAAGCCCCAGGCAGGGGGCGATCCCGTGTGGTATCACCGCCAGGTCGCCCTCCGATTCCAGCCACAGCGCTGCCTGGCGGAGACACGGTTGCTTGCGTCTTGCTGGAAGCCCGTGATCTTCCTACGATGGTCGCAGTTTCTCTTTTGTCTCTTCGACCAGAGTGAGCTTGGCTAACAGCGTAGTGTCGTGGGCACACACCTATGCTCAAATACATACTGTCTCCCGTTGTTGGGTGTGCACAGAGATTCCCCCAGGAGCGGCCGGCGGATTCCCATGCCCATCCATCCGGCCACCGCTGCCAATTGGACATGGTTAGCTGCTCAAGACTTTGGCAATGCCTTCTAGGACCCTGCACGCTGAGCCATGGAGACTCTGATCCAGCGGAACCCTGGCAATACCGGCCCTTTATTGGTATGCAGTGTGGAATGGATGGGGTGGTTGCTAGGGGAACAAGTAGAATGAAGAGAGCCTGCAGACACGTGTGGAGCAGCAGCGACCCTGTAAGAACTGCATTGTCAGCTGGCTGCCTCCAGAGTTGTGCCGTAACACAACCACTAATGTTGAGGTCCAGAAGCAGTGGGATAGAAAGTGTTAAACCAGCACAAAACCTGTAGATATGATGGTCCCAGCACACCTATGGGTGTGTGGGAGGTGTGGCTGGCCCTACCTCCCAGCGCACTGGATGGGAGGATGTACCTGGGGTAGGCCCTATATCCCCGGGTGAATCCTTAAGACTCTAGAAGACATTCCCCATAACTGGGACTCAGTATACCACGGTGGCATCGAGTTAAACACTCCTTGGTGGTTTTACCCCTTAGCTGTAATCCTTCCTGCAGGAGGAGCAATTGACGTAGAGTTAGAAGTGACAGCCTTAGCCGAGCATACAGCTAAAGCCTTGAATCAGACCCAGCAAGCCCTTCCCCTAAACACGCAGATGCGCAAAGTGGTGCTGCAGGCTAGAATGGCACGGGGTCTGCTAACCGCTGCAGAGGGGGCACCTGTGCCGTCCGGCATGTAGAAGGCTGTGCACATGTGCCTGATAGTCAACGGAATGTAACCAGTGCTCCGCAAGAGACAGACAGGGAAGTGCGGGCCATACAAGCCCTCTCCCATCTCCCGCTCCGAGACTGGACTGCCAGGAGCACGGCGCTGGGCATTCTGCTATCGGCGCCGGAGTACTGGTCATAACAAGTTACAGTTTGTATTGTTGTTGTGGACTCTGTTCAAGGAGCTGGCATATGGGCCAGGGTACCCATAGAAACCGTCCGGCGTGAGGGCCCCGACCAGAGCACGCCGGAGCGTCAAGGCCCACTCGCCATGCGCAGGCGCTAGGGCAAGGCCTCGGCAGCAGCGCTGTCCGTCCTGCACGGGTGCCGGTCGTAACCTGCGTGTTAGCGGAGCACAGATGTCCCTAACGGGCACGAGGCCTCTTTTGTTCGAGTGAGAATAAAGGTGCCACTGGCCAGCCGGCTGCTGGCGGCTTTGTTCCAATAAAGCATGTCCCACCTCCTTAGGGCCATTCCCGTGTTCTTCCATTTCCCGGCGTCCAAAGGGGTCAGGTCCCTGGCTGAGGACCTCGGACCGACAAGCGAGCTAATGACAAGCCCCCTTGTGAGAGTGAACCAGCTCTTTTCTGTCAAAGAAAGGAGCTCGCCGCCATCCTAGGTCCCGCCATTTTGGTATGACCTTCAGATTCTTTCAGGGGCCGCCACTGAGGGTCTGCGATCGTGGTATGCGCTTCAGGCTCTCAGGGGGCTGCCATCTTGGGCTCTGCCTTACCTCCCCTTCCTCCGAATTAGCCCGTCGCAGTCGTGGGAGTCCGGGCTCTGAACCCGGCCAGGCAGGTCAGAGGTCAGAGGGCGGGCAGGACTTCCGCTCTGTGCTTGGCCGTGGGGCCCCTCGGCGGGAGTAGATCTGCCCATCCGGGGTCCGGAGTTGGTCTCGTTCCTGCGACATTGTTGAGAGCGTCGCTAACACCCCGAGCCCCCGAGACGCAGCAGCTGCCACACTGAGCGAGCGATAAGCGTGTCTGCTGCAGCCTCCGCCACGGTGCTTTCTGCGCGGGCAGCGGCTCCCTGCCCACACCGGCCGACAGGGCCGAGCCGGGGGACGCTGCCGCCCTGCCCTGGGCGCCCGGCTCGTCACCCCACGCTCACCTCGCGAGCCCACCCCGTGAGCTGGCTTCCCCAGACCTTCTCTCCGACCCGGTCACGCCTGGCCTGGCCTGGCCTGGCCAGCGGGATGTGCCACGAGAGGGCACGGCCTCAGGCTGGGGGAGTGGTGGGCTGGGTGCGAGCAGAGGAGGGAGGGGAGAGCGCGCCAGGCAGCAAGGACAGCCAGGCGGGCCGGAGCCCTGAGCGCGGCGGGCAGGGTGGGGCGCGGGGCGGCGGACATCAGTGGAGACAAGTGCACAGGGCGGCATGTAGGACAGAGGGTCTAAAACTAAGCTTGATGGAGGTGCAACAGGAAATCAAATACAACCATGGAAGGGACCACTAAGTGCCCTGACAATAGACTGTTCTGTCATTGAGGAAAGTTCCAGGGGTCGGGCAACCACTGACGTGCTCTGTCATTACAGATTAACTTTGCCTCTCCTAGAATTTCTTGTAAAGGAAATCATACAGTACGTAGACTTTCTTGTGTCTCCTTTCACTCACGCAGTCTTTCTGACATTCATCCATGAGCAGTATTTCATTTTATCTCTTCGCCAGCTGAGGGACACACATATGAGCTGGAGACTGTGTAAAGCTACTATGAATATTCATACAGGGCTTGATATTTTTTTTTTTTTTGTGTGTGATTCTCTCTTGGTTTGTTTTTTTTTTCAATTGTCGTTTACATTCAATATTTTGTATTCAGGTGTACAACATAGTGTGTTAGACAATAATATACTTTACAGAGTGTTTCCCTGAGCCCTAGCTGGTTTGACTCAGTGGATAGAACATCAGCCCAAGGACTGAAGGGTCCTGGGTTTGATTCCAGTCAAGGACACCTACCTTGGTTACAGGCTCCATCCCTGGCCCTGGTTTGGTGCATATGGGAGGCAACCAATCAATGTGTCTCTCTCATATTGATGTTTCTCTCTCTGTCTCTCCCCCGCCCTTCTACTCTCTCTAAAAGTCAATGGAAAAATATCCTCTGGAATAACAACAAAAAACCCCCACAAACTGTTTCCCCCGATATTTCCAGTACCCACCTGGCACCATATATAAAAAGTGTTACAATATTATTGGCTATATTGCCTATGCTGTACTTTACATCCCCATGACTATTCTGTAATTACCAATTAGTACTTCTCAACCCCTTCACCTTTTCCACTGAGGCCCTCAACCCCCCTCCCATCTGGCAACCATCAGTCTGTCCTCTGTTTCTATGAGTCTGTTTGTTTTGTTTGTTTGTTTATATTGCTCCTTAGATTCCACATATAAATGAAATCATATGGTATTTGTCTTTTTCTCACTGACTTATTTCACTTAGCATATACCCTCTAGATCCATCCATGCCATTGGAAATTGTAAGATTTCATTCTTTTTAATGGCAGAGTAATATTCCATGTTATATATGTACCACCACTTTTTTAATCCAGTCATCTATTGGTGGGCACTTGGGTGGCCCCCATATCTTGGCTATTGTAAATGATGCTGCAGTGAGCATAGGGAAGCATGTATTTTTTTGAATTAGCATTGGGGTTTCTTCAGAAATATATCACAAGTGGAATCACTGGGTCATGAGGCAGTTGCATTTTTATATTATTGAGGACCCTCCATACTATTTTTCATAGTGGCTGCACCAGTCTGCATTCTCACCAACAGGGCACGAGGGTTCCCTTGTCCCACATTCTCATCAGCACTTGTTGTGTGTTGATTTATTGATAATAGTATCTGGCAGGTGTGAGGTAGTGAACAAGACTTGTTGATGGACATTTAAAAAAAACTTTCTTGGATAAATACTTAGGAGTGGATTGCTGGGTCTGGTAGTAACTTCATGTCTAATTTTATAAGAAACCACCAAACTGCTTTCCAAGGTGGTTGTGCAGTTTTAGATCCGCACCAGGCAGGCGCGAGGGTCCTGGCTCCTCCACACCCTCATCCCCCTTTGGCATTGTCAGTCTTCATTTCACCATCTCCATGCATATACAGTGGTCTATCGTGGCTTTAATTTCCTTTTTTTGAAGACTAATGATACCTTTTCATGTGCTTCCCCCCCCCCCCCCCCCCCCACCAATCATTGGATTATTTGTCCTGGCTGGTATGGCTCTCAGTTGGTTGGGCGTCGTCCCATGCACCAAAAGATTCCAGTTCGATTCCTGGTCAGGGCACATGCCTGAGTTGCCAACTCAATGCCTAGTAGGGGGCCTGCAGGAGAAAGCTGATCGATGTTTCTTGCTCTCTCTCTCTCTCTCTCTCTCTCTCTCTCTCTCTCTCTCTCTCTCTCTCTCCCTCTCCCCATTTCCTCTCCCTTCCTTTCCCTTTCTTAAAAAAATCAATAAAAACATACTTTTAAAAAGAAAATTGGGCCTGGCCGGCGTGGCTCAGTGGTTGAGCATCGGACCTATGAGCCAGGAGATAATGGTTTGATTCCCAGTCAGGGCACATGCCCAGGTTGCAGGTTCATCCGCAGTGTGGGGTGTGCAGGAGGCAGCTGATCAATGATTCTCTCTCATCATCGGTGTTTCTATCTCTCTCTCTATATTATTGGCTATATTGGCTTTGTCAGGAAAGGAGTAGATTTATTTGTCTCTGAAATAAATAAAAATATATTAAAAAAAGAAAGAAAATTGGATTATTTACCTTCTTGGTATCAATTTTTTTAAGTGAAATTCAAACAATGTATATTTAATTATTACCCATTTTAAAGTGCACAATTCAGTAGCATTTAGTACTTTTACAATATTGTTCAACCAGCACCTCCATTTAGTTTCAATATATTTTCATCACTCCAAAATGAAATTCCTTAACCATTAAGCTGTCATTACTCAATCCTCCCTCCTCCCAACTTTGGCAACCACCAATCTGCTTTCTGTCTCTATGAATTTACCTGCCCTGGACATCTATACTAATAAAAGGATAATATGCTAATTAGACTGGATAGACTGGAGTCTCCTGGACATCCTTCCTGACAAATTTTGTGCACCGGGCCTCGAGTCTATAATAATAAAAAGGTAATATGCTAATTAGATTGGATGTCTTCCGGATGAAGCGGGGGCTGGAGGGAAGCCAGCCTGGTCCCGGGTACCTGCGGGGGGCTGGAGGAGGGAAGCCCGGGTCCCGGGTGCCAGAGGGAAGCCGATGCTGGCAGCCGGGGAAAGGAAGGCCTACTCTTGCACTGGGCCTCTAGTTTAATATAAATAGAATCGTACTATATTTAGCCTTATGTGTCTGGCCTCTTTCACTTAGCACAATGTTTCTGAGTTTCATCCATGTCGTAGCGTGTGTCATAGTTCCTTTTCATAAGTGACTAGTATCCCGCTGTGTGCACAGACCACACTTGGTTTACCCTTTCATCTGTTGGTGGGCATTTGGGTGTTTTCCACCGTCGGCGACTGAATAGTGCTGCTGTACACGTTTGTGTCTGAGTATTCGTTTGAATATATGTTTTTGACTCCTTTGGGTAGATGCTAGGAGTGGAACGGATGAGTCATATGGTAACTCTCTGTTTAACTTTTTTGAGGTACTGCCAGATTGTTTCTCACAGTGGCTGAATCGTTTTACATTCTTACCAGCAATGTGTGAGGGTTCTGATTTCTCCACATCCTAACTACACTTGTTATTTTCTGTTGTTTTTAAAAAAATTAGTTTTATTATGGTCAACCTAGTGGGTGTGAAGTGAACTTTAGTATTGATTTTTAAGAGGTCTTTGTATATTCTTGATATAAGTCCTTTGCGAGATATGCATATTGTGAATATTTTCTCTCAGTCTCTGTCTTTTTTTTCCTTCTTTTTTAAAAATTAAATAAATCTTAATTGTTAAGATTATTACAGTTGTTTCTCTTTTTTCCCCCATAGATCCCCTCCACCCGGTTCCCACCCCACCCTCTGCCCTTACCCCCCACCCCCACACTGTCCTCATCCATAGGTGTACGATTTTTGTCCAGTCTCTTCCCACACCCCCACACCACTTCCCCCCACAAGAATTGTCAGTCCACTCCCTTTCTATGCCCCTGTTCTATTATATTCACCAGTTTATTCTGTTCATCAGATTTTTTATTCACTTGATTTTTAGATTCACTTGTTGGTAGGTATGTATTTGATGTCTTTTTGTTGTTCATAATTTTTACTTTTACCTTTTTTTTCCTTCTTCCTCTTAGAGAATACCCTTCAGCATTTCATATAATCCTGGTTTGGTGGTGATGAACTCCTTTACTTTTTCTTGTCTGTGAAGCTCTTCGTCTGACCTTCAATTCTGAATGATAGCTTTGCTGGGTAGAGTATTCTTGGTTGTAGGTTCTTGCTGTTCATCACTTTGAATATTTCTTGCCACTCCCTTTTGGCCTGCATAGTTTCTGTTGAGAAATCAGCTGACAATCGTATGGGTGCTCCCTTGTAGGTAATTAACTGTTTTTCTCTTGCTGCTTTTAATATTCTCTCTTTGTCTTTTGCCCTTAGCATTTTAATTATGATGTGTCTTGGTGTGGTCCTCTTGGATTCCTTTTGTTTGGGGTTCTGTGTGCTTCCTGGACTTGTATGTCTATTTCTTTCACCAGGTGGGAGAAGTTTTCAGTCATTATTTCTTCAAATAGGTTTTCAATATCTTGCTCTCTCTCTTCTTCTGGCACCCCCATAATTCTGATGTTGGTATGCTTGAAGTTGTCCCAGAGGCTTCTTACACTATCTTCAACTTTTTGGATTCTTTTTTCTTTTTGCTTTTCCGGTTGAGTGTTTTTTGTTTCTTTGTATTTCAAATCTTTGACTTGATTCTTGCGTTCCTCTAGTTTGCTGTTGGGTCTCTGTATAATATTTTTTATTTCAGTCAGTGTATGTTTAATTTCTAGTTGTTCCTTTTTCATATCCTCGAGGATATCGCTAAATATATCGGCCTTTAATCCAGTAGGTTGCTTTCCTCCATTTCTGACATTTGTGACCTGTTTCAATTGGCTGTGAGTATCAGCTGTGTCTATGCTGGGAGACTTTCTGTGCTGGAGACAGCCTTATAGGACCAGACTTGCAAAATTGCAAAAGCCTCTGTGCTTAGCTTGGATGGGGCGGAGTCTCAGGGCTGAGTAGACAGTCTTGGCTTCCCGTCAGCCCTGCCCTTGCGCAGGCGCCTCCAGACCTGTGCCTTTCGCGGCTCCCCTGAGTTTCCGCCTGACAGTCCAGATTCTCCCTGTAAGAGCGTGGGTCCCCAGGGGCTCGCCCGGACCTGGGGTTCAGTGCAGTCAGGAGCTTCCGACTCCCTTCCGCTAGGGAAAGCCAGCAGCAACCTCTGCACACTCACACGCGCGTGCCTCCAGACCCCTGCCCACTGCGTCTCTGAGTCTCCGTGTGCCTTTCTCTCTACCTGACAGTCCAGACTCGCCTCATATGAGCCTGGGTCCACGGGGTTTCAGCCGGAACTGGGGTTCAGTGCAGTCGGAATTGGGGGTCAGTGCAGTCGGGGGTTTCCTTTCCCCTCCCGCCAGAGAAAGCCAGCCAGGCACTCAGCTGCCCTTCCTCTCTGCACACTTGTCTCCGTACCTCAGTCCTTTGCACCTCCTCTGATTCTCCGTGTGCTTTCCTCTTTCCTTCTAGTTGTAGAATTTCCACTCAGCCAGCTTTCCTGTGGTTCTGGATGATGTCCGTTCTGTCTTTTAGTTGTAGTTTTGAAATTGTTGTGCGAGGCAGCAGTTTAGGTGTTTACCTATGCCGCCATCTTGGTTTCTCCCCTCCAGAAGATTCTTGAGTAACCTTATAAGAGTGGTTTTGAACTCTATATCCGGTACTTTGCTTTCCTCCATTTCTGACATTTGTGACCTCTTTCTTTGTCTCCGCATTTTGGCTGCTTCCCTGTGTTGATAGAGTGGCTTTGTGTTCTAGGTGTCCTATAGGGCCCAGTGGCTCAGCCTCCCCAGTTACCTGAGGTGGACACCCTTGGTGCACCCCTTTGTGGGCTGTGTGCACAGTCTTGTTGTAGTTGAGCCTTGATTGTTGTTGGTATCACTGGGAGGAATTGATCTCCAGGCCAATTGGCTGTGAGGATCAGCTGTGTCTACAATGGGAGAACTTCTGTGCTGGAGACACCCTTATGGGGCAGGACTTGCTTCAGTGGGGCTTTGGTGCTCACTGAGTCTGCCCCCTGAGTGTGTCTCTTATGGATCTGAGGAGTTGTAATCTGGATGGTCCCACTCTGACCCCTGGGTACACTGGCTCTTGGATCTCCAAGGAGGTGCAAATTTAGCTCTGCCTGAGGCCACCCAGCAGGAGCTACAGAGAGATCTGCAGATTCCTCTTCTTTGTTTGGAGTTTGGAGGTGCCCAGATGAGGCACAGCTGTGAAGCAATGCAAGCTGCTGTGGGGCCTTGGCCCTTCTTTTGGATGTTCTGGGTCTCTCTGACCCAGCTGCAGTTTTTTAGGTAATTTTAGTTTGCAGAGGGCCAGGCCATTCATATGCAAGACCCTCTGCACACAGCTTGGGTGGAGCAGGGTCTCAGGAAATCAACAGGGTGGAGCAAACAGCAATGGCTGATCCTCAGCCCTGCCCCAAGAGGCCCCCGGGGCTCAGTGTCCCGCGGTAATCGCTGCAAGCACCTCTAAGAGAAAGCCACCCTCGAGTTCTGCCTGAAGCCAGACAGTCTAGTTTCTCCCCTTATGAGTCTGGGTTCCCAGAGTCTTGCCCAGAACTGGAGTTCAGAGCAGTCAAGAGCTTGTCTCCCTCCTGATTGAAAAAGACAACCACGTACTCAGTTGCCAGCCCTTTGCACAGGGCGTGCGCCTCCATATCTCTGCACTTTACTTCCACACCTCTGAGTCTCAGTGTGCTTTTCTCATTCCTTCTAGTTGTAGAATTTCCACTCAGCCAGCCTTCCTGTGTATCTGGATGATGTCCATTTTCTTTTAGTAGTTTTGAAATGGTTGTGCGAGGCAGCAATTTCAGGTGTTTACCTATGCTGCCATCTTTCAGTCTCTGTCTTTTGATAATAGCAGGTTTTAAAAATTTTAATGTATTTAATCCTTACAAAGACTCTGCACTATTTTAGGAGAATGAGATTTATTAAAAAATCTCACCCAACTCAACACCAAAAACCCCACAAATAACCCAAATAAAAATGGGCAAAGGCCCTAGCCTATTTACTAGTAGCTCAGTGGATAGAGCATCGGCCTGCAGATCAAAGGGTCCTGGGTTTGATTCTGGTCAAGGGCACGTATCTTGGTTGCAGGATCCTCCCTGGTCTGGGCCCTGATCAGGGCTTGTGCAGGAGGCAACCAGCTGATGTGTTTCTCTCACATTGATATTTCTCTCTGTCTTTCCCTCACTCTTCCACTCTCCCTAAAAATCAATGGAAAAATATCCTCGGGTAAGGATTAACAAAAAAAAAAAAAAAAGGGAAAAAAAGGATAGTGCCTGGTGTTGGTAAGGATGAAGAGAAATGGGCACTCTCCCCCTATCTGGTAAGAATGTAAATTGGTGCAAAATTTCTGGGGGATGCAAGCAGAGGGAACTTCAAGAGGAAGAAAGACAAAACCATGGCAATAGTTGAGCACAGGATCCAACTACTAGTGTAACTGAAGGTTTGCCCTGGGCGTTGAGTTATGTAAGCCAGGCAGTCTCACTCCTTTATTTTTAGCTAACACAAATCCTTATGATAGAATGTGAATGGGGAACAAATGTCCTGTTTGCTATCATCTCAACCAAATACAAAATACGAATGAGTGGCCAGTCTTGGCACCAGCACCTAGTGCTTCCCTGGCAAGGGCTTCTAGTGAAGGGAAGTAGTTTCTGGCAGAGGGTGGAAAGGGGCTCTCCAGCTGAGGCAGTGGCACTGCAGGGGGTGGGGGAGTCCGTGGCCCCCAGAACTTCAGGATGCCCCCCCTTGAGCTACAGGGAGGGTTTATAGGGATGATCCAGAGAAATGTGGTTTGGGGAGCTTGTTGTGGTTCTGGGCGGAAGACCCAAGGGATGCCTGTCTTTAACTGTGAGGGACCCACGGGGGCTGGCTTACTGGGAGCTCATCAGCTCTCCACTCTGAACTTTTGATAATGGAAATGGAAAGAAGAAGGAAAAGGTCCTTCTGGGTGCTGCAGTGATTTAGCCCAGTGCCAGTCAACAGTTCTGGGGGAGAGAATGGAATGTCAGCAAAAGGCTCCAAGTCCTAGGTTGGCTGGGTGCTGGCTTCAGGGGAGGCCACTTAAGGGCCCTGCTTGCTGTCTCCGCCTCGCTGGGGCTGGCATTGCTGCCAGGCACCATAAAAGCATTGTTCCACTTCATCCAACAAGGCTATGAGGTAGGTGGCATTCACCCATTTGCAAATGAAGAGCTGAGAGTCAGAGAGGAGAAGTGACCTCTAAGGTCCTACAACTAAATATGTTAACAATAATATGCAATATTAGCACCATATGTATAATGATAATGAATGTCATATGAACTGATAATATCATTTATATATTCAAAAAACATCTATCTATATTTATTTATGAGGGTCTCACTTTCATAGGATAGTTTATTGGCTACTGAAGCAGGCACTTTTTTCCTAACTACTTAGCATGCCATGGCTTATCGGCCCTGGGTCACCCCATGTGGCAGGTGGTTTGTCATCTCTAGTGCAGCCCAGCTCTCTAATGCACTAAGTACTCAGTCAATAGTATTTATTCAGCAAATGAATGGAGATGAAGAAATCAGCTAGCAAGGTGGCCAGGGTAGGCAGCTTGAGGTGGACAAGTAATTTGAGAAGACCAGCAGGGAAGGGATTAAGATGTGCAAATTGGCAGCTATAAAGAGTCATGGGGCCCTAGCCGGTTTGGCTCAGTGGATAGAGCATCGGCCTGCGGACTCGGGTCCCAGGTTCGATTCCGGTCACGGGCATGCGCCTATGCATCGTACACCTTGTTGCTGCAGGCTCTCCCTTGGTTTCCCATGCCTCCTGCTCTGTGTCCAAAAACATCCTGTTATTTCAACATGGTTGGGTTCTGTGATTAGGCTTGCTCAAACTGTCGTGTCTGCCCCTATCTATGTTCCATCTGCCTTTGTTCCCCACTGGACCCCTGCCCTGTCTACCTGAGTTTCAAGCTAAATTCTCTCAGCTGCACACGCAGTTTTGTGCATTGGCTCTTTAAGAGGGTGCCTGCATTTCCAGCTGTCTCTTCTTGGCTGACAGCAACCCTGCTGCTTTTCACAGCCAGATGTTGTGTGGGCACCTTTCTCAGTTCTAGTGATCTGGGCTGGGGATTCCAGCTTGGGGTTTAGACCCCAGAGTTCTCAGTGGGAATACCTTACAGCTTAGATATTCCTCCGGAACTTCATCTACTGTCTGTGGGAGACCAGCCAGCCCTTTTGTACCCCTGCACTTTCTACCAGTCTCTATGTGGTCTCCATTTTCCATCCTTGGTGATCAGGGTTCTCTCCAGCTAGTCTTTAGTTGATTTTTCAGGATGGTTTTTCTGTATTTTATTCCAATTTGGTCCTAGGAGCATGTCTGTGTAGCATCCACTTACTCCACTGTTATTTTCTGATTTCTAAACACTCTTTTAAAAAATATTTTTTTATTGATTTCAGAGAGGATGGGAGAGGGAGAAAGAGAGAGGGAGAAAGAGAGAGAGTGAGAGGGAAACATCAATGATGATAGAGAATCATTGATTGGCTGCCTCCTGCATGTCCCCAAACTAGGGATTGAGCCTGCAACCCAGGCATATGCCCTGACAGGGAATCGAACTGTGACCTCCTGGTTCATAGGTTAATGCTCAACCACTGAGCCACACAGGCCAGGCTGATTCCTAACACTGTTGATAAAAATGTTCCTAAACCAATGCACTTCAAGGTTCAAAAGCTTTTTCAAGATGTTTAGCTCTGGCTGGGTAGCTCAGTTGGTTAGAGTGTTGTCCTGATACACCAAGATTTTGGGTTAGATCCCCAGTCAGGGCACATACAAGAATCAACCAATAAATGTAAAAATAGGTGGAACAACAAATCAATGTTTCTCTCTCTCTCTCTCTCTCTCTCTCTCTCTCTCTCTCTCTCTCTCTCTCTCTCTCTCTCTCTCTCCTCCCTCTCTCTCTCATTAAAATAAACGAAAATAAAATTTTAAGATGTTTAACAGAATGGCATTTTATTAATACTCTTTTAAAACTGTTTAATAGGAAAAAAATCTGTTAACTTCTGTTTGGCCAACTACACATTTCATTGTTACCTACTAATTAAATAAAAATTTACATGATGGGGGTAAAAGCCTGGGAAAAATTGACCATCCACTTGGCCATGTTAAAAAATGGATAGTGCCTGGTGTTGGTAAGAATGAAGAGAAATGGGCACTCTCTCTCTATCTGGTAAGAATGTAAATTGGTGCAAAATTTCTGGGGGACACAATTTTAAAAGGTCATACCCTTTGACCAAATAAGTTTACTTCTAGAACTTTAATGTGAGAAAATACTTGAGTAAAATGCAAAGACAGGTTGTGTAGATTAGTAAAAAGTGTTCAGAATTAGAGATTTGTTAAAAATTTCATAATAAGTGTAGCTAATAGAAAGTGGTTGGTAACTGTGTACTGGTAATAATGAGAGAGAATCATTGATTGGCTGCCTCCTGCACGGCCCCACACTAGGGATCACATGGTCATCATGACAACTCTATGAGGTAGCTGCTGTGACCATGTCCATGAGGAAGCAGGTGTGAAGAGGAAAAAGAATTTGTTTAAGGTTACATGGCTGGTGAGAAAAGGAGGAGAAATGTGGACACAGGATGTCTGGTTCCTAAGTCTGCAGTGTGTAGTCCATGGCACAATGGCAATGACAATGGCATTGACTTAAATTAATTACTATGGAACTATGTCTGAAATAATGAAGTAAAAAAGGAGGGTAAGCCCTGGCCAGTTTTCTCAGTGATTAGAGCTTCGGCCCACAAACCAAAGGGTTGCATGTTAGGTTCCCGGTCATGAGCATGTGTCTTGGTTGCAGGTTTGAACCCCATCCTGGTTGGGGTGCGTGCCAGAGGCAACCAATCAATGTGTCTCTCTCATATCCATGTTTCTCTCTTTCTCCCCCTTTCCTCCCTCCTTCTCTGAAAATCAATGTAAAATACACTGAGTAGCCAGATTATTATAATCTCTGAATGCATAATAATCTGGCCACTCAGTATATATCCTACATAATAAAAGGCTAATAACCCCTAGACCAGGAGTTCGATCAACAGGCAAGCTGGCCAACTCCCCATGTCCCCTCCCCCTGGCCAGGCTGGCCGGACCCCACCCATGCACGAATTCATGCACCAGGCCTCTAATACACACACACACACACACACACACACACACACACACACACACACTGAATGGCCAGATTATTATACATATATACATACATGGGAGGGGACATGGGCGGTTGGCCGGCCTGCCTGCTGGCCGAACTCCTGGTCAAGGGGACATTTTGCATATTAGCCTTTTATTATATAGGATTAGTGGTCTGGTGCACGAAATTAATGCACGGGGGTGGGTGGGTGTCCCTCAGCCTGGCCTGCATCTTCTCTAATCTGGGACCCCTGTGGGATTGGGCCTAAACCAGCAGTCGGCCAACCCCCTTGCAATCTGGGACTGCTGGCTCCTAACCACTCACCTGCCTGCCTGCTTGATCGCCCCAACCACTCTGCCTGCTGGCCTGCTTGCCCCCAACTGCACCCCCCTGCCGGCCTGCTCACCCCCAACTGATCCCCTCTGCCAGCCTGATCACCCCCAACTGCCCCCTCCTTCCCGCCAGCCTGATCACCCCCAACTGCCCTCCCCTCCTGGCCTGATCACCCCTAACCACCTATGCCTCGGCCCCGCCACCATGGCTTTGTCCGGAAGGACATTTGGAAGGTCTCGTGGTCTAATTAGTATATTACCCTTTTATTATATAGATAGGATATGACATACTGCCATAACTATAACATAGCTACCAGTATTACTCTATGAGAATACATACTTCATGCGATAGGAAGACATCTAATACATTACATTGTATATGTTGTAAGTAGTAGGAAATACTGTATTCGTAGCAATAATATACACCCTGTGACTTCCCTTCCTGATCTGGGAATGGTTCCCCAGTTCTTTGAACATTTCTTGGCCCCTAATGTTTTTTTTTTTTTTTTTTGTCATTTAGTGTAAATTTATTTACTGTTTATTGCACATGATTTGAAGTCTTTAATTTCTAACCACCAAAGATTCAAAGGACTATTTTTTCCCTGAAGTTTAACATTAACATTAGTGAATTCATGTATTCATGTGTTTTTATTGTAAACATCTGACTTATTCACATTGTTATAGATCCTGAACTCATAAGTGTGGACCATGCACAGGCTGGCAGCAAGCCAGGAAGCCACTCTGCAAGCAAATAGATACTCTGCATAAGGAGAAAAGTCATAGCTCAACATTTAATGTCCAACCTGAGTCACCTCAGAATGTTATATATATTGACTTCTTAATTCATATAGTATCGGGAACTCAACTGCTTGGTTGGTGATGGGGTTGACCTGGTTTCAGGAGGATTATTCCTGAAATAATTAAGGAAAGGGGGGCTCAATCTTTCTTCTTGGTTTCTTGCTCCTCCCCAGCACCTTCATCTTTCTTCTCGTCCTCAGCTTCTTGGGCATCTTCTCCTTCACCTTCAACTCCTTCTTCCTCCTTTGCGTCCTCAAATTCTTCCTTGGCACCTTCTTCCTCTTCCTCTCCTTCCTCTTCCTCAGCCACTTCCTTCTCCTTCTCCTCCTCTTCAGCTTCTCCTTCAGAAGGGGGTTCGTCTTTAGCTTCCTCGGCTTTTGCAGCCTCAATGGTCTCCTCCACCTCAATCTGCTCCTCCTGGATGTGGCTGGTGTATTAAGAAGGGAAGGAGCGAGCGGACATCAAGTAGGAGCTGGTCTGTAAACCACCGTAGGCAGATCGACCAAAGACCTGGGAACTCTGGGAGTAGCCACTGATGAAACTGAGCCGGGTCTCCTCACCTTCCAAGAGTTTCCTGTAAGCTGCAATGTCAATGTCCAAAGCCATCTTCACCTTGAGGAGGTCCTGGTATTCTTTTAAATATCATGCCATTTCACTCTTTGAAGTTCTCAACTCATTTTCTAGTTTGTTGATTGTGTCCTGCAGAGCACTGCTTATCCTCTAGCTCTTACAGCTGCTTTCCCAGCGCTCCGTTCATGCCCGGCATGCTTTGATCTCCAGGGTCTTGGCCTTGAGCAGGCGGCGGCTCTCGGACACCTGGTCCTTGGCGGCATGCACCGCGTAGGTGTTCTTGGCAGCCTTCTCGGTCAGCACGGTGAAGCGGCTCTTGAACCATCCTTCGGCATTCTGCATGTTCTTGGCAGCCAGCTTCTCGTACTGGGCGTGGATGTCCTTGAGGGCGGTGGAGAGGTCGGACTTGGAGAACACGTCCATCTCCACGGAGATCTGAGCGTACTGGATCTGCACCTGTAGCTCGGCGATCTCCTCTTCGTGCTCCTTCTTCAGGAAAGCGATTTCATCCATCAGGCTGTCTATGCGCTTTTCGAGCTCAGTGCCTGCGAGAGCCGCCTCGTCTGCACCTTTGCGCGCCTCCATCAGCCAACCCTCGGCGTCCTCATGGTTCAGTACCTCTTCCTGGTAGCTCGCCTGCAGGTTGCTCCCAGTCCCTTCTGAGCCCCTGTGCCTCCTAACTGCCCATTGCCTTCTCCTGGATGGGGTGCGGTGGGGCGGGCACAGGCATCCCATTTTCATTAAAATGTTCAACCCCAGCCTGCTCCACCAGTGTCCTCAGGCGGCCCAGGGGCAGACAGTGATCCCGGAGACGCTGGCCACCTACGCCTGCCCGGGTCCCCATTGCGGCCTGGACCCCGCAGGCGGCATCTGGTGCTGCTTGCCCCGCCTACATATGCAAATTTTCCTACCATCTTTGTTGGGTTAATTTGCATATCACTCCTGATTGGCTGTGGGCATAGCGGAAGTATGGTTAATTAGCATCTTTCTCTTTTATTAGTGTAGATATACACTGAGTGGCCAGATTATTATGTGTTCAGAGATCATAATAATCTGACCACTCAATGTATATCCTCGGGTGAAGATTTAAAAAAAAAGGGGGGAGGTTAAAAAATGTCAAGAGTGGTTACCTCTCCATGGTGAGATAATGCCAAATATATTTTAAATTTTTTCTTTAATTTTTTTACAACATATAAATATTAACAATCACAAAAGACAATGAAGCTCTTTTCATTTTGAGGGAAGCAGAAAAAGGATAAAATCCAGAGGTTGAAGGAAAGGACTCAGTGATAAACCTTCCAAGGTCCCCTTGACTAGTGACCAGGCCTCTGGCCTCTGTAGCCTCCCACGGCCAGACCAGTTGCCATCCTCCCCGACTTGGGGAAAACCAAAGCCTTGTTTATTTATCCTTGATGGCCAGACACAAGAGAGTGAAGAGCAGCTACAAAACAGCTTCCTCTGGCCCTAGTCAGTTTGCCTCAGTGGATAGAGAGTTGGCCCGTGGACTGAAGGGTCTTGGGTTCGATTCCCTGTCAAGTGCATGTGTCTCAGTTGCAGGCTGGACCCACAGCCCTGATTGGGACATGTGTGGTAGCCAACCAATCAATGTGTCTCTTTCATATCAATGTTTCTCTCTCTCTTTCTCTCCTCCTCCCTTTTACTCTCTCTAAAAATCAATGAGCCCTAGCTGGTTTGGCTCAGTGGATAGAGTGTCAGCCTGCATACTGAATGATCCCAGGTTTGATTTTAGTCAAGAGCACATGCCTGGTTTGTGGTCTCGATCCCCAGTAGCGGGTGTGCAGGAGGCAGCTGGGCAATGATTCTCTTTCATCATTGATCTTTCTATCTCTCTCTACCTCTCCCTTCCTCTCTAAAATCAATAAAAATATATTTTAAAAATATCAATGAAAAAATATCCCTGGGTAAGGAATAACAAAACAAAAAACCCCACCTTCCTCTGGTGCTCTCTCACTCATGGACTCCACAGAAAGCTTATTCCCCATCCTAAATCCCAGATGGCTGCTAATCTTAGTGCCCATTTTTTAGGTGAAAGAATCTGTGCCTGGTCATTTCTGCAATGAGGAGACAGAATTCAGACCCTGGTCTTTGTGACTGATAGTCAAGTCCCTGCATTTTCATTTCAGCAATCATTTGAAGGAAAAGTCTGTGTTTTTGGTTCTACCCTGCTGAAAAACTTCTATAAAATATTAGCAAAGATTCTTTTCCTTCCTTTAAAAAAATGTTAAAGGGAATGTCATAGGCTTGGGCATCATGATTTCATATTCTATGTGCAGCAGTTTGGCTCTTGCATATGGTCAATGGTGCAGGCAAGATCAGCACTTCCATAACATGCAGACTCTATAAACCTGCAAATGGGCAAGGGATTATCAAGCTTAGCAATGGACTAACCACTGCATTGAGTGGAACTAACCACAGGCCTCAATTCCTGGTTCTGCTCCTGTCTTGCTTATTATACATAACTATGTAACAAGAAATCTCCATAATTAGTGTCTTAAAACAAAAATTTATTATTATCTCTCCATTTTCTGTGGTTTGACTAGGCTCAGCTGGGTGGTTCTCACTTGAGGTCTCTTATACAGTTGCAATCAGGTGGTTGCCGGGGCTGTAGTCACTCATGCGTTGCCTGGACTAGATGTCCACCATGCTTATTCCCATGGCCTAAATCCCAAGAATAAAAAAAAAAGGGAAATGATGAGACATCAGCCTAAGATGGATTTTAAAATATATATTTTTTTATTGATTTCAGAGAGGAAGGGATAGAGATAGAAACATCAGTGAGAGAACCAAGATGGTGGCGTAGGTAAACACTGGTACTCATCACCTCCCACAACCACATCAAAATTACAACCAAGATACAGAACAACCATCATCCAGAACCACCTGAAATCTGGCTGAATAGAAGCCCTACAACTATAGGAATAAAGAAGAAAGCACATTGAGACGGGTAGGAGGGGCAGAGGCGTGGAATGGGCTGGAGAGATACCCACATGTGGCGTTTTTGTTAATTGGGAGTGATATCTCGGCTGTGGAGGCCTCCTGTGAGGAACAAGGAGTCTCAGCCCCACACCAGCCCCCTAGCCCAGGGTTCCAGAGCTGGGAAGAGAAGTCCCCTAACTTCAGGCTGAAAAAACCAGTAGGGACTGTGGCTGAGTGACACAAAGGCTGCTGGAGACCAAGGCAGTTTCTCTTAAAGGGCTGGCACACGGACTTACTGGGACTCCATCCCTTACGGCTCCAGTGTGGGAGCAGCAGCAAGGGAGGGAATCCAGAGACATATGGGGAGGAACTGGATTGTCTGGCATCAGAGCAAGAGCTCAGGGGAAGCTTTCTCCCAGACAGGGGAGCTCACAGGAATCATTGTTCTTATGCTGAGACCTCCCCTGTGGCAGAACTGACTGGCAGCCATCTCGGAGTTTCCATCAGCCCTGCTTACACTGTTTGCTCCACCCTAGTGATTCCCTGAGACCCCGCCCCATCCAATTTGCAGCCCCAACCCAAGCTGTTTGCAGCAGCTTTTCCATACGAATGGCCTGTCCTGGCTCAGGCTGCAGACTTTGCTAAAATCTCTCATACAAGCAGCAGCTGGCATCAGCATGCCCCATACCTATCAATAAGAGGCCCAAGACCCAACACTAGCTCTAACCTGCCTTGCTTCACAACCTGGACATTTCCAATCCTAATCCAAGTAACAGCCATTTGCAGATTGCTCTGTAGCTCCTGTCAGGTGGCCCCAGAGTCAGCGCACCTGGTGGACAGCTTCAGACCACAGCAGATGACAACCCTACACATCCACAAGCGACACACTCAGGGGGCAGACTCAGTGAGCACCAAAGCCCCACTGAACAAGTCCTGCCCCATAAGGGTGTCTCCTGCACAGCAGCTCTTCCTCTGTAGTCGCAGCTGGTCCTCATAGCCCATTGGCCTGCAGATCAATTTCTTCCAGTGATGCCAACAGCAATCAAGGCTCAACTATAACAAGACAATGCACCCATCCCACATAGGGGTGCACCAAGAGTGCCCAGCTCGGATGACTGGGAAGGCTGAACCACTGGGCCCTACAGGACACCTACTACACAAGGCCACTCTACCAAGTCTAGGAGACACAGCAGCTCTACCTAATACATAGAAACAAATGCAGGGAAGCAGCCAAAATTCAGAGACAAAGAAACATATCACAAATGAAGAAATAAGAAATCTCCAGAACCCCCGCCCCCGCCCCCCGCCCCCCACACACAATACTAAATGAAATGGAAGCAAGCAAACTACTAAATACAGAGCTCAAAATAATGGTTATAAGGTTGCTCAAGGATTTTAGTGAGAGCTTCAAGGCATTTAGTGAGACTTTCAAGGATCTTAGTGAGAATTTCAAGGAACATAGTGAGAACATCAACAACCTAAAAAAGGACCAGTCAGAAATTAAGCATACACTAACTGAAATAAAGAATAATTTATAGGGATTCAATAGTAGAGTAGAGGATTCTGAGAATAAAAATCAACGATTTGGAACATGAGGAAGCAAAAAACACCCAATCAGAAGAACAAAAATAAAAAAAATAATAAAAAAATATGAAGATAGTGTAAGAAGCCTCTGGGACAACTTCAAGTGTACCAACATTCACATTATGGGGGTACCAGAAAGAGAAAAGAGAGAACAAGATATTGAAAACCTATTTGAAGAAATAATGACAGAAAACTTCCCCTACCCAGTGAAAGAAATACACTTACAAGTCCAGGAAGCACAGAGAGCCCTAAACAAGAAGAACCCAAAGAGGCCCACACCAAGACACATCATAATTAAAATGCCAAGGGTTAAATACAGAGAATCTTGAAAGTAGCAAGAGAAAAGCAGTTAGTTACCTACAAGGGAGCGCCCATACAACTGCTGATTTCTCAACAGAAACTTTGCAGGCCAGAAGAGAGTGGCGAGAAAAGCAAGGACCTGCAAGACAAGAAAATGCTAAAGGAGTTCATTACCACCAAACCAGCATTATATGAAATGTTGAAGGAGATTCTTTAAGAAGAGGAAGAAGAAGCCCAACCAGCATGGCTCAGTGGTTGAGCTGTGACTTATGAATCAGGAAGTCAAGGTTTGATGACTCCTGGTCAGGGCATATGCCTGGGTTGCAGACAGCCAATCAATGATTCTCTTTGATCATTGATGTTTCTATCTCTCTCTCCTTCTCCCTTCCTCTCTGAAATCAATAAAAATATATTTTTAAAAAAGAAGAGGAAGAAGAAGAAAAGAAAAAATATGAACAATAACCCTGGCAAGTTTGGCTCAGTGTATAGAGCATCGGCCTGCGGACTGAAAGGTCCTGGGTTTGATTCTGGTCAAAGGCATATGCCCAAGTTGTGGGCTCAATCCCCAGTAGAGAACATGCAGGAGGCAGCGGTCAATGATTCTCTCTCATCATCTGTCTCTCTCTCCCTCTCCCTTCCTCTCTGAAATCAGTAAAAATATATTTTAAAAAATATGAACAATAAAATGGCAATAAATACATAAAAAGATCAACAATTGAATCTAAAATCCAAAATAAAGAACAAGGAATCTAATGAACAAAATAAATTGATGAATAAAATAGTAGCAGAGACATGGAAACATGGAACAGACTGACAAATCTCAGTGGGAAGAGATTAATCAAAGAACTTACATGCATATATGCATTACCTATGGACACAGACAAAAAGGTGGTGAAGACCTGGGGTGGGGCAGAAACTCAGTGGAGCAGGGCAATGTGGGGACAAAGAGGGACATCTATAATACTCTCAATAAGATTTTTTAAAAACAAAAATATCCCATCAATGAGAGAGAATCATTGATCGGCTGCCTCCTGTACAGCCCCTACTGGGGATTGAACCAGCAACCTGGTGATATGCCCTGACCAGGAACTGAACTAGCAATTTTTGGTGCACAGGGCGATGCCTAACCAACTGAGCCATACTGGCTAGGGCACAAATGCTCATAATGGCATCTAGAATGGTGAATCCTTTCCAAAAGGTTTTCAATTTACTTTGCCCAGATCCATCAGAGGAATAACTGTCTAGGGTAGTGATAGATA
The DNA here is from genome assembly GCA_025583905.1 of Ia io. Taxonomy (NCBI): domain Eukaryota; kingdom Metazoa; phylum Chordata; class Mammalia; order Chiroptera; family Vespertilionidae; genus Ia; species Ia io. The sequence continues at coordinate 50,192,616 of JAJQQW010000020.1, read as the reverse complement.
GCCTTACAATATGTAGTTCTTTTTAAAAAATGCATTTTAATTGATTTTATAGAGAGGGAGAGAGGGAAACATGAATGTGAGAGAGAAACATTGATCAGCTTTCTCCTGCACACCTCCCATTGAGGATCGAACCTGAAACCCAGGCATGTGCCCTGACTGGGAACTGAACCGGTGACCTTTTGGTGCATGGGATGATGCTCATCCAACTGAGCAACACTGGCCAAGGCATGAAATATATTTCTTATTTTTTCTTTGTTAATATATTGATTTTTAGAGAGAGTGGAAGGGAGGAGGAGAAACAAAGAGAGGGAAACATCAATGTAAGATAGACATATTGATTGGTTGCCTCCTGCACGCATCCCAACCAGGTCCAGGGATTGAGCCTGCAAGTGAGGCACATACCCTGCCTGTATTCAAACCCAGGACCCTTCAGTCTGTTGGGCCAACATTCTTACCACTGAGCCAAACAGGCTAGGGTTGAAATATATTTCTTAAATAATAAAATTCGAAAGTCTAAATCACTTCTTTTTTTAAAATCCTCACTCAAGGATATTTTCCCATTGACTTTTTTTTTTTTTTTTTAGAGAGAGAGAGAGTGGGGGGGAAGAAAGAGAGAGAGAGAGAGATTTTTTTTAAAAATTACTTTATTGATTAAGGTATCACATATTTGTCATCAACCCCCCATTCCCTTCCCAAACCCCCCACATGCGTGACCCCCACCCCCCTCTTGTCCATGATCACTGGTTAGTCTCATATGCAAGCACACAAGTCCTTTGGTTGATCTATTTCCCTTGTCCCCACCCTCCCCTACCTTCCCTCTGAGGTCTGACAGTCTGATCAATGCTGTTCTTGTTCTTCAGTCTATGTTGTTCATCTTTTCTCCTAGATGAGTGAGCTCATGTGATACTAGGAATACACTTATAGGAACCGAAAATGAGACAAGTAATAATAGTTATGCTGAGAGGCAAATGAATCATTCTATAGTGTTTCTTTCTGGGCCAACAGTTCTTTTGAGTCCCGGTTTCTATGTCCAACAGTTGTTTATGTGTTCATAACAGCAATGATATTTCAGTTCTGGATGGTGGACAAATGGTGGTAATGCAGGTCCGACCCTCTCTGGTTTGGTCCTGGGCAATCTGCAGTGACGCACATCTGCTGATTGCTAGTATGGCAAGGCATGGTCAGCGTCTTCCATCTCTGGACTGTTTCTCTTCTGACTTCACGGCTGGAGCACTCCTGTCAATTCCGAGAGAGAGAGACATTGATGTGAGAGAGACACATCAGTGCCTCCAGCACGAGCCTGACCCAGGGCTGGATATCAAACCCTTGACCCTTCGGTCTGCAGGCTGACACTCTATCCATTGAGCAAAACCAGCCAGGGCTTGAAATTACTTCTTGATCCATGGACTAAAGAATGGATGTTGTGTTAGCAGGTAATCTCATTGTACATCTCATCAGAGCTCTTGGGTGACCAGGTACATTGTCAGTGAGCAGTAATATATATATTTTTTGCAAAATGCAATTCTGTTTTAACCTTTATTGTTGAGAGTATTACACATATCCCTCTTCCTTTCCCCCATTGCCCTCGTCCACCCAGTTTCCTCCACATCCCATGCCTTCACCACCCTATTATCTGTGTCCATAGGTAATGCATATATGCATATAAGTTCTTTGAGTAATCTCTTCCCAGCCCCACTCTGAGATTTTGTCAGTCTGTTCCATTCTTCCATGCCTCTGCTTCTATTTTATTCACCAGATTATTTTGTACATTAGATTCCTTGTTCATTTATTTTGGTTTTTAGTTCAATTGTTGATAGATATACATTATTGCCATTTTATTGTACATATTTCTTCTTCTTCTTCTTCTTCTTCTTCTTCTTCTTCTTCTTCTTCTTCTTCTTCTTCTTCTCCTCCTCCTCCTCCTCCTCCTCCTCCTCCTCCTCCTCCTCCTCCTTCTCCTCCTCCATTTAACATTTCATGTAATACTGATTTGGTGGGATGAACTCCTTTAGCTTTTTCTTGTCTGGGAAGTTCTTTACCTGACTTTCAATTCTAAAGGAAAGCTTTGCTGGGTAGAGTAATCTTGGTTTGTAGGTTTTTGGTTTTTATCACTTTGAATATTACTGGCCATTCTCTCTGGCCTGCAAAGTTTCCTTTTAGAAATCAGCTGACAGTCTGCACTCCCTTGTAGGTAACGAACTGCTTTTCTCTTGCTGCTTTTAAGATTCTCTCTTTGTTTTTAACTTTTGGCATTTTAATTATGATGTGTCTTGGTGTGGGTTTCCTTGGGTTCATCTTGTTTGGGATTCTCTGTGCTTCCTGGACTTGTATGTCTATTTCTTTCACCAGGTAAGAGAAGTTTTCTGCCATTATTTTTTTTTTTTTTCAAATAAGTTCTTGGTTTCTTGCTCCCTCTCTTTTCCTTCCAGTACCCCCATGATGTGAATGTGATATGCTTAAAGTTGACCCAGAGGCTCCTTACACTATCTTCATATTTTTTAAAAATTCTTTTTGCTCTTCTGATTGGGTGTTTTTTGCTTCCTTATGTTCCAAATTCTTGGTTTGATTCTCAGCGTCCTCTACTCTACTGTTGATCCTCTGTAAATTATTCTTTATTTCAGTGAGTGTATGCCACACTTCTGACTGGTCCTTTTTTATGTTGTTGATGTTCTCACTATGTTCCTTGAAATTCTCACTAAATTCCTCAAAGTTCTCATTAAGTTCCTTGAGCATCCTTATAGGCATTGTTTTGAACTCTGTATCTGGTAGTTTTCTTGCTTCCTTTTTTGTTTAGTTTTGTTTTTGTTTTTGTTTTCTGGTGATTTCTGCTGTTCTTTCATTTGTGACATGTTCTTTGTCTCTACATTTTGGCTACTTCCATGTTTTGTTTCCATGTATTAGGTAGAATTGCTATGTCTCCTGGACTTGGTAGAGTGACCTGTGTAGTAGGGCCCAGTGGTTCAGCCTTCCCAGTCACTTGAGCTGGGCCCTCCAGGTGTGCCCCTGTGTGATCTATGTGCACTGTAGTGTTGTAGTTGAGCCTTGATTTATGTTGGAATCATTGGGAGGGATTGACCCCCAGGCCAATTGGTTGCGAAGATCAGTTGTGACTATGGCTGAAGAGCTCCTGTGCAGCAGTGGACCCTATGGAGCAGGATTTGCTTCAAGTGAGGCTTTAGTGCTCACTGAGTTTGCCCCTTGAATGTGTCACTTGTGGAGGTAGTAGGGTTATAATCTGGCATGCTTGAATTTGACAATCGGGTCCACTGTCTCTGGAGCCTCCTTGGAGGTGCAAAGTCAGCCTCTGCCAGAGCCCTGCTTGGGGCCACCCAGCATGAGCTACAAAACAATCTGAAGATAGCTGCTACTTGTGTTGAGCTTGAAGGTGCCCAGAAAAGGCCAAGCTGTGAACCAGGGCAGGCTGCCACTAGTGCCAGGCCTAGGGCCACTTAATGAGAGGTATGGGGCACACTGATGCCAGCTGCTGCTTGTTTGAGAGATTTTAGCAAAGTCCAAAGCATGAGGCAAGAGAGGCCAGTTGTATGGAAAAGCCACTGGAAATGGCTTGGATGAGCCTACAAGTAGGGACGGGCGGAGTCTCAGGGAATCACCAGGGTTGGGTGAAAAGTGTGAGCCAAGTTGATAGAGATTAAGATATGGCATAGCCTGTCAGCTTCATGGCAGGGAGGGCTCAGCAAAGGGACACTGGCCTCTGCCTGAACTTCTGCCTGGGAGAAAGCTGACTTCCAGCTCTTGCCCTGATTCCAGACAAATTAGTTCTTCCCTGAATGTCCCACGTTCCTTTCAAACTATTGCCCCAGCACTGGAGTGCAGAGAGAGTGAGTCAAAGTAAGTTCATGTGAGGGCCATTTAAGAGGTACTGCCTGGGACTCCTGTAGTCTCCATATCACTCAGCCACAATCCCCACGGGTTTTTACAGCCAGAAATTGTGGGAACTTCTTTTCCCAGCACTGGAACTCTGGTTTTGGGGCCTGGTGTGGCACAGGGCCCCTTGTTCCTAAGGGAAACCTCCAAAACCAAGTTATTCCTCCTGATTTTCAACCACCACATGTTGGGTGTGGGATTAGCTCATTCCGTAATTCCACCCCACACCTCTGCCCCTCCTACTAGTCTTTGTGTGTGTGTGTGTGTGTGTTTTGTGTGGCATCACTTTTTTAAAAAAAATTTCTTTATTGATTAAGGTATCACATATTTGTCCTCCCTCCTACTAGTCTTGATGTGCTTCTTCTTTAATTCCCTAGTTGTAGGACTTTCATTCAGCTATATTTCAAGTGATTCTGAATGATGGTTGTTCTGTATTTTAGTTGTATATTTTTTATGTGGTTGTGGGAGATGGCGAATACCACATTTACCTGCACCACCATCTTGCTATTTCCTGAGCAGTAACATTTTGAAAGGCGTCTTTTCTTCTGAGCAGTAGGTCTCAACAGTGAACTTAAAATATTCAGTCAACTATGTTGTAAACAGATGTGCTGTCGTACAGGCTTTGTTGTTGTATTTATAGAGCACAGACTGAGTAGATTTAGTATAATTCTTAAGGACCCTAGGATTTTTGGCACAGAAAATAAGCATTGGCTTCAACTTAAAATCACCAGCTGCATTAGCCCCTAACAAGAGAGTCAGCCTGTCCTTTGAAGCCAGGCATTGACTTCTCTCAAATTATGAATGTCCTAGATGGCATTTATTCCAATATAAGGCTTCTTGGTCTGTATTTAATATGTTGTTTATTGTAGCCACCTTCATTAATCATCTGAGCTAGATCTTTTGGATAACTTGCCACATCTTCTACATCAGCACTGGCTTCTACATCAGCACAGGCTACATCAGCACCTTGCACTTCTATGTTATGGAGGTACCTTCTTTCCTTAAGCCTCATGAGCCAACTTTGATAGCTTCCAACTTTCTTCTGCAGCTTCTCCACTTCTCTCAGCTTTCATAGAATTGAAGTAAGTTAAAAACTTGCTCTGGATTCAACTTTGGCTTAAGGGAATGTTGTGGCTAGTTTTCTTTTCTATCCAGACCATCAAAACTTTCTCATAGCAATAATAGGCTGTTTTGTTTTCTTACCATTGATGTGTCCACTAGAGTAGTACTTTTAATTTTCTTCAAGAACTTATCCTTTGCATTTACAGCTTGGTTAGCTGTTTGGCACAAGAGACCTAGTTTTCATCCTATCTTGGCTTTCAACATGCCTTCTTCACTTAATTATTTTTAGCTTTTGATTTAAAGTTAGATTCTATTTTCACTTGAATACTTAGACACCATTGTAGGGCTAATAATTAGCCTAATTTCAATATTGTTGTGTCTCAGGGAGTAGGGAGGCACAAGGAGAGGAAGAGAGATGGGAAAATTCTGATCCGTGGAGCAGTCAGAATACACACATTTATTGTTTAAGTTTGCTGTCTTACAGGGGCATGGTGCATGGTGTCCCAAAACAATTACAATAGTAATATCAAAGGTCACTGATCACAGATCACTATATCAAATACAGTAATGATGAAAACACTTGAATTTGAAAGAATTGCCATAGTATGGCAAAGAGACACAAAAATGAGCAAAAGGTGTTGGAAAAATGGCACTGATAGACCTGACTATGCAATGTTGCTACAAACCTTCAAAAAAAAAAAAGGCAACATAAAATGAATAATTCTGTGCTACTGCCCACCTTCTTCTTTTTTTAAAAAAATCTATTTTATTGATTTTTTACAGAGAGGAAGGGAGAGGGGTAGAGAGTTAGAAACATCGATGCGCGAGAAACATCGATCAGCTGCCTCCTGCACACCCCCTACTGGGGATGTGCCCGCAACCAAGGTACATGCCCTTGACCGGAATCAAACCTGGGACCTGCCCACCTTCTTTTCACAAAGGTGGATAATTCTGAGGTCACCCATTTTACGGACATTTATTGAGTACTAGAGGCCCAGTGCACAAATCTGTGTACATTGAAAGGAAATTAATTAGAAGAAATATTTTAATATCGCTATTTGCCCTTTCTCTATAGAAGTGTCAACCAAATTCATGATTGACAATGACAGATGGAAACACACAGGTATGATTGGCACCAGCGAGAACTTTGTATCTTTAATAATAAAAGTGTAATATGCAAATCAACCAAACGACCAAACAGCAGAACGATCATCTGGATGACCACGCTATGACACACACTGCCGCCAGGCCAGCCAAAGCATGTGAGATGCAGTTGGTCAGGAGGCCCCGCCATCACCCCACAATCGCCCTGCAGAGGGAGGCCCAGGCCACCAGCTGGCAGGGCAGTCAATTGGGGGGAAGAGGACTCCCTGATCACCTCAAAGAGGGAGGCCCAGGCCACCCTATGCATGGCAATCAATAGTAGAGTCCTGGCCGGGTGAGCGGGGCCTCCCTCTGCTGGGCGATCGATCGCCAGGCTCCGCGATTGATCCCCCCAAAGAGGAAGGCCCAGGCTACCTGGCTGTGGTGCTGCAGCAGGTGGGCAGGGCCTCCCTCTTTGGGGTGATTGATCTGGGAGCCCCGTGATCCATTGCCCCACAGTGGAAGGCCCAGGCCACTGGCCAACTATGCTGTGGTGGGTGTGTGGGGCTGGCCAGTGATCGCCCTGCAGAGGGAGGCCCAGGCCAGCCAAGCGATCACACCCCACACCTGTCGCCTGCAGAGGGAGGTGACTGGTGGCAGGGAAGTGGGGGGCAGCGCCGCAAGGATGGCAAGCAGTGGCGGCAGCGGGGGCAGGGCCAGCTGTTGGCCGCTGGGGAGAGGAAAGCCCCATAGGCCCTGATCGCCGGCCAGGTGTAGGGACCCTACTCGAGGGGTCCCAGATTGTGAGAGGGCACAGGTTGGGCTTAGGGACACCCGTGTGCATGAATTTTGTGCACCGGGCCTCTAGTATATAGATAAACTTGCTTAATTAGACCTGCTTTCTGATTTAGCTAAACGTTTTCCAGCCCAGTGAAGCACCCCAACTTCTCTTTCAGGTAATTGTCAGCAACACAGCAGTAAACATCAACACAAAGCACATTATTATAGATCACACAGGGAGAACAAAAGGTAAAATATTTAACTGCAGCAGTGTTTGACTATATTCTGTGCAGTGAGAAAACCTGAAGTCATTTTCAAGGTCCACCATTTCTTATTTCTTTTTAGTCGGGTCAAGTTTCTAAACTTTCTAAATCTCTGTTTTCCAGCTAATGAAAAGAAAATAGGATTCTACCGAGTCTCCTATCTACCTACTCCATGACTTCTGTGAGGACCAAATGAGATGAAGCACGAGAAAACACTTCACAGACATTTGGTTAAAGTGTAAAATGTTTGCACCTGGCTATAAAGCAGGTTGTGTTCCTGGGCTGAAGAAACTCCAAGGAGGCTAATCACTAGGGAGAAGAAGCTGGGCATTGCTACGTGACATCATTACACGGTGTCCGCAGCGACCATTTCTGGGCTGGGCTGGGCTGTGGGCATTTTGTGCCATGGGGTCTCAGCAGAGTTGGCTGCGATTTGGTGGGCTGTCACTCTGGGGTGGTGGCGAGGCCTGTGTCCCACTTGGGGGAAGCTGAGTGTTGCTTTGTGGGAGCCAGGTCCATGCTGCTCTTTCTTTGTAAATAGCCATTGCACAACATGGCAGCTCCTGTGTTGAGCATCTGCCTCCTGGTGGTCAGTGTGCATCATAGCAACGATTTGGATGGTCGGAAGGACACTTAGCACATTAGCCTTTTATATATATAGATTATACTTGTGCCACGTATTGTTTTTTTTTTTATCTTAACCAGTTCACTCTTTATTTATTTATTTATTTATTTATTTATTTATTTTTTAAAATTTCTTTATTGATTAAGGTATCACATATTTGTCCTCATCCCACCATTCCCATCCCACATCCCTCCCCACACATGCCCCCACCCCCCTGTTGTCCTTAACCGCTGTTTAGGCTCATATGCTTGCACACAAGTCCTTTGGTTGATCTCTCCCCTTTACCCCTACCCTTCCCTACCCTCCCTCTGAGGCCCGACAGTCTGATCCATGCCTCCCTGTTTCTGGGTCTGTTCTTGTTCATCAGTCTATGTTGTTCAATATTTCCCCTGTGCCACATATTGTGCTGGGTACTGGGAAATAGTGATCAGCAGAATAAACAAAGGGCCTGCTTGCAGGGGCTTACAGTCTATGGAGGTATTTATAAAATAATCATCCAAATAAACACATAATTAGTAATAATTAGCAATCATAATAAGCTTAATGGAGGAAAAATATACAAAATAGTTGGGTGTTTTTTTTTGGGGGGGGGAAGTTAGGGAAGGCTTGAAAATTACAATTTGGCTGAGATGTAGGTTAAGTAGGAGTTAATGGGCCGGAGGACTACAGTAGGAAGTGCACTCCTGGAGGCAGGAACAGCATGTGCAAAGGCCCTGTAGTTCAGGTGCCGGGAGCCAGTTCCAGCATGTCATAATTGCAAAGAGTTTCATCAAAAGGTTGATGAAGCTTGGGGGCTCAACAAGGGCTGAGCCACGTATGTAATCATCTGTTGGAACGGCTAAAAAGCATCTCCCCCAAACCTGAATAGGATAATCATTTGCTGCCAGACAGCTCAGGGCATCTTAATCTACATGTTATTGCCTCCTGTTGGCCAAACACCTGAACAGCTGTAGGCTATTCCCCAATCTGACAATGCTTCTGTAAACCCTACCCTTTGAAACCCTACTCTTTGAAGTGCATTATCTCTACCTTGCCTTAGGACAAATTGTGTTAATAAAAAAACACGGGGTCCTGAGACAAGGAGAGTCTTTAGCTCCTTTAGCTGAAGGTCTTCTGACCCCCAATGCCTTTCAAAACTATCTTTCGTCTTTGGACTCCTTATTGAATCTACACACAGCCTTTCTCCAGATTGCTGAACCCTTCTTAATGCTGGGACAAGAACCCCGGCATTCAGGGGTTGAGGAAAAGGCTAGTGAGAAAGAATAATGAGAAGTAAGAAGGGAGACAACATGCAGGCCTCTTTGCAAATGATAGAAACTCAATCCGGACTGGCTTCAGAGGATCGAGGGCTCCCATAATTGAAAAGTCTAGAGGCCTACTGATTTCAGATTCAGCTTAAACTTAACAGGGCCCATTTATATCCCTGGCTCTCTTGTCCCTTCTCAGCATCTCTCCGGGTCCTCCTCCAGGTATTCTTGACAGCAGACACAGGAGAGCGAGCCTGTGTAGCTCATGCTTCAATGGCTCAGCGGACTATCCTTAGAGCAAATCTGCAAGTTAAGAGGGATGAGCTCCCCTGGTTGGGCAGAGTCAGTTACATGCCAATATGTGGCGGGAAGGATGGAGCCACGGCTGTAGAAACAGGGAGGCCTCCTGGGTATGGGGTTAGATCAGAGTACACAGGAAGTGAAGTTAACTCAATAAATGTCCACTGAGAGAGGATTCAGTTTTGTCAAGCAAATTGATCTGCTTGTGGGCCTTGCTCATGGCAAAGCTGTGTTCTTATAAAGTTGTCTGGAAAAAGAAATGTCTCAAAGGATTCCATTTCATGATGTATCACTTAATTTTATAATTCAGAAATTGAGATGCTTGTATATCACCACTGTAAAATAAGTTTGAGTGTGAGGACTGGCTGCGTCCAACTAGCTGGGAAGCCACGGATGAATTATTTTATGCCACTGATGAAAAATTCAAAACAGAAATGGAAATGCTGTGCAGTATAGGGGTTAGCTTAGTGCAGAAGTTGGTGTAGGCAACCTGGATTGAAATTCTTGTCCACTTTGTCACTGGGCAGGTTATTTAACATTGGTGTGTTAACTATTAAAATGGATATAATACCTACCTCACATTCTTATTATGGTGAATAGATGGTAAGCACTTAAGAGGACCTGGCCTGACACATCGTGCTAAATGTGTTTGCTATTATTATGTTATAATATAGTAAAGGATAAACAGATTTAAATGATAAAGAATTCGGCCAGTGGATACCAAAACATAATTCCTTTTAATAAAAGACGGGCAACAAGGCAAAGAATACTAACAGCGTTTACTGTATGCCAGGAACTGATAAAAGCTCTGCAGACGTTATCTCACTTAATCCTCACAACCCTGTGAGATGGGTGGTACTATCACCTCCATTTTTCAGATGAAGAGAGGGAGGCTCACGGAGGAGTGAAAGGACTTTGCCCAAGGCCAGTAAAGACCTGACCCAGACCTTTGTCTTTCCAAACATCAGACTCAGTGCACACTCCAATTCCTTGAAACACTCCCCTCGCTTTCACAACTGCTGGGGCCTGCAGCCTCACTCTTGGAGCTCGCCATCTCCGCAGCTCGCCCGCCGGCCTGGCCTCACTCTTGGAGCCGGGCCTCTCTCGGTAGGCCCCGCCCACAGGCCTCAGCCAGGTGCCTCCGCAGACTCCGCTCCGGGCCCCGCCCCCTGCGCCCAGCAGCCCCGCCCCCTGCGCCCGCGGCCCCGCCCCCTGCGCCCGCGGCCCCGCCCACAGGCCTCGCCGTCGGCGCGGACGCCGTCCTTGCGCGTGCAGTCGCCATTTTGCTCATAGAGACGTCGCTTGGAGACAGTCCTTTCTTCCTTCGGCAGCCGAGGCTGCGGCTAGGCCGGGGCTGGGGTCGGGGCCAGGTAGGCGGGGCGGGGGCCTGCGGCGCGTGGCGGCGCGGGCTTGCGGGGCGCAGGTGCAGGGGCGGCAGCTCGGGCGGGCGCCCCTGGGAGAGCCCGGCCTCCTCTCGTCTCTGGCCCGCGGGCCCGGGTGCGGCGCGCGGCCGGGGGCTCCTCTCCGGGCGCCGGTGGGAGTTGAGCCCTAATCATGGCACCTGCGGCTCGGCAGCTCGAAAAACCACCCTGAGACCCAGCGTTCACCAGCCCCCAGCCTGGCGGAGCCCTGGTTTTAACTCGACTGGCCGTGCTCCGCGGAGATCCCTCCCACACCCCACCGCGTTCACATCCCGCCCCGGACTCGCCCCGCGGCGGCCGCGGGAGGCGGTTTTAGTACATTCTGCCTAAAAGGTTCCTCCTGCCAGTTCGTTACACCCAGGATAAGGGCTGTGCTAACGGCTGCGCAGTTTGCGTGTTTAGCTTTTGTAAGGAATGAGATGCGGAATGGGAATTTGGAGTGTGAGGAAGTGTGGTTTATAATGTTTAAAAACTTTAAATGCACATAAAAATTACTCACCCACATTATGAACCCCCTTAAATTATACTCTTGTCTTCTCCTGCCCTGGGTTATACATTATTACGCAGTTTTGACCAGAGGAGGTGCAATTCTGCTCTTATTCTCTTAACATTTCTTTTGCATAGCCCCGGACATTTATTTATTTATTGGTTAATCCTCACTTGATATTTTTTTAGAGAGTGGAAGGGAGGGAGGAGGAGGAGAGAGAAAATCAATGATGAGAGGGTCATCATTGGCTGCCTCCTGCACACGCCCTGCTGTGGATCCAGCCTGCCTCCCCCGGGCATGTGCTCCAACTGGAATCCAACCTTGACCTCCTGGTTCATGGGTCCACACTCAACCACTGAGCCACACCACGGAGCTCATAGTCCCAGATACTTAAAAAAAATTGGCCCTAGCCAGTTTTCTCAGTGGTTATAGCGTTGGTCCCAGGGTCGATTCTGGTCAGGCTCCATCCCCATCCCTGTTGGGGCACTTGCAGGGAGGCAACCAATCTGTGTGTTTCTCGCTGCCTCTCCTCCCACTTTTTCTGAAAATCAGTGGAAAAAATACATCTTCCCGTAAGGATTAAAACAACAACAAAATATTGATTGTATGTTTAGTTTTACTCAATTACCCTGTAATGGAACCTTTCCGTATGTCCAGTGTTCCTTCTCAAAAAATCTTGCAGTGATCATTTTGAGCATATAGCTTTTTCTTTCTGTCCTTGGCATAAATTCCCAAAAGGGGAAAAACTGAATTAAAATTATGTGTTTTCTTAGGCCCTTGAGGTAAATTGTTTTCCAAACAAGGAATATTTACAATAGACATTTTTTCAAAATCTGGATGTTTGTCTGATTCCATTAACTGTAAGGCACAGTTCGGTGGGAAATAGGCTGTGCAGCTGCTGTTACATATACAACTGTCTGTACTATCAGTCAGACTGAAGCGGGGATAATGTCTGCTGCTTAGAGGCCATTCAGCCTCCAGTAAGTTCTTCTCCAAGCTTCACTTCCCCCATGCTTAAAATGGGTCCACTTCCGGTACCTGCTTTATTGAGTTGTAAGAATTCAGGAAATGATGTTAGTCATAAGAAAACGGTTCTGCTGCAGAGAAGAGCAAAGTGCCTGGGATCAAAGACAGGGAAGATTATTCAACTTAGGTTTTACAGTTCTAATTTTCTTTAATGATAAAAAAGGAAAATTTTATTTGAGATTATGTCACTAATAAAAATAATTCTTTACACTTTATGATGCCTTTTAATTTGCAAACTACTTTTATTTCCATCTGTTAATCATTGCAATTTTGACATCAGGCTTTATTCAACAGACATTTGTTATTTAACAACTAGAGGCCCGGTGCACGAAATTTGTGCACGGGTGCAGTCCCTAGGCCTGGCTGGTGATTGAAGTGCGAGCCTCTGGCGTGGAAGGGCAGGTCCCAGCTGACCTCTGGGCCCTGGGCAGCACCTGGGCCCCCGGGCCCCAGCACGCCCCATTTTGCCTGAGTCATCAGGCCCCCTCCCGGCTCCCTCAGTGCTTGGGAGCTGGGCATCGGCCTCCCCCCCCACCACCACCACACCCCCCCCCCTCGCCGCCACTGCTGGCCGCAGTCTGCGGGGCGGTCAGCGGGGCATTTGGGCCCTGCTTGCACCCACCTTGGCCTAGTGTCACCCACTCACCTGCTCCACCACCCTGCCCCTGCCACAGTCCCGCTCTCAAGGCCTATCAGTGCTGGCAGCGCCTCCACTGCCAGCGCCATGTCACCGACGCCCGCCATGTTCTGTACTGCCCCCTGGTGATCAGTGCACGTCATAGTGAGTGGTCGAACTCCCAGTCAAGGGGACAATTTGCATATTAGGTTTTTATATAGAATCATTTGTTGAACCTCTGCCATGTGCCAGGTGCTGTTCTAGGGATACACGGCAGAGAATAAAATAGTAAAAAAAATCTCTGCTGTTCTGGACATTAAATTCTGGTGGGGGAAGCTGTTTTTACCAAATGTCTATCTCTTGTCAGGAAGGGAAAGGCTGAGACCTATGAGGCCAAGCGTAACTAGTAACCGTGGAAGGTAAACTCAAGTCTTCACATTCCTACTCTAGCCGTCTTTAGATAGAAGGCATTTACACAGTGGATGCTTAGAGGGAAAGCAACACATTTCAATGTGAGCCTTCCTCATCTGAAATATGGGTGAGTGGTTTTGAAATTGTTATGTCCGAAGCAAGTAGTTTTTCAGTGTGATTTCATTCATGAGACTTAACAGATTGTCACATCTCATTCAAAGAGCAATATGATTTGCTTTTTGAAAGATGCTGAGATTCCCTGAAAAAGGTGTGTTTTCATACGTGTTATAAATCTCACATTCTAAAGTAAATTTAGGAAAATGTAAAAGCAACTATGGTTTATTGGGGAGAAAAATGGGAGTGTTCTTTTTTTTTTGTATGTGTATGTGATTCTTTTTAAAAAATTTATTTTTCAATAACTGTTGACATATAATCTTGTGCTACTTTAAGGTATATACCATAGTGATTAGACATTTATGTACCTTACGAAGTGATCACCTCAGTAAATCTGGTTCCCACTTGGCACCATACATAGTTATTCCAATATTATTGACTATATTCCCCATACTATACTTTAATATATTTTTATTGATTTCAGAGAGGAAGAGGGAGAGAGATAGAAACATCAATGATGAGAGAGAATCATTGATCGGCTGCCTCCTGCACCCCCCCCACTGGGGATTGAGCCTGCAACTCAGGCATGTGCCCTTGACCAGAATCGAACCCGGGACCTTTCAGTCCGCAGGCCGACACTATCCACTGAGCCAAACCAGCTAGGGCTCCCTGTAATTGTTTTAATAATTGGCAATTTGTACATCTTAATCTCTCACCTTTTTCACACACCCCTTCCCCAAACCTCTTCCTCTCTGGCGACCAACAGTTTGTTCTCTATGAGTTTGTTTTTGTTTTGTTTTCTAGATTCCACATATAAGTGAAGTCATCCAGTGTTTGTCTTTCCCTTGGACTTTTTTAATTTTTGGAGGAACCTCCATACTGTTTTCTCTAGTCTGCACCAATTTACAATCCCACCAACGGTGCACAAAGGTTCCCTTTTCTCCACATCCTTGCCAACACTTGTTGTTTATTGATTTATTCTTTTTAATTTAAATTCTTTATTGTTTAAAGTTTTACATAAGTCTCCTTCTCCCCCCCCCCCCCCCCCCCCAATTGTCCTTTCACCGGCCACTCCCACCCTTCAGAACATGTCCTCACCCCCTTCTGGGGTTGGACGGTCTGTTTGATGCTTCTGTGTCTCTGGATCTATTTTTGTTCATCAGTTTATGTTGTTCATTATATTCCACAAACAAGTAGATCATGTGATATTTATCTTTCTCCAGCTGGCTTATTTCGCTCAGCATAATGCTCTCTAGGTCCATCCATGCTGTTGCAAATGGTAAGAATTCCTTCTTTTTTACCGCAGCATAGTATTCCACTGTGTAGATCAGGGGTCCTCAAAGTTTTTAAACAGGGGGCCAGTTCACTGTCCCTCAGACCGTTGGAGGGACGGACTATAGTTTAAAAAAAAATATGAACAAATTCCTATGCACACTGCACATATCTTATTTTGAAGTAAAAAAACAAAACGGCAAAAACACCCGCATGTGGCCCGCGGGCCGTAGTTTGAGGATGCCTGTGTAGATGTACCATAGTTTTTTAATCCACTCATCTGTTGGTGGGCACTTAGGCTGTTTCCAAATCTTAGCTATTGTAAATGGTGCTGCTGTGAACATAGGGGTGCATATATCCTTTTTTGGGACATATTCCTAGAAGTGGGATCACTGGGTCAAATGGAAGTTCCATTTTCAGTTTTTTGAGGAAACTCCATACTGTTCTCCACAGTGGCTGCACCAGTCTGCATTCCCACCAGCAGTGCACGAGGGTTCCTGTTTCCTCACATCCTCGCCAGCACTTGTCATTTGTTGATTTGTTGATGGTAGCCATTCTGACAGGTGTGAGATGGGACTTCATTGTTGTTATGATTTGCATCTCTCGAATAATTAGTGACTTTGAGCATGTTTTCATATGTCTCTTGGCCTTTTCTATGTTCTCTTTTGAAAAGTGTCTATTTAGGTCCTTTGCCCATTTTCTGATTGGATTGTTTATCTTCCTTTTGTTAAGTTGTATGAGTTCCCTGTAAATTTTGGAGATTAAACCCTTATTGGAGATAACATTGGCAAATATGTTCTCCCATACAGTGAGCTTTCTCGTTTTGTTGATGGTTTCTTTTGCTGTGCTGAAGCTTTTTATTTTGATGTAGCCCCATTTGTTTATTTTCTCCTTAGTTTCCATTGTCCTAGGAGCTATATTGGTAAAGATAATTGCTATGATATATGTCTGATATTTTGCTGCCTATGCATTCTCCTAAGATTTTTATGGTTTCCTATCTTACGTTTAAGTCCTTTATCCATTTTGAGTTTATTTCTGTGTATGGTGTAAGTTGGTGGTCTAGTTTCATTTTTTTGCATTTATCTGTCCAATTTTCCCAATACCATTTATTGAAGACTGTCTTGACTCCATTGTATGCTCTTGCCTCCTCTGTCAAATATTAATTGAGCATAATGGCTTGGGTCTATTTCTGGGTTCTTTGTTCTGTTTCATTGGCCTGTATGTCTGTTCTTGGGCTAGTACCAGGCAGCTTTGAGAACTGTGGCTTTGTAATATAGCTTGATAATCTGGTATTGAGATCCCACCTACTTCGTTCTTCTTTCTCAGGATTGCTGTGGCTATTTGGGGTCTTTTTGTTTGTTTGTTTTTAAATATATTTTTATTGATTTCAGAGAGAGAAAGGGAGAGAGAGAGATTGAAGCATCAATGATGAGAGAGAATCATTGATTGGCTGTCTCCTGCACATCCCCTACTGGGGATTGAGCCTACAACCCAGGCATGTGCCCTAGACTGGAATCGAACCTGGGACCCTTCAGTCTGCAGGCCAGTGCTCTATTCATTGAGTCAAACTAGCTTAGGGCTTGGTGCCGTTTTTTTTTTATTTTTTTTTATTATTATTATTATTCCATATGAATTTTTGGAGAGTTTGTTCTAGGTCTGTGAAATATGCCCTTGGTATCTTAATGGGGATTGCATTGAATCTATAGATTGCTTTGGATAGTATGGACATTTTAATTATGTTGATTCTACCAATCCATGAACACAGTATATTCTTCCACTTGTTTATGTCTTCCTCTATCTTTTTCAACGTCCTATTGTTTTCCAGTACAGGTCTTTTACCTCCTTAGTTAAGTTTATTCCTTGGTATCTTAATTTTTTTGGTGCAATGGTAAATGGGATTTTTTTTAGTTTTTCTTTCTGTGAGTTCATTATTGGTGTATAAAAAAGCCATAGATATCTGGGTGTTAATTCTGTATACTGCTACATTGCCGAATTCATTTATTAAGTTTAGTAGTTTTTTGATAAAGTCTTCAGGGTTTTCCATGTACAATATCATGTCATCTGCGAATAATGACAGTTTTACTTCTTTTCCATTTTGGATGCCTTTTATTTCCTCCTCTTGTGTGATCGTTATGGCTAGCACTTCCAGTAGTGTGTCGAACAGCAGTGGTGAAAGTGGGCATCCCTGTCTTGTTCCTGTTCTTAGGGGAAATGGTTTTAGTTTTTGCCCATTGAATATGATATTGGCTATAGGTTTGTCATATATGGCCTTTATCATGTTGAGATATGCTCCCTCTATTTCACTTTGCTGAGAGTTTTTATAAAAAATGGATGTTGGATTTTGTTGAATGCTTTTTCTGCGTCTATTGATATGATCATGTGATTTTTGTCTTTCAGTTTGTTTATGTGATGTATCACATTTATTGATTTGCGAATGTTGTACAAGCCTTGCATCCCTGGAATAAATCACACTTGATCATGGTATATGATCTTTTTAATATATTGCTGGATGCAATTTGCTAATATTTTGTTGAGGATTTTAGCATCTATGTTCATCAGGAACATTGCTGGTTATTCTCTTTCTTTGTGGTGTCTTTATTTGGTTTTGGAATTATGATAATGCTGGCCACAGAAAGAGTTTGGAAGTGTTCCTTCCTCTTGGATTGTCTGAAATAGTTTGAGGAGTATAGGTGTTAGCTCTTCTTTGAATGTTTGGTATAAAACCCCTGTGAAGCTGTCCAGACCTGGGCTTTTGTTTGGTGGGAGTTTTTTGATTACTGCTTATATTTCATTGGTTGTTGTTGGCCTATTCAGGTTTCTGATTCCTCCTGATTCAGTTTTGAGAGATTATATTTTTCTAGGAATTTGTCTATTCATCCACATTGTCCAGCTTGTTGGCATGTAGTTGTTCATAGTATTTTCTTACAATTCTTTGTATTTCTGTGGTGTCAGTGGTTACTTCTCCACTTTCTTTTCAGATTTTATTTATTTGGGTCTGCTCTCTTTGTTTCTTGATGAGTCTGGCTAATGGTTTATCAATTTTGTTTATCCTTTCAAAGAACCAGGTCTTGGTTTCATTGATTTTTTTTTTGTATTGTTTTTTTAGTCTCTATGTTATTTATTTCTGTTCTAATCTTTATTATTTCCTTTTTTCTACTTAGTCTTGGCTTTTCTTGTTTTTCTCTTTCAAGTTCTTGAAGTTGTAGGGTTAAATAGTGTATTATTGATTTTTCTTGTTTTCTGAGGTATGCCTGTAGTGCTATGAACTTCCCTCTCAGGACTGCTTTTGTTGTGTCCCAGAGATTTTGGGTGGTTTTGTGTTCATTTTCATTTGTTTCCTGGAAGTTTTTGATTTCTTTCTTGATCTCATTGGTAACCTATTCATCCACCTATATAATAAAAGGCTAATATGCAAATAGACCGAATGGTGGAACAACTGTTCACTATGATGCGCACTGACCACCGGGGGCAGATGCTCAATGCAGGAGCTGCCCCCTGGTAGTCAGTGCACTCCCACAGGGGGAACGCCGCTCAGCCAGAAGCCAGGCTCACGGCTGGCGAGCGCAGCGGTGTTTGAGGGAGACTCTCCCACCTCCATGGCAGCGCTAAGGAGCGGGCCTAAGCCAGCAGTGGGACATCCCCCAAGGGCTCCTGGACTGCGAGAGGGTGCAGGTCGGGCTGAGGGACCCCTCCCCCCGAGTGCATGAATTTTGTGCACCGGGCCTCTAGTTGTTTAATAACATGCTATTTAGCCTCCATGTGTTTGAATGTTTTTGGGTGTTTTTACTGTAGTTGATTTCTAATTTCATTTCACTGTGATATAAGAAGATGCTTTATATGATTTCAATCTTCTTGAACTTGTGGAGACTTATTTTGTGTCCTAACATGTGGTCTATCTTTGAGAATGATCCATTTGCCCTTGAGAAGAATGTATATTCTGCTGCGTTGGAGTGACATGTTCTATAAATGTCTATTAAATCCGTCTGATCCAGTGTGCCCTTTAGAGTCTCTGTGTCCTTGTTAATTTTTTGTCTGGAAGATCTATCCAGTGAAGTCAGACGGGTGTTAGAGTTCCCTACTATGACTGTATTGTCACTCTCTCCGTTAAAGTCCTCTAGAAGTGTTGTTTTTTTTTTTTAATATATATTTAGGTGCTCCTATATTGGGTGCATATATGTCTACCAGAGTTATATCCTCTTGTTGGATCGATCCCTTTAGTGTTATGCAGTGACCTTTGCTGTCTCTTGTGATGGCCTTCATTCTGAAGTCTATTTGTTCAGATATGAATATTGCTGGCCTTGGGGCTGCTTAAGCAAGTGCTGGAAGGCATGCCAAGTTTGGTTGCTGCTTGTTTGGGGTTTGTGGATCTTTCAAGGATTTTGGGAAAGTCCGCAGCGGGAGCTGAGGCAGGCCACTTGTGTGGAGGAGCTGTGGAAGAGATTGGGCTGGGCTGGTGATTTGGGTCAGCAGGGGTTTCAGGGAATCACCAGGGGTGGGAGAAAGGTGTTAGCCTGGTTAGTTGACAGCCTGCACCTGCTGGCTCTGTTGTGGGAGAATTCCAGAAAGGAACAATGGTGCCTTCCAGCAGTTCCATCCCAGTTGAGAGCTGCCCCTCCAGCCCCTGCCTTGAAGTTGGTCAATTTAGTTGCTCTCCATGTCCCTGGAACTTTTCAAGCTGCTGCCCTTGCACTGAAGCTTAGAGTGGGTTGGTGCATGAGTCTGGGTGCACTCCCTTTAAGAAAACTACTTTGCTCTAGCCAGTTTGGCTCAATGGTTAGAGTGTCAGCCCATAGACTGAAAGGTTACGGGTTTGATTCTGGTCAAGGGCATATACCTCAGTTGCAGGCTCTATCCCCAGCCTGGCCCTGTCTTTCTCACATAGATGTTTTTCTCTTTGTCTCTCCCCCTCTCTTCAACTGTCTCTAAAAATCAATGGAAAAATATATACAAGTGAGGATTAACAACAAAAAATGTGCCTTGATCTCTAGCAGCCCTTTGTCTTTCTCAGATGCAATCCCCACTAGTTTTCACAGCCAGAAGTTATGGCAACTCCTCTGCCCAGCACTGATGCCCAGTTTGGGGAGCCCAGTGTGGGTCTGGGGCCCTTGGTCCTAAGGGGAGCACCTTCACAGCCAACATAGCCCTCTGAATTATTATTTGTTTTTAAATACATTTTTTATTGATTTCAGAGAGGAAGAGAGAGGGAGAGACAGAAACATCAATGATGAGAGTCATTGATCGGCTGCCTCCTGCATGACCCCTCCTGGAGATCAAGCCTGCAACCCTGGCATGTGCCCTGACTGGGAATCCAGCCATGACCTCTTGGTTCATAGGTTGACTCTCAACCTGTAAGCCACACCAGCTGGGCAGTCCTCTGAATTCTTAATGGACACATTGTGGGTTTAGGACCTGCCCATTCTGTATCTCTTCTCCACTCGCGCCCCCCCCCCCCCCCCCCCCCGCCTCCACCTTTCTACTATTTCAGCATGGCTTCTGTATATCCTTAGTTACAGCATTCTGTTCAGTTAATCTCCAGGTGGTGCTCAGCGATGGTTCTATAATCCAGTTGTAATTCTGAAGTGATTGTGGGAGGAGGCAAGCGCAGAGTTTTCCTGTGTTGCCATCTTAATGGGGAGTCTGGGAGTGTTTTCTTTACTCTCCATTTCATACTAAAGCCCATTTGCCAATTTTTAATGAACCTTTTGCTAGCCTCATCCTGGTGATTGTCATGTTTCTAAGGAAAATTTTAAAAACTCCCTTTTTTTAAGCTTGGTACAGAGCAGTACTTGAATTTCTAGCTTCAGCCCTTATGTTTGAACAGATGAAGTGAATAGTCACTGAAAATGACTATTGGTCACCATTTCCAGTTGGACTCCCTGCTTGTGCCATTTTGAGGGTGAATTAGGTTAGGTTTTGATAATGGAAACTTCGTATCTGAAGACTGCAACCTCAGAGACCACAGTCAGAGTGAAGAAGGGCATTTAAACCATAACAGATAAGGCAAGGCTCAGGTAAGGAAATATTTTGGAGAAGAGAATACCCAGAGAAGAGAGCCATCCTGAGATATGGTGTGGACTGTCCTGTGGCAGAGAAATTTGATGCTTCCTGTAAATTTTCAAGGACAAGGACCAGTGGGGGGAAGCTGCAGAGAGGGGAATCTTGGTGTGTTGTAAGGAAGAATTGGGAATGCATGGGCTGCTCAGGATGTGGACATCGGTTCTAGGGGCTGTTCAAGCATCTGTGTGTGGTTCTTTGGCAGGAGTCCTGTAATTGGGCTGAACTACCTCTAAGATCTCTTCCTACCCCTCAGATACTTTTGTTCTAAGTGTTCCAAGTCCTCTTAAAAATGCTGTTATACTTTAAGAAGCTTCATATTTGAAGGTTGGGGGGATGTAAAAAGATGGCCACTTCATGCCTATTACTGTACTTGTTTTGTAGGTAACCAAAATATTGTAAGTTGATTCATAGGTAGCTTCCATTTACCAAGCATATCATATGTGCGGGGCACTGTGTAAGTGCTGTACAGGAATTAGTTTTACAGTTATCCAGAAAGGTCCGTATTCACAGTTGTATGGATGAAGGCACTGAGGCTAAGAAAGGCTAAGTACCTTATGCAAAGCACAGTGAGTTAAGGGGAAGTAGTAGCTAAGATGCAAACATACATTTGACCCCAAAGCCTGTATTTACACCTACGGGAGAATGAGTTTTGTTTGTTTCCTTTTCCAGACCTGTACCCTCTGTTTCTAAACACAGACCAGACATACATTGGGTGAGAGATGGTGTTAGAACATACCCAAGATCTCTTCCAACTCTTGACTGTTGGTCATTGAATATTTCTTTCCTTTATAACAGCCACTCTGCCCTACACTATGCCGTAAAGCAAGGGTAAGCAAACTTTTTCTGTAGATGGCCAGATAATAAATATTTTAGCCTATATTCAATGCTACCATTGTATCCATAGACAATTTGTAAACGACAAGTGTTGCTGTATTCTGTTACAGTTTTTTTACAGAAATAATTTTTGGAGGGACCTGATTTGTCCTGTGGTTTGCTGATCCTGCTTCATAGCTATTTTCTTCCCTTTTTTGTTAAAGAATATATTTTTACTAGAGGCCCAGTGCACTAAATTGGTGCACGGGGGTGTAGGGGGTGTGGTATGTGTCCCTCAGCCCAGCCTGCACCCTCTCCAATCTGGGACCCCTTGAGGGATGTCTGACTGCCCGTTTAGGCCCGATCCCACTGGGCCTCTCACAACCCAGGACTGCTGGCTCCCAACCGCTCACCTGCCTGCCTGCCTGATTGCCCCTAACCGCTTCTGCCTGCCAGCCTGATCACCCCCCTAACCACTCCCCTGCCACCCTGATTGACGCCTAACTGCTCTCCTGTCAGCCTGGTCACTCCTAACTTCCCTCCCCTGCTGCCCTGGTCGCCCCTAACTGTCTTCCCCTGCAGGCCTGGTCCCCCCCCCCGCAACTGCCCTCCCAACTGCCCTCCCCTACAGGCTTGGTTGCCCCTAACTGCCCTTCTCTGCAGGTCTGGTCCCCTGCAACTGCCCTCCCCTGCAGGCCTGGTTACCCCTAACTGCCCTCCCCTGCTGGCCTGGTTGCCCCCAACTGCCCTCCCCTGCAGGCCTGGTCCCCCCCCAACTGCCCTCCCCTTCAGCCCTGGTTGCCCCCAACTGCCCTCCCCTGCAGGCCTGGTCTCTCCCAACTGCCCTCCCCTGCCGACCTGGTCGCCCCTAACTGTCCTCCCCTGCAGGCCTGGTTGCTCCCAACTGCCCTCCTCTGCTGGCCCGGCCACCCCCAACTGCCCTCCCCTGCAGGCGTTGTCCCTCCCAACTGCCCTCCCCTGCCAGCCATCTTGTGGTGGCCATCTTGTGTCCACATGGGGTGGCCATCTTTGACCACATGGGGGCTGCCATCTTGTGTGTTGGAGTGATGGTCAATTTGCATATTAACTCTTTATTATATAGGATTGATTTCAGAGAGGAAGGGAGAGGAAGAGAGAGATAGAAATATCAGTAATGAGAGAGAATCATTAATTGGCTAACACCCCCTACTTGGGATGGAGCTCACAACCTGCCCGACCAGGAATCAGATTGTGACTTCCTGGTTCATAGGTCGAGCCATGCCTGCCCGGCTGAATGACAAACTCCTTAATGGCCTTGCCCTTGGGCACACATCAGGTGCAGTTGGTGCAATGAGTAGGCTGCACGTGGCGATGGCCGTTTTGGGCATAACCATTGTTCCTTCTTTTCTTGGTCATCTTATAAGTAAGAACCTGGGAGCCCAAAGCTGTTTTCCGTGGCAGACACTGGTGGCCCACCTTGGTCCCTTCAGGGCTTTGGTCACTTGTGCGTGTGTTTCTTTTTGTAATCTGTAGGCTTTAGGGGAATTCATTGCAATGCCCCATACTTCCCATTGTGGAGTCCCGTAAGAGGGCAGTGTGTGTGGAAATGCACTCTCCAAGCTTTGGTGGGGGGGACCATAATTTGCACTAGCCCGTTATTCTGTGGTTCCTTTCTTGCAGTTACTGCAGAGGCATGCACATGGGTACAAGGAGGCCTGTTCAGGATGGTAACCTGCAAAATTTGGCATCTCTGCACCACAGAATACTAGCAGCAGTTAAAAGACTATTTTCTAACTTGGATTGTCAAATTATAGGTAGCTTTGTACAATACCCTTTTATGTTAGAAATGTATTTTTATACATATATTTTATGGGGGTCACGTTGGTGAATGTGTGAAAAAGGCCTGATGATATCCATACCACACTAATAAGAACTGGGGAGGTGGGTGGGGAAGAACCTGGGATTGGGGCAGGTGACTGTAGCCTTCACTGTCATATTTCTGTTTTTATTTATATTTTTAATCCTCACTGGAGGATATTTTTTCCATTGATTTCTAAAGAGAGTGGGAGAGAGAGAGGGAAACTTCAACATCAAAGAGAGACATTGATTGGTGGCCTCCCGTACTGCCCCTACCAGGGTTGGGCCACCGAGGTACATGCCCTTGACTAGAATCAAACCCTCCACTCTTTGGTCCAAAGGCCAATGCACTAACCACTGAGCAAACAGGCTAGGGCTATTTCTGTGTGTGTGTTTTTTAACAAGGAGAATGTGTTTGTATATTACTTATGCACCTTTTGCACTCGGATGTCGAGTGTGACTTGACACGGTTAGCATTAGAATAAAGGAATCGAGAAAAAAGCAAGCGAGTGCAAAGGGTTAAAGTTTAAGCATAAGATCTGTGCTGCTTCAGCCCTTTCATAATCTCCACCAGCCTTCCCAGAGCCATCCCAAGTAAACAAACAACTGCAGACTGCAGTGGGCATGCTGAGAAGGTGCCCCCACCCCCATGGCCTACTAGAGTGTTGCTGTTGTATGCATTCAGCCCAGAGAGTGAAGGTAGAAGGGAACTCTAAGGGCAATGGGTTAGAACCTCAGCTCCATGACTGTCTGTTTAGGCATGTTGCCTGTCATTTGCAAGGTCACTTCCTTCCCTGCAAAGTTGTTATATGGTCAACCTTGTGTTCTGCTTCGGGAAAATGCAGGTAATAGCGTCAGTTTTACACCTGATGTCGGCATCTGAGAGCAGCTGCAAGACCAGGGGGAGGTTTATGGGCAAGCAGATACTACAGGAAAATCTGGGCATAGATGGGCCACTTATTTATGGTTTAAGGATCAGTCAGTCCGTGTCCTTGCTAATGGCTCTGCCATTTTTCTGTGTGTTAATCCAGGAGGAATTTTGTTGTCAGAGAATAAAAGGAGGTTGTCCATAATTGACTTTAAGCAGCAAACAGTAAAACACTGAGCTCTTCAGCTCCGCCTTTCTTGTAAGTTTATCATTTATTCCCAGTGGTCATGAAAACTAATTCAACCATGTGATAATATATTTCCATAAATCTAGAACCCTAAAATCTAAATGGACTTTTTATTTGTCCATAAATATTTAACATAAAAGACTCCATTATGATGAAAACTAATTTTCTTCAGCTGAAGTCATTTTGCTATTAAGAAAATCCATTCAGGTGTGTTTAATATCATATGGCAGTTCTTGATATATTTTATATCCCTCTAGGCTCTGAGAATTGGAAAACCAAGAAGGTTTTGATGTTTTGTGTGGCGCCAGCTGAATTAGAAACCAAGATGAACATAACCAAAGGAGGCCTGGTGCTGTTTTCAGCAAATTCTAATTCATCATGTATGGAGCTTTCAAAGAAAATTGCTGAGTGAGTTACAATCATATCATTAAAATTTGTATTGTGTGATGTTTTCATTCGATAATCAGATTAGCACTGATTGTTAAACTTGAAAGCAGGTAATCTGCATATCATCTGTATATATTAGGGCATTTTGTAAACTATCATAACACCCTGTACATTCATTCAGCAGACATTGATTGAGTGCCTTGTGGGCACCAGGGATAGTTAGGGCTTCATGCATATAGAATATTTGAGTATAAAGAACAGTTAAGTGGATACTGTACAGAAATAGTTTATAGATTGTAGTTCAACATAATTTTAGTTATTTTAGGTATTGATTTAGATATTGGGGATTAACAATGAACAGCCAGTCAAAATCCTTCCTTACATTTAGTAGGGGTCCAGACAAGAAGCAAGTCAGCAAAATAAACACGATAATTTTAGGTGGTGATAAATGCTATGAAAAAAAACCCAAAAAACAAAAAACCAGCCGCAGTGAAAGGAGTGATGGGACAGGCTGTTCTGCTTTTGCTTGGGTGCTCAGGTGCCTTTTGCACAGAGGGGATGATACGTGAATTGAGAACCCGAATGAGTCACTGGGTACAGGCCTGGGGCAGAGCCTAGCAGGCAGAGGAGCAGCAGGTTCAGGGCCCAGGGGTGAGCAGCAGGAGTTGGTGTATCTCAGGAGTTGGGGGAGTGTGGAGAGCACGAGGAGATGTTCAGTGAGGCAGGCAGAGGAGGACGACGTCGACCTGGGTAGGCATGGGTGGAGGGTGAGGGGTTAGGTAATGGAGTGACCTTATAGTTTAATATTAACTTTAAATTTTATAAGGAGAATACCTCTATTTTATTTTTATTAATTTATGAATCATCCTTAGATAGTAAAGATGTTGAGTCTATTCTATTACCTGTTCAGCTTTTCCTCCCTTTCTCTTCTCTAGGCGGCTGGGGGTGGAAATGGGCAAAGTGCAGGTTTACCAGGAACCTAACCGAGGTGAGCTATCTTTGACATGCGTAACATTGATCGTTTTACAGAATATGACATACTGCCTCAGTCCTTCATCCTCCACTAGTGTAACAATTAGAGTTAGTGTCCAGTTAGTTCCATGAGCAGGAAGTCATGTAGGCAAGGTGGGCGAGAGTGATGTTTTAGCTCCTACAAACACCAACTAGATGGAGAACCCTGGAGCAGGTCACATCTGAGGGCCTGAATGCCACTTCTTAGACCTCACTTAATACGAACTGCATAGATGTGTGAACTGACTGGTCAAGTGAATGGAAACATTATTTCAGTTGTTGGTTGAATTTATGACAATTAGGCAGGATGAGTAAATCCTGTGTGGCCACATACTAATTGGTTGTTATTCTTTACCTCCATGTAAGATGTCATGAAATCTTATTAAGAAATGCTTTTTGCTGCCCTGGCCATTGTGGCTCAGTGTTTAGAGCATTGGCCTGCACACCAATGGGTCAAGGATTCAATTCCCTGGTCAAGGGCATGTACCTGTGTTGCAGGTTCAGTCCCCACCCTGGTGAGGATGCGTGCAGGAGGCAACCAATCGATGTGTCTCCCTCATATTGATGTTTGTCTCTCTCTCTCTCTCCCGCTCCTCCCCCCTCCCCGCCCTCTCTCTGTCTCTCTCCCTCCTTTCCACTTGCTCTAAAAATCAGTGGGAAAATATCCTCGGGTGAGGATTAATAACAACAACAAAAAGAAATGCTTTTTGCTAATTGATTTATGCCATTGCATACGCATCTCAAGTTGTAAAAAGCATCTGTTTTCTATATTCTAGCAGGGGCTACGGGCAGCTTGCATGGACTTGAGATTCAGACAGCTTATCCTTGGCAAGTTATATAACCTTTCTAAACTGCAAGTGATTGGTAGTGTTTTAGGATTAAATGGGATAATTGTGTGCCTAACACAGCTCTTTGTATATAGCAGGTACTCAGTAAATATTAGTTCCCTCTCCTTTTCCACTGTAGTATTTTGTCAAGTACTTACATATTATGGAACTTAAAACAGACTTTGATGAAAAGGCACACATTTTCTCTTACCCATTTATTTCTCTATTACTGCCTCCTCTTTCCGCTCTCCCAAGTTGCCTCATGTGGCTTCAGTAGGTAAAAAATGCAGTTGAAAATATGCAGGGAAAATTTGGAGAAGATAATGCTGCTAAAGGGAAGAATGTCCTTTGTCTAGTTTGGAAGGGAGGGTCCAGGGGAGAGCTAGTGGTGGAAGACTCAGGAGGAGGTTGGCCCACCCTCCAGGTTCACGAAAGAGGGGAGAGAGTACTTGGTGTCTGTTGGGAAGGAAGGCGTGAATAGCATTTATGGACTCATTCCTATTGCTAGGTTTTGAAGAACTGAGTTCAGGGATGATGTTAGGTTAGGAGGGCTCAGAAGTAGCAGGGGCAATATTTGGTTCCAGGTTTCTCTGGCTCTAAAGATCATTTTTTTCCTATGGTACCACCCTCCCTTTTTAAATGTGTTCTGTTTTTCCCCAACATTTTAAATGAAAATGTTCAAACATATTAAAAAGTTGAAAGAATAGATTCTACCATCTAGATTCACAGTTCACGGTTTGCTATGTGAATATGAATGTGTAGAAGTAGGTTGCAGATGTCAAGACCCTTAACCTCTGAACTTGGGCATGCATCTCTGAAGAGCAAGGACTTTATATCTCTCGTCATCTAAAGTTTAGTCTATTTTCAAGATTCCCTACTTGACCTAAAGAGCTTTTATAGCTGTGTTTTGTTTTGTTTTTCAAACTAGGATTCATGGTTCGAGCACTGTGTTTTTAATATCTCTTTAGTTTCTTCTAGTCTACATCAATTCCTTACCTTTTCTTTTTTCTTCCCATGACAGTGACTTTTTGAAGAAGCTGTTTTGTTCCTTTCGGGGTTTGTCTAATTGTTTCCTTCTGGCTGATCACACATTTTTTGAAAGTAGACTATTGGACCTTATTTATTGTTATTATTATAAAATTTTGTTCCTAATAAGTTCTTCCTTGTTGTGGCTAAGTGAATGAGTATATAATCCTATATAATAAAAGGCTAATATGCAAATCGACCTAACAGTGGAACGATCAGTCACTATGACATGCACTGACCATCAGGTGACAGACACTCAATGCAGGAGCTGCCCCCTGGTGGTCAGTGCACTCCCACAGAGGGAGCGCCACTCAGCCAGAAGCCGGGTTCATGGCTGGCGAGTGCAGTGGTGGTGGCGGGAGCCTCTCCCGCCTCCACGGCAGCCCTAAGGATGTCCGACTGACTGTTTAGGCCTGCTCCTAAGCCATCAGTGGGACATACCCCGAGGGCTCCTGGACTGCGAGAGGGCACAGGCCGGGCTGAGGACCCTTCCCCCCCAACACCCGAGTGTATGAATTTCGTGCACTGGGCCTCTAGTTTCCTATAAAGATACTGTGCTCAGAGTGGTACAGCGCTTTCTGCTTATATACAAGAAGTGAGAGGGTAGATTTACTGGTTTCAAGTCAGAAATGTAATTATGTTTAAAAAATGTAGCTAATGGCAGTATGCTTATTATGGTTTTGTAGCATTTAAAACTAATCTCTTTTATAACAGTTTCAGTTTCCATATTTTGTAACATTGGAAAATGTTGAAATTTTTTGTGTATTTTCAAAAACATAAATTATATACCTTCTTCCCCCTTTCCTTTTTTTTCCTTTTCTTTCCAGAAACAAGGGTACAAATTCAAGAGTCCGTGAGGGGAAAAGATGTTTTTATCATTCAAACTGTTTCAAAGTAAGTACTAACCCAACAGAAGCATTGTTGCTTTCTGGGTTTCTGTTTGGGTGTGAATTTTCATAATAAGAGTCAGTTAGACAGGAAAAATTAAGATAATTTTAAAATTGGTATTTTACTCTGCTATTTTTCTGACTTAACTGCTGCCTTTATGTGTAACCAAGTATAGTAGTCCCACAGTTATCCAGGGGATACGTTCCAAGACCCCTAGTGGATGCCTAAAACTGTGTCCTATACTAGTATACACTCTGTTCTTCCTATGCATATGTACATATCTGTGATAAAGTTTAATTTATAAATTAGGTACAGTAAGATATTAACAACAATAATAAAATAGAGCAATTACAGTCATACTATAATAAAAGTTACGGTAATGTGATACATCTCTCTGTCTCTCTCTGTCTCTGGTAGCTGATTTGATAACCAGGACAGCTTACAGAGTGACTAATGGGCAGATGTCATATGCAGCATATGGGATAATTAATGTCCCAGGTGGGATGGAGCAGGACAGCTACGCAAAATGGCACACAATTTAAAACTCATCAATTGTATATTCCTGGAATTTTCCATTTAGTATTTTCCTACCATGGTTGACCGAGGATAACAAACCACAGAAAGAGACACTGAGGATGGGGGTGGTGGGGCTACTGCATTGGAGTAGAGCAGGGTTGGGGACTGTCCGGCCCTCGGGCCATATAAGGCCTGTGAAATCATTTGGTCTGGCCCTGCCAAGGCAACTGCAGGTGGGACTCAAAATTCAATAAATCTAGGAGCTTTGTTCATAGCAACATACATTTATATTAAGCAAATGATGTTATAAATATCCAAATGGGAGGAACCAAGATGGCGGCATAGGTAAACACCTGAACTTGCTGCCTCGCACAACCACTTCAAACTATAACTAAAAGACAAAACGGACATCATCCAGAACCACAGGAAGGCTGGCTGAGTGGAAATTCTACAACTAGAAGGGAAGAAAAAAGCACACTGAGACTCAGAGGAGCTGCAGAAGTAAAGTGCAGAGGTACGGAGACGCGCGCGTGGAGAGGGCTGGCAACTGAGGACACGGTTGTCTTTTTCAATTGGAAAGGAGATACAAGCTCCCGACTGCTCTGAACTCCAGTTCTGGCGAGACTCCGGGGACCCAGACTCATACGGGGGGAAACTGGACTGTCTGACATTGGGCTGGAACACGAGGGCGGCTTTTTCTCAGAGGTTACCTCGGGACACTGAGACCCGGGGGCCTCTTAGGGCAGAGCTGAAGGTCAGCCATTGCTGTTTGCTCCACCCAGTTGATTCCCTGAGACCCCTGCTCCACCCAATTTACAACCCCCCCCCCAGCTGTATGCAGAGGCTTTTGCATATGAATGGCCTGGCCCTTTGCAATCTAAAATTACCTAACAAACTGCAGCTGGGTCAGAGAGACCCAGAGCCCCCAAAGGAAGGCCCAAGGCTCCACAGCAGTATGCACTGCTTCACAGCCGGGCCTCATCTGGGCACCTCCAAAACCCAAACAAAGAGGAGGAATCTGTAGATCTCTCTGTAGCTCCTGCTGGGTGGCCTCAGGCAGAGACTAAATTAGCACCTCCTTGGAGATCCAAGAGCCAGTGTACCCAGTGGTCAGAGTGGGACCATCCAGATTACAACTCCTCACATCCATAAGGGACACACTCGGGGGGCAGACTCAGTGAGCACCAGAGCCCCACTGAAGCAAGTCTTGTCTCATAAGGGTGTCTCCAGCACAGAAGTTCTCCCGTCATAGACACAACTGATCCTCGCAGCCAATTGGCCTGGAGGTCAATTCCTCCCAGTGATGCCAACAACAATCAAGGCTTAACTATAACAAGACTGCACACAGCCCACAAAGGGGTTCACCAAGAGTGTCCACCTCAGGTAACTGGGGAGGCTGAGCCACTGGGCCCTATAGGACACCTAGCACACAAAGCCACTCTGTCAACACAGGGAAGCAGCCAAAACGTAGAGACAAAGAAAGAGGTCACAAATGTCAGAAATGGAGGAAAGCAAACTACTGGCTATAGAGTTCAAAACCATGGTTATAAGGTTACTCAAGAATCTTCTAGAAAACTCTGAGAAATTTAGTGAGTCCCTCGAGGATATGAAAAAGGACCAACTAGAAATTAAAACATACACTGACTGAAATAAAAAATAACATACAGAGATCCAACAGCAGACTAGAGGATCCCAAGAATCAAGTCAAAGATATGAAATACAAAGAAGCAAAAAAACACCCAACCGGAAAAGCAAAAAGCAAAAAGAATCCAAGAATATGAAGATAGTATAAGAAGCCTCTGGGACAACTTCAAGCATACCAACATCCGAATTATGGGGGTGCCAGAAGAAGGGAGAGTGCAAGATATTGAAAACCTATTTGAAGAAATAATGACAGAAAACTTCCCCTACCTGGTGAAATAGACTTACAAGTCCAGGAAGCACAGAGAACCCCAAACAAAAGGAATCCAAAGAGGACCACACCAAGACACATCATAATTAAAATGCCAAGAGCAAAAGACAAAGAATATTAAAAGCAGCAAGAGAAAAACAGTTCGTTACCTATAAGGGAGCATCCATCCGATTGTCAGCTGATTTCTCAACAGAAACTATGCAGGCCAGAAGGGAGTGGCAAGAAATATTCAAAGTGATGAATAGCAAGAACCTACAACCAAGATTACTCTACCCAGCAAAGCTATCATTCAGAATTGAAGGTCCGATAAAGAACTTCACAGATAAGAAAAAGCTAAAGGAGTTCATCACCACCAAACCACTATTATATGAAATGCTGAAAGGTATTCTTTAAGAAGAGGAAGAAGAAGAAAAAGGTAAAGATAAAAATTATGAACAACAAATACATATCAACAAGTGAATCTAAAAATCAAGTTAATAGAAAGTCTGATGAACAGAATAAACTGGTGAATATAATAGGGTCAGGGGCATAGAAAGGGAGTGGACTGACAATTCTCGGGGGAAAGGGGTGTGGGAAGAGACTGGACAAAAATCGTACACCTATAGATGAGGACAGTGAAGGGGAGGGTAAGGGCAGAGGGTGGGATAGGTACCGGGTGGAGGGGAGCTATGGGGGGAATAAAGAGGAACAACTGTAATAATCTGAACAATAAAGATTTATTTAAAAAAAATATCCAAATGGCCCTGGGCAGAAAAAGGTTCCCCAGCTCTGAAGGATAATAGAACCTACTCAGCCTCCAGCAGCGGGATGGGGAAATGCAGAGCACAGAACAGTTTATGTTGCTTCTGGCTCCTGGCTGTTTTCAGTACTTTTTATCTACCCAGAGACAAGTGTGAGTCGACTTGTATAAATGCACAGAGATTGGGTATGTTTCCCAAGAGGCACTGAAGGCCAAATTGGACTTAGAATTCAGGACTTCAGAAGGGTGACTCTTATAATTCTCAAATTCAAGTCCTGTTTATTTTCTTTTACTTATTTTTAACACTTATTCTTTTCCTGCCTTTTATCAGTTTCTTGGTCCTCTAGCCAAAACCATCTCCTTCATTTTCTCTCTGTCTCATTTTGCATTGTTCCGAACTGTGCAGTAGGCTTGTGTTAATTCAGCTCTTCTTACTCTTGCCCAGGTTGCAGAAAGCTGGACATCAGGGTCTTTATAAAATCCTGTGAGATAGTTAACATTGACATTTGGTATTGTCAGATACAGCTTATCCTTTATTTTAGTACAAATTAGAACATATTTAAATTAAGAAAATTCTGTGTGTTAACTTTTCAAACAAGTTCATTATTTAAGTTTAGTGATGGAAAGCTTTGTACCAACTCACAGAAAAATGGTGCTCCTGGGAGCATAGTTTGGGAACCTTGTTGTAACTTTACACTCACTCTTTTTTTTTTTTTAATATATTTTATTGATTTTTTACAGAGAGGAAGGGAGAGGGGTAGAGAGTTAGAAACATCGATGAGAGAGAAACATCGATCAGCTGCGTCTTGCACACCCCCCACTGGGGATGTGCCCACAACCAAGGTACATGCCCTTGACCGGAATCGAACCTGGGACCCTTGAGTCCGCAGGCCGACGCTCTATCCACTGAGCCAAACCGGTTTCGGCTCTACTCATTATTTATTAACAAACCTTTATTGAAGACGCTAGTCACTGTTACAGGTGAGATGCATTAAAGACTAAAACAGATAAAGATCCTCGTTCTCATGGAGTATACAGGGTGGGGCAAAAGTAGGTTTACAGTTGTTTGTCTGGAAAATGATACAGTAATTAGTAGATAAACTCTGTGTTTCATGTACTCACAACTGTAAACCTACTTTTGCCTCACCCTGTATATTCTAAGACTTGCAAGTTACATAATAAGTAAGTAGATTATTTATTTTGTCAGGCGGCGATGAGTGTTATGGGGAAAAACACCAAAATAGCATGGCACGGAATTGGGAGTCATGGTGGTGAGGGTATAGAAAGGGCTTGCAGGATAGGCCTTATTAAAAATTGACATTTGCCCAGCCAGTGTGGTTCAGTGGTTGAGCATTGCCCTATGAACTAGGACAGTGGTCGGCAAACCACGGCTCGCGAGCCACATGCGGCTCTTTGGCCCCTTGAATGTGGCTCTTCCACAAAATACCACGTGCGGGCGCACAAGTACAGTGTGATTGAAACTTCGTGGCCCATGTGCAGAAGTCGGTTTTCGGCCTGGGCGAGTCTATTTTGAAGAAGTGGCGTTAGAACACTCAAGGGGCCAAAGAGCCGCATGTGGCTCGCGAGCCACGGTTTGCCGACCACTGAACTAGGAGGTCATGCTTTGATTCCCAGTCAGGGCACATGTGTGGGTTGCGCTTGATCCCCAGTGTGGGGCGTGGAGGAGGCAGCGATCGATGAGTCTCTCTCATCATTGATATTTCTGTCTCTCTTCCTTCCCCTTCCTCTCTGAAATCTATAAAAATGTATTTTAAAAAATTGACATTTGGCAAGAACTGGAAGAAGGTGAGGAAGTAAATTAGGTGGCTAGCTGGGGAGGAGAGCCGGGTGCACACAGAAGGTGGAGGCCCTCAGTGGGAATCAGCATTGACAAGTTGTGGAGTGTGTCAGACCGAGAGGGGCAGGGAGTAGGAGTGGACAGCAGAGAAGTAGGCTTGAGGAGCACATCATGAAGGGGCCATGGGAGCCATTATAGGGACATGGGCAAAATGGAAGCCTTCTGGATCTTGAGCAGAGTGGTGCATGATCTGACTCATTGTAATGTCTAGATGGATTCTGTGGAGAATGGACTGCAGAGGGACTGTGCAGGGGAAGAGGGAGGAGACCTGTGGTAGTGGGCTGTCAAGAGTCCCCACTGAGGAGGGAGAGTGGCAAGGCCCAGTACAGCAGTGGAGTGGTGGGGTGCTTTCTGGATAGGGGAGCAGTTAAGGATGCCACTGAGATTTTTGTCCTGTGTAAACTAGAGGAATAATGTTGCCATCAGTTGAGTTAGCAAAGGATTTTATGATGAAGCAGGCTTTGGGGGCAAAGAGCAGTTTAATTTGGGGTAAGTTAAGTTTTGAGCTGTCTTAACAGACATTCAAGTGGAATCGTCAAGTAGCAGTTGAATTAGTTAGACTGGAGCTGAGAAGCTTGGACTGGGTCTACTAGTATACATTTGAGAGTCTTCAGTATTTATAAAGCTGTGAAATTGGATGAAAAGCCCAAGAGATGAGGAGAGATAGGAGGAGAAGAGGACAAATGAATGAGTATTAGGGTCAGAAGTTAAGGGTCAGAAGTTCAGCAAAAGAAACCAAGTAGTGTAGGAGGAGAACAGGGAGTCCTAGAAGCCAAGTGAGTCCAGAGTAGCAGGGAGAGGGGTGAGCAGCTGTGTGTGATGCCACTGATGGGTCAGGTGAGAGAAGGACTGAGCATTGACTTGGTGATTTAGCCATGTGGAGGTCATTGATGACTTGGAGTAGAATATGTTCGGGAGAGAATGAGAGTAAATGAATTAGATAGCGAGTGTTGACAAGTTGACAACTCTTGAGATCTAATGCACAGAGGAGCAAAGGAATGTAGTAGTGGGAAAGTGGTCCTGAGTTCTTGTTTTTAATGGAAGAAATAATAGTGTTTACAGGATAAGCTGATGGTATGAGCTTGTGAGTGTAGTAACAAATTGATGATGGAAGCAAAAGAGAGAATTTCTGGTATAGAAAAGAGAGGGTGGGATTAGTGTAATTTGGAGGGCTGATTTTAGAGTAACTGGTGTGGAAAATTCATCTCTTACTGATGGCTGAAGGCAGGCGGACTTCTCGGGTATAAATGCACATGGTAGTGGGAGCCCCTGGCAGCTCTTTTCTTAGTGAAAAAGGAGGTAGGATCATTGGCTGAGAGGGGATGTGGGGGGAGCTGATGGAGGAGAGAGGGATTTATTGGTTTATTTCTCTCTCCCTTGAGCTTTAAGTCTTGGTAGCGGCATGAATAGCAGATTGCTAATACTTTGTTGGAACAAGGAGATATTATCCACTGTCTTATGTTCCTTGCTGGGATTTCTGTCTTTTGGGTTACAGGGACGTGAACACCACCATCATGGAGCTCCTGATAATGGTATATGCGTGTAAGACCTCTTGTGCCAAAAGCATTATTGGTGTGATTCCCTACTTCCCTTACAGCAAACAGTGCAAGATGAGAAAAAGAGGCTCCATTGTTTCTAAATTGCTGGCTTCAATGATGTGTAAAGCTGGTAAGAATGGCAGATATTTGATAATTAATTGGGATCCTGAGAGTTTTATTTATACCTTAGAAATTGTAAAGCATTTTTAAGACTATATTGGAGTGCTAAACAGAGTTAAAAAGGGATACAGTTTTAATTTCATTTATTTTTTAAAGGTTTTTTTTTTTAATGATTTATTTTTGTTAGAGAGAGAAGGGAGAGGGAGAGAGAGAAACACACACACATCAATGTGAAAGTGAAACATTGATCACTGCCCCCTACTGGGAACCCAGCCTGCAACCCAGGCTTATGCCCCCACAGGGAATCGAACCAGCAACCTTTCAGTGCATGGGACAATGCCCAGCCACTTAGCTACACTGGCCAGGGCTGGTACAGCTTTTAAAGTTAAATAATTTATGAGAAAACAGTACAGAAAATTCTTTGCTGTTTCCAGGTCCCCAAAACACAAAGGTAATGAGAACAAGTTATTTTTTCCTAAATTATTTGTTTAAAAATTATATTGAACCCTGCTGCAGTGGCTCAGTGGTTGAGTGTTGACCAAGAACCAGAGGTGAAGGTTCATTTCCCAGTCAGGGCACATGCCCAGGTTGCTGGCTCGATTCCCAGTAGGGGGTGTGCAGGAGGCAGCCAATCGATGATTCTCTCATTGATGTTTCTATCTATCTCTCCCTCTCCCTTCCTCTCTGGGGAAAAAAAATTACACACACACACACACACACACACACACACACACACACACACACACACACACACACTAGAGGCCTGGTTGCACGAATTCATGCACGGGTGGGGTCCCTCAGCCTGGCTGGCGATCAGGCCGATGGGGGCATCTCGCCCAGTCCTGATGGGGGGGTGGGGTAGGGCCTGCAGGAGGTTGGCCGGCTGGGGGGAGGGACTGGGGGAGGTTGGCTGTGGGAGTGCACTTACCACCAGGGGACAGCTCCTGGCATTGAGCATCTGCCCCATGGTGGCCAGTGTGCATCATAGCGACTGGTCGATCAGTTGTTGTGGTCGTAATGGTTGCTTAGGCTTTTATATATATAGACATATTTTAACCCTTTGCACTCGCTTGCTTTTTTCTTGATTCCTTTATCCTAATGCTAACCGTGTCGAGTCACACTCGACATCCGAGTGCAAAAGGTTAAAAGTATATTGAAATGACAAGTTATAATAATATAAGTCATTTTTAAAGGGGGGAAAAGGCATTCTGAACCAACTGCTTTAACACAGCAACTACTTTTATTTTAGTCTCTTCCCTTTCCCAGGACAGGTTGGTATATTTTGTAAACTATGTGCATTACTTTGTGTTGTGCATTTTCAGGTAACATCCTAAGTGTCTCCCTTTGTTTCTAAGTAATCGACAGAGTTGTTATTGTGTATATGTGTGTACATGTATGTATATGCACATATCTCAGAGCATTTGCACAGAGAGGAAAGAATAAAAAGTCCTCATATCACTGCATTTTAACACAGACACTATAGAATAAATTTTCTACTGTGGCATTCCAAAGAAGACAAAAATAAAACAAAGTTTGATGAAACCCAAACCCCTGCAATCTCATGAGCATACCTCATTGAAAACTGACAGGTAGCAAGCTGAAGAGACCAGGCTGCTCACCAGGTCTTCCAGAAAGTCCCTGCCGTTCTGACCTTCTTCCTGGGCGGAACCATTAGGCTTCTGACCTTCATCCTGGGGGAACCATTAGGCTTCTGACCTTGCTCCTGGGGGGCATTAGGCTTCTGACCTTCTTCCTGGGGGGCATTAGGCTTCTGACCTTGCTCCTGGGGGGCATTAGGCTTCTGACCTTCTTCCTGGGGGGCATTAGGCTTCTGACCTTGCTCCTGGGGGGCATTAGGCTTCTGACCTTCTTCCTGGGGGGCATTAGGCTTCTGACCTTGCTCCTGGGGGGCATTAGGCTTCTGACCTTCTTCCTGGGGGGCATTAGGCTTCTGACCTTGCTCCTGGGGGAACCATTAGGCTTCTGACCTTGCTCCTGGGGGGCATTAGGCTTCTGACCTTGCTCCTGGGGGAACCATTAGGCTTCTGACCTTGCTCCTGAGGGGACCATTAGACTTCTGACCTTGCTCCTGGGGGAACCATTAGACTTCTGACCTTGCTCCTGGGGGAACCATTAGACTTCTGACCTTGCTCCTGGGGGGCATTAGGCTTCTGACCTTGCTCCTGGAGGGCATTAGGCTTCTGACCTTGCTCCTGGGGGGCATTAGGCTTCTGACCTTGCTCCTGGAGGGCATTAGGCTTCTGACCTTGCTCCTGGGGGGCATTAGGCTTCTGACCTTGCTCCTGGGGGAACCATTAGGCTTCTGACCTTGCTCCTGGGGGACATTAGGCTTCTGACCTTGCTCCTGGGGGGCATTAGGCTTCTGACCTTGCTCCTGGGGGAACCATTAGACTTCTGACCTTCCTCCTGGGGGGCATTAGGCTTCTGACCTTGCTCCTGGGGGGGCATTAGGCTTCTGACCTTGCTCCTGGGGGGCATTAGGCTTCTGATCTTGCTCCTGGAGGGCATTAGGCTTCTGACCTTGCTCCTGGGGGGCATTAGGCTTCTGACCTTGCTCCTGAGGGGCATTAGGCTTCTGACCTTGCTCCTGGGGGAACCATTAGGCTTCTGACCTTGCTCCTGGGGGGCATTAGGCTTCTGATCTTGCTCCTGGGGGGCATTAGGCTTACTTTCTTGCTCTTTGGGAAAGTTCGGTTTTTAAAATTTTCCAATTGAATTTTTCTTATACTTTTGTGTGTTGTCAGCCTGACCTTCAGCTCAGGTGCCAGGGGGTGGGTTTCATTATCTAAATCCAGCCAAGTACCAGCAACAAACACGATTATCCGGGCCCACCCAGAAGTGTAGATTACAAAGAAGCAACAAGAATGCACATAATCTCCTTTGTCTTGGGCTTTAGTAAAACTCCCTGGTATCGGCTCTGGGTCACTGTCTCTCCATCAGAGGACAGTTGTCCCCCCCGGCCCCAGCTTTTTTCTTCTATCTCTGTGTCTGTCTCTTTCTTTCATTTTCTCAATCCCCAGCTGCCTCTACTCAGGAACTGGACTGAAATATTCTTTAATGAGCCAATGGGTGATGGTTCTTAATTTTTCCAGTTACAGGCCTGTACATTTGCCTTAATATCTTAAGCCAATATTTGTCTTAATATAGCTTTGCCATGCCTGTTAAAGAAACTTCAAGGCGATATAATTTGCTGTAATAGAATTTTATCAGAGACATTTCTTTGTTACTATTACCTTTGCTATTTTAAGACTTTAAGTTCCTGTGAAAATCAGGCATCTCAGTGTAAGACAAACCACCTGGTCTTTCCCTCTTGAGTAGGGAAAAACCCAGTTCTCTAGTTCTCTACCTCTTGCGTCTCCTTTACTGCTCACATGGAACACTTCTGACACTTCTGGTCACTAACTTTGTAATTTTTCCCTAAACCTAGCAATTCTCCATGACATCAGCTAGGAGCCCCACAATTTAACTAAATTCTGACATTATCTACCTGGAGATACTGTCTGATCCCACAGATTAAGGGCTCAGTCTCACAAAACTGGCCACCCCTTTCAGATGCCAGTTGCCAGTTTAGGTTGTTACCTGTGCTTCACACCAATTGACTATAAATCTGAGGTTCCCCCCATCTTCTTCTTGGATTCCATTAATTTGTTAGAGCAGCTCAGAGAACTTAAGATAGCAGTTTACTTACTGTTTACCAGCTTATTATAAAATGTCATAATTAAGAATACAGATGACCATATAGATGGAAAAGGTATGTAGGGCAGGATATGTGGGACTAAAGGGCATGGAGCTTCAGTGGCCTCAGGGTTTGCCACTCTTCCCAGCGCCTCCACTGTTCACCAACTTGGAAAGTCTCCACTACCTGTGCTATTGGGATTTCATGGAGCTTGCCCATAGGCATAATTATTAACTCCATTTCTAACTCCTCTCTCCTTTTCTGGAGAAGTGGGGGCAGGGCTGAAAATCCCAAGCTTCTGATCCTGGCTGGTCTTTCTGTTGACCTGCACCCCAGCCAGGAGCCATCCAGGGGCCCACCCAGAGTCACCTCATTAGAACAACAGAGGCTCCTAGCTCTTTTCACTTAGCAACTCACAGGGGGTTTGGAGCTGTGTGCCAGAAACCAGGGGCAGAGACCAGTTTTTATTTATTCTGTTATCTCCCAATCTCATACTAAAATATCTGATATAAAGATGCTGAATTTTTTTTGATGAGAGCAATTTTTAATCATAATTTATCACTTATAGTATCCTATTTTATATTGTACTTATTTCATACAGTGTAACT
The DNA here is from genome assembly GCA_025583905.1 of Ia io. Taxonomy (NCBI): domain Eukaryota; kingdom Metazoa; phylum Chordata; class Mammalia; order Chiroptera; family Vespertilionidae; genus Ia; species Ia io. The sequence continues at coordinate 50,153,076 of JAJQQW010000020.1, read as the reverse complement.
TATTTTATATAGTACTAATTTCATACAGTACAGTTCAACACAAACTAGTTGTGTACTTGTGTCTGCTTTATTTTCAAAGGTCTGACTCATCTTATTACTATGGATTTACACCAAAAGGAAATTCAGGGCTTCTTCAATATTCCTGTTGATAATTTAAGAGCTTCTCCCTTCTTATTACAATATATTCAAGAAGAGGTAAGCTAGCTCAAACTATTTTATTTTAACATTCTTTTTAAAGTTGAAAGACATTTCCATGTCCTTGGGTTGTCCATAAAGGATTAAAACTTGATATATTCTGCTTAAAGTACTATTTACTTGAGAAATGTAACTCACTGTGTTTTAAAATTCTTAATCTTTAACATATTTCTTTTGCTAAGTTCTTAAGATTGCTGTTTCTGTTTTTGGACCTCAGGTTCCTAGGATTGGATTAGCTGTGATTTATATAGTTTTATCTCATCCATATATAGAGATATATACAGTATTTATTATTTAAAACACAAAAAGTATATTTTTAAACTTTATCAAAAAGAATCAAACTGTGTAATCTTTTGGGAATTTTTCACTTGATGTTACATTATTAAGATTCAGCCATATTGTTGTGTCACAGTTTATCTTTTTTTTTTTTTTAAGAATAGTTTATTGATTTTACAGAGAGAGAAAGGGGTGGGGGGAGGAGGGGGAGAGAGAGAGAGAGAGAGAGAGAGAGAGAGAGAGAGAGAGAGAGAGAGAGAGAGAAAGAAAGAAAGAAAGAAAGAAAGAAAGAAAGAAAGAAAAAGAAAAAGAAAGAAAGAAAGAAAGAAAGAAAGAAAGAAAAAGAAAGAAAGAAAAAGAAAGAAAGAAAGAGAAATATTGATGTGAGAGTAAAACATCAATCAAGCCTGCAACCCGGGCATGTGCCCTGACAGGAATCAAACCAGCAACTTTTCAGTGCATAGATGGACGCCCAAGCAAGTGAGCTACCCCGGCCAGGACACAGTTCATCCATGTGCCACTGTTATCACAGTCTATCTATATAAAAGGCTAATATGCTAAGTGTCCTTCCCTCCGTCCAGGTAGTGATGTCAAATAGCAATGCCTGGCTTCCTCTCTCTAGCGACAAGCCTCCTTGGAATTTCTTCAGCCCAGGAACACGACTTGTTTTATAGCCAGGTGGAGACAGTTTACACTGTAACCAAATGTCTGTGAAGCATTTTCCATGCCTCATCTCATTTGATCCTCACAGAAGTCCTGGAGTAGGTAGATAGGAGACTTGGTAGAATCCTATTTTCTTTTCATTAGCCGGAAAACACAGATTTATTTTTATTTTTATTTTATTTTTTAAAAAAATATATTTTATTGATTTTTTACAGAGAGGAAGAGAGAGGGATAGAGAGTTAGAAACATCGATGAGAGAGAAACATCGGTCAGCTGCCTCTTGCACACCCCCTGCTGGGGATGTGCCCGCAACCAAGGTACATGCCCTTGACCGGAATCGAACCTGGGACCCTTGAGTCCGCAGGCCGACGCTCTATCCACTGAGCCAAACCGGTTTTGGCCAGAAAACACAGATTTAGAAAGCTTAGAAACTTGACCCGACTGAGAAGAAGTAAGAAATAGTGGACCTTGAAAATGACTTCAGGTTTTCTCACTGCACAGAATATAGTCAAACACTGCTGCAGTTAAATATTTTGCCCTTTGTTCTCCCTGTGTGATCTACAATAATAATCTGCTTCGTGTTGATATTTATTGCTGTGTTGCTGACAATTATCTGGAAGAGAAGTTGGGGTGCTTCACTGGGCTGGAAAAAGTTTAGCTAAATTAGAAAGCAGGTCTAATTAAGCAAGTTTGCTCTGTATCTATAAAAGGCTAAGTTGGCTTGTGCATGCTCGATACATATAAAGCTCTTGCTGGTGCCAATTGCACGCGTGTGTGTTTCCATCTGTCATTGTTGATTGTGAATTTGGTTGACACTTCTATTATAGAGAAAGGGCAAATAGCGATATTAAAATATTTCTTCTAACTAATTTTCTTTCAGTGTGCACGAATTTGTGCACTGGGCCACTAATCTACATTAAAAATTTTTTTAAATAGATACTGCAAAAATTACAATTTTCTGAAAATTTAATAGATATTGTAAAAATTGCAATTATCTGAAGAGGCTGTATTAATTTATACTCCCAGTAGCAGTGCTATGATAGTACCTGTTTCCCTGGGCCTTAATTGTGCTAAGTTAATGGACAAAACAACACTGCCTTACTTGAATTTTTTTACTCCCATGGTATCTAGTGTGATTGAGCATCTTATCATGGGGGAGGCTTTTTCTTGGGGGTGGGAAAGGGACAGAATTTCCCCCATCTGAAATAGTGTTTTCGCCTGGCCGGTGTGGCTCAGTGCTTGAGTGTCGACCTATGAACCAAGGAGGCCATTGTTCAATTCCTGGTGAGGGCACATGCCCAGGTTGCGGGCTCAGTCCCTAGTAGGGGCCGTGCAGGAGGTAGCCCATCAATGATTCTCTCTGATCATTGATGTTTCTGTCTCTCGCTCCTTCTCCCTTCCTCTCTGAAATTAATAAAAATGTATTTAAAAAAAAATAGTGTTTTATTTTCTTGCTGTGATTTTGGAATTTCAGCAGGTGTGTCTGGGTTGGATCTTTTTTCCACTGATTTCTCTAGATACTCAGTGGGTCCCTTTCATTGTTTGGGAATCTTTTCCCTTATAATTTGAATATTTTACCATCCCCCCTTTTTTTTTATTCTTTGGAAACTGTTATGTGTAGTCTCTATATTGTTTAACTTTTTTCTTCAAGTTTTGTGTTCTTATATCCCTCATTGTAGGAAAATTCCGTGGCCTGATCTCCCAGGTTTGTTATTCAGTTGTGTCTGTAGCTAGCCAGTGACTGGGTTGTTTTTGGACCATAATCACTTCCACCTCCTGGATTTATTTTTGGTTCTTTTTCATAACAGCTGGTTTTTCTTTATGAATATGTTTTTCTGCTTTAACTTTTGAGGAGAAAATAGACCTATTTTTATTGATGAGTCCTTTCTTCACTGTTTCCTTGGTTATTTCCTCTCATAACTGGGCTTGATCATGTTTGATAAGGCAAGGAAGTACATAAACTAGTTTAGAAAGATTTCTAGCAAAAATAAAAATGTGCCTAAATATAAATTATTTTTTTGCTACCTTACTGACAGTGTTCCTGAAGGACATATGATCCATGTTGTTATGCTGGATATATCTATAATAGAGCCTTCAGATTAATCAGTTGTTTTTTTGTTTATTAAGTATTTATTACTTAGTGCTTCCCATGTGCTAAGAAATGTACAAGGTGCTAGTGTTTATTTTAAGTGCTTATATTAAAATTTATTGAACTGGCATAATTGTGAGAAAAAGCAATGGGGAGTTATTGGAATGAAATTATATAACTTAATGAAGTGATTAAATTTTAAGAACATAAAATATCGCCAAGATGAAGTCAGAAATAAATACTGTGCCCTGGCTGGTAGGACTCAGTTGCTGAGTGTCAGCCTGTGCACCAAAAGGTTGCTGGTTCAATTCCCGTTTAGGACACATGTCCGAGTTGTGGGCTTGATCCCCGGTAGGCGGCATGGGGAGGCAATCGATCACATGTCTCTTTCTCTCTCCCCCCCACTCCCCCCACTTCCTCCCTCTCTCTTCCTCCCTCCCTTCCTAATAAAAATAAATAAATAATAAGAGCCTGGCTGCTCTGGCTCAGTGGTTGAGCATCAGCCTATGAACCAGGACATCGTGGTTTGATTCCCCATCAGGGCAAATGCCTGGGCTGTGGAAAGTAAACTACTGCTCAGCTTAAAAACAATTCCGCCTTCTAAACTCTCAGAAGTTGATAATAGGTATATCTTTAATATATTATCACTGGCACAGATCACTTCAAGTGTTCAACTTTATTGACTCCAGAGCACACTGATATTTTAGTTATTTTCATAAGGGCTCTTAATCTATAATAATCTATAATAATAATAGCATAGTATGCTAATTAGACTGACGTCCTTCCGGACAACCTTCCGGATGCTGTGGTGGCTGCAAAGGAAGCCTGGGTCCTGGGTGCCAGAGGGAAGCCGGTGCCGGCAGCCAGGGGAAGGAAGGCCTACTCTTGCAGGAATTTCGTGCATCAGGCCTCTAGTGTCCTCATAAAACAGCACTGGGCTGATTGTCTTTAACAAATTGGTTTCTTCACTATATGACTAAGATATGGTAAATAGTCATTTGTTTGGATGCACTAATTTGGAACTTGACAATTACAGTACCTTGGGTTCAGATGGGGTGGATATCATCCTGGCAATGTGAAATGACAACTTCCTGAGACCGACTATGAAAATGTCTTTATACCATATTATCAGTTTTTGCTGGAGTTTTTTCTTCAAAGAGGTCTGTGAGGCTTATTTCTTAATATTATTTTCCTGAGAAAACACACACACACAAATGAAAAATAATATTTTTTGCTAGGTAGGCATTTCTTCATTTTCCAAAGGAGAAATTTGCTTTGAACTTTTATCTTGAAAAATTTTCAAGTGACCAAATGACATTTTTGAGTCTGATGCACTATTCCTTTTTTGTTTGTTAATCCTCACCTGAGAATATTTTTTTTCATTGCTTTTTCAGAGAGAGTAGAAGGAAGGGAGGGAGAGAGAGACATCTATGTGGGAGAGACACGTGGACTGGTTGCCTCTGCTATGTGCCCCTACTGGGTGTAGGGAGTGAACTGCAACCCAGGTCCATGCCCTTGACTGGGAATCGAATCCAAGATCCTTCCATGCTCAGGCGCATGCTCTAACCACTGAGAACACTGGCTAGGGCTGCACAGTTCCTTTTCATTGGTTGTTGAGTGTGGTATGCTTAGCCTTATGGAGTCTGGCAGTAATCCCTGACCTCTCTGTCACAGATCCCGGATTACAGGAATGCAGTGATTGTAGCCAAGTCTCCAGCCTCAGCCAAGAGGTAGGTGGGAGCTCACGACTGAGCACTCCTCCATCCACATCCAGGGATCAGTCCTCCATCAGATCCCCGGTGTTCTGGTTTCAACCTCAGTAGTTCACTGGTGTCCCTTACTTTTATTTCGTGGACTGGTAGTTTAACAGATTTGCGGACTTCATTTATTAAGTGATGATGATTAGTTCTTCTTTCTTTTTAAACCCCAGTCTGTGACCACCAGTCATCTTTTTTTTACCGAAATCATCCAGGTCTGGGGAATCCCAACCTAGCACTTCCCTCACTCCCAGACTGGCAACTGCTTGTTGATCTTCCAATCTGGCATTTATAATACTAGCAAATATACTTTGTAGTTGTTTGCTGCCTCGAACTCAGTAATTTATTAACAGAATTGTATCCAGCCCAGTGGCCACTATTGGTATGTGTTAAAAGGTGACATTTTACAAAACGAAAACACCCCAAGGCATCCAAATGGGGCAGTTCTCAGAGTCATGTGTAGCCCTGAGTAACTGATGAGTCAGGAATGCATTACGTAGGGTTGTATTTGGGCTAAGAGGGTCTCATGTACCAGTGTTTCCTGGGAAAGAACAAAATCAAATGTAGGAAGGAATAAAATCTTTTCCCTAAAAAAGTCTCTTTTAAGCTTATTTTCCACAATTGAATACCTTTGCTCACTGGATCATTGTTGAGTCCTGTGGGATGAAGGAAAACATAGGCGCCTCCCTCCTGGCCCTGTGGACTGTTAATCTTGAAGAAGGAGAACTTACACATCCTGAGCCAGACTTAGAAGGGTTACAGAGAAGTGGTTTTCCATCACAGATGAAGAATGGCAGTTAGACTGCTAATTAGGTTGCACTTGTGACGAGCATGACGTGCCATGTTCTTAGAGCTACCTCGTGCAGCCATGGCTGTGCCCGCACTCACGCTTCCTCTGACAAGTCGTGTCACAGAGCCTCGCGTTGTCCACTTGAGAAGGCCATAGTAAACGGCCTCATTTTGGAATAGAAACATTCCAAACAACTTTTTCAAACATTTGTGCAAAGTTTAATTAAAATTTAGTAATTTATTTAAATTATTAAAATTTAGTAATTTATTTTTCTGTGATGTACAGACTTTTAAAAAATTAATGTAAAAGTCACATAACATACAATTAACCATTTTTAAGTATATAGTTCACTGGCATCCAGTGCATTCACAAGGTTATGCAACCACCACCTCACTCCAGAATACCCTGTACTCATCATGTAATCACTCTCCACCCCCTCCCCCCAGCCCTGGCAGCCGTAATCTGCTTCTGTCTCTGGATTTGCTTATTCTGGATATTTCATAGAAATGGAAGCACACATTATATGGCCTTTTGTGTTTGGTTTCTTTCACTTAGCATAGTGTTTTGTTTTCGAGGGCCAGATATCTGTGTGTTAGTATTTCATGTCTTTTTATGGCTGAATAATGCTCGGTTGAATGGATGGGCTGTACTTGATCTGTTCATCCGTTGATGGACATTGGGGTTGTTTCCACCTTTGGGCTGTTTTGAGGAGCTGTGAACATTTGTTTGTAAGTTTCTACATTGACACATGTTTTCATTTCTTGTGGATGTACTAGTGTGCCTAGGATTGAAATTGCTAGGCCATGGTAATTCTGTTTACATTTTTGAGGGACCACCAAACTTTTTTTCATTTTCCATTCTCACCAGCAGTGTACAAGGGTTCTAATTTCTCTACTTTATTACCAACACTTATATTCTGGTTTTGTTTTGTTTTTTTATATCCATCCTAAGTGGGTATGAAATGGTATCTCATTGTGGTTTTGTTTTGTGTTTTGTTTTTTTTTGGTTAATATCAAAATCACCAGAGGATATTTTTTCCCATTGATTTTAGAGAGAATGGAAGGGAGGGGGTGAGACAGAGTGAGAGAAATACTAATGTGAGAGATTGGTTGCCTCTTACACACGCCCAGATCAGGGCCCAGGATTGAGCTGCAACCCAGGTACGAGCCCTTGACTAGAATTGAACCTTCGACCCTTCAGTCCAAGGGTGATGCTCTAATCACCGAATCAAACCGGCTAGGGCTTATTGTGGTTTTTGTTTGTTTGTTTTTATGTTTTTGGTTAATCCTCACCTGAGGATATTTTTTCCATTGATTTTTAGAGATAGTGGGAGGGAGAGAGGGAGAGAAAGGAAGAAAGAAAGAGAGAGACACATTGATTGGCTGCCTCCCAAATGTGATTCAACTGGAGCCAAGGATTGAACCTGCATACTGGGTACATGCCCTTGACTGGGAATCAAACCTGTGACCCTTTGCTGCATGGACTGACGCTCTAACTACTTAGCCACACTGGCTGGGCTCTCATGTGGTTTTGATTTGGATTTCTAATTATTAATGATGGTTAGCATCTTTTCATGTGCTTGTGGCCATTAGTATATCTTTGGGCAAATGTCTACTCAAATGCTTTGCTTATTTTAAAATTAACCAATGTTTAATTAAAATGTCTTCAAATATATGCCCGGCTGGTATGGTTCAGTGGTTGAGTGTCAACCTATGAACCAGGAGTCACGGTTCAGTTCCTGGTCAGAGCACATGCCCGGGTTGCAGGCTTGATCCCCAGTAGGTAGGGTCAGGAAGCAGCCTATCAATGATTCTCTCTCATCATTGATGTAGTTCTATCTGTCTCTCCCTCTCCCTTCCTTACTGAAATCAATAAAAAATATATATGTATTTAAAAAGGTACAATACTAGAGGCCCAGGAAGATCCTAAAATGGCCCTGGATCTTGGAAAGCTGCCATGGGTAGATCAGAGAACTCTCATATCCAAGTCCAGTGCTGCTCCTGTCCAATCCAACTCCTGAACAGAAAGCTGACTTTCCAAAGCTGGACTCAGTTCATTCACTGTTGGGGTGAGAAAATATCCCTACTCTCTTGATGGACAGGGCTCTAAATATCACCCACTGATTGGGGGGAGGCTGTCCATGTCGGCAGCTGGGAAAGCCAATTGGCCAAGGGCATTATGTTGTGGCAGGTGTCTGGAGGAATCAGATATTGTCTTGATCTCAAAAGGAAAAACAGCTGCTTCTGCTGCTTCCTCCTCTCTCCCCGTATGCATCCCTTGAGTCTCAGGGGAGGGCTTTGAGCCAGCATCCTTGGCTTATTTTTAAAGGGGTTGTTTGTCTTTTTGTGGTTGAATTGTAAAACTTCTTTATATATTCTAAATACTAAAAATAAATAAATAAATAAATAAATAAATAAATAAATAAATAAAATAAATACTAGACCCTATCAGATTATATGGTTTGCAATTATTTTACTCCATTCTGTAGGTTGTCTTTTCCCATTCTTGATATGTCCTTTGATGTACAAAAGTTTTTAATTTTTTTGAAGTCCAATTTAGCTTTTTTTGTTATTGCTTGTGCTTCAGTATCATGTCTAAGGAAGCAATGTTAAATCCAAGGTCATTAAGTTTTGCCCCTATGTTTTCTCTTAATAGTTTAGTTTTAGCTCTTATATTTAGGTTGGAGAGCGATTTTGTATATGGAGTGAGGTAAGCATTCAGCTTCTTTCTTTTCCATATGGTTATCCAGTTTAGTCATCCAGCACTATTTGTTGAAAAGACTCTTCTTTCCCCCTCGAATGACTTTGGCACCCATGTTAGAAATCAATTGGCCGTAGATGTTTATGTCATTTATTTCTGGACCCTCAGTTCCATTCTGTTATCTGTATGCCAGTACCACCCTGATTCGATTACTGTACTTTTGTAGTAACAATTAGATCAAAACAATCAGAGTGGGTGGAAGTGGGAGTATAGATCTTTTATGTGTTCTCCATCAACACCCAAGAGGGGAAAGTCCTGACTCCACTAGCCTCCTCTGACACTACCTTGTGGGGCGTGGGGAAAGACACTTCTTTCCTGCTGAGTTGGGGTGGAAGCCCAGGTTTCACTCTCCACTGACAGTGGCAGCTGGGGGCTTATTACTGCTGATTTGGGATGAAAGTCCCAGCTCCTTCGTTGCCTTCTCTTAAACCACCCATCGGGGGTTTGGGGTGCATCATTATAGCTTGGCAAGGGAGGAAGTGTAGGCCCTTTTCTTGGTTTTTACTCATATGGGGAGGGATGCAGCTGCTGTGTTTTCTGTCATGTTAGTCTGGAGTAGGACAGTTACTGTCTTAAAATTTTCTGATTTGGGAGGCTGCTCCTCTCTTGATCCTTTGGCTAGAGAAAGCAGACTCTTTTGGGGCTCGTACCCATTGGCATTTTGGGGTTGCCTGCTTCTCCAGCTGCAAATCTAGGATAATGCAAAACGAAAGCCCAGAGGACTCACCATCATGCCATTTCTCCAGTCCTGAGGTCCCTGGCCAATCAGCATTCTCCACTCCACCATTAGAGTCTTACGCTTGTTTCATATATATAACTAGAGGCCCAGTGCAAGAAATTCGTGCACTCGGCGGCGGGGAGGTGGTCCCTCGGCTCGGCCTGCACCCTCTCGCAGTGCAGGAACCCTTGGGGGATGTCTGACTGACGGTTTAGGCCTGTCAGCAGTTTGGACATACTGAGCACTGACATGGAGTGCCATGCACTCGCCAGCCATGAGCCCGGCTTCTGGCTGAGCGGCGCTCCCCCTGTGGGAGCATACTGACTACCAGGGGGCAGCTCCTGCGTTGAGCGTCTGTCCCCGGGTGGTCAGTGTGCATCATAGCGACTGGTCATTCTGCTGTTGGATTTGCATATTAGCCTTTTATTATATAGGACTAGAGGCCTGGTGCACGGATTTGTGCACTGGTGGGGTCCCCTCGGCCTGGCCTGTGGGATCAGTGGACCTCTGCGGCCGCTGCAGTGGGGGGGGGGGATTGAGGGGTGTGCGCCAGGGGGACTGTCCGCGAGAGGGGCTTGTGCTGCCGCAGCTGCATTCACCAACCATGAGCCAGGCATCTGGTGCTCCTTGGTCAGCTGAGAGGCACTCTCACTTGGGAGCACACTGACCACCAGGGGGCAGCTCCTGTGTTGAGCATCTGCCCCCTGGTGGTCAGTGTGCATCATAGCTACCGGCCAGTCATCTGGTTGCTTAGGCCAGACATCTGGTTGCTTATATATACAGATATCCAGGTTGCTTATATATACAGATATCCAGATATACAGCCATCTGGTTGCTTATATATACAGATATCCAGGGTTTTAGTTGTACTTTGTGGGAGAACTGCTCCATCTTAGTGGAAGCAGAAATGGCAGCAATGTATTTTTTATTTCTTTATTGATTAAGGTGTCACATATTTGTCCTCATCCCCCCATTCCCATCCCACACCCCTCCCCACGGATGCCCCAACCCCCTGTTGAACTTAACCATCGGTTAGGCTCATATGCATGCACACAAGTCCTTTGGTTGATCTCTCCCCCCTCCCCCCACCCTCCCCTCTCTTCCCTCTGAGGCCCGACAGTCCGATTGATGCCTCCTTGTTTCTGGTTCTGTTCTTGTTCATCAGTCTATGTTGTTCATCATTTCCCCTAGATGAGCGAGATCATGTGTCACTAGAGATATACTTATAAGAACTGAATGTGAGACGAGCAATAATAGTTATGCTGACAGGCACATGAATCAGTCTGTACTGAGTTTCTTTCTGGACCAACAGTTCTTTTGAGACCCAATATCAATGTCCACCAGTTCCTTATTTGTACGTGTCGGCACTGACCCCTCAGCTCTGGATGGTGGACAAATGGTGGTAATGCAGGTCCGACACCCTCTGGTTTGGTCTCGGCCGGACCCAGGGGCACGGCTTCACCCGGACTCAGGGGCACGTGGCCTCACCCGGACCCAGGGGGCGCGTGGCCTCACCCGGACCCGGGACCCAGCCTCACCCAGATCCAGGGGCACACGGCCTCACCCGGACCCGGGATGATCCAGCTTCACCCGGACCCAGGGGTGCGTGGCCTCACCTGGACCCGGGACCCAGCCTGGCAGCAATGTATTTTGATAAATTTTCCCCACTGAATACCAGAAGAATGTGATTAACTTTGACTCACCTATCTGGGCAGGTTTTTGGTAATTTCTATAATTCTCATTTGCATCTAACATCATGTGTTAATGAGATTAATGGATGAGTGGTAGAGTTTTTTTCATTGAAGTAACCTTTTGCTAAGCTTATTTGGCATTTATTAGAATGACACAGGGATATTTGTCACTTACCCATTCAGATGTTTCTTGAGACCCTATTGCACTAAATCTGATGTTGGCCTAGATGTTTATGGCATTTATTTCTGGACCCTCAGTTCTATTCTATTGTCTGTGTGCCAGTACTACATGCTCAACATCATTAATCATTAGAAATCTAAATCAAAACCACAAAAGACGCCCTCAGGGAGCTTATGTTATACTAGAGGCCCGGTGCACGAAATTCGTGCACTGGCGGGGGGGGGTGTCCCTCAGTACTGTCTCCAATCTGGGACCCCTTGAATATATCCAACTGCCGGTTTAGGCCTGATCCCTAAACCAGCAGTCGGACATCCCTCTCACAATCCGGGACTGCTGGCTCCTAATTGCTCGCCTGCCTGCCTGCCTGATTGCCCCTAACCGCTTCTGCCTGCTAGCCTGATCGCCCCCTAACTGCTCCCCTTCCGGCCTGATTGCCACATGACTGCTCCCCTGCTGGCCTGATCGCCCCCAACTGCCCTCCCCTGTCGGCCATCTTGTGACGACGTGAGGGCATCGCATGAGGGCGCGAGGACCACCTAGGCTTTTATTTAGTATAGATGCTTTATTTACTATTGTGGACCGAATGTTTCCCACCCCCACAAAGTTCAAATGTTGAAATCCTATTCTTATCCAGTGTGATGGTATTTAGGAGGTGAGGCTTTGGGAAATAATTAGGTCATGAGGGTGGCGACCTCTGTATGGGATTGGTGCCCTTATGAGAAGAGAGGGAGAGAGCTTGCTCTGGCTCTCTGTTCTCTGCCTTCTGAGGGAATGAGAAGATGGCCATCTGCCAGCCAGGAGGACTCTGATCTGCTGATGCCTTGATCTCGACTTCTAGCCTCTAGTACTGCGAAATAAATGTCTGTTGTTTAAGCCACCCAGCCTGTGTTCTGTTGTAGTAGCTGGAACTGGCTAAGACATCTATATTATCTCATTTGATCTTCTCTACTAGGCGGTCAGCATTTATCTCACAGATGAGGAGACACATCTAAGGATATGAAGAAATGTATTCAAGGTGATTCAGTTGTATTTTGTGTACTGGAAGGTAGTGTCACTACTGATGACTTCTTGGAGTGTTTTCCACACCAGTAATGACAGGATTTGTGTCTTGGCCAAATGTTAATGAAATTGATTTGCCCATTTACTGGGTCTTCCCTTAGTACATATAGGACTTGGGAGTTTGCTCTCCTCATTGACGGCATTGTGAGACCTCTGTGGTCAGTTGCATCTAACATAGTAAAGTCAACTTCGTGGCTGGCTGTGTCTACCCATAGCTATGTAGTAGTGATTTCCTTTCATTGTAAAGTCCTGATTTGCACATTCATCCAGAGTTAGAGTTTGAGGTGGTGCTTTCTGGCTTAGTGAGATGCCATTTTTTATCTGACTGTGTCTAGCTTCTTCCTCCCAAGTTTTTCATTTAGCACCTAACCTTAGAGGACACTAGAGCAGCAGGAGCAAAATTAAATTAGGAGTCAGTGGACATGGGCTTCCACGTGGGGCTTAGCCAGTCTGTGAGAACCGTAAGACCCACAGTCATAGAGTTTCTCCAAGCCTCAGTTTCCTCATTAGCAAAATGAGGGTAACACCTGCACTGCTTGCCTTCTCTTACAGAGTTGTAATAAGCACCAAGGAGCATATGGCAGGATTTTACAAATTAAAATACCACTATGTAGAATGGTGGTTGTTAGTGCCCTTGAATTCTGAAGTTATACTCATCAATAACTCGAGTTTTAGAGTTCTTTGACAATGAGCAGTTGTTTTGAATAAGAGGGGTCATCTGAGAGTATAATGCTGCTTTATTAAGAAACAAAACTTGCCTGGTCGGCCTGGCTCAGTGGTTGAGCATAGACCTATAAACCAGGAGGGCATGGTTCAATTCCTGGCAGGGCACATGCCTGGGTTGCGGGCTCAATCCCCACTGTGGGGTATGCAGGAGGCAGCTCATCAATGATTCTCTTTTATCATTGATGTTTCTATCTCTCTATCCCTCTCCCTTCTTCTCTGAAATCAATAAAAATGTTTTTTTTTTTAAAGAAACAAAACTTGCTTTAATGAGTTGTTTGGAATTGTTTTCTTAGAATAACTGAGTGAGTAGGAAAAAAAAAAAAATCTGAGATCCTGTGTTATGTTCTAACCCATGATGAAAACTAACCTGCATCATTGTACCACCAGTAGCAAGGTTGAGTTGCTTTGGAATGTCTCTGTGACTGTTAGTGTATAAGACAATGTGACCCAAAGGGATCATCCTGATTCTTTTGGAATCAGGTGGGATTCAAGTTACATGACTAAGTTATGTAAAGTATCCAAGAACTAACATCAGTGTGCACAGAATAGATTTTATTTATCATGACAGTACAATTGGTCCTTGAGCAGTACGGGGGTTAGGGATGTTGACCTTGTGCACAGTTGAAAATCTGCGTATAACTTCAGATTCCCCAAAAACTTAGCTACTAATAGCCTGCTATTGACCAGAAGGCTTACTGATAATATAAACAGTTAATTAACATATTTTGTATGTTATATGTATTATATACTGCAGGCGTCCTCAAACTACGGCCCGCGGCCACATGCGGGTGTTTTTGCCGTTTTGTTTTTTTACTTCAAAATAAAATATGTGCAGTGTGCATAGGAATTTGTTCATAGTTTTTTTTAAACTATAGTCCGGCCCTCCAACGGTCTGAGGGACAGTGAACTGGCCCCTGTTTAAAAAGTTTGAGGACCCCTGATATACTGTATTGAAATAAAATAAGCTAGAGAAAATAATGTTATTAAGAACAGCATAAGGAAGAGAAAATAGAGTGTTTATTGAAAAAAATCCACATGTAAATGGATCCACAGTTTAAACCTGTTGTTCAAGAGTTAACAGTATAGCCTTAAGTAGAGGTCAGTAGTGCCTAAACAGCATTACTCTAGGAATTGGCAAACCTGTATGGAAAAGACTTCTTAGAAGATGACTAAGGTTAATTCTTTTGACAATAATTGTGATGCAAAGCCAATCTTGAACAGGAAGGGGGAACTAGTCTCTGTGGTGCCAGCCAGTCTCCATGAGATTAGGATGGGCAAGAGCTAGTGAAGATTCTGCCTTGTATTTGTCTGACTGCTTTTTCTCTCTGAGAATTTCTTTAAAAATTACTTGATTTTTGCCCTAGCCAGTTTGGCTCAGTGGATAGAGCGTTGGCCTGCGGACTGAAGGGTCCCGGGTTCGATTCCAGTCAAGGGCATGTACCTTGGTTGCGGGCACGTCCCCAGCGGGGGGTGTGCAGGAGGCAGCTGATAGATGTTTCTCTCTCATCGATGTTTCTAACACTCTATTCTTCTCCTTTCCTCTTTGTAAAAAAATCAATAAAATATATTTTAAAAAAATTACTTGATTTTTTTAAAAAGGATGAATTTAAAGGTATGCAAATACTATATCTTATATAACTACATGATTATCTCAGACGCAAAGAGCATTTGACAAAATTCAATTTCTATATCTGGTAAAATCTTTATGCAAACTAAGAATAGAAAGGGACTTCCTCATCTGATAAAGGCCATCTATGAAAAACCCATAGCTTGCCCTGGCGGGTATGCTCAGTGGTTAGAGCACCCACCCTCGAACCAAAGGGTGGCAGGTTCAGTTTCCGGGAAACGGCATGTATGTGGGTTGTAGGTTTTATCCCTGGCCCCGAGAGGGGCCACATGCAGGAAGCAACCAGTTGATGTGTCTCTTTTGTATTGATGTTTCTCTCCCTCTCCCTCTCTAAAAATCAATGGAGCCCTAGCCAGTTTGGCTCAGTGAATAGAGCATCGGCCTGCAGACTGAAGGGTCCTGGGTTCAATTCCAGTCAAGGACACGTGCCTGGGTTGCAGGCTCAATTCCCAGTAGTGGGTGTGCAGGAGGCAGCTGGTCAATGATTCTCTCTCATCTCTGATGTTTCTGTCTCTCTCCCTCTCCCTTCTCTCTGAAATCAATAAAAATATGTTAAAAAACAAACAAACAAACCTACAGCTAACATCACACTTAATGGTGAGAGACTGAAAGCTTTCCCCTGAGATCAGGAACGAGATGCAATGTCTTCTCCCTACTTCTGTTTGGCACTGTGCTGGAGATTCTGGATAGTGCTGCAACTTAAAAAAAGAGAGAGAGATCCAGTATGGAAAGAAAGAAGTAAAACAGTCCTAATTTGCAGGTAGCATGATTATTTATGTAAAAAAATATGATGAAATCTACAAAAGTGCAATTAGGACTAATCACTTTAGCAAGTTTGCAAATTATAAGGTCAATAAACAAAAATCAATTGAATTTCTATATACTAGCAATGAATGGTTGGAAATTGCATCAAATTAAGTGAAACGGGTAAATCTAAGATGTTTAAAACTTGTACACTGAAAAACACAAAACATTACTGAGAAAAATTAAAGACCTAAATGAGTGGAGGAAGATGCTGCTGTGTTCATGGGTCAAAAGACTCAATATTGTTAAGATATCATTTCTCCTCAAATTGAGAATATAGAATTGAGACCCCTTCCCCCGCAATCAAAATTTCAGCAGGCTTTTTTGTAGCAATTGACAGGCTGATTCTAAAATTCATATGGAATTGTAAAGGACCTAAAATAGACAAAACATCTGAAAAAGAACAAAATTGAAGATTTAACACTATCTGAATTTAAGGCGTCTTATAAAGCTAAAGCAATCATGAGTATGTGCTATTGGGATAAAATCAGAAAAATAGACCCATATCCTATCTAATAAAGAGGGAATATGCTAATTGACCACACTGTTGCAAAGATGGTGGTGCCCACAACCAATAAGGAGGGAATATGCTAATTGACTGCCCT
This sequence comes from Ia io, assembly GCA_025583905.1. Classification (NCBI taxonomy): domain Eukaryota; kingdom Metazoa; phylum Chordata; class Mammalia; order Chiroptera; family Vespertilionidae; genus Ia; species Ia io. The sequence continues at coordinate 50,137,135 of JAJQQW010000020.1, read as the reverse complement.
GCCCTCAAAGATGGCAGCACCCACAGCCAATACGGAGGGAATATGCTAATTGACTGCCCTGCCTCAAAGATGGCGGCACCCACAGCCAATAAGGAGGGAATATGCTAATTGACTGTCCCGCCCTCAAAGATGGTAGTGCCCAGTCCCCTCAGCCCCGCCGGGGCGCCTGCCTCCGGAGTCTCCCAGTCCCCTCAGCCCCCAGCCACCCAGGGCTGGCCTGAGGCGCAGGCAAGCCTCGGATGGTGGCTGCCCAGCTGCCCAGGACCCGCCCGAGACACAGGCAAGCCTTGGATGGTGGCTGCCCAGTCGCCTAGGGCCGCCCGAGGCTCAGGTAACCAGGGCCGGCTGAGGCTTGCGCTGCCGGCAGTGGCAGCAGCAGAGGTGTGATGGGGTGTCGCCTTCCCCTGATCGCCAGGTCCCCTCCCACCCCTGAGGGCTCCTGGACTGTGAGAGGGGGCAGGCCGGGCTGAGGGACCCCCCCCTCCATTGCATGAATTTTCATGCACTGGGCCTTTAGTATATCTATAATACCGATTTTCAACAGATGTGCAAAGGCAAGTCAGTGGAGAAAGAAAAGTCTTGAACAAATGGTGTTGGATGTTCATGTGTAAAATAAAATGAATCTTGAATGATATCTCATATAACTTACAGAAATTAATTAAAAGTGGATCATAAACCTAAATGTAAAATCTAAAACTGTAAAAGTTCTAGAGGAAAACATAGAAGAAAATCTTTGTGATCTTGGTTTAGGCAAAGATTTCATAAATATGACACCAATAGCACAATTCATAAGAAAAAATTGTTAAATTCGGTGTTGTCAAAACTAAGAGTTATTCTCCAGAAGACATTTGGAGAATGACAGGAGAAGGCCCAGATTGGAAGAAAACATTTGTAAAGCATATATCTGATAAAGGTTTTATATTCAGGACATATTAAGAAACTGGCAAAAGATAAACAGATCCTAGACCAAAGAATATACATGGACGGCAATTAAGCACATGAAAAAATGGTCAACACCATTTGTCTTGAGGGAAATCCAAATTGAAACCACAATGAAGTACCACTACAGACCATTAGAATGAATAATTTTACAATGACTGACCACACCAAGTGCTGGCGAGAATGGGGAGGAATGGGAGCCCTCATGGGAATGAAAGATGGAATAACCACTTTTGTTCTCTTTTGTTTTTGTTAATCCTCACCTGAGGGTATTTTGCCATTGCTTTTCAGAGAGAATAGAAGGGAGGGAGGGGGAGAGAGAGAGAGAGAGAGAGAGAGACATCAATGTGAGAGAGACACATTGACTGGTTGCCTACTGTGGATAAGGTACATGCCCTTGACCCGAGACCCTTCAGTGCATGGGCCGACGTTGTGACCACTGAGCAACACTGGCCAGGGCTGTTTTTTAAAGAGTTAAATATATGCCTACCATATGATCCAGCCATTCTACTCTTAGGTATTTACCCAAGAGAAAAGAAAGCATGAGTCCATACAAAGATTTATACATGAATGTTCACAGCAGTTTTGTAACCTATACAATGAACTGTTACTCAGCAATGTAAAGGGATGGCCTGCTGACATATGCTGTAGCGTGAATGGATCTCCAAAGCGTTATGCTGAGTGGGTGAAGTGAGACAAGAGGACTACGTCCTCTGATTTCATGTATGAAATCTGTGGTGCCAGAAAGCAGATCACTGGTTTAATGCCGGGGGTCTTAATCCAGCATCTAGAAGGTGTTCAGGAGTCTGGAGAAGGGCTGTGTGTAAATTAATCAAGAGTCCAGAGACGAAACATAATTTTGGAAGGCATTTGGGGGGCCAGAGGAGCTTGGCTAAAGAAACCAAGTTCTTCCTTGTCTCAGGATCCCTTGCTTTTTATTAACACAAAAAGGTATATCTACCTAAAGCAAGGTAGATATACTTATCAAAGGCCAGGGTTTAGTATACAGAATCCATTGTCAGGTTTGGGAGAAATTGCCTTCAGCTGTTCAGGTGTTTGGCCAGGAGGAGGCAATAATATGTAGATTGAAATGCCGTTAGCTGTCTGGCAGCAAGCAATCATTTATGCATCCTTTTCAGGTTTGGGGAAATGTCCCTCAGCCATTCCAGATGATTCAGCCCTGCTGACATACTGGAATTGGCTTCTGGCACTGGTTGCCTGGTGCTTGAAAGAGAAATTAAAGAAGGGCATAAGGAAACATTTGTCATGATAAATACTTTCATTGTCTTGGTTATGCTAATGTTTATATGGGTATCTACATGCATCAGAGTTTATGAAATTACTAGAAGCCCAATGTACAAAGATTCATGCCAGAATGGGCCTTCCTTTCCCTGACTGCTGGCACTGCCTTCGCTCTGGCCAACCTGCCTTAACGCTCCAGCCCGGAGCCACCTTTCCGCCTTCCCACGCTGCCCAGAGGCCTGGAGCGGCTGGGGGTGGTGTGGAACGCCTGCATCGTCGCCATGGTGACGACACAAGTGCCCTGCCCCCGGCTGCTCTGTGCCTGCATATGCAAATTAACCTGCCATCTTTGTTGGGTTAATTTGCATGCTCACTCCTGATTGGCTGGTGGGCGTTGTGAAGGTACAGTCAATTAGCATGTTACTCTTTTATTGGGTAGATATAGTTTAAATATGTACAGTTAATTGTATATTGATTACACCTTAATAAAATTTAAAAATTGATGCTTAATACTTTGAGGTTTTAAAAAAATATATTTTTATTGATTTCAGAGAGGAAAGGAGAGGGAGAGAGAGAGAAACATCAATGATGAGAGAGAATTATTGATCAGCTTCCTCTTGCATGCCCCGACTAGGGATTGAGCCCACAACCCAGGCATGTACCCTGACCAGGAATCGAACCGTGACCTCCTGGCTCATAGGTTGATGCTGAGTCACGTCAGCTGGGCAATACTTTGAGTTTTTAATGCACTTTGTTTCATGTGGTTTGTTCTCACTATAGAGGGTTAGCAGTTACAAGGGAGGAAACAAGCTTGGAGGAAGTTACGTACCTTATGCAGGCTCACTCAATGGGCTGAATGCAGACCAGGGCCCCCGCTCTGCGCTCATTGGTGCCCATGCCAGAAGGACGCGTTTTGTCCTGGAGTCTAAGTCTCTGAGATTATTTTATTCTCTTGTTTTTCATTAATTCTTTGGGAAACTACATTTTATTTATGTTCTTTTAATGTTTCTTCCATTGATGTTAACAGAAGACAGGTGCTGTGTGGTTTTTTAGTTGTCTCATGCTCTCCCTCAGGGCACAGTCTTTTGCTGAGCGCCTTCGACTGGGCATTGCGGTGATTCACGGAGAAGCTCAGGACGCCGAGTCCGACTTGGTGGACGGACGGCATTCCCCGCCCATGGTCAGGAGTGTGGCTGCCATCCACCCCAGCCTGGAGATCCCCAGTAAGTGTGCTGCCCCTTTTTTGCTTTCTCCTTTGCTTTTAAGGCTGACTTACTTTTTGTTTTGTTGTTGTTGTTATTGTTTTGTTGTTGTTATTCATCCTTACCCGGGAATATATTTTCCATTGATTTTTAGAGAGTGGAAGGGAGGGAGGGAGGTGGGGAGAGAGACAGAGAGAAACATCAATGTGAGAGAGACACATCAATTGGTTGCCTTCACGCGACCAGACCAGGGCCAGGGATCGAGCCCACAACCCTTCGGTGTGTGGGCTGACACTCTAACCACTGAGCACACCAGCCCGGGCTGATAATGCAGCTCCTTGAAATAATTCAGACCATGTGGAAAGAAGAGATAATCTATGGGATGTATGTGAATAAGGCAGAATATGAGAGTGTATATCCATCTTCGTGCAAGGACCAGGAAGAATTATGAAGGATGGAAATCATTATGATGGTGGTAAGATTGATGTGTGAATTGTTTTTTATTTTTAAGAAACTTGCCTCATGCTTTAATAACATTTTAAAAAAATACTGCCTTACAGTCTGTTGAAGAGGGAAAACTTTTCTTCTACCCTCTTTACATTCAGTACTTAGGGGCCTGAATCTGTCTTAGTAAGAGAAAAGACAGATTTTGTTTTTAAGGTGGTAAAAACAGATTTTATTTAGGAAATGTTGCATTGTGGGGGAAGACATCTTACTGTAGAACTGGGCTTAACTCTGGCTACAGCAAGGACAATGGGGGTTGATAGCCAAGAAGCAGGTTGGGGTAGGGGTCAGTGGATGGGAAATTACTGAGAGCAGGGCAGCATCAAGGAAGGGTAGGGGAATTCTTGCTAACCTGATCTAACAGAATTCTTGCTGAGTGAAGGCCTGGCGGGGGCGGGCATGAGTTCTGGAATTCTTGCTGGAACTCAGCTGTGCGGCCTGAGGACAAAGCCCCAGGTTAGTCCAGGCTGAGAAAGGGCTGATAGGCGCCGGACCACACTTTGGTCAAGGATGTAGTCTTGTTACTATTTCAGCCTTTATCACACTGAACTGAAGAATTTTCTCAAACAGTTTTTTTTATAAGGTTAATCATGTTTATTTTAATAAAATAACTGATTTATTTCCTATCACACTGGTGACAAGTCAGTGAGAATATTATTGCTTAAAATCATGAAGAATTCTCGAACTTGTGAACATACTCAGGACATGTGGCGATTTGGCATCTGGGTTACTGTCGCTAATGGGGCTCACCAGAGTGAGAGCCTGGGTTCAAATCCTGGCCCTGGCCCTAGTGAGCGAGGTGCCTTTGGGGAGTTCCTTAACCTCTCTCTGTTTCACTTCCCTCATATTTTTTAAAACAAGTGTTTGCATTGTCCCCACTAGACTGAAAGCTTTAAGAAAGTAAAGGTCATTTTGAATTTAATGTTGAATTCCTCACAAATAACACAATGCCTGGCATATAGTTAGCAGTCAATAAGTGTTTATTGAAGTGAAATTAACTTTTAGAGAAAAGACAGATTTTAGGAGGAGGTTAGAATTTGGGGCTTATCAGTGGCATATACCATTTTAATAGGGGAAGAAGATGAGGAGGACACAACAGGAAAACAGTGACCTTTTGGAAAGATCAGTGAGAGGTTAGGAGATGGGTGAGATGTGGTTGGTGCGAGACAGGGTCTGTCTGGGTGTGGTGCTGGCTTCTGGGGCAGGAGGGGAGAGTCAGTCTGTGCCTGGTTGTTCCTGGAAAGGACGTATGACCAATGAGTTCTTTTGGAGGTTCTGCTTTTAGGCAAACAAGGGATTTTAGAAATTCAGATCCCTTCAGCTCAAAACACTTTCTATGCCACTGTGGAGTATTTTGGACCCTTCCAGGTTCTTGCTTTGTCTAGGAGTTTGTTCACTTATCTGTAGAGAAAACTTAGAGGAGGACAGGGTGGACTGGACTAGCCGTGAAGGAGCTGCGATTGCAGCTGGTCCTGTGGGCCTTGGTTAGCTGAGGTGGAGCTTAAAGGTGTTGAAGCGTGGGTTAAATCGGGGTGCCAGGACAGCCTGGGGGGCCAGAGGGCAGGCTCTGGAGACAATGGCTGGGTTTGTGTCTGGTCAAGGTGTGGCCAGGAAGTACAGCACTCTTATTACCAAAGGTCCTTAGAGGGAAGAGAGGGGTACGGTAGCAGTACTCGGCTAGAGCAGACCCCTGAGGGTTTTGGATGCCATTTAATATACTTATATTACCAATAGCTGTGCAGGCTCTCCTGCTGGAGGCAGGAGGTGCGGGGTGGGTGTCTTCTTAAGTCCAGGCCTGCATCCACATTGGGGTAAATTGCCTGGAAGAGAGGCAAGAAATAGGCCGGATTTGGGAGACCATGAAGCTAAGGCAAGTTCATGGTGGGCGGGCTTTGATCTTGCAGCCAGTGCTGGGCTGTGTCACGAGGGAGGCTCCTGACCACGGAATGGGCTGAGTAGAAGATGGGGTGTGCTGGGAGTGTGAAGGACACCCACTCTTGATGTGAAAGCCATAATGTGAAAGATCCCTTTCATCAATTTTTTATTGATTGCATGTTAAAATGATACTTCTGATACATTGGATTAAATAAAATATATGGCAAAAATTAATTCCACCTGCTGCTTTGTGCTTTTGTAATGTGGCTCACATTTGTGATTTAGTGTACATCACTGTTCTGCGGCCGGGGGTTGGCAGTGGGCTTGTCCCACTCGAAAGCCTGCGCTTATCCCATTCCATTGTTGGCTTTTCCCCTTGTGATGGGGTCTAAAGAGGAGGGGGAGCTGGGGCTCAGGATTTGTTAATCAAGCTTTCTGCTCATTTGTGTGTGCACGTGTGCTCCACGGCTGCTGGGTGCTCAGCCCATGGCCGGCCCTCCCTTTCAGAGCCCTAGCCTGCTCAGTGAGGGGCTGGCGCAAGGGCCCATTGGCCCGCTGGTGGGATGAGCCATTTCCCTAGCACCAAGGAAGCATGTTGCTCTTTGGGGGTTTTGCAGGCTGCGTTCAGGAACGTGTCCACAGTATTTTGGGAAGTGTGGCCTTGGCTAGTTGTTTCTGGACTACAGACGCGGAGCTGCCATTTCCCAGCTGAACACGAAGGGCCAGGGCTGGGTGATCACTGGGTTCTGTCTGGCCTTCCTTCACCTGCTTACTCTGCCCTTTATGTTTCACTGATGGTTTAATTACAACGTTTCTGTGTTGTTCACGTTTTGACTCAAGTACTGATCACTAGAGGACTTGGGGAGGAATATACCAGAGTTTTAATTTCACAGATTTTTTTTTAATTGAATTTTTTGAGGTGTTAATTCGCAGATCTTAAATGTTGAGGTTTTTTTTGCACATTTGATGGCTTAATACCCTATGTATAATGCTTGTTTAAGTTAATAGTAAATAGAGATATTAAGGAAAAAGAAGGCATTAGTCCTATGGCATATATTTTGAGACTTTAATTATATCGAAAGATTTTCATATTTAGCATTAGATTAAAAAATTATTTTGTATCCTTTGATTCTTACAGATTAAAAAGTCTAACCAGTGCTTAATTCACTAAATTAGAGCAGTTTTTAAATTATATTTAAATATACATATATATTTAAATTCTTTATTGTTTAACCCTTTGCACTCGCTTGCTCTTTTCTCGATTCCTGCTACCGATGCTAACCGTGTCGAGTCACACTCGACATCTGAGTGCAAAAGGTTAAAGTATTACATATGATTCCCTTTTCCCCCCATTAACCCCACTCGTTCCCCCACCCACCCTGCACATGCCCTCACCCCCCCTATTGACTGTGTCAATTGGTTATGCTTATATGCATGCATACAAGTCCTTTGGTTGATTTCCTCCACTCCCACTTCCCCCCCTCTAACCCCCCCCACTTCCCTCCCCCACCCCACACCCCTTCCCTCTGAGGTTGGGTGGTCTGTTCAATGCTTCTGTGTCTCTGGATCTATTTTAGTTCATCAGTTTATGTTGATCATTATATTTCACAAATGAGTGAGATCATGTGATATTTATCTTTCTCCAACTGGCTTATTTTGCTTAGCATGATGCTCTCCAGGTCCATCTATGCTGTTGCAAATGGTAAGAGTTCCTTCTTTTTTATAGCAGCGTAGTATTCCATTGTGTAGATGTACCACAGTTTTCAATCCACTCATCTGCTGATGGGACTTAGGCTGTTTCCAAATCTTAGCTATTGCAAATTGTACTATGAACACAGGGGTGCATATATCCTTTCTGATTGGTGTTTCTGGTTTCTTGTGATATATTCCTAGAAGTGGGATTACTGGGCCAAATGAGAGATCCATTTTTAACTTTTTGAGGAAACTCCATACTGTTCTCCACAGTGGCTGCACCAGTCTGCATTCCCACCAGCAGTGCACGAGGGTTCCTTTTTCTCCGCATCCTCGCCAGCACTTGTCATTTGCTGATAATAGCCATTCTGACAGGTGTGAGATGGTACGTCATTGTCGTTTTGGTTTGCATTTCTCGGATGATTAGTGACATGCAAAAAAATGAAACTAGACCACCAACTTACATCATTCACAAAAATAAACTCAAAATGGATAAAGGACTTAAATGTAAGACGGGAAACCATAAAAATCTTAGAAGAATCCATAGGCAGCAAAATATCAGACATGTCGTAGCAATATTTTTACTGATACATCTCCTAGGACAGTGGAAACTAAGGAGAAAATAAACAAATGGGGCTACATCAAAATAAAAAGCTTCTGCACAGCAAAAGAAACCATCAACAAAACAACAAGAAAGCCCACTGCATAGGAGAACATATTTGCCAATGTAATATCTGATAAGGGTTTAATCTCCAAAATTTTTAGGGAACTCATACAACTTAACAAAAGGAAGATAAACAATCCAATTAAAAATATTTTTATTGATTTCAGAGGAAGGGAGAAGGAGAGAGAGATTAATTAATGAAAGAGTATCACTGCCTCCTGCATGCCCCCTACTAGGGATTGAGCTCACAACCCCAGCATATGCCCTGACCAGGAATCTAACTTTGACCTCCTGATTCATAGGTCAGTCTTATGGGTGTGGCTTAGACTGCTGAAGTGGGGTATAACTGGGTATGTATGTTTTCTCCTGGTCTTTGCCAATATAATGTTGCAGTTAAGTTATGTAGCATAAATAACCTTTTTTCATACTTTGCCTTATCTATCTATCTAAAAGCCAAAGCGACCCGGCCGCCTGCCGCTTCTCTCACTACTACATCCCTCAGGGGATGTTGGACTGCCGGGTCCCGGATTACGAGAGGGTGCAGGCCAGGCTGAGGGACCCCAGCAGTGCACGAATCCATGCACTGGGCCTCTAGTTTCATTTTAAGTTTCTAAAAGTGAGATTGATGAATCAATTCCTAAAGGGTTATATACCATTATACTCTTTCACCAGTATTGGGGTCAAGTGCCTGGGAAAAGGAGTGTTGAAAATGTAAAAAAATTACTTCAGTTTTGGAATTTATCTTGCTTTGTTTAGCTTTACATTTCTGTCCCCTCTCTCCCCATACCAACCTAGGTTCACATTTTGCATTTCATTGTCACTTGTCTTCAATCTCTTTTAATCTAAAGCAGTGGTTCTTAACTGGGGGGAGGGGGTGGTATGGATTTTGTCCCTAGAAAACAGTTGGAAATGTCTGGAGACATTTTTTCATTGTCACGATTGAGGAGGGTCACTATTTGCATCCAGTGAGTAGAGGCCAGGGATGCTGCTAAAACATCCTCCAGCACACAGGACAGCTCCCGCAGCCAGTTATCTGTCCCAGAGTGTCAGTGGTGCTGAGACTGGGAAGCACTGATCTAAAGCAGTCCCTTCTATTTTTTTCTTTAGTGACATTGACCTTTTTGTAAAAATTAGAGTAAAAGTCACATAACAGAATTAAACATTAAGAAATACACAGTTCACTGGCATTTAGTACATTCAGAGTGTTGCCATTTCTTTCTAATTTCAGACTTTCCATCACCCCAGAAGAACACTCCTACCCATTAAGGAATCACACCTGCATGTGCCCCAGGGATTTCATTCTGCTTTCTGTCCCTATGAATTTGCCTATTCTGGACATTTCATATAAGTGGGATTATACAATGTGACCTTTGATGCTTGGTTTCTTTCACTTAGCATGTATTGGAAGTTCATCCAAAGATGCATATACCTTTTGAAGGATGAATAATATTCCATTGTATGGGTATGCCACAATTTGCTTATACATTCATTCACTGATGGATATTGGACTGTTTCTAACTTTGGCTATAATGCTGCTATGTGCATTCATGTACAGGTTTCTTGTAGACATATAATTTTATTTCTCCAGGTCTATACCCAGGATTAGAATTGCTGGTTCCTATGATAATTTTATGTTTAACTTTTTGAGGAACCACCAAACTGTTTTTTCAAAGGAGCTATACCATTTTACATTCCTACCAGCAATGTGCAAACATTCCAATTTCTCCATATCCTTATTAACACTTGCTTTCTGATTTTGTTATTATAGTCATTGTTAACTGAAAAATAATATCAATTCATCAAAAAGCATTTATTCAGGAAAAGGAAAGGCTTGCAACCTAGTGCATGCAGATATGGGAAGCCAGGTGTACTCTGGCCTGCATGTTGTCATGGAGGGCATTTATAGAAGGGAAAAGGAAGTTAAAGGAAGGGGAAATTGGACCCACAGAGCTTTATTATAAAGAGAGCTCTTCCTGAAGGGTACTCTCAATTACACAGAGTGCGAGTGGGCTTGACGTGGTACTTCATTGTAGTTTTGATTTGCGTTTCCCTAATGGCTAGTGGTGTTGAGCGTCTTTCCATGTGTTTGTTGTCCATTTGTTTATCTTTTTTGGATAAATGTTTATTCAAATCCTTTGCCCATTTTTAAATTGAATTGTTGGCCTTTTTATTGTTGTGCTAGAGGCTCAATGCACGAAATTCGTGCAAGGGGCTGGCCCTCGCAGCCCCGACGACCAGTCATTCTGTTGTTTGGTCTAATTAGCATATTAGCTCTTTATTATATAGGAAGAGTTCTTAATATATTCTGGACAATAGACTCTTATCACACCTGATATGTGAATTTTTTCCTCTCATTCTGTAGGTTGTCTTTACTTTCTTGATAGTGTCCTTTGATGCACAAAAGGCTTTAATTTTGATGAAGTTCAGTTTACTTATTTTTATACTAGAGGCCTGGTGAACAAAATTCGTGCATGGGTGTGTGTGTGTGTGTGTGTGTGTGTGTGTGTGTGTGTGTGTGTGTGTCCCTCAGCCCAGCCTGCACCGTCTCCAATCTGGGACCCCTTGAGGGATGCCCCCCAGTGGGATCAGGCCTAAACGGGCAGTCAGACATCCCTCTCACAATCTAGGACTGCTGGCTCCCAGCTGCTCGCCTGCCCGTCTGATTGCCCATAACTTCTTCTGCCTGCCAGCCTGATCACCCCCTAACCACGCCCCTGCCAGCCTGATCAACGCCTAACTGCTCCCCTGCTGGCCCAGTTGCCCCTGATCACCCACAACTGCCCTCCCCTGCTGGCCATCTTGTGGCGGCCATCTTGTGTCCACATGGGGGTGGCCATCTTTGACCACATGGGGGCAGCCATCTTGTGTGTTGGAGTGATGGTCAACTTGCATATTACCCTTTTATTAGATAGGATTTGTTGCTTATCGTTTGGTCTCATATCTAAGAATCCATTGCCAAATTCAAGGTCATGATGATTTACTCACAGGTTTTCTACTTAGAGTTTTATAGTTTTAGCTCTTATTTTTAGGTCTTTGAGTTGATTTTTGTATATGGTATGAGATAGGGGTCCAGCTTCATTCTTTTGCATGTGGAATTCAATTTTTCAAGCACCATTTGTTGAAAAGACTTCTTTCCCCATTGAATGTTCCTGACTCCCTTGTGAAAAATCATTTCTAAGTGTCTATTGATGGATGAATGGATAAAGAAAATGTGTATATTATTAAGCCATAAAAAAGAAGGAAATCCTGCCATTTGTGACCACATGAAAGGACCTTGAGTGTATTATCCTAAGTGAAATAAGTCAGAGAAAGACAAATAATGTGATCTCACTTATATGTGGAATCTTAAAAAAACACACACAACAACAACAAACTCATAGAAACAAAGTACAATGGTAGTGGCCAGGGCTGGGGAATAGAGGGAATGGGGAAATGTTGATCAGAGGGTACAAAATTCCAGTTAGAAAATGTGTAAGTTCTGGGGATCTAATGTACGTCATGGTGACTATAGTTGTTAACAGTATTGTATTATATACTTAAAAGTTGCTAAGAGAGTAGATTTAAAGTGTTCACAACACACACACACAAATTGAAATCATGAGGGGTGATGGATGTGTTGACTAATCTTCTTGTGGGAATAATTTTGTAATATATATGTGTATCAAAACATGATGTTGTACACCTTAAACTCACACAGTTTTAGATGTCAATTATATCTCATAAAACTAGGGGGAGACTTATTGGCCATAGGTGTTTGGGTTTATTTCTAGACTCAGTTCTGTTGCATTGATCTATATGTCTATCTTTATGCCATTACCCACATTGTTTTGATTAATAAAGCTTAATATCAACTGTAATTGAAAAATAAAATAATGAAGTTTTGTAATAGGTTTAAAAATAGGGAAGTGTGAGTCTTCTACCTTTATTCTTCCATTTTTTAAAAGATTTGGCTGTTTGGGGTCTTATATTTCCAGATGAATTTTATTTTCAGTTTATTTCTGCAGAAGCAGCAGTTGGGGTTTGATAGGGTTGCATTCACTCTCCAATCCCTTTGGGAAGCATTGCCATTTTAATACTAAGTGTTCTGACCCATAAACATGGGATTGCTTTCCATTTGTTTTCTTTAATTTCTTTTCATCGTGTTTTATAGTTTTCAGTGTACAAGTCTCACCTCCTTGGTTAAATTCATTTCTTGGTATTTTATTCTGTTACTTTTTTTTTTAAACATATTTTATTGATTTTTTACAGAGAGAAAGGGAGAGGGAGAGAGAGTTAGAAACATCGATGGAAGAGAAACATCAATCAGCTGCCTCCTGCACACCTCCTACTGGGGATGTGCCCACAACCAAGGTACATGCCCTTGACCGGAATCGAACCTGGGACCCTTGAGTCCGCAGGCCGACACTCTATCCACTGAGCCAAACCGGTCAGGGCATCTTTGTTATTTTTTAAATGGAGTTGGTTTTTTAATTTCCACTTCAGATTGTTCATTCCTAGTGTGTATAAACAATTGAATTTTGTGTATTGATCTTGTATCTTACAACTTTAGTGAATTTGTGTATTAGCTTTAGTAGTTTTTTTATAGAACCTTTGTTATTTTCTACTAGAGGCCTGGTGCATGAAATTTCTACTAGAGTGCACTGGTGGGGGTGGGGTGTGTGGGGTCCCTCAGCCCGGCCTGCACCCTCTCGCAGTCCGGGACCCCTCACTCCTTACCATCTGCCACCACCGCTGTGCTTGCCAGCATGAGCTCGGCTTCTGGCTGAGTGGCACTCCCCCTGTGGGAGCGCACTGACCACCAGGGGCAGCTCCTGCATTGAGCACCAGCCCCCTGGTGGTTAGTGCGCCTCATAGCAACTGGTCATTCTGCTGTAACAGTCACTTAGGCTTTTATTATATAGACTAGAGGCCTAGTGCATGAAATTCATGCACGGGGGTGTGTGTCCCTCAGCCCAGCCTGCACCCTCTCCAATCTGGGACCCCTCGAGGAATGTCCGACTGCCCGTTTAGGCCCGATCCTACCAGGATCGGGCCTAAACCCCAACTGCTTGCCTGCCTGCCTTCCTGATTGCCCCTAACTGCTTCTGTCTACCAGCCTGATCACCTCCTAACCACTCCACTGCCAGCCTAATTGATGCCTAATTGCTCCCCTGCCAGCCTGTTTGCCCCTAACTGCCCTCCCCTGCAGGCCTGGTCACCCCTAACTGCCCTCCCTGCAGGCCTGGTCCCCCACAACTGCTCTCCCTGCAGGCCTGGTTTCCCCCCCCAACTGCCCTTCCCTGCAGGCCCGTCGCCCCCAACTTCCCTCCTCTGCCAGCCTGGTCACCCCTAACTGCCCTCCTCTGTAGGCTTGATTGCCCCCAACTGCCCTCCCTTGCAGGCCTGGTCCCTCCCAACTGCCCTCCCCTGCTGGCCTGATCGCCCACAACTGCCCTCCCTTGCAGGCCTGGTCCCTCCCAACTGCCCTCCCCTGCTGGCCATCTTGTGGCAGCCATATTGTGTCCACATGGGGGCAGCCATCTTGTGTGTTGGGAGTGATGGTCAATTTTCATATTACTCTTTTATTAGATAGGATTTGTAGGATCATGTCATCTGCTAATAGATATAGAGATAACTTTACATCTTCCTATCCATCTGGATGATTTTTCTTTTCTTTTCTTGTGGAATTGCCCTAGCTAGCACAGCCAGTCCAGTGTTGATTAGCAATGGGGAAAATGGGCATCCTTGTCCTATTCCTGATCTTAGGGGAAAGTTTTTAGTCTTTGACTAACTGTATGATGTTAGCTGAGGTTTTCATGGTTACTCTTTATCATGAGGAAGTTCCCTCTGTTTCTAGTTTCCTGGGTCTTTTTATCACGAGACATTGGCTTTTTAATATAGAAACGTTTGTGCATGTGTTTCATTCTGACCAGTGCTGATTCCTAAGGAAAAGCCCCCGATCACAGTTGTTGGTGATGTGGGAGGAAGGATCGCCATTATTGTGGTATGTGAACCTCTTTTATTATTAATTATTTTATTTACCATTGTTATTTTGTTAACTTATTTGTTAATTGTGTGGGGTTAGTGGTATGTCCAGGTAAGTCTGATTTGAGCTGGTGCCTTGCACTGAATGTTTATGTTGGTCCAAAAATAGAAAATTGTTACCATTAATTTATTAAGAAATTGCTAATTACTTTATTAACTAAATATTTGTTTATCATAATATGAAAAATTATTTTGTGATCAAAATAGGATACAGAATGGATTATAACTGTTTAAGACACACATCCTTTCACACTGCACAAAACCAGTGCACAGAAGAACATTTAATACCTGTATTATAGTTTAAATAATAAAAATAACACGTGGGTACTCACTGCTCAGCTTGGAGCAAGAACACTGGCGAGTTCCCTTCAGCGCCCGGGGCTTTCCCTGGCCTCTCTCCTCTCTTCCCACCAGAGCTGGTCACTGCCCTGAACCCCGTCATCCATGCCCTTAATTAGCCTTAAGTCCTGCCATGAGTGCACGTGTCCCTATCCGCATTAAATGAAACAACTCTATGTTGTTTGGTTTTGCATGGTTTTGCTATTTATATAGTGAAGTTTATTCTTTGTGGCATTTTGTTCTCACTGCTTTGGGAGTTCTTTGGGTGGTACATGATTCTTTCTCACTGTATTGTGTTCCATGGTATGATTATTACACAACTTATTTATCTGTTTTCTGGGCATTGGATGTACAGTTTTTCTATTTCCCAGTAATAGTGCTTTGCACATTTTCACCTTGTTTTCTGGTGCATGCACACAAGACTTTCTAGGTGCCTGCGAGCGGAGATGTGCAGTTTGGAAGTACACACATTCCCAGCCTGCTCGGTGGTGCCACCTCGTTCCCAAAGAGGTCGCCCTGTTTCCCAAGCCTTCAAAGTAGGCCCCATATTCTCCCGGCACTTGTAATTTTGTTAGAAAATCTCTGACGTCACCCTATAGGGTAATAGCTGTCTATTAATTTACAAAATCTGTAGTAGCAAGATGTAGTAACAAGGTGTAATAAAAAAATCTGTAGCACTTTTTCCCCCTTTCTACTGCAACTGCATTTAAAAATTTTTTAAACTTTTTATTTTGAAGTAATTATAGACTCCTGGGAAGTAGAAAAAAAATACAGGGGGGTCTTGCATACTCTACCCAGTTTCCTCATTCTTGCTCAACTGTAGTGTGGTAACATAGTCTAGAAATTCACATGGCCACTTCCCTTTGAGCTGATTCAGATAGCACCAGTGTTGAGTGTGTGTGGATGTGTGCAGTCTTATCGCACGTGTAGCTGTGTGTGACCCCCACTGCAATCAAGATTCGGAACTATTCCACCACAAAGCTCTCTCTTGCTGCCCCTTTATAGCCACACCCACCTCCTCCTCATCTCACTTCTAGCTCTTTTTTTTTTCTTGGTTAATCCTCACCTGAGGATATTTTTCCATTAATCTTTTAGAGAGAGTGGAAGAGAGAGGGAAAGACAGTGAGAAACATCCATCGGTTGCCTCCTGCACACACTCCAACCAGAGCTTGGGGAGGAGCCTGCCACCGAGGTACGTGCCCTTGACTGGAATCGAACCTGGGACCCTTTTGTCCACAGGCCGGTGCTCTATCCACTGAGCCAAACTGTCTAGGGCACCCCCTAATTCTTGTAGTCACTAGTCTATCCTCTGTCTCTGTAATTGTGATTTCAGGAAAGTCTCATAAATGGAATATACAACCTGGAGGTCCACCCAGGTTGTATATTACCAGGTGTACCAGTTAATAATGTGGATTTTGTAATCAAAGAAAACAAAATAATGTCAAGAGAAACATCAAAAGTGCTTTATTCAAAGTAATGTCCATTGCTAGCTACACATTTCCCCCATCTTTCAGGTAATTTGTGCATACCGTCCCAATAGAACTTTTCTTGTTTTGAGGCAAACCATTTAGACACCCAATTTTCCACTTCTTCGTACATTTTGAAGTGCTGCTCAGAAAGTGCGTGTGCCATCGATCGGAGCAAGTGGTCATCTGAAGGGGCAAGGGCTGGTGAATACGGCGGGTGGGGTAACACTTCCCAGGCAAGATCTTTTAACGTGTCTTTAACTGGTTTTGAAGTGTGTGATGGTGCGTCATCATGAAGCAAATTTACTTTGCCATGTCTTCTGGAACATTCTGGTCGTTTTACTATCAAATCGTGGTTCAAATTGATTATTTGTTGTCGGTAGCGATCAGTATTAATGGTTTCACCTGGTTTTAGAAGCTCATAATACACCACACCTTCCTGATCCCACCAAACGCAGAGCATTGTCTTCTTTCTGAAGCGATTTGGCCTTGCAGTCGATGTTGATGGTTGACCTGGAACAACCCATGATTTTTTGCATTTGGGATTCTCAAAATAAATCCACTTTTCATCGCCAGTCACAATTCAATGCAAAAAAGACTTTCTTTCGTGCCATTGAAGCAACATTTTACTGATGATTTTTCGGTTTTCCATTTATCTTTCGTTCAGTTGATGTGGCACCCATTTTCCTTCCTTTAAAATCTTTCCCATTGCTTGTAAACTGATCGGAAATTGTTTGCTGAGCAATGTTTAATCTTTCTGCAAGTTGTTTTTTGAGTTTGACATGCATCTTCATTCAATAATGCTTGTAATTGTTGGTCTTCAAACTTTTTTGGTTGACCTGGACGTTCTTTGTCTTTCACATCGAAATCATCACTTTTAAAGCATTTAAACCAGCGTTCACAAGTATCTTGAGATGGAGCATGTTCACCTGAAGCTTCCTGAAGTATACGATAACTTTCAGCAGCACTTTTCTTCAAAATAAAGTAATGAATTACAGCTTCCCACAAATGCTCTTTTTTGGCACGAAATTCGACATTTTTAAGCGTAAAAATATCTATGATGTTAACACCTTCAGCAAATTTGACATGAAGTTTTGAAGCTTGCTTTCAATACAACAAACTAGCATACATATCACATCGCATATATATATCAACATATGTGTAACTCCATCTTGAAAAAAAGCCGCGTTATTAACCGGTACACCTGTTCACAGTCCATCCTTACAGCTGAGCAGTGCTCCAGCCTGGAGGCCCCGCAGCGTGTCCGGCCTCAACCATGAGGGCCATGCGGGCAGTCCCCAGTTCTGCTGTTAGAGATAAAGCTGCTCTGCATACTGTTTGTGAACAGTTTGATTTTCCTGGGATAAAGGACGAAAAGCGCAGTTGTTAGGCTTCTTGGTAATTGCAAGTTTAGTTTTACAAGAACCTGTCAAGGTGTTTTTCAGAGTGGTGTACCATTTTACCAGTAGTGCTTTTTAAAGTAATATATGTATACTTTTTCTTTGCTCATAGTAATATCCATATATATTTTAAAAGAGTTGTATATATATACGTACACACAAGGTGGGCAAAGTAGGTTTATAGTTGTTCATAGGGAAAAGAATACAATTATTAATAAATACTAATACAAGAATAAACTCTTTCGCATACTCACAACTATCAACCTATTTTTGCCCCACTCTGTATATAAAATACATGAATATTTATTCAATCCTGGACAATGCTTGATACCCTTATGGGCTTGAAATAGCTGGTAGCCTGGGTATAACAGGAAAGACGCAGGTTTCTTCCTGTTTCTCTCCTGTGTGTCTCTACTACTCACACAAAACACTTGTGGTTACCAGAGTGTGAGGTTTTCCCCACATTGAGTCATTCTCTGCTACAGTTTAGCTCAGATACTGTCTACCTGGAAATAGTGCCAGATCCCACAGGGTAAGGGCTCAGCCCAGGAGACTGCTGCCCCCACCACTCAGATGCTGTTCACAGGTAACAGGTTACCCCCAACTTCTATACAGTTTGGCTACAAATGGGGTTCCCACAAGACCCTCCTTGGTTGGGTTAATTTGCTAGAGCAGCTCGCAGGCCCGGGGCAGCTCATTTACCACTTTATTAACGGACAGGACAGAGGACAAGGAACGGCCAGGTGAAGAGCGACAGAGGCTGAGGGCTGGGAGGGCCCGAGCTCAGGAGCGTCTGTCCCTGTGGAGTTGGGTGCGTCACCCTCCTGGTTCCTGGACCTGGAAGCTCTCTGAAGGCCCTGCTACTGGGATTTCACGGAGCTCCCTCGTGTAGGCATGGCCGGCCTTCACTCCATTTCCACCCTCTCCCCTGGCTGAGATTAGGGGTGGGCTACCCTCCCAGGCTCTGATCATGGAATGTTCTTTCCAGCGACCAGCCCCACCCAGGGGCCACCCAGCGTCACCCCATTAGAACAAAAGGCAGTCCTATTACCCAGGAAGTCACAAGGTCTCAGGAGCCCTGTCCCAGACGCCAGGGCCAGAGGCCTCCAGCTAGATATTACTAGCTTGCACTGGGAATCTGTGGTCCATATATTAGAAACCACTGAACTGGGTACATTGTTAAAAATTATAATTAGGTTTTTTCCCCCATTATACAAATATGTAAAAAAACGTATTTCCCATAAGCGCAGTGGAGAAAATTTGGAAAATAAGGAAAAGTAACAAGAAAAGAGTAAGAACCACCCAGTCAGAGTATCTTGTAACAGTTTTACTATGTATTTAAAAAACAAAGACATTCAGCGAACGTATTTGGAGCACACGCATGGTGCGGGCACAGTCTGGGCGTGGGGATACAGAGCCGGAAGCCGCAGGGAGCATGGAGTGTGGCAGAGACAGGCTGCTGTGAGTGACAGGCTGCAGGGTGGCTGTGAAGGCCGGGGGGAGTGCAGTGGCAGCGTGGCAGCACACGCTAAAACGGAGCAGCAGACTTGTTCCCGGAGAGTTAGACCCTTTCTTTTCCGGGCTGTCTGAACCCGTCGTGGCCAGCGTGCTCATGTGCATTTTGCTCAATCTGTAATTTGACAGGATGACATTATCGATGATGTTGACAGCTTTCTCGCTGCAGCAGAGACCCTGAAGGAAAGAGGGGCGTATAAGATCTTCGTGATGGCAACGCATGGCTTGTTATCTTCCGATGCCCCCCGGCTAATTGAGGAATCTGCCATTGACGAGGTAACAGCCAGCGTGTGTGGGCACTCGTGCCCTGCCATTCTGGCACCTTCTGAGCTGTAGTTACAGAGAGCGGTGAAGAAGGAGCTATTTTGTAGTTATGAATGGATTAAACACAGGTCATGTTTGTGTTTCATCGACTAGAGCCTCGGTCCTTGGCCCATAGTAATAGTGAATAGTTCTGATAACTCATGAATGGAGCAGGAGCCTGTGCTGGCACTGCGGCGCTGTGCACCCTCCCTGAGCTCCTCGCAGCCCGCAAGGTCTCAGCAGCACCCTTGGAGAGGTGAGTAATTGTGCATCAGAAAAGTTCAGTGACTGACGGCCCGCAGCTTCTAGGCTGAACCATTTGGGTTCAGACCTTAGTTTGCCTGATACCAAAGCCGTCTCTCTCCCTGTGCAGCTGCCTGCGATAGAAATTGGGAGAGGAAGCCAATAGGCGATCTTCCTAAGCTGCCTCTGGCTCCCGTGTGGCTGCAGGAAGGCTGTCCAGGTGCATAGCCCTGCTTTATGCACCTCTCTTATTCCAGAGGCCAGCCAGGAAACGGGGATTGATTGTATAAATCACATTTTTATTCTCTCTTAA
Organism: Ia io; assembly: GCA_025583905.1. Taxonomy (NCBI): domain Eukaryota; kingdom Metazoa; phylum Chordata; class Mammalia; order Chiroptera; family Vespertilionidae; genus Ia; species Ia io. Next base: position 50,117,414 of record JAJQQW010000020.1, on the reverse strand, counting down.
ATAGTAAAAGTGCTGTCCCCATAGATTCCTAGCTATTGAATCTTAAATTAGTTAAACTTTTACTTTGCCAAGTCTCAAAACTTTTGTTTTTGTTAATCCTCCCCAGAGGATATTTTTCCATTGATTTATAGAGAGATTAGAAGGGAAGGGAGCAACAGAGAGAGAGAAACATAGATGGGAGAGAGATACATCGATTGGTTGCCTCCTGCACAGGCCCTGACCAGAGCCAGGGATCGAATCTGCAATTGAGGTACATTCCCTTGACCAGAATTGAACCCGGAACCCTTTAGTCTACAGGCCGATGCTCTATCCACTGAGCCAAACCTCCTAGGGCCAAGTCTCACATCTTTACTCTTCACATTAGATCTTCTGAGCCTGCCCCTCTGTTTATTGTCTTTGATGGGTTAAAGTACAGACCAAAGGCCAGACTTGCATGTCTCTCATCAATCCAGCCTCCTTATTTAGCTGGATTAAGAACTGAGAATGACATTAGAGGCATTTAAAGAGGCAAATCTAACGGTACAGAATTTACATGTTAAGTAACGTGAGAAGACTTCTGGCCCAGGGCAGCGTTCCCCCCCAGCCTGTCTGTCCACATGGCACTAGGACTGGCTCTCACGGGTGCTGCATGTGGGCCCGTTAGAAATGGCAAAGCAGAGCAAGGTGCAGAGGGGCTGCTGGAGCCCGGCTTCCTAGAGCAGAGTGTGGCTCAGAGGGAAGTGTAGCCACCAGCTGAGGCCCGGGCGCGTCTGACAGTGGGAGCACCTGAGTGGAGGGCCGCCGCCCCTGTCATCCTGGCAGGTTTTGATGTGCATAACCACGTTGGGGCAAGGGACCAGTGGCTAACCTGGTTAGGAAGCAAAGGGTTTTCACCTAAACTTACACACACAGCTGCACAGTAGCTCATACAGTTTAGAATAGTCATGGCGGGTCGACAAGGCAGGTGCGTGTTGAGAGAAGTGGAAAGAAGCTCATTTCCCTTCTTTCCGAGGAGGAGCCAGTAGGTAGTGCTTGGGGTTGATAAGTCATGCTTTGAAGTGTTTCTGTTTCTTCTTTAAAATTGAAAGTAGTTAAATTAAATGCCCAGAATAGGCACCTATACACATAGTACATTCGTGATTGCCAGGGGTCGGGGAAGGGTAACTAGGAGTGCAGCTCAGGTCACAGGGCTGCTTTCTGGAGAGATGCTGGCACAGCTCTGAATGTTCCAAAACCACCGAAGGGTGCGCTTTATGGCGGTGACTTGGGCTGTCCCCAGAAAACAGCATCATGATTTCCAGTGTTGGAGAGGAAATGGATGGAAAAAGTTGGCAGTACCTGATTTGCACGCACAAAATAAAATTATTGTCCACCCTAAAAAACAACAGGTGAATTGTATGGTATGTGAATTATATCTCAGTAAATCTGTTATTTTAAAAAACGGTTAGAATAAATTTGGAAAACTCATTTTCCACTGAGTGTGGTTAATTTAGTGAGAAAAACAGCCCACAAGGTCACCACAGCGCACTGCAGGCTGCGCTTTGCCGGCCCGGCCCCGTGCCTTTGTTCCGTGTGAGTGGTGCAGTAAATTCTACGATACCAGTGGGGAGGTATTTCCCCGCTTTGAGACTTATAATGAGACTTTAATAACCTTTTATGTTTCCATTTTTGTTTAGTTACTAGGAAGATCAAGTGCCAAATGATTAGTCAGTAGTTACTTAAGGCTAGGATTTCATGTCCCCAGTGCTGGCAGTGCATATGTCCGACTGTCCAGCTCTGTTGTAGCATCTCCTTCTGTATACGCTTCTTTTTAAAAAAATTTTATTTATTTATTTTAAAAAATATTTATTGTTGAGAGTATTACAGATGTCCTCCTTTTCCCCTGTTGCCCCTCTCCACCTGGTCCCTGTCCACCCCAGGCCTTCACCATCCCACTGTCTGTGTCCATAGGTAAGATCTTTGGTTAATCTCTTCCCGTACCCCCTATACCCTTCCCTCTGAGATTCGTCAGTCTGTTCCATGTTTCTATGCCTCTGATTCTATTTTATTTACCAGTTTATTTTGTTCACTAAATTTCTTGTTCATTTATTTTGATTTCTTAAGCTTTTATATATTTAGTTAGTTAGTTAACCCTCACCCGAGGATATTTTAATATTGATTTTTTAAAATATATTTTATTGATTTTTTTACAGAGAGGAAAGGAGAGAGATAGTTAGAAACATCGATGAGAGAGAAACATCGATTCAGCTGCCTCTTGCACATTTCCTACTGGGGATGTGCCCACAACCAAGGTACATGCCCTTGACCAGAATCGAACCTGGGACTCACCACTCACACAACCGTAGGCAGACGCTCTACCCACTGAGCCAAACTGGTTAGGGCTTAATATTGATTTTTTAGAGAGAGTGGAAGGGAGAAGGAGAGACAGAAAGAAACATCTATGTGAGAAACATCGATTGGTTGCCTCCTGCACAAACCCTGACCAGGGCCAGAGAACCTGCAACCAAGGTATGTGCCCTGACTGGAATTAAACCCAAGACCCTTAGTCTGCAGGCTGATGCTCTATGCACTGAGCCAAACCGGCTAGGGCATGATTTTTAGATTCAATTGTTGATAGTTATGTATGTGTTGCCATTTTTTATTCATATTTTTTATCTCTTCTTTTTCTTATTTCTTCTTCCTCTTCTTAAAGAGTACCCTTCAACATAATACTGGTTTGGTGGTGATGAACTCCTTTAGCTTTTTCTTGTCTGTGAAACTCTTTATCGGACCTTCAATTCTGAATGATAGCTTTGCTGGGTAGAGTAATCTTGGTTGTAGGTCCTTGCTATTCATCACTTTGAATATTTCTTGCCACTTCCTTCTGGCCTGCAAAGTTTCTGTTGAGAAATCAGCTGACAGTCGTATGGGTGCTCCCTTGTAGTTAACTAACAGCTTTTCTCTAGCTGCTTTTAATATTCTCTCTTTGTCTTTGGCCCTTTGCATTTTAATTATGATGTGTCTTGGTGTGGGCCTCTTTGGGTTCCTCTTGTTTGGGACTCTCTACACTTCCTGGACATGTAAGTATTTCTCCAGGTAGGGGAAGTTTTCTCTCAAATGGGTTTTCAATATCTTGCTCTCTCTTCTCCTTTTGGACCCCCATTATGTTAACATTGGTACACTTGAAGTTGCCCCAGAGGCTTCTTACACTGTCTTCATATTTTTGGATTCTTTTTTCTTTTTGCTCTTCTGGTTGGGTGTTTTGCTTCCTCATATTTCAAATCATTGATTTGATTCTCAGAATCCTCTACTTTACTGTTGAATTCCTGTAAATGATTCTTTATTTCAGTTAGTGTATGTTTAATTTCTGACTGGCCCTTTTCATGTCTTTGACATTCTCATCAAGATCCTTGAAAATCTCATGAAGATCCTTGAGTAACCTTATAACTGTGGTTTTGAACTCTGTATCAGTAGTTTGCTTGCTTCCATTTCTTTCATTTGTGACATGTTCCTTTGTCTCTGCATTTTGGCTGCTTCCTTGTGTTTGTTTCTGTGTATTAGGTAGAGCTGCTTTATCTCCTGGAATTGTAGAATGGCCTTGTGTTGCAGATGTCCTGTGGGGCCCAGTGTCTCAGCCTCCCCAGTCACCTGAGCTGGGCACTCTAGGTGTGCCTCTGTGGGCTGTGTGCACAGTCTTATTGTAGTTGAGCCTTGATAGCTGTTGGTGTCACTGGGAGGAATTGACCTCCAGGCCAATTGGCTGTGAGGACCAGCTGTGACTACAGTGAAGAGCTGCTGTGCAGGAGACACCCCTGTGGGGCAGGACTTGTTCAGTGGGGCTTTGGTGCTTACTGAGTCTGCCCCTTGAGTGTGTCACTTGTGGATGTGTAGAGTTGCCATCTGGTGTGGTCTGAAGCTGTCCACCTGGTGCACTGGCTCTAGGGCCTCCTGGGAGATGCAAAGTTAGCCACTGCTGGGGCCACTTAGCTGCTATTTTCTATTTTTATTGGGCTTTGAGGTGCCCAGGCAAGGCCCAGCTGTGAAGCAAGGCAGGCTGGTGGTAGTACCAGGTCTTGGGACTTTTATTGATAGGTTTGGGGCACGCTGTCCCCCAGCTGTAGCTTGTTTGGGAGATTTTTAGCAGAAGCCTGAGCCAGGACAGGCCATTCATATGGAAAAGCTGCTGCAAACAGCTTGGGTGGACCTGCAAATTGGATGGTGCAGAGTCTCAGGGAATCACTAGACGGAGCAAACAGTGTGCTCCAGGCTGATGGAGACTCAGATATGGTTGCCAGTCAGCCCTGTGACGGGGGGTGTGGGGGGGGTCCCAGCACCAGAACAATGACCCCTGCAAGCACCCCAGTCTGGAAGAAAGCAGCCCCCAGGTTCCTGACCCAATGTCAGACAGTCCAGTTCCTTTCCATATGTGTCTGAGTCCCCGACGTTGGAGCTTGGAAGAAGCGGGACCATGGAAGTTTGTGCATGGGTCCTTGCCACTCAGCCATAATCCCCACCTGCTTTACAGCCCATGGTGGTAACCCTGGGCTGGGGTCTGGTGTTAGGCTGGGACCCCTTACTTCTCACAGAGGCCTCTGCAGAGATCATCTCCCTCCTGATTAAAAGAACAGCATACATGAGTGTTGGACCAGCCCAGTCCGCGCCTCCACCCCTCCTACCAATCTCCATATGCCTTCTTCTTTCCTTCTCTAGTTGTAGGGCTTCCATTCAGCCTGATTTCCTTCTCTAGTTGTAGGGCTTCCATTCAGCCAGATTTCAGGCAGTTCTGAATGATGGTGGTTCCGTATTTTAGTTGTAATTTTGATGTGGTTGTGGGGAGGCAGTGAGTACCGCTGTTTACACTGCCATCTTGGTTCTCCTTTTATTTTTTAAAACATATTTTTATTGATTTCAGAGAGGAAAGGAGAGGGAAAGAGAGATAGAAACATCAGTGTTGAGAGAGAATTATTGATCAGCTGCCTCCTGCATAACCCCCATACCCCCCACTGGAGATTGAGCCTGCAACCTGGGCACGTTCCCTCACCTAATCAGGAATCCAACCATGACCTCTTGGTTCATAGGTCAGTGCTCATCCACTGAGCAACACCAGTTGGGTCTGTATGTGCTTCTTTAGTGTAAACTGTCGTGTATATGTGTGTGTGTGTGTGTGTGTGTGTGAGTGTGTGTGTGTGTGTGTGAATTCTCACCCAAGGATATTTTCCCATTGATTTTTAGGGAGAGTGGTAGAGGGAGGGGAAGACAGAGAGAAACATCGATGTGAGAGAAACACTTCAATTGGTTGCCTCCTGCACGCGCCCTGACCAGGGCCTGGGCCAGGGAGGAGCCAGCAACCAAGGTATGTGCTCTTGACCAGAATTGAACCTGGGACCCTTTGGTCCGACGGCCAATGCTCTATCCACAGAGCCAAACTAGCTAGGGCAGTGTAAACTGTCTTGAGCCTTATTTTGGAAGTAGGGAATGTATAAGTAATAAAAATTATTCCTATCCCATGTTTTTTTTAAGTTTTTTTTCCACTTGCAGCTATTGAAAAGTGCTTGTTTTACCTTTTTTTCATTTTTATCAAATCTTAACTTTTTAAAATAACAGCTTTATTGAGATGTAATTCACATACTATACAATTCACCCACTTAAAGTATATATGATTCGGTGTTTTTAGTACATTCACAGAATTGTACAACATCACCATCATCAATTTTAGGACATTTCCCTCCTCCTAGAAGGAAACCTCATACCCATTAGCAGTCACCCTCCATTTCCTCTCCATCCACCCAGCCCCAGGTAGTTGCTTCACTTAATCTCCTTTGTGTCTATAGATTTCCCTAATCCTGACCTTATACACGACTGCAGTCCTGCAGTGTTATATTTTCTGTCTGGCTCCTTTCACTCAGCGTAGTATCATCTATGTTGTAGCAGGTGTGTCAGTACTTCATTGTTTTAACTCTTAGAGACCTGCCAGGCGGTTTCCCAGCGCAGCTGAACCCTTTTCCATCCCTACAGCAATGTAGGGGGCTCCAGTTTCTCCACACCCTTGTGAACACCTTTATTATCTGTCCTTTTGCCTGTAGCTGTACTAGTGGGTGTAAGCTTAGCAGATCTTAGGCTAAGAAACGTAGACTGAAACATTGATGAAGGTATGATCATCAGGGACCCACTGTCCTCTTCAGAGATTTGAGACTAAATCAGATTCCCAGGTTGCACCAGGAAGCTACTTGGTTTTATGCTGCTCTTGGTTTTTTTTCTCTTGCTTCTAAGGTGGTGGTTACCAATACAATTCCACATGAAATCCAGAAGCTCCAGTGCCCCAAAATCAAAACTGTGGACATCAGCATGATCCTTTCAGAAGCCATCCGCCGGATTCACAACGGAGAGTCCATGTCCTACCTTTTCAGAAACATAGGCTTAGATGACTGAAGAGCTTTCTTTCCTTATAACTCCCAAGAGGCAAACTGGAACGTGAAGATGTGTGCTGTGAGAGATCAGGCCAGACTTGATGTATTTCCCAGGGGCCATTTGTGTTTTGTTCCTTTCTTGTTAATTACTATGAAGATAGATGAACTGTTTTTGTCGATTTGGGTGTTTGTGAGTTTTTTGGGCAATTTTTACAAAAGAAAAACTGTATCCTCCTCTTAAATAAAATAAGTTAAGACCTCATTGTTTTTAGTCTAACTATATAAAATATAACTTGGAAGAATATTTTTAAGCTCACAAACAGCCTTTTTCCAAAATTGTTAGAGCCCAAGTGCTTAAAAAATTTAATAAAATAAAATGGTCTACTTACTGTATGATACCTGCCATTGAAAAGCCAAAAAACCTATACTGTCGAGTCCAGGAATGACCTTTTTAGAAATGCTCTTATAGGTAAGCACATGGAATATGTGACCATTATTTATTTTCTGCAACAGAAGAAGGAATAAAAACTTACTGTGTTTGTGTGATTTTTTACCCTTTATGTTTTGGCAATTGTTTTATAACTAAAATAAAGTGAAAGCTGAATATACATGTTGTGGATGTTGAAATGTCCACCAAATTAAGTTTTCTCTGCTGCAACTTGTGGGATGACACGGTAGCCTCATAGGGATGCACTGCGTCCCGCACATTCCTACATGCAGTCATTTGACTGGCAGGAGAGGGACTCATCCTCAGGCTGGTGGGTGGGTGGGGAGGGACCTTGCTCCTTGTTTGACAGCACAGCCATTCTCCAAACAGAATGTGGCCCTGCATGCCCTTGGGGATGAGATGCTGGAGGGGGTCACAGGGCAGGTGATGTGATTCTTGTCAGTGCCAAGCGTGTAATAGTTTAGAACTTGAAACTTGGGCCTTAGACTTCATCAGGCTGGATTGCTGAGCTCCCTGAGCTGTGCCAGTGTGTTCTCCCTCTAAGGCCATGTGTGGGCAGTCCCATCCAATTCATGGAGTAAAAGTTAAGACTTTCTCACCAGGAAAGATTACTTTTTCTTCCAAAAAAACCTTAAACCTTTGCTTTCTGCCTGTCTATAGTAGAATCTATCCTAATATATAAAAAGCCAGGTGCCGTCACAACCTAAATGACCAGACGACGACTAAACAGCAGGCTAGGGAGCTGAGGGAGCGGGAGCTGTGGGCCCCGGGCTGCCCATGGCGCCGCAGCGGGAGGAGGGAGCTGTGGGCCCAAACGACCAAAGGACCAGTCCGGCTCTCATGGCGTGGCAAGGCGGGGCCGTGGAAGCTGAGGAGCCTTGTGGGGCGGCTGAGGCGGAGGAGCCTCGCGGGGCGGGGGCTGTTAGCGTGGAGCCTCGCGGGGCGGGGGCTGTTAGCGTGGAGCCTTGCGGGGTGGCTGAGGTGGAGGAGTGTCACGGGGCTGGAGTGGCGAGTGTGGGGCGGTGGAGGCAGGGTGGGGGCTGTGAGTGTGGAGCTTTGCGGGGCTGCTGAGGCAGAAGGGCATCACAGGGCATGGGCAGCAGAGGCAGAGGCCGAGGAGCCTCGCGGGGCGGGGGCTGTGAGCGTGGAGGTTCACGGGGCAGGGGCCACGGAGGTGCAGGAGCAACGCTGGGCAGTGGACGTGGCCCTGATTGCAGCTAGGCCTAGAGACCCTAACCGCGAACGATTTAATCGTGCGCTGGGCCTCTAGTGTATATAAAAGGCTAATATGCTAAGTGTCCCTCCTACCATCTGACTGGTCACTATGACGCACACTGACCCCCAGGGGGCAGACCCTCAGTGCAGGAGCTGCCAAGCTGCAGTTACTTGGTAGCGGTGGTTCTCAGGTGACACATCCCAAAACCAGAGAGGAGGGAGCCCGATTTCCTCGCGGGGCTGCATGATTCACCTTTGGCCGTAGGTTATGTTGTTGCTGGGGCACTGTTGGCCCCAAATCTGGTTTACTGCACACTTGCATTTGCGTTCCACACCCTGTATGACAGCAGCTTTGCAGAGTGCCCTCTCCCACTCCGGGACCCCTCGGAACATTGGAGAGCCAGTTTCGGCCTGACTGAGGGACCCCACCTGCCGGAGGGACCCTACAGACCCCCTTCGAGCCACGGTGCCACCCCAGGTGCAGCCGGCCAGGGGGTGACCACGGGAGGTTGGCTCCAGGGCGTGTCTGGCCGTCTCGCCCAGTCCCGCCCCACCGGCCACCTTCTAATTAATTTCCTTTCAATGAGCACGAATCCATGCACCAGGTCACTAGTATGGAATAAAATAGTTGACAACACCAAGTTCAGCTTAGTCACTTACTGTTTGCCATGCTGGGGTTTCTTGGCACTCCCCGAAAGCAGGGTGGCTCCTGGGAGCTTGCCTGGAGCAGGCCCCGTGTGTGCTGAGCACTGAGAGACCCCCTCCAGCAGCTCCTGGGCTACTAGACGTCTGCACGTCCCTTCCGTGCTCACCACACGCAGTGCCCAGCCCCCTCCAGGCCCCACCACATTTTACTCCCGAGTAAAGGTGTCCTCACCACCTCCCTTCACATCTAATCCAGTTCCAAATGGAGGTGTCCACTTTGAACATGTGTTCTTGCTGTTTGAGAACCTGTTCCTAGAAATGGAGATGTGCAGTCTTCATAAATGAGCTTTGGAAATATCACAGGGATAGCTGCTTTGGCCGGTGCAGCTGCGGTTAGCAGGTTGTCGTCCTCTGACCAATGACCACATTTGGAAGAAGAGCTTTGGGTGTCAGGGGTCACACACATACACACACCCCTTGTGAGAGAGGAGCCAACCTGTACCTGTTGGACCTTCTGAAATGAGTTCTCTGAAATGGCTGAAGCAGCTCACAGCAAACCTCACATCCTCCGACTCAGCTATGTTAAGCATCCCCCCCCCCGCCCCCATCTTTTGCCCTTTTGGTACCATATTACTGTTGAGCTCATTCAGCAGGAAATTTCCTGTAGGTGGCTGTGTCCCATGAGGTTTGACCTGCATGATTTTTCTTTTTTTTTAATCGTTATTGTTGAAAGTATTACACATGCCCCTTTTTTACCTCATTGATTCCTAGCCCGCCCCCACCCCAGGCCTTCACCACCCTATTGTCTGTCCATGGATATGCATATGATGTTTCATGAAGAAAGGTCAAATTTATAGAAGAGAAGTGAATGACACAGGTACTGGGATGTTTTCCTCTGTGTGATGTACTTATGGTAAAGCTAGCTGGGGCCCTTCAAATCCACCAGGACAGGTATCTGCCCAGAGCTGCCGCTGGAGGGAGGTGAGGAACCCCTGAAAGAACCCCATGAAGTGGGGGTTGAGGCCCGGGCCCTCGCAGGCCTTAGCAGGGAGTGTAGGGGCATGGCGAAGAAGCGGCTGTGCATGTGAGGGTCAGGAAGGGTAGTAGGTGGAGAGGAGGAAGAAGGAATGACGAGCAGAGGCCCAGAGGTGTGATGAGCGTTACATCATACCCCACGCGGCTGGAGCAGGAGAAAAGGTGCTGCGGTGGGGCTGCAGGAGGTGGGAAGCCCAGGGGTCTGAGGGCCAAAAAGCACAGAGAAGGAAGTCTCCCACCTGAGCCCCTCAGCCACCTAGGTCCCCTCCCAGAGAAAACCAGGGTGGCCACATTTTTGTCTGTTGTAGGATTTTCCTGAGCCAGAGAAGTCCTGTTTACCCTCCAAACTACTATCTCTACTTAATCAGCCAGAAATATGGGGAGTTGAACTTAGAAATTCTGTAACAGAAAGAAACGCTAATAGTTTCTATTCTTGATTGACTGTGATGTCATCACTCTGGACAAACAAATGTGGGTGAGACCTATGCTCTTGGAATGAATGCGTGCACAAACACCAAGTGAGCCACGACTGGGTGCCAGCACGGTTCTCATACTTTCTTGATTACATTCAAAGCCTTACACTGACTCGTGGAGCCAGGATTCAGACCGAAGCTTCCTGCTCCACAGCCCAGTGCTCTTTCCAATCATTTCAAGCACATCCCGACTCCAAGAAAGCCCCGAGATCTCATCCTTCACTGACCTTCAGGCTCTGCCCACGCAAGAAGTGAGGGCTGAGTGCTGAAGGATGTCCCACGACACATTTGGAGCCCATCTGTAGACAGATTTTATTTTTATTTTGGGGGTTAAGGCTTTTAAGGAAATATGATGACTTGCCCACTGACCACTGAGCTAACTCAACAGAGGCTTCAGTTGCCACAGTCAACAAAGACTACAAGACTTGACAAAAATAGTTCAGAATAGCCACCACACAAACAACTCCAAGCAGCAATAACCCCTGGGGAATGAAGACAATTTGTATTCCAGGCTTCCTGATTATAATATGCAAAATGTCCAGTTTTCAACAACAAAAAAATATGGAGGCATGAAAAATAGGTTGGGCCCACCCGTGAGGAAGTCCAGTCAGACTTACCAGACAAAAATTTACAATGAACTATCCCAAATATGCTCAGAGAGGCGAAGGAAACCATGAGAGGGATGCCTCACTAAATAGAGAATATCAATAAAGAGACAGAAATACCAAAAACCAAACAGAGGATTTGGGCAAGATGGAGGAGGAAGCACCAGGAGGCTGCCTCCCCATCTACACAAAAACCAGTGGCAAAATCTGCCCAGTGCGACGCCTCAGGTCTTGACTGTTGGCGACCTTCCAGAGAAGTCTTGAGTGGTAAGTCGTGGTTCACTCTGGCCAATTGTCACTCAGCATAGCAGCAAATACTCATTCCTCAGCCTGGCCCTGTGGCAAGCAGAAGTCTGCACAAGCTTGTGGAAGCCAGAGTAGGCAAAAAGGACTCTGTTTTCCAAATAGTGGGCAACGGTGCTGATGGCTGCTCCTGATCAGAGAGATGCAGGCAAGGGGGGTGTGTCCTAGGAAAAGAACAGCAAATTAAATCCAAAGTAAGCAGAAGGAAGGAAATATAAAAAATAGAGCAGAAATCAATGAAATTGTAAACAGGAACTCGATAGAGAAAATCAATGAAACCAAAAATTGGTTCTTTGAAAAAAATGAATAAAATTAGTCCTGGCCAGTGTGGATAAATGGTTAAGAGTGTAGGCCTCTGGGCCAAGGGGTCGTGGTTCTATTCTGGTCAGGGGCATGTATTTGAGTTGCAGGTTCATTCTCAGGCCCCTGTTGGGGCACGTGCAAGAGGCTGCCAGTTGGCATGTTTCTCTTGCATAAATGTTCTTCTCTCTCCCCCTCCCTCCCTTCCACTCTCTAAAAAAATCAATGGAAAAAGTATCATCAGTTGAGGATTAACGATAACAAAGAATTAAGTCAATAAGCCTCTAGCCAGGCTAACTAATAAAATGAGAGAGGACATAAGCGACTAATACCAGAAACAGAAGAGGGACATCACTACGGATCCCATGGCTATCAAAGTGATAATGAAGGGGTACTATAAACAACTCCATGTCCACAAACTTGATACCCAGGTTAATGAACCAGTTTCTCTTTTTTCTTTTTTTCTTTTTCTTTTTTCTTTTCTTTTCTTTTCTTTTCTTTCTCTCTCTCTCTCTCTCTCTCTCTCTCTCTCTCTCTCTCTCTCTCTCTCTCTCTCTCTCTCTCTCTCTCTCTCATCCTCACCCAAGGATATTGTTCCATTGGCTTTCAGAGAGAGTGGAAGAGAGAGGGAAAGACTGAAACATTGATGTGAGAGACACATGGATTGGTTGCCTCCTGCACAAGCCCTGACCAGGGCCCCGGCCGAGGAGAAGCCTGCAAAAAGGCACGTGCCCTTGACCGGAATTGAACCCGAGACCCTTTGGTCCAAAGCCCAACACTCTATCAACTGAGCCAAACTGGCTAGGGCTGAAACAATTACTTTTTAAAAAAATTCTCACCCTACGATATGTTTTTTCTATTGATTTTTAGAGCGATGAAGGAAGGGAGAGAAAGAGGAACATCGGTTGCCTCCCACATGCATACCGACCATGGATCAAACCCGCAACCTAGGTATGTGCCCTGACTGAGGATCGAACCTGCAACCTTTGGTGTATGGGTGACACTCCCACCAACTAAGCCCCCAGCCAGTTTCTTGGAAGATAATAAATGGCTCAAATAGGTGGTCCTTGTTTATTTTGTCTCTGTTTCCCTTGTTTCTCTAGCTTCTTACTATCCTTTCTCAGCATGGCTCATGGCAGTCTTTCCAGGTAAGGAATGAAGGTTGCTTTCCTGAGAGATGGCAAAGGAGGAACCTTAGGACATTTTGGGAACCTCAGGAACTTGAGGAATTCACCCAAACCTATTGGTATTGCTGTCAAAGCCTGATGACAACAGTGTGCCTTGGCTTCTTTGACCTGAGGGGATGAGTAAAGCTCAAGCTGGAGATTCCAGCAAAGCAGATTTAAAAGAGCCTGTGACCTGCCCTGGCCGGTGCTCAGTGGTTAGAGCATCAGCCTGCGGACTGAAGGGTTGCAGGTTCAATTCCTGGTCAAGGGCATGTACCTCAGTTACAGGCTCGATCCCCAGCCCTGGTCTAGGTGCAAACAGGAGGCAACCAATTGATGTGTCTCTCTCACATCAACGTTTCTCTCTCTCTCCCTCCCCGCTCCTCCCCTCCACTCTGTCTCAAAAAAAAAAAAAAAAAAAAAAAAATCAATGGGAAAAGTAATAATAAAAATAAAAGCGCCTATGTGATCAATTTCTGTTCTTGTGTTTATGCAAATGAGCAGGCCAGATTGAAATTAGACTCAATGCAGTCTCTTTAATGAAAACAGTGGTAATTTTAGGGAGAAAAATTGTGTTTCAATAGAAATTACAACGCCCAGTTTTGGACATTGGACTCTCGTTCAGTTAACTGTCTTAAGAGTTTTGTTTTTTACCTGTGAACTAAACTGGTTCCTGAATTCTTCAACCCTCCAAACCAATGTTTCATCTCCCATCTTTGGACTAGGACTTATTGAGAACTTTTTCCTAAGGCTGTGTCTGTATATGCCTGCCAGGGTCGCTGAAGGAGGAACGCACGAGGCCGAAAGGGGTAAAGAATTATGAATTTATCAGGTCATCTGGAAACCAGGTGGGCTGAGCCCCAAAATGGCGCCAGCACCCAGGGGCCGGGAATTAGAGGTTGTAAAGGACTCTAGGTGGGCTTTCTTGGCGGGCAGGAATTCTCTGGGCCTGTCTGGACCCTGGGCAAGTCCGGAGGGGAAGTTACTGGTCTAGCAAATGGAATGTGGTCTAAGCGAAAGGGAATGTCAGTTGCAAAACGGTCTAAAAGTCAGCTTCCCAGGGGAGGGGCTATCGCTTCGATGATTTGCTGACCTAACAAAATTTCCTAATGGAAATTTTGCCATGCAGAATTTCCCTCAGCACCTCAGGACATCGCCAGAGATGTTCAAACTGAAGACAGAGCATCTACCAGATGGTCACTGCTTGCTTTCATTCCAGCAAAAGCCTTGCATCTGAAAGTCTTCTCAACTGAGGCTTGCAGACCCAGAAAATGGTTTATGACTTGCTGTGCTCATTAGCCTCTGTGTCTTCCTACGCCTGTTTTCATGGGGTATGCCGTGACCGTGTTTACCTGTTGCCTATTTACACAGTCTAGGTCTAGGCCTCACTCAGCAGCCCACCGGCTGGGCTGGGGTGACGTGCCAGGACTAGGCAGGGAAGCACGAAGCGGTCTTTCCGCTTTGCTTTCCCTTTCTGCCCAAGTGGTTCAGACCAAAAAGGCCCGCGTTCTTCAGAGGGAGAATCTCAGAACAGTCCCCTCAGCTTCATTTGCATTAAGAATGGTAAACAAGAGGCTTCCGACAGGTGGGACACACCTTTGTCCGGGAGGCCCTCCCCCACCTTCACCTGGGATCCTGTAAAGGTCGTCTCCCGGTCACCTGGTTTTTACCTCACCAGACCGTTATTTGCTACATTTCTCCTCTTTTGGATGGCACTGCCAGCTTGTCCAACAACGCCTTCCCCTCGACATCATGGATACCGCCTCCAGGTGATCTGGATTGCAAACCCCTCCTCCCTGTGGGAAGACTCCCACTCCCTCCTCCTTCCGTCCTTGGCAGGTCCTGGGAGAGGCAGGACTGTGCCCAGGGCAGCAGGAAGCTGAAGAGGAGGCATCACCCATCTGCCCTCGGAAGATTGCAGGCCCCGGTCTTCAGGAGGGAAAGGTGTTCCTGGAGGTGGCTGGATGTTAATCAAGGAAGGGGCGTAAGACATTGTCAGCCTCGTAAGCGAGGGAGCAGAAGCCTGCTCAACCAGCAAGCAACAGCGTCACCCACTCCAGGGTTCCCAGCATTGCCCCCACAAGGGGATTGGCGCACTCCCATCTCCCCACCTCAAGCACGGAGCAGCCAGCCCTCGGGTTGTGGGGAGAGCGAGGCGGGGAAAGGGGCGGGGTAAGCACATGTGCAGAAGTAAAGTTGGCGGCCATCAGGGCCTGTGAGTGCAGCCTGGGAAAAGGACGGGCTGGGTAAGGCGCACAGAGGCAGGCGGTCTAGGAAATGGGCCAGGTGGGGCGGAGCCACCGGGAGCCGGGGACAGCTTGGGAAGCTGAGTGGTTGGTTAGTGAAAGATGAAGCAGGGGCCGGAGACCAGGGACCAGGACACAGGCCTTATTGGAGAGAAGACCCTGCCGGCCGCCTTCCAGAGGGGAAAGAGAGGGCGTGCCGGGGTGAGAGCGCCTTTTGAGGGGAGGGAGGGAGGGGACGGGGCTTAGGGCACTCGGCACGCGCTGATGGGTGGTTTCAGGTAAGCCACATGATTAGGCACCTAGGGACTTAGGAATGGGGGGCTTAGGGTATTTGGCAGGTGCTGATTGGTGGTTCAATGTACAGTCCATATAAGGTGTTCAGGAATGTCCGGCTGCAGGTGGAGTTTACGTCATACTCGGTCCATCAGTTGGGGGAAGGGAGGATCTATCAAGAAGTCCTTCCGCCATCCATCCCTCTGTCGCCCGTTCCATGATTTGAATTCGGACAGGTGAGCATTTCTCACAGGGCAGCCTTCTATTTTCACCCAAATACGTCTCACCACCAGACCTCATCCTCCCTTGTGGGTCCCCGAAAATGTTTTTCTCATGACACTGCAAGGACCTCACTTCCACTGGCAACACTGTGTTTATTGCAAAAGCAGGAGCCACGGATAGCCACCCAGCTGGAGGGTGCAGTCCACAGCTGGCAGAAGGACGAGGATATCACCAGCGCTTTAGCCCATTCTAGCTCACCCACGTGGGTTCGCTGAGGCTGGCCTCCTGCACTTCCGAGGCACCAAGAAAGAAAATAACCCCATAGATGTCTCCTCCCCACACCCAGAGAGATGCTCCCAGCCTCCTGCTTTGGCCCCAACCAACCCCTCTCCTGCCCAGCCCCCCTCCTTGTCCAAAAGACATTTTTCTCGAATCTGGGGCTGTAACATAATAAAAAGATGAATACGACTGTGCCCCTTAATGACAGGGATACGCTCTGAGACATGCATCGTTAGGTGAATTTGTCATTGTGAAAACATAGAGCGTACCTACACACACCTCGGGGTGTAGCCTCCTACATGCCAGGCTCTGTGGGTACCACCAGACGAATGCAGTTCATCCTTGACCAAAACCTGGTTATGAGGTGTATGGCTGTATTTGTTCCCAGATCCTGGCACTTAGCCCCTAAAACCCTTGGAATTTCCAGAGTGATAGAGTATCTTTTGTATGATAATGATGTTAACATAAAAAACCATTGAAACCTGTAAATAATTTTTGTGAGTTTATTTGAACCAAACTGTCCACATATGCCGGGAAGCAGAACCTCAATGAAATGAGATAATGCTCCGGAGAATGGCGGGTTACATCTGTATTTATACATTGCCATCAAAGGAAGGGACGGAGGTGGGTTACATGAAATCCATTGGTGATAGACTAGAGAGGTGGGAGAAAGAAAAGCCAGGAAACCCCTGGGATTGGATAAAAAGTAAAATGAGCCCTGGCCGGTTTGGCTCAGTGGATAGAGCGTCGGCCTGCGGACTGAAGGGGCCCCGGTTCAATTCTGGTCAAGGGCATGTACCTTGGTTGCGGGCACATCCCCAGTAGGGGTGTGCAGGAGGCAGCTGATTGATGTTTCTCTCTCATTAATGTTTCTAGCTCTCTATCCCTCTCCCTTCCTCTCTGTAAAATATCAATAAAATATATTTTTTTAAAAAAGTAAAATGATAGACACATACTTAGGTGGGTGCAGGAACAATTAACATAACAATGGAGGAATTTGTGGTATCTGGCCTGGCGCCCAGCACATTAGGTTGTGCCTCAAGGGGTCCAGAAAAAGGGAAGTTACAGGTTACCCAGACACTTCAAGGGTATGTTATCTTAGATGCAAAAAGACAGACAGGCTCAGTGAAGGTAAAAGGTTGACCTTGTCAGGGAAGATATCGGCTTAGGGGGTGACTGCCCAACATCACTGCTTTTAGTTAAAGTTTCATTTCAGACCATCCTTTGGGGTGACTTTAGGTCTGAGTCTGCAGGACCGCCATGCAGGCCTCCCCTGGGCTGTCAGGTCAGCATGTGGCCCCTTCCGTTCATAATGAGATAACTTGTTTCTGGGGGCCCCTAGATAACTTAAGGGTGGGGGACGGTTGCCCAGAAAACCAAGGCGATTAGAGGGTAGGAAACTCTCAGCCTACCTCCCACCCAAACTCCAGGAGAGAGGGGCTGGAGTCAGTCCCCAGGGGCCAGGACTTCATCAGCCACGCTAGGCGCCGAAGCTCCTTAGCCCGCCCACGGGGAGTGGGATTTGGAGAGCTGCCAGGTCAGCGAACACACCCCTGTGCCAGGAGGGTGACGCAGCCCAGCTCCACCGGGGCGGAGGCTCCTGTGCTCAGGACCCTTTGGACCTCACCGTACAGACCTCTTTGTCTGGCTGTTCATCTGTACCCTTCATCAGACCTTTATTATAACCATAATAGCAAAGTGTGTCCCTGAGTTCTGTGAGCGGTTCTAGCAAATTATCCACCTGAAGAGGGGGCTGTGGGAACCCTGATGTACAGACATTGGGCTGGAAGTACCGGAGGCTGGAACTGTAACTGGCGCCTCAAGCAGGAGCAGCCTGATGGGGCGGAGCCGCACTCTGTGGAGTCTCGGGAGACAGTGTCAGAAGTGAATTGCAAGACACCCCGTTGTCCAGAGATGGAGAACTGGTTGGTGGAGAAAACCCCACACATGAGTTGTCAGAGTGGTGTCTCAAGATATGACATGGACGCTTTCTCTTGGGACGGATGATTTCACAGGGTGTGATGTGGTTGGCTTCTCGGCTGGGCAGACACTGGTGTTCCTGACCAGAAGCGTTGGGTCTGGCGGGTGATCACGTTGGACCGCATGGGGTGGGATGTAGAAGGTGACTGGGCTTGAGTGTGGAATTTGTCCCTCATGTCCCCTCTGCCACGCTCTCCCTGCCCCTCCCGTCAGGTCCTCCTGACCCGCAGTCTTTGTCCAGGACTTTTGGTCAGAAGGGGGTCCGGGTGTTATCTCTAAAAGGTTTGTTTCCTTCTTCTTCTTCTTCTTTTTTTTCTGACTTCCAGCTGAGGCAGGTAGGGGACAATCGAATCGTGGTGGTTATATTTTTACAGACACCCAGAATTCTTTGTGTAGGTGTGGATCTACCCACTGCCAGGGAGTCCAAAGGCAGAACACTGGGTTCTACTCAATGGAACATCTAAAGCCCTTAACAGACTAAAGCAAAGCAGATCGGCTGAATATGCAAACCTTTGTGAGCGCGTGGGAGCTGCAATGACGTACAGACTCCCCAGGCCCAGAGAGCTCCCCATGCTTTTTTTCTCAGTTCAGGTCTGCCTCTCAAGTTCTGGTTTGGTATAGAAAGCTCCCTGCGAACACGTTGCCTATCGACTTTCATATTCTCAGACTCTCGGCATCAGAGGCATCTGTGCTCTCTCTAGAGTCTAGGCCATGTCCTTACGTGAAGAGGCGCGGTGGGAGGGGGGCATGGTCCCCGATCTAACCCCTGTTCTGGGAATAGGAACGTGAGTCATCGCCTCGGTCTGCCCGGCAGTTGTCGGTGAAGGTCTCGGTGCTCCTAACTTGGACAAGGGCACCCAGGTCATTCTGGCCTTTGCAGGGGGACACGACCCCCTCCGCAGAAACCAGGCGGGACCTCACTCTTCCGGACAACCGGTCCTTTATCCTTCCTACAGCCCCTCCCCAGACTGAGGAGCCCCAGACACCTCCCTCAGGCCGCGCCTAGTTTCTCGCACCCGAATCCAGGGCCTAAATCTGGGAGAAGCAACGCGTTTCCAAAGCCCACAGACTGCAAGCCTGCGGCAGGAGGCTGGGGGTATCCCCGCCCTCGCTGCGTGCTCGCCACACCCACCAGGTTTATTTCCTTCTGAGACCCAGGCTGAGGAGAGGGGATCAAATACGTTTTTATTTTATTATTTTTATTTTAGAGAGGGAGGAGGGGGAGGGGGGAGTGAGATACATTGATCAGTTGCCTCCCATATGCAACCAACCGAGGATTGAACCTTCAACCTAAGTATGTGCTCGGACCAGGGATCGAACCTGTGACCTCCGTGCACAGGACAACGCTCTAACCAACTGACCCACACTGCCCAGGGCACTGTTCTTTCCAATGGCTTTATTTTTAAGAGACAGGTCCAATAAATCTGGATCCTCATGATGGGAACTGAGTGGCCTTTTGATTTGTGACGCACTTCTAGCAATGGCTTGGGAAATAAATGCCACCTGAGGGGTTAGTTGACTGAAGGCGAAGGAAGTTGGGGAGGTCAGTCTGAGCCTTCCCTCGTTTACTATAAGCCGTGACTTAATGTTTCCTGCGTGGGAGGGGATTAATTTTAAACCCGCACCCCCTGTTACTAAATAACAGGCAGAGCTGGGTTTGCAGGCCAGCGTGTTCCCCGTGGCCGCTCACCCATGAACGCCCTGGAAGGGCTACGTGTCCTGGTCAGACTCCAAAGGTGTTGCAAAGCCACAGGCCCTGTCACTGCGGTGCCCGCGGCCGCACACCATTTAATTAGTGAGTGAGTGTCAGGGCGGAAGGACGACGGCATCTGATGGGCCCAGAGCCATCACTGCCACCAGCCAGGAGGGTCTGGGGTCAGGATGGAGCTATGCCCCAGCCTTGTCTCTTCAGGGGCAGTGACATGACAGATGGCGCGGCCTCTGGCTCTGTTCCCGGCCGGGGTGATGCCGCCTGAGGCGTGTGCTGAGCACAGAAAGGGACAGTGCAGCAGGCTGGGCCAGTCCTCAGGCTCGGCAGGCGCTCGCTGGGTACCAGGTCCCTTCGCGGTCCTAAGGAGACCACGGCGGCCCGAAAGAGGTCAAGCTGAGGGGCCTGGGCCTGTTTCAGGTCTAGAAAGGGTGTTGGGGGCAGGTCCTTACTGCCCCTCGCGAGTCCAATCTGGGACCAGGCTGTTGTGGCTGGAAGTAAGCGTGAGAGTCACTGTCCTCGTCTCCTCGCCCACTCCCAGCCCGCGGGCTGTCCAGGTCGGGTGCGCAGTGACCTTTGTCTTGCCCATCAGGCTTCTCACAGGAGCTAAACGGAGGTCGAGCCACCCATTGGGTAACAGCCTTTCTGGGAACATTCTGGTGGCTTTGGATCCACTACATTTCCTTTATTTTCCCCAAACCTCCTCTGAATTTAAGGAGGCTCCTCCCTCCTCCCTCCCTTTCAGTTCTCCCTGAGGGAGGCCCCGCTGCACTTGGAAGCAGTCGCCCTGCCTGGCCACAGGGGGCTGGGACAACCCGGTCTTGCTCGGTTTAATGATCAATTTATTGCTGCCAGGAAGTCCTATTTGTCCCGGTTTGGCCCCTATTCCCTTTGGCTCAGAGAAGGCACTGCTGCAGGATGGCGGTGGACAACACCACCGGTGACCCCCAGGCCCCGAGCTCGCAGCTGAGCCTGGCTGACATCATCATCATCACCGTGTACTTTGCCGCGAACGTGGCCGTGGGCATATGGGTGAGAGAACGCGCGGGGTGTGGGGCCTGGGCGCCGGCAGCATCTCCCCGGTGACCAGGGCCCATTGGGTCCTGCTCCCAGTCCTGGGATGGATTTGTCAGAGACTGTGACCAACTTCCTTTCTCTCTTTGGGCAACAGATTCTCAGCCTGCAAAGTGAGGAAGAGGAAGGTCTCTCTAAGGGATGGGGAATGGGAAGCTCCTGGGCTTGTCTGGGCTGGGAGCCTGGATGCAGCAGGTCCTCTTCCTGGCCTCCGTCTCCTCCACGTCAGGTGGGCTCCCGGGGCCAACATCTACCTGAGCACCAGAGTCGCACGGGTTCCTGTCTGGATGCCAGGCCGCTGGGTCCGAATCCAGAGGTGGGAAAGGCACTTGGGCCGGGGTATCTGACTCTTAAACAAGCTCCCAAGACATCTGTGCTTGCTGCCTGGCCCAATCCATGAGCCAGTTTCTCT